>BSBN01000352.1:11312135-12624271 GCA_027924645.1 Cunninghamia lanceolata | reverse complement strand
ACATCAACATGCTGACATGGCAGACACAGTGGCAGTTGTTGACGTGGTAGCACCAGAGGTTGACACGTGGCAGATGGTGGAATATGAGTCAGCAAATAATATGGCAAGTCTGAAGATGTGGACCAATCCAGAATGACACGTCTCGCTAATGGACGAATGAGGTAATGCCATGTGGCCTAATGATTGGGTGACATGTGGCACATGTGGCGGTTTGATTGTTAAAAGGTTGGTGTGTGGGGTCAAACCTTGCTATTTTTACTCTCCACCAATATACCAAGTGGCTTTCTTTGCTACATATACGAGCTTCCTTTCTATTTAAAGAATGATAATAGAAATGAATCCCTGTAAAAGGGGGTTGGGTGGTTTGAACCCCTAGTGGGAAGGAATGATCTAAATGGATCCAGAAGACCTAAAAATTTTGCGGTCTTAGAACCTGACAGAATCAGCATCATTGGAAAGAGGTTGCTGGTATGATCTTGACGCAACTTGAACGAGCTCAAAAAGAGTTCGTATGCAGAAGTTATGTGCAGTCAAAAATTCGATCAAATAGGTGAATCATGCATTAAAAAAGATAAAAAATTTATTGTCTCAAATCCAAGCAAAAATGATGCTAAGTCGAAGAGCTCGTTGGCAGGATTCCAATGTTGCTCGTTTCACCTTGATCGGAGCTCATACGAGCAACATATGGCCGGTCAAAGTTAAGGGTTGACCATGCTGACTAGATAGTATAATAATGATGTCATCATGTTGACATGGCAGACACAGTGGTAGTTGTTGGTGTGGTAGGTCCATATGTTGACATGTGGCAGATGACAACATCTGACTCAACAGATGACGTGGCAGGTCTAAAGATGTGGACCAATCTAGCATGACACACGTCACTGACAGACGAATGAGAGAATGCCACGTGGCCCAATGATTGGGTGCCATGTGGTACATGTGGTGATTTGCTTGTTAAAAGGTTGGTTTGTGGGGTTCGAACCCCTGACCTCCTGCTTTCTATTTTCACTCTCCACCAATATATCAAGCGGCTTTCATTGCTACATATACGGGCCTACTTTCTATTTAAAGAATGATAATAGAAACAAATCCCTATAAAAGGGGGTTAGGTGGTTTGAACCCCTAGTGGGGAGGAATGATCTAGGTGGATCCAGAAGAACTAAAAATTTTGCAGTCTCAGAACCTTGTAGAATCAACATCATTGGAAAGAGGTCACTGACATGATCCTAATGCAACTTGAATGGGCTCAAAAGGAGTTCGTATGCAGAAGTTATGTGCAGTCAAAGGTTCAGTCAAGCAGGTGAATCAGGCGTTCGAAAAGGTGAAAAATTAATTATCTCAAATCCAAGCAAAAATGATGCCAAGTCGAAGATCTCGTCACCACAATTTTGACGCCGCTCGTTTCACCTTGATCAGAGTTCATACGAGCAAGCTATGACTGGTCAAAGTTGAGGGTTGACCATGCTGACTAGATAGTACAATGACGACGTCGGCATGCTGACTTGGTAGATACAGTGGCAGTTGTTGACGTGGTAGATCTAAAGTTTCACACGTGGCAGATGACGGCATCTCAGTCAGTAGATGACGTGGCAGGTCTGAAGATGTGGACCAATCTAGTGTGACACGTGTCACTGACGAACGAATGAAGTAATTCCACGTGGCCCAATCATTGGGTGCCACATGGCACATGTTGTAGTTTGATTGTTAAAAGGTTGGTTTGTGGGGGTCGAACCCTTGACCTCTTGCTTGCTTTTTTCACTCTCCACCAATATACCAAGGGTCTTTCTTTGCTACATATACGGGCCTCCTTTCTATTTAATGAATGATAATAGAAATGAATCCCTATAAAAGGGTGTTAGGTGTTTTGAACCCCCAGTGGGGAGGAATGATCTAAGTGGATAGAGAAGAACTAAAAATTTTGCAGTCTTACAACCTAACGGAATCAGCATCATTGGAAAAAGGTCGCTGACATGATCCTGACGCAACTTGAACGGGCTCAAAAGGAGTTCGTATGCAGAAGTTACGTGTAGCCAAAGGTTTGGTCAAACAGGCAAATCAGGTGTTCAAAAAGGTGAAAAATTGATTTTCTCATATCCAAGCAAAAATGATGCCAAGTCGAAGAGCTCGTCCTCACGATTTCGACGCCGCTCATTTCGCCTCGATCGGAGCTCATACAAGCAAGATATGGCCGGTCAAAGTTGAGGGTTGACCATGCTGACTAGACAGTACAATGATGACGTTAGTATGCTGACATGGCAGACACAGTGGCAGTTGTTGATGTGGCAGGTCTAGAGGTTGACACATGGTAGATGGTGGCATTTGAGTCGATAGATGGCGGCATTTAAGTCAGTAGATGACACGGTAGGTCTGATGATGTGGACCAATCTAGTGTGACATGTGTCACTGACAGATGAATGAGGTAATGCCACGTGGCCCAATGATTGGGTGCCACGTGGCACATGTGGTAGTTTGATTTCTTAAAAGATTGGTTTGTAGAGGTCGAACCCCTGACCTCTTGCTTGCTATTTTCACTCTCCACCGATATACCAAGCGGCTTTCTTTGCTACATATACGGGCCTCCTTTCTATTTAAAGAATGATAATAGAAACGAATCCTTATAAAAGGGGGTCGGCTGGTTTGAACCCCATCTAGGGAGGAATGATCTAGGTGGATCTAGAAGACCAAAAATTTTTGCAGTCTAAGAACATGATGGAATCAGCATAATTGGAAAGAGGTTGCTAACACAATCCTAACACAACTTAAACGGGCTCAAAAAGAGTTTGTATGCAGAAGTTATGTGCAGTCAAAGGTTTAGTCAAACAAGTGAATTAGGCGTTCAAAAAGGTGAAAAATTGATTTTCTCATATCCAAGCAAAAATGATGCCAAGTCGAAGGGCTCGTCCTCACGATTTCGACGCCGCTCGTTTCGCCTCGATCAGAGCTCATACAAGCAAGATATGGCCGGTCAAAGTTGAGGGTTGACCATGCTAACTAGACAGTACAATGATGACGTCAGCATGCTGACATGGAAGACACAGTTGTAGTTGTTGACATGGCAGGTCTAGAGTTTGACACGAGGCAGATGGCGGCATCTGAGTCAGCAGATGACGTGGCAAGTCTAAAGATGTGGAGCAATCCAGCGTGACATGTGTCACTGACGGAAGAATGAGGTAATGCCACATGGCCCAATGATTGGGTGCCACATGGCACATGTGGCATTTTGATTTTTAAAAGGTTGGTTTGTGGGGGTTGAACCCTTGACCTCTTGCTTTCTATTTTCACTCTCCACCAATATACCAAGCGACTTTCTTTGCTACATATATGAGCCTTCTTTCTATTTAAAGAATGATAATATAAACGAATCCCTATAAATTGAGGTCGGGTGGTTTGAATTCGCAATAGGAAATAATGATCTAGATGGATACAAAAGAACTACAAATTTTGCAGTCTCAAAACCTGATGGAATCAGCATCATTAGAAAGAGGTCGTTGACATGATCCTAACGCCCCTTGAATGGGCTCAAAAGGAGTTCATATGTAGAAGTTATGTGTAGTCAAAGGTTCAATGCAACAGGGGAATTAGATGTTTAAAAAAGTGAAAAATTGATTGTCTCAAGTCCAAGCAAAAATGATGGCAAGTCGAAGAGCTTGTCGCCATGATTTCGACGCCACTCGTTTCGCCTCGATCGGAGCTCGTACTAGCAAGATATGGTCTGTCAAAGTTGAGGGTTGACCATGTCGACTAGACAATACAATGATGACATTAGCATGCTGACATGGCAGACATAGTGGCAGTTGTTGAGGTGGTAGGTCTAGAAGTTGACACGTGGCATATGGCGGCATCTGAGTCAGCAGATGAAGTGGCAGGTCTGAAGATGTGGACCAATCCAGTGTAACACGTGTCACTGACGGACAAATGAGGTAATGCCATGTGCCTAATGATTGGGTGCCATGTGACACATGTGGCGGTTTGCTTGTTAAAAGGTTGGTTTGTGGGGTCGAACCTTGCTTTTTTCAGTCTCCACCAATATACCAAGCGGCTTTCTTTGCTACATATATGGGCTTCCTTTCTATTTAAAGAATGATAATAGAAACGAATCCGTATAAAAGGGGGTCAGGTTGTTTGAACCCCTGGTGGGAAGGAATGATCTAAATGGATTCAGAAGACCTAAAAATTTTGTAGTCTTAGAACCTTACGGAATTAGGGTCATTGGAAAGAGATCGTTGGCATGATCCTGACGCAACTCGAACGGGCTCAAAAGGAGTTCATATGTCGAAGTTATGTGTAGTCAAAGGTTCAGTCAAACAGGTGAATCATGCGTTCAAAAAGGTGAAAATTTTATTATCTCAAATCCAAGAAAAAATGATTCCAAGTCAAAGAGCTCGTCGCCACGATTCCAATGCCGCTCGTTTCACCTTGATCGAAGCTCGTACGAGCAAGATATGCCGATCAAAGTTGAGGGTTGACCATGCTGACTAGACAATACAATGATGATGTCATCATGTTGACATGGCAGAACAGTGGCAGTTGTTGGCGTGGCAGGTCCATATGTTGACATGTGGCAGATGGCAGCATCTGACTCAACAGATGACATGGCAGGTCTGAAGATGTGGACCAATCTAGCGTGATACGTGTCACTGACGGACGAATGAGCACATGCCATGTGGCCCAATGATTGGGTGCCACGTGGCACATGCGGCGATTTGCTACTTAAAAGGTTGGTTTGTGGGGGTCGAACCCCTATACTCCTGAAAGGCATGATTATAAGCTAAGTGATCAAATAAAACTAGGCTAAGATGCAAAATCCAATCATCAAGGTTGATTGGTAACTTTGATTATTTTCAGCATCTTTGATTTGATCAAGAGTTGAAGGACCTTTCTTCAGAGGCTTATACTCAACACTGGTTATTGGCCAATAGGCATTGTCCATGCATTGCAAATGGCATTCCATGCAATTTTTCCAGACAGAGTAATTTGTTCCATCAAATCTTGGACTATCCTTCTTGTAGGTCAACATCCTGGATCTCCTCAAGCAGTTAGGCTTTTATGTGAGGATCTGGCTCTGATACCAATTGTTGGAACTGGACAACTGAGAGGGGGGGTGAATTAATTGTCTCTTAAAACTTTTCTGCCTTTAACTTTCTTTATTATCTTGCTATCAGATTAGTGATGTAAACATTTAAGCATGAATCAATAACATAAGAGCAGAAACATAATCAACACATTTGACACCCAGATTTTGACATGTAAACCCGTTTAAGGGAAAAACCACGGTGGGGTTTAACCCACAAAATGTGTAACCTGTTAAAAGTACTTAGAAAATATAAGGCACATGCCTTCGGGCACACTGCCCAAAGCTCACTGCACAAAAGAAGAGGCTCACTGCCTACAGAATTTAGTTAGAAAGAATTAATTGAGAATTAGCATCTACTTCATGCCTGATTTAGTTTCAATGAATGCTCAAGAACTTTTGCTTTGCCTCAAACTCTTCTTCATATTCTGCACTGTTTTTGCTCCCTTTCTTCTCTACTCTGCTCCTGATCCTTACTTTTGATTTTATCTTTTTTGCACAAGGATGATTTCGATACTTCATCAACATTGGAATGATCAACAAGGTCGGCTAAACTTGATGCGGATCATCACACTTGTCGGCCAAATACAACTGAGATTTGAATCTGTTTCTACAACCACTCCACGCTTCATAGAAATGTGTTTAAGGCATCTGCAACAGGCTAGGAACATCTGGTCGGCCAAGACTAGGAAGAACATCAACCTCAAAGAAGAGATCTTCAATCAACAAGTTTAAACTTCAATGCAGACCTCCAACATAGTAGCTACACGATTCAGAGACCTCCACAAGTGCATTGGAATCACCAATAACATTCACTCTAAACCATATTACCAAAAACATTTGAATCTTCATCTGGAACCTCAAGAACACACTCTGTCATGACTGTCAGATTGGAAAGATAGATTGCAGACCTCGAAACGACGAACCACAGGAGTTGATGATACACATTGACTTCTCAAACATGCCTTCAGATTAGTAGATCATAATCTTATATTATTGGAGCAATCCGGGCCTCTTTCCTGTCACTCTGTCTTTCCTGATTATTGCAGGAACTGGTTCTACTCAGATGGCCATAACTCCTTCACATCTTCATGCAAACTTCTCAAAAATTGACTGGAGCAACCTCTGACAATCCTCTACATGTCCACATGATCCGCATGCATTGATTGTTATTAATTTTCTCAATATCCTCAATAATCCAGTCTTCTACATAGACAACAAAATAGGATACAGTTGACATCAATGGCAACAAAGATATGTTGACATCAATGACAACATCTTCGCAACAAAACTATCCCTCAAACCCAAGGTATTCCAACACCCTATATATGGACTGAAATGGGCACTTTTCGGGTTCCTCAACAACCTAAATCAACTGGAAAGGGAATTATAAAGCTCCTACATCACCTCGTTTACTTGACATAGGAAATTGCAATATCCCCTCTTTACCATCATTAATAGACAACCTTCCTACAAGGATGCACTTACAAACTTATGAAAATGTGGAAAAGAGAAGAAGAGATAAATCTTTAACCATTAAAGTAAAGATCAAGATCCATGACGACCGCTAGCCCAGTTGTCCCTATAGGTAAGTATTTCTAACCCTTTACCTCTCGTGTTGTGTTTCCCCCTTAATGTATTATGTGTTGTTTAGGCCTCCTGGGATGACTCTTGACACTCTCGTAAGGTCCAGGATACCTGGAGATCACATCTGTTGTGACCCTTCTTCTATTTGTATCATCATTCTTCTATATTGCTTCTCCTCTATTTTGACTGTTGTGTGTTGTGTCTTACGGACATAGCGTTGCAGTTGGTGACTTGGGGGCACCCTCCTACATGATTGTCTTGAAGACACTTGTTTCTCCTCTCTTGATTTAATGTTTACCTTCCTCTAGTGTTTCTATCTAGCTGGTGGATGATGAAAAATATTTTATACTGATATGGACCTAGTGTCCCTTTAGCGAGAAATCAAAAAATGGATCTAGTCCATCCATGATGATGGGGTTGTTATATATTGTCCAATGCTTGGCTAGTAGAATCACTCTATGTGATCTTGATGTTGGCTTATCGCACTTTCAAAACATAACAATATTGTTGCTCCGTATACTTTGTCTATCTTGAATCTTACATTCCTTGATTCTCTATGTGATTGATCATATGCATTGATGTTGTTATTTATCATGATTATATGCAGACTAACACTTTTCTTGCAGGAATGTGTTTGTGGGAACATTTAGTGATCGTAAAGTACATGTCACCTCCAGGGGGCATGGGATTTGCGAGATCTCGTGTTCCCTTGTGTGTTTTCTACCTACCTTAACGTGCTTGATATCGGTACATGATATCAACCACCTTAAGGTGGGGGCATATATAAGGTAAGCTGTTTGTTTTAGATGCTAGTAAATTGTGTTTGTTCTCAGGTGTAGTCTTAAAGACTGGTGGCGATGAGTCCCTCCTGGGTCATCCCACAATAATGGGTTACACTTTATGGCCAAACTTGACATTGAAATCAACATTTTGAACTAAATCTTCACTTTCTGACACCTATAGCCGCTAAACCGTTAGGAATTTGAAGATGATGCGAACTAGTGATTTGTGAGATTTTGTTTGTAGATTCTAAATACATTTAAAAAAAAAATTGGAGTTAAATTGTAAAATTTATTACGTCTCCTTTGATAACTAGTTTTTAATAGTAAACAATATTTTTTAAAAGTGATGTGTATTGTGTAGTACATAACTTTTTTTCTACAAAGGATAAAATTATGATTCTTTTGAATTTAGATTGGTAACACCGATATATAGGGCATACATTTGGTTTCATAATGTTTTGTTAAATTTTTTTTAATTAAGTTTTGAAGTCAAACTAATTAAAATTTAGACATAGGCGTATTCCATAAAACATAACTTTTTCTATATATATCGATTTTTTTTTGGTTGAAACAAGGACATCAATACCTAGGGCATAGGTATTTTTTAGAATTTTTTTTCACTAATTTACTAGTTTTCCATGTGTGTAGAACAAAGAACTTGATGTTCGGTGAAAAACCTACATTCACAAGAAATAAAAAATAAATATAATAATCAAATTAAATATATTTAAAATTATACTCTTTGGGAAGCTTATAATAAGGACTACATACTTACAAAACATAAATTCTAAATGAATTCATTTGATTCCCCAAAAGGTAAATCAAAAGTGGTTTTTTATCTGCATTTTGATAGGTGTAGAGTAGACTCCATTATAGGTATGGTTTAAAACTAGCGGGGTTCTATCCAAGCAAACCCTCTTCAATTAAAATCCTTTAAATAGAATTTTTCAAGGCTTAAATCATTATATTTTCTAAAAATATGTAATTTCAGCAAAAATCAGGATGTCCCAAAAAGTGTAACCCATTATTATGGCAGCACCCTCCTGTACTTTTAGATTTGTTTGATATCTATTGCAATCATTTAAGCCCTCTACAGAGGTGGGACATCACATATATCCTTTTTTATCTTAATCCCTCTATGGAGGTGGGGATGGTGTATTTCTCGTGGAGAGTGCACATCCTGTCATTTTCAAAAAGTCCTCTGCGGAGGCAGGGAGCGGTTCTATGACTAACTCAACCTTTAAGTGTGTCTTTGACGATTGTTGTGGCGAAGCTCAATTGTCGGTGTGTGCCTGTAATGTGCTTGAGATGGTGATGAACCTAGAAATAGGAACACTCCATCGCTTGTCTGCCATGCTTTCTCCGTGTCTTCCAAGTGTGCGTGTATTGCATGTTTGTTCCCAAGCATAGTTTAAAGACCAATGGCGATGAGTCCCTCCTATGCTTTGGGATTTGTATGGCGTGCTTGTTTTGTATGGTGTGCTTGATTTGTATTGCATGTCTATTGCCCCATATGCAGTTTAAAGACTGGTGGCGATGAGTCCCTCTTGCATTATGGATGGTGTGTTTACTTTCCTTGTACTTGCATCTGCATTTCATATATGAGAAAAAAAGAAAATCATCATTGTTTTCACTGCATTCACTATGTTTTGCATGTCTTCAATGTTGTATTCTCAGTGTTTTGCATGACTGTAACTATCTTCTCCATGTTTTGTGTACCTATTACTATCTTCATTATGACTGGCATGTCTTCTCCGTGCTTGGCATGTTTGCTATGTTTGTTGATTGTACTTTAATGCATGTATTGTGATGCAGAGGCATCCACACTAAAACCTTGACATACAGCATGTATGTCTACAACCCATCATCATCATCATCATATTTCCCTTAACACTGTCAGCATCATCATATTTTCTCTGCCGACCGATATCCTCCTGCAGACAAACCTTCAACCTTTCGCCTGTCAGCAACATCATCATATCCGGCTATCGGCAGCATCATCACATTCGGCAAGCACAAACATCCTCCTGATGTTCACTATTCATCTTACCGCCAAATGCTTTCTGCAGCATCATGATGTTCAACATCATGTTCACCAGCAGGATATAAAATATCCGGTTCCCTCCATATATCCTGATGACGACAACTTCATGCACCTTTCCTTCGATGCTTACGTCACCCCGATAGCCTGATGACGATTATCCTGATGACGACAACTTCATGCACCTTTCCTTCGATGCTTACGTCACCCCGATATCCTGATGACGATTATCATGATGACGATGACATCACATGCAGCTCCTCCAATATCCTGCTGTCCCGATATCCTGATGACGATGACGTCACATGCAGTTCCTTCAATATCCTGCTGTCGGCCAAACTTAACATTATCGGCCCGCGATGGTTTTATCAACCCGATCTTCTACCTTATGCCGATACGCTCCTCCTCGGCAACACCTGATGATGATCACCCCGAAACGCATTCACCTTATGCAAACGATTGCATCATGCTCACCTCCATCTACTCGGATGATGCCCGAAGTAACTGCAGGATATACACAGAAATATCCTGATGATGCCGTTGCGATGGATTTTCCAACCTTAGCGAATTTCGATCCGCCGAACCTCCTGGGGTGACCCGATCTGCTTCCTGGACAACTTTCCAGACTCGAACTACCAGCACGACCTAGCACATACCCATGCTAGGGTTCTCAACACCTCTTGATTGCGATCCTGCAAACATGCACATGAACAAACAGAAAATGCAAACTAAATCCTAAACTACTGTACATAGCCATTCCACCGATTCGACGAATCAACCGGTGGAATGGATCAGCGAATCCATGAAACCACCAGAACAGCAAATCGATCACACAATGGAATTCAAAACAGAGAATGGACACGAACAAGATCTCTTTATTGATTTCAAAAGATGCAAATACAGTACTCTGTCTCACTCTGAAATCTAACTCCTCAATCTGTATCTCTATCTCAATCTGTCCTAAGACCAACCGATCGTAACACATAGATAGGATCTACTTGCGAGTACTACCGACCCGATTCCAAGCGGCTGGGAAATCTCTCCAGGCGGCTGGGAGATCCAACCGGACATACAGCACAACAGCTATCCTAACAACCTAGCTAAAAGTAGTAAAGTATGGTCAACATGACCTTATTACATGCATTGGTCTTATCAAACCTTCTTGGAAACATTAACCAGACCTAAAACTAACTAACTGCCTCAGGGAGGCCAGCTGTCAGGTAGGTGCTCCTGCACCATACTCCCCAACAGAAAAGAACTCATGTCCCATGAGTTAGGTTGTGGAAGTCCTCCACCTTTACACTTTGCCTTTGCAGTGTCTTGACTTGTTCCAGCTTTGTCCTCTGCTGTCTCTTGGCTGCTCCAAGATTTATGAACTGTAACTTGTTTTCTTGCAAGTAAATCCTCATGCCTGTCAATGTAGGCCCTTCTCTCACATACCTTGTGTTTGTTAGGTTGTCTGACCAGAACCTCTGTCTGAACTGCCTCTTGAACTTCTGTAATGTTCAACTCTATCTTTCTTGCAACCTTTATAGGACAAACAATAGTCCCAACTATGACAACATCCTTGTCATTCCTCTCAACTGGTGGTTGTTTGTAAACCTGTTTCTGAACCTGCTGCTGGCCTCTGTCAATCAAAACTAAAACTTTCTTCAACCTGTTGTCCTTAACAACTCCTTTCCCTGCAGTGTCCTCAACTGCCTTTATGCCTGCTCCTATAGGCTTTTGCACAAATTCCTTCTTTCCCACTAAAATGATTTTTGCTGCCCTCTGTGCTGCAGCATCTTCTTGCAATGGCATCAACATAATAGTTTTCCCATCTTTCTTGATGGTGTAGGTATTAGCATACCCATCATACAGTACCCTTCTATCAAATTGCCATGGTCTACCCAACAGTAGGTGACAACATTCCATGGGCAAAATGTCACACAAAACTCTATCATGATATGCTCCAATCTGAAAATCAACATATGCCTGTTCATAGACAAAAAGTGATTGACTATCACTCACCCAAGATGCCTTGTAAGGGTGTTGGTGTGGAATCCTTTCCAAATTCAGTTTATCCACCATTTCCTGAGATACCATGTTGTCTGTTGAACCAGTATCAATGACAACCTTACATACTTTACCTTTGCTCTTGCATGTGGTCTTGAAAAGAGCTCTTCTTTGCATCGTATCCTTTGATGTCTGCAAACTAATTCTCCTAAGCATCAATGCTTCTCCCTCCTCAGCATATCCATAATTGTCAGGAACTCTATCTTGATAAGTGTTTAAACTTTGTACACATTCCTCTACTTTCTCTTCTTGCATAAGTTGTACTCTCTTGTCATTCGTTCTATCATCTCTGGATGATGAACCTTTGCTTTCTGGACATTTGAAAAATGGATGACCAAACTCACCACAAGTGTAACACTTTCCTGAAAATGTAGTAGAACCTCTACCACTTCCAAATCTGCCTCTATTACCTTTCCATCCACCTCTGAAATCAGACTGTCCCTGTCCTTTACCAGTGTCTTCTTGACCCTCATTGGTTTGCCTTATTGTAGGGGCTGATCATCTTCCCCTCATATTGCTGCCTCTTCCTCTCATGGACTTATCTTGTCTCCTATTCATCTTTTCTTCAATCCTGATTGCCATTTGGTAACAATCCTCCACACTCTTAGGGTTAGCTAAAACTAACTCATCCTGTATGTTCAATCTCAAACCAGCCAAGTACCTAGCCACCTTTTCTACCTCATTCTCATGATGACCAGATCTCATACTCAATTTATAAAACTCCTTAGTATATGCCTTCACATCCATGTCCTTCTGCCTTAAAAATTGCAGCTTCTTAAACATCTGAATTTCATAATCCTTGGGCAAGAATTTACCTTTGATCCTTGCTACCATTTTATCCCATGAAGTGATCTTTGACCTTCCTTGTTTCCTTCTCTCGGATTGTACATAATCCCACCATACCAAAGCATGACCTCCTAACTTGGTCTTTGCAATCTTTACCTTCTGATCCTCAGCAACATCTTCACATTCAAAGTGATTATCAAGTGCAGCAATCCAATCCAGTAACTCATCTTCATTCAAACTTCCATTATACTTGGAAACATCAACCTTTACCTTAGGTTTATCACTCTGCACTGCCTTTAACAGTTTTGCAAATCTCTGGTCTTCAGCATCCAGATCTTCAGCTACCTCTTCATACTCTTCAACAGCATCTTCATCTTCTTCTGATTCACTGTCGTCCACTTCCCTCTTTTTGTTCTTCTCCAAGGCTACAAGCCTGGCTTGAAGTACTTCAGCAAGCTCCTTCATCTTCCTCATCTCTCTGGCATGTTTTTCCTTCATCTCCTGCAATTCCTTTGCAGTACCATTACCTTTCGGAGGCATTTTGTCAACCTCTCACTCCTCTACCTCTGTCTTTTCAGTGACAGAATCAACACACAACAGCCCAGACCTTTTGCTGAGCTCTGATACCACTATGATGCAGAGGCATCCACACTAAAACCTTGACATACAGCATGTATGTCTACAACCCATCATCATCATCATCATATTTCCCTTAACACTATCAGCATCATCATATTTTCTCTGCCGACCGATATCCTCTTGCAGACAAACCTTCAACCTTTCGCCTGTCAGCAGCATCATCATATCCAGCTATCGGCAGCATCATCACATTCGGCAAGCGCAAACATCCTCCTGATGTTCACTGTTCATCTTACCGCCAAACGCTTTCTGCAGCATGATGTTCAACATCATGTTCACCAGCAGGATATAAAATATCCGGTTCCCTCCATATATCCTGATGACGACAACTTCATGCACCTTTCCTTCGATGCTTACGTCACCCCGATATCCTGATGATGATTATCCTGATGACGACAACTTCATGCACCTTTCCTTCGATGCTTACGTCACCCCGATATCCTGATGACGATGACGTCACATGCAGCTCCTCCAATATCCTGCTGTCCCGATATCCTGATGACGATTATCCTGATGACGATGACATCACATGCAGTTCCTTCAATATCCTGCTGTCGGCCAAACTTAACATTATCGGCCCGCGATGGTTTTATCAACCCGATCTTCTACCTTATGCCGATACGCTCCTCCTCGGCAACACCTGATGATGATCACCCTGAAACGCATTCACCTTATGCAAACGATTGCATCATGCTCACCTCCATCTACTCGGATGACGCCCGAAGTAACTGCAGGATATACACAGAAATATCCTGATGATGCCGTTGCGATGGATTTTCCAACCTTAGCGAATTTTGATCCGCCGAACCTCCTGGGGTGACCCGATCTGCTTCCTGGACAACTTTCCAGACTCAAACTACCAGCACGACCTAGCACATACCCATGCTAGGGTTCTCAACACCTCTTGATTACGATCCTGCAAACATGCACATGAACAAACAGAAAATGCAAACTAAATCCTAAACTACTGTACATAGCCATTCCACCGATTTGACGAATCAACCGGTGGAATGGATCAGCGAATCCATGAAACCACCAGAACAGCAAATCAATCACACAATGGAATTCAAAATAGAGAATGGACACGAACAGGATCTCTTTATTGATTTCAAAAGATGCAAATACAGTACTTTGTCTCACTCTGAAATCTAACTCCTCAATCTGTATCTCTATCTCAATCTGTCCTAAGACCAACCGATCCTAACACATAAATAGGATCTGCTTGCGAGTACTACCGACCCGATTCCAAGCGGCTGGGAAATCTCTCCAGGCGGCTGGGAGATCCAACCGGACATATAGCACAACAGCTGTCCTAACAACCTAGCTAAAAATAGTAAAGTATGGTCAACATGACCTTATTACATGCATTGGTCTTATCAGACCTTCTTGGAAACATTAACCAGACCTAAAACTAACTAACTGCCTCAGGGAGGCCAGCTGTCAGGTAGGTGCTCCTGCACCATATTGGCCTTGCATTTATACATACATTAAAGTGGGGGCTAAATGTTATGTCAGAAAAAAGTAACCTTGGGGACTTTTTCCTTTTAAGGTTTAGCTCTTGAGTCCTTTAGAATGCATTTAGAGTATCTTGCATGATTTTGATAACTCCCAATGACAAAACTTTGAAGTTTCATGGAAAATAGGACTCAGGGGATGCACTTAACATGATTCCTTCTTGAAATAGGGGGAGGACTTGGACACCCATGCCCTAGTCCTACCTTGTTTTAGGTTAGGACCAATTTCAAAGTGTCAGTTTATGACTGTTATTTAGGTCCTATGCCAACACGGTAAGTTTGAATTACAAAATTCTTAGCGAGAATGTTTGTAGTTGCATATATAAGCATGATTAGGTTATCATTTGTAAATTAGATGGATATAGAAAACTTGTGGCTTGTGTAAAAGTGATTCAAAGGCATTCATTAGGTTGCAGAGCAAAATTTATGTTGTTCTTGTGTTTGTATTTTGAGATTTGGCATCCATCTCCTCATGTCATGAAAATCATCTTCTTTCCATGAGATCTTCACTACAATGTGATATTAATTAAGTTTTCTATCATTTATCATTTGGATTTTTCCTCTATCCCATAGGGATACACACTCTTTATCTGACAAAAGTGTTTGAAAGAATTGAATATCTCTCTGAGGCTTGACTGAGGCAAGCCTCTAAACACCACAACCCCCAACCCATTTTTCTGTGATTGCAAGTTATAGGTTGTAAAAGAAGAAAATGTGGAGTTGCAGGAGAGTAGTGTAGACTATCAAAATTGCAAATTAGAAAGAAAATAGGGGCCTGGACTTGAGCACCTACTCATTAGTCCTCTGAATCATGCAATAGGAAAATCTCCAGAACAACAGGAACAGGTTGTAGACAAGGTTTTCAGATCTTGACAAAAACTGTGGCACTAGACTAGGGCACCCTCTCATTAGTCCTCACCTTTTTTTCTTTCCAAACTTCAAAATCTAGTATGCATTTGATTGTCATTTGATATCTCTGTGTGTGATCATTTTCCGTAATTTGTCCGTTTGTTCATGAATTCATGTAATTAGGGTTTTGAACATAATTGGACTTAATTGAACAACTAAATCATACAATTCCAATCTTCCCCTATGTTCCAAGTGATAAGAGATCTGTAGTAGAGTTCTCTACTTAGTTGAATGTCCTTGAATGTTTAATGGTGAAAGGAGGATCAACACAAACCATCAAAATCAACCCTAAACAATCCTCTTCGATTTTCACCTTAAACACTTATTGATGATTGTTCAAGAATGACTTGGGTTACTTTTCTTAGAAAAAAATCAGAAGCCCTAGACAATTTCAAGGCATTTGAAGCAATAGTTAAACATGAAATGGACTTGAGAATCAAGTGTCTGAGGTCTGACAAAGGTGGTGAGTTTACTTCAAATGAATTCAATGCTTTTTGTGAAGAACATGGGATAAAGAGACAATTGACTGCCCCTAGAACTCCTCAGCAAAATGGAGTAGTTGAAAGGAAGAATAGAACAGTTCAGGAAGCTGTTAGAGAAATGATCAAAGTAGTTGGCCTTCTAGAAGTATATTGGAAAGAAGCTATTCATACTGTTGTCTACATTCAGAACATAGTACAAGTCAAAGCAAATGGAACAAAGACACCTTATGAGCTGTGGTATGGAAGAACTCCTATTGTCAGGTATTTCAAAGTTTTTGGAAGCAAATTCTATATCATAAGAGATAAAGACTTGGGAAAGTTTGATGCTAGATGTGATGAAGGCATATTTCTTGGGTACTCTACTAAGAGCAAAGCTTATCGGTGCTATAACAAAAGGTTGAGGAAGATTATTGAAAGTGCAAATGTAAAAGTAGATGAAGATATTCAAAAAATCTCAGAGCTTGATGGATATGAGTTAGATGAGTCTGTTGATACAGAAATAGTTGAGGAAGACAAAGACAAGGAAGTTTAGATTGATGAAGAAGAAGCTCCAGAAAGAGTTCCTAAAACCCACAAGTATGTGCAAAAGAATCACTTAGAAGATCAAATCATTGGTGACAAACATAAAGTAGTTCTGACAAGAAGAAGAGTTGCAAAAGAACATGTAAATCTTTGCTTAATTTCAAAGGTTGAACCTAAGACTATCTTTGAAGCATGTAAAAGTGAATATTGGGTCAAGGCAATGAATTAAGAACTGATGCAAATTGAAAAGAACAAGACTTGGGAACTTGTCCCCAGGCATGCAAATAAGAGTGTGATTGGAACAAAGTGGGTTTTCAAGAATAAGTTAAATGAAAATGGAGAAGTTGTAAGAAACAAAGCTAGACTTATATGCAAAGGATACTCCCAAGTGGAAGGAATAGATTATGAAGAAACTTTTACTTTGATGGCAAGGCTAGAAGCTATTAGGCTGTTTTTGGCTTATGCAACACATAAAGATTTCAAGGTATATTAATGGATGTAAAGTCTATTTTTCTGAATGGTGAGTTGGAAGAAGAAGTATATATAGAGCAACCAGATGGATTTCAACTATCAGAAAAACCAGACATGGTATGCAGATTGAAGAAGACTTTGTATGGACTGAAGCAAGCTCCTAGAGCTTGATATGCTAGATTAGACATGTATTTATTGCAGCAGGGATTCAGTAAAGGGTCTGCAAACAATAATTTGTATATCAAGGTAAGCAAAGATCAAATTATGATTATTGAGGTCTATGTAGATGATATAATCTTTGGTGGAAATGAAGGTATGTGTAAGAACTTTACAGATGAGATGCAAAAAGAATTTGAGCTATCATTGTGTGGTGAGATGAACTTGTTTTTTAGACTGCAAATTAATCAGACAAATAAGGGTATTTTCATTTCATAATCAAAGTATGTCAAAGAGTTGTTGAAGAAGTTTGGAATGGAATAATCAAACCAATTTGTACTCCGATGACAATTGGTTGCAAGCTGAGTAAAGATGATGAATCTCCTAAGGCTGATCAAAGAAAATATAGATCAATGATTGGAGGACTACTATACCTAACTGCTACCAGACTAGATATCATGCATGCAGTTTGTCTTGTGGCAAGATTTCAAGTAGATCCTAGAGAGTCAGATGTCATGGTTGTAAAGAGGATATTCAGGTATTTGAAGGGCACTCCAGATCATGGTTTGTAATATTCTAAGAACAATGACTTCAACCTAAGTGCCCATACAGATGCAGATTGGGCTGGATGTGTAGATGACAAGAAAAGTAGAAGTGGTGGTGTGTTCTTTCTTGGAGACAGAGTTGTGTCATGGCAAAGCAAGAAGTAGGATTCAATATCCTTATCTACTATAGTGGCAGAGTACATTGCAGTAGCATCATGTTGCACACAAGTGATATGGATGAGACAAACTCTGAAGGATATCAAAATTGAGTATGAGGATTCAATTCCTATTTTATGTGATAACACCAGTGCCATTAACATTTCAAAGAACCTAGAGATGCATTCAAGAACAAAGCACATTTCTATCAAGTATCACTTTTTGAGAGAGAAGGTTGTAGAGAAAGAAGTGAAGCTTGAGTATGTTCCTACAAAAGATCAGATTGCTGACATATTCACCAAGGCTCTTCCTAAGGATACATTTGTGTATCTCCAGGAGAAGTTAGGGGTTATTGCCCCTCCTTTGTTGAACTAGATGCATAAGTAAGTGCATCAGTCCAGTGTGATTCAAGAGTCATTTCTTTTCTAGACTGATTGTGGAGGCTACCTCTCAGGGGGAGCATGTAGTGACATTGGAGAGTGTTGTAGTCAGAAGGAAGTATTTAGAGCAATTGAAGATCAGTGCAAGTATGTGCAGTATCACATTCAGGGGGAGAAAGATTGAAGAAGGTTTGTTACCCTTTTCCATTGATGTCAAAGGGGGAGAGAGTTCATGTGAAAAACAAAGAGAGAGTAAGATGTATAAAAGAAAGGGGGAGAATGAGATTAGTGCAGAATTATGTCATGATGGTTTTTCACATCATATGTTGCCATCAATGACAAGGGGGGAGATTGTTGCAAGGTGTTGTCATTGATGTCAACATGTTTGTGTTGTCATTGGTGTCAATTGTGTCTTCTAATATTGCTAATTATTTCTTGATTGATTTGTCATGTTAAAGTGATTTGAATGTTTTATAGAAGTGTTGATGATGTTGGTATAGTGCTCTTGTTGCTAAGTTTCCAAGTGCTTTTGAGAAAATTTGCTCTTGAGAGGAAACTGTGTGTTGCAGAGTATTCTGGCTTACATGATATTGTCTGAGTTCTTTCTCTGCATTTCTTCTATGTTGAAGACCGAAGTGTGAGTTTTGGATATGTTTTAGAGAAGTGTTTGAAGATGCTAAATCTAGAATTTGGTGGTCTAGATCACTGTACAGTAGAAGTTATGTTCACTATTTTGAAGACTATATTTGATAGAGTTACCGGGTTGTGCAGAGGTGTTTGGGAGAAAGTATTTTTCTCCGCATTTCTCCACATTGTGGTTTCAGGTGATATAGTTTTGGACATGTGTTTACAAGGTCCTTAGCTATCTTCATTCCAAAGGATTTGTGATTTGATGCTATAGAAAGCAAGTTCTTGTGTAGTAGAGTTCGACAATGTTTGCTCTGAGAAGCCTATCTTCAAGTGATATTTGTTGTCCTCAAGTGAGATTTGTTGCAACTGGGTTTGTTGGATCCCAAGTGATTTTATGTTGTTCATGGATGTCTCCAGATTGTGTTGAAGGCTTGTACTTGATCCACAAGCTATGAATGAGTTCTTGGAAGTGTGTGCCTAAGTATTCTTGGTGTTTGCACAAGTTTGGCCGACTTGGGTGCTAACACTCTTTGCAAATGTGTTTCATGGATTGTAGAAGTGTTTTGAAGCATGTGAAGATGTATTTAGGTCTGAGATAAGCCATGAAGTGTTCTACCTTCATTCATTTGATTCACAAGATTGTTTAGGTCCAGACCTAATTTGAATTATGTATGTTTTTTGACCTTGAAGATTGTTTCAAATGTTGTAGAGTGTGTTGCTGACCTTGATGCATGTTCCAAGGTTGATGATTGATATTAATAAGTGTAAAGAATTCATGTAAATGCGTGAGGATGCAAAGATGAGGACATGTGTGTTGTGAGCCTGGGAAAGGAGATAGACTGTGCTTCAATGAAACTGAACTCAGGCATGTGGTAGATGTTATTATATTAGTTCATGGTAGTGAGCCATTCTAGCAGTGAGCCCTATTTACAGTGTGCATTTCTTTGGAGAGTGAGTCCTTGGGCAGTGAGCCCTCTTACAGTGAGCCTCTGTAATTCGGTATTGATATTACTATATATTGTGAGCTAATCCTCACTTGGCTTTTCCCTTTTAGGGTTTTCCATGTAAAAATTTGGTGTTCTCTTGTGCATGGTGTTGATGTGATTAAGTTTTTGTTATCTGTTTTCATGTTTAATCTTCATAACAGAATTAGGGCTTAAGTGAATTGAAGTGAATGTGAATATGCTTGTGAAGGTTTAAAGTTTTTGATACAACTGATTCACCCCCCCTCTTAGTTGTCTTGTGCGAATTCAACATGGTTACCATGCACAAATCAAGACAAATAATTTTGATAATTCACAATATTAGAGGAGCATAAACATGTTATATTGGACCAACTTTTGGAACACAATATTACATTTCTTTATCTTTGATCAAGATAATAGATATATCTAAGATTGCACTCCATAGAAATAAATATTTTTGTTCCTATCATCGTACACATGGAAATTCTACAAAAATATGCATCCAACTCAAACATAAAATTCAAGATCTTATAGACAAAAAGATAATAAAGTTAAGCTTAATCATATGGCATTGTGTGATGAATATTCTCCTTCATTGTAACACGGATAGTCCTAAAGGGGTACCAATCTTAGTGGTACATTTTTAGTGCGTATTATAGACACTCCCAAAGAGGATGAATTTATTGTATAGCTACCCTCACTTGTATTGTTACATTTTATGATTTTATTTTTATGTTTTTTCCATGTTCATGTGAGTACCCAATTTTATAACATTGCACATGGGTCAACTTTGCAAGTTTGATGATGAAAAATGCCACCCAAAGAAACATTATGATGTAAACATTAGTGAATAACTATAGTACCTAGAGGGTCCCCTTAGTTGTGTTTTTTTCCTCTACATGTGTGTCCTTACTCCTATTTGCCCATTACTAGTTGTTATCTATTTTTGTCCTTTAAAATTTTACATTTTGTCTATTGTGATGAAGTATCTAGTAATATCTAGGCAACACTTTGTAAATCACCATGGTGATTGCATAGTCATTGTGGCTATCGCACAACTACACTGATAGTTTTGAAAGCATGCTGATCATGTAACAACCATTATGGTTACAAAGTCACTATGGTGGTTTTGAAACCACCCCCTATGTGGAAACTAGCATTTTCACCATGATATGTGAAAAACATAAATTTTGAGTGTTGATCTCACTGTATCTACCTCTACCTCATCCTTTGGTTTTCCCTTTGACCCCACACCTCCAAAACCTTTCCATGACCTATATACACCCATTTTGAACCCCATTTTAAAAGAAGTTGATCTGATAGGAATATTTTCATCTAGGAAGTTTCTATTTTCCTTTAGCCCAACCATAAAAAAGCTCTATACTCCTTGTCTTAGATGTAGTCTATTGCATTCACCTTAATTTGTTTCTCTTTTTATATAAATCCCCTTTGTCCTTTTAACAATCCAACAATACAAAATGATCAATTTGTAGCCTTGAACTTTGTAATTCCCAAATCAAGGCAACCATATTATTCCTTAGTTTGTTTCCCATGGTTTTTCTCTCCTTTAGGCATTCGTCAACAAGATAAAGTGGGATAATGAGGTGGCATTACCTAAGGACGACATTCAACTATGTTTCTAGATTTCACTACTTCAAACTTACTCTTGATCTTCAACATTCAATTGTAGGTCCAATTTTTGTTTGTTTTCTTTATTTTGTTTTATTGATTAGTAAATTAGTTAGCATTTTATTAGTTTGTTTACATTATTAGTTAGATTAGATTAGTAATTTATCTTAGTTTATTTTCATTTCCACTTTTCATTTTATTTGTTTTAATCAATAGACTTAGTACTTCCATTGCAAAACATAAATTTGATTAGAGGGAACTTTGTACATCCCTTAATGGATAGAATCCATTAATTCACCCCCCTTTAAAATCATTGCAAACCTTAGAACATTTAGGCATCTCTACTACATAAGGCCTCTTAAGCATCATTTCAAACCTTCAAAGATCCCAAATATGCTATCTATATGTTGTCACATTTTATTTAGCAACTCATGCACACTTGTAACACATTTCTTATCGTATTCTTAGTTTAAAACACATTAAATACTCATTCTGCAACACATTTAGAGTCTTCTAATGACTACTTATCTATTTTCCTACATTGTAGTAGCCTTCAATAACATTCTCATAAATTATAGTAGCCTTTTAGGGCCCATTTTGTTTAATATATTACATTATTCTAGCCTCTTATAAGCATTTTTCATGCCACCCTTGCATTATCATAACAATTTACACACACACACAAGGACAACCTTTAGTATATTGTAAAACATCATAATCATTCCAAGCACACATAAACAAGTTTTTATTATGCAAAATACACATATCACATTAAACTTATTAAACAATATCAAACCATAAAAAGCTAATATTTAATTTGTAACATTACAACATTTCACAAACAATAAAAAATTTCATGCTCAAAAGACCATTTCACCTAGATGTAATGAGTGCTAAGTGGGTAACACTTGTTTAAGGCACAACACTTCCTAGTGGTTCATAAGGCATGACCCTTATTGAAGGTTTTACAAATGGAGTAGAAATCTAATTAGTCTTGATATTGGGGGAAATTCCATGGTTAAGCATGCTTGAGTTAGAGTAGTATTGGGATGGGCGACCTCTGAAGAAGTTTCAATGCTTCACCTCTATGAGCATCAACTAGATGTAGTGTGTGCTAAGTGGACTATTCATGTTTATGAGAGATGGGTTCTTGTGAACCACTACTCATGAAATATTGGTAAATGAGTTTGACTCAAACACTAAGTAGTTGAATTATGATAAAAACACCATAATTTGATACACTATTGAAATGCCTCCTACTTTTCAATCAAATCATTGTCCAAACACTCATATTTGATTAAACCATTAAGTGGACTTTCTTATTTATACAAGGTCATGTTGAGAGTTCCTATTTTGTTATTTCTCCTATGAACACTTCAGGTGTTGATCTTGAGTCTTTATTTTTAAGATATCATGTGATCACTAGTGGCTTGCTTTGGTATGACCCCAAGAATCCATGTATGCCCTCTTAGTGTTGTGTATCCTTTTTGGTGCATACAGTTCATAGTTAGCATGTAGATGACACAAATACACCTTTAATGATGCATGTTGACACAAATGACCTTGTTCACATGTGTTTTGTTGTTCATGTTACTTCTTAATTGTGCTTTGTATCATTTCTACTCTAGCCTTTTTCTTATGCCATGTATGTTGTGACCTCCTTGCTTATTTGTCAGTTTGCCTTGTGTGTTATTACATGTTGACCTTTTGTTTATACCATGCATATTGCGTTCTTCCTTCTCTATTCTTTCATGTACCTTGTGTTTCCTAAACACTTTGGCCTTTTGATTATATCACTCTTTATATCATATTTTCATATCTTTCTTTCCTTACTTGGGGGTATATTTTTATGTTCCATGCCTAGCACATATGCTTTTCAATATCCTTTGTTTTTCCATGTGTGTTTCATTTTACTTTCTTTATATTGTCACAATCCCTATTTCTTTATGTATGTCTAATCACTAGTTCTTATGCCATGTTTTCCCTATTTGGTTGTCCTCATTTTACCTTCTATATGTTTTGACTTTCCCCCACTTAGGGATAATCTCCTTTTTGTCACATATTTTACCTCCTTATGTTTTACTCCATTGGGAATTATTCCTTCTTCTATTTCACCTTTACATTTACACATTGTCCTTAATATTTAGCTCCTATGCAATGTGTGTGTCATGTTTCCTTAATTTCCTTATTCCATATGCCTCATGCTTATTCATCCTCATAGGTGCCTAATATGATGTCTTATTCTATGATCATAATCAATGTTTTATCTTATGATACAATGTTAAATTTAAACAGTTAATAATGATTTGCTTATTGATATGTATTTATATTGTGATCTATATCAAGCTTATGCTTACATGCTTCAATTATTATCATGCTTAACTCACATATTTTTGATGCTTGGATCCTTATCATGTCTAAATATCTTATGATTACATCTGTATGTTCCTTATCATCACTTATATCTTATGTCACCATACCTTACGATCTAAAATGCTTGTAGAGTTATCTTATTGATTGTCTAAATAAGGGGCAACCATGGGGACATCATGCCTTCCCTATGCTATATGCACTTACATGATTACATTTCATTTGATTATTTTATTGATTTTATATTTTACCATTATCATTATCATGTATTTTTTTCATCTTCTCGAATTGCTTGTATCTGTTGGATGCAACCAATTGAAGGGGCATATATAGTTGCTAATGCTTTTCATGATTGAGATTTAGATAGTGGATTGTGCTAGACAGAGAATCATTGCCATATCTAAATGGAGTTCTATCATTTTCTAGTAACACGCCCACATTGCATTACATGCCCACATCATGTAGAGATTTATCGTATTGCCACATTATGTAGGGATTCATCATAATACATGCTCACATCATGGAGATATCTATCACATTACCATATCATGTGGATACTTATCACATTGCCACATCACATGGAGTTTTATTACATGGTTAAATCACACGGATCCATATTACATTATAACATTACATGGAATATTTTGAGTCACTTTTTGTATAGGAAAAAATTTATATCCCTTCTCTTGTCTACTCATTTTGGTAGATAGTTGAAGTAGCTTACAAATCTTATTTATTTTGGTTATGAGGTAGGAGCTACGCATTGAACATCTTTTCACTATTTGTAGATTTTGATGGAAGACTCATACCATGGAGAATACAAGAAGATATGTTATATCCTTTTTAGACATAACATCCTTTATGAGTCTATATTGTAGACACCTAAAAATGACCTTTGCATTATTCTCCTTGCATACATCAAATTCTTCCAAATCACTTGCATCTAACGTTAATTAAATAAGATAATTATTTAATTAATTTCATCAATTTCTTCTAATTCTCCCAAATCCAACATTAATTGAATAAATTCTATTTATTTAATTAATTTCATTTATTCATCAAATTCACCCCTTTTATTCTTCTAAATTAAATAATTTTAATTATTTAATTGAAATATCCTCTTTCAATCTTTAAATCCACATTAATTAAATAAATCAATTATTTAATTAATTCCACATCTTAATTCCTCTTATCCACAATAATTAAATAATTTTAATTATTTAATTAGCTAATTATTCCTCCAAAATTAAATAAAGTGTTCAGATTTATTTAAGTTGATTTTCGAATATCTTCTAAAAATAAATAAAATTATATTTTCTTGTTCTTCCATCATGCACAATAAATTGATTTTTTTTAAATGTATTTAGATTCTACAAACAAAATCTCACAAATCACTAGTTCGCATCATCTTCAAATTCCTAACGGTTTACCGGCTATAGGTGTCAGAAAGTGAAGATTTAGTTCAAAATGTTGATTTCAATGTCAAGTTTGGCCATAAAGTGTAACCCATTATTGTGGAATGACCCAGGAGGGACTCATCGCCACCAGTCTTTAAGACTACACCTGAGAACAAACACACTTTACTAGCATCTAAAACAAACAGCTTACTTTATATATGCCCCCACCTTAAGGTGGTTGATATCATGTACCGATATCAAGCACGTTAAGGTAGGTAGAAAATACACAAGGGAACATGAGATCTCGCAAATCCCATGCCCCCCGGAGGTGACATGTACTTTATGATCACCAAATGTTCCCAAAAACACATTCCTGCAAGAAAAGTGTTAGTCTTCATATAATCATGATAAATAACAACATCAATGCATATGATCAATCACATAGAGAATCAAGGAATGCAAGATTCAAGATAGACAAAGTACATGGAGCAACAGTATTGTTATGTTTTGAAAGTGCAATAAGCCAACATCAAGATCACACAAAGTGATTCTACTAGCCAAGCATCGGATAATATATAACAATAAATTAAATAAATTTATTTCTTTAATATCTAATTATCTTCTTAAATCTTCTAAAAATAACTTTTTCTTCCATGCACACAAATTAAATAATTTATTATTTAATTTTATTCAAAGCATGTCAAAAAACAAATCAAAAGTTGAGTTAATTGGCTTTAAATCTTTGTTTTTATCAAAACTCATAAAATAGAAAAAAACATTCTATTTTTATGAAATTAATCTTACTTTTAGCCAAGAAAAAAATTAACTCAATAAAACATCTTTTTGCATGTACACATGTCATGTGCACATTCCTTCATGATCTCTCAACTTATCTCAACCATTCATATCATTGAATTATCTTAGTCGTTGTTTGATCTTCCCTGAAAGTTGTAAATACATCCATTCATCTCTTCACAAACCCTCTTCGATCATTAAGCTTTGGGCATTCATACATCGCTTTGAGCACTTCGTATTGTTGAGCACATATTACGTTTTTGAGCATATCACCTATCCACACTTGTTGCAACCATGGTTATGTAATTTGAAGAGCAATCCACATGAAACCAAGGAATACATACAATCTAGGTTATTTCGTTCTTTGTTTGATTTGCATTGAATTATAGGTTATTATCTTAGATGCATTTCTTGAAGGTTGTAGGGTTGAGTTTTGATATTCATGCTTGATCTATTGAAATCGATTTTCATCACACACATTTTGACACTTTCAGTGGGACCCACTCCCTAGTTTAACTTTGCTTTTTTTTAAGAAAATTTGATTTTTTCTAGGCATAGGTACGGAACCACACATTCACAACATAGAAATTTGCCTTTGGCAGATAGAAACTCACCTTTGGTAGATAAAAACTCACCTTTGGCAGATAATAGCTCACCTTTGGTCGATAGAAGTGCGCTTTTGGTCGATAGAAGATCACCTCTAGCACACATAAGCACACCTTTGGTTAGTAGAAACTCACCTTTAGTCTCTATTTTTTTATGATTTATCTTAAACTTGATGGGTCTCTAACATCTATCTTGTTTGATTTTGTGTTTTACAAGCGGTTGTATTTGCTAACACTCTTCATATTTCACCCTCAAGTTGATTTATTTGTGGGTGCTTTATTGCTTTTTACCTAATTGATCAAATCACTTGGTTTGTTGTTTGATTTTGGTGTAGGATTATAGATTTACCTCTTCACCCAACCCCCTGGCCCATCAGGAATCCATCTACCTATCTATCAATTGTGTGTTTGACTTGATTCTCTTGATTTTTGCAGGACTGTCACAAATACCTACCTCTAATCAGCAGAAACCTACCTTTGCATAATAGAAACTCACCTTTGCACAATATAAAATTGCCTTTGCACAATAGAAACTCACCTTTGGTCCGTAGAAACCCACCTCTGGTAAATATCTCTGCGCCTTTGGTAACAGAAACCCGCCTTTGCATACTATCTCTGCACTTTTGTTCTGTGTATTTGATTTCCCTAACGATTGGTTTTTGGAACTAATTGTTGATGTATAAAAATGCGCAGGTTCCAACACCAACATGCAAAGCTTCAAGAATGTAGGACTTGATACTTGAAACAACCTCCAGATTTTACAAAAGCTGTCTTTTCCTTTTTAATTGGTGTTTGGGTAAATGGAAGAAAAAACAAGATTACAGATACAATAAACAGAACTTCTAATTCTATGGCGATGTGTCTAATTTAAGTGTATTTTAGTAACTAGCACAATGATTAAATTCTCATGATTTGACTATATCAAAGAGCAAATGTTACATGATTAACATAGACAGATTATAAATGAATTTGAAATCAAAGGCCAAACTTAGAAGATTGACACAGAGATACAGATAATATCACCAATGGCACAGAACATAGCTTCTTTCATTACCAATTCGGCAAATACAAAAGGCACAGAAACATGTACAGATATATCAGCTTCCTTCTTAGAAACAACTAAACTAAGGCAAAAGGATATAATCTGATCACAATCAAACTCTAAATTCTTAATCAATAATGTATATCTGTGTTACAACACCTTCCTTTATTTATAGCCACAAAATTTGACTCAAGATTGCCTCTAACCGTTAGGATCCCAACAGCCTGAATAGAATTGGAACTCAACTGGGATTGAAAATCTCCTTGAATTTACAACTGTCTCTCCCTACGTGCTCATTGGCTAAGCGATAAAATATGTGGCACCGTAACTCATAGTTTTGTTGCTTACATGTGGCATCACCCACGAGTTCCCAAACGGCTCCAAAATATGCTACGTGACATCCTCTGATTGCTGTATAGTTTCCTTTTATAAACAAGAGACAGAATACTACCACTTGTCGCCATCTGCCACACTTATTATTTGATACGTGATGGCACTTGAGAATCAAAACAGGGACACCTGGCACTCTCCACATCCTAAAAGCTTCTTTTACCTTATGTCTCAAGCACCTACGACAATGACACTTGTCACTTCCCACCTCATTTAGAAACTACAGCCTTATTTCATGGGACCCACCATATGTTTCTTTACCTTTCAAACTTAACATAAATAAGTGACACACAACGCCATCCACCTGAAGCAACAAAAGTAACATGGTGCCCTCCACCTATTTCTAAAGCCTTTTAAAGAGTCTCTCGAAGCCTCGCGGAGATGACACTTGTCATCCTCCGCCCCAACTAAAATTAATAAAAGAAAAATATGTGGCAACCACTGACATCATCAAAATGGAATTAGTTCAACCCTCCGCATACAACACATGGCACCCCTCATTGCATCCAGAAAACTGTGTCATAACATCTCGGGCCCACCACATGTGTCTTAGTACCTTTAAAGCCTATCAAAAGGGATACATGCGGTAACTTCCACCATTGCAAAAAAAAGACACTTGGCGACTTCCACATGCAAGTTGAATCAAAATAAACTTTTCACCAAGGCCTGCAGTAGCAACACGTGGTGCATTCTGCTTATAGGAAACAACTTGAAACACATTCTGATACACTGAGAACTACGAAGCATACAAAACTATCTATGATACTTAGAAACTGTAGAAACTGGAATAATATTGAATCTATAGAAACAATGAGCCGCAACCAAGCAAAAACTATAAAATGTAGAGTTTGACTCTATAGTTCTTGGTGACTACATGGACCTCTACTCCTGCTTAGAGAGAACTCCAGAATCAACAAAATTTGAAAATTGCGCTGCCATTAATAAAGAAAAGAATCACAACTTCTACAACACAACCTGATATACAGACCACTCCAAATCTGATAATCCTTGTTTACTCTGTAGATCTTGAAATGCAAAATCTAAATTAATGATGTCCTTATGAGAAAAGGACTGCAAAATCTACACCACAACATGTAATTGAAATTCAAGATGAGCCATTGGAACTAGGACTACTTCTACTTCTTCGACACTGGAGGAATCACTTAGACTTTGAAAAATAGTCTAATCATTTTGTTTAGTGAGCAAAAGAGCCTTTATGGCATCAGTCATTAGAGCTGTGCTATCATCAGGAAAAGGGGAGGGCAACCCCAACTACACTAAATCTTCAATGTGTCTCTTCATATTTTTGACACCATCTTTTACTACATCAAGCAACTCCTTACAACTCATAGCAGCTGAATTGTAACTTAAAACTTCATTTACCTTTTTTGCAGCAATCATTATGTCACTTACACCAACAACTAATAAAGTATCAATAGTTGTGTCATAGATTTTCTGCAATAAAAGTTGGGAATCTAAAACCCTCAAAGAAACAATAGATAAAGTTGCCTCAACCAAGGACTCTACTTTTTCACATAATTGTTGGGCATTTAACAGGAAAGTGAAAGAAGGATTGAGCTGAACAATATCTTCAAAGATTCTCCTCCATGTAGATACATAAAGTTCCTTTACCATATTCAAGAGCTCTGCATTTTGTGGCCTCCATGCCAGCTCAATAGTTAACTGCTTTGTCTTTTGCTGTTCAACCATAAATTGGACTTGAGAGGCACTACTTAGATTTTGTTCTTTTAAAAGGGTTTGTTGTAATTGAGACACCTCTTGGACTTTGTCTTGATACTTCTTCTCCGCAATGGTTTTCTCTTGTCTTAATGAAGCAACAACAGCTTTCTCTCGTGCTATCTCAATTTTCAAAGCTGTGACCTGAGCCTGTGATGCTTAATGTATCTGTAAAGACACAATAGACTACAAATCCTTATTTAAGGTGTCAATCTCTTTATCCTTAGCTTGTATCTCTGACATCAAACTACTATTAGTAGACTGTTCTTTTGTCAGGTCTGCTTCAACTTTCTACAACCTTTTTGACATCTTCAAATAATCAATGGTAACAGCTGAAGCAGTTTCATTCATTAATTCTACTCTGTCTTGTGGTTTGAAATGAGTCAGATCCATGGCCACTACATTCATTGTATAATATTGTGGCTACATTGGTTCTACACGTTTAATCACATTAGGGGATAAATGATTAACAATCAAAGACTGTTGAATAGGATCAAACAAGGATTTCATGTGAGAAACAAGAAGACTCTTATTCTCTTTCTTTCTTTCTCTTCTTTTCCATTTGAGCCTCTCTTGCTTTCCTTGTGTCAGCTTGTGCTTGAAAAGTAGGAGGTGAGGCAATGTGTCCCCCAGCAAATGGATAACCTTGGGGTAAACCATAAGGAATGGTAGTTATTTACTAACTTGGGTCAAACTGAGGCAAAGCCTGTTTGGGCATTGATGGGGAAAACAGGGGTAAGAATATGGCCTGTGATGACATGGCCGGTGAACTGGCAATTGGGGAAAAAGTTTGTAGTGGTGCAGCAGAGGTGGCAGGAGGCGTGGAAGAATGGGTTACTTGGGTAGCCAACCCTGTATGAGAAGAAACAAAAGAAGGGGAAAAGGGAGAAGAAACACTAACCTGGGTCGTCGATGAAGTCATAGGAGCTTGTTGCTGGGGTGCCAAAACATCATCTTCTTCCTCTTGTAAAAGTGATTTATGTTTTTTTCTCAAAGGCCTATCCTCTGTACTTTCAGGATCTTCTTCTTCTGAATCAATCAATATTTCCTGAAAAGGTGTTGCTCGGAGACCCCCTGATGCCGAAGCTATTTGGGTTTCATGAGATAGTGATACTGGCACCTTTTGTTTCTATAAAGTGCTGAGAGATGGAGGCAATGGGGCTCTAGGAACTTCTATTTCTACATGCTTTGTTTATTCTAGTTTTTGAGCTTCCTCTGATACTCCTTCCTCTTCTGCTCCATGAGAACCACTAGGAATGTTACTTGTGTCAGGGCTTGACACTGGGGTCATATGAAACTCATCCTAGACTGTTTCCCATTCTTTATCAGTCTCAACATATCCAAAAGTATGGGTAAGCTCAGATATCTCCTATCTATATTTCCAATAAGCAAAAAATTTCTCAGCACTCCATTCTTTCTTCTTTAAAGTCTCCCATGGCTTGGGACCTTCATCTGGAAGATCTTTCAATTCAACATAAACTATAGGATCATCCTGCTTTGGTGATCTCTTGTTCTCCCAAAAGGGGCATCTCTAATGAACGAAATTTGCAGAAACCTTGTTATTAACAATCCAAGAAGCTAAGAAGCTATCTAGATCATACTTCCACTTATCTTCAACTATCAGGAACCCATAAGCTGCTAATTTCCTTAATAGGAGGTTTTCAGTTTCTCTCCTCTCAATTGTTATTTTCCCTCTGGTCCAAGGAACATCATACATTTTCTTCTTCTTCCTTTTATATCCAAAATTATTATCAATGACAGATAATTGACGAACCACTTCTAGAAATGTAACCCTAGGAGTTAGCACCTTTGGGAGCAGGATAGGCTCTCTAGCGAAGCCATGAAGTCCAATAATAGTTGTATGGGCCCCAAAGAAGTAATCACAAAGAATTTTCAAATTCATTAAGAAACCCCTCAGACTCTCTGTCATTCTATTTCCACAGGCTCAGACCCTAATTACCCAAAAATGGGTGCAACAAAATACTTTTCAAACTCATAGGGATCTAAAGTGTCTAAGAGAACATGAATCCATGTGGACACTAGGATTGTTGTATTACTACTGGACTCAAGGTCATACATATTTAAATGCATATATTGCTGAAAGAGACCATAATTTTGATATAGCATCAGATGAAATAGATAAGCAGAATACCTGAAAGCAGAGTTCTGAGAGAAATTTGTGAGTTGGTCCACCATAGCCTGAGAGATTTGTTCAGAAAAATCAAAGCAGTACTCCTGAGATTTGTCCATGGTCTTCAGTCTAAAAATTGCTGGGAGTTGCCAATCATATACTGTTGAGTCATCATACTAGCCAAGATAAAAGATAGCATGGCAAGGGCATCTTGAACATCAGGATTAAACTGAGCTTGGCCTATGGGCAGTGGAGGCAACTGGGTATTGTCATCATCTAAATACATTTCAGTGTTTAAAAATTTTACCCTACTGTGGAGATTTCCCCATGTATTCTGCAACTTGGGAATCGTAGGAAAGGTAGTAGTCCTGTCATGATACAAACCTGACATATCTCGAATTACTTTAGAAGATACCTGGACCATGAAGGGGTCGTGTTGAATAGAGGCAGTTGGAGGATGAAACAACTCTGCACATATGTCAATCAATTCTAGATAAGGGTGAATAGAAGGAACCATAAATTGTGCCAATTGAGACATCCAAACCCTCATTCCAAAAGTTTCTAACTCCCCCTTTGCGACTCATATGAGGCATCTCTGATGAGCTCCCTCTAGAAGATTTTTTGGGTTCTTCTACATATGTGTGTCAAAGATGTCATCTGCATAGTCCTTCACTTGTGTAGAATCTACACTCACCCCCGTATCTAAAACTCTTGTCCTTGGATAGCTTGCTTTTAGCTGTGCTGGTGCAGACGCATTAGACTTGCTTCCTTTCCATTTATCATCAAGATCAAAGAGCCCTAACCCTTCCTGTGGCGACTGTTCTTCTGACATTTCTGTATCTCTTTTAGAAGCCTTAGAAACTCTTGATGCAGAAAGTAGGCAAGAAACTATAAACGAACTTAAACTTAGCTAGAATTACAGGCGAAGAACAAAACTATTGACACATACAACAAGAACTCAGAGAATGCAGAATGAGAAATAGAAAATGCAACAATCAGAGGGGCTTAATACTTCGCTCGGTGAGACATAATGAAGCATTAATGACCCATCACGTCTTATTAATGGCATTAACACCAAAAAGACAGTTAGTGTATCTTTGAAAATCCATATGGGACGGTGTGTCAGATTAGTATTAAAAGTGGTGATCTTCTGAAATGATTATGTACTTTCTTAAAATTTAAGGAATCGCTGAACGGCCGTGATAAATGCAACTATCAACAAAAGGGGCCACTGTGTTGCAGACACGTGTTCTTAGAACACTTATTCAAAAAACATAAAAAAGAGGGAAAGCAAGACAAAAGCGGGAAAGGAATTAAAAGACACCTAATTAACTATGATACATGGTAGGTCTCAAGACTATGTAAAATGTTTCAAGAAGATCCCATTCATAAGAATCTCTTCAAGCTCTCCTTCCATAGTCTCTAGCTCAAATGCATTTTGTTGCTTATAGGTACGAAACTTAAAAGGACATGTCCATAACGAGTCAAACTTACTTTATCGGCCTAGTTTAGTAGCTCTCTCATCCCATTTTAGCACCAAAGACCCAACTTCAAAATTTGGATTAGAGGTCTTTCTATCAAACCAATTCTTTACAATCTGTTGATGCTTCATCAATGACTCATGTGCCCTTTCTCTCTTCTCTTGAACCTCTAGTAACTCGGCAAGCCTCACATACATCGAGTCACTTTCTTCTATCTCCAATTGTTTCAGCAACTGTAAGGCAGGAATTTCTATACTTACTGGCATCACTACATGCTTGCCATATACTAGCTCATATGGAGACATCTTAGTTACTTGCTTTGGTGTGATTCTATCTGCCCATAGTGCTGAATTGAGGGACTTGTGCCAGTCTCTTTGATGATCAGCCCCCATTCTCTTTATGAGTCTAATCAGGTTTTTGTTTGTAGATTCTACCAAACTGTTGCCTTGTGGATTGTAATTTGATGAAGTCTTCAGATATATTCCATTTTTTAATGTGAACTCTAATAGTCTGGTTCCTAAAAATGCTTTGGCATTATCTGATATGATGGTGTGCGAAGGGCCCAAATGAGTAGCTATTCCCTCAAGAAACTCTAAGATTACCTTTTCAGTAGCTTCCTTGAGTGGCATTGCTTCACTCCACCTTGTAAAGTAATCAGTTGCAGTAAGGATCCACTTGTATCCCATATTTGACACTAGATTAAGCATCCCAATAAAATCTAAACCCCACTAAGCAAATGGTTCTTCCACTATTATGGGACTTAAGGGCAATGCAACATTTCTTCTTCATCCAATATAAAATTGACAAGCCTGACACTCTTTGATCACCTGATAGCAATCTGCAAACAGTGTTGGCCAGAAGTAGCCAGCTTGTGTAAATTTAATTACAGTAGTTCTTGCTAAAAAATTCCCCCATGAGGCTCCATGATGAAACTCGTGTAGTATCTTTTGAGCTTCATCATTTTCAACACATCTTAACAATATTCCATCAATATTCTTTCTAAACAAAACATGATCAATCAATACAAAATGAACTCCCTGTTGTCTATAGAACCTTTTCTTATCAGGGGAGAGTTCACCTGGGAAAACACCAATTTTCATGAACTGTATTCTGTCACTTACCCAAGAATCTTGATCAATCTCTTGAAGCCTCAATACTGTTTCATTCTCTGCTTCTTCGGGCATTGACTCCTCTATGTCTTGAGTAATATATTGGCAGAGTCCCCTGCATTTGACCAATTTAGTAGGCCTTACCTCTACATCATATTCTAAGATTTTAGTTATCTAATTAGCCCTCTTTTCAGTAATCTCACCTTCCATGATATATTCCCTTACACTAGGGTGAGCTACTGATATCAGGATCTTATTCCCTGTCACTAAATGCCTGAATTTCTTAAGAGCTTTAACCATTGCATAAGCTTGTTTCTCAACAAAATTATACCTTGATTCATACTCCCTTAGGGTCTTGGAGAAGAATGCAATCAGATGTTCTCCATCTTCTTTGTCATCCTTCTGGGTCAGGACAGCTGCAACACTATGTTCCCCTCTATATACATACATTATAAAGGGCTTAGAGAAATGAAAATTTCTTAGTACTGGGGTAGAAGAGATGGCTTTCTTGATTTCTTCAAAAGCTTGTCTCCCTTTGGGTGTCCATTTGAAGATTAAATTATTCTTCAACATTAAGGTGATAGGCTTGACAAGCCCTACAAAATCAGATATAAAGTGACTGACAAAATTAATCTTTCCCAAAAAAGACTGAACTATCTTTTTGTTAACTGGAAAAGACAAATTTAGTATGGTTGTGAACCACTCTGGGTCAATGGAAATCCCATCTTTTGAAACTATATGTCCCAGAAGTTTTCCTTGGGGCACAACAAAAACACACTTCTTAGGATTTAGGGAGATCCTGAATTCTTGACATTTCTGAAAATCAACTTCTAGGTGCTTAAAGTGATCTTTGGCATCTTTGGTAAATATAGTCAGGTCATCCAAATAGATCAGAATGATCTTATTTATAAGGTCTCCAAATACTATATCCATGGCGCGCTGAAAAGTAGCTCCAGCATTTGAAAGACCAAAGGGTATTTTGGCATATACGAAGGTCCCCCACTTTGTAGTGAATGTTGTCTTATGTTGGTCTTCATCAGCCAACCAAATCTGATTGTACCCTAAGAAACCATCAAGCAAAGAAAACCTCTCTGATCTAGCCACTGTTGGCAAAATTTGTTCCATGGATGGCAGGGGATAATGATCCTTCAATGATGCTTTATTTAGGTCTCTGAAGTCTACATAGAGTCTTATGTCCCCATTATTTTTTCTTACTGGTGCCAAGTTAGATACCCAAGTTGAATGTTTGATTGGAAAAATAATTTTGGACTCTAGAAGCTTTTGCAATTCATCCACCATTAAGGGTTCAATCCTAGGATTCACTAGTCTTTGTTTCTGATGGACTGGTTTTGACCCTTCAACAAGTTCTTTGGTATGTTGAATGATGTCTCTATTATAACCATGAAGGTCATCATAGGTCCATGCAATTATTCTATCATACTTGTTACATAAAGAAATCAGTTTATCTCTTTCCTCTTGAGTAGTAGTATTGCCTACCTTCAACTTTCTTCCTTCACTGACTTGAATCTCAGAATAATCATCTTTGTTTTCCTTAAACTTCCTTTTGTCCAGGCTTACATCATTTGGTTCGAATAGGTTCTCAAATGTGATTAACCCCTTTGGGAGCTTATTAGACTTCAACTAAATAATCTGGTCACCATATGCTTTCTCAATCTTGGGTTGTAATTGATCAACAAATTCTCCCGACTGTTGCAGAAATAAAAGCACTTAAAGATCATTGTCAAAGACTTGCTAGTTCTGGACATTATTTGCAATTGCTGGCCTAACTATAACCTTTATTGACTCACTGTTAATGAGCAAGTCACTTGTTGGGTCAAATTGGGAACCAATTTGTGCCATTCTATCTACTTCAGTATTTTGAGTTCTAGGGACAACTTCTATGTTAAAAGCATCAAAACCATCAATTAGATCCCAGATTCTGTGGTGATAAGATCTCATCCTTACATTCTTTGCCACAGCCTTCTCTCTGATTTGTTTCACAACTAGCTCTAAATCTCCTTTGACCACTAGATTCTTAATCCCTTTCTTCTTGGCCAACATAAGACCATGCACCATAGACTCATACTCAGCATCATTATTTGTGCAAGCAAATTGGAAACATATAGCTCTAAGAATTTTCTCACCATTTGGAGAAGTGAGACATATACCTGCTCCGACACCATTCTTACTTTTGGCCCCATCAAAGTTCATGGTCCAAATCTCAGACTCTTTATTTGTATCTTTTTCCTCAGGCATCGCCAGTCTCATCACATTTGGTATTCCTTTCCCTTCTTTAAAGATTACATAAGTGCCCAAGCCAGTAGAGTCATAATTTCCATAAGGATCACTCTACATCATGGTCATCAACTGACTATTTTCTTCTTCTTTTTTATCATATTCAGTCCATTCTCCCACTTCTTCCATAAAAATTCTCTCCTCCCTATTCATCATAGCATGAGATGCTTCAACTTTTAGAGCTGGTTCTTTAGTAATATGATCTCTAGATAGGGGCTCAGACAACACTTTCATCTTTGTCCCATATTTAGTTCTCAAAATAAAATGTCACCAATCAAGTGACATGTACCCTCCTATTTTATCTATGAAATCTCTAGATAGACATAAACCAAAGACAGAAGGAATATCAATAACCACCACATCCTGCTTGATAGTTATATTTGGGAAAGTATATAACTGCAATGGGAGCTGTTTAATCCTTCCTATAGTTTAAACAAACTTCCCATCTAATTGCATGACCCCTTTAGCTAGCAGCTCATATTCTATTTTTAAAGCATTAGCTATTTGCTTTGGCATGACTATAGTGCTAGCCCCTGAATCTATCATTGAGTTATGTAGTAGTTTCTTGCCCACTATTAAAGTTAGATAAAATGGCTTGGGCCTAGATTTACTTACTTCTGTAGTAGCATTTAGCAGGGCAACTGTCTGTAGAGGTGAAGTATCTTTGCTTTGAGTCTTCCCTTTGTTAGTACTTCTTTCTTCTGCACCTACGACTTTAGGATCCACCTGAGTCTGCAATGCTTCTTGTAATAGTATCTTTTGCTTAGGAATAGCTAGCATATCCCAGATTGATACATGTGCAAAAATCGTCTTAGCTGTTCTACCACATTTATGGGTCCCAATGTCTGTGTCTTTGGGTAATAAGGGTACCTTGCTCTTTCTAGCACTGGGTTAGAGACTGCTTGATTCTGGGCTGATTAAGGTATTTTTTACCTTGAATCTAGATTATAGTGAGTCTAGAAAGAAGGGACCCCAACAGCTTCATTATTTTGAGCTTCGGGCTATTCCACCATCCTCCTTTTTGATCTGGTATAGTAATCAGACTGTACTAAGGGTTTCTTGGAGGTTGATGCTTCATTCAAGAAGACTAAATCTTCATATTCAACCCATGAAAACAAAGCATGTTTTGGGGCAATCTCTTCCTCTTGTTGAATAGACATACCTTGCATATGAGCCACCATTACTGCATTCTGAACACCAGGGGACTGATATGGGGGAGCATTTGGTACCATAGGTTGGCCCTCCATTCTTCTTTGTTCTGCTATCTTTTGTTGTAAATTGCCCCTAAGACAAACTCTAGGCATATGGGCATTATTGCAAGGAAAACACCAGGCATTGTTATCTTCTGCTAGGTTGTTTTATCCAGGGACCATCTCTCTACCTGGGTTGGGAGGGACAAATTGTAAAGGTGTGGGAACCATGACCAACTAATTTGAAGGTTGAGGATTATTTGGTCTTTGAGTACCTTGATACTGGTTTGGCTGATATGGGGGTCTATTTCCTTGGAATCCCTAGTAAGGAGGCTTCAGGTAGGAAGTTTGTTGCCTCTTGAGATTAATAATATCATTTGAAAAGGTCCTGAGGATGTTCTTGATGTCATCCATTTCAGATGGAGGTGTAGAGGGAGTTGACACTATGGGTTGTTGATATGTCAAGAAGGTGTACATGGATACATGTACAGATGGTGGATTAGGGACTTCTTGAGGCAAGGGAATAGAAATATCTGGGAACATAGGCATAGGAGGCCTTGGAGGTAATTTTCTAGCATCTATCAGATTGTTCTCAACCCTTATAGCCAATTCATATGCTTCTGGCAAGGTCTATCCTCCTAAGGACTGTATCATCATAGAGATATCAAAATTGAAATCTTTGAGGTAAAATACAATAGCCATACCTGATGGTGGTATGGTTATAGAAGGTATTCTGTCCCAGGTCTTTTGAAACCTTGTGTTGAAGTCTGTTATGGCTTCTTGAGGTGCCCTCTTTATAGTGATCAATTACTGTAACAGGGATGATTTGTCACCCTTTTCATTGAATCTTGCAAATAAAGCATCTCCAAGTTCATCCCAAGTAGATATGGAATTTGAGGGCAGAGACCTACACCAATCTAGAGCCTTCCCCTTAAAAGAAGCTACTAATAGTCTAATCGCAACATTTTGTACTGTAATAACATGTACTGCACACAGATTTGACACATCTTGGAGATGTTCTCCTGGTGTCTTGGCATCTTTTCCACTAAATTTGGGTAAAGCTTTCAAAGCATTGGTTAGAATTGGGTTCCAAGTATCAAGTGGCATTGGGAGAACAAGGGGGTTGCTATTATTCCAGTTTGTATAACTTCGTAGAGGTACTTGTGCTCCTGATGCTATTGCTACTCAATTTATTCTTCTTCTTGGAGTGGCAACTAATGGGGGCACTAATATCCCTGGATTAGTGGCTGACTGTGCTCTTATTATTGGTCCACTGCTCTAACTCCTTGATGCTCTCTAGTTCAAATGATCTTGATCAAAATTCAAGAAAGGTCCCACTGGGCGTGCCAAAAACTATTGATGTATAAAATTGTGCAGGTTCCAACACCAACATGGGAAGCTTCAAGAATGTAGGACTCAATACTTGAAACAACCTCCAGATTTTACAAAAGTTGGCTTTTCCTTTTCAATTGGGGTTTGGGTAAATGGAAGAAAAAACAAGATTATAGATACAATAAACGGAACTTCTAATTCTATGGCAATGCGTCTGATTTAAGTGCATTTTAGTAACTAGTACAGTGATTAAATTCTCATGATTTGACTATATCAAAGAGCAAATGCTGCATGATTAACATAAACAAATTGTAAATGAATTTAAAATCAAAGGCCAAACTCAGAAGATTGACACAGAGACAGATAATATCACCAATGGCACAAAACATAGCTTCTTTCATTATCAATTTGGTAAATACAAAAGGCACGGAAACATGCACATATATATCAGCTTCCTTCTTAGAAACAACTAAACTAAGGCAAAATGATATAATCTAATCACAATCAAACTTTGAATTCTTAATCAATAATGTATATCTGTGTTACAACACCTTCCTCTATTTATAGCCACAAAATTTGACTCAAGATTGCCTCTAACCGTTAGGATCCCAATGGCCTGAATAGAATTGGAACTCAACTGGGACTGAAAATCTCCTCAAATTTGCAACTGTCTCTCCCTACGCACTCATTGGCTGAGTGATAAAATATATGGCACTGTAACTCATAGTTTTGTTGCTTACACATGGCATCACCTGCGAGTTCCCAAATGACTCCAAAATATGCTACGCAACATCCTCTGCTTGCTGTATAGTTTTCTTTTATAAACAAGAGACATAGAATATTGCCACTTGTCACCATCTACCACACTTATTATTTGATATGTGACAGCACCTGAGAATCAAAACTGGGACACCTGGTGCTCTCCGCATCCTAAAAGCTTCTTTTTACCTTGTCTCAAGCACCTACGGCAATGACCCTTGTCACTTCCTGCCTCATTTAGAAACTGTAACATTATTTCGCAGGACCCACCATATGTCTCTTTACCTTTCAAACTTAACAGAAATAAGTGACACATGACTCCATCTGCTTGAAGCAACAAAAGTAATGTGATGCCCTTCGCCTGTTTCTAAAGCCTTTTAAAAGAGTCTCTTGAAGCCCCGCGGAGATGACACTTGTCATCCTTCGCCTCAACTAAAATTTATAAAAGAAAAATATGTGGCAACCATCGGCATCATCAAAATGGAATTAGTTCAACCCTCCACATACAACACATGGCACCCCTCACTGCATCCAGAAAATTGTGTCATAACATCTCGGGCCCACCACATGTGTCTCAGTACCTTTAAAGCCTATCAAAAGGGATACACTTGGCAACTTCTGCCATTACAACAAAAAGACACTTGGTGACTTTCGCATACAAGCTGAATCAAAAGAAACTTTTCACCAATGCCCGCAACAGCGACACATGGTGCATTCCACTTACAGGAAACAACTTGAAACACATTCTGATACACTAAGAATTGTGAAGCATACAGAACTATCTACAATACTTAGAAACTATAGAAACTAGAACAATACTAAAATTGTAGAAATGATGAGCCGCAACTGAGCAAAAACAATAAAACGTAGAGTTTGACTCTACAGTAATAATCAACTTATGTAGCCTCTTATCATCTAGCAAGGAGTCAAGAAGTGAAATTCTAATGTATTTGGTGTAGGACGCTTCTCAAAGGACCTACTTTTTATCACTAAGTCTTAGAAACACTTCAATTTTATAAAGGGAATTTACGATTATATACTTTGTCTTTAATACCTTAGTACGCATGTTCTCTCCTCGCATCGAAATATGATCTTGGAGATCAAAAATACTTAGGCTATTTGATGTAGGAACATCTAGTGGTGTAAGGGAAATCTTGCATCACCCAAAAAAAAAGATGATGTTTCAAAATTATTGATGTTTTTTTCATTTCTTTTCATAATTAGTAGTTCTGGTTCCATAATCGCTTGAATAATGATGTAGAACCTTTAGTTTTTCCAAACTGGTAAAAATAGCAAATTGCTATTTTTAGAAAGTTTGTATTTGGGCACAGATTGAAGTGAAAATTTATAGGAATCTTTGTAAATGAAAAATAAGACCTTTGGTGAAGGAATCACACAAAGATCATTTGTGAGCTGAAAGATGTTAAAGTTTCTATTTCCTGAAAAATGCCTAAAAATTATTCAAATTCAGGTTTGAGGCACTAAATGGCCCTGTACGGGCCTAAAAATGAGTAGAATTGAGGAAGTAGGTTCTTAGCATGTAGAGCACTCTACAAGATTTCTGACACTTCAATCAGACACCTGGATCAAAAGTTATGGATCCTGGAAGTTGACTTATTTTTGGAGGGAGATGCAAAATTCAAAATTTCACTGGAGGCTGCCAAAAAAGGATATTAATAACCATTTTTGGGAACCCTTGGCAGTAGTAGAGATAAGGGGCCAAGTCTAGAGTTAAGAAAAGGGTTGGAAAATAGAAACCCTAGTTGATTTGGGGCTACAGAAGGCAGAAGGTTCTAGAGCCTAGTGATAGGTAGCTATAATGTGTTGCAGTCTATGAAGGATTCATCCTCTGATTGTATTTGAGCTTCTGTAATGTAATGAGTTGTCCAAATAAATAAAATATCATTCTATTTTCTGTGTGTAATTTCTATTGTTGTGTGTTTTATGATTTACCCCCTTCATCAAGTGGTATTAGAGCAAGGCTTCCTGAGTGTGTAGACAGATCGCCGACCGTGAGGTAGTTTACACTAGGACTTGAGGTTGTGGGTTTGCTGTGGAGATCAAAATGCCTCCACAAAGAAACCATGTTGGGATAAATGCTTTGGTGGAAGAGGGTTTTAGAGCCATGCAAAGGCAAAATTGATGCATTACAAGAGGAGTTGCGAAGAGGGTTTAAGCCGAGAACAAGAGAAGAAAGCAAAGATGAAGCTAAAGAAGATCTATCTGAGGAAGAACAAGAAGTTGCAAGAGACCCTGCAGAAGTTAGGTTATTGAGGGCCATTTTGAAGAGGCCCAGGATTGAAGTTTCTACCTATTTTAGAGATTTGAATCTAGAATAGCTTATTGATTGGATCAATGACACGGAGGAATATTTTGAGTACGAAGATGTGGAGGATCCAGAATGGGTCAAGTTTACAAAAATAAAGTTGAAGGGCCATGCCAGTATTTGGTGGAAGGAGGTCCAGTTGGAGAGAAATAGACTAGGAAAAGGAAAGATTACCAGATGGGATCGGATGGTGGACAAACTAAAGAAGCAGTTCATTCATGTAGACTATGAGATGGAGTTGTTAAATAAGCTACAAGGATTGAAGCAAGGAAACAAGTTTGTCAAGGAGTATACAGAAGAGTTTTGTAAGATTACTATTAGGACAGGCCATGAAGAGGCCAATAAGGAGAAGGTAGCCCATTACATTAATGGGTTGAGGCCAAGTATTCAAGAGGAGCTGAGCCTGGTTAGAATGACCACCTTAGAAGATGCATACCAATTCTCCCTAAAGGTGGAGGAGAAGCTAAATAAAAGATTCGAAAGAAAGCAAAGAGGAAAAGGTCAAGGCATAAGGACTGGTGGAAGATCCTATGGAGGCCATAATGAAGATGAAAAGAAAAGTGAAGAAGCTGGCACCAGTTGAAATCCGAGAGGAGATAATACCTACCGCCCTCATGACCAAAATAATGGTGAGCAAAGAGGAAGAGGAAGAGGCAGATCTAGGCAAGGACTTGGAAGAGGAGGTTTCAAAGGAATCCGTTTCCAATATAGAGAAGAAAGGCATCAAGCATACGAGTGTCTACAACATGAAGGAAGGACAAATAGAAGACCTGAAGGTAATGCACGAGTTGCACATGTAGATGAAGATGCATAGTTTGAGCATTCTGAAGATGCTAAAAGGGAAGAAACCCTAGTTGTCAGAAGAACTTTGTTGAGTGAGGAGAAAGAACCAAATCAGAGGAAGAGTTTATTCCACACAAGGTGCAAATGTGAAGGTAAGCGTTGTGATATTATTATTGACAATGGTAGCATTGACAATCTTGTTTCAAAGGAGATGGTTGACAAGTTGAAGTTGACAAGATGAAAGCATCCACATCCATATTGGATTGCATGGTTGCAGGACCATAGAGCTTAGGTCAATGAGCAGTGTTTAGTCAAGTTCAAGATTGGGGACTACCATGATGAGGTGATGTGTGATATCATACCGATGGATGCATGTCATATGTTATTGGGGAGGTCGTGGCATTATGATAGGTGCACTTTCCATGATGGCCATGCAAACACATCTTCCCTAACAAAGGATGGAGTTGATCATACGCTGAAGCCCTTGAAGGAGGTGGAAGAAAAGGTATGTAGTACTGTCATAATTTTCTTGGTAGATGGTAGGAAATTTTTGGAGGGTATGAAGCATGAGTATCATTGCTTTGCATTAATTCCTAAGATCGGTCAAGAGAAATGTGAAGATGTACCAGTTGAAGTTTTAGATCTATTGGAAGAATTTTAGGATATTGTCTCTAATAATGTACCAGAAGGTTTACCACCAATGAGGAAGATAAGTCATCAAATGGATTTGATACTAGGAGCTAATTTGCCAAATAAGGCAGCCCATAGAATGACTCCTACAGAGAATGAAGAGATGAACAGACAAGTTCATGAGCTATTAAGAAAAGGACTAATAAGGGAGAGCCTAAGTCCATGTGTGGTACCTATAGTACTAGCACCAAAGAAAGATGAAGTGGAGAATGTGTATAGATTCCTGAGCCATCAATAAGATCACGATCAAGTATATATTTCCATTGCCTAGAATGGATGACATCATGGATTGTGTCAGAGTTGCAGAGTGTGTCAGATGGCAAAAGGAACAAGCCAGAATACAAGGATGTATCAGTCATTACCTATACCAGAGAGGCCATGGGATGATGTTAGTATGGATGTTGTTCTTGGTTTACCAAGGAGTACACAAAGAGGACATGATTCCATTTTTGTGGTGGTGGATAGATTCTCAAAGATGGCACATTTTAGTCCTTGTAAGAAGACTAATGATGTTCATATTACAGAATTATTTTTTAGAGAGGTGGTGAGACTACATAGTCTACTTAAGAGTATAGTTTCAGATCGAGATACCAAGTTTGTTGGTTATTTCTGGAGGACATTACGGAAGAAGTTGAAGATGGATTTGAAGTTTAGTTCTGCACACCATCCATAAACTGTTGGACAAACAAAAGTGGTGAATAGGAGTTTGGGTAACCTGCTACGATGCTTAGTAGGAGATAAGCCCAAGGGATGGAATTTGATTTTACCACAAGCAAAATTTACTTACAACAATTATGTTAATAAGAGCACAAGAAAATCACCATTCCAGATTGTTTATGGGAGTAGTCCAAGAAATGCTTTAAAGTTAAGGAAGCTGGACAAGGGAGAAAAGACAAGTGCCGAAGCTGAAGACTTTGCAGAACACCTGAAGAATTTGCATGAAGAGGTGAGAAAGCACATTAATAAGATGAATATTCAGTACAAGGCTAAGGCATATCAGAAGAGGATATTTAAGGAATTTTAGGTAGGAGATGAAGTCATGGTTCACTTGAGAAAAGAGAGGTTTCTAGTTGGAACATATAATTGTTGCAAGTATGGGCCTAACTGGTGTTGTCATTAATGTCAACATACTCCTATTGCATTGATGTCAAGGATTAGATGAGTTGTGTGCTAAGGATATTGAGAAAATTAGTCCTATCAGAAACAGAGAAGAACATTAAAGAACAGTGAAGCTCTATTAAGTAAAGATCCCAACTAGATGAAGTTCAGAGAATGCACATCAAAGGGTTTGTAGATAAGTGTTTGAAGATGATCCAATCAAGATTTGAGAGGTTCACATGAAAATGTGAAGGAGTTATGGCCATGAGAGTAAAACTGGTTCTGGCAACTGTTCAGAGATGACAGAGTGACACAAATAGGTTCGATGAGATCTGGAAATAAAAATATCATGTTCTGCGGATCTGGTAGCTTGATTGGGAGGCTAATGTGAATTGAGAACACAATTGGTTCATGGTTTGGAGGTCCACAAGCAATCCTTCTAATGTGACAGAGATGGGCAAATGTGTTCTTGAGGTTCCAGATGAAGATGCGAATGATTACAGTAAGAAGAAGTGGTGTGGATGTTCTTGGTGATTCAAGAAAAGCTTGTGGGGGTCTCTAGATTGTGTCCAGTTCGTGTTGGCAGTCCGCATTGAAGATAGAGCTCGTAATTGAAGATTCACCTCCCAGTGATGGTTTTCTTCCTAGTCTTGGCCAACCGAATATTTTGCACATGTTGCGGATGATCTTGAAGATGTTTTGCGAAGCCTGGCATGTTCCTCAAAGAAGATTAGAGTCCCAGCTATGTGTGGCCGATAGTGTAGTAATGCGCATGAAGCTTTTGTAATAAGTCAAGTTGTATTTTTGTATTTACTCTGTAATAAAATAAGTGTATGTTGTGCTGACTTTGATGATCATTCCAAAGTCGATGTCTTGTATAAATAAGAATTGCGAAGTCATTCAAAGGTATCCTGGTAGCAATGAGAAGGTGGTAGGGAAGAAGAGGGAAAAGTAGAGTAGAGGTGTTGAGCTTAAATCAAACTGACTCAAGCATAGTGAAGATGCTAATCTCTAGTTCAAGTACATAAAATTTATATACTTTTGTAGACAGTGTGTCTCCTGTAGGCAGTGGGCCTCTTGTGAGCAGTGTGCTCGGGCAGTAAGCCCTAATTGGCAAGTGCCATTTTATTCTTCTTATTCTTTTAACAAAGAATATAATCTTGGGTTAGTCACCCCGTGGTTTTTCCCTTAACCAAGTTTTCCATGTTAAAATCTTGGTGTCTTATGTGTTGAATTTGTTTCTGCTCTTGAACTATTACATTATGCTTCCATGATTGAATCTATCATATGCTGTTGAAATATAAGAAGGTTTTAAAGTGAATAAGGAATAGGGTTTTGTAACAACTGATTCACCCCCCTCTTAGTTGTTTGTCCTAAATCCAACAATAATAAGTTGAAAATGAAGACATTTGGACCATGCAAGATTTTGAAGAAGCATGATTCGGGAAATGCATATGAGGTAGAGTTGCCAAATGAGATCAACATTTCCCCTATGTTCAACATTGCTGATTTAATAGAATATCATGAAGGTGGAACAAATGATGGACCAATAGAAGAACAATGGAGTATTTCAGCATCTACTTCAAAGGAGGAGATAGAAGAGATCTTGGATAGTTGTATGGGAAGAAGTACTCAGAATAGGCAATATGAAGAATATTTGGTGAAGTGGAAAGGAAGGCCTATTGAAGATTCTTCCTGGTTATCTAAGGTAGAAGTTGACCGTTTGGGGTTTTCCTCAAACACATCTTGTCACTTCTCAAAATTACCCTGGGTGTCTGATGCAAGAGCATCCAGTGTTGTAAGGAAAATCTTGCATCACCTAAAAAAAAGATGATATTTCAAAATTGTTGATGTTATTTTCATTTTTTTTCATAATTAGTAGTTTTGGTTCCATAATCGCTTGAATAATGATGTAGAACCGTCAGTTTTTCCAAACTACTAAAAATAACAAACTGCTATTTTTGGAAAGTTTGCATTTGGGAATGGATTGAAGCAAAAATTTATAGGAAGCTTTGTAAATGAAAAATAAGACCTTTGGCGAAGGAATCACGCAAAGATCATTTGTGAGATGAAAGATATTAAAGTTTTTGTCTTCTGAAAAATGCCTGAAAATTATTCAAATTCAAGTTTGAGGCACTAAACGCCCCTGTATAGGCCCAAAAATTGGTGGAACTAACAGAGCTAGTTCTTAGTGCATAGAGCACTCTACGATATTTCTAACACTTCAAACAATTCATCAATCAGACACCCGGATCAAAAGTTATGGCTCCCAAAAATTGACCTATTTTTTGAGGGAGATGCAAAATTCAAATTTTGGTTGGAGGCCGCTAAAAGAGGCTATTAATATCCATTTTTGGGAACCCTTGGCAGTAATAAAGATAAGGGGGAAAGTGTAGAGTCAAGAAAAGGGTGGGAAAATAGAAAACCTAGTTGATTTGGGGCTACAGAAGGCAGAAGGTTCCAGAGCTTGGTGATAGGTAGCTATAATGTGTTGCAGCCTGTGGAGGATTCATCCTCTGATTGTATTTGAGCTTCTGTAATGTCATGAGTTGTCCAAATCAATAAAATATCATTCTATTTTCTATGTGTAATTTATGTTGTGTGTTTTATGATTTACTCCCTTCATCACTATTTAATTACTTGCTTATTTGCTTTATTCCTGGGGACTCGAGAGTCATACGTATGCTCTTCTCTCGCATCAAAATCTGATCTTGAGAATCAAAAGTACTTGATATCCTTTCTAGGAGGCCTACTAAGGTATTTCATCACCTCTACGAATGACCTCAATTGCATGTTCTGGTGCGGTATATAAATGTTACAAGAATCGAAAGACTCATTTAAATGAAGGACCCTTTCACCTCCAAGCAAAAAACCTTTAGGATACTTGGTCTACCAAGACTCGTATGGTTGAGTGTCAGTTGATTAGGACACCCCCGTTCATAGATTTGTGTCCCCTCGTACCTCACATATATTGGGGAACTCCATATACACCTTGTGATCCTAGCCGAGACCTTCAGCTATCATATCTTCGGTGCATCGCTGCCAACAGTGGGGGAGAAGAGTTCATGCTTGTACCTTCATTCATTAGAGATAGATTACACTTTTGGATAGATTAGGTGTCTCCAAGAGTAAGGAGTGTAAGGTGGTACACAATCTTACATTATCTATCTATCCTAGTGATAATAATATGATATTAAGGGGGTGGAAATTGTTGGGAATTAAGGTGTCTCAACCTTGGTAATTTCTTATATTATTTCATTGTATTTATTTATTTATTGCCTATTGTATAATTTGGATGCAAATCATATGTTTTCATATTATGGGAGTTGGCACGGTGATGTGTCATCCTACATGGCATATGACCACATGTATTTTTGTCCTCACATGAGGAGATAGGTGTCCCACTTAGTGGTAGGAATATTTTTCCATGCGTCGGCATCTTAGATGTTGTGTAAGGGAATATTGACTGAAACGGTCATGGTAGATTCCTATGACGAAGTTATGACATGTAAGAGTTGGAAATAGGAGATTCTATGACAAGTGAAGACATGTGTCGAAGAACGTCTCTGAAAAAGGCATCTTTGGGCACCCCAAGGTAGACTATGACATGTAAAAGAATATGCTATTTATAGTTTGTGTATGATAGATTCTCTTACAATTGTAAGTTATGACAACTATGATAGATTCTATGACAGTTGTAAGAGTCATAAGAGCATCTGTCATAGCCCATTTTGGAAATAGGCAACTTCCTTGGGATGGGGTGACTTAACAAGTGTCAGGAGCATCCTACAGTGTTGGACAAGTGTCCATAGGCATGGGTTTTGGGCCATGAGGCCATGTTGGACGCCTATCCCAATGTGGAGCTATTTTTGCATTGTATTTGTTATATAAAAAGGTGCTTTTGAGAGGAGATGTACTACAGGTTTGATAGGTAATGTTATGCTACCAGTTTGTCTCCAGATACGAGTGTTGAAGACTCCTAAGAGCTTGCATTGCAAGTGTATTGTAAAGCATTTCAGTTTTGATAATACATTGTACGGGTTTTGGAGTGTGGGGTTTTTCACCCGATAAGGGTTTTCCCCACATATATCTTGTGTGTGTCTCTTCTGTCTCACTTTCTGTGTGTATGTGTATTGATGCAATATCTCCATTATTGTTGTTAACATTCTATAATTGTAAGGATTAAATTGAATTTGCACTCTCCTCCCCTCATTAGATTAGTGTAGGAAGCGATTTCTGCACACCTGGCTTCCTTTTAGTTGGTATCAGAGCCTGGCCAGTTTTGGTCTTAGCTATTGGGTAGGAATTTTTTGAGATGATCTTAAGTTGAGTGGGAGTCTGTGTAGAGTATTCTATATCTTGTTGTAGGAAGGAGATGTCAACCACATCTGGAAGAGTAGAGGTGGAGAAGTTCAATGGCACAAATTTTGAGTTGTGGAAACTCAAGATGGAGGACCTACTTGTTGATCGTGATCTATGGGAAACCGTTGATGGAACAAAACCTACGACAATGTCACAAGCTAATTGGGACCTCAAAGGTTGGAAGGCTAAGGGTCTCATAAGACTCTGTCTAGCTGACTCTGTCCTGTTGAATGTCCATGAGGAGAAGACTACTAAACTTTGGAAGAAGCTGGGATCTGTTTATCAGGCTAAGTACCTGGTGAACAAGCTCTTTCTAAAAAAGAAGTTGTTTTCTCTAAAGATGGAAGACGGAGGATCTGTTGCAGACCATTTAAATTATTTTAACATGATTGTTGCACAGTTGACATCAGTGGGTGTGAAAATGGAGGAGGAGGATCGATGTATGACCCTGCTTTGTTCTTTGCCAAATTCATGGGATCATCTTGTCATGCCTATTGAAAGCACTACCACCACCTTCACGATGGATGAAGTGGTATCTTCACTATTATATGAAGAAATACAGAGAAAGACATCTGAATCAGCCAAAGAAGCTCTTGCGGTTCGAGGAAAACCCAAAGAGAAAGGGAAGAAGGACAAGAAAGGTGAAAAGGGTAGAACCAAATCCTGTGGGAGATCCAAATCTCCTGGAAAGTCCAAGGCTCTCTGTTGGAACTACAGAAAAACTAGGCATTTCCAAAAGGAATGCAAAGAGGAGAAGAAAAAGAAGAAGAAGAATGCTCCTGATTCAGATTCTGACAAGTCACAAGATGATGGTGAAGCCTTCATTGCAGCCCTGGCTACCCATGCATCTGATGATGTGTGGTTGATAGTTTCTGGTGCATCATTCCACATGACCTTGCATTGAAGCTAGTTCACGAAGTATGAAGAGTTCGATGGTGGAAGAGTGTACCTGGGTGTCAATTCTCATCTGAAGATTGTTTGTCGTGGAAGAGTCGTAATCCGATCCCTTGATGGATGAGTGAAGGGGATCACTTGGGTTATTCACATCCCAGGCCTAGCACAGAACCTGCTTTCTATAAGTATGTTGAATGATGCAGGCGTGCAAGTTGTCTTTTTGAAGGATGAATGCAAGATGACTAGAGGAACTACGGTGCTTGCGAAGGGTACTTGGAGAGGTACTCTGTTTCAGCTAGAGGCATGCACTTCACAGTGTAATAGTTCTTTTGACTCGAAGAAAAGAGCTACAGTCACTTCATCCCCACCATCTAAACGAGCAGTGAAGAAATCTGTTGTAACACATTATGATGGTAGTGCACATGCTTTGGAAGTTAAACTTCCTACTGAAAAGACTATGTTATGGCATTTGAGATATGGCCACATTGGTGAGAAGGGTCTGCGTACCCTAAAAAATAAAAACCTTGTTGAGGGGTTAAATGATTGTAATCTTGAGTTCAACTTTTGCGAACATTGCATTTATGGAAAGAAAAACTATTTTCAGTTTTACTCTAGTTCTCACAAGTCTTCTAGTGTGTTGGATCTTATTCATTTTGATGTGTTTGGTCCTATTAATGTTCCTTCAATTTCCAAATCTATATATTTTGTATCTTTCATAGATGATTATAGTAAAAGGACATGGGTTTATTTTATCAGAAGAAAGACTGAAGTCTTTAGTCAGTTTAAGGAGTTTAAAGCCTTTGCTGAAAATCAAACTAGTAAAAAGATTAAGTGTTTGAGAACTGACAATGGTGGTGAGTTTTGTTCAGTAGAGTTTGATAAGTTCTGTAAGGAGCAAGGGATTGAAAGACATAAGACAACTCCATACACCCCGCAACAAAATGGAGTTGCAGAGAGGATGAACATGACATTGATGGAGAAGGCTAGGAGTATGCTTAGTGGAGCAATCCTCAAACAAAAGTTTTGGGCTGAAGCTATTGCCACTGCTCGCTATCTAGTAAACAAATCTCCTACATCAGCTCTTGTTGGTAAGACACCCATGGAGGTGTGGTCTAGTAAGAATCCTTCAGTTAGACATCTTCGTGTTTTTGGTTGTGAGGAATATGCTCATGTGCCTAGGGAGAAAAGGTCTAAATTGGAGAAAAAGGCTGTTAAATGTATTTTCATTGGCTATGGTGTCAGAGTGAAAGGATACAAGCTTTCGGATCCTGTGGCTGAAAAAGTATTGTATAGAAGAAGTGTTATCTTCAGAGACATAACACCTTCTTCCATTGTTCTACAACCAGAACAAATAGAAAAGAAAGAAGATGCGGTTTAGTTTCCTTCTACCCTTGAGAAGACTGAACAGATAAACCCTATGAGACCTGATGATGAGGAGAGCTCTAGCAACTCTGAAGGCTCAGAAGAAGCAGAACCTCAACCTCAACCTTTGAGGAGGTCTACATGAATGAGAAAGCAACCTGATAGCTTTGGTTAATCATTACTTGATTCTAGTTGTGATTTTGCTTTACTTACTAACACTGATGAGCCTAGAACCATGAAAGAGGCTATGGGCATGAAAGATGCAGGTTCCTAGAAGGAGGCCATGGAAGATGAGATGGCTTCTTTGGAGAAGAATAATACATGGGACTTGGTGCCTTTTCTTGATGGACGAAAACCTGTTGGATGCAAATGGGTGTTCAAGAAGAAATTTGGTGCAGATGGCAGTGTTGAAAAGTACAAGGCTAGATTGGTTGCGAAGGGGTACTCACAAGTGGAGGGAATTGATTATGGTGAAATTTTCTCTCCCATTGCAAAGATGACATCCATTCAATTTTTGTTATCTCTTGTAGTTGTACAGAGATGTTATCTTCATGGTGATTTGGAGGAAGAAATCTACATGTCACAGCCAGAGCATTACATAGAGAAAGGTAAAGAACATTTGGTTTGCAAGTTAAAGAAGTCTTTGTATGGTTTGAAGCAGTCTCTTAGGATGTGGTACATGAAGTTTGATGTCTTTGTGTTGTCGATTGGATATCTGAGATTGAAATCATATCATTGTGTGTATTACAAATTTGACAATGATCGCATTCTCATTATTGTATTGTATTTTGATGATGTGTTGTTGATTGGGAATGGTAAGAATATGATTTCTGATTTGAAATCTTAGTTGTTAGCACAGTTTGAGATGAAAAATCTCAGGGTAGCCAGGTATATTCTAGGAATGGAAATTAGAAGAGATAGAGATAACATAAAAAATTGGTTAAGCCAGAGTAAGTATGTGAAGACCATGTTGGACAGGTTCAGCATGGCAGATTGTAGACCATTGTGTGTTCCTGTTTCAATGGGGACAAAGTTGTCTGTTAATGATTGTCCAAAATCTCCTAGTGAGGTGGATGACATGAGCAGAGTACCTTATGCTAGTGATGTTGGTAGTTTGATGTATGCTATGGTCTGCACAAGACCAGACATTGCCCAAGTAGTGGGAGTCCTTAGTCAATTTATGGCTAATCTTGGACAGGTACATTGGGATGCAATTAAGTGAGTGTTTAGATATTTGAGGGGTACTTCTAAGTATTCCATTTTATATCATGGCAATGCTACAAGACCTCCGCATTCATTTTGTATTCATGGATTTGTGGATTCTGACTAGGCAGGTGACATTGACAGCAGGAGATCCACCAATGCCTGTGTTCACAATGTTTGGTGGTGCAATTAGTTGGATGAGTAAGCGACAACCTATGGTTGCTTTGTCCATGACAAAAGCTGAGTATATGGCAGCAACTCATGCTTGCAAGGAAGCCATATGGCTTAAGATATTGTGTTCAGATATTGGTGTTGATGCAGGACAGATTACGATTTATTGTGATAGTCAGAGTACGATTTGCCTTGCAAAGAATCCAACTTTTCATGCCAGAACAAAGCATATTGATGTATAGTTTCACTTCGTGTGAGACATGGTAGAGGATGGGAAGGTAAATTTGGAGAAGGTAGATACTTTGAAGAATGTTGCAGATGCATTGACGAAACTAGTGGGCACAAAGAAGTTTAGATGGTGTTCGGAGTCTATGGGCATCTCGACCTATAGCAGTTAAATCCTATTATTTCTACTGGCTCTTACAAGGTGTTTAAACAAGTGGGAGAATGTTGGGAATTAAGGTGTCTCAACCTTGGTAATTCCTTGTATTATTTCATTGTATTTATTTATTTATTGCCTATTGTATAATTTGGATGCAAATCCTATGTTGTCATATTGTGGGAGTTGGCACGGTGATGTGTCATCCTACATGGCATATGACCACATGTATTTTTGTCCTCACATGAGGAGATAGGTGTCCCACTTAGTGGTAGGAATATTTTTCCATGTGTCAGCATCTTGGATGTTATGTAAGGGAATATTGACTGAAATGGTCATGACAGATTCCTATGATGAAGTTATGACATGTAAGAGTCAGAAATAGGAGATTCTATGACAGGTGAAGACATGTGTCGAAGAGCATCTTTGAAAAAGGCATATTTGGGGGCCCTAAGGTGGACTATGACATGTTGTAAGAGAATATACTATTTATAGCCTGTGTATGACAGATTCTCTTACAACTGTAAGTTATGACAACTATGACAGATTCTATGACGGTTGTAAGAGTTGTAAGAGCATCTGTCATAGCCCATTTTGAAAATAGGTGACCTCCTTGGGATGGGGTGACTTGACAAGTGTTAGGAGCATCCTATAGTGTTGGACAAGTGTCCATAGGCATGGGTTTTGGGCCATGAGGCCATGTTGGATGCCCATCCCAATGTGGAGCCATTTTTGCCTTGTATTTGTTATATAAACAGGTGCTTTTGAGAGGAGATGTACTACAGGTTTGACAGGTACTGTTATGTTGCCAGTTTGTCTCCAGATACGAGTGTTGAAGACTCCTGAGAGCTTGCATTGCAAGTGTATTGTAAACCATTTTAGTTTTGATAATACATTGTGCAGGTTTTGGAGTGTGGGGTTTTTCACCTGATAAGGATTTTTCCCACGTATATCTTGTGTCTCTCTCTTGTGTCTCACTTTCTGTGTGTATGTGTATTGCTGCAATATCTCCATTGTTGTAGTTAACATTCTGTAATTGTAAGGATTAAATTGAATTTGCACTCTCCTCCCCTCATTAGATTAGTGTAGGAAGCGATTTCCATACACCTAGCCTCCTTTCAGAAATTGCCATTATCTAATAGTGGGGGTTGAAGTCGCACCTAAGTGAATATGTGGGCTATGACACTCCTACTTGAATAATTCTAGGTTATTGTACAAGTGCTTGGCATGTATTCTTGTGATCTACTGAGTATTCACTATTTGTTTATCTGTAGAGGTTAATAGCCTCATGCACCCAACTCCTAGAGTTAGTCCACAGCCATTGTGTCTACTTTGTTTTCTCTTGCCAAAATAAAAATCCAAGATCTATCTCTCGAAAAAACAAATTGTTACAAAAACTCACCTTTGAATTACAGAATCTCGCTTTTGCATAGTATTATTGCACCTTGGCTGATAGAAGCTCGCCTCTGGCACATAGAAGTTCGCCTTTGGCTGACAGAAATTCTCCTTTGGCATACAGAAACCCGCTTTTGGTCTTGTCAAAGTTTTTACAGTTTAAACAAAAAAGTGCCTTTGAGTTATCTTGCTCCACCTTTGAGCTACAGAAACCAACCTCTAGTCAATAGTTTTGTGCCTCAATTCCAAAGAAATGTGCCTTTGAGCTATTGTGCTATCACCTTTGAGCTACATAAACCTACCTCTAGAACATAGTCATGCGCCTCTGGTCACTTACTTTCATTAGTCAACTTTTGAGCCCAAAATTGAAAATTATCCACTTTTTGATAAAAATACCAATAGACCTACTATCCTACAATCCATCCATTTCTAATCTATCAGTCATCATATCATTTCAATAAATCTTCATAGCAAAACTTGGACTTTAGAGCTTTTTATCCTCTTGAGACTACAAACATCATCACCATCATCAAACACGCCCAAATTTTATCCAACTTTTAGCTTCAATTTGGCTTTTATCCTAGAATCTAGATCACATCTCCTAGTTTGTCTTTGATTTGAGAAGTTTTCCTCTTAGATCCTTGAAGATTAGCATCTTGTAGTGATTTTCATTAGCTTAGGAGAGTGGCTTCTCTTGCGTTGGTCAAACTCACTACTCATATCTATCTTTCCTCGAAGTCATTAGTCTACCTCTTGGAAGATCATCCAAATCCCAACAACAATTGATCTAGGTTTTACCAATCATCCACCAAGCAATATATGGAGTATCCCTTACTGGTGCAATTTATGGAGGATCTAATCCCCATAAATAATGATTCAATAAATCATTTTGATTTGGCCTATGCATAATATTTACTTTTTCTAATGCATATTATAATATTTGATTAAAATGGAGCAATAGGCTTATTCAGTTGTCTCCTTATTGTTACAAATTGGATAAGAGCTTCTTTTGGATCTATATTCTACCTAAACTGTCTTTGGAATGCATTCTCTAATTCTACCCATGAATGTATGGAATTTGGTAGAAGGAAAGCATACCAATGACATGTTGCATCTCTAAATGTGTTAATAAATAACTGTCAAGCAAAACCTTCTTGATTAATCTAATTTTTAATAATTAAATCCTTTCAAATCTTGACGTGATCAACAACATTCTAACCAACATTAGGGGAAAAGATAGGCAACCAATTGCATGCATGCACATGGATTTGGTGAAAACCCCTAGATAACACACACAAGGCTCGCCATTGAAATAAAATTACTCGCTAGTGTTATCTCATGTAAATTGAACAAGTCAATGGATAAACTTCATTTTTAATCATGTTTTCAGCACAAAAAATAGACATTTGCTCATGTGTAATTTTTTGTTCTTTTCTTGAAAGTTTTATGATTTTTAAATTGTTTTATCTTATTTTATGATTTTTTGGTATTTTTGGATAATAAACCCCAACATGGTTGAGACAAATTGATTCATTTTAGAACAACATTCCATACCTGTGAACTATCTTACTATTTTGCTTTGGAACCCTCCTTCTAGCACCATTTCTATTGATGCAAGTTTTAACACACCAACAAGTTGGAACAACAAAGGTTCCCCTACTTGGAAGGTGGCTAGCCTCAAGAGTATTTATCGATTGTTTTTGTGAGGTTAACCATAATTTCCCAATTGGAGAGTGCTTTGGCTGGTCTATTCAAGGGGCTATGTGGGAATATCAAGAGTCATTCACATGAAAAAGAGGTCCACTCAACATAATTTGATCACTATTAGCTAGTGTAAACTCTCTATCTCATTTTTAAACGTGTTGACGATTTTGGTTTCAACTTATTAGACTTTCCACTAGTGATATCAACATTAAATTTGGATTAAAAATAATTAAAACCCTTAAAACAACAATAGTTCCTTCAAAATCAAGATTTTGTGGGGTGGAATATGAAAGATCATTCATAAAAATTCATTCCAATTTTGAAAGAGTTCAATTATAATTTCTAGGATAGTGGAGGATATGTTAAAATGTACAAAATTTTCACCATATGGAAGTATTAAAGTTGTTTAAAATTTTCGCCCTTTGTGAATGAAATTTATCATCAAGATTCTATAACTAAACTAATCTAACATCAATATCAAAAAAGACAAAAAGGATAGGGAAAAGAGAATAGAAAAGAATCTAAACTTGTCTCAATCCTCCTACACACCATTCTGTGAATAGACAAATTTGACATGAAACCAATCCACGCTTGACTTGTTACCTGCAATCAAAGCATGGGACGATGTGATCTTCAAATGGACCAAAAACCTCATGTATGATTGGTGTTGAATTTCAATGCGTACAAATGTGTTCATATTGACTACACATAACACCTCACCATCAGCAAGGCATCAGTGGCATAAACACGTCAAACTCATCGAACATTTAGTGGATTAAATGCATAGAACTATGGAAAGAAAACAATTTCAGAGTAAGCCATAAAATGAAAACCTAAAAAAATGGAGTAAAGTTTGGTATATTGTATTCGAATTGAGTTTCCAAGGATTTCCAACCCTTTACAATAAGTTACAAATGAGTATTTATCGGTCACCTTGGATGTGGAAGACTAAAATTCATTCCCTGCAAAATTTCGAATAAGACAAAAATACAAAGAATATGACACTTTTGTACTATTACCCTATTACATTTGAGTCAGAATTTTACTTGTGGATACATGTCGCAAAACTAGTGCACACTTCCAAGTATCCTACACATCCTTCTGCAATCTCTCCTGTCGATGTTAGGTGAAATTATCTAGTGATAACTCAACAAGGCGTGGATCAGGTTCATCTCCATAAGTAGTTAAATATGACCTTTTATGTACTCTAGTGCAAAGTTTAGAGTATTGCACATGTATCTTGACATTCGCTTAGCAGTAGAACAATCTATAAACTCAATTGTATGTGAAGAATTTCATTTACCTTCTTCTAGAAACCTTTCATCATGTTTCCATAGGCATTGTCACTGGTTTGCACTCAGTCATCCTGAATTTATTGAGCATTACTTAGCATATTTTATTCTAGAACAAACTATAATTGTTTTCTGCCCCTCCGAACCCAAGCAATAGTCCAACGATGGAGAAATGTATTCTTGAATGGCTTGTTCAAATCCTCGTTTGCCCACAAGATCAACATATATAGTCATACTGAACATCTCTCCATATTTTCTTGGATGTGCATCTCTACTTAGTCTTGCAGTGCTTTTAGATATGTTTTCCAGGAACTTGCATGCTAAGATCTTAGTTTCTGCAGTTCTGAACCTTAGCACTTGTTTCAGACATAAAATAGAACCCAACTGAATCAATAACCCCTGAGTTTGGATTTCAAATAAATCAGTTAACCTTACCAGAAATCCCAAGGCATTGCCCTGGCCTTCCCTGTTTTGCCCAGACACAATCTTAACTAATGCTAGGAGCACATTCTCAGTGGACTATGAACCTATTCAAGTTATTTTCAGATAGTTGAATGTATGATAAAATTCCAATCAAATTCCAATGGTGTATATCCTGCCAACATGGCGTCTTGACACTTTCTTGTGACGGTTCCCGTTTGCAATTTTATCCTTTAGCATTTTACAATTTGCAATAGTTGTCTCATATCTTTTCGAGATTGGGGGCCCTGGTCTTTTATTTCTCATTGTTATCTTTCACTCACCTTTCATATTTTTGGTTAGAAGGGGCACATTTGAGTTATGTCATATTGTTTGGTCCTAAGTAGGTGTCATCCTTTGGTTGTATATTTGGACATTGAAGTTCTTGGATAGGATCTATGAGTGATTAACATGTTATTTATGTTGAAAGCATCTTATTTGTCATCTTTTATAGGGTTGGTTAGCACATTCCCTTTCTTGATAGAGGATTTCATTATATTTGTTAATAAAATGTATATTGATGCTTCTATTTCATCTCTTGGTGTCCATAATGTTTTTGATTCTTAGCCTAAACTAATTCTCCTAAAAGTAGCATAGACGACAAGAAGTGTTGTTTATTTTTTACTTTCATCTTATAGAACTTTTATGTTGTTTGAAGTACCAGATTCTCCTAATCCTAAATGTATTGTAATCCATGTTGCATCTATTTTTTAGACTTATTAGGCTATTGGACATACATATCAAAGAGTGCAAGTGATAAAAAAGCTACATCATTTGAGCCAAAATTTTCACCTATTGTTCTTATTTTTCCTCCTTTACCTAAATTGATAATTAAGGTTCCTTAAGGAATATAATTTGATTGGTCAAATTAAGAATACTTCAACAAGAATTTCTCTTTGTGATCTCCTACACATTAGAAGAATATGTGTGTATTTTGAGGTAGGCTTTAGAAAAGATATCCATACCATCTCATATTAATCCTATAAAGATCACAATTATTATAGAGCTTGTAAAATGGCAGTTTAAGATATCTTTTCGATCTAATGAACTTTAGAATACTTCAATTATTTAGGAACATCTACCATTGTATATTGTCATTAATTGGATAATGGTTTAAATATTTGTGGTAAATAGTTTTGTATGAGATCAAAGTTAATTCAAAACTTTATAGAAATATAAGGATACTATGAAAGGTTTTGATAATGTGGGGCAAGAGTCATTGGGTATTATCATTTTTACCTCTTACTTTAGATATATCATTTCATGTGATGCCCAGACATCTAAAATAATATTATTTAGGGTCATCCTTGGATTCATGCTATGAAAGTCATGCCATCCACATTCCATTGATTTTTAAAGTTTATCCATGAAATAAGATGTTTATTCATAAAAAATAATGATCTATTTGAGACACTGAGAAAAATAACAAACTATGTCAAAAATCTCAAAAAAATGCATTGCAAACCATATTGATTAATGTCTTTGACTCAATTGGAAAAAAATCAATTTAACTATATACAAATTGAGAAACACATTAGGAGAAAATATAGGTCTAAATTTTAGTTCTTAATAGTTAGAAATTAATTATAAAATATTATCAAAAAAATCCATGCACTAGATATTAGAGTTAATAATCTATGTTTAAGAAATCATGAAAACATTTTATTTGTAGTTCAAGTTATATGTTATAGGAAAATGTTTCTCAATAAAAAATAGTAAAAATATAATATACAGTTTATTGAAAACTAACCAAATATGATAATGATTTTTTATAAAATTCAAAAAAAAATTATAAATTGAATCTACATAGAAAATTCTACAAATACTTAGTTTACATCATCCTTAAATTCTTAAGATTTTTTTTTATAATTGATAGAATGTGATGAATGCTATTTTTTAAAAAATTTAATGGCCCCAAATTGCAAAGAGTGGGACACACTATTATGTTGTTGTAATGTAATAAATTGCATTCTTCATAATCTCCACCTTATGTTTCTACATCCATTTTAGGGCACATTCTCCTTGCATTTTTTAGGATAATTTTTACATGTTTCAAACCAATCTAGTTATCACAAAATGATGTTGTGGAGATCTCAAACCATAGAATCCATTCCCAAGCACCTTGAGAACTTTGAGTTTTAGAGTTGAAAGTGTCACTAGCACTCCCCACCACTAGTACCTAGGGCTCTAGTTCCCCCAATGTTAGTGCCCCCAACACTAGTACCCACCTTAGAAAAGAAACAAAAGACATTTCTCACCCCATTTTTACCCTAATCATTACTACATTTTTGTCAGCCATGTGACAAAAAATAGTAAGGGTTTGTATTTAATCCAATTCTTTCCCTCCATATTATTGAAAACTAACCAAATATGATAATGATTTTTTATAAAATTCAAAAAAATTATAAATTGAATCTACATAGAAAATTCTACAAATAATTAGCTTACATCATCCCTAAATTCTTAATAGTTTTTTATAATTGATAGAATGTGATGAATGCTATTTTAAAAAAAAATTTAATGGCCCCAAATTGCAAAAAGTGGGACACACTATTATGTTGTTGTAAGGTAACAAATCGCATGCTTCATAATCTCCACCTTATGTTTCTACATCCATTTTAGGGCACATTCTCCTTGTATTTTAGGATAATTTTTACACATTTTAAACCAATCTAGTTATCAAAAAATGATGTTGTGGAGATCTCAAACCATAGAATCCATTCTCAAGAACCTTGAGACCTTTGAGTTTTAGAGTTGAAAGTGTCACTAGCACTCCCCACCACTAGTATTAGGGCTCTAGTGCCCCCAGTGTTAGTGCCCCCAACACTAGTACCCATCTTAGAAAAGAAACAAAAGATATTTCTCACCCCATTTTTACCCTAATTGTTACTACATTTTGTTTAGCCATGTGATTAAAAAAATAGTAAGGGTTTGTATTTAATCCAATTCTTTCCCTCCATTCACAAGCCACTTGCAATTGAGAAAACTTAGTATGCACTCCACTCCACCAACACACATGAAACTTAGAGAGAATTCCATTAGAGCTAGATGACAAAATACTAAAGGATTATATATTTAAATCTTTGTAGAGCCTCCAATGATCATCAACCAATGAATTTCTATAGTTCTACTCCCCCTATTTCCATCTATCATTTTTATTTTCCCATCCCTCCATTAAGAAGCCAATAAAAACTCTATTCCTTCACCATAGCCATCTAAAATCTACATAAACCATTGATTGCCTCATCTTTAGATCTGAAATCTTTCTATCCTTTACACATTCTTTTGATCACTCGCATTACCCTATTGACTCCATCACAAGAACACACCACATGCCATATAATGTCCCTTTGGGTTTTTGTTCATTTTCCACCATTCTTTCTCACACACCACCTTCACAAAACCACATAGGTCTGCACACACCTCATTTCCATAATAATGTCATCGTTGGGTTAAAACATACCAAAAAGGGGATTAACTAAGGTAGTCTCCTAAATAAGACAACCATTCCCTCATGTCCCCATCCTTCAAGTTATCTTTCCAAGGTCTCTAGAGTGGGCATGACTATTTTGTAAGCAAGAATAGAACCAACAAATGAAGAAAAAACTTTCTAGAAAGTAGTAGGTCTGTTGGAGTAGAATTCACTAGCACCTAAGAGGGGTTATGATTCCTACCACTCACTAATGTACACCCTGCTCGGGTCTTGTTATAGTGCCATATTAATAGACAAGTCATGTAGTAGCCTCAAAATTCACGATAGAGCTTTCTCCAAGACTTTTTAGAGCCATTTCAAATTCTATTATTGGGTTGATACCAAATACATGACTAATTGAGGTAGGACCTCCTAAGAACAAAACCATTCTCCCATGTCCCCCATGCTTTAGCTCAATTTTTTGATGTCTTTGGACTAAATGTTACTATACTATAAGTGGAAATAGAACAAATAGATGAAGATAAAACTTTCAAAAAAATTGTAGGTCTATTGGGGTATAAGTCACTAGTTCTCTAGAAGGATTGCAACACCCACCACTCACTACTAGAGTGCCCCCTTCCACTAAGTTACATTGCCCAACTTACTAGAAAATCCATCTAGTTTACTTCAAATTCACAATAGAGCTTCCTCTATGCCTTTTTAGAGCCATTTCCTATTCTAGATTAAACATTTACCAGGTGCACACATGCCTTTTCCGTCTTTCTTTTCTTTTCAATAAGCATTCCTAGTTTTATGACACATTCTCTTTTTGTTTAAAGTTCTTATATTTATTGGCATAGACTAGATTATAATATTTTCAGTTTTATATTGTCACGTTTAAATTTGGTTTATAATAATAGATATAATAGAAATAATTTAGTATATCCTAGGCCATTCTACAACCTAAGGTTTTCCTTTTCATTCTTTCATTTGGTGAACCAAATGTCTCCACATTTATTTTTTGACATTTTTCTATTCAAATTAGAATTATACCATTTTATTTTCCTTTTCATGAATTTCATATAGTTTTCCTTTTTCATATTTTTTGTTTTGCCTTTCCCAATCCCTAGGTGACCATGTTCATCAATTTTTTCATTTGTAATTATTAGATCAACTTTGTATACCCCATTTTACTCACTTGCCCTCTTACTAACATCCCATTCATTTCCCCCATACCCATCCCCACTTATCTCCCATACTTAGTTTCTTTATCTCTTGAATCACCCAACACTAATTTCCCTCTTCCCAGGACATAGTGGCACCTTACCCAACTTTAGTCTACTATTTCCCATAGATTTTCCTTCCCACCAATATTTCACACCACTCTCCTTTCATTCTTCCACACCTTACCGTGGACTTATACTTTTAATCTTTCATTCTTAGCACTTAAACCTACATTTAGTTTCCCCATTTCCCCTTCTACACCTTCATTATCTTCATTACCTTTTACCACCTACTTCATCCTTAAATCCCCATCCTTGCCTTAGTTATCTTCCCCTTCCTAGTTTCCTTGCCTTAGTCCTTTTCCCCATTAGTGCCCTTTTTCCCTTAAATTCCTCTTACCTTGATCTTTCCTATACTTATTTGTGATCCACCCTATCCTTAAAATTCTATTCCTTCCATTCATCACCCCAAACCTTAGACCACCCTAGATAGTTGTTCATCCCTAGGTTTCCCTTATGTCTCTTTTCTCATCCTTAGTGATTCCCATATTATCCCTAGATACCTATTCTTTCCCTAGTTACCCCACACCTCAATTTACCCTTAGTTATCCTATGAACCACATTTCTCTCCCTTTACCATAGTTGCTCTACCACCCATATTTCCCTTCTTGCCCATAGCTACTCTAATCACTTAATAGTACCCTCTCAACCCTTTATTTTCCCAATATTATTCTAGATCCCCATAATTTTTGACTTATCCATCTTATACTACTTTTACCACATTCAACCTCTCTTTCTTTACTAGTACATAAACCTACCCATCGTAAATCCTAATTTTTATATCCTCCTAACCATCCTCATCATCATAGCCCTCACCCACACCCTACCATGGCTCACATTTTGGTCTTCTCCTCTACCCTTGAAAATATAACATATTACTAAAATGATAATGAGAACTTTTACTAGGAGGCCCATTTGACCAACTAAGATATGCAATAATGTTCATACATAGTGGCATAACTCTAACAAGTTAAGGTTGATGTTTATCCCAAGAATGGCCTTGACTATTTTGAGCTAATTGACACATTCGATAACATTGTTGACTAACCCATCAGGTCTTGAGATGTTGAAAAACATTAGATATCATGCATGTCAATACACCTTCCTCTTTGTTATTTAACTATTCTATTGATCCATCTAGAACATCCACTTCTACCATGAATTCCATGACCTCATCATTGTCTATTGATATCCCTACCATTCCTTCTATATCTCCATAGTTCTTGTTATTTCCATACCTCCTATTTCAACCATCTCTAGAATTTCCCAATAGTCATATTAGATTCCCAAATTATCCAAACCATAAACTATGTCCCTTCATTTGACCATAAAAATATATCCCTTATTTGGTATAACCACAACTTTCACCTTCCTCATCTCTCATATCATTTACCTCCAATTTCTTAGTTCCTTCTTCCCACCCCATGACTTATGTATTTTAGTCTCCTTCTCACCATGGGAATATCCCTTCCTATGCTAATGTATCCACGGCTTCCATTTTTGAGTGTCTCTCCACATATATTTATTATCCTCTTTTTGTCACATCTACATCCTATACCTTTTTCTAGATACCACATCCTACATTTTCTTTGAATACTCCCCTTGTCTCTTCATTTTTGGTCTGATCATCCATGTATTTTACTACTTTCCCTATGTCTACACCTCCTTCCTAAGGTGACTTTCCCCACCTCAATATTTGTCCTCGTATGATCTCATTATGCCCTATGTCCTTTACTATTTGTTCCAAATGCAACAAAACTTGGATGCTCTTCCAATGGGGACTAGGGGGGTCATCATAGACCTTCATCACAACCCCCTTTCACACAACATATTAGCCCATCCATTTTCTCCTATATTTGTTGCTCTCTAATTCACTTTTTATGATGGTAAGGGTGATCCTACAACTCATGTGTAGTCATTTAATGTGACTTGTATTGAATATGCTTATGATAACCATATTCTCACCAAACTTTTCCCTAGGATACTTAAGGAGCATGCCCTTGATTGGTTCTATTCATTACCACATCACTCTATTAGGTCATTTGATATGCTTACACCGTTATTAGTCACTTATAGGTTTAAAACAACCTAGAGGTGAATTTCACTAATCTCATCCAGTAAAAGCAAGGACCTAATGAGTGGATGAGTGATTTCATGCTTCACTTCTACTCTACTTGCCAAAATACACCACCATCTTCCCAATGTTGAGATTTAGTGAGTTTTTATGAATAATCTTCTTCCTTCCATTATATAAAAACTCATATTTCAAAAATAGACTATCTTTTCTGACTTGTGCACTACACTTTTTGACTATAAGACAAAAATGAAAAAAGTGTGTTCCTTGAGTGAGATCGCTATTGTCCCTATATCTTATTTTGTACATATTTTTGAAAATATTTAACACTTTTGATTATAAAAAAATGGAATCAAAGGATAATGTTAGTACTATTGCCTAATATTTGTCTTCCTTAATTCTTTCTATTTTACCTCCTCTCCCTTCATCCATTAACATTATTTCTTTTTGTCCACATCCTACAAGACAATTTACCAACTTGACATACATTTATCTTTTTGTATTGTAATAAGTCATTTTAGATAATCTTCTTATGCTTCCTCCCATATACCTCTTGATCCATATCTTCCCCTCCCTTGAGGGTATGATCCAAAACCATCATGCCAATACCATCAAGTTCTTGGAAATGGTAGTAATAAATATGACATTAAAACATAAGATCTAGGACCTGATCAATTCAAACCAAATTATGTTGAAGGGTTAATGATAAGGGCAACCCCTTGGTTTCCTTGCTAAAATAAAACATTCAAATTTATAGAAAGCCTTTTCTATAACATAATTAGGCCAAAATTTTAGATCATATTCCTAAGTCTATGCTCCTCCCTTTCTTGTGAAGAACCTTCTTCCATTCCATCTTTTAATGAGACCTCATATTCTCACTTTGCCAAGTAGTCCCCCGTATTCACATTTGATAGCTTTATTGGTATGGTTGATGTAGTTTCCATGGTTGATGCTCCTTCTTCTTCTTTTACCACACTATTTCCTATCATTTTGTTCTCCCTTTGCGAAATAACTAACAATAACTATTCTAGCCCTCTATACAATGAATGCATAGTTAATTAAGGTCACTACGAGGGTATTCTTATCGATGCAAATAACTAATCTAATATCATGATAGAAGAATTGCTTCTTCACACATATTTTCAATAAGACACATATGCTACATTTGGGGTATCCCTAAAGTGCTTTGACAAATACTTTATTAATACCATTGGTTGCATCAACATTCCTCTCAAAATAGGTCCAAAGAAGATTCTTGTTCTTGTGCATATTACTCCTATTTTAGAGTAGTTCCATCTTCTTCTTAGGCATCCTTGGATCAAACATGCCCAAGTTATGCCTTCTATTTTACATTAGTCTTTGTGATATAGTCATTATGTCTAACTAGTGATTATCCCACATTTTGACTTCCAACCTCTTTTTGAGATGAGCCACTTTATTATTGACTCCATTCAAAATCATGCCTCTCCTCCACAAGAGCATCACAACCTCAAGTTTACAATATAGGATCCATGTGGAGCAATGTATGTTTCATCATGAGCATGATCTTACATCTTATGTCTATCTTGACCTTCTAGAAATTCCTTCTATTTGACTACAATGAGGATTGACATATGTAAGCCTCCATCCTAAAATTCTACTACACAACCAATTTAGCCACCTTATGTCTAGCCTCCCCCATTATGATATGGTGTACTTCACCCTAGGAATTGAGGCCCTCCCCCTACCTTTTCCTAGATTTAGGACCCCTTCTTCTCCCCCACCTATTCAGCCCTGCCCATAGCCTTCTCCACCTACATAATCTAGAACTCCACCTTCACCACTAGTTACCTCTATACCTCAACCCATCCCTCTCATCTTGTCTATACAACTATCTCCACTCCATATCTAGCCTTAGCCTAAGCATAAAGCTCCATCTCAATCCTACTCTTTGTTTCCATAGTTTTGATATATACCCATTGTATTGGCCTTTTCCACTCTTCAAACTTTATTTCTACTCCCGATATTCCTCCTCTTGTAGATCCTTTAACCTTGTACCACTTTATTCCTCTCCCTACTTCCTATTCCACTTCCACCTCCACACCCATTATAGACCTTCTTATATTAATTCTTATCTTACAACCACTTCTACTCCCATTATAGATCCTCCTACTATTTCCCATACTACCTTTATCCTTTCTCTTATTCTAGATCCTCCTTCCATTCCTATACCACTCATACTCTTACACATATTTTAGATCCTCCCCATTCCCATCCCACTCCTACCCTTGACCATATCCTAAACCCTCCATCCCATTATCATCCTACTCCACCCTAGTCCCCCTATAAAACCTAGTTCACACTACCAATGCCTTGGCAAAAGTTGAGATGTGTTTTGATATCATTTAATGCTATAAATCCACCTATGACAACCATTTCTATACACATTGGTGTCGAGGAATCTTCTAGACCTCACATAGATCCTCCTGTGTCTATTTCAATTACTAGTATTTATATGGATCTCATGGTCTCATTCCTTCTATCAATATGTCTATTGAGGACACTCTTATGCACCATATGGATTCCCTTTATCGTGAGTCTCCTCCTCTTCCTCCCATGGAGTTAATTGTGGCTACCACATTAGTTGGTCCATCCATGTTCCTTGATGTTTATAAATTCATCAAAGTTATCAAATTTTTAATTTAGTATAAAAGAATCAAGAAATTGATATCTTTTTGTCATCATGATATATCAATATCATATATATAACTATCAACCCTTTTGTCAGGTATTATCTATCATGGTAAAAATATTCCTCCTTATGATAACATGTTGATACTATAGTTGATATGCCACCATTCTATTCCATTTTCACATCAGATAGATCCTTTGTATCTTCACTCACTTAATTTGCTTAGTTTTTAGATCATGGTTTTGTTATTGATGATGTCAACTTGATGGGTGATGAGGATCTCCCCACTCACACTACTTAGATATATGCTCTTTTTATACATAGCATGACTGTAGTGTTATCTCCCTTTTATATACTTGTGATTGTTGTCCCATGCTATTATATGAATGAGTTGTGGCACCCTTGGGTGCATACTAACACATGGTAGGGGGACAATGTTTAGTGTTTACTATTGCCATCTTCTTTCCTCTAATTTTTACATATCCCATTCTTCATTATATGTATGATCCTCACCCCTTCTTCTATGGTATTTTGGAATGATGTAAAGAATTTGGGCATAAAAACCATCTTCATGTTGACCTAAGTATCATAGACATACATATTATTATGTCACATGATTTCACTCTTTATATTGTACTCACTATATGTGCTTTTGGCTATATGTTATTTATATTATTGTCTCTTCCTCTATAGTATTTAGGGATAATGTAAAGTAATAGGGCATAAAACTTTTCATGTTTAACAAAATATGGCCTTGTTGTTGTAAGTATGAAAAAGGTACACAAACTGACATGAGAGTGTGATGATGGTTTAGATTCCTAAACATGACCACGTAGGCATGAATATATATAGTTCTCACCAACTTCTCTCTTGGTGATGTGTCCCTCGGTATTTCCCTCCTTGGTTATTTCCTCCCTAACACTCCAAAAAGCCTTCCAATGTCTTGCTTACCTTCTAGCCACATATCTGGTTCATTTTTGCTAGATCACCCCCTATGACCTATAAGATCTCTAGGGGAGATCCTACAACTTAAGTGGGATCTCCTGGGGAGATCTTTCCTACTAAAAGGGGTGGCCCACTTCCCGTATGTGTTTTTTCTTGTGTTCAACCTTTAAACCCACTTTCCAACCTTCTTGTTGCTTGTTCAATCCATTTTGGCTGGATCACCCTATAACCTATAGGATCTCCAGGGGTGATATTGAAACTTAAGCAGGATCTCCAGGGGAGATTCTTCTTGCTAAAAGAAGAAAGCCACTTCCCGAAAGGGATGACCCTATCATCTTTCTCCATGTGAGATTCTTCTAGATTAGCCCAATTCAACTCCATTTTTAGATTTTGATTGTTAGTCCATCCATGCATAACTAATCATTGACTCCTCCTAAGTATTTCTAGACTCTCAATCATTCTATTGTTATCTCCCAATGTATCTATTGTTGTCTTCCAATTAGTCTTCTGTGATCTTCTCTTCAAGCTTTTGTTCTCTTCCAATTAGAGCCAGATCACTCTTCAATCAATACTTGTTAACTCCCCAATCACCACCACCTTTGGCATGGATTTTAAACCTACAAATACCCCATTCCTCTATTCATTTGAGGAGGCAAATTCATTATTACATTGTTGTTTGCTCAAGTTTACAAAATTGCTCCATAGTATTCTTATGCTCTACGCAAAATCTTGTGTTCCTTTTGTTTTCATTTTGCAATAGCATACTTATGCTCAATTTATTTCCACTTGAATTTCATAGCTTCTAAGCTCAATCCAATTCCCTCCATCCCCTTTTTTATCTTTTTTACCAAGAGGAGGACCCTGCCGCTCCAGAGGAAGAGACAATTGTCAAAAAGGACCTATGAGGACTTATGTCAGGCACTGCCACCTAATTCATATAGGTTTTTCATGATTTCGTAGTAATTTAGAAAAATAAATCTTGCTCTTGAGGAAGTAAAACTTTGTTTTCTTTTCTCTTGACAAGTAGTTTAAATTGCTTTCTTAGTATAGGTTTGCTTTTAAATTTCTTAGATTAGCTTTATTTGCTTTCTTAGAACAAATTTATTTTTATTGTACTTAGATTAAATTACAAATTTCAATTCATTAGATTACAAGTTAAAATCAATCCATGAAAATACACAAAAACATAGATTAAATTGCATACAAAAAAACATTTAGTTGCACACATTTTCCCTTCATAGTAATTAATTCATTTCAAAAGTTAGAAAAGGGACAGAAAAAGTTGTTTGCATTCATTTCACATTAATTGCATTAAGGAATTCATAGAAAATACCAAAAACATTCAAAAACATGAAAAACAAGTGATTAAGCAAACCCTCGATTTCATCACGAGGTCAACAATCAAAACAAAACGTTCAACAACAATTCTACCCATTTTTGTCTAGCATTCAATGTGCCTAGGTATAAGGGAAGATTGGGTTTTAAATCTATCATTGACAAGATTAGGGAGATCATCCCTCAACCAATTCCCATAGAGGAAATATCCCAAGAGCAAGAACTCATCTTGAGGCTTCAAAGAGAAACATGACAAAGAAGACAAGCCAAAGAGCATCAACAAAGACTCATACAAAAAGTCATTCAAAGTGAAGAAAGGAGGTTATATCACCTCTGCATTATAAACAAACAAAATAGTCTTAGAGCTAGGCTTAGAACAAGTGACCCTTCAAGTCATACTAAAATCACAACCAATAAAATCATATAATGTTTATGACAACATCACAACTTTCATCTCAACTTATAGCAAACACATACATCCACACATCACACAATCAACCCAACCATGATCCACAACATTTTGCTTCCTCACAAATAGAACGGCCCCCCCAGTTTTGTCTTCACTTGATTGACTCCTTCCATGAGAATGGGAGTGACTAGGAGGTCATCCACTGCAAGGACATGGTTCATGTGTCATGTTAGAGTCTAACTCACTTGCATTGTGTCTGAGTCACATTCTAAACAACATGTGTTTTAGTGAACCTGAAATGAAAGATAAATATTTTTGGATAAGTCTTTTACACACCTCTACCATTTCATACATCATTTTCATCTTCATTCTTCTATTCATTTGTATCTTCATCTCTCTCCATTCCATTTATTTTGCATTGTTTATGACATCCCCAAATATGACGGAATCTGACAAAACACAAGGGAACATTCCATCAAGTGAACCAATAATACCTTCATTCGATAGGTACATACTATTAGATCCTTCGATACCCATCACAAATTGTTTTGATTACAAATATTTTGACTATGAGAATGATATGTGAGAAACCCGTCTCTCTTTAACATTCAACAATCTCACATGGGAACAAGATACTATCTACAACCCAGTCTTTCTTGTAGACACCTAAAATTGACATATCTTGTGACATCACCTTGTCGATACCACCTTGAGACACCTTATGACACATTTTGTCCTAGGACCCTTACATAACCCTTCCATCACCTAATTAGTTAAATAAATTATATTTATTTAACTAATCCCATTTGTCCTCTCATAGCCAATTAATTAAATAAATTATATTTATTTAATTAATCACCTTTTTAATCCCTTCTATCCAAATTAATTAAATAAATTAAAGATTTATTTAATTAATGTTTTCCACATCATCCCTCTCCAAAAATTAAATAATTTCATTATTTAATTCCGCATTTGTCCTTGTCCTCACATGACTAGAAGCTTCTAGAAATCCTTATTACAAGGAAGCCTCTAGAAGATTCTTAATCCTTATCCTTGACTTAATTCCTCTAATTCAATTGTCATGTGACACTTGTCACATGACTACAACTCTAAGCCTTGATCCATGTCTCACATAATCCTAGCCATCCATCACTAATCTAATCCTATCCATCCATTCCTATCCCTCATCTCCTATAAATCAAGCCTCAACCAAGCCATAGAGGGGATCCACACTTGAAGTATTATCATGTTGTTGAAATCATTCTAGATCCTCATAGATATCATCCTCATACTAGTGTTATGCTGCAGAAATTATGAGAAATCAACATCTCATTCTATCCATCAAATATCAGAGAGAACAAAGCTAATAGATTAGGGTGCATCTACTCCATTATATCAAAGTGAGAGGGTTTGATTTGAGGTGAACTTTTTGGGTTATTTGTATTATATTTCATTGTTCCTTGGATCAAATTTTTGCATATAGTTCCAACCAAGGTAGAGAATGTTGAGTGGTCGTTTGATCATAAATACACCAAGTGGACCACCCTTCAATTAGCAACGCTAGAACAACCACTCAATTAGACAATCAATTAAGTCACCTAGAAATACACTTATAAGAAGCTAGGGAAGCTCAAGAAAATTTACATGTTGCATATCAAGCTAAAAAAATAAAAAAAAAACTTAGTAGAGAAAACAAGTAGAGAAAATCAACAAAACCCACCACAAGCTGGAGAAGTTCAAAGTTCAAAGAATAGAGGTTGTAACCTCTGTAGATCTTATAGCTATCTTGGTCTAATGGATCAAGATGCTAGAAGTCAGAGGATTAGAACAACCAACTAAGAACAAAGTTGAAACAAGAACTAGAGTAGAAATCAATTCATTGGGTGCGAGAGTTGAACAAAACTAGGGGGAAACTCAAAATCCCCAATACTTGAACTTTTATTCACGTAACTATAGAAAGGACATAATGTAACAATTGCGACAACCTAGCAGAGCCTATCTAATGCAAAATTATCATGCTCCTCAAAATTACCAACAATTTCAACCAATATATCCAGCCATACATGAATATCAAACAAACATGTCAAGCCAACAAGTCCCATTCATGGGACTCATGTTTTCAATGCCAACATTTGAAAGTACATTTTTTAGAACTTACCTCGAGTATCTAAAGGAACCTATTGACTATAACATTCACAACCTTTTATTACCACATCCTTTTCTTGATTTGCTAAAATTCAAGTGGGAGTGAGACCCTAACTCACACATCAAGGCTTACACCACCACAATAAGAAAACTCCTCCCTTGGGATGGAGTTGTAGTGAGAATCTTCCTAAAGACCCTCGAAGGAATTTCCTTAGATTGGTATTATCGCCTCCTAGAAGCTTCAATTCATTCCTTGCATCAACTCATTGGTGAGTTCGTAATAACGTTTGACATGAAGAAATTGATTAGAAAAGGAATACAAGAGTTCCTAAGAGTGAAATAAGATGTGAATAAATCAGTGGCCCACATTGTTACATGGTGGAGGCAAGTCCTTTACTCATCAAGTAGCACCTTGAACATGGATCACAAAGAGTTGTGCGACCTCTTTTTGCATGCCCTTAATAGGGATATTAGAGAGGAAGTGTAAAAGTTACTATATTAATCTTATGAAGAAGCATTAGCAAGAACATTGAGAATTGATCAAGCCATGATTGATAGTAGATCTAAAGGAATTATAGTTTGAATGGATGATTCACAACTCAAGTGAATGATAACAATGGAAGAAACCCTTCTGCAATCAAAATCCTGAAAAATAATTACAACGCAACTATAGATGGGGTAATTGATCAACCCCCTATGAGGAATTGGGTAAAAGACAATTGTAATGGAAGGGACTGTTTCCCTTAAAATGTCAACATCAGATATTATCCTTGAAATAACAATTATCACCAAAGGGATAATCAACAATCAGGGAATCAGAATTGGACCAAAAATAGATATGAGCCATATCGTTGACCCTTCAAATATAATCAATTTTTCTCCTTCCGTAAAATGAGAGGGAATAGTATTGAATCATGTAACAAATACAATAGGTTCATATCAAGATTGCTAAAAGATCAAAAACTCCTATTCATTGAGATGTTCCTTAACCCACATGAAGTAATGGTGAATAACAATAACAACACTAGGCAAATAGCCATCACACCATAGAATGTACACATGAAAATATTTCAAGATCCCTTCCCTTCCCATTGCGGTGGTGAAATAGACAAACAAGTATGGATCTACGATACCTGCATAAAAGGAACATTAATTTATGCTGGAGCAGCAATAAACATTGTCCCATTTTCTGTCCTTAAAAGAATGGGATATGGGCATACCAACATAACAACATGTTGAGATACCTTTAGAGCGTATGATAACTTAAAAGCAACAACCATCAAAAAGACCATGATCCTAGTCTCCTTAGAATCTAAGATGGTCTCCATAATGTTCTATGTCATTGACAAAGACACCAGTTACAAATTATTGCTAGGAAGACCCTGGATTCATATAATAAAGGCAATGCCTTCAACCTTATTTTAGGAGGTTCACTTTCTAGACCTCAGGAAGGTGTACATCACAAAATGATACCCTAATCCATTTAATATGCTCAAAACCAATACAACTAAGAAAAAGATAAGCATTCCAATCAACTATGAATTATCTACAAACAAAATTACCATACCTGATCTAGGCACCCCTTAATCCATATACTTGAAAAATAAAGAAGATCCAATTGAAACCATCAACAACGTAGAAATAAAGAAAATAAAAAAAGGGGAGTCATCAAAACAAGGGCCAGTTGTTTCAAAAGAGACGATGGATAAAATAATGGAGCTATTAGAGAAGGAAAGTCCCATACAATTTCCCCTCAATGTATGCACCATCAATGTGTTTATCGATCTAGAGAAGAAATGATTCAACAAATAGACATGAGACAAATAAGCAAAATTCCTCCTATCCCACAATGACCTATACCTAAAAATAAATTTCAAATGAGAATAATTGATTTAAATGAGATAGATCTAGGTGACTTTTTTTATGCTGAAGAGAAATCATCAAAGAGTTACACTCTGTTGACACCACCAAGGGAAACCTCATCTCCTTGGACACCTCCAACACAAATGGACTTTGCATATTCAATTGATAACAAGTCCATAAATGATCCTAAAATATCATCTAAACCTTTTAAAACTTCCAATTTACATGAATAACCTTCAACTTCAACTTCAATACAATCAAGTGATACATGGGAAACCCCACAAGTCCAAATTGAAATAATTGAAATATTTCTAGATGAAGTTGAGATGACTATAGGAGAATTTTAGGAAGAAAGGAGGTTGTAAATAGCCATTGGGATAGAAGAACACATCATCCTTGATTTACCAAAAAAATACATAGGGTATTTTATGGACCTTCCACTAGAACTAAATAAAAAAACAAGCATAAGCTTTATCCCTCCACAAGGACAAAGGGACCCTTAAACTCCCTTTGAATTATTCCAATTCTTACAAATTATTCAAGAGTGGGTTGAAGTAAAATTCTACATGCAAGATGAGTTTGACTTGCAAAATTATTAAACAATGATGGGGCCTTGCACTGGACCCCCTCTCACCAAAAAGCATATCAGTCATTAGCTCATATCACCTTACCTAAAGTTTCCACAACCATACCTGAAGAACAAGAAACCACAACTAGACCTTTTAGTATGGGAGAGATAGTCCTCACAAAAGGTAGCACAAAAAATAAAAGACATAGAAAGAAGCAAGGATTTAATGAAGATTGGAAAGGACCATATGTGGTTAAGGAAGGTGTTAGAAATGACACTTACCTCTTATGCACCATGGAAGGTGAAGGATTCGGTGAAACAGTTAACACCTTTCATCTGAAGAAATATTATATCTAAAAAATCCATAAAAATCATAAAAGCATAAAATACAAAAAATTGAAAACTTAAAAAACCCATAAAAAGTACAAAATTCTTGAAAATCAAAACCATTCATTCTCATTCTATTCTCCATGCACTTTGATCATGATATACTCTTATATGATTTTTGTCTTAGCAAGGAACCTAATGTTATCTAGTATAGGTTGCCCATTTTGGGCCTAAAAGATTCCCAAAATCATAATCACCATCTATCATTCCCCTTGAGATTTCTAACAAGTTTAAAATAAAATCAAGCTCTTAGCTTTATATTGATCCCAGTCTTAATGATTCATGATGCCAAGTATAAGAATTTAGTAAGTATTCAAACCTATAGTACTTAATAGAAGCCTGCAAGTAGACCTTCCCTAATCTTCCTTAGCAAAGGGGAAGTCCTACAGGATAGTGAAATCTCTTCATGGTTCACAACCTCTTACTCATCCTAGCTAAAAATATTAGGGCCATCAAAGCTCCACAAAATAATAAAAAATAAAGAGTGCAAAAAAAGAGAGATCATAAAAAGAGTTAAAAGCAAAAAAGAGATACCAAAAAGAAGAGTGCAAAAACATGAGGGAATAAGGAAAAAATACTGCAAAATACAAGGAGAGAGAGAGAGAGAGAGGAAAAGAAAAACTCCATCCTTCACTATTATATGCCCTAGTGACTTTCCTTCTTTGATCCCAAACATGCATTTCTTGGGATTTAGGGATATTCCATACTTTAGACACCTCTTGAAAATTTATTCCAAATGACCATAGTGTTCTTCTTCCTTCTTTGAGAAAGTTGTTAGATCATCTTGTATACACCTAAAAATGACATGACTCTACTTAAATATTTTTAATATTTATTTCATCTTCATATTCCTCTATCAATAAATAAATAGATTTATTTATTTGATTCACTTTCTCCCATTAACTGAATAAATTACATTTATTTAATTAATTCCACCTACATCAACTTTATTCTTCTAAATAATTAAATTATTTTAATTATTTAATCTTCCATTCCTCTAAATTTAAATAAAATGCAAATTTATTTAACTTAAAATCTCCAAAAATAAAATATATTAAATATTTTATTTATTCTTTCAAATTATCCACAAGTAATTAAATAAATTTATTTATTTAATTATGCTTTCTTATCTTCTAGAAAATCTTCAATATCTTCTAAAAATAAATTCTTCTTGTCATACAAAAGCAAAAGCTAAGTTAAAGCAACTTTGTTTTAAATTAGAAAAATATATTCTAATTTAAGAAAAACAAAAACTCGTCCTCATCAAGAAAGCAGTTAACTCAACAAAGCTTCTTTTTGAATGACATATGTCCTTCTTCTATTTGTTGCACGTTCCTCAACTATTCTCAATCGTTGATCTTCTCATTTCTTCTCCACCATTGATTCTCTTCTACACAACTCTATAAATACAACCCTCTTCTTCTTCATTTCATAATAATCCATCATTCGATTAAACTTATGCTGCAGGAAATATAGAGCGCCATTGGCACCCCTATTTCCATACCACTTCATCATCATCTATCATCCATTCTATATTGTGTTGAGGCTCATCTTCAATACAATCAAGTATCACAGCCATTTCTACTTGCCATCTTGAGTAATCAAAGCAAGGAAGTAAGCTTCTTGAGGGCCAATCTTCATCACATCAAGGTCAAGAAAGAATAGGCGAGCAATGGAAGATGCGAGGTAAAAGGGTTTAAAAGGGTTTTAAGTATCTCATTTCTTATTTTAAATAATTCTTTTTCCTTCATATTTCATTGATGTATTGGGTTTGTTATAGATTTGATTATCCCATTTTTACCCTTGCATTTCTAGCGCCCACTGTGGGGCCCTTGCCCCTAATCTAATCAAAATCTAAGTTTTCTTAGTGACAGGTTTCATACAGGTGTCGTACAGGTTTCTGACAGGCTCATCTGGCGCATACATCCTCTGTTACGGTGCTTTTACCTCCTATCACGGTGCATATAGTCTTCCAGCACAAACACTCTCTGAACCGGTGCTTTTGCCTTCTGTTCCGACGCCTGTGCTAATACGGCATGTCCATACTCTGAGAGGGCGCATCTGATTCCTGTTCTGGCACCTACGTAACTCCGGCACATATACCTTACATAACGATGCTTTTACACATTTTCATGGCGCATTTGTTAGTTTAGCACATATGTCTCTTCTTATAGCGCTTTTGACACCTGTCTTAGTGCATTTGTAAATCGATGCTTACAAGCTTTGTTTCTACGCATTCAGACTGTATAGTGGTGCTTCTTTTTTGCACTGTGGTTTTAGGATTTCATCTGATTTTTCTGTTTAGACTAACGTTTGTCTTGTAGGATTAGAGGCTGGATTAGATCATTTAGCTGCATTGTCACTTAGATTAATTAAGGGAAAAAGTAAAAAAAATGTATGCATGCAAAATCTCACGTAGATTTTAACTAGGAGGATAGTAACTGGACCACTGTCATCTTTGCATATTGCTATCTTTGCATCGTTGTTTTCTTTCCTAGTTTTAGAATATTGCTATCTTACAAACGAGAACGAACATTGCTATCTTCTAAACACTTTTAAAAAATGCGTGAGTGCACAAGTAGATAGACCATTTAGTTTTTTTCCTTTTAACTAGGTTTGGATAAATCAGTGTCTTCTGTGATTGTTGAATGACAATAGGCTTATTCTCTCCCCTTTATTGGGTGATCAGAACGCCAGACTTGTTATTCTATTTGTATAACCTTTAGAGGGGCCTGCCCTTGGATGCACGCTTGTCCAAGTGGGAACGACCCTGCGTGGTAACAGGCTAAATCCAAGCCCCACCAATCCACTTAAAATAAATTGTGCTTGAGGTGAAAACCTCTTGCAATGAGTGTTGATGTGTTACACTGACGGCCAACCTCCCCCAAAACCCTTCAAGGCGTAACCCTTGGAGGTTGGGAGACTCCATAACAGAGAGTAGTGCCACCACACGTGTAACCACTCAAATGGTTGTCTTGACTACTTAGCCACTTGTTTAGTATACCAAAAACCCCTATTTGTTGACACAAAAGACGGAGTCTTTGAAGTGGCCCTGATTCATGTGATTCTTAGTAGATGTAGCAGGGACAATCCTAAGGTTCGGTGGGGGTACGAGCCTAAGGAAACCTAGATCTGGTATGCATGAGAAGTGAGTTCCATGGAGGGGAGCCGGTGCTACCAGATCCTGGAGCTACATGCTTTGAATATGCACAGCCAGGGGATTCAACAAATATTGTCCTATCCAGCCTAGGTTGTACATGTTCTTGAGTCAAAAAGTCCAAAATACAAAAAAATAACAAAAGATAAAAATGAAAACTTCTTGTTGTGTCTTTTGCCATAATTAAAACTCAACATTCAAGAAAAGACCAAGTTTTCACCCAAAAATAGAAAAATCTTGAAAAATGTTCCAAAATTCTGCAAAAACTAAACTGAAAAACTAGAACGATGCTTTTGCATCGACCTACGGTGCATTTGCATAGACTTATGGTGCATCTGCTATCTATTGTGGTACATTTAAACATTACCAGAGTTGTGCATTTGATCCGACTTGTGGCGCATTTGAACTCTGTTCCAGCGCATTTAAACTACTGCGCATTCAAAACTAGAGAATTGTTCTGTACCTTCCAAAAAAAAACTGTCAAAATTTTTAGAAGCTATTTCAAAACGTATCTCAATTTTCCAAGATCTGATCAAAATCATGCAAATCAACCATTTCTCTCTTCTTCCACACCATAACTGCTTTTCATCATCCAAAATCTTGCCAAATTCTTCCAAAATCCAACAAGGTTAGAACCAAGCTATTCTTTATCGCATCACAATCTCAAACAAACCTAGTGAGTCTCCACTATCAAGGATCACTTATCCTTCTCTATCAAAACTCCACTAGTGGCTTGTGCAAGACTAGTCCACATCAAGTAAACAGATTTCTATCATCCTTACTTCGACTATCGTTTTGTACACCCAACTTGTTTGACACAAATTAGATCTAAGGAGAACCTTGCTCAAATCTTGTCACATTCTAGCACCTCTTGTTCGAATCTTTTGAACTCATTCCATCCCATCTCTAGTCACCTTGCATGGTCTTAACAAGATTACAAAAACAAAAATAGATTGAAATGGCTAAGAAAACTATCCCAAACTCTCATGAAAGTGATGAGAAAATCTCTATGGAAGAGGTCCTCCAAATGCAGCAAGACTATAGATTTCAATGCTTAATGGATAGAGTACTTGCCCAAGATCCTAGCAAATTCTTTCTACACCTAGTAATCTAGGAGTCAAGCTCCCTAAAGATTTGGACATAGAAGCTCTAAAAGAAACTGAGGAAGAAAGACACCCTGAGTGAAGTACACATGAGGAAATACCCGCAGGCAAAAGCAAAGCAACCACGGATTCTACGGATGCCTTGAGCTTAATGACCCAACAAATCCAAGCTTTACAACAACAATTTATGGACATGCAAATAGGAGCATCAACTAAGTATTACTCCCTAGAGGATATTTCACCATATCCTTTTGATAGAACCTTGATCATGATACCTTCCCCCTCTAAATTTGAGGTGCCAAAATTCGATAAATATCAAGGAAAGGGTGATCCAAGGGACCACATTAGAGAATTCAACGCTGCTTGTCTTGAAGTCGCACACAATGATACTTATCTTATGCGACTATTTCCATGAAGCTTGGGAGGACAAGCCATGGAGTGGTTTTCTAGACTACCACCTAGCATTAGAACATTTAATGAACTTGTGGACAAATTTGTCACACACTTCTCCTATAATATTGAGCATGACACCTCAATCTTAGATCTTTGTAACACCAAGCCGAAAGGTGGAGAATCTTTTGTCGCCTTCCTACAAAGATGGAGATAGTTGGCAAGTACGTGCCCACATCAAATGCCTAAAAAATAAATGTTGGAAATGTTTTTCCATAACTTACAAATTGACCTAAGCTATCAAATACAAGTGCAATGTCCTACTTCCTTTAGCAAGGCCATTGAGATGGGTCTAATCATCGAAAAAGATTTAATCACCAAAGGTCAAAAAAAGCTCTATAAAGACACTCCTAGTACCAACACCAACGTAGACAAACCAAGATTTTGGACAAAGAACAAAAACATTGTGAATGATGGGGTGGTAGATGCCAAGAATGCGGCACCAAAACAACCAATATTCAACTTATCGACTCCTCAAAACAACCCCCCACAAAACAAACCAAGAAACACAGAATCTCAGTTTACAAATTTTCAACCTAGGAGAAAATTCACACCTTTGGGAGAATCATTGGAAACCGCCCTACAGAAGTTAGTCACAAGCAAGATCATAATGTTTCCAACTGCGCGGGAATATGAACCAAAAGTCAAACCCCATTGGTGGAACGACAACGACTTCTGTGAGTTCCACTGAAACAGGGGGTACAAAACCAATGACTGCATTGCGCTCAAACACACTATCCAAGACTTGATCAAATAAAACAAAGTATCACTTGATGGACATACCTCTAATAGTGATCATTAGGCATTCAAGGATCATCTTCCCAACTATGAGCAGGGAGGACCTTCCAACCAAAACAATAGTGGATCTAACAACGCAAATTACACAAACATCAGCTTTGACTATGTTGTTAACCATATATCAGAAAATGATTCACATATCAACGTGATCACTATAAACAAAGATCTAGATTGTAACGTTACCACTCGCAGTAACAGAGTCACTCTTAGAGGAGCCTCTGCCCCTCCGGCTAATCAGTATAGTATCTTGGATCAGCTACATAAGACACCTGCACATATCTCCATTTTGGAACTTCTACGTCTGTCTCCATCTCATAGGGCCCTACTTGACAAAGCTCTTTCTGAAGCTCCTGTCCCAACGAACCTTGCTGAAGAATAGTTTCAAACCATGGTAGGTCACATTACCTCACCTCACTCCCTATAATTCATTGAAAAGGATGATATGTCAATCAACCAACCTCATAACGCCTCTCTTCATATCGAAGCATTCATTCACAAACACAAGATAAAGAGGGTCCTAATTGATGGAGGGGCTGGTTTGAATATTTGCACCTTGAAGCTAATCCTTGCATTGGGGTTTTCAGAGAAAGCTATAGATCTGAAAAGGAAAATCACTATAAAATCCTATGATGAGGAGGAGAGAACTTCCAAGGGAATTGTTACTTTACCAATCAGAGTGGGACCTATAGTAAAAGACGTGGCTTGTCAAGTCCTTGATATGGAGCAAGCATACAACATCCTTCTTGGGAGACCATGGATACATGCTCTGAAAGTAGTGCCATCAACATACCACCAGTGTATCAAGTTCCCTTATGAAGGTCAAGAGATCACCATCCAAGGTGACCCCAACCCATTTCAGTATTGTAATTCCATTCATCCTAAACTTGAAGTGGTGATTCCTAACAACCATGCTTCTGCTTCATCTTCATCTCGTGTTGACCTAGCTTCACTTGCTTCCACTTCAAAAGCTTCTCAACCTGACCTTAGACTCAAAGATAAAGGCTTGGGTGAATACACAATCTCTCAATCCCTTTGTTTGGCAAGCAGACAAAACTACCAAAGTTCCATTTATCAAATGGGGAAGCCTCGAAGATGAGAGTGATGAAAAGGATATCCTACAATGGTTATACAAAGATGAAGATAGTTCATCGACACAACAAAAACATCACACTATACCAACTGAACAATATGGTCAAGGATTCCAAATGCTACAAAGAATGGGATATGAAGGACATAGTCCACTCGACTCAAGAAAAGATGGTATCACTGAACCCATCAACCTCATACCTTGACAACCTGAGACACTACAGGGCTCGGATACACTGGGGCACAAAGAAAAAATAGAGCAAAGAAGAATAAAGGCAAACAACTAGAAATATCCACTAGTAATCTGGTTGATCAAATTCAGCAACTACAACTGGACAATGAGACTAATTCCAATGAATATGAATGGGATAGCCTCTCTAAGCTATCTTGTGATGACAAAGGCATTGATGTTGTCCACGAGTATGACCCAACCCATGCAAATGAAAGACAAGGTCCAAGGGCTAGGCCACTAGAGTCCGACCCGTGTAATAACGATAGTGAAAGTCGTGAGGAAAGCATGATACCACCCTTGATAGATCCGCTAATAGAGAGTACCATCACAGACTTTGTCCATGCTTTTAACAACTCTATCCTAACCATCAACATGATTGAACCAGACCAACCCAATGACCCCCTACCATTGATACATCCCAAACTCATAGATTGGGACTTACAAGGTACTACCCCTGAGCTCGATACCTTTTAGAATGATGAAGCCATCATAGACTATCTTGAGCTTAGAGATCATATACCTGCAGGGGACCATAGAGATGGCTATGCTATAGAACTCAACGAGAAGGCCTATTTTGGAGAGAGTGCCAAGTCTTTCACTCTCAAAAATGTCAAAATAAAAGAAAGATCTAATGGTGTAAACCATTCTGCGGCAGTGTTAGATCATGAAAAAAGTAAAAATATAGATGTATCCAATGGTGAAAACCTCTTTGAGGCACCAAAGGATGAAAAGCTTGACCCTCTACCCAATCTTACACATCATGAGAGATTTTCAATCTTGATAGAACCAACAGAACCGATCAATGTCAGTACAGGTGATGATCCCAGAATGATCCACATGGCAAAGGCTTTAACAGAACAAGAAAAACCAACATTCACTGACTTCTTCAAGAGAAAACAAATCAACTTTGCTTGGACATATGCAGACATGCCAGGGCTAGATCTGAATCTCATAATGCATCATTTATCTCTATCTCTAGGAGCTAAACCAGTAAAGCAAAAACTCAGAAAGATGCACCCGCATGTGGTCCTCATGGTAAAAGAAGAGCTAAAGAAATTATTGGATGTCAGATTCATCAGACTAATCGACTATCCTAAGTGGGTTTCAAACATAGTACCAGTTGCCAAACCAGATGGTAGAGTCTGAATATGTAATGACTTCAGGCACCTGAACAAAGCTTGTCCTAAAGATGATTTCCCCCTACCAAACATTGACATGATTGTAGATCTAACGGCAAGACACACCATGCTATCACTAATGGATGGTTTTTCCAGATACAACTAGATAAAAATTACACCTGAAGATCAACACAAGACTACATTCACATGTCCTTGGGGCACCTATTGTTGGTGTGTCATGTCATTTGGTTTGAAAAATACTGGTGCAACATATCAGAGAGCTATGACCACAATCTTCCACGACATGATGCACACTATAATGGAAGACTACGTTGATGACATTCTGGCAAAATCACTCACAAGAGAAGGACACCTAGCAGTACTGGACAAAATCTTCAAAAGACTACAACAACCTAATGTGCGCCTCAATCCAAAGAAGTACGTGTTTGGAGTTACCTCAGGTAAGCTACTTGGATATATAGTGTCCGCCAATGGAATAGAAGTCGACCCAGCTAAAGTGAAGGCCATCATGGAAATGCCACCTAAAAATCTCACTCAACTATGGTCTCTACAGGGAAAACTATAATCTATTAGAAGGTTCATCTCTCAATTGGCAAACAAGTGCCACCCATTTTCCCACCTGCTACATAAAAATGTTCCTTTCAAATGGAATGATTCATGTGAGCAAGCATTTTAGCAGTTAAAGAGTATCTAATGAAACCACATGTATTGATGCCACCAATTTAGGGTAAACCATTGCTACTGTATATCTCGGCTACACCAACAACTCTAGGAGCTCTCCTCGTACATCAAAATTATGATGGGAAAGAACAAGAAATCTACTATATCAGTCAAACACTTGTTGGATATGAACTGCAATACACGCCAATTGGAAGAGCATGTCTCGCTGTAGTCTTCACCTCACAAAAGTGGAGACATTACATGTTGTCACATTCTGTCAAACTGGTAGCAAAGATTGATCCACTCAAGTACTTACTCAACAAAGTAGCCTTAACAGGTAGATTGTCCAAATGGGTCATGCTTCTCAACGAGTTCGATATCGAATATGTAGACAGGAAAGCAATAAAAGGCCAAGTACTTGCAAATAAACTAGTAGATGCACCTCTAACAGATAACAGCCCTTTGAGCTTTGAATTTCCAGATGAATCTATCTTTCACATAAACACAACAACCTGGAAAATGTATTTTGATGGATCATACACTTAGCATGGATCAGGAGCACGTATCTTGTTGATCACACCTAGTGGCGACACCATTCCTAAATCATACAGATTACTCTTTCCCTGCACTAACAACGTGGCAGAGTATGAAGCCCTAGTCATTGGCATCAAGCTAGCAGTTGAATGGAATATCCAAGAACTTCAGATATATGGTGACTCACAGCTGGTGATAAATCAAGTAAATGACACTACCAGACAAAGGATGATAAATTAATCCCTCACAAACGAATGGTAGACAACTTCAAAGAATACTTTGTCAAGATCTCTTTTGAGCAAATACTAAGGATTGAGAACAAAGTTGCAGACGCCATGGCCATGATTGCATCTCTCCTTGATATTCTAGATAATCAATCACGTTACGAGTTCTTGGTAGAGCCAGTGTCCCATCCTGCATATGACACCCCCGAATCCCATATCATTTGCCACATTGTTGGAACTGATTCCCCCCTCTATGGAAAAATATTTGCCTACCTTAAAGAGAATACCCTCCCTCCCAATCTCTCCAGTAACCAAAAACAAACCTTCATCCATCAGGCATCTCGGTATGCCATTGTCGCCAATACCCTATATCACAGAGGTCTCAATGGTACTCTCCTTAGATGTCTCGATAGTGAGGAATATCAAACTACCCTGAGTGAAGTGCACAACGGTATATGCGGGACCCACTCTAGTGGCCCTACCTAGCCAAGAAACTCATACGCATGGGATACTACTGGCCGACAATGGAACAAGATTCTTATCATTTTGTAAAGAAGTGCAAGAAGTGCCAAATCCATGGGAATCTGATACATGCACCAGCACAGGAGCTGCAACCATTAACGACTCCTTGGCCTTTCTGTCAGTGGGGACTCGACTTAGTGGGCAAGATTCACCCTTCTTCATCTAGTGGCCATAAATTCATAATCACTGCCACTGAGTACTTCACGAAGTGGATTGAAGCCGTGCCCTTAGCCAATATCATAGGCAAGTAGATTGCCTCATTTATCTTAAACTATATCATTTGTCGCTATGGTGTCCCTTCGTCCATTATCACGGATAATGGACGACCCTTCAAAAATCAGGATGTCAGGGAACTATGCGACAAATTCCATATCCAGCACCACTTTTCAACCCCCTACTACCCCCAAGGCAATGGCCAGGCTAAGGCATCAAATAAAACCATCTTGAAAATCCTAAAAAAGACTGTCAATGATGCCGGTCGTGATTGGCATGTCCAATTAAATCCCACGCTATGGGCTTATCGCACAAGCATCCACATGCCTATAGGTGCAACACCATACTCCCTAGTCTATGGATCATAAGCCATCTGGCCCATTGAAGTCAAGATCCCATCCTTGCAAGTTTCACTAAAAGGCCTCATATCTGATGTAGAATACAGAGTGTCCAGACTTCAAGAGTTAGAGCTGCTCGAAGAGAGAAGGCAACAGGCCTTTAACCACCTAAAAGCTTATCAACAATGTATGTACAAAAGCTATAACCACAAGGTAAAGCCTCGAGTATTCCAAGTTGGTGACCTAGTCCTCAAAGAGAATCCCAAAAATTAGCAAGATCGAGAAAAGAAAGGCAAGTTTGAACCTAACTGGCTGGGTCCCTATGTCATCATTGCAGCTTATGGGTCAGGAGCATACCAATTGGCTACATCTAAAAGTGAACTATTTGATGATCCTATCAACAGGATGCATCTTCGCAAGTTCTATACCTAAACCCCAATGCAAGGGAGTCCTAAAAAATTCAAAAAAATTGAAAAATGATCAAAAGACAAAACAAAAAAATTAGAAAACAGAAAAATAACAAAAACAAATCGTCCTTTGGTGAAAACTTGGCAAATAGGTGCCTTGGATAGGTACCATGATGAAAACCTGGCAAATAGGCATCATGTGTACTTTTAGCTATTGTGCAAATAAAAGCAAGTGGTGAAAACCTGGCAAACAAGCACTATATGCGACAAACCACTTCCTCCATCTGTTGTATCCTCATGTCTCTTGTGTCCATCATGTCGTTCATCTCGAACCAGTCCTTTGAACCATTGTCGAACTACGTCGCCTCTGAGCTATCACATAGGAAAGGCCATTCTCAATGCACCCCTGAGGCTCCGCTTCACTCCCCTTCTTTCCTGTCCATTTCATCTAGTGTCGTCTGTCCTGCTGTCCATACCATTTCTGCATCTTCGCCATCGCCTAGGTCGTAGGTCCATCAGGTTCACCCCGAACTATGTTGCCTCTGCGTCATCACGTAGGCAAGGCCATTTAGCAATGAGCCCCCAAGGCACTAGGTCAGTCCCTTAGGGTCCGTCTCTCCATGTCTATCTGTCATCTCGCCCATAATAAGTCGATCCTTGTCTAAACTGGGGGCAACTCCTCAACCTAGTTACGGATTTGGATTCTTGAGTGCCACATTTTTCTAAGAGGATACCAATAAAGGATAGTGATACCTTTCACTACACAAGCAAGTGCAGAAAAGGCAGAACTTTCCAAAACAGCAAAATCTTGGCACAAAAACATCAACCTGTCCAAAGCAGAGCACCATACAGAAACACTCAAACCAATTCTATATCAATTATGGCAAAAAAGACACATCTAATGCAAGAATGTTTTGTGAACAGGTTAACTTACAAGGTCTTGGATTTTTGTCATTATGTCTTCCTATGCTACTCAAGGATGCCAAAAGCTAGAGATGCTATGATGGGGGCATAATCTTTTTCTTTGTCTGTTGTTTGTGGATTAAACTTTAGTAATGTGACGACTTTTGTCTAACAACATGATCAGCAAAAGATCATCGAGGACTTCCGAGGTCTGAACATGAAAAAGGGTAATTCTTGTCTGTTGAAATGCAAGAAGTACTCAGGTTATCTAGGTTCAAATTTGACTAGATGCTTGTATCAACTTGCTATATCAAAATCCATGTAAGAAGTACTTAGATCATCTTGGTCTAATTATACCTAGATGCTTGTATTTTCTTACAACATTTCAAAAAGAGAAAAGAAACAAAAAGTGCCCAATGATGAAAGCAAAAGACTTACAAATATCAAGATGACAAACCACATCCATCCCATATCCAACAATCCATATCAACCATGCAATAAGAAATCCAATGGTATATCAAATGAAAGCCTGTATTTCTTCATCTCTTCTTCTTCCTATCTATATCATCACAGTATCGATTGAGTACATTTGGACATATCAAAAACATAACATAGGTTACATATCATATCACATGAGATAGTCATTCACATGATTACATCATTTGCACACATAATAAGTGCATTAGGTCATACATATTCATTTGCATCCATATATCACATTGAAAAAATTAAAAACATAGACAAATACATATAGAACTGCATAATCATATCAATAACATGTCACATCAGCATTTGCATATTAAATCATCCCAAATCCATCTAGTAAACATCACATATGCGAAATGTCATGCCCGCATCTCTCGTCTAGACACGACACACAAATGCCCGTGTCATGACCACATTCGCCATGTGGTCACGACACGGGCCATGAAATTTTTTTTCTCCTAACCCTAAGAACCACCTCGCATGCACTTGTGTGCTCGGTGGCAACATGCCAGAGGCGTAAACATGACAACAAAATTGATGAGGTGGTAGACTGTCTAGGGTTTATGACACAGATTAAAATAAGGTGACCAGATAGCACGTGAATAAGTTGGAATGGTAGGTTAAAATTAAATAACACATCGCATGGGTAACCCTAAAATCTAGTGAAGTTCCGGTAGCATAACGCGTTATCGTTAGCGCAAAAATAAATATTAAATAAAACGCCAATAGAGAGATAGAAAAAAATAATTAAATCAGTTTAAAAATAATTAAATAGAAATAATTAAGCATAAATAATACGATTATATGTATAATAAGCCTAGGTCGTTATCAACGATATAAATTAAATTAAATTAATAATAAGAAAAACGTCAAGTCAACAAATAGATCCACTGAGAAACCGAGCTCGACATTTAACTAAAATTTGATATTATACTTAAAATCTCACACGAGGAAATGAAGAGGTGAGGGAGGAGGGTTTAATTAACCCTCCCTATAAAATAAATGTAAAGATATCGATTTAAATACCAACATAAAAATTTAATGATGAGAAAACTCAATAATTAAATCAATGCAAAGTATTAGCACCTTCAGATATTAAAATTAGTATTAATAAATAAATAAAAACATTCATCCATGAGAAAAATTACACAGAAGGAAAATGAGGGGTTTTAAAATAGAGTTCCCACCAATATAAAATTATAAGAATAATGATTGTCCTCTCAAAGATTTAAAAAATAAAATAAAATCCAAGGTTTAATTCTCTCATCCCCCCAAAACTCACTCAAATAAAATTTTATAAAAAAAGAAAAAAAGAATATTGTTTTCTATCTAGGGAACCCTAATGAGTTATAAATTCCTTCTAAATGCATTTGCCCTAATTTCCTCTAATTCTTTCCTTTCCTTCCATTGTTTTGTTTCTTCATGATTTGTGGGCAGGTTAGGGTTTTTTTTATGAAGAGGGCAGCCATGGTTTCATTCTCAGCCTCCATGGAGGTTTGCCCAGCTTCAAGAGTCCAACAAATTTGTTTTGATTTAGTATAGATTTTCTCCTTTTTTTTTAGCATAGATGTATGGACGTTCTGAATCAAACACTTGTGTAATATCGAATGTAATTTGTGTGGACACGGTATGGTGGAGCGTCGGCCAAGGGGCGAATGGCGGAGGGAATCAGAGTCTATACTGGCAGCAAGGACGACGCTGTGGGTGCTGCGCAGAGGGTTGTGAGTGGTGGTCGCTGTTGGGGAAGAGGAGACTGATAGCGTGGGCGGAGGACGCAACCTCATGGTGGGTGCTGCGCTATACAGGAGGAAGGGAGTGGACGGTGCGGAGGGGTGAGGGGGAGACTGTGGTCTCCGGCAGTTTCCAAGGGGGACGGGGTGTGGTGCTGTGCGGTCTGCAACCACGGCGGAGTCTAAGGGAGTAAGGGGAAGTGGGGTGTGGGGAGGGGTGAAGCCCCACCCACATCCCAAGTGGTGGGGTGTGGGTGGGGCTCCGCCCCTCCCCACACCCGTCGTTTTGTAAAGCTCAATGGGGGGGTAAAACCCCCACCTCTTCTGTATTTTTTTTTTTATAAAAACTGTGCTATGATGTTTACACAGCAAGCAAGCTTTGAATCAGATTCTTATAAATCTATGTTAACAGCATTCATAAAAATATAGATATCTATATATTTATTTATATATATAGATATATATATATATAAATATATATATATATATATATATATTTAGATATATATTTCTATTGCACAAGCAATATAAAAACAAATTTACAATGTGATTACCACAATCTTTTTTTTTAACCAGAACCAAATGATCATATAACACAAAATTTTATATTTATTTATCAATACTTGTTAAAACAAAATCACAGATATATTCTTCATCCTGCGTAAAATTTCAAATGTAATTTTTTTTTTTGCTATTCTAGTCAATGTTATAGAGTATTCAACTAGATCCACACAAATTTTGACTCTAATACATATATTTTTCTGAAATCAAAATTGCAAATTTAAATGATACAGCTTGAAATAAGAAGCACATTCAATGAAAGATATTGATTAAAAACAGAACACAATTTTTCCATCTAACCTCTAGTCTCTTTTTTTTTTTAATCAAACAAAAAAAATTGCATTTCTTTTCTGAAATTAGTAACTGGACTACTTGGAAATGAACTCTCTTATTCTCCTTAGGTCATACAATGGCAGATAAGTAATTGTTTAGAGCCATTTTTAAAAAAATACAGACATAAACATCCTTTCATTTTCTTTGAACAGCATATACAAATACATCTTCTCATTTATACTTCACAACTCTTAACTCCCAGAATTAGGAAGTTTAACAGCATTAACTGAATACAAATGTTCATATTTCAGTACTACGACAGCCAACTCTATGGCAGATATCATAGCAGCCTTTATAAGAATCTTATTGAGACACAAGGTCACTAGGCCATGGCTAAATCAGCCACTGGGACACTACAAAGGCCACGCAAAAAGTAGGCTTTATGAGCTACAACTTGAGCTCCCAATGACTTCTTTTGCTCCCTTAACAACCTGCAACTAAACTCAGCAATGAAACAACAAAAGCCAGCCACTAAGAAAGCAAAGCTCTCCTCCTTACCATAGACCCGCCAGTGGGTCACCCCTGAGCTGGGGAGGTAGGGAATTCACACAGGTGTATCAATCCACAACAGAAAACAGACACATCCACACACAACAACCCAAGGCTTAACACAATACTCAACTCATGTGGTTGAGTTTGGTGAGGGTAGGGAATAGACCTCTCAACTTAAAGGGGCTCCCAAATGATAAAGAAATTCAGAACACATGGCCTCAAGCCAAAATTCCCCAAAACACCACAACCACAAGAATCACAACAAATTGCATGGCACTCTTGCCTTTCAGATATCTCCTCCTCAAATGATGATAAGCCCTCAAGGCATAAACACATAAACACATTCTATGGGACAGCCTCGAAGGATTGTTCCTCTCCCCTACCCATACAAGTTGAGCATTTCCTCCATTGGAGGTGCTCTCACCATAACACCCACCCCAACATCAAATGCAAAACAACACAATGCAAACAAACATACAACCAAAATTCAAACATGGAACATCATATAAACAAAGCAAGAAACAAGTTAAGAGCCTACCTTCAAGGTCTTGACAATGGATGTAGAAGTTGGTGAAGAGCCCCAAGCCTTCCCAAGCCTTCCAACCTTTCAAATTTTCTCCCCAACCTTCTCTAACTCCCCCAAACTAGTAAGGAAATCCAAATTTGCAAGAAGTCTCTAAAAATGCAAGGAAAAAGAATAGGATAGAAGAACCCCCACTCCTCTACAAGAGGAGCTATTATAGGCCATCTACTTGGCCTTGAGGGAATGAGAAGCTGACATCTGTCACCATCTTTTCCCTCCTCCTAAGCCACTTGTAAAAGTGAGAAGGTAAGAGGATGACAAATGTCCTCCTCTCCCTCCACCTCCATCTCCACCTCATCCACTTGTGCTTCCACACAAGTGGGAGGGGGACAAGTGGTGAGTTAGATTCCCACTCACACCTCAAGAAGACAATGGCCTTGAGTGGTGCTCCCACTCACTTGGGAGTTTGCGAGGACTCTTGGAGACCTCCATAGTCCTCCTTGGGAATTCTTCCCAAAACATAGGGATGGGAGATGGGTTCTTCCCAAGGCAAGGCCCATCCCTCATCTTCCCTCTTTCCAAATTCGTCACTTTGACTCAACCATGGTTTAGGGTGACCTAAGGTGAGTCAAAACTAGGGTTAGGTGATCCAAGTTGACCCTAGACTCATGGTTGACCACCTAGGGTAACTTTTGGGACCCTAGGGTTCATGAAAGGGGTCAAAAATCCACATTTAAATGGCCCAAAAAAATAATAAAAATACCAAGTGGCATAAATCCAAAATAAAATTTTACAACACTTAATATTAATCAAAAAATAGAAAAGAAAGGGTACTAAGGCTAAAATAATTAAAATTAAACCAAGAACAATAAATCATCATTCAATTACACACGTGATCCTTATCCCTCTTGGGAATGGATCAGCTTAACCAGGAATAACATGGTGTGAATCCTACCTCCGATTTCCCGTGGCTAGGGAACGTAAAACCTACACATCTCGATCAAGTGTCAGTCCTGTCAAGAAAAGTGATAGCCGAAGCAACTAGAGTTAAAAATTCACTCAATCGAATACAACAATAAACATTAATACATAAATCCAAATTAAACTGCATTATCCAATCACATGTCAATTAATCCATATCACATAACAACTAAAATCTCATCACAAAATAACATCTAATATATATGTCCCTTACGTTAAACCACAACACATCATCCAATATGATTGAATCAAATCACATCTATCAAATCAGTGAGATACAATGTCAAGTCTGCATAATGAAACATAGTCACTACTGAATAGCACAATGATCAAAATATGGGAGGTAAAATAGTCGACCTCACATCCTCGCCCCCTAAGACTAAACTTCCTCCTGGAAGTCGTCAAAAAGGTGAGGATAGAGTGCCCTCAAACTGGCTGCATCCTCCCAAGTCGTTGTGACCTCGTCATATCGATCCCACTGGACCCTAACCTGGTCCAGCTCTCAACCTCGAAGGTCCAGCGTCTGAGGAGCCAATATGCGAATTAGCTCTAGCACCAACTGCCCACTTGCCTCTACCTGTAAAGCACTCCAGTCCAGTACATGAGAAACATCAGATATATATCATCTCAAAACAGAAACATGAAAGACATCGTGGATACGTGACATGCTAGGTGGCAAAGCTAGGTGATAGGCAACTGGTCCTATCCGCTCCAAAATCTCAAAGGGTCCTACGAACCGTGGTGCAAGCTTAGAGCCCTTTCCATAACGGATTGGACTCTTGTGTGGCCGCACTCTAAGGAATACCCTGTCTCCCACTGAGAAGCTCTGATCTAACCTCTTAGCATCGGCATACTTCTTCTGCCTATCCTGTGCCTCCTACAACCTCTGTCTAATCAGTGTGACATGCTGCTCCATATCCTGAACTAGCTCTGCTCCATATCCTGAACTAGCTCTGGACCAATGGTGACTCTATCCTCAATCCGATCCCAACTCAATGGTGTCCTACATGGTCTGCCGTATAAAGCCTAAAAGGGAGGCATACCTAACGAGCTGTGATGCCCATTATTATAGGCAAACTCAACTAGATAAAGATACTCCTCCCATCTAGACTGGTGGTCCATAACATACATCCGAAGCATGTCCTCCAGTACCTGATTCACCCGCTCTGTCTATCCATCTATCTCGGGGTGATAAGCGGAGCTAAAATTGAGCTGTGTGCCCAATGCCTGCTGTAAGGCTCTCCAAAATGCTGAAGTGAACACTGGATCTCTATCTGAGATGATGCGACATGGTACCCCATGTAGTCTCACAATGTCATCCAAGAATACCTTCGCCACAACTGGCGCATTGTACGTCGTGCACATAGGAGAAAAATGAGCTACTTTGGTCAACTTGTCGACTGTCACCATGATGGCATCGTGGTGACGCGAAGACATAGGAAGACCAAGAATAAAATCCATGGAAATGGTGTCCCATTTCCACTTAGGTATATCATGTGGGTATAGAAGACTTGCTGGATGCTGATGCTTGGCCTTGACCCTCTGGCACTCAAGGCAACGAGCAACAAACTCTGCTATATCTGGTCTCATACCTGCCCAATAGTACAGTTGTCAAAGGTTGGCATGCATGTTCTTCACCCCCGGATGTGCCGTGTATGGTGCTCTATGAGCCTCTGATAGCACTACAGTATGCAAGTCACCTGCGTGGGGTACATAGATGCACTGTCGATGACGAAGTAAACCATCTGTGTCAAGTGTATACCCTGCAAACTTGCCCACAAGGGCCCTCTGTGAACTGATCTGCTACACCTCTAGATACCACTCATCCTCTGGCAAATGCTGAATAATGCGATCCCTCAAGTCCACACGCAAAGTCAAGGTCAAGAGCTCGTGGCACCTCTGGCTCAATGCGTCAGCAACCATGTTCTCCTTCCCTTTGATGTAGTGGACATCAAAGTCATACTTGCATAGGAACTCCATCCAACACTGCTGACGGGCATTCAAATTCGGCTATGTAAAGATATACTGGAGGCTATGATGATCAGAATGGAGCTCAAAGTGACGACCCAACAAGAAATGTCTCCAATGGACTAGAGCATGAACCACTGCTGCTAACTCCAAGTCGTGCGTGGGGTAGTTCAGCTCATGAGTCTTGAGCTTTCGTGACTCATACACGATTGCTCTACCACCCAGCATAAGTACTCGCAATCCCTCAAGTGATGCATCCGTGCAAACCATGAAATCTACTGTAGGATTAGGAACTGCTAGAATAGGAGCGCTAGTAAGACGCTCTTTGAGGACCCCAAAGGCCCTATCACACTGCTCAGTCCAAAGAAAGCTCTTCCCTTTTCACTGGAGGGAAGTGATGGGGTGCGCAATCCAAGAAAAGCCCTCAACAAATGACAATAATAACCAGCTAACCCCATGAAACTCCTGACCTCTGTCACACTAGTGGGTGCTGGCCAATCCCTGATAGCCCTGATCTTCGATGGATCTACTGAGATTCCATCGCCGGAAAGGATATGCCCCAGGTACTGAACCTCTGTCCTGAAAAATGCACACTTCACCAAATTCCCATAAAGCTTCTGCTCTCGCAAACACTGTAGAACTTGATGAAGGTGCTCCTCATGCTCCTCCTCAGTCCATGAGTAGATCAAAATGTCATCGAGGAAAATAATCATGAACCGATCTAGATAGGTACGGAACACCCCGTTCATAAGACTCATGAACACTGCAGGGGCGTTCGTCAAGCTGAAGGGAACCACTGTGAACTCATAGTGCCCATAACGAGTCTAGAAGGTGGTCTTATGGATATCTGCCTTTGCGATGTGTAACTAATGGTACCCAGACTTCAGGTCTACCTTAGAGAACACCCTAGCTTCCTGCATCTAGTCGAAAAGGTCATCAATCCTAGGTAGCGGGTAACGGTTCTTCACCGTCACCTTATTCAACTACTTGTAGTCCATGCACAAGTGCAGAGACCCATCCTTCTTCTTCACGAAGATGACAGGAGTGCCCCAAGGTGAAACGCTCGATCGGATGTGCCCCTTCTCCAACAGGTCCTCCAACTGTAGCTTAAGCTCAGTGAGCTCATGTGTGGTCATCCTGTAGGGTGCACGAGACACTGGCTGAGCACTAGGCACTAAGTCTATGTGAAAGTCTACCTCATGTCAGGGAGGCATCCCTGATAACTCTGCTGGGAAAACATCGACAAACTCTCTAAGGATGGGATGATCATCCAAAGATGCCTCTCGCTCGTCATCTAATCTGTCACTCACTGTGATGGCAAACATCTGACATCCCTTCCACATGCAATGCTTAAGCTGCTGAGTAGATATCATACGCACTGCGGTGGGCTTCTGCAAGCCCACAATCTCAACTGATGTGCCGTGATCGTCTAAACAGTTGATCACCTTTCAGCGACAATCTAGCTTGGCTCAATGAGCCGCAAGCCAATCCATACCCAACACCACATCATAGGATCCTAATGTCATGACTCTAAGGTTGCATACTATAGTGAAGGGTCCCAAAGCAATCTCACAATCGTGGACTAAGGCATCTACTGTCAGTTTGGCTCCTTAAGCCAACTCAACTACCCACCTATCACCCTGCCTAGAGGCCACCAGCCTGCAACACTCCACTAACGATGGAGATATAAATGAATCAGTAGCACTAGAGTCAAAGAGAATAGAAATGGGGTTACCCCCAATCATACCTGACGTCTCAATCACTGATGCTTGAAAATCTACCTGGCGGTTATCTACCGCTGCAAACATACGGTGGGATCTGCCCACATCACCCACTATCTGCTCTGATCCTCCTGCATGAGGCTGTCCCCCTGCTGTAAAACCCTATGGACACTCTCTAGCTAGGTGTCTAGCTCCACCACAAACATAACAAGGGCCCCTAACCTATACCTGCATAGTCTGAGTCCTACCTGACTGCTGCTGTCCTGATCTGCCAGTAGACCCCTGTGAACCCCTATAAGACTGCTATGACCTCGCGGGTCCCACAGGTGGTCCCTGCTGTCTCTAATCTCTACATGGGCCCTGCTGCTGCCAACCTCTATTATGTCCCCCCTATGACCTCTGTTGTGTCCTAACTCTCTGCTGCTGCTATGGGGGTCTAGGAGGTAACGGTGCTGAACTAAATCCTCCTTTGTGAGGTGACTGTGATGGTCTACGGAAACTCTGCTGATGCTGCTATTGTCCCCGATCCTGAAACTGAGGGCGAGAACTCTGCCCTCGTCCCTGAATCTCCTCAGTGATGTATGCCTTCTCGGAAGCATCACTCAAAGTCTGGGGGTCTGCCATCTTAACAGGCCCTGCTATATTGTGATTAAGCCCTCTGATAAACTTATGCACCAGGAGTTTCTCGTCACGGAGATACTCCGCATATCTAGATAGCTCTGTAAACCTAGCCTCATACTGAGCCATTGTAAGTCCTCTCTGCTGGAGGTCATGGAACTCGTCTAGATGACACTACCTGTAGTGGTCTGATAAATAACGTGCATTGAAGCACTCAATGAAGGTCTCCCATGTGAGAGTGTCTAAAGAAAGGTGGCGCTTGCACTCTTCAGTGCGCCACCAGGCAGCTGCTGCGTCTCACAACAAGTGAACTGCCACACGGGCCTTCGTGTTGCCCTCGTAAGGATGCAACGCGAAGCACCTGTCTAAACTGATCAGCCAGGCCTCTGCCTCAGCTCCCTCTGTGGTCCCGATGAATGTAGGAGGGTTCAACCTCAATATGTCCCTGATGGGATCTCCTCCATCTCTGTGCCCCCAGACAGGCTCATCTGCATGATACTCATAAGGCCTGCGACCCAAGTGCTCTACATGCACTGTCTCGTCCTGTCTAGCCTGATGTGGGGGGCTCTTGCTACGGGCCTTGTTGGCTGAACCAACCTCCTCTTTCTTGGGTAGCTCGACGTAAGGCTCCTCACGTGGTGCCCCTCGTGGCTCTACGTGGGGCTCCTCTCACAGATCCTCGTGGGGCTTGACACGTGGCTCTGCTACTGCCGGTGGGAGCCTATCTAAAATTGCCTATAAGGCCTACAAAATCTATGGTCCCATATCTGGTGGGGCCGGTGGTGCCTGTGGTACCTGAGGAACTGGCTGTGGCTGTAGGAGTGGCTGAACCTGTGGATCTAACTAGCTCTGTGGATCGGGCTGACCCGGTCCCACAGCTGATGAATCAGTGCGCACCTCTGTGGGTGGAGTGCGGCAGGTCTACGCTCGCCGAACTCGTCTGGGGCGCATCCTACAAAATGAGGTAGCCACAAGTCAAACATAGTTGCGGAAACAATAATGTGCCTAAAACAAGCCCAGTGTTTTGAAAACCTGGCTCTAATACCAAATGTCATGCCTGCATCTCCAATGCAGACACGACACACAAATGCCCGTGTCACAACCACATTCGCCATGTGGTCATGACACAGGCCACGAAAACTTTTTTCTCCTAACCCTAAGAACCACCTCGCATGCACTTACGTGCTCGGTGGCAACATGCCAGAGGCGTAAACATGACAACAAAATCGATGAGGTGGTAAACTGTCCAGGGTTTACGACACGGATTAAAATAAGGTGACCAGATAGCACGTGAATAAGTTGGAATGGTAGGTTAAAATTAAATAACACATCGCATGGGTAAACCCTAAAATCTAGTGAAGTTCTGGTAGTATAACGCGTTATCGTTAGTGCAAAAATAAATATTAAATAAAACGCCAATAGAGAGATAGAAAAAAATAATTAAATCAGTTTAAAAATAATTAAATAGAAATACTTAAGCATAAATAATACGATTATATGTATAATTAGCCTAGGTCCTTATCAACAATATAAATTAAATTAAATTAATAATAAGAAAAATGTCAAGTCAACAAATAGATCCACTGAGAAACTGAGCTCGACATTTAACTAAAATTTGATATTATACTTAAAATCTCACACGAGGAAATGAAGAGGTGAGGGAGGAGGGTTTAATTAACCCTCCCTGTAAAATAAATGTAAAGATATCGATTTAAATACCAACGTAAAAATTTAATGATGAGAAAACTCAATAATTAAATCAATGCAAAGTATTAGCACCTTTAGATATTAAAATTAATATTAATAAATAAATAAAAACATTCATCCATGAGAAAATTTACACATAAGGAAAATGAGGGGTTTTAAAATAGAGTTCCCACAAATATAAAATTATAAGAATACTAATTGTCCTCTCAAAGATTTAAAAAATAAAATAAAATCCAAGGTTTAATTCTCTCATCCCCCCAAAACTCACTCAAATAAAATTTTATAAAAAAAGAAAAAAATAATATTGTTTTCTATCTAGGGAACCCTAATGAGTTATAAATTCCTTCTAAATGCATTTGCCCTAATTTCCTCTAATTCTTTCCTTTCCTTCCATTGTTTTGTTTCTTCATGATTTGTGGGCAGGTTAGGGTTTTTTTTTATGAAGGGGGTAGCCATGGTTTCATTCTCAGCCTCCACAGAGGTTTGCCCAGCTTCAAGAGTCCAACAAATTTGTTTTGATTCAGTATAGATTTTCTCTTTTTTTTTTTTAGCATAGATGTATGGATGTTCTGAATCAAACACTTGTGTAATATCGAATGTAATTTGTGTGGACAGGGTATGGTGGAGCATCGGCCAAGGGGCGAACGACGAAGGGAATCGGAGTCTATACTGGTGGCAAGGACGGCGCTGTGGGTGCTATGTAGAGGGTCGTGAGTGGTGGTCGCTGCCAGGGAAGAGGAGACTAACAGTGTGGGCGGAGGACGCAACCTCACAGTGGGTGCTGCGCTATACAGGAGGAAGGGAGTGGACGGTGCGGAGGGGTGAGGGGGAGACTGTGGTCTCTGGCGGTTTCCAAGGGGGATGGGGTGTGGTGCTGTGTGGTCTGTGGCCATGGCGGAGTCTAAGGGAGTAAGGGGAAGTGGGGTGTGGGGAGGGACGAAGCCCCACCCACATCCCAAGTGGTGGGGTGTGGGTGGGGCTCCGCCCCTCCCCACACCCGCCATTTTGTAAAGCTCGGTGGGGGGTAAAACCCCCACCTCTTTTGTATTTTTTTTATAAAAACTGTGCTATGATGTTTACACAGCAAGCAAGCTTTGAATCAGATTCTCACAAATCTATGTTAACAGCATTCATAAAAATATAGATATCTATATTTATATATATATATATATATATACAGATATATATAAATATATATATATATATATATATTTCTATTGCACAAGCAATATAAAAACAAATTTACAATGTGATTACCACAATCTTTTTTTTTTAACCAGAACCAAATGATCATATAACACAAAATTTTATATTTATTTATCAATACTTGTTAAAACAAAATCACAGATATATTCTTCATCCTGCGTAAAATTTCAAATGTAATTTTTTTTTTTTGCTATTCTAGTCAATGTTATAGAGTATTCAACTAGATCCACACAAATTTTGACTCTAATATATATATTTTTCTGAAATCAAAATTGCAAATTTAAATGATACAGCTTGAAATAAGAAGCACATTCAATGAAAGGTATTGATTAAAAACAGAACACAATTTTTCCATCTAACCTCTAGTCTCTTTTTTTTTTTAATCAAACAAAAAAAATTGCATTTCTTTTCTGAAATTAGTAACTGGACTACTTGGAAATGAACTCTCTTATTCTCCTTAGGTCATACAATCGCAGATAAGTAAGTAATTGTTTAGAGCCATTTTAAAAAAAATACAGACATAAACATCCTTTCATTTTCTTTGAACAACATATACAAATACATCTTCTCATTTATACTTCACAACTCTTAACTCCCAGAATTAGGAAGTTTAACAGCATTAACTGAATACAAATGTTCATATTTCAATACTACGACAGCCAACTCTATGGCAGATATCATAGCAGCCTTTACAAGAATCTTATTGAGACACAAGGTCACTAGGCCATGGCTAAATCAGCCACTGGGATACTACAAAGGCCACGCAAAAAGTAGGCTTTATGAGCTACAACTTGAGCTCCCAACGACTTCTTTTCCTCCCTTAACAACCTGCAACTAAACTCAGCAATGAAACAACAAAAGCCAGCCACTAAGAAAGCAAAGCTCTCCTCCCTACCATAGACCCGCCAGTGGGTCACCCCTGAGCTGGGGAGGTAGGGAATTCACACAGGTGTATCAATCCACAACAGAAAACAGACACATCCACACACAACAACCCAAGGCTTAACACAATACACAACTCATGTGGTTGAGTTTGGTGAGCGTAGGGAATAGACCTCTCAACTTAAAGGGGCTCCCAAATGATAAAGAAATTCTCAACACATAGCCTCAAGCCAAAATTCCCCAAAACACCACAACCACAAGAATCACAACAAATTGCATGGCACTCTTGCCTTTCAGATATCTCCTCCTCAAATGATGATAAGCCCTCAAGGCATAAACACATAAACACATTCTGTGGGAGAGCCCTGAAGGATTGTTCCTCTCCCCTACCCATACAAGTTGAGCATTTCCTCCATTGGAGGTGCTCTCACCATAACACCCACCCCAACATCAAATGCAAAACAACACAATGTAAACAAACATACAACCAAAATTCAAACATGGAACATCATATAAACAAAGCAAGAAACAAGTTAAGAGCCTACCTTCAAGGTCTTGACAATGGATGTAGAAGTTGGTGAAGAGCCCCAAGCCTTCCCAAGCCTTCCAACCTTTCAAATTTTCTCCCAACCTTCTCTAACTCCCCCAAACTAGTAAGGAAATCCAAATTTGCAAGAAGTCTCTAAAAATGCAAGGAAAAAGAATAGGATAGAAGAACCCCCACTCCTCTACAAGAGGAGCTATTATAGGCCATCCACTTGGCCTTGAGGGAATGAGAAGGTGACATTTGTCACCATCTCTTCCCTCCTCCTAAGCCACTTGTAAAAGTGAGAAGGTAAGAGGATGACAAATGTCCTCCTCTCCCTCCACCTCCATCTCCACCTCATCCACTTGTGCTTCCACATAAGTGGGAGGGGGACAAGTGGTGAGTTGGATTCCCACTCACACCTCAAGAAGACAATGGCCTTGAGTGGTGCTCCCACTCACTTGGGAGTTTGGGAGGACTCTTGGAGACCTCCATAGTCCTCCTTGGGAATGATTCCCAAAACATAGGGATGGGAGATGGGTTCTTCCCAAGGCAAGGCCCATCCCTCATCTTCCCTCTTTCCAAATTCGTCACTTTGATTCAACCATGGTTTAGGGTGACCTAAGGTGAGTCAAAACTAGGGTTAGGTGATCCAAGTTGACCCTAGACTCATGGTTGACCACCTAGGGTAACTTTTGGGACCCTAGGGTTCATGAAAGGGGTCAAAAATCCACATTTAAATGGCCCAAAAAGATAATAAAAATACCAAGTGGCATAAATCCAAAATAAAATTTTACAACACTTAATATTAATCAGAAAATAGAAAAGAAAGAGTACTAAGGCTAAAATAATTAAAATTAAACCAAGCACAATAAATCATCATTCAATTACACACGTGATCCTTAACCCTCTTGGGAATGGATCGGCTTAACTAGGAATAACATGTTGTGAATCCTACCTCCAATTTCCTGTGGCTAGGGAACGTAAAACCTACACATCTCAATCAAGTGTCAGTCCTGTCAAGAAAAGTGATAGCCAGAGCAACTGGAATTAAAAATTCACTCAATCAAATACAGCAATAAACATCAATACATAAATCCAAATTAAACCGCATTATCCAATCACATGTCAATTAATCCATATCACATAACAACTAAAATCTCATCACAAAATAACATCTAATATATATGTCCCTTACGTCAAACCACAACATATCATCCAATATAACCAAATCAAATCACATATATCAAATCAGTGAGATACAACGTCAAGTCTGCATAATGAAACATAGTCACTACTGAATAGCACAATGATCAAAATATGGGAGGTAAAATAGTCAGCCTCACACGAAACATCATAAGATAAGATTACATCCATAGCATATCAACATAGAACACATGCATGTAGAACATCCAAATAACTGCATCATTGTATAAAGCATAAAAGCATGTCCAAATGTACAATATGTCAAAATATATGTCCATCTCTCAGAGTCATATCATAAAATATATACAAAGTACAACAAGACAATGATACATGTCTCGGGGCAAAAATGATACATATACAGGCTATCTCAACCATAAAAAATGGGTACATCAAATCAAAAAATTAGTACAAGTGTCCAAGTCTGTCTGGCTCTACTACCGTGGAGCACTACTCCTTGCACTACCCTCTCCTCTTTCCCCCCTGACTGCTGGGGGCCCCTCACTGATCCTACAGATTGAGACCCACCTGCCCTCTGAAATGCCACAGACTAGCTCCTGAAGCTGGGTGCACATTGATCCGCTGACATTGCCCCATGATATAAACCTCTGTAATACTGAGCCTAAGCCTATGCTTTGGCAAGCTCACTTTGTACCTGGGCTAACTGTGTATGTGCCTGCTGCACCTGTGAAACCAAAAAGCTAGAAGTACCATCTGTACCCTTAGTTGCCACAACTGCATCTCTCTCTGCTCTCATAGCCCTCATGCTAGCCAAAGTTACCTCTCTCTGTAGATATCTCTGATATCCGTACTGCATCCGTGTCTCTTTGAGACTCCGCAGCTCTCAGATGGGCCCTCAGCTGCCTAATCTAACCCTATAATGTCACAATAGCGTGCTATTGTAAGTCAGGCTGTGGAGCTTGCCCTACCTGGCCCTGTCCCTGTCCCTATGCCACCTATTGTGCTGGCACCTGACCCTGCACCTACTGCTGAGCCACCTACTGTGGTGGCGACATCTATCTCTGTGGTGCCACCTACTGTGCTAGTGCCTACGCCTGTCCTGTAGCTTGTGGCTACGCGACTGCCTGCTAACTCGCAGGTCCCTCCCCCGACCTCCTCCTCCGTCTTGGTCTGCCACCTCCTCCTCCATCTCCTCCTCTTCCTCCATCTCCTCCATCATCCCCCTGATCTCCTCTCCCCCTTCTTTGTCCTCCCTCCTCCTACCGGCTCCACCCTCATCATCTGAGTCCTCCTCGTCTATATGAGGAGCCAACTCTCTAGGTCCTAAGTATCTAGGAAATGGGTGAGCTATAAACCACTCCTCGTAGTCTGGTATCATGCCAGTGTCTACTATGTCCCTCCTCATGGACCAAGCTACATGAGGAATCTGCTAAAAGTCTGTCAAGGCCTCCTCATATGATGCCACGGGACCCCACCTAAATCTCTCTGCATGGGTCTTAGCAAATCGTGCCTGGCCCTGGGGCTGTCTTGCACTCTACCAAACTGTCTCTTCACTCTGCTCACAATCTATCACTCCAATATGTACCTAGTCCTACCAATGAGCCATTGAGTCTGAAAATAGTAAGGCAACTCATCAGCCTCATCATCCCATACCTCACAGTCTAGGTATGGACGCCAAACAACTTGATCTACATTATCAAACGTGTGTCTCCAATACTCAAGCTTCCCTAGCTTGTGTTAGGAAATCACACCTGCATAGCCATAATTGTAGGGCTCACCCCTCTGCCTGTGAAATAGACATATCGGCCATGTGATAGCTATGTGCTCCCATAACCAAAACTGCAAGAGAGACACACCTGCTGACAAACTGGCTCCTCTATGATACACTACCTGGTGCATATCTCTCTACAAGTGTGCTAGCATGCACACACCCCAGGCATACTGAGTCCCATCAGTGATCATGCTCGCTAACACCCTCCCCCAGCCAATCAGGAAGTCGTGTGACCTCCTATCGGGGCATACTATGCCACTGATCAATCCCGCCACTATCCCCAGGAAGTAGTCATAGCAGTCATGAATGTCCTGCCATGAAATCACCTGCTCCACCAACTCCAGGTCATTGAACACCCATCTACACTCAGCCAATCCAAAATCACGATGTGACTCATACTCGACCAACTCTCCCTGAATAGGGAGGTACAGGATCCTATACACGTCCTCTAAGGTAATTGCCATCTCCCCCGTCGATAGATGGAATGTCCCATCCTCGCTGTAGAATCGCTCCACCGTTGCAGTCAACATGGCACAGTTCACGCGAACCTCAAGCATGAAGCAAACATAGTGCAAGCCCATCGCACCAAGAGCCTCGCAGTCAATCTCAATCAACATATACCACTGCAACAATGGCAAAGGGAATTGCTCTCGTGACATAAGGGTATCCCAGATATCCTCCTGCAACCAAGCAAAGCATAATGTCAAAGAAATCCATATCCAAGTAAGCCTACTCAAAATAATCAAGCTATCCTATCATTGACTTAGCATATCAAATTAATCAAAACAACATATCATCTCTCGACTAGATTCTCGGCAATCTCAGAGATTGCTCTTTAATTGACACATCAATCAAGGTGCCAATTGGGTTAATTTCATTAAGTCAACTAATTTTTCTAGTGCAAATGTGCCAATCTAGGTGGCAAATGCACCGATCCATATCATATGCGCCTCTTCACTATGAATGTACCAATCCTTGACGTGTATGCACTGTTTCGGCATATGCGCCACTTATTGTGTCATATGCACCGTTCTGCAATGCATGTGCCAACTCATAACCTGTATGCGCCAAACTACCATATGCGCCATAAGATGTATCAAATGCGTCGCTTAGCCACATATGCACCATCTCGGAGAGTATATGCGCCGAAAGGTAGTTCGGCGCATCTGTCCTAGCTTTTTTCCCTAAGCATTTATTGCCTTAATAAATGACTTTTAGCAAGTTTTGACGAACTACATACTGATGGTCCTGCCTCAGCTGGCTGATCGAACTGTCGGACTCACTCAAACCAGTGCTCCTCATGTGGAATATCTATCTCTTTGTTGACTGCTCTAGCTGTCATGCTCTCCAAAGCTCTCAAAGACCAATCAACTAAGGACAAGTGTGCAAATGAATAGAACTTGTGGACCCATCTCCTATATATAGCAAGTGAACCATAGTTGACTGTGTGACAACTGTGACTGCTTCCCATATCCGTTTCTCTAAACCATGTCCTATTTTTCTCCATCCTAACCTGTTCTTCCACCTTCTTCTTCATGAGATTGTCCATCTCACGCTTTCTGCCTTCTTTCCGTCCACTCTCCCAAGGGGGCATCCTGTCGTTAAACTTGTACCAGGGGCAAACTGGGGCATGTATCACTGTCAAAAATTCTTATTCTTTGAAACAACGTGATAAAAAATATTGCATCAAAGAGGGGCAAAATGTATACACCTAAAAATGACATGACTCTACTTAAATAAATATTTTTAATATTTATTTCATCTTCATATTCCTCTATCAATAAATAAATAAATTTATTTATTTATTTGATTCACTTTCTCCCATTAATTGAATAAATTACATTTATTTAATTAATTCCACCTACATCAACTTTATTCTTCTAAATAATTAAATTATTTTAATTATTTAATCTTCCATTCCTCTAAATTTAAATAAAATGAAAATTTATTTAAATTAAAATCTCCAAAAAATAAAATATATTAAATATTTTATTTATTCTTCCAAATTATCCACAAGTAATTAAATAAATTTATTTATTTAATTATGCTTTCTTATCTTCTAGAAAATCTTCAATATCTTCTAAAAATAAATTCTTCTTGTCATACAAAAGCAAAAGCTAAGTTAAAGCAACTTTGTTTTAAATTAGAAAAATATATTCTAATTTAAGAAAAACAAAAACTCATCCTCATTAAGAAAGCAGTTAACTCAACAAAGCTTCTTTTTGAATGACATATGTCCTTCTTCTATTTGTTGCATGTTCCTCAACTATTCTCAATCATTGATCTTCTCATTTCTTCTCCACCATTGATTCTCTTCTACACAACTCTATAAATACAACCCTCTTCTTCTTCATTTCATAATAATCCATCATTCAAGTAAACTTATGCTGCAGGAAATATAGTGTGCCATTGGCACCCCTATTTCCATACCACTTCATCATCATCTATCATCCATTCTATATTGTGTTGAGGCTCATCTTTAATACAATCAAGTATCACAGCCATTTCTACTTGCCATCTTGAGTAATCAAAGCAAGGAAGCAAGCTTCCTGAGGGCCAATCTTCACCACATCAAGGTCAAGAAAGAATAGGCGAGCAATGGAAGACCGTCACAAGGTAAAAGGGTTGTAAGTATCTCATTTCTTATTTTAAATAATCCTTTTTCCTTCATATTTCATTGATGTATTAGGTTTTTTATTGATTTGATTATCCCATTTTTACCCTTACACATCTTAATACACAACCAAGATATCATTTATTATATCTGCAAAAGCTACATCCATTACTCTTTGAAATGTTGCTCCTACTTTTGTGATCCAAATGATATTCTAAAATACACATATGTACCCCAAGGAGTTGTAAAAGTTGTCTTGCACTATTTTGACTCCTTGACCTTAACTTGATTATACCCTGAGAATCCATCCATCATGGATAGAAACTCACATCCAGTCACCTTTTGCAACAATGCTTCCATATTTGGCAATGGATCGTTATACTTTAGATAAGAAATATTTAAATTCCTAAAATCTACACATAACCTGATATCCCCATTTTTCTTCCTAATAGGAACCAAATTTGACACCCATGTATGCCTAATGGGCTTGACAATCCCCCCTTCTCTAAGCTTGGCTAACTCTTCCTACATTTAGGGGCTACAGTAGGATTTATTGGTCTGTGCTTTTGTCTGAATGGTTTAGCATCAAGTTTGAGGGGTATCTCATGCTAAAATAGATCTTCTTTGTATCCTTTGAAGTCATCATATGACCATGCAAATACCTTAATATACTTTCTTAATAATGCAATCAACAATGTTATGATCTTAGTATTCAATCTTTTTCCAATATACACACATCTAGGAGAGGACTGTGTGCCTAAATTGATTTCTTCTAGATCATTTTCTTTTATAGCAACAAATTTAACTAAGCTTCTATCTACTCCATCAAATACCCTTTCTAGAGGTACTAACCCTTTGGGAATTGTATTAGTTTTCAACTAAATTATTTCATTCCCAAATAGAGTTTCTTTTCCGTCCATATTTTCTACAAAATGCTAAAAATTAATCTCTTGACTATCATATTCATTAGGGCAATATAGAAATTTAAATAAGTCTTGGTCATCATTGAATACTGTTAGTGTAAAAAGGTACATTATGTAACTAGTTCTCTTTTAACTAGTAGACCTATTCACACCTTAGCTTAATTCACTTAGAGGATAATATTCCCTTTTGTCTCACCTCATGTGGACTCAACACATGTTCTCACACTTGTCTCAAGTGTTCAACATGTGTCATTTACTTTCGAGGGGTAGTAAGACTTAGAGTCCTACCATCTTACCTCATCGACCTTGCCTTTATAAGCAAAGTCTCTTTGTACATTTCATATGCTCCATATTTTGGATGATTTTTGATAGTTATTGGCTTTATTTTGTGCAATTAAACTTTGTGGAAGTGTTCTTGATTTTACAAGTGAACTTGGCTACTCTAACATGGTATTAGAGCAAGCGTGCAAGTCTCTTCTTGCCTTTTAGTTGAATCTCGCACATAGCTCTATCAATGGTGTATCATAGAGCCCAACGAACCTCACCATTAAGTTTAAAAGGGTCAAATCTATATAGATTGACTGTTCAAAAATTGATTTTGGATACAAGGATTTTTTTTTTGTTTTTTTGGGCTTTGTACTTGCATATATAGCCATCAGGCCATACCGTACAGACCATATGGTATTTTTGTTTGAAAAAGTAATTTTTTTTTGCAAAATCCAATTTTGTAGACTGGGTGATTTTTTGTTTCAGATTTGGTGAAATTTTGGTATGAAATGCAAAGTCTTTTTTGCAAAGGATCATAGCCCTCTGCAAAATTTTGCATTTTTGGGGTGTTGTGTTCATTGATGAATGCTGGTAGGTCATTTCCAAAGGCATTTTTTGGCACATTTCTTGTGGTTTTGGGTGGAGTGTCGATTTGAGTTTTCTTATCTAGTGTTGGTAGTTGTTTCCTGTAGGTCAGCTTCTTTCACCACCATAATTTTTGGAGGTCACAGTGTTTGGATCATCTGTCAAATGTCACTTGACATCCAAGCCGCCATTGTTATCTTCTAGGTCGATGCTGAAATCACTAGTTTAGGGTTTCTTAGTTTTTTAGCCTCTCGAAGTCAACCTCATCTCTTCATTGACACAGGTGGTTTTCACATTCCAAAGGTTGTTGTCTTCTCCAGTAAAGTCGACATCATCTCTAGTTGTAGGGCCGAGGTCTTCAAATGAGGGTCCAAGTCTTCCACAAAGTTGCAGTTATCAAACTTCTTCAACTTTTGATAGTTGTCACAGTTACATTGGGAATTTAACATTTGTTGTTATAACCCACATTTTATGCTCATTGTTACCTCATCGTTTGCTTTGGTGGTTTGTTGGTAGAGGTGGCCATTTTGGTGTGTAGGTAGGTTTTTTTATTAACATTTAATGTTAACTATCTATGTTAAAGGTCACTGTTATAGTTTTGAAGTTCCTCATTGTTTATGTTAGTTGTTAGCAGTGTATGTAACCTTTAATGTTACATTGTTTCTAATAGTAACAATATTTATAATTGCCAACATTTAATGTAACCTTAACAATAGTTGTAACTACTAAGACAAACTGCCAGTTAACATTTAATTCCAAGTTATCTACTTGGCCTTGCAACTTGCCAAAGGAGGGCCTTTTTTTCATTTTGTCATGTAGCTTGCACCTGGGGAGTCAATTTTTTAACTTCTTATAGTCAACGGAGAGTTGGCTCCATCTACTTTTTTATGGTGTAATTTATTTTTCCCCAACTTCTTGTATTTTTTCAGGATTTAGCTCTGAAAGTCCAATTTGCTCTTTTTCGATAATTTTTTGACAAGGCATAACTTTTGCCCACAATGTCGAAATTGAGCAAACTTTTTTTTGAAACTGGTCAAAAAATGCAAGGAATCCATTGGTACATTTTTTTTTTCCTTTGGATTGTCTATTTTCCCAATAAATTGTAAAATCATTGTGTGTTATAAACGGTCGATTTAGGCTTCCATATTGTCAAACTTATACTCAATCTTGTAATTTTTTCTAGAGGGGACATATTTTACAACATTATTTGTTATGGGGGGTTAAATTTATATAGTTTTTGTCATTTAATTGAGGTTTGTAAGGCATTCTTAGTCAATTTCTTCATTATCCACCTCATGACATTAACTCATTCCATCCTTTTCTAGACACTTGTAAGAACTCCAACTGCACATCTGTTTGTAAACGCACTAATATAAAGTGCCAAAAACTGATTCTATGTTCCTTTTTTGGGGTTTTTTTGCACATCTCTAGTGTCTCTTATACATGCACTAATTTATAAAGTGTCATGTGGGGTTGTGTTAGTGCCTTGTTGTTTTCCATTACAATATTGTCTAGTGAGTGTACCTCCATGACAACATTTTATCCTGATGTGTGTGCCTTGTTTTTGTACACCCTTTTCCGGTTGCTTGTACAATTGTATTGGACTTGATGTTGCATCTCCATCTACTTGCACATATTTTAGTTTATCTGCCAATACCTCTTCCTATCAACATTATGGGGGCTATCACTTGGTTCTGTTAATGCTTATTTTTCAGTGAAGTATTGGACACATCATCTCTCTCATTTTCAGTTGATTTGTGTTTGCAAGGATCTGGTATCTTTATAGAGAACCACTTGCACATTTTAGTAGTGTCAATAGGGTCACTCATGTAGTGTTTTGTGTCTCTTTGATCATTGTACCATCTGTATTTTCAATTCATAGACTATTTTTCCTTTGTTTCCAGTTGTGTACATATAGTTGAGTAGTGTTATTGAGGGCACTCGTGCAAAGTTTTGTGTCTCATCATGATCTACATTCTTGGAGGGTTCGATGATTCCAATAGACACCAACGCTTCTTTGGTAGATTTTACAACTTCTACATGCTTTAGGAGTTCTTCATGTTCCTATCTTTTAGGGACATCCTTGAGGAGGTTTATTTGTCCTCCTCATTCTCTCTTTTGGAGAGGAGTGGTTCCCACTTGGTTTTATCCTTTTCTCCATTTATGAGAGACTTTATTGTACATAGGTACCTTATTAGGCCTTGTTGTTGGGACCCATGTTTTGTGTTCTCCCTAAGTATTACTTAAGGGTGGGTGTTGGTGTGAAAAGGTGCATTATGTAACTAGTTCTCTTTTGACTAGTAGACCTATTCACACCTTAGCTTAAGCCCACTTAGAGGATAAGATTCCCTTTTGTCTCACCTCATGTGGACTCAACACATGTCCTCACACTTGTCTCAAGTGCTCAACATGTGTCATTCACTTTTGAGGGGTAGTCAAACTTAGAGTCCTACCATCTTACCTCATCGAACTTACCTTTATAAGAAAAGTCTCTTTGTACATTTCATATGCTCCACATTTTGGATGCTTGTTGATAGTTATTGGCTTTGTTTTATGCAATTCAATTTTGTGGAAGTGTTCTTGATTTTCCAAGTGATCTTGGCCACTCCAACAAATACCTGACAGTGATATATGTTATCTAGAATTGATGGTCTCATTAATATCTCCACTTTTGTAATGCTTTTTAAAGATAGATCTTTCGATCCAATAGCCACAACTCCCTAGAAATCTGCAACTACATTTCTTTCCCTTTTTAGCCATTCAATGGCAAAAGCATCAAATAACTCTTTACTATCAAAAACAACATTCTTGTATTTCTTCAATCTTTTATTCTTTGAGGAATAATTCCATTTTATCTATGAGATGATTAATTCAAAATCACCTTTAATCTTGAGATTCTTCACTTTATGCTTTAAAAATAAATTCAAACTCAATATCAAAGCTTCATACTCTGCTACATTATTTGTGCACTCAAAACCCAATTTGAAAGAAAACCTAAAAGTCTTGTTATCATGATATGTCAACATAATTCTTGCTTCTACTCCATTCTTGGAGCAAACTCCATCAAAAAACATAGTCAATACCTCATTTATACTTTGTTCTTGACTTTATGGATTTTCTTGTAAACTACCTTCTTCTTCTGGGCCATTAATTGAATTCACATAAAAAAATTGTCCATGTCTATATCAACATGCAACACTTATTACCTTAAATTAGGAGGATCTTCAATCGTGTCTAGAGATCTTTGTTCTCTATCTAGTCTCACATCCATTCCATTCATCAACATCATGGCATATGAAGAATCAATTTGAATACTTCAACCTATGGTAGTAGACCATTTTCTTGACAAAAACATACCATATTGTTGATGAATGTCTACCATTGTTATATTTATTTCATAATCATTCTTAGGATATGCAGCTAACTTGGAATTTACATCTTTCATTATTCCTATAACTAAGACTTCTATAGAGTCCATGGAAAAACATTTACCAAATGATTTTGCAACTTGCACACCCAATTGTCTCATGACTTGAAGAGGCATAATGTTAGTAGATGTACCTAAATCTATCATGCAATTCCTTACTAACTTATCATTTATCAACAATGTTACATAGAAGGGATCAACCTAGGATGGACTTTTGCTCAATTTTAATCCCAAATACATTTCAACCCTTTCAACATTGTCTACCTTATTAGTCAACCCTTTCATTTGGCTGTCTTCCTTTTGTTCTGTGCTACAATCCTTATCCTTATCTACTTGATCTGAAGGAACATCACAAATGAGAGCTAAAGCTATATTCCTATGTTCATTTTATCTCGTCATTTCCATTAAAGGAACCTAAAATTTTATCTGATTCAACATTTGGGCCATGTCTATTAGAACATGTTAGGCAAAGGAATACCCAATGGCATCATATTATTACTAGAGAAAAAGGGATATGACAAGCAATACCTTGTTTATCACGCTCCTTCCTAGCTTATGCATCCTGGACAATTTGAACCTTCTTGCCATTTTACTAATCCTACTTGTTTGTATTCCTGACCAATATCTTACTTCTACTACCTTCATTTTAATTTTGATTCTTAGCACCATGTTGGACCTTTGGGTCTAGTTGTTTCTCTTTGATGAAAATACCCTTGGTATTTTTTAACCCAATACTTCCCTTCTGACCATCTTTGCTTCTTAAGTTATACTCATTCCTAGCTTTAGCAACAATTGCTGCAACTATCTCTCTAATTTCTTGAATCTTACTCCTATTTGAATTCACATTATGCACGTGAGAATTATCTTCTTCACTATTTGAGAAAACTTGTTGATGATAAGAATTTGATATATACCTCCTATTTTCAACATCTAACTCAGGGCCACATTCATCCAAAGAAGAATATCCATCACTACTATAACAGATCCTTTTGAAGACAACATTTTTATTTCCTAATGCTCTTGATTGTGTGATAATTCTTGACCAACATGCTCACATTCCTCATATTCTTCTTCATTACTCAAAAAATTTAAAGCAACAACGCATTGTAAAGGAGAATGAGGCATCCTACATGCAAGGCATCATGAGTTACCTTCTACATTGTTCACTCCTACTTTCTTCAAAGGATTTGGGGTCTCTCTATTTTTTGGTCCTCTAGGATTTTGTAAAATAGGTCTCCTATTATTCCATGTAGTATTGAAGGGTTGATTTAATAATGTAGGCATCCTCTCTTGTCTACCTTGATTTTGTCTTTCTGTAGTAATTCCTTTTTCATTTCTTGCTACCTTGTAACTTATTTCTTTGAGAGCATGGATTACTTGATCCAACTTATCCTCCTGTATTGGGGCTCTACTACTTTGGGATTTATCATTAGATAAAATTTTTACATCACTCCTCTTTGAAACTTTCCCAAAATCTCTCTAATTGATTTCAATGTTTGTAGCCATATTGTATGATTCTCTTAATGTATGGGGATCCTTATCACATAACAAGTACCCCATCTTAGCATCATATACATTATAGTACAATAATAAACACATGGATTCATTAGACCTCATATATGTTGGAATATTTGACATTAGCCTAACAAATCTAACATTAAAATCTAAAATAAATTCATTTTACCTCTTTAAAATATTTGTAAATTCATTAATGATGAATCATGGATCTGTCTTGTCACTATACTTCTCTATGAATACTCTCTAGAATTCAGCCCAAGACTCAATACTTGCATTAGACAAACTTTTGTACCATTCTCTAACAATGTCATCTAAAGATTGAACACATAATTTCAAAAATACATCTTCCTCTTTAGTCTGATAATCATCAGTTAAATTAGTAAAAGCCTTCAAATGGTCTTCTCCTGAAATTGCATTATTTCCCTACAATTTAGGAAGTTTGGATCTGACCTCACTTGGAACCTCATTTGGATACCTAGGTATACCTATGAAGTTCAACTACCTATACCTATCCAAATTCAATGGAGGCCTCATACGAACATGTCGTCTATTGTTTCTAACATTTCCATGTGGTCTTCTTACAACTCCCTAATCAATATTTCTCAAATTATCAATCCTAGCTCTTATGTCATTCATCTCCTTTTCAGCCTCAAATCTAGCTAACTGTTCTCTCAAATTAGCAAGTTTTTGACCTATATTCTCATTTTTTTTCCTTCAGTTTTGTTGTACCCTAGGATGGTCATCTTCAAATTCATTATACTCTTCATGTGCTAGATTTTCCTCATAAGCTATATTTTCTCTATACCAATATGGTCTATCATTCCTATTAATAGGGGGAAGTGGTGGTTCATCAAAAGGAGCATTATTTCTCATGTTCATTTTTTCCATTAATGCTTCATTAATACAAGCTTTTACCTCTCTTTCCACTCTAGCTTTCCCAATACCATCTATAATTCTTTGATACTCTAGACCATGCCACTCACACTCATTTCCATGTTTTGGGGTTATAGAAATAGATTTGTCATTATGATATCTAGATTGTTTACATACTATTTGGTTAATTACCACATTATCTTCAACTTGATTAGAGTTATCAACATAGGACTCACGTATATTTTTCACTCTCCATGTGGCTTGTTCTTTCTTATTTGTACCACCAACAAACTTTTCGTCAATATTACCTCTAAATAATGACCTTCTTCCATCCATGCTAGTTTTCACAAAAAATATTCTGTGGAGGAGGATGAGTCTTATTTGGCAAATCATGCCTTAATTTGTAAGTTTATGGGGATCTGTGTTCCTTTGCCATTTATTGAATCCTGGGTAAGACGTACCTGGAATGTTGAAGGTGATTTAGAGGTAATGTTAGTGGTGAGTAATTACTTTTTGGTGGTGTTCTCAAATTTGATGGATCGCAATAAGGCCTTTGAGGGGGCTCTTACTTTTACAATCAAGTTGGACTTTTTATTAAGCCTTGGCATGTTGGATTCAATCCGGATGAGGAGCTCCCTTCCAGGATTCCGGTGTGGGTTCAACTTCCCTGGTTCCCACTTGAATTCTGGAGGAATGATATTTTGCATCTGGTTGCACTACTGTTGGGCAAGCTAGTGGGCCCTTCACAACAGGTGCTAGATAAAAAGGTAATTTCTTTTGCCCACATTTGTGTTGAAATAGATTTAACAATCCTTTGCCAGATTCTTTGGAAATTCAGTTAGGATCTTCTTCTTGGACTTAGCAGTTGGATTATGAGGCTCCCCCTTTTTGATGTTGAATCTGACATGAGTATGGGCATTTGCAAAAGAAGTGCCCTAGAGTTAACCCTATGGGGTCTTAGTTTGATAAACCTCCTTGGCCTACTCCTAAGATGGATAAGGGGATATTCCCACTTGCAGTAGAAGAGATAGATAAAGATGGTTTTATCTTAATAAAAACCCATAATAAAGGAAGAGGCCAGAAGAGAACTCTCAAGGATAGACAAGTTGATGGGTTGTACAACTGATTTGATGCCTTAAATGCAGATGATTAGCAGGGGATGATACTAGAAGAGCTGCATGATGGGTTAGGCCCCATGGGGATGGACCAGGAAGGTTTAAGGGAGGAGGATATTTGCGATAACATTCAAGCGGAGGTCGTAAATTCTTAGATGGAAAAAGATTAGGTTCTGGTGGTGTTTGGTTGTTTGGATCCAGCTAGAGTGGTGGAGGCAGAGGTTGGTTTGATTTAGGAGCCCCCAGGCCTACCGTCAAACAAGGAAGGGAAAACTCCTAGGGTTGGTAGTAGAGCTCAAACTCCCCTTGGGATTCAACAGAAGAATTTCAAAAAGGCTTCCTTAGAGAAGCCTCCCAAGTTGGGATGGAAGAAAGATTAGGAGAAAGTTAAGATGACAGGTGAGACTTTGGTGGAATCAGGTTCAGGTAAAATCATTGGGGTCATCCCACAATAATGGGTTACACTTTTTAGCCAAACTTGACATTGAAATCAACATTTTGAACTAAATCTTCACTTTCTAACACCTATAGCCGATAAACCATTAGGAATTTGAAGATGATGTGAACTAGTGATTTGTGAGATTTTGTCTGTAGATTCTAAATATATATTTTAAAAAAAAATTGGAGTTAAATTATAATTTTTTTGTGTTTCTTTTGATAACTAGTTTTTAATAGTAAACAACATTTTTTTAAAGTGATGTGTATTCTGTCGCACATAATATTTTTTCTACAGAGGATAAAATTTCAATTCTTTTGAATTTAGATTGGTGACACTGATATCTATAGGGTGGATTTGGTTTTATAATTTTTTGTTGAATATTTTTTTAATTAAGTTTTGAAGTCAAACCAATTATAATTTAGACATAGGCGTAGTCTATCCAACATAACTTTTTTTGTATGTATCATAATTCAATTTTTTTTGTTGGAATAAGGACATCAATACCTAGAGGATGTATGTATTTTTTAGAATTTTTTTTCTCTATTTTCCTATTTTTTCGTATGTGTGAAACAAAGACTTTGATGTTCATTGAAAAACCTACATTCACAAGAAATAGAAAATAAATAGAATAATCAAATTAAACATATTTAAAATTATACTTTTTGGGAAGCTTATAATAAGGACTACATACTTACAAAACATAAATTTTAAATGAATTCATTTGATCCCCCAAAAGGTAAATCAAAAGTGGTTTTTTATCAACATTTTGATAGGTGTAGAGGAAACTCCATTATAGGTATGGTTTAAAACTAGCGGGGTTCTATCCATAGGGGTTTGAATCTAAGGGGGTTTGATCAAACCCTCTTCAATTAAATCCTTTAAATGGAACCTTTCAAGGCTTAAAATCATTATATTTTCTAAAAATATGCAATTTCAGCAAAAATTAGGATGTCCCAGAAAGTGTAACCCATTATTGTTGCAGCACCCATTGATTTCCATTTCTCTGCTTCTCACAAATGATTGCAATTTCTTAGAATACACAGGGGTTGAACAACATCCATAGACAAAAGGTTGTTTAGGATTTGATTCATGTTCATTCGCCTGATATGATCTTCATTTAGGGGTTGAAGTTGTTGGTGGAAGGTATGTCCAACATAGCTTGTAGATTATGGGTTAGAGGTCAATATTAGTGTATTGGGGCCCGGGGCAGTGTAGGTGGTGTTGTTTGCTTATGGGACCCGCACAAGGTTTCTCCTATTTGGTGGCTCTCTAGTAGATCTTCTAATTTGGTGGTTGTGACTAGTTATGAATCTAGAGAAATTATTTTCACCAATGTGTATGCCCTGGTTAATGCTCAGGGAAAACCTTCTCTCTAGTCTCATATTTTCTATGTTTGTTCCTTAGTCCCTTATTTGCCTTGGATTATGGTAGGAGAATTTAATGCAATTGTTAGTCTGGATGAGAAGAAGTGGGGTTGGACAGGTTGGAACCTGATTATAGACATGATATTTCCACAGTCCATGATAAGTTAGAGTGTGTGCTTCTGGATTAGACTGTGTGCAGCTTTTTTTAAATCTGCACATATTCTTCTCCTAAACCTAGTGGACATAAACCCCTCCAATGCCTTGTTTACTTGGAGTAATAGAAGATGTGGAGTGAATTGTATCTATGAAAGGATGGACATTTTTTTGGTCTCTAGATTCTGGATTGACAGCAATTAGGCTACGAGTTCTGAGATCCTAGATTGGCGGGGATCAGACCATTAGCCTATTAAACTTTCAACTTCCTTGTTTAGAACTTCTAAGAACCCTTCCTTTAAGTTTCAACTTATGTGGCTCAGAGACCCTTCTCTATAGGATTTTATGGTTGGTTAGTGGAGTAAAGGAAAGTTGACTTATGGTACTGCTATGTATTCCTTTGTTAAGAGGTTGTAGTATGTGAAGTTCCAACTTAAGAAGTGGAACAAGCAATGTTTTGGTAACATCTTTCAGGCCAAGGTGGTTGCCCAATCCTAGTTGGATCTCATTATCCATTAGATTAGGGACTTTGGCATCACTATGGGGAGTCTTAGGGATAAAAAAGCTTTGAAGGAGCTAGTGGAATGGGAATTGTGTGAGGAAATTTTTTGGAAGCAAAAGTCATGGATTGATTAGCTCCAGGAAGGAGATAGAAATACTTATTTTTTCCATAACTCTATCAAAGACAGAAGACACAAGAATGGGATCACTTCTTTTGTGTCCTCCCAAGGGGTTCAGCTATCCTCTGGTCAGGAGATTTTAGTAGAGGCTTCTTGGTTCTTCTCTTCTTTGTTTGCGAAGGATTCCCCCTTAGTTGTTGATGAGGAAAATAAAGTTTTGGAGTGTATTCCTTCTTGGGTGTCTAATGAGATGAATGAGGATACCTTTAGTCCCATCTCCATGGTTGAATTAGAGACGATTGTTTTTTAGTTGAAAAGAGGGAAGGCCCCTGGGCCGGATGGCTTCCCAGTTGAATTATTTTGGGAATTTTGGGAGATTATCAAATTTAATCTTTTGGAGGTGGTTAAGAGTCACAAAGGACCAAGTAGATGCTGAAATCCTTGAATGCTACATTCTTGGTTCTTATCCCTAAGATTGAAGGAGCTAACTTGCTGAATCTTTTTAGGCCAATAACTCTGTGTGACATTGTTTATAAGATCATCAAGAAGCTGATTGCTGAATGGATTAAACCATGGCTCAATGGGTTGATCTCAGAAGAGTAGGGTGCATTTGTTGTTGGTAGATAAATTCTTGATGGTGTTGTTGTGGCGACGGAGGCTTTCACTCCATCGCGTTGTCCAAGTAGAAAGTGATGTTCATTAAGTTGGATATGGCCAAAGCTTATGATCGAGTCAAATGGACTTTCCTCCACCAGGTCCTATTGGCATTTGGATTTGGTATTGATTAGGTTGATTGGGTTATGAGCTATGTTATATCAACTTATTTCTCTCTTCTTATTAATAGTGAGCATATTGTGTCGTTTGGTGCTTCTATAGGTTTACGACAAGGGGGGCCTCTGTCTTTGTACTTGTTTATCCTTTTGGCTGAAGGATTGGGAAGACTCATTCAATCTCATGTGGGATAGGGCTTGATCCAAGGCTAGAGTTGGGGCAACATCTTGCCTCCTCACTCTCACTTACAATTCATAGATGGCACTGCTTTGATGGGTTTAGTTAAAGTCAATGAGGTGGTTAACTTAAGAAAGGTTTTAGATATTTATCTAGCTGCCTTAGGTCAGAGGATTAATGAAGACAAGTCCTCCATCTTCTTCTTTAATACTCCTAAACTTATTCAGATTAGGATTGTAGGGATTCTCATATTTCATATTGGGACCCCTCTTCTTGTTTATCTTGGTATCCCCATTCATATTGGCACACTATTTAGGAGATTTTGGCAGGATATTCTAGACAAGTTTTGTAAGCGGGTTAGTCATTGGACTTGTAGATGGTTGTCCTCAGTTGGGAGAGTGACTTTATTAAAATATGTGATTCAATCTCTCCCCATTTATAGGTGCTTTGTTCAAGGGACTCCCTCAAGTTTCATTAATGAATTTGATGCTCTTTCTAGACAATTCTTACGGGCTGTAATTTGGAGTCTTCAAATTGGAGTCTAGTTAAGTGGGATTCTATTTGTAGGCCGAAACAAGAGGAGGGTCTTGGTCTTCGGTAATCTAGTCTTACTGGTTAGGCCTTGGCAGCCAAGTTGTATTGGAGGTGGTGCAGTTGTCAGGATCAAGATTGGGCTAAGATCCTTAACTATAAATACTTGGGGGGAAGTGGAAAGTGTTGATGTTCCAAGGATTAGCCTCTCTAGTAAAGGATCCATGATATGGGGCCCTCTTAAAAGGGAAGCTAATTTAACTAAGCATGGTTTGTTTTGGATTTGTAACAGGGGTTCTGAGGCTCTATTTTGGTATGATTCTTAGGATAGTCACCCTCCTATCTTGTCTGAGTTTCCACACTTACAACCCTTGTGCAACCTCTTTCTTGAAGCGGGGTGGTGTTGTGTGGAACATTTTAAATCGGTTCAGATTTTGGGTTAGGTGGAGGTTTATAGATGGAAAGATCCTTTTGAGTGGCCACTGAGGGGGTTGCTAGAAGATCATGAGGAGTTAGCTAGGATTCTTGCTAGTAGAGTTTGTAGTGCCCTGAGATAGCGTGATTCTCTTGCCTAGAGTCCTTATCTGAAAGGTGTGTATTCAGTTGCTTCTGGATATCGAGAGTTGGATAGTTAGAAGTTTGGGGAGATTGACTCCCCTTGGTGGAAGTTTGTGTGGAATAAGTTTGGATGGCCTAAATGTAACTTTTTCCTTTGGTTGGTTGCTTGTAATCGGTTCCTCACTCGGGATAACTTGCAGAAGAGGGGTTTTTAAGGTCCTTCTATTTGCTTCCTCTGTAATAGTAGTGAGGAGTGTCTTTCTCATTTATTTTTTAGTGTTCCATGGCCAGAGAGATTTGGAATCTTTGGTGGGGTGATTGGAAGTAGGCATGTGTCTATGCTTCTTCTCTAGTGGATTTTTGGAGAAGCTTGGAAGATCCCAATCTAAGCCTCTTTTCTTTAGGTGTCTTAGAATATTGGTCCTTCTTTTATCTTGTGGTAGCTTTGGCTAGAAAGGAATTAGAGAATTTTTCAGGGGAGGAAGTTGGTGGTTCAATAGTTGTGGCAGATGATTCTTAGTATGCTCCAGGAGACCTTAGCAACTAAGTGTGATCTTTCTACTAAGTTAGATATTGGGGAGTTGCAGGTGGCTCAAAATTTGAGTTTAGTTGATGGCGGCTTAGGCCCTTCCTAGTCCAAAAAAAGGGGCCATTCCAAAAGTAATATTTAGAGAGAAGGAAGGTGGTCTCCCCCACCTCTAGGTGTTTTTAATATTACTATGGATGGCTCTTCCAGGGGGAACCCTGGTCATGCTGGGATTGGGGGATGAGGAAGGGATAGCTCTAGTGTTGTCCTATTTTTCTTCTTTATTTATAAGGGGCAACAAACGAATAATTTTATAGAGGCCCTAGCTATTCTTTGTGCTATGAAGAGAGGGTGTGCTTTAGGTTGGCGAAGGGTTATCTATGAGTCTGATTCCCATATTGTGATTAACATACTGAATGAGTGGAAGGCGTGTAATGGCAGTTGGCACCGATGGTTAGACAAATTCTCTGTTTGAGTCACTTGATGGATTTTTTTTCCTTTGTCCATGTCCCTAGGGAGTGGAACAGAGTGGCTGATTTCTTATAAAAGTGGGCTTTAGCACAAGTGGGGGAATGGAATATTACTGATTAGGACCTTTTGTCCCAAGATTGTGCTCAAAATTTGGGAAGGTTGATCTCCAAGGATATTGATGGTCAGTTGTGGTCCCTATTTGGGGCTTTGGGGTTTGGGGGTATTTCCCTGGTATTGGTCTAGTTGGTTTGTGGTTCTATAGTTTAGCTCTGGGTTATTGTTGATTTTGTGGGTTGTTTCTCTCCTAGATATGTATTGGCAGTTTCTTTATTAATAAAATTTTACCCCTCTTTTTATAAAAAAAGTTTTCACAAAAATATCACTAGAATCAAATCAACAAAGTCGCCAACCTTCACAAGAAATAAACTTTTGAGCAAACTAAAATTCTTCTGACTCTACCTAATAGATAAAGACTTTCTAGACACTCCCCAATAGAGTCGCCAATTTGTTGGTTCTCCAACCTACTTTTAGATTCTTCTAAGGGGTTGTGAATCCCTATTTTCAAATTCACTTAGAGGATGGCCAATGAACAAGAGATAGATAATCTTTGTTGCACTTTAGGCTCTGCTAAACCTAGGTGGGTACACCTAAAATAGACAATTTAGAAAGAGTAGATGATTTGTTCATGTATGTATGACAAGAGTTTGAAAATGACTTCACAATGTCAACCTTCCTTGTACCCTTAATGACTAGACATGAACACTACAACACCTTACATAGATTTTTTATGGAATGAAACAATAACATTTTCACCAGAACTATTACAGATCTGAAAAAATAAACTAATGTATAATGGATGAAACCCTAGACTACTAATATACAATACCAAATGTGTGGTTTATTCATTGAGTATACAAGTGGATGGAGTGTTGAAGAGATCAGTGCCAACTCCTTGGGATCACAAAGTCTAAAATGGCTACAACATGATATTTTAACAAAATTCCATCTCTAGGGTTTAATAACAATATCACTACCTTACAATAATTTAAACCCATGAAAGTAACTTTTAAATTTGATTCTACTTAATAATCCTTCACAAGCACTGCATACCCCACTCACTGCTTGAAGAGATTTACCACCCTCGTCGAAGATGAATTGATCAAACCTACGAATCCTACAACAATTGTGCAAGCAATTTTTTCTTATTTTCCTTGAAAACCTACTTCTTTCTAAGAACATGCAACATTATGAAAGAGACAATCAAATTCAAAATATATCGCTCATATCTTTATTTCAGAGTAAATTCATTAAAATATTCATGATACAACAAACTTAAACATACATTACCCTCATAAAAAAGATTCTTCAAATTATTTCTTACAAACAATTTCCTCTCCAAAAATCCCTCTTTTCCACTCTACCCTTTACAATGAAAATTTTACAACTTTATATCAAACCCAGGAAACTAGGTGCCCTAATTAGTCCATTTGTCTTTTTCCTACCTTTGAAAATCTTCAAATTTTGGTTCCCTCTTTTTATTTGGCTTTTATGTGCATTTGAAACCCATCATTGGAGATCCTTGAAAAATATCACAACTTTTGGTGGCTGTAACTTTTGATCCAGGCACCTGATTAATCTTGTTTTTTTTAAAACTGAAGAGCTCAGAGAGATCTATGGCAGGGTTGAAATTTGAATTATCCAATTTCCATGATTTTCAAAGCCTCATTCAATCATTTAATGTAATGTGTCATACCTATTGGTATATTTTAATATTTTTTTTGTGTGATTTTATTAGATTTTTTTGTGTGGTCTTTCAGATAGACAGAAGAATGCAGAAGGGGTTTTAAGTTTCCTTGCAGATGTAGTGTCGGAGCACACAATATATTGCATATAATAGAAACCCAAAAAATTTACAATGAATCTGAAGAAATTAATGACAACCTAGATAGTAGAATAGCCAATAAATAATTACTATCACATACCCATATGAAAATATGCAACTTGGTACAACCACCAGAAATGGACCAGCAAGTGGGTATGGTTGGAAATGCCTCAAATCTCCATGAATGATATTGAATGTTCATACAATGATTATCAGCAAGGGTATAAGCCTACAACGCCTCCCTATGGCCAAACAAGAAGAGGAAATACAAGATAGAAGGCCTCTAGAAGACCCATGTCATGGTTGGAGCAAGTACGGCTAGCAAAGGGAAATACACAATAGCAAATAACCTTCTCTATCCCACTGAAATCTGCCTTCAAACCCTTTCTTATCAACATACATCAACAATAAAGAAAGATATATCAATCAGCTCCAAACAAAACTTTGAATAACTCCATTACAAGCACATTTGTGAATGCTGAATACATCCACCTTCAATGGCACCATTAGGTAGTCTTTCACACCTATGGGATACCGTTACTCAGGGAGGTATCCATCTCCAAGAGCCTCTGGTTCGAATCCTCAAACCCCAAACAACATGAAACCCTAGTAGAGCTCAAATCAGCAATAACATATAACATAGCATAACACAAATGAGCCACTTTTCACCTTATATTTCCCTCCTCAAGTTGGGCATTGGGTTTGAGAGGGAAAATATCACTTTAAATTCACTTTTGTCTCCTAGGGATGGGTGCCCAAGGTCAAGACATCAAATTAAGTCTTCATTTCATCAATATTCACATTTTCCTTTATTTATAATAAAGTCCATATTAATATAACATTAATAAATCTTTAGACTTTAAAATAAATATGAAGACGGTGTCATAAATCCAAGATCTTTAGCTCGTTGGAAAGGTCTCGATGAAATGCATCTGATCCAACTTTAAAAATCTTGAACTGACATAGAATTCAAACTTACTAAAAATAGTAAGTAACGACCAAGAGCCCACTGACCCAACCACGAGGGTGCCAACTAGATCCACTAAATGCGAACCACAACTCCAACATTGACAAAGACCTCCAGAGCCAAACTAACCATAGTTCTTGAACCAAACTGCTAGCCCATAGGAACTCCATGATAGACTAACCATGTGTCTAGAAGGGGACATTACAGTCCACCCTCCCTAAGATTGCTTGCCTCAAGCAATCTCAGATCAGGATGCTCCAATATCCGCTCATTCTCCCATGTAGCATCCTCAACTGACAAGTTCTTGCATTTGACTAGGTACTCTCTGATAATCCTCCTCAAATTAGGATCCCTAGTGTCGATAATTGCTTCGAGTACTAATATTAACTTCCCCTCTTCATCCAGAGGAGGCAACTCAACTGATGATGTAACATTGTGCCCCAGTGCCTTCTTGAGGTGAGAAACATGGAACGCATTATGTACCTTGCTCCCTGCTAGTAACTCCAACTCATAAGCCACCTCTCCAATCTTCCTGGAGATCCTAAAAGGTCCATAATACTGTGGCTTCAACTTCTCTACTCCACTCTTCTAGAGAGTAGACTGCCTATAAGGATGCAACATGAGGTAAACCATGTCACTGACCTTAAATGATCGCTCAGTTCTCTGCTGATCTGCATACTACTTCTCCTGATTATGAGCCTTCTGTATGTTCTCCTTCAGTTCCCTCATGATATCCTGACTCTCTTGAAGGAAGTCTTTGGCCTTTGGTACTCTGTTATCACCAAATAGTAAATCAACAAAGCTTAGTGCCTCATAACCATACAATGCCATGAAGGGTGACATCTGAATGGACGTGTAGTAAGTGGAATTGTAGCAATAATCCCCCATGTGAAGCCACTTAACCCATGCCTTCTGCTACCCTGAAACATAGTTTCAGAGGTATCCTTCCACGCACTTATTAACTATCTCCATCTGACCATCAGTCTGGGGGTGGTAACTGGTACTGGGTGTGAGTTCTATCCCTGACAACCTGAAGAGCTCCTGCCAAAAATTACTGAGGAACCTGCTGTCCCTGTCACTGACAATACTATGAGGCAACCCATGGAGTCAAAATACCTCATGAAAGAACAACTCTACAACCTGAGCTGTAGTGTAGGTGGTAGGAATAGAAAAGAAGTGTGCATACTTCGTCAATCTGTCCACCACCACATAAATACAATCCTTGCCTTGGACTCTAGGTAGACCTGTGATAAAGTCCATAGAAATGCTATCCCACTTCCTATCAGGAATGGGCAGGGGCTGCAATAAACCTCCTGGAAGTGAGTGCTCCTACTTGTTCTACTGGCATATTGGGCACTCTCTCACATACTGCATCACCTTGGTCTTGAGGCTCTTCTAGGTGAACCTCTCTTTGACCTACCTATAAGTTTTGAAGTATCTTGGATGCCCTACCATAGGCAAATTGTGGAATGCCCTCAAAACTTTTTGCTTCATCTGAGAACCTGACACCAAGAAGATTCTGTCCTTGTAAATGATTAAATCATTTACCACTGTGTACCTGTCATCTTTAATGGTGCCGTCAATCACTCCAGTAGCCCACTTATCTTTGGCATACTATGCTGAAATCAATTCTCTCCAGTCATCTGCAATAGGACAAAGTGCACACAAATGGGGCCTCTTGGATAGAGCATTGGCAACAACATTTTTCTTCCCCTTGACATAAACAATGTCAAAATCGTTGGCCTATAGCTTTCTAACCCACTTCTGTTGCCTCTTGTTCAAATCATTCTACCCAAGGAAATGCTTCAGACTATTGTGATCTGTCTTAACCACAAATTTGCTGCCCACAAGGTACTGTCTGAACTTAGCCAACGCATGCATGATGGCTAACATCTCCTTGTCATACATGTTGTAACTCCTCTCCACACCCCTCAACTTCCTACTCTCAAATGCTATGGGGTGCTTATCCTGCATGATCACCGCACCAATGCCTTCACCTGAGGCATCACACTGTAACTTTAAAGGTTTACTGAAATCAGGTATAGCTAACACATGGCATGTACTCATGATCTATTTGAATTTGTCAAAACACTCTTGTACCCTATCTGTCCAATTGAAAGCATCCTTACGAGTCAAATCTGTAAGGGGAGCAGCCGACTGAGAGAACCCCTTCACAAACATGCGGTAATAACCACAAAGGCCAAAAAATCCCTTAAGATATGAGATATTCTTTGGCAGACGCCAATCCACAATTGCCTAAATCTTTTTCAGGTCTACCTTCACACTACTAGCACTGATAATATGACCCAAGTACAGTAACTCGATCATCCCAAACTCACACTTTGACATTTTGGCATACAACGACTCCCTCTCCAAGATGCTCAGAACAATGTCAATGTGTTTCAGATGCTCTTCCCATGTCCTACTATAAATCAATATATCATCAAAGAAAATCAGCACAAATCTCCTCAACTGCTCTCTAAACACCTTGTTCATGCAAGATTGGAAGGTAGTTGGTGCATTGGTCAAACCAAATGGCATGACCAAGAGCTCAAAGTGCCCATAATGACACCTAAATTTTGTCTTCTCCACATCCTCATCTCTGACCCGAATTTGATGGTAACTAGATCTCAAATCAATCTTGGAGAAGTAACAGGCCCCATGCAACTCATCAATCAACTCATCTATTCTGGGAATTGGGTACCTATTCTTGATTGTTTTCTTATTGAGTTCCCTGTAGTCAATACACATTCAAAGAGTCCCATCCTTCTTCTTCACTAATACCATAGATGATGCAAATGGACTCTTACTAGGTCTGATGTGACCCATCTCGAAGCTCTTTGATAGCCTTCTCAATCTCATCCTTATACCTCTTGGGGTGCCTGTAAGGTGTAGTTATTACTAGCTTAGCACCCTCCTCCAACTCGATCACATGTTCAAAACCTCTATCAGGAGGTTTACCTAGTGGAATATCACTAAACACTTTGGTGTGTTTAGTAAGTATAGACTGTATGTCAGGAGGATATGTATGCTTCTACTGATCTGTTGCGGGCATCACCATAATCTCTACTGCCCACTCCACTTGATCATGACGAATCAATCGCTCCATCCATTTGAGACAAATAACTCTCAACCCACCATCTGAAATGCCTCTAAGCACGTCTAACTCCATCCACCTCAAACTTCATTTCCATCGTCCACAAGTTGACTGTGAACTCCTCAATATCATTCAAACACTTCATACCCAACACAACATCCATCTCACCCATGTCAACAACATAAAATTCTGATTGGCAAGTGTATTTGTTCAACTGGATTGATAGATTGGGTATCCTCCTAGTGCAGGTGAGTACGGAACCATCTGCAACCTTCACCTTAAAGCCCTCAAATTCCTCATTTTTCAGCCCTCTCTTGGTGACCAAGCCCTCATCTATGAAGTTATGAGTGGCACATGTGTCAAGTAATGCAATACATCACTGCCCACCAAATAATCCTCTTATCCTGAATGATCCCTCCCTCTGGATACTTGAGATATGTGTTGTAGGTAGGGTTGTATCATCCTCTCTATCTGATGCTTCCTCAAGGCCTTTTGATTCTGTATCCCTGGCCTCTGAATGGTAGTCCAAATGGGGCTCTGAATCAACAGACTCATCGGCTGAAAATTACTCTAACTATTTAGCCTTCCCTTGGGCAGTACACTTGTGCTTAGGATCCCAAGGCTCCCGGCAATGGAAACAAAGCTTTTTCCTTCTCAGGTCATTCAACTGATCACTGTCCAACCTGGAAGAAATCTTATGTGGTTGTCCCGTATATTTCTGGAATGGTCTCCTATCTCTCTCCTTATCCCTCCTTTGCGGAAACCCTTTGGATTGAAACTTATTCCTCCATGTTGATGACTCCAAGTCCCGAGCCTTCTTCATGGCCTCCTAGAGTGTAGGAGGGTCAAAGCCCTTAACCTAACCACAAAGTTGATCTGACAATCCATCAATGAAAAGAACAACCAATCTGCGCTCAGTAATATCTGGAACCATAACATATATGTCCTGGAAATTGACAATGTAGGAGTCTATTGATCCATTCTATCTTAACTGTGTCAACTCCTTAAACTATAATTCTGGGTCCTTTTTATCGAACCTATCGATCAATTTGGTTGTAAACTCCACATATGAAGTGACCTGATCGTGACCTAGTGTGACCTTCCCATTGCTCCACCATTTGTGAGCAGTCCCCTCCAAGTGTAAAGTTGCATATATAATGGCATCCTCCTATGGCATGGGACTAATTCGCAAGTAGCTGTCCAATTTATGGACCCAAGCTCTCGCGGTGGTCTTATCTGATCCGTCGAAGTAGGGAAGTGCCATCTTACTTTCCTTTGCAATTCTTGGTTATGAGGTCTACCTCCCCTACGAGGTTTACACTTGAGCCTAATTTCAAAATATTCAGCAAATGTCATCTCGTTTCTGAAAGCATCACTAGACGCTCTCCAGTCCCTCAGAATCTCCCCCTAAAACTCTACCTGCGTGGGTTCCTCTTCAGGAACTTGGTTCCTGGGAGCAAATATAGGGATACCAAGTCTATCTCCCACAGTGAACTATGAAGCCCTCCAGTGTGTAACCGATGCCTCATCCTCATCATCTTTGTCCCTGTGTCTATCATCCTGGTTCCTGTCCGCATTATTCCATTCTCCCTGGTTCCTGTCACCATTGTGTCTATCACCCCCATCATTCCTATTTCTATCTCCTCCATCATGTCTATTTCTATCACTATCCTAGTACCTATTCCTGTCACCTCCATTGTACCTATTCCTGTCACCTCCGTGGTACCTGTTCCTGTCACCTCCGTGGTACCTGTTCCTGTCACCTCCATGGTACCTATTCCTGTCACGGTGATTTTCCCCATCATTACACAACCATTTGATGGCATGTGTCATCTCAGCCTATGCCTCTACCATCTCTCGTCAAGACTCCCTCATCTCTCAGGTGAGTGCGATCAAAATATCACGCGCATTAAGTTCTAGTTCTTCCCTGTCACCCATCTCTTCTGTAGGACTTGTAACTGGTGGAAGCTCACCGAAAAAGGGGTATGTTCGCGAGACCTACCAATCATCCTTAGTAGCAACAACTTCTATATCTGTATCTATCTCAAATGGATATACTGGTGGTGCTGGATTTACTGGTTCAACCTGCTAGGGAACCTGTGTTGCCTGATGTAACCTGCTTCTCCTAGTATTATAAGGATGTGATGAAGATGTTGTAGGATTCATATCTCAATCACAAGGCGTGTATGCCTCATTTTTCATCTACATGTCTGTTTAGCCTCACAGGATGGCAAGATCATAGCTCTGATACCATTGTAATGTGTTGTACCTGTTGGTATATTTTAATATCTTTTTATGTGTGATTTTATTAAATTTTTTTGTGTGATCTTTTAGATAGACAGAAGAATGCAGAAGGGGTTTTAAGTTTCTCTGCAGATGTAGTGCCAGAGCACACAATATATTGCATATAATAGAAACCTAGAAAATTTACAATGAATCTGAAGAAACTAATGACAACCCAGTTAGTAGAATAGCCAATAAACAATTACTATCACATACCCATATGAAAATATGCAACTTGGTACAACTGCTGGAAATGGACCCGCAAGTGGGTATGGCTGAAAATGCCTCACATCTCCGTGAATGATATTGAATGTTTATACAATGATTATTAGCAAGGGTATAAGCCTCCAACGCCTCCGTATGGCCAAACAAGAAGAGGAAATACAAGATAGAAGGCCTCTAGAAGACCCACGTCATGGCTGGAGCAAGTACGACCAGCAAAGGGAAATACACAATAGCAAACAACCTTCTCTATCCCACCAAAATCTGCCTTCAAACCCTTTCTTATCAACATACATCAACAATAAAGAAAGATATATCAATCAGCTCCAAACAAAACTTTGAATAACACCATTATAAGCACATTTGTGAATGCTGAATACATCCACCTTCAATGGCACTATTGGGTGGTCTTTCACACCTGTGGGATACTATTACTCAGGAGGTTTCCATCTCCAAGAGCCTCTGGTTTGAATCCTCAAACCCCAAACAACATGAAACCCTAGCAAAGCTCAAATCAGCAATAACATATAACATAGCATAACACAAATGAGCCACTTTTCACCTTATATTTCTCTCCTCAAGTTGGGCATTGGGTTTGAGAGGAAAAATATCACTTTAAATTCACTTTATGTCTCCTAGAGATGGGCGCCCAAGGTCAAGACATCAACTTAAGTCTTCATTTCATCAATATTCAGATTTTCCTTTATTTATAATAAAGTCCATATTAATATAACATTAATAAATCTTCGGACTTTAAAATAAATATGAAGACGGTGTCGGAAATCCAAGATCTTTAGCTCTCTGGAAAGGTCTCAACGAAACGCATCTGATCCAACTTTGAAAATCCTGAACTGACACAGAACTCGAACTTACTAAAAATAGTAAGTAATGACCAAGAGCCCATTGAGCCAACCACGAGGGTGCCAACTGGATCCACTGAATGCAAACCACAACTCCAACACTAACAAAGACCTTTGGAGCCAAACTAACCACAGTTCCCTAACCAAACTGCTAGCCCACAGGAACTCCATGATGGACTAACCATGTGTCTAGAAGGGGACATTACATTTAAAGCCTCAAACTTCAAATTTAAGATTTTTTTTTTTCATGTTTTTCAAAATTTTGAAAATTTAATAACTTTTGGTTGAAATTCATTCCCAATGTTCATTTAGCAATTATGGAGCTTTGGGTAAAATTTTAGGTCCATATGTGCTCAAATGCAAACTTACTAAAAATAGAGAGCTTACTATTTTTAGCTATTTTGGTAATTTTGATTGCTCTAGACCATTCTAGGGGGATTTTTAAGCAATCTCAACCTGATTTGGGTAAACTAAGACACCATAGGGGCCAAAAATTAGGATATCACTTTTCAGGAGGCAAATTGACTTTTTAGACATGGGCACAAAATAGGAAAATGAACTAGGGCTCTAACAATGTTTGACAAGATTCCCTATCTATAATTTTTCTTTCTTTTCTCACCCAAAGGATTGTCAAAATAGTAGTTGATAGCTCCTCTTTAATTCAAGCCCTTTTCTTGTGTGGTACTGTTGTACCCATTTTTATAAATGTCTAAAATCCTCACATTCACACCATAGCTACTCCTTTTCCATGGGGTGTTGTGATTGTCCCTTTGGTGTTAGGAAACCAACTACATAATTTACCACATGGATCCCAAAATAATATTTAAAAATTTAGGGGGATGGAAAGGTGAGTACAAATGAACACATTTTTTCCTTCACAACTATACATGCACTATCTTGGTTGTCAAACATTAGCATGTGGATGTTACATTATTTGTTGAGACACTGGTTGATGCCACTATAGAATGGTTTTATCATTTGAAAGTAGGCTTTATCAGTAGTTGGAATGACACGAAGTGAAAATTTGAGGATAGGTTAAATAAATGTTATGAAGACAAACATTAACTCCTAGACCAACCCACATAAATGAAGAAAGAAACACACAAACTCATGCATGAGTTCCTTGCTAAGTTTAGTAAGCTTGTAAACAAGATTGAACAAGTGAAAAGGCCTACAATTGAGAACTAAAAGTGCTTCTTTAAAAATGCATGGCCTCTTGCCATCGATTTCCATCTAAAAAGAGTAGGGTTCTAGACCTTAATATTGTCCAAACATTAGAAATTGAAATAGAATATGATCTATTAATAGCTAATAAAAGGAAGAAAGAGCTTCACAAAGAAAAAAGAAAAATAGCAATGATCTCTTCTTTAGTAGATCCTCTATTACAAAGGCTAGCTAATGATATGATGGCTTTTAAAAAGTAAATCCCTCACATACAGTAGCAACAACAACCACTTTTTTAAGACATTCCAAGGAGAAACTTTGTCCTGTATAATAATAACAAGGTTGCTACCCTTGAGTCAATGCTTGGCTATTGAGGCACCACCTTCTAGGATTTGAATCACTAATTTAGTATGTGATTTCCACTTGAAAAATTATCATGATGGATCCTCTTGTCCATAAATGAATCAATATATGCAAATATACACTACCATCGAAGTAATTAGATCTCAAGAAACATTCACAACTCTACTATTAGTTTCTTAGAGCACAAATAAGATTATGTAGAATTCATTGTTGATATGAACAACCAATCGTACATTGTGTTTACTAGAAGTCAACACCAAAAGATACAAAAATCAGACCCCTAAAGTAAGTGAATTCAAATGGCCTAAAGTATTTGAATAACAATCAAGATATATCTTCACTAAAAAGAATCCAACTTTTTCCTAGCCTTTTACCTCAAATCCTTGTTTTTAAAATAATGCTAATAGTAATCCAAATGTATCTAGTCCAACTCTCCTAATGTTGAAAATGTGTGTTCCATGGCTTATTTTGATATCATTAGGGTGATCCCACAATATTGGGTTACACTTTTTTTCCAAACTTGACATTGAAATCAACATTTTGAACTAAATCTTCACTTTCTGACACCTATAGCCGCTAAACTGTTAGGAATTTGAAGATGATGTGAACTAGTGATTTGTGAGATTTTGTCTGTAGATTCTAAAAATATTTTTTAAAGAAAAATTTGGAGTTAAATTGTAATTTTTTTTGCATCTCCTTTGATAACTAGTTTTTAATAGTAAACAACATTTTTTTAAAGTGATGTGTATTCCATAACGCATAACTTTTTTTCTACAAAGGATAAAATTCTGATTCTTTCAAATTTAGATTGGTAACACTGATATCTAGTGAATGCATTTGGTTTCATAATGTTTTGTTGATTTTTTTTTAATTTAGTTTTAAAGTCAAACTAACTATAATTTATACATACGCGTATTCCATAGAACATAATTTTTTCCGTATGTATCGAAATTCAATTTTTTTTTTGCTGAAATAAGGAAATCAATACCTAGTGTATACATATTTTTCAAAATTTTTTTTACTAATTTACTATTTTTCCATGTATGTAGAATAGAGTACTTGATGTTCGGTGAAAAACCTATGTTTAGTAAATCTGAAAAAAAAATCATAATAAAATCAAAATATATCAAAACTATACTCGTTGGAAATATCGTTTCGAGCACTTTGATCCTCCAATTTGGTTTGGTAAAGGTGAATCCATTTGGACCTTCAACTAGACTTCGAAAGCCAAAATTTTGCAGAAGAAAGGGGAAGAGAAGCAAGAAAGGTGCCAAGTGAGGGTCTTCGCTCGAAGACCCCTGCGAACGAAGGAAAGTGACGCCGTTCACTCAAAGAAATACCTCCTTCGAACGAAGGTGTTGACATGACGTCTTGCAACCCACAATGGCCACCTTCGTTCGAAGGCACCTTGCATTTAAAAATAATTTTTTTCTCTAACTGTCAGCCTTTGTTTGAAGGCATGCCGACATGCTTTTATTTTTAATGTTTTAATTATTCGTATATCATATAAATAGATTGCTTTTTTTTTCATTATAAATCAATTACAAACAAGATAAATTCACATTTTTCTTGTGCAAGGGAGTTCAAGAAATCTTTGAGAGAATAATTTTAAGTCATATTTTACAAAGAAGGAGATGGGAAACAAAAGGACAAGACAAAATAAGACTACACAAAAGTATTCCACAGAAACTATAGCAAGATTGAATGAAGAAAGATTGGAAAAATATCATAAATAAAAACAAGGTATGCATATATTTTCTTTTCTATTTTTAATCTAGGTCATTTTATTTATGTTTAAATATATACATGTATTAATGAATCATGTAGCAGGTTGTCATTTAATCTAGGTCACTTGATTTATGCTTAAATATATACACATTGATTTCATGTAGCTCCGATGTCATTTATTTTAAGTCATTCCTCATTCTTGACTATAGTCTCCACCTCTCTACCTAGAGATAAATGCATACCTCTCTCTCTCTATCCACCACTCTCTCTTTCTCTCTCAAGTTGCCCACTCTCTTTACCTCTACCTCTCCTCACTAGGGCTTTCGTAGCTATCTCTGTCCCTCTCTAACTCTCCATATCCCTCTCCCTATCTCCAACTCAACTTCATTGTTTTTTCTAAAGTGGTAACATATATTTCTATTATAATTTATTAAAAAAATCAAGTTCACTTTTCATTTTAGATTATTTCTTTTCTTGATTATTTATTTTTATTGAAAAATTCTTTTAAATCTAAAAACTTTATATTTAAAAAGCCACACTTCCTAATTTTAAAACAAACTCTTATCACTGCTTTTTTGTTTTCTTTCTCTAAAATATATTTTATAATAATTGTTAGCTTTTTTATATCCAATAAATTTTATCATGAATATTTTTTTAGCTTTTTTATTTGTGTTTTTATGATTTTTAATGCTAAATTAAGGAATAAAAGAAAAATTTAAAGAAAAGATTTGTTGAAATATTTTTAGAATGCTTTTTAGATTTTCTTTTTCCTAAAGAATGAAATTATTTTTTAGAAAACATAATAATTTCTACATTGTAGAACTTAAGAGTATAAATCAATAAAATAAAAAGAATGTTTATTATTTAGAAAGTTTTATTTTATAAAATAAATAATTTTATTTTTATTTTTATTTTTATTTTTATTTTAATATGTATTTCCTTCATTTGTGATACAGAAAGTGGATCAAATGTTGTTGAAGAACACATAGTTGATGTTAGCCAAGAGGAGGCCCCCAAGTGCAAACAATGGATTTGGAGAGGGGCCAGGATCGCTTCTTTTGACTGGTATGGATGAGCATATTAATCTAGATGAAGAGGTGAAAAGAAATTTTTCTTATAGAAATTTAGATCATTTACTTAAAATGGATATTGAGAAATTGAAACATTATGTTGGACAACCTAGACATACTGATAGGAGGTCAATGAATAAAACTACAAAGGAAATGATTGCTCATTTCAATAATCTTAATACACTTGGCTGAACCCAATTGTTATCAATTGTACTTCTTAGTAAGGAGCTACATGAGCCATTACAATTGTTGGGTGTTGATTTGTCATTGAAATAGGGGAAAGGTTCACAGCTAGAAAAAGATATTGTTAAAAATGTTAAAGAAGGTTTGGCTTCCATCAGGAAAAAATCTCGATCTGCGGATAAGTCCATTACAAGAAGAGCGTTGTTCACAGGTATTGTAAGTGAAAGAAATTCCAGAAAAAGACAATTGTCTTCAATTTCATCTGAGCTTGGTTTTAGTAGAAAGACAGTAAAAAAATATGTGAAAAGGAAAAAATTATTGGATGATAGTACCTTGGAAGGCAATTGGGCAATTATGTGTAGAGCTCCTCGATCTGACAGGATTAAAGATGTTGTTAGAAACTTAATCTCAACCTTTTGGAATGATAATACTCGTGCTTTATCAAATAGTAGAGATGTTATCAAACATAGAATTGGACCCAATAGTTATGAACTACATACAAAACATTAGCTAGAGATAACACAACATGAGATGTATGTGAACTTTTGTAATTCAAATCCAAATATAAAGATTGGGCAAACAATGTTTGAAAGGTTAAGGCCATATTATGTGAAGATAAACAAGGTTTTTGAAACTTGTTGTCGTTATCATATTAAATTTGATCTCTACCATCAGGTGTTTCGAAAGATTTGTGAAGACAGTGATGGTCTTGTAAATGCACCTCTTAAACAGGCAAGTCAGTTCATAGCATCCATCTTATGTGATAAATCAGATGATGATAATGGAAATGGTCAAATAAACTGCATAAAAGGTCTTTATGAAACATGTGGAAATTTGGCTAAAATGCCTTTGAGAAATGAAGATATCGACCCAATGAAGTTGGTAAATTGCAAGAGGTACAAGTATGTAAAGTTTCAAATAAAACACGGGAAAGAATCCACAAGGTTAGATTATGTAGAAGAGGAGATACCTATTGGAACATTTATGGAAATTTTCCATAAATTGATTCAATCATACATACATCATGCTTTTTTTGCTAAGTGGCAAGCACAACAGTTTCAAACATTAAGAGATACTTTCCCACCTGGAACAATTTTATCAGTGGTTGACTTTGCAGAAAATTACTCTTTTGTACATCAAAAAGAGATTCAATTAGAATATTACTTTTTAGAGTAGATCAATATTATGGTGCATGTGTGTTATCGACATGCATAATTGGATTTGGATGGTGTTGATAGTACATTTCAAGCATGAGTCATCAAGAAAGAATATCACTTTTATATTAGTGATGATAAAGAGCATGACACACTTTTTGTACAACATTGCTTTAAGAAGTTTTTTGGATATTTGGTAAGCAGGGGTGTAAATTTTGAAAGGCATTTTGTATGGTCAGATGGATGTGCATCACAATTCAAATCAGCAAGGCCATTTTATGCACTTTGTAGATATCATCGAAATGACAATATACCACATGTTTGGAGTTTCTTTGAGAGTGGGCATGGAAAGGGTGAACATGATGGTGTGGGAGCTTGCATTAAACGTGCTCTAAGGAAACATCAAATGAATTATGATGGAGACCATATAAATGATGCACGTGATGTTGTTGAATGGTGTAAATTACACTTTGCACCAAATGAGGCCGACACATCTTCAAGAACAAATAGATACATTCCACATAGAGTGTTTTGGGAGATATCAAGTATGTATTGTTTGAATTTATTTAATGTATGGATGTACTTTAAATATATATATTCATGTATATGATATATATGTACACACAAGTTTGTTTATTTTAGTTTGAATTTAATTATTTAGATATATTTTATTCATAATGTACTTGATATATAATAAATTTGTAGGTGTGGATAGAAGATCAATGTATGGATGCAAGAGGGTAGAGAAAACAAGATCTTTGCATTGTGTCATGAGTACAGATAGCTCTACATGGACGTTGCGCACTAGGGATTACTCTTGTTTTTATTATGAGTGCATGTTAGGAGATTTTGAGAATTATAATAACCAGCAACATGGATATGTCAGTGAATGGGAAAATGTGCCACTAGTTGTTACCAACACATACAATGAAGATGAGGATGAAAGATTTGAAGACATTCCTTTGATTTCAACTGATTATAACCATATTTTAGGATTGATTAAAAAAAGTATATAAATATAAGGTATCTCTAAATTTTTTAAGTTACAAATTTTGGAATGTATGTAAATTTTTGGTGCAGGAGATGTTTTTGTAGTCATAGAAAAGGCTAGAAATATAGAACAAGTTAGTTATTATTTATTGCATTGCATAGAAGAGAGGCAAAAGCTAATAAATCCAGAAACAAGTGATGGAATGGTGTTTCCCATAGGTTTAACTTTATTTTAATATACTTTTAAATAATTGTCAATTTGTTACATATGTACATGTCAAGTACCTCAAGAGTGATTTAAAATGTGTTTAATTTTTATATTATAATTTATGTTATGTCTTACCAAGCAATGATAATGCTATACATTTTCATAGATACATGTAGGTTACATTTACGTTGAAAATGTTATGTCTTATAGTGTGGAATGTTCCCACAGGTTCAGTTGTAGTGCAAGGGACATATCTCAAACAAGTCAAGATTGTTCAATGTTATGGGATTCACTTTACTGATTATCAACCTAATAACAAGGTATATCAGTATAGCCACCTAGTAATTGCTACTGGCCTAACTCTTCATATAGTTTCAAACACACGTGAACGTCGTAAGTGGAGACTACATAGTGAAGATCATTAGAGAATATTAGATGTGATTGAAGAGTGAGCTGAACCACTTGATGTGGTATGAAAAATATGGATGAAGAACTTACAATTTTTTTATGTTTTGAAGACCTAAATTCACTATTTAGATGTATGTTCATGTATTAATTATTTTACAATCTATGCAAGTTAAATTAATAGTTCTTTTGTTGAACAAATTTTAAATTTCAACCATGGCGGTTCTTAATGTACAAATGATCTCTCTGTTAGAAGTCATGTAGAGAATGCCCTAGATTCTTATTCTAGCATGCATTGATATGATAATTTTTGAATGCTTTTATTTAATGCTATATATGCTCTTTGAACTATGCTACAATTTACATGTACATGTATATGCACTAGAGATGTCATCTATAAAGTTTATAGATATATATAGCCATGTTACATCTATAAACTTTTCAACCAATAAAATTTCACTTGACAAATGTAAAAAGAGAGATCCTAATTATTCCACTTTGAAGTTGACAAATCATTTTAGGCCACCGATACAAACATTGAAATTCCCACAATATCAACAAAAATGAAATATTTGGCACACAACCTTAAGTAAACAAACGATTTACAAATTTTCTCTCAATTTTTTCAATCAATTGTAGAGCAAATAAGTCACATAGTTCAATTCAGCTTCTAGGACTCTAATTGTCCTCCACAGAATTCTGGAAGGTGCCCTAAAATGAATGGGGCCATGAGATGGCTTCGTATTCATTCTCGCTCTTAAAAAATGGAGGTACTCCATTTTCTAGCGAACAAGTCCACCTAACAAACATATCTCTTCACATTGCACAACCACCACTTGTTGGCCATTGAGGAGCTCCTTGGCTAGAATGGAGATGCTCGAGGCATCCAAACATGTGGTGATGTGCATCTATCACAACTACCTTGGCATAGATCCTTGAATCGCTCACCATTTTGTCCTCTCATCTCCTCTACACAACATTATACTTCCAAATTTTGCATACATGGCTACTTCTAGACATTTGTAACAATAGATCTTAAGGAGGTTCAACGTCTTGTGAGGGAGCATGGCCTATCGAAGGTAGGTGTGGCCCTCTTCTAGTTGCAGTGTAATTCTTTTTAATGGTTGTCCCTCCCTTTATCAATAAAACAAAATAAAATAAATGTAGCGAATTATGTTACCAAAATGCTATCAATGCCAATTACTATGTAATGGCCAAAACTATCATGCACTCAACTTGTTAATTTTTACATTATAATAAATTGTCTTAAAAGCCTTTGCTTTCCCTTACTAACTACCAAAACTACTTATGGGAAAGTAACTCCCAAAACTAACAATAATAAACTAACATTTAATTATTTAAATACTAGAACAAGTCACTAAGGTGACTTTATTTGTAATATATTTATTTATTAACTATATACTAAAGATGTAATAATTCCAACAATTTAATGAGAACATTTAGGAAATTTAATATGAGTCTCAAATGATTTTAGTGTAGATATTTTATTTTTGATTTTTTAAACTCCTGTAATGGTGAAAAGTCCATCCCTAATACTTTTCCCCAATCATTTTGGACTTATTTTGACCTATTGTTCTTGATGTCATAACTAATGTCTAAATGTCATATTTTGTGTAGAGAATTGACATCCAATTTATACCTTATTTGAATATATGTCCTTGTTCTCTAGTGGTCCAAACCTAACCCTTTGAATATATTTTGTTTCTTATTGTAGTTTAAAATTGTAGTTATGATTTTAAACTTGGTTCAAAACCACATGTGCAGTATTTCCTCATTTTCTATTTAGTAGAATACCAAAGCATGAGGTGATAGAATGCACTCACATTGCATCATATTTGTGTTGTCAAATTAATATAATCTTATAAAATGTAGCTAAAAAGAAGTATAGAAAAAAAGTCCTTTTCCTAGTTAGTCCTCCCACAAACTCAAGCACCTTGGCATGTATTGTTATTTGTACTTCCTCTCATACCCAACTTGATATAAGTGGTCAAAGAATAAATTGAGAATGTTCATATTTATGTCAACTGTGTATTAAATATTCCAACATTCCCCATTGACAACTAATAGGCAATTCCTTGCTACTTGTGGTGTTGGCTTCAAAGCCCTAATTACTAGGGGTCTCAACTATGGAGGATTCCTCTAATGAAATTAGCCTATAAACTAGGAGGACCTCACATAATTTTACCAATAATGGATCTAACTATGCTAAGACCTATTTATCACTCTTAATCAAACATTCCACCATTTACAATGGTTTTCAATGCTCAAAGACATGTGTGACCAAACATGGTAGAGATTTAAACACTTAAAAACACAATAAAATATATAAACAACCATAAAATCTCACTATCTAAGAACTAAGATCTTGTTATGTGACAACTAAGATCTCCTCACATAAAAACTAGATCTCCTTGCACAAAAACTAGACCTTTATCCAAATTTTTGGATAAAAATTATACTACTTACCTACCTGACCTTCTAGCACACTAGTTTTGAATTGGGAAATTTTAGAATGAAATGACACTTTTTCACTTCATAATTCTTGGTTAATAACAAATGCAAATTGACCGTGGAAAATAGCATTGAGTTTAGGGAATGTTCTAAGGTAGCTATAATGTCTTCATTCACCATGAATTAGATAGCTTAATAGGAAAATATTAACAATGTTCAACGACTTAGCATTGAATAATCTTAATTAAAGTAGCTTGTTATTATGTTTCATTGTTATCTTCTCAAAAGAAGGATTAACAAGAAAAGTTCAAGTTTAGTAACTATTCTTGGACCAAATTTATTGTTTGATCATGGTTATAAAAGGAGTTCTAATGAATGTTTAACTTGAAATTTTTGTATCTTATCTACATCATTTGTAAAGACATATATTGCCATAACCCTCCTTCCTAGACCCTTTTTTTGTTTATTTAGTTGTCTATTTTTGTCATACTTATGTTTACAATAGAAAAATTATGAAATTATACATTCATATATTTCCATGGTAACTCCATATGATTTATAGCATATCCAGTACAAGAAACATCACAAAAATACATAAATTTATATACATAAATTTACACATGTAAACTACAAAATTTGTGTCACTATCCAAATAATAAGCTTCTTGAGGTCTACATATGGTGAACAAGACTAGGATCTTGACATTCATGTGACTTGTTTTTCCATGATTCATCTTATCAAGTGAGGGCTTTTTGTGCTCATGAGTATGTGTAATGTTTATCTTCCATTTGTCTATAATTTCTTGAACTTTATGTATTGATGCAATGCCTCTATGCTTAGAATATCCATGTGTGTGATGAATTTAGTAGGTTTAGCATATGTATAAGCCATATGGGAAGTAGGATCTAACAAGGATCAAAAGATAAACAGTCCTAGTTTACCAAACTAGGGTTTGACAAACCCTAGTTTAGGGTTTGTCAAATTAGGGTGAAACTAAATTCATCTTTTCACCCTAATTTGACAAACCCTAATTTCTTTTGAAACTCTAGGGTTTGTCAAACCCTAGTTTGGCAAACTAGGGTTTGATAGTTCTTTCATTGTCTCAAGAAAATTTTCTATTTTTTATGAAATTTTTCTCTATTTTATTAATTGTAATGACAAACCCTAGTTTAGGGTTTGTCAAATTAGGGTGAAACTAAATTCATCTTTTCACCCTAATTTGACAAACCCTAATTTCTTTTGAAACTCTAGGGTTTGATACTTCTTTCATTGTATCAAGAAAACTTTCTATTTTTTATTAATTTTTTCTCAATTTTATTGATTGTAATGATGAACCCTAGTTTGGAAAACTAGGGTTTGCTAAATTATTCTAGTTCTTTAACTAAATTCATCAAATTCCTATGTTTAATTAAATTTTTCTATATTTCATAAACTGTAATCACAAATCCTATTGCCAAACTAGGGTTTCATAGCAGGAAATATTCTTTATTTAATTGACTATAATGGAAGCCATAGAAGCCCCTGTCAGCAAGAAATTGGTGTATTCAAGTGAACATGCAAGCATTGCATATATACAATATTACAAATGACACGACAAACTTATGCACTTGAATATGGGAGTTCGCTCGATGTGTATGGTGATGTGGACCGTATTCAAATGTGACTAGAGCTCGATGTGTATGGAGATGCTATCATGTGGGGTCTTCACCTTCGTGGACATCATTCCCTATCACCTTCGTGGACGTCATTCCCTGTCGCCTTCAGATGTCATTCCAACTCGCCTTTGTTCTGTTGCGAGCTCTCAAATGATAAAAAAATTGTCATTTGAGAGTCTTAACCCTTTTTATAAAAAAAACAATAAAATAATGCCTTCACTCGAAGAGGGTCTTCAAGCAAAGGCATTATTTTATTGTTTTTTATTTGGCACTCAATCACCTTCATTTGTAGAACCCCTTCGAATGAAGGTTCTGATGATAATCTTTTTGACTTGGTTGACAAGGCCTTCATTCAAAGAGTCGACCTTCAAACAAATGTGTCTACTAAAGATTTTTTGGCACCTTCAATTTTTCTTCGTCCACAAAAGTGTAACCCACTATTGTGGGATGACCCATTATTTCTTGCAACAAAACTGAGATTTAGATATCTCAAACAAAATACTTGAAATTTAACCCAAAGCAACTATATAGACTAGTGCATTAGATAAAAAAGATGCTACTGACTTCATTCCTAAGGCTATAAATATTGCTAAAACATTAAATGTTGTAAACTAGCCTATCACCTTTGATGGAGACCCTTACTTATCTACCTTGACTAGTGAAAACCATACATGCACTATCACAAATGATAAAACTCAATCCTTTATATGTGTCCTTATATATATTTAGTTTCAAATTGAGTACTTATATTATAAGCTTAAGTGCTTCAAACAATGTTATTCCTAACAAGGTAGCTTGAGCACTAGGTCTATCCTTGACTAAGCCCCTAGGGAAATGTTACTACATGGAGTCCAAACAAGTTCTCTTAGTTGGATAAATTAAAGATGCCCTTAGAAGAGGATGAAACTAGCTATTTTAATGGTTTCTATTCCTACTAGTTATGGCATGCTACTAAGTAGAAGCTTTTGCAAAGACCATGGAGGTTAAATTCAATTAGAATCATGATATTCATTATCAATCCTTTCACACTTGAATCTCTTTCTTTACACGTAATGTGTCTTCTTAGGTCCCTCTGCCATTAATTTAGCTAAAAGAGTCTCACATTGCCTTATATATTTCTCTTGATGTGTTCTACACTCAATAGTATGACTAGTATCCATTTTACTTTATGCACTACTTCATGAACTAGTTGTACCATAAACCACATGCCCTTTAGCATAGTAAGGGGATTACTCCATTGGGAGAACTTCAACATGCTTCTCCACTAACAACAATTTTTCCCAAATTGAAATCCCCTTAAATAACTTGCAATGTAAAGGAGTCAAAAACTTACTTAAGGCTTCTTTAATCTATGAGTAAGTTGACATTACAAATTGAAGGATGTAAGAATCAATGGTGCTTTTCATAAATATTTTGATGGCATGTGTCCATGCCAGATCAAAATTCTTTAACAAAGTGACTAACTTGGGTGTCCAAGTAACAAGGCACTGATGAACACTTCATTAGTGTCAAAGCCATCTAGACAACCATTAAAATAGGTTCTTAGGAAATCTAACCCAAAATTATTTGTATAGGTCATCATCTAACAATTCTTTCTCTCTCCTTTAATGGATCTTTGCACTAGTGGGTATTTCTACTTCAGTGAACTCCTCCACTTTACTTGAGAACCATTTGTTAATCTTATCATGTGTTATTTGCAAAGGCATCTTCCTAAATAGCACTAAGCCTCATGGAAGGTCCCAAATGGAACCAAAATGTTAACCATTATGTTGATTCTTAGTTTCCCTCCATTTACTATGGCTAATGCATCAATGTAGCTTCTTTGCACATTGTCTTACAAGCACAAGTCTTGTGCACAAAGTGCAAGAAAGGATTGGCACCTTCATTAGATACTCATGAACTAAACTATTATCTAAAGAAAACAACTATCCATGTATAGTTGAAATAAGCATAATTTATAAGATAAATATATACTTAGATAAATAGAACAAGTTTATTCTCATTATTCTATGAGTCCACAAGTAGTATTTCATATCCATTCAACTATGCAAAGAATATTACTTTGTATTAAGAATAGAACTCTTTCTTACTATTACAATGCAAGGTTTAATAGATGTTTTACCCCAACACTCAATTGCTCATGTTAACTAACTCTAATGCAAAGTGACATATTTCATGTGCAATATGATTATATCACTTACATCTAAATTCAATTATCACTTACAAATTGGAATGAGAATTAGTTATCACTTACAACTAATTATGCATGTGAGATTCAAATTGAATTACAATAGCACAAAACATGATAGTGAATTATCATGGTGCAAACAAAGCCAAACCTTTACTTCTAGGAAACAAGGATTAGAAAAATCCAAAACATTATTGAAATAAAATTAACAATTTTGGTGATGCTAATTACCCAAGCCCCTAGATGCTTCTACATCAACAAGGCATATCATCATGTATGAAACCAAGTAGCTCACATAGATAATTATCCTTAAATTCATTCACAAAGTGCAACATCAAAAGAACATGAATCAATGAGAATAGGAATAGAGATATTATGACATGCAAAAGGAAAATCATTATAATGTACAACAACATCATGCATAAGTAGAGAATGTATAACCTTGTCCATATCCATCACACAAGGTGTATCAATAACATTGGGCAAAACTCACTAGGTCATCACTAGGAGAGATAAAATCAATATGAAGGTCATGAACAAGTGAGATGAGTGAATATAAAAGAAAAGGATAAGCTACACTAACCAATTCTATAAAGGGAGGTAAAAATGTAAATGATAAAACAACACCTCTATAGAAAATGGATCCTCATCCATAACATAGAAAGACAAGAGTGCATTAAGGATGGAAGGAACAAAAGTCACAAAAGATAGGAACACATCATAATTATAAATGCATACATGTATATCAACTAAAGGAAATGACCTATGAGGATCCACAATGATGGATAATCCAAGGGTGGGTGGCTAGGATAGAATAGATATGGCAAAATGAAGGTCCAAAACCTAATAAAGATGGACCAATGATAAACAAATAAGAGTGCATTCAAACCCTAGTCAAATTGATATGAAAGGAACGCAAATAGAAAAATGAGATCTAAAATGCTAATTGGAAAGAAGGATAAGCCTTGAGGTCAAAACCCTAGGTCATGTAGGAATGTTGAGTTCACTTAAAATGTAGGGTAAAATACACCACTTGCATAAATATCCTAGGCCAATGACCTAGGATAATGAGCTAATATTGATATCAGATAATTGAAACAAATGTTAAATTCACTGTAGAAATTAAATAAAGGGTTCCTGCAAGAAGTTGGGTCCACATATAGGGGAAGTTGTGGGAAAAGAAAAATCCCAATAGGAATGGGCGCCCAAGCCTAAACGGGTGCTTGAGCCTAAAAGGGTACCCATTTATGAATGGGTACCTATTTCTAAACGCATTTAATTTTTTAAAAAATCCTTACGGGCTCATTTTTCCCCCACAGACAGTGACGACGAGAACCAAGGAGCAGAATAGGTATCCATTTGCAAATCCCCTGCCACCACATTTCCAGCCAGATTTTTGACCAATTTTTTGCACCTACCACCTCCTCCTACCAAAATCTTAGTTTTTGAAGACCTCCAGGTAGGTTTACATGTTTTTTGTATGTATTTTTTGATGATTGTAGGTTTACATTTAGAAATCAGGGTTTAAGCTTTATGATTTATATTTTTAGCGATTAAGGTTTACAATTTACAAATTTAAGATTTTTGGTTTACTATTTTTAAAAATATAATGAACCCTAAATCATTAAATTTAACTATAAACCCTAAAACTATGGACTATAAACCTTAAAAGGCTAAACTTAACTAAAAACCCTAAAACTATGTTCACTATAAACCCCTAAAATGCTAAACTTAACTATAAACCCTAAAACTATGAACAATAAACCCTAAAACTATAAACTATAAACCCTAAAATGCTAAATTTAACTATAAACCCTAAAACTAAAATTTAACTATAAACTATGAACCTTAAACCCTAAAACTATTGGCTTATCAAACCCTAAAGATAAGCCATACCTTTAGCCATTGTGAAATTTAGCTTAAAAAATCATACTTGCAAGTTATGATCAGGCAAGGATAACTTTGGTCCAACTCATGAGAAAGAGTAGCTTCTCCTTCTTTCAGATTTGCTAGGCCAAGGGGAATATTTACTAAGGTTTTAATATAGGACAATTAAAGAGAAATGAATAAACATAACTTATCTCAAGAAAAAATCATATCCTATACACAAGATAACTTCAATTAAATTGTCACTAAGCCTCAATGTGTTGGTTTACCATATGCAAGACTGAAAACCTCTTCAAAGTAGGAAAAAAACTAATGTATATGACCAAAGACATATCAACTATTATCCCTAATGATTTAGTTTAGTCAAAAACCATACTTCACACATGAATGCAAACTAGAAAATATACTCATACCTCAACCATCTAACACACTTCAAGTTACCATACTTTATGTAATGGTGTGCAAATTACAAGTGTCAAATGCATAGTTTATCTAGGGATGATTGACTAGTTATATACAAGTTTCTTTTAGGAGCAAAGATCTTTACCAAATTTTAGATTTCTTGTAGTATTTAGGATTTAGGCCAAATCTATATAGGTGTCCTCTAGTTAGTGTAATATTTGGAATAAAGTGTTGTAAATCAAGTCTAAAATCTCTTTGTCATTCATTATTTTGTAAATTTTGGAGAAGATTTTGTCTAGCTGAAATATTCTTCATGATCTAGATATTTACATAGTTGTCTAAGAGTTTAAGGGGATAATATATGTTTATGGGGTTACAATTGCTAATATATTGTCATTTTTGTATAGTTGACTATTATAATAGATGTAAAATTTATTCAAAGTCATCAAAGAATTCTTTTAGAATAACATATGGGATTACATTGATTAGTTATGGATTGTTAAAGTAGATATAGTTGTGTGATGTTTTTTGAGTCTTTTTATTGCATATAAATGAAATTGTACCTAGAATGATGGGATTTTAGATGTACTACTAGTACTTTGTTTTAAATTTATAAGAGTGTTTAGATATTTCTTTAAACCTTGACTCTTCATCGAATGGACTAAGGAATTGATTGTACTTCACTAAAATGATCAATTTGTTTATTAAAAGTATCCTTATTTTGTTCCTTGGTAGATTAGGGTAGGTTAGGTTCTACTAGTTTGCATAACTCATTGATACTTACCATTGCCAAACCTTAAGGGAACTTGCATGTGTTATCCAAACTCAAAGAGTTATTCATGTTTGGATTCCAAGTTCTACATGAAGTAGAAAAAACATATGTGGAGATTAACCTATGGGGATATGAATCATTTAATTCATCTTTAGTTGGTATAGATTTTATGTCCATTCTCTACAATTGTGAGGTATAATTTGTAACACCAAAAGGTCCATCTCATAAATTTAAAGAAACTATACTTTTTTAGATAAAAAATACATATATTTTTTAGATCATGTTTTATATTTATTTTTTCGTCACATGATTTGGAAATAATTATGTTGAACACAAGATACATGATATACCACATAGGGGAAACTTTAATTGAGTGACTATTAAGCTCTCCATTAAAACTAGTAAATTGTTAGTGAAGGTTAATGGTGTTTGAGCTACAATTGTTAATAAAAAGGTTAACTAGAAGATCTCAATGATATCAAAGCAACTATACCAATTTTAAGCCCTTATGAGGTGATACAAATAAATTACCATAAAATAAGCCCTTATCAAGTTACCATAGTTTAAATACTCACTAAAAAATGTAATTAGAGGAACACGCATTCTTCCCAAAAGCTCATCCAAAACACATGGAGACATTCATAGATTTAACAAACTATACATACATATGGATAGATACTCCTTCAAACTAAGTACAAAATATGTATTTACAAGATGGAATACGATTCAACATAGAACATTACATATCCCCTAAGTCTATTACCAGATAGATAACTCTTTTGCCTTACAAATATTTAGCTCATTTATTTGTAGCCAATTCAACAACAACCACTCACTTCTAAATATCTTTCCTGTAGCAACAATGGTGTGGACATATCCCTTCAAAATGCCACATTAGTATGAGGTCTTAGGCATGGTAGGCACACACAAGTTAGAAGGAGATGATCCAACAGTTAGATTTAACTCTCCAACATATGTGATCATCCTTTTAGTTTTGATTGTAGTTTTAACTTGAAGGCTACATCTAGATCATCCTTTTAGTGATAAGCACCATCTTGAGATTAATGTTGAGTGATCATTTTTTATGATAGTTTTGTCTCTGAAATATAAAGCTCCACAAATCATAGAAATAAAACTCAAAACCTAGGCAAGTGATGAATATAAACCTAGCACACATGATGAGCTAGAAATCATGATTAGAATATGGAAAATAATAGGCCTTCAAAAACCATTCCCTATGGATAATTTAACCCTCATTATTTATCACTAATTTTATTAATTGTATATTAAATGTTTATTTAGATATTTATTTATAAGTTTTCAATATGGATATTCACTTCTACATATGGATAGTTACTTACATTTGTAAGTTTTTATTATATGGATATAATTTAATTGTACATATGGATAGTTGTGCTTGTACATTTGTAAGTTTTGAATACATGGATATTTAAACTTACATTTGGATATTTATAAGTTTATTTCTAGATATTTATTTGCAAGTTTTCAACATGGATATATTTGTACTTACATTTGTGTTTTTGATATGGATATTTACATATGAGTAATTAAATATTTATTTATTTTTATTCTAATTGTAAACATAGGTGGTCCAATGGATGAATTTATAATAGATGATATTTTGCACAAACCCCCATCCCCTCCACCTCAAAACCCCCCACCCCCTCCACATCAAAACCCCCACCCCTCCACCTCCAAACCCCCCACCCCCTCCACCTGATGAGGCTCACTTGCAAGAGAGTATCAATGAAAAAATAAACGTAATTGAAGAAAAAAATAATTTGATTAAAAATCAGCCTCACATGATGCCCCTCATGTAGTATGGTTTGCATCTTCAATGCAAATCATTGTTGATTCTATTAGGTCTATTTATGTGGACCTAGATAGATTCCACCTTTGGTGGGAGGAGAGGAGGCAATTTTATGCGGATGGTCTCTCATATAAAGAGATCCTTGATCTTCACATTACCAAACAAACATTAGCCCCATTCTTTGTTGATCCCGCAACTAACCAACCTATACCTATAACAAAAAAAGAATTTCAATTAAGTGTTGTAGGCATCAGGGGATCAAGAGACATTTTTGGAAGCAATGGTGGATGGTCTTTAATCATCCACGACACACTAATTTTGAGGTACCACTATATTTTTTGAGGAAATTATGGGTGGAGTTTCAATTGGGTTTAAAACCCAATTATTTTGACATTAGAGCATTCCAGGGTGTTGTTGGTGGCATGTTACAACACAGGGCTAGGGTACACATCGATCCCAATTGACCCATTCCTATTTCACCAATGGTTGCTCCTATTTTGCCCAGTATTCCTACACCCATTCAGCACCGGGAAGTTCTTTCGACATTAGGAGCATTGAGTGCACTCTCAGGAAATCTCATTGAACAAGCTACCCACATGGCAACTGAATTCAGTGGTAGAGAGCAAGGAGGAGTTGGTGCAACTGGGCCTAACACCTCACACATGTCGATGGCACATTTATGTCAAAATTGTATTCAACCATGTTATGATCCTACTCCTGCATCCACATTAGATGCGGCTACATTAGAGGTGGAGTCATACTTGGATCTACTATATTCTGATGATCATCCTACACAGGTACATGGACCACATTTTATTTTGTTTCAAGTGCATAATGAACATATCAAAATTTATATTTAATCATGAATTAAATATATATTATGAACTGTTTGGTGTAGATCTCAAGTTGCTCCAGGGCCTCAACATGATTTGATTGTACATTCAGTTTTATGTCGACAACTATAGAGATCAACACACCTTAACCCTAAAATCATATGTACCTAGTTCTAATTTAAAGTTTCTTCAAAACTTAGATATATTTAAATTAACAAGTGTATAATTTGATTTAACTGTATATATGTGAAACATTTTTGTTGTAGCGGGGAGGTCATGTAACAGTTTCCATGTCCGACCGACCATCTAAAGGTGTTGTGAATGCTCCTTCATCGTCATCTGTTATCCCTGAGTATTCCCTGGTGTGTGTTTTCAAAAATTGTACTAAATTTATACTTTGTATTTTTGAGTTTATATATTTATATGCCCATGTATGTATGTAGGATGATAGCAGTACCTTTAAGATAGCGACTGGTCAGGATACTAATCTGGGACAATTTCATGAGTCATTCACATTTTTTTAGGTCCTAAACTTTAGTAAATTTTCTATGCAATTTCTAGGTCTTTATATACATGGTTACATGTTTTGGTAAATATTCTAACCTATTTCAAGTGCTTTATTTGAATTTCTAGGAATTAGTAGGTGAGACTTTTGGTCTAGAATCAACAACTATACCACCTAGGCAACAGAATGTGGGAGTAGATGAGCATGATCGTATGGTAATTTATGCACACTTTACCCTAGATTTAAATATTTAATTTCATAATTTTATAAATTAAATCAAATTTGGATGCTAACCTAATTCTTGAGGATTTTATTTGAATATCCAGGAATTAGCAGTTGAGACTTTTGGTTTAGAATCAACAACTATACGGTCACCTAGGCAACAGAATGTGGCAGGAGATGACCAAAATCATACGGTAATTTATGCACACTTTAGTCTAGATTTAAATATTTAATTTCATTATTTTATAAATTAAATTAAATTAAATCAAATTAAATTAAATGAAATTTAAATTTAATATGCACACATGTGTCATTTTTTAAAATTTTATCTAGATTTCAAGTTTCTTTCTCTTCTATAACATGAGGCAGATCCATCTCTTTCACGAGGAACAAAGAGGCCTCTTGATTTTAGTGATGATAAGACATAGACTATTTATTTCATGGATTGTGATGCATTATTTTTATATGCCACCAGGACTATGACTATATGTTGAACACTATTTCATGGACTTAGAGATCTATGTATATATTGACTATGCTTGTACATTTTAGTTTGTTAGATAGTATGTTTATGCTTTATTGAACTTCTTTTATTATTGAGACATGTTAGAATCTAGTACATTTTTAAATTTAAAAGGAAAAACTATCTAATGTGTAAAATAGTTCTAGTATGTGAATATCTAATGTGTACATAATTTTTGAATTTTGAATCTAGTATACATGACTATCTAATGTATAAAATAGTTCTTGATAAATGATAGTACAAAGATAGTTCATGCTAAAAAATGATAAAATAAAGTAGACCTGATAATTCCTTACATGATAGACCTAATAATTCCTTAAATAAAGTTGTCTCTAAGTAAGTTCATAATGTTAATTTATTCCCTTGATTGTTGAGATAAAATTTTCAAATGCACTTCCATTTATTTCATATAAAAGAAAAAAAAACACCATTTAAAAGTTATTTAAAGCAAGGAAGCAAGTGGTAGAGCATTGCTAGTTACATAGAGGAGGGTCGAGAAATAGTTTGTCTAGACACTATTTATAAGATAAAAGGAATAATATAGAAGGTGACATTTAAGAATTTGAAAGAATATATTGAAGACACAAAACATTGATACAATGCAACTATAGCATGATGAATGAAACATATGAGTATATATAATTAGCTAAAAGGTCCACTATTAGTTTGACAAGACAACAAAATTGATCTAACATTTACAGTATGATGAAAACTTGTGACAATCATGCAAAAATCTACTTGTAAGGTACACTTGCAAAAATAATGAATGTAAGTAAATTAACTATATATATACATGAGTCAATACAAATTCTAAGATAAAGGGAATAATATAGAAGGTGAAATGAGAATGAAAGAATATATCAAAAACACAAAACATTGATGCAATATGTAACTAGATAACATGTGATATGAAAGATATGAGTATATATACAATTACCTAATGCTTTCACTTTTAGTTGAAGAATACAAAATTGATCTAACAAATTTGTATGGTGAAAACTTGTAGTGACAATCATGTAAAAATCTACCTGTAGGGTACACCTGCAAAAATAATGAATTTAAGTAAATTAACTGTATATATACATGAGTCGATACAAATTTAAAGATAAAGGGACAAATTTAATGAGTCGATATATATCTAGACTTGTAGGAGACCTGCAAAAATAATAAATGTAATGGGAGGTAAGAGGATGGCTTAAGGGGAGATAAGAGGATGACTTAAGGGGATGTAAGAGGATGGCTTAAGGGGAGATACATGAGTCAATATAAACTATAAGATAAAAGGAATAAAATAGAAGGTGAAATAAGAGGATGACTTAATGGGACATAAGAGGATGACTTAAGGGAATGTAAGAGGATGGCTTAAGGGGATGTAAGAGGATCGATTAAGGGGAGATACACAAGTCAAAACAAATTATAAGATAAAAGGAATAAAATAGAAGGTGAAATAAGAGGATGACTTAACGAGACATAAGAGAATGGCTTAAGGGGAGCTAAGAGGATGACTTAAGGAGATGTAAGAGGATGACTTAAGGGGATGTAAGAGAGGGGGTGTAAGGGGAGATACACGAGTAAATACAAATTATAAGATTAGCATTTTCATGATTTGAATCATGGTGATTAACCTAGCCACTCAAACTATGTGTCATGTGAGAAAATTAGTTCTATATTTATAGGAAATTGCTTAAGGGTAGGTAAGAGGATGGCTTAAGGGGAGCTAAGAGGATGACTTAATACAACTATATTAACTATCGATTAAATATATGTACAACTATATACATACCTAGAAAATTATTCCATTGTATCATTTGTGTTCTCTATTTTTTGTAATGCATCTATAATTGACTCGTCTTCTTCCATAGAAATTGTCCATAACTCTTTATTAGCATGCCTCCCTTGATATTTGACTAGTTTTATATTTGTTTCCACAACCAAATATGAGTAGTGTATAATATTCTTATGTTTTTCATAATCTTCAAATGTAGGCAAACCATTCTTTCTTATTAGATATTTTCATAGCCAGGTGCCAATAACAACCACAGAACCTATTGGACACTCATAGTTATCATCATCTACTCTAGGATGTAACAACTTATGTTTTGTCTCAACACATCGAGCCAACCAATACTCTATTTCCTCTTCATTGCCCTCAAGTGCAACAACTGTTGTGATGTTCACAACACGCCCCATTTTGCTCCTTAGCAAAACGAGGACCCCTGCTGATGTCTTGCTTTTTGCTTCTGCTTGTGTTTTTTCTGCTTTCTGGCAGTCTGGTAAAAATGAAGGTCAGGTGCATCATCATCATGATATTGCATAGGGTAGGTCATCATCATGAGGTCTGTTTGTCAAAGTTCATATTTTGTTTCTGTGACCTCATATTTTGAAAGAGCTTGAAATTTCATGCAGGTTTGCCTTTTACTTCACTTGAAAATTCGACCATATGTGAAAGTTATGCACGGTCAAAGTCTTGGTCAAACCTGATATTCGCAGGAGCATCATCATTTTATTTTTTATTCTAAGTCATGTTGACAGGATCATCATGATCTTCGCATTATGCAGCATCATGATATCTTTTAGGAAGGTTATATTATAAACTCGGTTTTGCTGAAGAGCATCATCATCATCATATTTAAACCCCCCCCCGATAATATCCTGAGGTCCAATTATCATGATGACATTAACTTTAAGTCGAGGTAAGTTCCCCCCGTCGAGCGGCCTTTGTATCGCGAGCATCATCATGATATCCTTGCATCGCCTGATCTTAAAATATCATGCTGATGGTATAGGATCACCCTGACTTAACAAAATCACCTTCGGCATATTTACATGCGCACGTTCAAAACCTATTGGAGGGTCATCATCATGATATTTGCTGGCATTCGAAATATGATGATGACGACGACTTCATATCCTCCTGGTCTCCCTTTCGCAAGGTCGTCATCATGATATTTGCTGAACTTCGAAATATGATGATGACGGCTTCTTGATCATCATCCTGATCTTTCACAGAACATTCTCTGAAATTCGCTAAGTAATGAAGACATCATCATGATAATTTCGAAGGAGGATCATCATCTTTATATCCTCCTGATATCCGTTTGCCGAAACATCATGATGATCAGCCTATCTATTAAGAAGGGTTCGATATTACATTTCTCAACAGCATCATCATATTTTGTAATATCACCCTAGCCGAAATATCATGATGACCAACTTATCCTTGTGCTTCGAAGACAAAGTATCATGATGATGTCATCATGATAAATCGATGAGAAGTAAATATCCTGATGATCAGCATCATCATATTTTGCAATATCACCCTGGCCCGAATATGATGATGACGTCATCATCATTCTTTATCCTGTCCTGATTATCAAGATCATCATGATCTTGTTTGTTCGCCCGATATTTCGCCAAGTCCTCCTGCCGATGAAATGCAACCTTTTGAGAACATCCTGATGATCATCATCATCATATTTTTATCCTGATCATGATCATCATCATCACATTTTCCCTTCGGCAGGATATTTTCCAAACATGATCCGGTTGGCGAAATATCATGATGACGTCATGTTCCAAGTTTAACAAAGGACCCGAATATCATGATGACGTCATCCCGATCTAATAAACGAAGAACCAATATCCTCCTGATGACCAACAACATCATCATCTTTTCTTTCAGCAGGATATTTTCCAAAACCCCCGATCCGGTTCCCAATTATGATGATGATGTCTTCTTCTATGTTCGACAGAAGCTAATATCCTGATGATCATCATCATCATCTTTTTTCCTTCAAACAGGATATATTTTTCAAGCACGATCCGGCTCCCGATCATGATGATGACGTCTTATTCCAAGTTCGACACAAGCCGCAAATATGATGATGATCTTCATCATGCTGATTTTTCTCGAGAGGGTTACCTTGGCCGCGAAAGGGTCATATTCACTTCATCATCCTGATCATGCCCCTCAGGTAACCCGATAGTGCCACTATCCCCCTGATCTTAACCGAATATGATGATGACGTCATCCTTAGCATTTCAATGAAGCCCGAATATCATGATGACGTCACCATCATCTTCCTCTCCTCGACAGCATGATTATATTCGCATCCTCCTATTCTTCTTCAACATGATGATGATGATGTTGTAGTTCTTTTCTCCAATGTGCGGAAGTGAATATCATGATGATGAGGTATATCGACTAACCTGTTTTTTTGACGCACCGACTGCGAATATCATGCCGATGGGCGGGAAATGAAGCGGTGGAGTTTTGAAGTGTTTTTTTTGGCGCCTCTGACATTTTTTCAGTCAGCGATGGTTGACCCATCAATTTTGAGCAGCTTGGGCGCATTTTTGACGCGTTTTGAGCGGATTTTGGATCTGATTTCCGCGATCTTGCGCAGTCACTTGGATTTAAACGCTTATTCTAGTTTCCTGCTGTTTTTTGTGATAAATGTGAAACTTATTGCTGGTCTTGTCTTGCAGGCTTGCAGTTGAGGAAGCAGCTGGAAAGTCAATACAGTGACCTCATGGAGGCAGAAGATCAGATCTCAGGAGCAAGAAGATAGAGATGAAATGCAAAAGTCAAAGCCATTCAAGTGAAGAGGAAGGTCGCAGCTGAAGATATTATTGCAAAAGACAGACAGAAGTTATTGCCCAGCTGCTGGAACTTCTCAGAAGGGGCAATATTTCGCCCAGATTTGACCACAGCTCAGAGATATTTTTGAGAACTGGTTCACCTGCACTTATTGCTGTAACTAGAGGTTTGAACCAGGAGTTCAGTTAGGTTTTTGCTGTAGTGAGGACAATCAGAATGTTATATATTGTGCCTCTCTACACTGTAATACTTTACAATAGGGGCTACACACAGAGATTTTAGGAAAATACAGCAGGATAGCTTAGCATAGTTTAGAGTAGAAGAAGGAGGTCGCCTGTTTGTCTGCAGTAAGGTGCGCGTGGAATGTCTGGCTGCCTTACTATATCTGTAAAGCTTGTAAGTTCTCTGTAGTATGATCAATGAAACTAAGAGTCATTCCTACATTGTAAATCATGTATGACTAGTCGTTTCTAATACAATAGAATCTGGAGTTCTGCATCTATCTTCTGAGTGTTCTCCTGCTCTTCTTTGTGTTTTGAAATATCTTCTTTGAGAGCTTGCAATTTTAAATGTATGTTTGTGAAAATGCTCAGGACTTACATTTAGGGTTTTTACTGTGGATTTGATCAGATTACTGTGGTATTTACATAGTGGATAACAGAAACAATTAGATCCTTCTGTAGATTAGATGAAGTGTAGTTTAGATCTCTCTAACTTTTCCCAACCCATCTGAATTATCTAGCTAAAAACGCAGAAATCTAAAGAAAATTGTCTCAAATCTGAAGAAGCATGCATAACAGAGTCTAAGTAGACAGTTTTCATAAGTACATGAAGAAGGAAGCTGCATAAATCAAAGAAAAACATCTGAAACTTGCAGCACAGTAGCACCTTTATGCAAAGGAATGAAGAGCATTGACCTATCTCATGACCTCTTTGCATATTCTTAGGCCAGTAAACCACAGAACAAACCTAAACTACGTAAGGCCCCTTGAACATTACAGCTTCACATTGACCAACTGAACTTGACCAACCGAACCATTGTAGACTTGGGATTAGTTGAATCACCAAATGATTCCTTCTTGTCTTTCAAGTATAGTTTCAGTTCATGTCATGTGAATTTTAACTTATTGTTATGATTGCATCAAAACAGTCATCAACAACAACATACACATGTCCTACAAAAAAAATATTTAATTCAATAAAGTGTGACATATAATTCACATAAATACACATGTATATATATAAAATTATATATATTACAAAATAATGTAATAAAAAATATTGAATTAAAGTGTCTTGTTTTACAAGGTCTGAAACACGATCACAGTGATCTGATGCAAACACTTGATTATCATCTTTAATTATTGTTTCAAGTTGATCATGTGTTTTTGTAGGTGTCAAGAATCTTTGTTTCCATTCTTCAAATCATTCTATATTTTCACATGCTTCCCAATCACCTGCAATACAAATTTGACAAAAAACAAGCAAGCTCCCTAGTCCAAATAGTCCATGTGCTTGCATTTGAACTCTTAAATGAATGTCATTTTTTTGATCCACTAATTGTCTCACAATCATGTCGAGTAAGAATATTCTCTTCTTCAACCAACCAAAAGAATCATCGAATTGTAGAGTTTTCACTTGATTGAAAGGAAGCTAGGTGTGCGGAAATCACTTCCTACACTAATCTAATGAGGAGAGGGCTATGCAAATTCAAATTAATCCTTACAAATACAACAACATAGAACATCTAATAGAGATATTTGCAGCAATACACATGAACTAGAAAGAAGACAGAAGAAGAGAGACAAAGATTTACGGTGGGGAAAACCCTTATCGGGTGAAAAACCCCACACTCAAAAACCTGCATAATGTATTAACAAATCTGAAAGTTGTTTACAATACACTTGCAATGCAAGCTTCAATGGTCTTCAACACTCGTGTCTGGAGTCAATCTGATAGCATAACAATACCTATAAACCTGTGATACATTTCCTCCTCCAAGCATCTGTTTATATAGAAAATACAAGGCAATATTGGACCTTTCTTGAGATGGGCGTCCAACTTGGCCTCATGGCCCAAAACCCATGCCTAAGGACACTTGGTCAACATTGTAGAATGTACCTGACACTTGTCCATAGCTCCCATCCCAAAGGGGTCACCTATTTCTAAAATGGGCTATGATAGATGCTCTTACGAAACTTATGACCGTCATAGAATCTGTCATAACGGTTACAACTTATAGCTGTAAGAAAATCTATCATACACAGGCTATAAATAGCATATTCTCTTACAACATTTCATAGTCCACATTGGGGCGCCCAAATATGCCTTTTTCAAAGATGCTTCACGACACATGTCTTCACCTGTCTTACATGCTTCTATTTCTGACTCTTACATGTCATAGATTTGTCATAGGAATCTGTCATAACCGTTTCGGTCAAACATTCCCTTACACAACATGAAAGATGCTGACACATGGCAAAATGCTCCTACCACAAAATGGGATGCCTATCTCCTCATGTGAGGACAAAATTACAAGTTGTCATCTTCCATGTAGGATGACACATCACCGTGCCACATCCCACAACATGACAATATGGAATTTATAATTTATTTACAACATAGGCAATTAATTAATATATACAAACATAAATAATGCAAGGAATTACCAAGGTTGAGACACCTTAATTTCCAACATTCTCCCACTTGTTGAACACCTTGTAAGAGCCAATCGAATAATAGGATTTAACTGCTATAGGCTGAGAGGTCCATAGACTCCGAACACCATCTGAACTTCTCTGTGCTCACTAGTTTCGTCAATGCATCTGCAAAATTCTTCAAAGTATCTACCTTCTCCAAATTTACCTTTCCATCCTCAACCATGTCTCGCATGAAGTGAAATTGAACATCAATGTGCTTTGTTCTAGCATGGAAAGTTGGATTCTTCACAAGGCAAATCACACTCTGACTGTCACAACTGATCGTTATCTAACCTACATCAACACCAATATCTAAACACAATCTCTTAAGCCAAATGGCTTCCTTACAAGCATGAGTTGATGCCATATACTTAGCTTCTATCATGGACAAAGCAACCACAGGTTGTCTCTTACTCATCCAACTAATAGCACCATCAAACAGTGTAAACACATAAGCACTGGTGGATCTCTTGCTGTCAATGTCACTTGCCCAATCTGAATCCACAAATCCATGAATGTCAACAGAATGCTGAGGTCCTGTAACATTACCATGATAGCATATGGAATACTCAAAAGTACCCCTCAAATATCTAAACACTCGCTTAACTGCATCCTAATGAACCCATCCAGGATTAGCAATAAATCGACTAAGGATTCCCACTGCTTGGGTAATGTCTGGTCTTGTGCAGACCATAGCATACATCAAACTGCCAACAACACTAGCATAAGGTACTCTTCTCATGTCCTCCACCTCACTAGAAGATTTTGGACAATCCTCAATAGACAACTTTGTCCCCAAAGAAACAGGAACACACAATGGTCTACAATTTGCCATGCTGAACCTATCCAACATGGTCTTCACATACTTACTCTAGCTTAACCAAAGTTTTCTGTTGGTTCTGTCTCTTCTGATTTCCATTCCTAGAATGTACCTGGCTACCTCTAAATCTTTCATCTCAAACTATGCTGACAACTGAGATTTGAAATCAGAAATCGTATTCTTACCCTTCCCAATGAGCAACATATCATCAACATACAATGCAACAATGAGAATACAATCACCATCAAAGTTAAAGTACACACAGTGATCCGATTTCGATCTCCCAAATCCAATTGACAACACAAAGGCATCAAACTTCAAGTACCACCTCCTAGGAGACTGCTTCTAACCATACAAAGACTTATTTAATTTGCAAACAAAATTTTCTTTACCTTTCACCATGTAATGCTCTGGCTGTGACATGTAGATTTCTTCCTCCAAATCACCATAAAGGAAAGTTGTCTTCACATCCATCTGTTCTACCTCCAAGTCATAAGCTACTGTGAGAGACAACAAGAATCGAATGGATGTCAGCTTTGCAACGGGAGAGAAGATCTCACCATAATCTATACCCTCCACTTGTGAATACCCCTTCGCAACCAATATGGCCTTATACTTCTCAACACTACCATCTACACCAATTTTCTTCTTAAACACCCATTTGCATCCAACGGGTTTTCGTCCAGGAGGTAAAGGTACCAAGTCCAAAGTTTGATTCTTTTCAAAAGAAGCCATTTCATCATCCATGGCCTCCTTCCAAGAACCTACATCTTTCATATCCAAAGCCTCTGACAAAGTTCTAGGTTCATCACTGTTAGTAGCAAAGCATAAGAACAACTAGAATTAAGCAATGTAAAACCAAAGCTTTCAGGTTGCTTTCTTATCCATGTAGACCTCCTCAATGGCTAAGGTTGAGGTTCAGCTTCTTCATCTGAGCTTTTAGAGCTGCTAGAGCTCTTCTCGTCATTAGATCCAACGTTGTCTTTCTGTTCAGTCTTCTCAGGAGTAGCAGGAAACTAAACAACATCCTTTTTCTTTTCTTTTTCTTTTGGCTGTAAAATAGTGGAAGAAGGTGTAATCTCTCTAAAGATGACACTTCTACTATACAACACTTTTTCAACCACAGGATCCCAAAGGTTGTATCCTTTCACACCGACACCATAGCCAATGAAGATACACCTAACAGCCTTATTCTCCAACTTTGACCACTTCTCCCTAGGCACATGTGCATATGCCTCACAACCAAAAATAGGAAGATGCCTTATTGAAGGCTTTCTACCAAACCACACCTCCATGGGTGTCTTTCCAACAAGCGCTGATGTAGGAGATCTATTTACCAAATAGCAAGCATGGCAACAGCTTCAGCCCAAAAATTTTGTTCCAGGCCAGCTCCACTAAGCATACTCCTAGCCTTCTCCATCAGTGTCCTGTTCATCCTTTCTGCAACTCTATTTTGTTGCGGGGTGTATGGAGTTATCTTTTGTCTTTCAATCCCAAGTTCCTTGCAATATTTATCAAGTTATGTAGAACAAAACTCACCACCGTTGTCAGTTCTCAAACATTTAATCTTTTTACCAATCTAATTTTCAGCAAAGGCCTTAAACTCATTAAACTTGCTATAGACTTCAGATTTGCTTTTGAGAAAATAAATCCATGTCCTTATACTATAATCATTTATGAAAGATACAAAATATATAGATTTTGATAACGAAGGAACATTAACAGGACCAAACACATTAGAATGAATAAGGTCCAACACACCAGAAGACTTATGAGAACTTGAGTAAAACTGAACACGGTTTTATTTTCCATATATGCAATGTTCGCAAAAGTCAAACTCAAGATTACAATCATCTAACCCCTCAACGAGGTTCTTATTTTTTAGGGTTCGCAGACCCTTCTCACCAATGTGGCCAAATCTCTTATGCCATAACATTGTCTTTTCAGCAGGAAGTTTAACTTCCAATGCAAGATTACAACCATCAGAATTAGAAACAATAGATTTCTTCACTGCTCGTTCAGATGGTAGGGATGAAATGACAACTGCCCTCTTCCTTGAGTCAGAAGAACTATTACAATGTGGAATGCATGCCTCCAGCTGAAACAGAGTACCTCTCCTAGTACCCTTAGCAACCACCATAGCTCCTCTAGTCATCTTGCATCCTTCTTTCAAAAAGACAACCTGCACACCTGCATCATTCAACATACTTATAGAAAGTAGGTTCCATGCTAAACCTAGGATGTACATAACCCCAGAGATCTCCTTCACTCGTCCATCAAGGAATCAGATAGAGACTTTTCCACGACCAACAATTTTCAGATGAGAGTCATCACCCAAATACACCTTTCCACCATCGAACTCCTCATACTTGGTAAACCAGTCTCGATGCAAGGTCATATGGAATGATGCACTAGAGTCAATCAACTACACATCATTAGATGCATGGGTTGCCAGGGCTACAATGAAAGCATCACCATCTTCTTGTGACTTGTCAGAACCTGAATCAGGAGCTTTCTTCTTCTTCTTCTTCTCCTCTTTACATTATTTTCAGAAATACCCAGTTTTCCCACAGTTCCAACAAAGAGCCTTGGACTTTCCAGGAGATTTGAATCTCCCACGGGATTTGGATCTACCCTTCTCATCTTTCTTGTCCTTCTTTTTCCCTTTCTCCTTAGGTCTTCCACAGACTGCAAGAGCCTCTTTAGCTACCTCAAAAGACTTTCTCTGCATCTCTTCAGACAACAATGAAGAAACCACTTCATCCATTTTGAATGTGGATGTGGTGCTTCCAATAGCCATGACAAGATGGTCCCACAAATCCAATAGAGAACAAAGCAGGGTCATACACCGATCCTCCTCCTCCATCTTCACACCAACAGATGTTAATTGAGCAACCAACATGTTGAAAGCATTCATATGTTTAGCAAAGGATCCTCCATCCTCCATTCGAAGAGAATACAACTTCTTTCTTAGAAAAAGTTTATTGACTAGGGATTTGGCTTGATACACATCTCCCAACTTCTTTCAAAGCAAGTTTACAGTGGTCTCCTCATGGACATTTAATAGAACAGAATCAACAAGACTAAGTCTTATGAGACCCTTAGCCTTTCGATCCTTTAGATCTCAATCATCTTGTGACATTGCAGCTAGTTTAGTGCCACTGATAGTTTCTCAAAGGTCTCGGTCTACAAGCATGTCTTCCATCTTGAGCTTCCACAGCTCAAAATTAGTGCCATTGAATTTCTCCACCTCTATCCTTCCAGATGTGCTTGCCATCTCTCTGCTGCAATAGGATTCAAAATACTCTGCATAGACTCCCACTCAACTTAAGATCAGCTCAAAAAACCTCTACCCAAGAACTAGGACCAAAGGTGATCAAGCTTTGATACCAACTGAAAGGAAGCTACGTGTGCAGAAATCGCTTCCTACACTAATCTAATGAGGAGAGGGCTATGCAAATTCAAATTAATCCTTATAACTATAGCAACATAGAACATCTAATAGAGATATTTGCAGCAATACAAATGAACCAGAAAGAAGACAGAAGAAGAGAGACAAAGATTTACGGTGGGAAAAACCCTTATCAGATGAAAAACCCCACACTCAGAAACCTGCACAATGTATTAACAAATATAAAAATTGTTTACAATACACTTGCAATGCAATCTTCAATGGTCTTCGACACTCATGTCTGGAGTCAATCCGGCAACATAACAGTACATGTAAACCTGTGATACATTTCCTCCTCCAAGTATTTGTTTATATAGAAAATACAAGGCAATATTAGACCTTTCTTGAGATGGGCGTCCAACTTGGCCTCATGGCCCAAAACCCACGCCTAAGGACACTTGGTCAACATTGTAGAATATGCCTGACACTTATCCACATCTCCCATCCCAAAGGGGTCACCTATTTCTAAAATGGGCTATGACAGATGCTCTTACGACACTTACGACCGTCATAGAATCTGTCATAGTGGTTACAACTTATAGCTGTAAGAGAATCTGTCATACACAGGCTATAAATAAAATATTCTCTTACAACATGTCATAGTCCACCTTGGGGTGCCCAAATATATATTTTTCAAAGATGCTTCATGACACATGTCTTCACTTGTCTTACATGCTTCTATTTCTGACTCTTACATGTCATAGATTCGTCATAGGAATCCGTCATAACTGTTTCAGTCAAACATTCCCTTACACAACATGAAAGATGTTGACACATGGCAAAATGCTTCTACCACAAAATGGGATGCCTATCTCCTCATATGAGGACAAAATTACAAGTTGTCATCTTCCATGTAGGATGACACATCACCGTGCCACATCCCACAACATGACAATATGGAATTTATAATTTATTTACAGCATAGGCAATTAATTAATATATACAAACATAAATAATGCAAGGAATTACCAAGGTTGAGACACTTTAATTACCAACATCGATCCCATAGATAATTTTTCATTACACCAATCCACAATTGCACGTGCATCTCTAAATTTTACTGCATCCTCAAATTTTAGTTGCTCTCTAGCAAGAGTTATTTTCAAACATGTTCATGTTCCATCATGTTCTCCTTTACCATGTCCAACTTCAAAAAAACTCCACATATGTTGGATATTGTTTTCTTTGTGAGCCCTACATAGCCAATAAAACATTCGAGCATTTTTGAATTGCCTTGTACAGTTATTTGACCATATGAGATGTTGTGCCATTTGGATTTCTCTTTCTTTTAAACTTTCATAATTTTTTTTTGAAACAATAATGCACAAAATCTGATGAGTGTAACCAGTTATCATTCAAATAAAAATGGTACTCCCTTAAATTTTTTCTATTATCTTCTGTACTATCATTTGCATGTCTGTATACAATATGAACAAAGATGACCATTTGCACTGAATTATAATACTGAGATTGAATTTCCTCTTGTGGAGCAAGAGTATAGTTTTCTGCAAAGTCAACCACTAATAGTATAGTTCCAATTGGAAATGTATTTTTACATGTGAGAATTTGTCAATCAAGCCACCGAACATATTGGGAGTGTTTCATATATTTGGATACAATATTATCCTTAAAGTCTTTGATGAATGTATGCACACTAATTTTTTCTGTGACTAACTCGCAACGCTTTCCAATTTTTCCATCCTTTAAAGAATATTCAACACTCTTGAATCTTTTCACATCCACTAATTGTTGTTCAAATTCTTGTGAAACAATTTCATGCATACATTCTCCTAACAATGAAAAGTTGCCACATCTATTGCATTGTCCATAAATACATGCTTTTGAATAAAATAAGTATTCATTAGATGTTTCACAAAACAAACCTGCTATAAACTCCTTAATTGTTTGAGGTGGCATATTAATACCACATTTCTGCATAATTTCGTTAGTATGTAAAGTACAACGTATATATAAAAAAATATCATAATAATAACAAAATTGCACATGAGACCTACAACAACAAGAGATTCATTGTTTATTAATTTTCACATACCAAGGTTTACATTTCTCGAATGATCTTTGACTTATGGTAATATTAAATGGTACTAACACTGAATCATCTATTTTTTTTATATAATTCAATTTGAGTCATATTTAATAGATGTTTTAGATAATGATTATGAATTTTGGACCCCACTTTTAATTATAAAACATATCTAACATTAGATGATACCCTTGTATTATCATGTCAATATTTTTCAATTAAAGATTTGATTTTATTATTTAATTTCATGTCAGACCTTGGGAGTCTACCACTAAAACTCCAACATTAGTTAATTGGATCATTTTCAATACTTTCTCTTCTCTTTGTTGCTCTTCTCAAAGTTTGAGGATTTATATTTAGAAATTCACTAGTCTTACTTATCATTCTTTTATTTGAAATTGATTTATTAACTAAAGCAGTTGTTATAGCTTTTTGTACTACATTGATATCTTTAAATCAACTCTTCTTTCCAATAGAATCACTATCAAATTAGCAACACTAGATATAACTTGTTTTATTAATTCATCTTTCTTTTTAGGTTTTAAAAAAATGCATAACTTTTTCATTACTTTTCGCATTTTCCACATTTTCATCAATTGCATCATGAGTTGACATTGAAATCCAAGACTTTTTCTATAAAAAAATAGTTTATATAATCTATTTGCATGGGTTCTCATCTGTCTTCAAGAAATCTTACCAGGAAGATTATCCAAGACATTTCTTTCAATCTTAAAAAATATTTTCATTTTCATGCATATAAGGGATTTCATTCTCATTTCCTCTTTCCATATTTTTAGTAGTACAATTGAGCTCATCATTTTTATATCCAACTTCATTTAAATAACTAATATAATCAATATCATCGATAGGTGGGTTTGAAGACACACCTGGATTTGTTTCTATAGTCACATTTTTCATATCATTGAAAGTTGGGTTTGAAGACATACTTGGATTTGTTTCTATAGTCACATTTTCCATATCGTTGAAAGTTAGGTTTGAAGACATACCTGGATTTGTTTCTATAGTCACATTTTCAATATCATTGAAAGTTAGGTTTGAAGACATACATGCATTTGTCTCTATAGTCACATTTTCTTCCATATTCACCATTTCCACATTTGCATCTACATTCATCCCATCCTTCATAGTCTTTTGAATGTTCTTCTCTTCAATAGTCATGGAATTAAATGTTTAATATTCTTCATTTCTTGAATATTTGTTCTTCTATCTCTTTGTCTTTTTGCCTCCTCTCTATCTGTTTTAATTTCTTCAAGTGTCATGAGCTTCCTATATTTTTTTTTACATTGATTTGATCCCATGATTACCAAACCCTCTTGATAAAAATAACAAATGATATTCAATCTATTTTCGTATTGATGTACCTCTTTGAAATTTTGAAGTACAACTAGATGTAGATCCTTTGTTCCATAAATTATGAAGTAAAAGTAGATGTGAATAACAAAATCCCTCTTTCTTGATTCCTTTTGAAAATAGCCCTTGTACTTGATTCCACTTCAAAATTGTTCATATGATTGATTCCTTTTAAAATTTGGATAGAATATGGCATGCCAAGAGATTCCACAAGACATTTGTAATTAAAAAATATAGAAAATATCGTTGTCGGGCCATACATCAGAAATGCAAGTTGCAGGTATACAGTGGTAGTACATTTTTACTAAAATAGGAAATAACGAATATATTAGAAACGGGTACTCATTTTAAAATGGGCACCCATTCTTAAAAGGAATGGGTACGCACCTGTTCTTAGAAACTTGAATTCAAAACCCACGTTTTGGGTTTGCTTTGGGTTTAGGCTTGCGAAAGACATGGTAAGTCAACCCCTAGCCTTGGACTTGCAAGTACAAGGCCATGCTCAGAGCAAGAGAGAAGACTAATTTTACCAGTATGGCTGACGATATTTTTTTTCTAAACTTTTTTACAAAATTAAAACTCATTATTGATGACGATGTGTAATTTTCAAATATGTAATTTTTTTTATTCAACTTGTTTTTCTTTTTATTAATTAATTTATGAGCAAACTGATCCAAAAACTTGAAATGACAGGTTTTTATATTTTTTAATAACTTTTAATTTTTAAAGTTTTTAAAAAAAATTATGTTATCAATCTACACATCATTCATTACACAATAAAAAAATTTATTTTATCAATAGTTAGCTCAAATTATGTTGGTCATACACAAGTGGTTTTCAAAAACAATAATTAGGGCCAATAAAAAATAATAAAAAAAAAAATTTAGAAAAAAATTATAAAAAATATCCTCATCAAATTTCACTATAATACACATATTTTCCTAAAAGGATTTAGAAAAATACTTTTATTTAAGTCAAATTATGCTGGTCGTACACGTGCATAGTATGGTCTTAAAAAAGTGACTTTTAAGAAATAGTTTTTATACAAGTCTATACAAAATTAATTTGTATCATCTGGGTATTAGAATAAATTATATAGTTGAAAACTAAATTCGAAATACTACATTTCATATTGCTGGACTTTCTTAAGATTCTATGTGTAAGTGCTTCAAATTTTGACTCCAACTGTGAGAAACTTTAATTTTCAGGGCAAACACTTTTAGCCAAAAAGTGGACCCAACTTCTTGTACTTACCCTAAATTAAATGTAAAAGTACTTAGCTTTGTTTTTGATGAAGATTGCATCATACAAATGTCATGAATCCACTTGCCATAGTGTGAAATAGACTTTTCAAACAACTATCATTGGTCTAAACTTCACTTCTCACTAATCTTGGTTCACTTTAGTACGTGTAGAAGTGATCTCTATAGGTGCAAACTTAAATCTATGCACATAATTAGATTTGATCTAGCACAATTTAGTTATTTAAAACTTGTTTGCCTCTATGTTTGTTATCTAAATCTGATAAGGAACATGTGGTGTTTAGAACGACCTTTATAGATTCTTCTTTAAGTATAGAAATTATATTTTGAATTACGACTAGTCCTTACACTACCCCAATGTGCAATTTGGAAAAAAATGTACTTTAGTCGACTCACAACAACTAGCTAAAATGAAGGGAGGAGGGCCATTTTAAAATCTAAATTTAAAAGTTAGGGGTGTTAGTGTAACTCATAACTGAATTGCAGTGATGTGTCCAATTTGATCAATGTGAGTCATTAGCTCTTGAAGAGGTGTCATTGAAGTCTTCAATTTGTTGTCAAACAACTCTGTAGTGCTGTCAATTCTTTTTACAAGTTTATAGGAGGTAGTTAAGTTTGTTTACGGTTATAAATTGTAATCTGCCGTTCAATAATAAATACAGTTCTGAGTTTCCTTTTTTTACTGCTGCTGCTATCTTCTTTATTTTTAGTTTTCTATTTCGGGGTTCATATCTACAAAAAAAAAAAAAAGGTGCACTCATACAAGGGTAATAACAATAGAATTAGATATGGAGATCAATTTTTGGGGATGAGTGATGATAGAATTTGAATAAGATAATGTGATTTACCAAGTTTCACACAAAATATCTTCCAATTTTAAAATAATAATAATGTTTTGGCTGTTGAGCTGTTTAAAATTATGGTGTGTGACAAGGCCACAGTTTGGTTAGAGCATAAAATTGACTGGAAGATAAATATAGCCCGTGTATACAACTAATACATTCTCAACTACCATTCTTTCAAATATCGCAAGATGAAATTAGTAGCCGGGGGAAGGGAGGGGTGGGAAGGTGCTGTCAGTGTAATTGAAGAGCAAGATGTCTCGGTATGAATATGTGCAGCTCAACAGTTTGCTGCCCAACTACGACAGCGGTCACAGGCGCCTGGGTTTCGGCAAATCAACATGGTCTGAGTGCAAAGCGCAATGGAAGCTTGCAGCCCCCACCATCGCTGCCTCTCTCCTTCAGTACATGTTCTTCCTTGTTGCCGAGCTCATGGCTGGCCACATCAGCAAGTTTGATTTAGCTGCTTTGGCCATTGCCTTCACTCTTATTAGGGGAATTGGTTATGGTCTCATGGTAATCCTCTTTCATTTCTATACACTTTTCTTTTTTCTTTATGCATTCATAAGGATCACTACAATTGTTGTTTAAAGTTTAAACAGCCGGCATTTAAAAATGAAAAATTAAAAAAAATGAGGTATCTCAAGCGCCAAATGTTAAACAACATGGGGACTCTTTACATTTGGACTAATTGTTGGTCAGTAAACCACCTTAAACACTACTAAAAATGAAATTGTTTTAGGAGTGTGCCTGTCAATGACTAAAATAATGTGAATTAGGTTGAGAATGCCTCAGTGTTTGAACGTTTTCTCAATGACCGGTTTCTACATTAGTTAAATTCTACTTCTCAATACTCACAGTGACTCCAAACCTGATGAATTTACTTCAGAAATCAGAAGGCATATCGACTATTTGAGAATTTCGTTTCACACTTGATTCTTTGGTCCATAATTGATATCAAAACAGAAGTTAAAGATTATGTGATGTTTTATCCAGATTCAGTCCCCTGGTTTCAAGTTAATTTTCATGGATCAATATTTCATCAGTAGTGATTCATAATGTTGGCATGTGCGTCCAGTGCTCCTCATGATGTTTCGTGACATGGACTAACCGCCTCTCGTGGATCCTAACTTTGACGATTGTAGTAGAGATTAATGCCTGCGGGTGTTGGTCTAACGACAATCGTGGTCCATCAAATTGGTATAACAGCCAGTGGTCTCGAGTTTGAAACTCCCCAGGTAACGCTGAGGGAGATTGTTGGCATGTGCATCCAGCGCTGCAATTGTGATCCATCACATAAGAATTCATCTCTTGTGAATGTGAGTGGTCCACTTTACATTCAGTGCATTTAGGTCATGCTCACAAGGGTGAAGCACCAAAACCTCTTAAAAGGTCACCCATCCCAATACTACTCCAGCCAAAAGTCTTTGGTCCAGAGAATAGTTTATAAGTAGACAAAACACGCATGTGTGTTTGGGTGATTAATGGAAATATGGATTTACACAAATGGAGCTGTAAACCATAGAAGCTTCTGCATTTGTCCCTAGCCTCAGTATGCACCACAATACAAGAAAATACAGGTCCTCCAATGTCTAGCTCGCAAATCAAAGAATACATACAAGACAAAGACCATATATTTTAACCAGAGCCAGTTTGCCGAAGCAACCAAGTGTAGACTGCTCTCACAACAGAAAAACAAACCCTAAATTGACAATATTGCTTTTTCCCAAATGAGGAGATTTATCATACATAAAAAAATCCTATAAAGCCAGAAACGATCAAACAAAGGAATACATGGCCATCATTACAGAATAATTTGTAATAAAAAAATTAACACATTTTAATAATGAACAAAATCAAGAGCTCTGCCATATACCGAGCTAGTCCAAAACATGCTTCTTGTGCCCCTTTCTCATAGTAGATGTTCAACTAAACAAAACTAATGAGACCAAACAGAGTGGCTGAGAGACTCTATTTGTTGCCATCATGTAGACATACAAGTTACCTGCTTCCTAGCATGTATTGACAGAATTCGTGCATCTAGGGTTTCAAATAGGAAAGGCCGTTTGGCCATTTCTCCCAACACACATACAGAAGCAAAGTACAATGCCTCGTGGAAGATTTGGATGATAAAACCCTGTTTTTTTTCAAAAAATTCACCCCCATAAAATTTCTTATCAGACCTTATAGATTATCTCCAAATCGACAGATGTTAAGCTACTCAAAAATTGGGAACAATGTGCAAGGTTAATTTCATTCTTTATTTAACCCACATTTTAGTTTGAATTTTGTGTTTTACGCCCTAAAGCAAGAACACATGACCTGTTTAAAGTAGTGTATTGCAAACCAATAAAGGGCAGAATTGAACCGATGACTTGTGTATCCCCTTGACCGTAGGGAGTTGTCCCTCTTTTCACATATCGAAGGAGCTAATTTATCCTTCTCAATATACTATTTCTTATTTTTTGGTTATCCTGAGCTAGAATATGTTTTCATGTATTTTAGTCGACCACCACTTTCTACTTGCCTTTGATCTCTTTCCGGGATATCTTTGTGTATCTCTTGCATGGAAACAAAGAAAAATAAAAGAAAAGCCCTTAATTTCTACTATTATTTTCCATTTTACTGTTTGGGTATATTTTGCCATGGTTTTGCTCCAAAGTTTTTCAATTTATTGGTTTTGGGTATTATCTGATTTAAATTTTTTCCAAGACCTTTTAATATTTATAGACAACACTATAAGGAACGGCTTCTATAGACTTTTGGGTATATTGTCAGAAAATAACAAGCATTTGTGCATCTTTTTGTGCAGCTAGGAATGGGAACTGCTGTAGAAACATTTTGTGGACAAGCGTTTGGAGCTCGGCAATTCCATATGCTTGGCATTTACATGCAACGATCTATTGTCATACTTTCAGCAACTGCAGTTCTTTTGTCTATACCATGCTTTTTTGGAGAACCTATATTCAAACTGTTGGGACAATCCACTGCCATTGCTGCTAAGTCTGGAGTTCTCTTGAAATGGATGCTTCCCCAACTATTTGCATTTGCAATAAATTTATCTGTTGAGAAGTTTTTACATGCACAGAGTTTAATTTTACCTATAGTCTGGATCTCTGCAGGAGTGCTAATCTTCCATTTTGTAGTGTGTTGGATAACTGCTTTCACATTCAAATTAGGCCTGATTGGTATTGTTATGACACACAATGTGTCATGCTGGTTACTTGCCATCTTTCAGTTTCTGTATGTTATTTTGTCTGATTCGTGCAAAACTTCATGGACTGGCTTCACTCTTAGTGCATTCCGTCAACTTCTATCATTCTTGAGACTTTCTATATTTTCAGCCATAATGGTATTGTAAGTATTCAACTTTAGTTCACCTTAATGGCACTTCCTTGCAATAGTTGATACAATTCTTTGAATGCTTTTAATGTTCTGATTGCTTTGTTCTTTGGTTCATGGTGGGTTATATACATTAGCCTGCAGATTTGGTACTATCAGATCCTTGTTTTTCTTGCTGGCACATTGGATGATCCAGAAGTTGATATAGATGCCCTTTCAATAAGGTAGTTAATCCTGATGCTTCAGGCCATTGCTTAAGAAAGGTGACTAAATACGTATATATTTTAAAACTGTTGTCCACTTTAAATCTTGTTGAAAATTTCAGCTATACAAACCAATTGATAATTTATTAATTTGTATTAGAATTTTGAGTTGGTTCAATTTGTTTCAGGGTCTTCTGTGATTAAAGTTTTGTTTGCGGTGAATTTGGTTTTGGTGGAAAATGCATTGTGAAAAAATGAAAACTTAAACGAAATGAGTTTGAGTGTGTTATTCTTGTCTAAATTGCAGCATTAATATGATACTCTTGGAGTTGATGATACCACTTGGCTTTGGTGTAGCCATAAGGTGTGTTAAACCTGAAAATCCTTTCTATCTACACGCTTATAGCACTTTGAATGGTGATACAAAACACAGAAGAGTGGTTGTAAATAATTGAGATTGCTATTGTTGCACTCAAACTCAAGTATCTTTCCATATTACGTATGCCTACTAAAATGAGATTACAATGCCAATGAGAGGTTCTCTGCTTACCTGCCTTGGTAAATAAGGGTCACTGTCTTTGCTTTATATAGATATGTAGTCAATAATATGCTACTTGCAGTGATTCCAAGATATTGTCCTGACATAATCTGAGTTTGGGCTTGAGCATCTTAGTACCTATGTTATTTATGTACAATTATTCTAAATTTTCTTTAATTCTATGGGACAGATAATTTATGGGTCTATGACGTATTTTGACATCCTCCTATCACACATTCAGGGATTAGAAAATATATGAAGGCAACAGCAAGTACAAATTTTGGTGCACAATAGTCCATTGTTATCAGTCTATTCTAAATTAAGTGCACAAACATTTCATTGGAGAGAAAAGCAGTTCAAATCATCTACAGTGGGAAGAGGTCTGCAGTCAAATGAAAAGTCAAAACCAGTTAGAGACAGTTAGGTTTCTTACTCTTCTTTGTTATTCTGCTATCCTAACTATGATGCTTTACTTAAATAAATAGTAAAATGTAGAATGACAACCAACCTAAATAGCAAGCATTTACTGAAAGTAGAAAACGAGCTATGGAAATGGCTACATTTTGATCTGCTTGATTTTTTCATGCTTTAGTTGCATTCTTTTATAATTTATATAAATTAAAGAAATACTATAATCAAATGACAAAAACTGAATGGGCAAGCCATATGCATCAGATAACTAAATCCAGTGATAAGTTCTTCTCAGAAACGGTGGAAGAAGGGTCACAACATCTTATCTTTTTAAGTGCTTTGACTGTATTCTAACTATATTACGCATGTCACATTCAATTATATAGGAATCTCATCTATTTGGAATGCATGACCCATTCCGTCTAGAATTTTTTTTTACTGGCAGCATTCGTGTTGCAAATGAACTTGGAGCTGGGAATGCTGAGGCTGCATGCTTTTCGGTTTTTGTTGCAGTGGCCACATCCTCAATCATAAGCATTTTCTTTGCAATAATTTTTCTTCTTTGCAAAAATGTGCTGGGGTATCTCTTCACGGGCAGTTCAGCTGTTGCAGAAAGTGTCTCTGAGCTGGTTCCATTTCTCACTGCATCCATCCTTCTTAATGGCATACAGGCTGTACTTTCAGGTAAGCACATACATCTCCACTGTTCACCAAAATTTTGGTTGTGACTATTTGATGAAGAAGGGTAATTTTAAATTTATTAACCATGTGCATATTAGATGGAAAGTGGTGCATTTTATGATATGTAGACTGACATTGCAAACCTACTTGATCAGGTGTGGCGACAGGATCTGGATCCCAATTCTATGTTGCTTATGTGAACATCATATCCTGTTATTTGGTGGGACTACCACTAGGCATACTTATATGTTTCAAGTTTAACTTGGGAATAACTGTGAGTGTTCAAGGTCCCTTGCTATTGATGAACTGAGTTATCACAAGGACTAGCAGTCTAGCACGGCTTGTGGTTACAGATGTTTTAAATTGTACTTGATTGAATTTTTCTGTCTACACTTGGTACTGTTAGTGTTTTTCAAAGAGCTTTCTAGTTGGAAATTCTTCTTCTAATACTATTATGATATAACCATGACTGTTCTACCTTGAGTTTCTACATCATGTGTTTTTTGAAGTGCATATTTAACATCTCGTTTCATTTTTGTAATCTATCTTTTTAATATATAATATAGAGAAAACTAAGCTTTAATCTGAATTGAAATTGCATTTCCACAGGGCATATGGTCTGGAATGATAGCTGGGACTTCACTGCAGAGCCTAATCCTCTTCTACTCTGCATGGAATACAAATTGGAATGAGCAGGTTGGTAAGACATGATGGACACTGTATTTGATGAGTAATATTTATATTGAATTATACCATGCATTTGAATGTAGGCCAAGCAAGCATCAGACTACTTGAGTGCATGGAGAACAGACGTTGGAGCCTCCCCCTAAGAAACATGACCAACTAACAAAGAATTGTATTATTTATACCATGCCATGATTGTGTATATAATATTATAATTGTAAAGAATGATCAGTGGCATTGTTAACAATTCATAGGTGCAGATTCCTTCCTGCAAATGAATTTGTATGTATGCAGAATTATTGTACACTCTATTTCGTAGTTATCAACCATGCTTGTAAGTTAATCAAACAAACTTTTTGGGTGTTACGCTTCTATCAGTTGTTTTGAAAAGGGGCGAAAATTGTGGGCTATTCAATCATATAAGATTAACAAAAAGTGTCATAATATGGTAGGGTTAAATTACAGCAGAAGTAGAAGCATGGATCTAGGTTCTTAGGAAAACCCAAATAGCTCAATTCGGGACATTAGTCCTTAAACCACTATCAAAAAATAAACTGAAGTAGCCAGCTAAACTATCATCATCACTCTATCTATCGGACTTATTCAAAACATGAAACATACTGTGCATTCTAGTAGGACCGAAGTGGACCTATCTTGTCATGGACTTGTTCATGAAAATCCATCCCAAGGGCAGATACCAACTGCCCATCTACCTTCTATTTGGACCGAAGTAATCACCCGGGAAACCAAGGGTGGGATCAATCCCTTCATCCTTGAAAATTGAGAATAGGTTGGGTCTTCCCGTATGCCAATCCTATTTTGTTACATATCAACTCAGATGGATTTATTAATGATTTGCTTATGTATGAACAGTGGTCTCCAAAACCAGACGTTGGGGATTCAAATTGGGGATATAAAAAACAATTACTTTGAGATGCAGAAAAAAGGCCTAGGTGCTACTCTATATTGATTATTTAGTTACTCAGAAACTGGTTCTATATTTCCATGCATAGAGTTGAATGCTGATCCGGCTAAACCATGGACATGACCCCCTCACAAAAATAACTTTCAACATAACAAAAACAAGAAAATACTTGGCTATCACTCTTGGTGGTTAGAAGGCAAAACCATCACCATACTTGTAATACAACTTTTCTCCCACAATTATTTAATTATTTGCAGCAGATTTATTATAGTTAAGATAATTTAGAATATATAGCGATATTAAAATAGATATAAATAACAAATGCAAATTACAACATGTGATAATTTAATAAGAACTCTAAAGTAAATAATTAACAAAGAAAATCGGATAACATAATCACATAATTCGACTATATATATATATTAAACATCAAAGTTTCAATACTTATCTGAATCAAAGTACTTGGATCGGCCACTCTCACCCTAGGAAGATTTTAGTGGTCTTGGCCCTCATAGTTATGGAACACTTTAGGAGGAACAATTCTCATTCATAACACAACGTGACATGCTCAACACAAGTGCTTTAGAGCCATTCTCAATAGAACAAATGCTCAACACAAGTGCTTAACAAAGTAAATGCTCAACACAAGCCCTGGCTAGGACAATTCCGAGTGTACTCTAACCCCGTGTTCGATACACTCTGTGTGTGTCTTTTGCAATGCCCATAGCCCACCAAAACCACCTTCTTCCTTGGGTGATCTCCATGCCTTTTCCAAGTCTCATATGAATGCTTTATATAATATTTTAAGGGGTGGTTTCCAAACCATCACACCCTTTCACAAAGGTTTCCTTTTAATAATTATTTAAATAAATACATTTATTCCTCCTCTTTTTAAAAGAGTTTATATAAGGACTCTTTATTAATGCTCATTTAACAAAATGAGCATAATATTCTTTACTTTTCTATCTCACTTTTAATTCTAAAGAGTTATTTCATGAAAAAATAACTTTCATGTTACTTTGGGGAAAAAGTCCTATAACATTTCTCCCCTTGTAAATCAGTTTTGAATCTACATCATAACTCACCAAAGTTAGTCAGTCAAATAAGTGTGGATGTAATACTATCAATATCACAATGAAACTATTTCACTTTAACTTCATCTATAGTTTTATTTCAAATATTCTAAAGTTTTTCCAATAATTCATTCTGGTTTAACTTTAATAACAATTAGATTCTATAGAAATGTTGGCATCAGGTTTTGTCATTGATGTCAAAAGCATTATTGTCACATGTAGTGTTAGAGTGATCTCAGATGGCTTGGTATTGGTTAGTATTTGAGCAGTGTTTAGGGTGATCTCAGTTGGTTGATGAGATCTCAGTTGGTTGATGATGAAGATCTCAGATGGAGTGTATGTTAGTAATGAAGTGATGGAGTGTTCTCAACAGGAGTTCTTTGATGCAATATGGTATTGATATCATTATGTTAGGTCACATGATCTCATTGTCTGTCAATTGTTGTCATATGATCTCATTGTTGTTTGTTTGTCACAGGATCTCATTGTTGTTTGTTTGTCACAAGATCTCATTGATTGTCCACAGATTGTTGTCATAAGATCTCATTGATTGTCCACAGATTGTTGTCACAAAATCTCATTGTTGTTACAGGACTCAATTGGACTTGCTCAACTATGGATTGTGGATGTCACGGATTATTTGTATGCAATAGAGTATACATGTCTTGCTTGAGGTCTACACCAGAAGATAATATACTTGCTTGAGGTTTACACTAGACAAATTAAGGATTGAAAGTGGTTTGAAGATCTAAATGGTTAAATCTTTAAAACCCTAAGGGTTTCTAAGTTCTAAAAACTTAAATTCTACCTAAAACCCTAAAACAACCTAAGGGCTATGCATACAAGTTCCTTTTGTTTTATTTTGAAGTTGACTTACTATCGTAGGTTGAAGGTCACTTAAGTGACAAACTAAGGGTATCAGTGTCATGAGAAAATCGGCCCTCCCAACCTAGGAAACTGATGTTTACCGGTATCACTTCGCTAACGAGCGCCAAAAGGAAAATCAAGGTTGTTCGTTTAAAGTTTCGAAGGCACGAAACAAGAAATCCACGGTGCAAATTTAAACTTTATTCAAACTACAACGGACATCCTTGGCGAACACAATTTGACAGGCATTTGGTCGTATGTTGAGTAATGCAGTTATAGACAGTTGCTTTTGTAATTGTTTTTGAACGATGGTTTGTTAGTTTCAATGAAGAGAGGGATGATGTGTTGGGTGCTTTCTGATGAGTTTGAAACAAGCTAAATGTGAGGTGTTTGTGGATAGTTTTTTTTAATGGAAAATTTGTCACAGAATGAATAATAGCCTCAGTTTGAAAGAAAAAGGGTTTTATGAGCATATCCAAGAGAATGGAGTGAAGAAAGCAAGGAGTTAAGTTCTACAAAGGATATACCTGAGTGTGGAACAATTTTGTAACCTTAGTAGTACTCTACATTATTGTTTTTACTTGTTTTGAAGTTGATGTTTTATGTCCTTGTGAATATGTATTTGAGAATGAAGGTGTGATTAGGGGTTTGTTTGTTCAAATGATGAAGTCATTTTTGAATGGTGGTGATTTGGTGGGCAGAACATTCTAAACTAAGTATGCAGGTGCTTGAGGGGAGTAAAGATGATGTTATTAATGCAAGGTTTCCTTTGTATGTGTTTGTATGATTTTGTAAGGCAAAAATGAACATGTAGATAGTATTGCAAAGAAGCACATTGAAAAGGGTTTGTTATAAGTCTGCATTGTGTTCAAAGATGTTACTAATTTTGAATATGTTCACATAGAGAAGGTGATTGAGTGAGAGTTACAAAATTCATCTATAACCTTAGTACTCTGTATGTTTACCTGTTTTGTGATTGGAGTGGGTGCTCTTGATGAATAGAGTTAGTGTTCTTGATGCGCTATGGATTGGTGTTCCTATCAAGATGTGATAAGTGAGATCCTTGCTAGTGAGGCATAAGTGTAATCAGTGAGATTTTGGTCATTGAGACAAAATGGAAAATTTGGTGATGTTAGATAGTGGTTTTTCCTTGTTTAGGGTTTTCCACTTTAAATCTTGTGTCATGGTTTCACTTGTATGATTCTATTGTTCTCTATAACTTTGGCATGTTAGTATTAATTGTTTTTACAACTATTAGGCTAATGAATGAACTAGTTTTATTAGATCACTGATTCACCCCCCCTCTCTCAGTGATCCATTGTATTCCAACAATTGGTATTAGAGCAACAGGTTCCTTGCAGAAGTCTAGTAGACTTGGGTTGATCTTGGTAATGGAATACTATGGCAAAAAGTAAAAGAAATAAGGGAAGAAGAAATGCTAAGCAAAATGCTAATCGACAAGCACCATAAAAAGCAAACACACATGGTGATGTAGAAGCAATTGAAAGAAATGACTCACAAGTTGAAACAGGTACAAAGTTAGAAGAAGAATTTTCTGGAGCACCCTTCTTTAATGGTACAAATTTCTCTATTTGGGTTATTAGGATGCAAGCATATATATCTTCTTTAGGGTTTGATGTGTGGATGTCAATAGAGAATGGGTATTCTATATCTTCTCAACCACCTACTACTACAAGTGATAAAGAGGCTTATGAATGTAATGAAAAGGCAAAGAATGCTATTCTTTCTGGCTTGTCTAATGATGTTTCTTGTAAAGTTATGCACTGCGAAACTGCACAGGATGTTTGTAAGAAATTGATTAGCATCTATCAAGATGATATATTTGAAGGAGAGGACTACTAGGTGATTGAGGATAATGGCAAAGAAAGGAGACATTCTCATGATGAAGAAATCAAATCTGATCTAGAGGATGATGAAGAAGTAGATCTTGAAGAACTCTTTTATGCTTACAATGTGGTTGAAAAATTGAAAGAGGAAAACTTAAGACTAAAGGTACAACTTCAAGAAGAAAAAGAATCAAAAGACAAAGTACTTTTAGCCCTTGAAGAAGCAGAAAAACTGATCATAGATTTAAAAGTGCAAGTTGAAGAAGGTAAGAAAACAGAAGAAGTAATAAATTAGTTCAAGGCAAAAGAGGTTGATTGTGAAAAGTATGAGTTTGAGACAGTTTCCTTGAGAAAGGAACTAGAAAAGGCATCCTCCAAGTTGCACAAGAACCCTCAATTTGAAAAGAGCACTAAATGTTTGAATGAGATGTTGAGCAAGCAAAAACATTACAAGGATACTACTGGCCTAGGCTATGAAAAAAGGTAGAGTTCTAAGGTCAGAGAAACTCCTAGGAAGAAAATAGATCTAAACTATCATTCTTCTACTCCTAAGACTGAAGACAAGAAGAAGACAAAAGAAAGAACTCCTCCACAAGTCAACAAGAACAAATTTAGAAGGTTTTTCCATCAAGGACATCATCAAAACACTAGGTTTGAAAACTCTTTTCATGGTTATTGCTATTCATGTTATGAATTTGGTCATAGAGCAATAGAGTGTTGGATGCATACAAGGAAAGTTGGATAGAATAAGAATTCTTATGAGTTTTCAAATAGAAGAAGTAATGTCCTATGTTATAAATGCAACCATCTAGGTCACACTGCAAGGTTTTGTAGTACACATGTAAGAAATGATGCTTTTGGATTTTCAAGAAGATATAGTTCTTTTGTTCCTCTGGTTGGTTACAAGATCACTTGTTATAAGTGCAATAACATTGGGCATAAAGCACAAAATTGTAGAAGTAGGTTGATGAAATCACCTAGACATAACAAGAAGATAGATACCCTGACCAAGCAGAAGAAAGAATTAATGAAAGTGTGGAGAAGAAAACAAGACCAAGAAAAAGAAAAACCTAAACTTGTGCATATTGCACAAGAAGCATCACTAATTGCTTAAAGAGCAGCATGAGGTCAGGGGGAGATGTTCATTGCCTTATCATTCAAGCCCCATGGAGAAGATTAAGAGGATGTGTCAGTAGGAGTCAGAATGATCAATGTGTATCAAGAGATTATAGTAGTCAAGGAGCAAGCTTTTATGGAGACATGTCATCGTAGTGAGCAGACTGCATAAGCTATCAAGGTATGGTCTACATCATACAAGAAACTTATCAAGTCTAAAAGTGGTTTTAGCACTGTCAATCAAATATTGGATGTATGTGTTACAAGTATGAACAAATCTATCATGTTTTCAGGATATGTTCAACATGGGTTTGATAAAAAGACCATAGAAACTTCTAAGCAAATGCAATTGAAGGGTGTAAATGTAGTCTCCTTAATATTTGCCAACATGTTTCCTATTTTTGTTCAAGTTGGACCTTTGGAAATGGGTGTGGACATACATCAAAGCATAATTGAAAGTGGATCTTTTTGTTAGATGTATTAGTTGTAAGTGCCACCTTCAATCACTATCAATAGGTTCATGATATTTTTATAGGATCTGTCAGGTACATGATTGTGTTGACAACATGGTATGACAGTTACAGTGGCAAGTCATTAACAATGTTAATTCTTGATAGTATTGACTAGTGTTTGTGGTTGTAAAGTTGTAAAGGACAATATTTGTGACTGTATCAGGATAGTGAGCAGTGGTTTCCATCGTATCATAACAATGATTTGTTATCAAGACAATGATCAACATTTTGATAGGCTTTGATGAAGATAGTGGTTTGTGTGACAATGATGCATTAGACAGACCATGATATTTAGGACAGTGTTTGTGCTTTGTGACAGTGTGACAGTGATGTATTTGTATGATCATGGTATTCAGGACACTGTTTGTGATTTGTGTCAGAGGACATGACAGTGTTGTTTGTGATTAGTGATTGTGTGACAGACAGTGATGTATCTATATCCTCTATATCAGACAGTGGTATGACAGTTCTTTGTATCCTCTGTATTAGACATCACTATATTTGTATAAGACAAACACTATGATTTAGTGTGACAATGTCAAAGGGGGAGTAAGAGTCTGTCTAGTATGCAAAACTAAATCTTGGCATCATGATTAGTAGGGCATTATGATCAGTGACTTTTGTGACATTAGTTTTCTGATCAGTATTTCTAGGACATCAGAGCATGGGCGTCAAGATATTATAGTATTTCAAGATTCAATCACCACAGATGCCAATATCATATAGGGGGAGTTGTGAAAAGTACAATTGTTGCAAAATAAATGTAATTATTGCATGAAAGATAGGGGGAACTTCATTAGATAACAGATTCTCTCATGCCAAAGAGTACAATCACAGTCCCTTTGTCTTTGATGTCAAAGGTGAAGAGATTCAAGAGAGGAAGTCATGTTTTGCCATCAATGACAAAGGGGGAGTTTGTTGGCATTAGGTTTTGTCATTGATGTCAAAAGCATTATTGTCACATGCAGTGATAGAGTGATCTTAGATGGCTTGGTATTGGTTAGTATTTGAGCAGTGTTTAGGGTGAACTCAGTTGGTTGATGAGATCTCAGTTGGTTGATGATAAAGATCTCAGATGGAGTGTATGTTAGTAATGAAGTGATGGAGTGTTCTCAGTAGAGGTTGTTTGATGCAAAAAGGTATTGATGTCTGTTGGCGTTTCAATTTGCACCTCTAGAATGCGATTTGGAAACAGACAGCTATGCACAGATAAACTGCTCTCCTATTGGAAGGGGGAGTTCCCTTTCTTGCTGATGTTTGCTGAAAAGATAAATTAAATGAAACTTTGCCTATCTTCTTTTTGATTCTCAGCTGCGAGCACAAGGTTATAAAACTCTAAACACTACAGAAGAGGTTTTTTCCTTTTTTTAAAACTTCTACTACAACTAAACAAAGACTAACGACACTTTCAATCTCCTGAGTAAATTCAGAGCAAAGGAAATTTAAAGTGAACAAAGAATGATTGTTAACACAAAAACTTAAGCAGTTTTCCTCTAGGTTTACACCACAAGACTAAAAGTACTTTAATGATTAAATCTAAAATGAAAGCTGCAAAAAGCTACACATCTGACGACGATAACTTGATGAATCGAGATAGAATATCAGAGCAAAATAGGCATGAGACTTCTATTCAATATCATAAAGTTTGCACAACTCTAAGAAAGCAATGCTGCAGCAAAAGACAGGCATACAACAAGCGATCAAACACTGGAGAACAATGAACACAGAGTGAACAAACACTCGGAAAAACAAAATCCGCAGGCTAGAATAGGCACAACAAATTTGTTCTCACCAAAGTCCTTACATACAATGGGCAAGGATGCCCTTATTTATACTAAAATCAAAGGAGTAGGGAACCCTAAAATCTCCTTGATTAACCCTAACTTGCCAACTCACAAGCTTTATTACTATTCTAAGACAAAGATACAATAAATAAATGATTTAAAGAAAAGAAGATTCCAACTATCACAAGGTGATTTCTTTTCTAAATATAGAATGGATGAGCTTAGGATGAAAGCACGTGCTTTAAAACAAAAAAACATCTGTTTTAAAGCTGCTTTATTTTGAAATGCATCCTCATCAACATTCATGCTTTTTGGTGATGTCATCCATTGATATTCTGGGAAACAATATCTTCTAAAAAGTGAGTGACTGCATCTCTGCTAGGAGCACTGATACTCTCTAGAATGATATTCTGATTTTCTAACATTTCCTCACCAGTGGCAACCATCTAAAGAAATTCGTGAACTTCACCCGCAGCCTTGTCAAATTTCACTGTCATTGCGGCAAAATGACTCATCTTGCCGGCATTGATATCATCATTAAAATTGTTGCGAACAAGAGTCTGGAACTCTGCTTGCACTTCCCTAAGATCATACAAGGTACCATCTTCTCTTTCATACGAACACATGATTTGAGAGACAAAATATTTGACGAACTTGAGGATGTTGACTACCTTTTCTTTCCATTCAGTCAACTCTGAAATCATACTGTCATAAGTTTTTACTGTGAAAAGATATTGAGCTTTCCAAGTAGAAACTGTCTTCTTATCTTCAGCTAAATCAATAGTATCAAGTGCAATTTTTAAGTCAGAGATAATGATCTTGAACATCGGTCTATTTTCTGCCATGGTCTGCTGCAATCCCTGTATACCTTGGCATAAATCATGAGCATTATACTTCAACTGATAAAGCTCTAAAAGCACAACTCTCCCTTTGGTCACAAATTCTTCCACCCAACTATTCATGTGTCTCCCATAGAGAACCAACTGATTGAAATGTCGCTAATCGGCTGGTGATTCAAGATTTGGTGGAAGAAGTAAATCAGCTTGTGAAGTGCCATGGAAAAGGTTGGAAATGTACTGTCGTAGCTTTCGAACTTCAGCTTTGAGAGCTGCCTTGTCTTCTCCATCTTTCAACACCCTTTCCTTCAAATTATCTGTTGCAACCTCGAAGAGATTTACATCTATATGGCGGGTACTTCTGCCAAGGTTAGCTTTGACAACCATGAAGTCATCAACCTCGACATCATTAGCACTTCTATTTTCTGGTGGTGTTGCAGTTTCAAGGATTATTTCTCCATCCGCATTCTTCTCAACACGAACCTGCTTCTTCAGTTGCTTGTTTGGTGTGTCTTGGTAGACACTTTTTAGCTCTATTAAATCCAACTGATATGAGGGCTTTCTCTTCTTTCTTCCCAGAATGTTTTCAAGTTAGGATGAGCCATCCTCTCTTGGAAACTCGGTTCTAACCTCGTCAGCTCCTGATGAATCAATGTTTGTATCAAAGTTACGAACCGAAGAATTTGGCTCTAAATCTATGTGGATAGGAGAAGTGATCGGTGAAGAAGGTGGAGAAACATGATCTGAAGGTAACACCTCAACATGCGGCATTGTTTCAATAGGAACTTTTGGTTCAACTAGTGGTTGTTCCTACTGGACATGAGCTGGAGACTCATCATTTTTCCTCTTTAACTTAGCCATTTTCGTTCCTTCTGGAAGAACACTCATAGCTTTTATCCTTCATTTTGGATTGGAAGTGGAAGGCCCTGATGGTTGCACAACTAGTGGCTCTGCTAACGGAATATCATCCTTCCACATAGTCTACAAGAATATCAAACTATTTTTAACCACTCGACTTGTTCTTTCTTCAATGGAAGTGCTCTCTTTTACTGACCAATTAACTGGTGTCAACGGTTGTTGCTCAATTTGGTCTCTAAAATACGTGGGAAGTAGAACTTCACCACTTTCTGTCAAACCCTATATGTCTTCTGATAAGATATCAGACATCTGCTGAAGAGTGAACCTGTTGTAACTACGTTCTCGCACTTCAAACTCATCAGGACAATTAGCCCAGAAGTCTTCAACCGCATGCTTGTGCGTACAATTCTGTCCAAGATGTGATGCATAAACACCACGGGGATCATACGAAGATCTCCTATCAAAAAACTTAAGACCATATCTATATGATTCATTACCGATTGCCTTGGCATCTGCTCCAAATCTACATCTATAAATACTCATCCCAAGTGGAAAATTGAAGGTTGTCTTGCGTCTGCTACGCAAAAATATATGAACTTCATAGGCTTGCCTCAAAAATTCCATAAATACAATTTCATCTGTAGGATATCTTAGCAACATGGCTGGCTCTCCTGAGAAGCCATATACTCTGATGTAGGAAAAAGTAGGACATTGGATAAACCAATCAGCCCATTCTACCATTACTATTCTAGCCTCTACTAAAAACCATATATGCAACTTGTTGTCCATATCTCACACTGCATGCATCAAGAATGCATCATTCACCCACCTGTAATGTCGTTCAACTTGAGAGATCTCTAACTATGGGAAATGATGATACACATGCTAAGTACCTAGAGTTCCAACAACATTCAAACCTTTGAATTCACCCTAAAAAGCCATCAAACACACAAGGTATGATATCATGTGGAATTCATGAGCCCTTTGAAAATCAATTATTTGTTGGTGGAGACTATCACTGATGAGTGCTGACCAGTCATAGAATTCGGTTCCATCAACAATCTGGGACATGATGTAAAACATCCAAGGATGGAACTTGTTAGCATCTGCTTGACCCGTGATCCTACTTAGCAAAGTAATCATTATGGCATGCTCCTCCTTGAATTCTCCACATCCAACATTCTTTGGCATGACATTCTGCTTCTCTTTTAACCACCTCTGACCAATCTTTTTTCTGTATTTTTCTTTATCATTGTTCCAAACCTCTTGCATTCTTCAAGTGAAACAATTAAGTTTTCTCTCTAAATAGGTATTGTAAAACACTTCTCAATGTTGTTTGGCCTCAAGCTGCAGAGCACACGTCCATCTCTTGACTAAATTTCTCTTGTGACTGAGTTGTAATGCGTCATGCAAGCAATTACGAACTCGATACTTTGCACTGTGATAGGAAAGGATGCCGCTATAAGCAAACTGGAGTGTCCTAGATTCCTGATAGCATTTTTCCCTGCATCCTCCAAAGAGTGTAAATTGATTACTGGAAGAACTTTATGCAAGTCTGTTTCACAAGTTCTCATGTAATCTTGAACTAATGCCGTTTTGTGCCTGATTTGTGTTGGAGAGTACTGCTTATTGGAAGATTTGAAAATCAACTGTGAACACGCCTATGTCAAAAAAACTTGGACAAATGGCTGAAAATTATTTGCTGATTTTTAGAAAAAGCAAAGTGTGAGCCAAAAAAGCTGGCACATGAATTTTGTAGATAATTCTGTTTCTAAGCAACCCAGATTGTCGGATTTTGAAAAAGTGGAGATTTTCTTGAAAAAGCAGGAAAAAAGTAGTTTCCTGAAAAAAAGCAAAACTCCAATCTTCAAGAGGATAATAATCTAGATGGACCCATCTCAACGAAAACTGAAAAAGCTCTGGTCAGATTTCTAAAAAATGATCTCCTTGAAACAAGAACCCTGAAAAAGCAAGCCTCTCTTCTTCCTCAATCCGAAACTATGAAGAACACTGAAAAAACACTTGGTTTAGGTCTTCGAATCTTCATTGAAAGAAAACTAAAATCTTTCCTCTTGATGCAACTTGCAAAAGATAATGAAATAAAGAAGCCAAATGCTTATCTTTATAAATCTTTAGGGCGAAAAAGCAACTTTATTTGTGTGAGAATAAAACTTCACTCTCATCCATGAAGAAAGCAACTTTAAAAGCATAAATCCAAGTGGATGTCTTCGAATACGAATAATTCCTATTTTGTAGTTGTCTATGGCTTCATGTGCAAGATGACTAAAAATATCTTCTTTTGATGATGTCATCGAACACGCGAGTCGGAAGAAGTGCTAGTCAATTTTTCTTTGTTTTCGACACTTCAACACTCGTTTTGACTCAAATATGGCATGTCTCCGATTTCAACAAGGTAGAAAAATGTCACCATTGACTAAAAAAGTTGATTGATCCTGACATTTTGGAGACTTATCAACTGAGATTCCATCCCCTACCTTCGATTGACGATCTGGCATCATTTGACCAAGTTTGACCTCCTGAAAACTGCTAACAGGTAAAGATTAGGAACAAAAATGTCAGAAAACACTGTGGACATGAAAAATATTCTAACACTGCTCAAGTTGGGCACCCCAAGTCACCTGGGGCTCTTGGTTTTCCAACACTTAGCCATTTTTTCAATTTTTACAACTTCTTCAATTTCTCGATTTGTGTGTGCGTTCCGGTGGCACAGGACTCCTGTTTGGCTGTCAATTTCTGCCAACTAGGATGAAAATGAGTCTGATGATCTAGAAAATAGGCAGGCTTGATAAAAATTGAGCTGATTGTACCTTCTGTTTGCCTCAAAAAATGTGTCAAACTGATTAACTCTAAACCGGACCGGGCTGACGGAAGGAGATTCATGTTTTTCAAGAAAATATTCAAAAATAAACTAACTCTGGAGGGTTTGGGTGCCCCAAGCCACCTGGGGTGCCTGGTTTGTCAACACTTGGAATTTTTTTTGAAAATTTTCAATTTTGTACCTTTTCTCAATTTTCGTGCCCACAGCTCCTGTTTGATCTTTGATTTTGATCATTCTGATGACTGTTGAGGTGGGACGGAGGGTGATCTGAGTAGTCTAAACATATCTGTGATGAAATCCTTGCTTTGATTGACTTTTGACCAAGTTTGACCAACCGGAAACAGCCTGACGGAAGCATTTTTGACGTTTCTCAAAAAACGTGAAAAAAATCTAACACTAGAAAGGTTGGGTGCCCCAAGCCACCTGGGGTGCCTGGTTTCACCAGACTTAGTCAAATTTATGATTTTCCAACCTTTCATTCCACCTTGGATCCATCTTGCATCGTTTTGTGTGTATCATCGAGTCGACCACTGTTCGTCAGTTCTACGTCGTTGGAACAATGTTGAAAACTTGTCAACGGGATCTGGGAGATAAAATTCCTCTGTTGATGACTTCTGAGCTCATGCTTCACCTTCTGAAAAAGCAGAAATGACCCAATAGAGAAAACTTGGTCATTTGAAGATTCCGTCTGAACCGCACCGATCGTGAAGCAAAATTGGCCAATGAGAATCAAGCGTGACACCTGAGTTAGAGATTCTATTTTTAGAAAGTTTTGCCAACATCCATATCTCAAGAAACCCAGAAAACCTAACTTGACGTCTATTTTTAGAAATTTTGCTTTTTTGACCTTTTGATGAAAAATTTTCTAGACTTGTTTCAAAATGCCTTAATGAAGCAAAATTTTTTGTTGGGTACAACAATTGGCTTTGTTTGGGGACCATGGCGGATACTTACGGCATAGGAGAACCTAGAATCTCTGGACTTTTACAAGTTTGGACTAGTGCCTTATCCATTGGGTATTAGAGTCAGGTCACATTCCTAATCACCTAGAACAAGACTTTTCCCTCCATCACCTAAAACTGGACTTCCTAAAATCACCTAAAAAGTTAGAACTTCAGAACACAAGGAACACAACTGTCACATTACAAAAAGGGGAAAAACATTACGACATAACGATCACATTACAGAAAGGGGAAACACATTACGAGAACAAAAAATATTTCATGCGCTCTTTTTCCTAAGCGAGGATGAGATGAGATTAGGACTGTCACATAAAACCATCAATCGACTCAGAAAAGTAAGAACCATCTCTCTTTAGCTGTGAAGATTGCCTTGGTAGCACAAAACTTTTCTTTCTCTGTAACATCTCCTCAAAGAGCCACGATTCAGGAGGGTATTCACGTTTAGGCCATGAGAAGTTCCCGAGGAACTGGTTGATATGCCAGAGATCAGGTGGAGCATCTTCTTCTAAAGCGAGCAACCTCTGCAACAAGTGAAGATACAAAACTTCCTTATGAAGATATACAGGAAAGTCTTGTGGCCAAAGTACATCTGTGGGAATGGTCATCACCACATATTGAATATGAGTTTCATTTATATCTTGCACACACGCAACTCTGTACTCAGTCAATGCATCATCTTCTGGAAAAGGTGCAAGCTGCTCATACACAACTCTCATTACTGATTCTTGGCTTATAGGATCCACAACTGTCGTTGCTTATTTTTCAAGTGCTTCAGGGGCTTCTTCATTGGTTGTGTTTTCATCCATCCACTCTCCAAAATTTGATGAATTATCAAGATCTAAATGCTTAAACTCTTGAACATCTTCACTTGACAGCTCACTTTCCCATTCATTACCTGAAATCTCGTCATCCTCTGTAGAGTAATCTTCTTCAATGTGGATATCCAACATCACTGCATTCATGTATCTTTCTTCTTCTGTAAAAGGAGTAGAATCAAAAACAAATTCATCTGAGTCATATGTTTCTTCTTCTTCTTCTTGATCAATTTCACACACGGCATATCTCACAAGACATTTGTCAAGAATCTCTGACTTTTCAATATCATCCTCTTTAGTGACCAAAACTGAATATTCCATGAACTCCTCTTCTCCATCAATCTCTTCATATGTTGTGTTCCACACTGGTTGCATAGTATCAGTAAAGTCTTTTCCTTGCATAGGTTCATAGACGGATTCAACATCGTCCTCTTCACTAGTATGTATGAAAGTTTCTCAAGATGCAAGTGAAGATGGGCTATATTGTAAAGAAAAGTCTATAGTGTCTTCTGTTGAAGAATCACTTTCCCATTGGTGTTGAAAATAATTTAGATCTGATAATGAATCTTCTATATGATCCCCAGTTCTGAAAAATTCTTCCAGGAAGAAATCATCTTCAAAAAGAAGATCATGCTCTTGCTACACTTGCAAAACTTCTTTGGTCTCTTCTTTGGATATATCTGACACATGTTCTTCAAACCAACCTTCAAAAGATGAGAAAAAGAAATCTGATTCATCTTTATTTTGTTCTAGAGAGGATTGTTGCACTTCTTCCTCAAAGAAGGTTTGTAAGTTGTACATTTCTTTAGATTCTTCCTCCGATTCGTCAACCACATAGACTACCTCCTGATTCTTTTCAGTTATCTCAGATAGCGTAACATATGTACCAGGACTCGTTTCTTGATATAGCACTTGTGCTTGAGGATCCTGAGATTTCACCACCGTGAACCATGACTTGGTTTCTGGTTCCAATTTGAAACTGCCTTTCTTTAATGGAATGGTTGCAGATGACCAATCCAACTGTATTTCTCCTCTGAGATCTTTGCAGAAACTTCTACTTAACGACATCCCATAACTGCCTGGAATGTCAGCGACCAAGATAGTCATCATTATTTTCCTCTCGGGGCAAGCTGCCAATCTTACTTGAGCATCCTTCAGTTGTCCAACCAACGACACTGATTTAGACTCAAGCAAATAACACTTGTCATGTGTTTTGGTGCACGAGAGTCCCAAAGCGTTCATCACCTACAAAGGCATGACGTTGTCTGAGGCTCCTAAATCAATGATATAATTGCTCAACTTATAGCCTCCTATATACAGAGAGATATAGAAGGCTTTAGCTTCTCTCCTGCTGGATTGGAAGATTCAAGCAATGTAGGTTGTACGACAGTCTCTTTCTTGACATATTTAACAATTCTATCCAGTTGATCTGGATGGTCCTGAAGATACTCCAGCTGAGAAATTTGCACCTTTATCTTCATCATGGAATCCACTATATCAAAATTCATTGAAGATGAATTTTGAGCAGCCTGGACATTTTCATGTGGTGGCTTAGCATTGGAAGTGGAAGCCACTTCCTTCTCCTTTTCTTTTGGTCTTTGTCTATCCTCTCCTTCCTTCTGTGCTTTAAAATGTTGAGTACGTGTAAACACAGGAGTTGAAAGATTTTCATGATTCACTACAAGAGAATATTGACGAAAATCGTCTTGTTCTTCCTTCATTATAACGGGTTCGTTTTGGAAGTATCCCATAGTAGAGTCGCCATCAAAGTTGTTCATCTGTGGTAAGACAACATTCGCACTTGGGGAAGGAACAATGTTTGGAATAGGTGCAACATCAGCATACCCCATGATTTGATTCATTCTTAAATTTTCAGGACATGTGGCTCCAATATGCGCATCTATCTCATGAAAGGAACAAAACACTGCATTTTGAGTGGCATCAACTGCTTGTCTTGGTGGTGGTGTTGGCAACTTGGGCCTGTAGTTATTGAAGGGCTGAAAATTGTTCCTCTTAGGCTGATATGGTTGCTGTGGTTGGTACTATTGCTGTGGTTGGCATTGTTGTTGTGGTGATTGATATGTTATTGCGCAGGTTGCCCCTGAGTAGGCAACTGTCTCTTCATGATAGTCACTTCATTTTCTACCTTATGTAGTAGTGGATCCACAGAACTCTAAACAAGAGACCTGATTGAATCTGTTTTCATCTTGCTAGAGGTAATCATGTCATCCTCTAACTTGATGGCATTTTCTTGTGCATTGGATAATTTTGTTTCATTAGCCAATCTCAAAAAGAAGGCTATCTCAGAAGGAAGAGCGTTAATGAAACTGCTCAACAGAATTTGCGGAGATGGATTGAGAGTATGAGAAAGGTGTGTAACCAGGCAATTAAACCTTGCCACAAACTCCCTCATTGGTTCATTGTTTTCCATCTTTGAATTTGAGAGTTGGGTGAACAATCTGTGACCATCTTTGGCAGGCTTGAACCTCGCCAAGAATTTCTTGCTCATAGTTGCCCAACTTGTAATGATCCCTGGTTCCAGATGATTGAACCAGTCGGTAGCATTTCTCACGAGAGTCTCAACGAAGAGACGCACAGCAACATCTTCATGTGATACATGCAAAACAACGCAAGCCATTGTGAATGCAGAAATGTGTTCATTAAGATGTTGAGTTCCATCACTGTGGAACCGAGGAAAGTGCTTCCTTGACCCCTTTGGTAAATCATGATGTGCTTGTAGGGCCAAAGGTCCAATGTTATTACCCCAAGGCAATGGTGGTGGTCGCCTTTGATTTGGATCATTGTGATTGTTGTTATTTGCATCACCCATTGCTCTAGGCTGGATTACTAGTTCTTCTTGTAAATCTTCCTGCTTGACTTTAGGAACTATTTGAATTTCTCAAACTTTGTTGGATGCTTCTCCAAATTTTGTAGAATCAAGATCTTGAAAGAAAGGATCCATAGCACCTCCTTTTCCCTTTCTTGAATAAACCCTGTGAGCCAGGATTATCTATTTCCATGCGGGAGGTGGTAATACTGGTCTTCCTGCTGCAAGATCCGCTTTGTGTTCTTCTTCGTCAAGGATAGCAGCCGGGTTTCTCCACATATCAGGAATTTCCTTTTGTACAAATATGAAACTTCTTAGGCTGCTAATGATGTCCGTTTGTTCTTCCACTCATACAAGATTTGGTTGAATAACAGGTGGTGTAAGATTTGGTTGTTGAACTGGAGCAGAAGGACACCAGAGAGTCATTCCCATGACATAAGCCTAAGCTTCCTTGAAGTTTTATGTCTTGTGCCCCACGGTGGGTGCCAGAAAACTATTGGTGTTTCAATTTGCACCTCTGGAATGTGATTTGGAAATGGACAACTATGCACAGATAAACTGCTCTCCTATTGGAAGGGGGAGTTCCCTTTCTTGTTGATGTTCGCTGAAAAGATAAATTAAATGAAACTTTACCTATCTTCTTTTTGATTCTCAGCTGCGAGCACAAGGTTATAAAACTCTAAACATTGTAGAAGAGGTTTTTTTCCTTTTTTAAAACTTCTACTACAACTAAGCAAAGACTAATGACGCTTTCAATCTCCTGAGTAAATTCAGAGAAAAGGAAATTGAAAGTGAACAAAGAATGATTGTTAACACAAAAACTTAAGCAGTTTTCCTCTAGGCTTACACCACAAGACTAAAAGTACTTTAATGATTAAGTTTGAAATGAAAGCTACAAAAAGCTACACATCTGACGACGATAACTTGATGAATCGAGATAGAATATCAGAGCACAATAGGCATGAGACTTCTATTCAATATCATAAAGTTTGCACAACTCCAAGACAATAATGCTGGAGCAAAAGGCAAGCATACAACAAGTGATCAAACACTGGAGAACAATGAACATAGAGTGAACAAACACTTGGAAAAATAGAATCCACAGGCTAGAATAGGCACAACAAATTTGTTCTCACCAAAGTCCTTACATACAATGGGCAGGGATGCCCTTATTTATACTAAAACCAAAGGAGTAGGGAACCCTAAAATCTCCTTGATTAACCCTAACTTGCCAACTCGCAAGCTTTATTACTATTCTAAGACAAAGATACAATAAATAAATGCTTTTGCTTTAAAGCAAAGAAGATTCCAACTATCACAAGGTGATTTCTTTTCTAAATATATAATGGATGAGCTTAGGATGAAAACACATGCTTTAAAACAAAAGCATCTGTTTTAAACCTGCTTTATTTTGAAATGCATCCTCATCAACATTCATGTTTTTTGGTGATGTCATCCGTTGATATTCTAGGAAACAATAGCTTCTAAAAAGCGAGTGACTGCATCTCTGCCAGGAACACTGATACTCTCTAGAATGATATTATGATTTTCTAACATTTCCTCACCATTGGCAAACATCTGAAGAAATTCGTGAACTTCACCCGCAACCTTGTCTAATTTCACTGTCATTGCGGCAAAATAACTCATCTTGCCGGCATTGATATCATCATTAAAATTGCTGCGGACAAGAGTCTGGAACTCTGCTTGCACTTCTCGTAGATCATACAGGGTACCATCTTCTCTTTCATATGAACATGGGATCTGAGAGACAAAAGATTTGACGAACTTGAGGATGTTGACTACCTTTTCTTTCCATTCAGTCAACTCTGAAATCATACTGTCATAAGTTTTTACTGTGAAAAGATATTGAGCTTTCCAAGTAGAAATTGTCTTCTTATCTTCAGCTAAATCAATAGTATCAAGTGCAATCTTCAAGTCAGAGATAATGATCTCGAACACCAGTCTATTTTCTGCCATGGTCTGTTGCAATCCCTATATGCCTTGGCGTAAATCATGAGCGTTGTACTTCAACTGATAAAACTCTGAAAGCACAACTCTCCCTTTGGTCACAAATTCTTCCACCCAACTGTTCATGTGTCTCCCATAGAGAACCAACTAATTGAAATGCCACTGATCGGCTTGTGATTCAAGATTTGGTGGAAGAAGTAAATCAGTTTGTGAAGTGCCATGGAAAAGGTTCGAAATGTACTGCCGCAACTGTCAAACTTCAGCTTTGAGAGCTTCCTTGTCTTCTCCATCTTTCAACACCCTTTCCTTCAAATTATCTGCTGCAACCTTGAAGAGATTTACATCTGTATTGCGGGTACTTCTGAAGGTTAGCTTTGACAACCGTGAAGTCATCAAGCTCAACATCATTAGCACTTCTATTTTCTGGCGGTGTTGCAGTTTCAAGGATTATTTCTCCATCCGTATTCTTCTCAATGCGAACCTGCTTCTTCAGCTGCTTGCCTGGTGTGTCTTGGTAGATGCTTTTTAGCTCTGTTAAATCTAGCTGATATGAGGGCTTTCTCCTCTTTCTTCTCAAAATGTTTTCAAGCTAGGATGAGCCATCCTCTCTTGGAAACTCGATTCTAACCTCATCAGCTCCTGATGAATCAATGTTTGTATCAAAGTTACGAACCGACGAATCTAGCTCTGAATCTATGTGGATAGGAGAAGTGATCGGTGAAGGTGGAGAAACATGATCTAAAGGTAACACTTCAACATGCGGCATTGTTTCAAAAAGAACTTCTGGTTCAACTAGTGGTTGTTCTTGCTCAACATGAGCTGGAGACTCATCCTTTTTCCTCTTTAACTTAGCCATTTTCATTCCTTCTGGAAGAACACTCATAGCTTTTATCCTTCATTTTGGCTTGGAAGTGGAAGGCTCTGATGGTTGCACAACTGGGGGCTCTGCTAATGGAATATCATCCTTCTGCTTAGTCTTCAAGAATACCAAACTATTTTTAACCACTCGACTTGTTCTTTCTTCAATGGAAGTGCTCTCTTTTACTGACCAATTAACTGGTGTCAACAATTGTTGCTCAATTTGGTCTCTGAAATACGTGGGAAGTAGAACTTCACCACTTTCTATCAAACCCTCTATGTCTTCTAATAAGATATCAAACATCTGTTGAAGAGTGAACCTGTTGTAACTACGTTCTCGCACTTCAAACTCATCAGCACAATTAGCCTAGAAGTCTTCAACCGCATGCTTGTGCATACAATTCTGTCCAAGATGTGATGCATAAACACCACAGGGATCATACGAAGATCTCCTCTCGAAAAACTTAAGACCATATCTGGATGATTCATTACCAATTGCCTTGGCATTTGCTCCAGATCTACATCTATAAATACTCATCCCAAGTGGAAAATTGAAGGTTGTCTTGTGTCTGCTACGCAAAAATATATGAACTTCATAAGCTTGCCTCAAAAATTTGATAAATGTAATTTCGTCTGTAGGATATCTCAGCAACATGGCTGGCTCTCCTGAGAAGCCATATACTCTGATGTAGGAAAAAGTAGGAAATTGGATAAACCAATCAGCCCATTCTGCCATTGCTATTCTAGCATCTGTTGAAAACCAATATGCAACTCGTTGTCCATATCTCGCACTGCATGCATCAAGAATGCATCATTCACCCGCCTATAATGTCATTCAACTTGAGAGATCTCTAACTGTGGGAAATGATGATACACATGCTAAGTACCCAGAGTTCCAACAACATTCAAACCTCTGAATTGACCCTGAAAAGCCATCAAATCCACAAGGTATGATATCATGTGGAATTCATGAGCCCTTTGAAAATCAATTATTTGTTGGTGGAGACTATCACTGATGAGTGCCGACCAGTCATAGAATTTGGTTCCATCAACAATCTAGGACATGATGTAAAACATCCAAGGATGGAACTTGTTAGCATCTACTTGACCCGTGATCCGGCTTAGCAAAGTAATCATTATGGCATGCTCCTCCTTGAATTCTCCACATCCAACATTCTTTGGCATGACATTCTACTTCTCTTTTAACCACCTTTGACCAATCTTTTTTCTATATTTTTCTTTATCATTGTTCCAAACCCTCTTGCATTCTTCAAGTGAAACAGTTAAGTTTTCTCTCTAAATAGGTATTGTAAAACACTTCTCAATGTTGTTTGGCCTCAAGCTGCAGAGCACACATCCATCTCTTAACTAAATTTCTCTTGTGACTGAGTTGTAATGCATCATGCAAGCAATTACGAACTCGATACTTTGCACTGTGAGGAAAGGATGCTGCTATAAGCAAATCGGAGTGTCCTAGATTCCTGATAGCATTTTTCCCTGCATCCTCCAAAGAGTGTAAATTGATTACTAGAAGAACTTTATGCAAGTCTGTTTCACAAGTTCTCATGTAATCTTGAACCAATGTCGTTTTGTGCCTGATTTGTGTTGGAGAGTACTGCATATTGGAAGATTTGAAAATCAACTATGAACACGCCTATGTCAAAAAAAGCTTGGACAAATGGCTGAAAATTATTTGCTAATTTTTAGAAAAAGCAAAGTGTGAGCCAAAAAAGATGGCACATGGGTTTTGTAGATAATTCTGTTTCTAAGCAACCCAGATTATCAGATTTTGAAAAAGTGTAGATTTTCTCAAAAAAGCAGGAAAAAAGTAGTTTCCCCAAAAAAAGAAAAACTTCAATCTTCAAGAGGATAATAATCTGGATGGACCCATCTCGATGAAAACTGAAAAAGCTCTTGTCAGATTTCTAAAAAATGATCTCCTTGAAACAAGGACCCTGAAAAAGCAAGCCTCTCTTCTTCCTCAATCTGAAACTATGAAGAATGCTGAAAAAGCACTTGGTTTGGGTCTTTGAATCTTCATTGAAAGAAAAATAAAATCTTTCCTCTGGATGCAACCTGCAAAAGATAATGAAATTTAAAGAAGCCAAATGCTTGTCTTTATAAATCTTTAGGGCGAAAAAGCATCTTTATTTGTGTGAGAATAAAACTTCACTCTCACCCATGAAGAAATCAACTTTAAAAGCATAAATCCAAGTGGATGTCTTCGAATAGGAAGAATCGCTATTTTGTAGCTGCCTATGGCTTCATGTGCAAGATGACAAAAATATCTTCTTTTGATGATGTCATCAAACACGCGAGTTGGAAGAAGTGCTAGTTAATTTTTCTTCGTTTTCAACACTTCAACACTCGTTTAGACTCAAATATGGCCTATCTCCAATTTCAACAAGGTGGCAAAATGTCACCATTAACTGAAAAAGCTGATTGATCCTGACATTTTGGAGACTTATCAACTCAGATTCCATCCCCTGCCTCTGACTGACGATCTGGCATCATTTGACCAAGTTTGACCTCCTGAAAACTACCAACAGGTGAAGATTAGGAACAAAACTTTCAGAAAACACTGTGGAAATGAAAAATATTCTAACACTACTCAAGTTGGGCACCCCAAGTCACCTGGGGCGCCTGGTTTTCCAACACATAGCCATTTTTTCAATTTTTGCAACTTCTTCAATTTCTCAATTTGTGTGCGCATTTTGGTGGTACAGGACCCCTGTTTGGCTATCAATTTCTATCAACTAGAATGAAACTAAGTCTGATGATCTAGAAAATAGGCAGGCTTGATGAAAATTGAGCTGATTGTACCTTCTATTCGCCTCGAAAAACATGCCAAACTAATTAACTCTAAACCAGATCGGGCTGACAGAAGGAGATTCACGTTTTTCAAGAAAATATTCAAAAATAAACTAACTCTAGAGAGTTTGGGTGCCCCAAGCCACCTAGGGCGCCTGGTTTGTCAACACTTAGAAAATTTTCTAAAAATTTTCAATTTTGTACCTTTTCTCAATTTCCATGCCCACAACTCCTGTTCGATCTTCAATTTCGGTCATTTTGATGACTGTCAAGGTAGGACGGAGGATGATCTAAACAGTCTGAACATATATGTGATGAAATCTTGGCTTTGACTAACTTTTGACCAAGTTTGACCAACAGGAAACAACCTAACGGAAGCATTTTTACGTTTCTTGAAAAACATGAAAAAAAAATCTAACACTGGAAAGATTGGGTGCCCCAAGCCACTTGGGGCACCTGGTTTCACCAGACTTAGTCAAATTTATGATTTTCCAACCTTTCATTCACCTTGGATCCATTTTGCATCGTTTTGCATGCATCGTCGAGTCGACCACTATTCATCAATTCTGCGTCGTTGGAATAGCGTTGAAAACTTTTTGACGGGCTTTGGCAGATGAAATTCCTCTGTTGATGACTTTTGAGCTCATGCTTCACCTTCTGAAAAAGTAGAAATGACCCAGTAGAGAAAACTTGGTTGTGTGAAGATTTTGTCTAAACCGCGCCGATCGTGAAGCAAAATTGGCCAATGAGAATCGAGCGCGACACCTGAGTTGGAGATTCTATTTTTAGAAAGTTTTGCCAGCATCCATATCTCAAGAAACCCAGAAAACCTAACTCGACGTCTATTTTTAGAAATTTTGCTTTTTTGACCTTTTGACAAAATTTTTTCTAGATCTCATTGTTTGTCACAGGATCTCATTGTTGTTACAAGACTTAGTTGGACTTACTCAACTATGGATTGTAGATGTCACAGATTGTTTGTATGCAACATAGTATACATGTCTTGGTTGAGGTCTACACCAGAAGATAGTATACTTGCTTGAGGTCTACACCTGATAGGTTAAGGATTGAAAGTGGTTTGAAGATCTAAATGGTTAAATCTTTAAAACCCTAAGGGTTTCTAAGTTCTAAAATCTTAAATTCTACCTAAAACCCTAAAACAACCTAAGGGCTATGCATACAGGTTACTTTTGTTTTATTTTGAAGTTGACTTACTATCGTAGGTTGAAGGTCACTTACGTGACAAAATAAGGGTATTGGTGTCATGAGAAAACTGGCCCTCCTGACCTAAGAAACCGATGTCTACCAGTATCACTTCGCCAATGAGTGCCAAAAGGAAAATCGATGTTGTTCATTTAAAGTTTCGAAGGCGCGAAGAAAGAAATCCACAGTGTAGATTTATACCTTATTCAAACTACAACGAACATCCTTGGAGAACACAGTTTGACATGTATTTGGTTGTATATTGAGTAATGCAGTTATAAACAATTGTTTTTGTAATTGTTTTTGAATGATGGTTTGTCAGTTTCAATAAAATGAGGGATGACGTGTTGGGTGCCTTCTGATGAGTTTGAAACAAGATAAATGTGAGGTGTTCGTGGATAGTTTTTTTTAATGGAAAATTTGTCACAGAATGAATAATAGCCTCAATTTGAAAGAAAAAGGTTTTATGAGCATATCCAAGAGAATGGAGTGAAAAAATAGGGTGTTATGTTCTGCAGAGGATATGGCTGAGTGGAACAATTTTGTAACCTTAGTAGTACTCTACATTATTGTTTTTACTTGTTTTGAAGTTGATGTTTTATGTCCTTGTGAATATGTATTTGAGAATGAAGGTGTGATTAGGTGTTTGTTTGTTCAAATGATGGAGAATCATTTTTGAATGGTGGTAATTTGGTGGGTAGAACATTCTAAACTGAGTATGCAGGTGCTTGACGAGAGTAAAGATGATGTTATTAATGCAGGGTTTCCTTTGTAAGTGTTTGTATGAATTTGTAAGGCAAAAATGAACATGTAGATAGTATTGCAAAGAAGCACATTGAAAAGGGTTTGTTATAAGTTTGTGTTGTGTTCAAAGATGTTACTGATTTTGAATATGTTCACATAGAGAAGGTGATTGAGTGAGAGTTACAGAATTCATTTGTAACCTTTGTTAATATTGTAAACAAAGTAGTACTCTGTATGTTTACATGTTTTGTGATTGGAGTGGATGCTCTTGATGAATATAGTTGGTGTTCTTGATGTGCTAGGGATTGGTGTTCCTATCAAGATGTGATCAGTGAGATCCTTGCCAGTGAGGCATAAGAGTAATCAGTGAGATTTTGGTTAGTGAGACCTAATGGGAATTTTGGTGAGGTTGGATAGTGGTTTTTCCCTATTTAGGGTTTTCCACTTTAAATCTTGTTATGGTTTCACTTGTATGATTCTATTGTTCGCTATATCTTTGGCATGTTAGCATTAATTGTTTTTACAACTATTGGGCTGATGAATGAACTAGATTTATTAGATCACCGATTCAGCCCCTCCTCTTAGTGATCCATTGTATTCCAACAAGAAATACTTTGTTAATCAATAACATCAAGGTAATTCACATAAATTAGTATTATTTATCTTTTTTAATTATGGAGGTAGCATAAATTTTATATGTTAAACCTCCAATCTTTTAACTTTATCAATTTGGTCACTCATGTAATCCCTTATCTTTAATATAGATGTTTTAATCTTTTACACATAATTTCAACATAGAATTTACAAAAGTATTATCAAGTGATTACATATCACTTAACTAGTGAATGGCATGCATATCCCATACTATGCAATTACTCATAGTCGAATACCATATAATCTATGCTTTTCAAGATAATAGTCATGCATTTTGGATTACATGAATATCCTCTTTTCGTATACCAAATACAAATGAATGGAAACAAGCAAACAATTACACTTAAACAAAGTTCATATCATTTCACACAGTCACTCAAACAAAGTTTGGGGTCAAGTTTTGAATCCAATATGGATGTAATTTAAATTAGCTTATTGCTATCAATAGGGTGTTTGTAACACCTAATATAATAATTAACATATCACTTTGTCATAGATTTATCCATAATTAATGACATGATATAACATTCTAAGGATATCATTCTATACAATATTTAATAAAACATTTACAAAGTTATTGGGTTGATCAAGGCTAACAACAAAGTACAATAAAACAAAGGATGATAAAATTTTGCAATGCATCTTAACAACAATAGAACAATAGTAAACTATTATCACCCATGGATAGCTTTAGAACACTTTTAAATTAGTGTATAATATGTTTACACTAATATCTAATTCTTGTGTAAAAAGTTTAGAGGTTGTCTCTCCCCCTGTAAAATTTGGCATGTCCTTGTTTCTAATGCTAGGAGAATCTATTAGATGCTAAGAAAATCTGTGGAATATGGGCCCATCATGTAACTTAAGTTAGATTTAGGTAACAAATTTGAGTGTCAGTTTTTGCAACAACAAGCATAGTATCATTGCCTTATTTAACCAAGTAAATTCCTCAATAGAGCAATTCAGCAAACAAAAATAAGATGCAATAAATATTATTGAGATAAGTAATCTTGATATAAAATTGACTTATTCCCATCTAAGCTATTATTCCTTAATACCCTTTGTAATTTCTATAGTAGTCTTCAATCATTTGAATATGTGTAATATATTCAATTTTCCTCGTCTCATTGAATCAGTAGGGTCTTGTAAATCTAATTAAGGTATATAATAGCATCCATATCATCTTGTATTATACTAATATGTTTTTGAAATAAGTATTAGCTTTTATCTTATACTTTTATGAAAATCTATAAATTCCTTTCTTTTTTTATTGTAGCACACGATCATTGGGTTGGCCATACTAAAGTAACTAATTCCATAATTATTAACAATAGTTCTGGGAGAAAGCAAGGAAGGACAATACATACATTTATAGATTCTATAGCTCAACTTCTAACCCATTTCAATAATAGACAATTCATACTACTCATAGAAAAGTTACACTTATATTTGATATGATAGAATATATGCATCTAAATTATGACTCAATATTTGTTTTTAACTTCAATCATGGGAATAGAGATGCATACTCATTCATGGCAGTTTTTAAAAAAATGACACCAATCAGTTACCAACTCCAAGACATAATTTACGAAAACTCATGCACTCTTCAACTCATACTAGAATCATACACTAACATTGGTATCATGTTGTCACCTTTTCTAGGATAGTGTTCTCATGCTCATAACATGTTAATATTATAATATATTCTTATTAAAGATATCAATTGAAGATAATTGTACAAAAATTTAATAGATTGAGCCAAGTAAAAATTATCATTTAATGATATCAAAAGTATTTATTTTTTAACCAAGTAAGATAAGACCTCAACTAGCTTAAGTCCAAAGATTGTCATGCAATCATATAAGATTACATAACAGTATGTGTTCATACCTTAATTAATTTTCACAAATCAATACTATGTATATAACTATAAATACACATTCTAATATAGCCCAAATACAACAATCTTATCCTATATTTAATACCCCTAATTATATGAATTTTAGGTAATGGTAACTTTACTCAATTACCCTTATCAATCCTTGCCAACAAATTGAACTAAAATATCATGCCAAAAAAATAGAACACTTACCAAAATGCTTAAATCATAGTTACTTCTACACCAAAGAACTAATAAGAATGAATCCCATACAATCATTCCATTCAAGTCTAGAACAAGCTTCAGATCGAAGCAACAAGTATTAAGATCAATATGATGTCATAAAGAATATTCTAAATAACATATTCCAACAAATAAACCTACAAAAAAACATCACAAGACCTTATTCATTCAACCAATATTTCTAGTGCACCTTTTGAGAGTGGATGTAAATTCAATTTCAATTCATAGATATAGTCTCCTAAAGTTTAATATCTAGTAATAATTACATCATGGATTTGCCAAATACCATAATACTTTTCACTCCTCCAAGTCCATAAGGTCATTCAAGTAACATCAGATTCATTTTGTCAAGAGTTGAAACTATACTTGTGATGCCCCGTCATGCAACCCTAGAGAGTTAGACTAACAAGTGCAAAAACAACAAAGATATATTTTTTTTAAGCAAGTAAATACATTAATCATTAAGTATAATTACACTATTAACAACATTAAATAAAATGAACAGCTAACACCTCTAGGGAACATAACTACATCAGAAAAACATACAATTATAACGATACAAGTGATATGCATTATAATACAACAGAAGAGGATTTACATCATTTATTTGCAGAGATGAATAATTACAAGGGTTCAAATACAAGATTACATGACTGATCACATCGGTTTACAATATATAATAATATAATACAATTATGAAGGTATACTACAACTCTGAAGATGTAGAACCAATCTAGAACTGGAACACTTCTGCATTGATCTCGAACCATAACATCCAAAAAGACCAATGGATAGCTCTTCCTCCCAACCATGTGGAACCCTAAGGTCCACCCCTCTGAGCTAGGAGATAACAATGAGGTTCCACTAAGTCAAAGGAAACAACAAAAAATACAAACAAACAGATACATACTCGACACAGACAAAACATATTATCAAGACTGCACAAGGCAAGACAGTACTCGAGAGGCATCAACAAAAGATGACAGGAAGTAACTAGACTACAGTAGGGAGAGTGTCATCGCATGGTCCTAGCATGGGTTACCAGGGCTATCTCTCTCTAGAAGCCGACCCCCATCTATGGTTACCTTGGTAGCCTCTCTCTAGGCACCGGCCCCATAGGGTGACACAAGTGGAGCTGACACATTCTCTCATGAAGACAAGGAGGTCGACCTTGCCAACCAGGCCTTCTCATCCCATCCTTAGCCTATGAGGGCACTCAAGGCATGGGTGAGGCATCATACTTATCTTGTTATGTGAATTTCTACCCAACCACCTAAATAAATTATTAAGTTATCACTTAATTTGTAAGGCCCACCCTTGTCCGACTAGTGTGTATCCTATTATTCACCTAGCTCTAGATTAAAATGATAAAATGATTGATTATTATATAATATGGTTGCCAGATGGATATAGATGGTGATTGGTTATACATCCTCATTAATATGTTAAATTTGCTTCGGCTATGATATGTATATGTGGAATTAACTTTGAGATTGAGTGTGCATGTATTTCTAACAAAACCACAGATACTGGAGATCATTCTACACCTTATGTTGTAATCCCTTGTGAAGCCGATCTAGTTCCACGAGGAACCGAGATCAACTCTATGTTTGATTTAATGTTGTAATGTTGTCTTGCATGAGGTTGAATGGGTTAGGTCTACCCTTTTGTAAATTTGAATTATGATATGTGTTGTAAGAATTGTTTTTGAATTTTATCTTATTTTTGAATTTTAAAATTTGAGACCCTTTTCTTGTGTCTTAACTTGACCCTGGGTGTCCTAACTAAGTTTAAAATGACCCTGGGTTATACCCCATGGGTCTAGGGTCACTTTTGACTGGGGTAACCCTTGGGTAACCTCCGTATGGTCACCTTAACTTCATAGTGAAGTTAAGTGACGAATTTGGAGGTAAGGGAGGGATAAGATAAGTGGTACCAACACTCAAGCCTATCCCTTTTTCAATTCCCAAGGCTTGAAATGACTCCATGGTCCACCAATAATGGAGGGGCTTGTCTTCTTGTTCCCTCACTTTTGGTGAGAGTCCCCATGAAGTGGTGTGGTCCTTCATGAGTGGGGTTATTTTTTTAATCTCACTTGGGATAGTGACAAAAAGGAGGGAAGACTTTGGGGAAGGAGCTCATGAGTGGGGTTATTTTTTTAATCCCACTTGAGGAGAAGGGAATTGGTGGAATTTTTTTTTTTTTTAAAAAGGAGTTTTAAAGGGAGAAATCTTAGTGTAGAGGGAGTCAGTGAGTTTTTTTTTGGAGAAAGGAAATTGGAGAGGAAACTGGAGTGGATCTCTTCATCAACTACTTCCATTAAAGGGCTTGTTAAGGTTGGTATGCAAGGCCTTTTCTTTGTATGTTCTATTTCTTGCATGATGGATTTGTGAAATGAAATTTGATTTGTTGTGTTGTAAATTTTGTAATTGTGAGGAAATTTATTTGGGTGTTAACAGATCTTCTTCCACTTGGGAGAAATGCTCATCAAGTGTGGGGTAGGGGAGGAGTGATCCTCCTCGAGTGCATGCCTTGTTTCTTTTGGGATGTTGAAAGCCTTGAGGGTATTTGTGTGACTTTGAGAAATTGTGTTATTTGGCTTGAGAGTCAAAATATGAACTCCTTGGAATCTTTGTTGGCAAGTTGGCTTGAGGCCATGAGAAGGAAACTGTGTTGAAATTTAATTGAAGGGTGGCACTCTAGAGTTGAGTGTGTCCACTCTCCTACCACTTGTTAAACTCACTATGGTTGAGTTTTTGTGTTGTGTAATATCCATGGGGGTATGTGTGTTTTGGTGTGTTGTTTCTACCTTGTTATGAAGTAGAATTTTGGAATACCCTAGGTGTGTGGATGATCTCCCTAGCTCGGGGGTGACCCTCTTGCGGGTCTACGGTAGGGAAGAGAGCAGCTTGTGTGGTGTTTCTTCCCTTGTGTGATATGCAGGTTTTCTGGGAGCTTATTATGAAGCTTGGAGAAGATTATTGGATCTTAAAAAATATTTTATTTTCCTTAAGTCTTAGGGAGAGCCTGATCTTTTAATAGCTCCTTCCTTGTCGATTTTCCAAAAGGAGAGAATTATCTCCCTATTGTTGTATAAATTGTTATTTTTGGAGTTGTGAGGAAATCCTCTGTTCTTGGGTTAATAATTGTAATTTTCTTGTTCATTAAGTTTTACCATTTAGAAATGAGAAGAAGAAAAGAAAATTTGTTTTTAAAAGGATATTAAAATTGTCTAGTTCCTTCTTCTCCTACTTGCAAAGTTGAGAGTTAGTTGATGTTTTAATTAAATTTGTAAAAGTATTATTTCTGTGTAAGCTTAGTGGAAATATTAATTTTAAATTTTGTTATAAGCCAAGTTGTAATTTTGCTACCATGAAAGAAATGAAATTTGGGATTACAGTATTGATTTTTTTTGAAATTACCGCAAGTAATTAAATGCTTACTATATGTAGTTTAAAACATTTGACTTGAAATAGAAATTTTAATCGAGGAAAGTGGGATTTATTTATGCATAATGTATAATACGAATTGAATAGATGTTTAAACTTAGAGTTGCAATTCAGAAATACATTATTTATACAATTATAATTTAAAAAGAACATAGGTAATTATATTTTAATTTTAAGGAAGAGTTTCTCAGAAGTTTTAACAATTATCCCAAATTAAATGACAGGAAAATAAAGAGGAAAATATGATCTTTTCATTTACAAAGGACACTGAAAATAAATGCAAACAAGCCATCACAAGCATTCCATGAGTGGCTTTTTTTTTTAAAACTCAACTGTAGATTTAGAAAATAAACGTCCAATTGAGGAAAAAAAAAAAAAAAAAAAAAAAAGAGAGAGAAAGAGAAAGAACAGCTAACCTTGGAAAATAAAGAGGAGAAAATGCGCGGCATTTCTGAACATGGCTAAGAGAACTAAGTAAGTTTAACCTACCTTTAAACCTGTTTAGGAACAAGTTGATTATTAAAATTAATTCAAACGTTGAACTAAAACCTAGAGCAGAACCCTAGGGGGCTGAGTCAAGTGAAGTTAACCAACCCTGTATAAGTGATCTAGTTTACCAAGAAATTAGGAATAATGTAAAAGATGTAGTGTTATTGCTATTTGATAAAGAACGTGAAGAAAAAAAGGATAACATAAGAAGATCTTGCACAACGGGAAGGAGAAAGAGATAGAAATACAATCAAAATTAAATTTTAGAGAAACGGTAAAATGAACATGATAGAAATACAATCAAAATTAAATTCCAAGAAAAGGAAGAGAGGGCAAATGAATGGGCTTGGTTGAAAATGCTAAGTCTGAAGGAGGAGAAACTAATATGAAATTCCAGAAAATGGAAAGAAGAAAATAGATGATCGTGCTTTGTTGAAAAATGATCTATCACCTAAAACAACTGATGTTCAAATGTAATTCATGAGATTAACCTAAGTCAGGAAACCACGCGTTCAAGATTAGCGTTTATCACACCAACGCTCATGAGACGTTATGTTACCGGGATCTTTCCAGAATCTAGGGTTGAGAAGCCTTAAAAGTTGGAACCTAGTAGCGACGTTAATCGCGTCACGAAGACCCCCTTATTGGCCTTCTTGTGTAGGGTGTGCACACATGTACTTGGTACCCTGCCGACAACTGTATTATTTTTGCCTTAAGCATACGCTGTCAAGCACGCCTATGTGTGCGAGGGGATTTCTAGGGAAGCATGGGAAAATTTTTGGTATTTCATGTCATGACCACATGGCACATGTGGACATGACACGTGTGATGCGTGTTGTGACCGCATGGGAAATATGGGCATGACATAATTACAACTTCCATGGGGTTACCCAGGCAGCCACTTTAGGCACTGGCCCCACCATGAAAGCCACTCTCCTACATACAACTAGTACCCCTAACCAATATCCAGAACCAATAACATGCATGGACAAGGGATTGAAAGGCTTCTATCCTTTCGCCAACCAAAACATTACATGGGCCATTTTAAAACCAAAATCTTAACCACGAAACTTACCCTTGTCCATTTCAAAATCCCAATCAGATAAAACATTTAATCAACAATTTTCAAATTCAAAACAACAATCTTGCCCAATCCACATCAAGACCTCATACCAAAAGACATGTCACCAATACATCTTTGCCACAATATCACACTGGATTTCAAGGTAACAAGCCTCTAAAGCTAACGAATACCAAAAGACAACTATCCAAAGCATGATGCTTAGCAACCTTGACCTCTCATGAAACTAATAGGATCACCATTACATTAAGCTAGACAAAACATAACAGCAAGACTCAAACCAAATTAAATGTAGTGACCCAAATGCATCGCTGATACACATCGGTTTAAAATTAGCAATAAACAATCAAAGAATATATATATCCAAGACCCAAATACTACAACACTTTTCAAACTATTTAACATGGATTCAATAAAAGACTTTAAATCTCTCTTTTTAGTTAAATCATAAACTTACTTAAGATAACAATATTCTAATCAAATCTCAAGATCTATAATTCTAGAAAACAATTATAATTTTCTAAAGCTATCAGAACATTACTACCATAATCTTGTTCATCACATGAGTAGAAAAGAGGACAACCTAGATTACTATGGATATAATAATTGGCAATTGATCGATATCTTTAAATCAACTACCAAATCAAAATGTCCCAACCTAATAATAAAAAAACATGAGTATATTCTGAACTCTATAATCCATGAGTAAATTTTTCTATTCGACTATCTCCATGGTAAGTCATTTCATTAATTTTGTAATATATCACTGATTTGAATCAAATTAGACAACATACTTACAATAGTGGAAGGAATGCACACATTTTAGTAATAGAGATAACCTTATTCTAAGATGTCAATTAACACAATTCCAAAGTGAAAATCTTAAGTAAGAATATCCTATTCTTGAGTCTACCCTAATTTTTCATACTATACATTAACACTAATGATATACTCCGAGCCATGCATAAAATAAGAGATATAAAACTAAAGAAGATATTAATCCATCATTTAGTAAACTTTACCAAAATATTACTGAGGGAGATTTTAACAAAAAAAAACATTGAGCCCTATCAATTATAACTAAATTTATTACATTTTCTAGATTTAATCCCAAAGCTCAAAAAGTATGAAAGTAGCATAATAAATAATTACCAGAAGATAGCCTAAAGTTTTCATATTTTGAAATAATAGAAGTCCTAAATTAGAAAAAGAAGTGAGACTAAGTACTTACCAAGTTACTATTCTCAAGGAACAATAGCATAAATAAAACATTTACTCTTACTTATCCATTCAATATTTAGAATGATAATCTAAGTTAAATTTAGTCCATCACTACTTTCTAACATAATAACAATAGACAATAAGAAAATCTCTATTCCATTGTTAAATAGGTAATATCAAAAACAACTTTGACTATCTTTATTTAAGCTTAGTCTCATGCTATCAAGCTTCAAACACCTCTACGGTAATAACATATTCTATATATAGTTTGGATTTCCACATAGCTAAGATCACCATACTAAGAAGAAGGTCGTTAAAGCAGTGATATTGAAATTATGAAGTTCAAAACATACTCCAAAGAATGAAAATTAAGGAAGAGTTCAATTTTTGAGGTCACGAGTTTGATGAGTGACACTTCCCTATAAGGTCTTGAGGTTAGAAAGGATTAATGTTGCTATACATCACTTAGACATCTAATTACATGCTAAGGAATAGCATTCCTACGATAGTAAGAAGAGGATGGAAGGAGAAAAGGTGAAGTCCAGGGTAGAGACTAAAAGATGATATTATATACAATCTGTGTGAGTTCACTACGTCCAACTGAAATAAGATAGATTGGTTAAAATGTTGAAAGGAGTGGTATCAAAAGATGGGGTCGAATCGTGCTCAAAGGAGATATTTAGATTAAGGAAACAAAATTGAAGTATCTAAAAGCTACAAGCTTCTGGACCATCCGTTTGACCACACACCAAAACATGAGTTAATGTATATTGACATTTACGCCCTTAGGAGACTCAAGGAATACGCTGAGAGAACAAATAAAAGGTTTAGAAATTTTTCCAAAACAAACTCACAAATAAGATCCTATAAGCTTCTTAAACAGAAAGGAAGAAGAAGTCAGATGTTGAAAATGACAAGTGCTCTAGTAGTTGTACAAGCAAAGAGACTACTTCACATATTGCTTAAGGAAGGTGGTCTAAGGAATGACACGAATTGAAATATACACACCAATGGAAATTGATGGAAGGAATTTAAATGCTAAATGCATATGTGAGTGCAAAATGTGATATGAGGTGCAAGCCAAGATCATAAAAGACATGGTTTAGAAAGGAGACACTAGTACTCAGACTGTGGTTGCCAAGCAAGGAATAAGGTAGCTCCTTCGGATTTAGAAATGATAATAAAGAAATAGACTATTTCTATTTCAACCACTAATAGAAACAAATGAATACATAACAATATAACCAGGAAATGACACGGTCTAGGCTCTTGGATAGCTAGACAAAACACATACAAGATTTTCTAAATCTATCAACTCGAAACTTCCATTAATAGATCAAATTAGTGTGGAAATTTCACTAATAATGGGACATGACCTCATAGTGGTATATGATGAAGTAGTGATTCAATTGAAAGAATGAGCATTATGCCTATAACTACATTTTGACTTTGAGCATATCAAATGGAATCTAGGTAGTTCCTACACATGCATATTGAAACCATAAGAACATAGAAGTTGCCAGTCATAAAACAATGAACTCTTAGTTAATATCATATCTCCTAACAAAACACGTATATGATCAAATATTATTGAAAACATAGTTCATCTTCATTGGAAACACATCAATGAAGTTCTTGCATGACTCTAAAATTTTACTCAATCTTTGGAAATAAAAATGAACTATTGACATCATGTTTTAAAGAGACATTTGCAGAGGCAATTGAACTATTTGACATAATGTCTAAAAGAGATGTTCGCAGAGGTAAATGAACCGATTGACATAATGCTTAAAAGATGTCATTACAGTGATCACGAGATATGCACAAAAAGGGTTTTGTTAGACAAACTTATGAAACTTTTGAACAAACACTATCGACGAGCACAAAGCATAATCACTAGCACTTGCACCCATAGGAGGTTCAAGGAATACGCTGATAGGAACAACTGAGAGTTTAGAAAATATTCCGGTGTGAATTTTTGTTTCACGGCATGAGACAATTCCGAGCACTATAATGCTCACATAAAAAAAACCTATCATCTAAATACAGAGCGAATTGTGAAATAAAATTAGAAACGCTCTGATAGACTTGACTATGAAAGCTCAGATAAGGCACCGAAGTGAACACCTATAGTCTTCTGGATGTAGATCTACACAAGAGATTAAAAACCTAAGAAGTCGTCAAACAAAAGCTCACAAAAGGAATAAGGATGCAACATCCTCACTAGAGGTAAGCATGAATGGCTTAAGAGGATAATCTTATGCAAAATAAAGAGGGAATAACATAGTCATGGTGAAATCAATGCCTCATCGAGATGTCTTTCATGGAATCCAACTACTTGCAGGATAGACTTAGAATGGTTGCTCCAAAAGGGAAATCGGAAAACCTTATATCAAGGTACTTGGTGGGTGGAATCCAAGAGCTAACAATTATAATCATATTGACTAGGTGCTAGAACCAAGAGACATTGAGCATTGACACAGGGATACACTCAAAATAATGTAATGCAAAAGCCAACGGAGCTTCCAACGATAGCATTAGGCAGCCGTTAAGCCATACTCTACATCTGAACATTCATACAAATAGGAAAGCTTAGACAGAATGCATGAGATATTGACATAGAAAGGTAATGTAAGTTTGAAACCCTCAAGACACATGTACACCTCACAAAATCAAAGATTGAAGACATAATGCATGTTAAAAGTACCTTGAGCATGTGTGCATCATTTTTTTTATTTTTCTTCTCCCTCAACCAAACCAGCGCAAATGAAAAGTGTTCTGTTACTTAAACCCTCGTTCCAAACTCTACTAAAGAAGATCGAGCAGTAATTTTTTTTCCTGGGAGGAGAAAAATGTGTAATGTGGAGTCTGCTCTCCCCCCCATAGAAATAACCTCCCGAAATAAAAATAGGCCAACTCATTAATTTCCATATCACCAAAATCCATTACAGAGGATCCCACTACTCACTAAAAACATAAAACAATTAATTTTCTTTGAAAAAGAGATTCTCCCAAATAGAATTCTCATACGACAACTCATAACAATAAATTATTGACTAAAAATATTTTCAAACTACCATATAGTATTAATCATAAAATATTATCCATGATGTAGAACAATATCTAATTAGAATTCATTAAAATCAATAATTTAATCACTTAAACATACTCCTAACTTCACATTAATAAATATTGACTATAAAAATGCTATTGATATTATTATTATTATAATAAATTCATTTTCGACCAATACACAAAGACTGAAACCAACCAATACCAACAAGACAATAGCATTCCAATGACGACCAGAACCAAGGCAAAGACCATAAAGTGACAACAAAACTCATGACCACCAACTGAAAATGGAACTGACCTAGGACAAACCTCATGTTATCTCCCATCAATATTATCCATTGGTGCAAGGGCATGCTCAGACCTGCTAAGTCAGGTGGAGTCGATGCCTGGTACCTGCAACCTGCATTAGGACAATAGATTGTATTCGAGTATATGCAAATACATCAAGCACACAGATTCATAGAATCACAGTGTAGTAGGGTACTCGAACGAGTAATACTACACCATCCCAGCTCACAAGCATAACAATAAACACAAACATCTTTAACTGGTAAAGTGCAATATAAAACTACCAACTATCTTAGGACAAAATGAGGGGCATTACAATACTATTTATACAAGTAGATGTATCACAAGAGACTAAAAAAAAGCCTTACATACAAGAAGAATTGGTTGAAGTGTTAACAACCCAATGTAAAATTAATTAAGCTACAAACTACCTCAAAACAAATAGCCAATCTTTGTTAATCATAATCAATGATAGAACCATACTAAAGGTTGTCAATGAATGTTTGCAACATATGTGATCAATTCATAAAACTTTGCATTAGGGGTTTAAGTGAAGTGATCCAACATGAAGCTAAGATCCACCATTTTAAAAAGCATAGAGATTTCAATATAAATAGCAAACCAAAATGAGATGAATATATTTTTAGTTGTCAAATCCTTCAAGATACTCAAGAAGCTTTAGAGACAAGGGCACATCAATTACCACTTCATCTTGTTGATTAAGTTATATGAACTGATTAAAAGTGTAATGAGTGGGTTAAGAGTTTACCCTATTGCAATATACTTTTTTGTTCATATTTATGTGGATTTTATAAAACTTGATAATCATACAACATGAGTAATAAATCTTCTCTAATGTCATTACTTATATATACCTGTTGCCTTTGCATTTCAAAGAATGAGCTTGGGGCCTCTAATCTAAATGTTGGATGCTAGAGCTCTAAATTGAAAATGCTTTCGAGATGTATGGAAGATGGAGGGGAGATACCATCTATGATCTAGTGTCGAAAGAAAATGAAAGACAAGTGAATTATCAAACGATTGAAGGTCTCTATCATCCACAACCCCTCTCATTGTCCATCCATCCTTTACATTCTTTCTAATTTGGAGGAAGATCATCACCACTAGAAGGAACAATGAATCGACAACAAATCATTTTTATGAATTTATCAATGAACCAATGAAACACTAAAATAGGTAAATTATTTCACTATCTTAGAATACATGAAAACTAATTGCTTTCAATATGCACATCCAACACCAATATGACAAGTAAATGTTGATAAAGTAAATATGAAGATTGATGTAGCCTAGTAGAGATAACATGAATGGTCTACAAGGAAACTTCCACTAATATATGTCTCTTATTCTCATGCTAGCCACTATTTTATATGTGTCATTTGCCACAAGTTTGTGCCTCTAACTTTGAACATCCTCACCCTCTACATAGGACACATGAAATGATAAAATATATAGACTAAAGCATTTAACCTCTATGCCAAATTCTTTAGAAGAGAATCAAATCAATCAAGGGAAAAAGGACCCTTCTTTCTAACTCTTAATAAAGACTACAAAAAATAGGACATGACTCTTCATATAGCTATTTATGCCTCAAATTCTTCTATATTGAATGATATTCAAGCGAGCACCAAACTAGCTTCTTCCCAAAGTATAAAAGTAACAGAGGGATTGTTTTGCATTGGATGGAAATTTATATGGCACCATAAGAAATGTTTCAATTTTTTGGATCCTAGTTGTACAAATTTCATATGGCCATCATGACTTTGTAAAGTCAAAGCCTTTTTATAAACATTCTTGGAAAAAAGAACATAATAGGTTGGTGGCATCTTTATGGGGAGCATCAATCTAATATCCAAACAATGTCTATGAGTGGATGTGTAGTACTTAGAACTTGTTTAGACATTAGAAATGGGACAACTTGGGTTAAATATAGCACAGACCTACCAAACATCAATAGAACTTTTCAATTTGATCTCATATAGATATGATGTATTAACAATGTGCTTCAAAAAATGTTTACAATTCATGGTAATGTGAATGTCTTGTATATGAACAATAATAAGACTTGCCCCATATGGTCTTGATGATTTACCTCTAACTACAATGTCCATAATTCAATCAATACTTGAGTTATTAGTTCATTGAGTTTCTATGCATATGAGTTTGAAATTCCTAAAGTCATTTATTTTTAAAACCCTTCAATATTTCTCTCAAATAATTCTATATTTATAAAATAATTTCTCTTGTATGTCAAATGATGCTATTATTAGAATGAGATTTGAAATGAAAAAAATGCTCTTATAAGATATGCTACCCACTAGGTTCTTTTAGGCTCTGATACCAAAATGTAATACAAGTTTTCTCCCATAGTTAAATTTAATTATTTGTAGTGGATTTACTATAGTTAATACTAGAGTTAAGATAATTTAGAATATGTGATGATATTAAAATAGATATAAATAACAAATGTAAATTATAACATGTGATAATTTAATAGGAACTCTAAAGTAAATAATTAACAAATAAAATTGGATAACATAATCACATAATTCAATCAGATTAACATAATATATATATAATTCTAAATATATTTTAAATATCAATAGTTTCAATACTTATCTAAATCAAAGTACTTGGATCAACCCCTCTCACCTTAGGAAGATTTCAATGGTCTTGGTCCTCATAGCTATGGAACACTCTAGGAGGAAGAATTCTTATTCAGAACACAACATGAAATGCTCAATACAAGTGCTCCAGAGCCATGCTCAATGAACAAATGCTCCACAAAAGTGCTTAACAAAGCAAACACTCAACACAAGTGCTTACACAATCCCTGACTAGGGCAATCTTGATTGTACTTTGTACGCTAAGTTGGACACATTCTATGTGCCCCTTCTCCAATGCCCATATCCCACCAAAACCACCTTCTTCTTCCTTGAGTGATCTCCATGCCTATTCCAAGTCTCACATGAATGCTTTATATAACCTTTTAAGGGGTGGTTTCCAAATCATCACACCCTTTCACAAAGGTTTCCTTTTTATAATTATTTAAATAAATACATTTATTCCTCCCATTTTTGAAAGATTTTATATAAATACTCTATTAATTCTCATTTTAACCAAAGGAGCATAATATTCTTTACTTTTCTATCTCCCTTTTAATTCTAAAGGGTTATTTCATGAAAAATAACTTTCTTTTTACTTTGGGGAAAAATTCCCATAATAATGATGCATGTTGTTGGTGCCAATAGTAGGATTTTTGAAAGAACCATCTATCATTATGACTTTGGAATAGTAATTGCTTATTAGTTAATAAATCTTATATTTAGGGGATGTATGTGCAAGAGGTTGTGTGCACATTGTAATACCCACCCCTAGTTACTACCATTTTTTTCTTAAACCAATTTCATTACACCATAAACACCATCTTAATGGACCAAGTAACTTCTTTCCAATTTAGAAATGCTAGTTTCATAACTTTAACAAACCATAGCAATGACAACAACTATATGTCACAACTCACATTCTTTCCCTAAATGGAGGAACCTCTCTATATCATGACAATTCCCTAGACCTAAACCTATTCCTCGAGGGTTCATTCAAAATGCCCTACCTGTGTATCCCTCTTTTAGGAATGAAAGTCTCCATAGTTCACACACTAAAAATAGAAAGACTTCATCCACACAACTAGGATGAGATCTTGACCTCTATTTTATATCACAACCATTAATTAAGCTTATGCTTCCAATTCAATCCTTATACAATGATATAATGTCAAGTGTGTCCTAGATGTTAGTACATTGTCAACAAGTAGGAACATAAAAACCACACAGTCTCTGACTTATATGAATACATGTACACATAATGGTCAACTCAAACATACATCACATATATATAGAGTGACTAGCTCATGCATACATCACCTATACCCAATGTGACTAGCTCATGCCTACATCACGTATACACAGGGTGCTATAACATGATTTCTTTACACATTGAACATAACTATTAATATGGCCCCATTTACTTTAGGTAGTTCTTTCTAATTTCATAGCACAATTACTTTGGAATTGCAATTAAGACCTACTTTCAATAGGGATGTGACCTGCATAATGATGTAGGGGCATCTGTCCCTCTCTATTTTTGGTTTCGTTCTAACATTTTGGTTTGTTGAATAAAGCAGGTTATTGGCTATAGTTTTGGTGTGTCAGATCTCTTTGCTTTGCCTTTCTTCCTTGACCGTTTCTTGTCTTCAATTTTTTTTCCTACCATATTTGGTGAAGTTGTGGCATATCTTTTATCTTCAACTTTTATTCATAAAAGCCACCCTTCATGCTTATTATGCTAGCCCAACTGGCAAAGGCAAATTAAGGATTCGATGAGCTTTTTTTTGTGAATCGACCAACTTGGTAACAAGGAAATCATTTTTTTCTATTCTTGGATGAAAGTGGTGATCATGGGCTCTACTTTTATTCTGTGCTCATTTTAACATTGTTGTAACCGTTATCTTTTTCCCTCTGCTATGCATGTTCCTTGGAGGCTACATTTTCCTTGTTTAGGGGCGGTTTAACATAGTGCAATTGACAATTATTTTGGGCAGTCATGAATGTGGAAATCATGGGCATTGTGCTATGTGGAGTAGTTACTTTCTGGTGCTAGAGGAGAAAAGGATGGATAGAGAAAGATCAAGTAGGGGGTTGATTGTGGGACGGTCTGATAGAGAGGCCAACTATTGGGAGGATAGGCAGGTTGATTCAGAAGGAAGATTAATCCAGTGTGTGAAGGATGACGATAGGAGAATAATATTTTGGATTGTTTATTTTATGCTACATATTTGAGGCTGATTGTATATGGCCAATTGTTGTTATTTGTAATAAACAGAAATATATATCAATAAGTTCCTTCATTTCATTACTTCTTGTCATGCTTGTATCAAATCTTCTGTCATTGTTCAATATTGTTTTATGAGTTGAATTTTTGTTTGGTCTTGAGAAGTGATCGGCAAGGCTTTGCCATCACATAAAGAAATCTAATGGTCTATGTTTAGTAAAAGCATGTGCATGTATTTGCTTGCACATGAAGTAATGTGTTTTTGAGATAATTATCTAGAAAAAAATATTTTAATATAGGAGGGGCTTGCATCTATAAAAGCATGTGTCCTGTTGGCATCTAGTTTAATAAATGAAAAAAATTTCAAGTCTTGTGCCCCTTTTGTTGTCTTAGAAGTATTTACCTATCATTAATAACTGATCTAAGAGATCTTCAATGGGTTGTACCTTGGTCAAACTTTATGTTGAAATGATCTTTTCCTTCACCCATGTCTTCATCATGTGTTGCCATGTCCAAAAATCCAAAAAATTCTAAGTGTGGGGGTTTTGGTTCAATTTCTAGGCCTTGATCAAATTTCAGAATTTTGGAGTTTCTCATATCATCATCCCAACATTCCTTTTCCTTAAACTCCTATAAATTACACTAAAATGTCAAAGGTTCAGACTTTTCCTTGCCAGCCTACCCTATAGAGTTTTAGAGTGTTTTTTTACCTTCTTCCCCTTTAGCATGCAATGTCTTGAAACTTTGTCGTTCAAATAAAAAACCCTACCTACCTCCCTACACAACCCAAGATGTTATTAATGGAATCAAATGGACGTGACCAGGAAGATGGAGACTCCCATACTCCTTCAGGTGCCAGTGGGCCAACATGCATATGACTACTGATGCAAGGGGCATGGTTTCAAGTGCATAACCATTTGAGGATGATACAAACAAACATGGGTGACCTAGAAATTTGTTGACCACTCTTGTAATCCTACTAGAATAGTAAGAATGAATGTAATGTTATAGATACATGTTTGTAAGATGTAAAAAAGGGTTGGTCAATGAGCTATTTCATGACTGTAAATGCTTCAAGTAGTGTTCTAGGGCATCAAATGATGAATGTCTAGTTTGTAAGGGTATGTAATACATTTTATAAAGAATAGGATGGGTTTTAAATGAACATAATGCATGTAATGATATGTCTCCATGGCAGTTTGTAGTTATTTAGGAGGATGCTCGAACCTAGTTGTTTATCTTCTCTTGCCATATTTGTTGATATGAATGTAATAGAGGTTAGATAAATGTGTGACACCATTTTAATTCATCGCAAAGCTTTTGTGATGGTCTTTCCTTCTATTTCATGTGGGTTTTTATAGTTTTATTCTAGATTATTAAGCATGTCTATTGCATGAAGTGTAACATATGCATCATATGAAGATGCACATCCGATTCCACTTTTGTTATGTTTTGTGGATGATCTTTCTTTCCTCCCTGCAGTTCATGACTTTTCTTCCCAATGGAGTAGGTATCGGTCTCATTGGTGAAGGGCCAACATCTTTTAAATTTTAATCTCTCTCTCTCTCTCTCTCTTGTTAGCTATAGGAGTAGGTTAGGTTCCACCATGCTTGCATGATTCAACATTACAAATTGTCATATTTTATGCAATATTAAAATTGAAACATCATTATGAATCATGATAGTTTTTTTTTCCTCTTACCCATGTGTATGAAATGTTAAGTGGAGTCATCTATTGGGGAAAATATAGTGTAGTTGTCATCTATTGATGCAAGGTAAGAATGGATTATCATCTGTTTGTTAGATGTCTTTTAGGTATGTATGTAGCTAGTGCTAACATGAACTTGGTGACAATTCTAGGGGTTCATAGCACATTGGGTATAGTTGCTTACTTGGACCCAATGCTAAAGCTATTATTTGTGTTGTTGAGATCTCAGGGAATACCCCTCTTGACATTGTAGATCCTAAAGTTGAAGGTGATTTTATCCACTCACAATAATTGGTCCATTCATACCACTATTTGAGTATATGTCATGCCTATTACCTTTGATGATAGATCTTTGGCCTTGGGTTTTGGTACAAGTCTTTAGGATTTGTGGAGCTGCATGTTTGAGCACCAATAACTCCTATGCATATGAGCACACATAGTGTGTTAATATAGAGAGACTAGTCTATATTTTCTAACAAGTCTAAGTGAGAAAATGAGGCAAAGAAAGAGTTTAACATAGCTTACATGTATGTAACAATCTTGTGACATGCATATAAAGAAGCTTTTAGTGTTGTGTAATTTCTGAATTTATGTGTTCATGTTCAATTATTGTTATTAGACATATGCTTTGATATGTAGGTTTATGGGTTTGCATTGCCATAGCAAGATTCAATATTGGGTTGTTGAATCTATAGTGCACTTTGAGTGAGACAATCCTTCGAGATTGTTGTCTCTCATCATAGATTGATAAGTTGGTGTATATACTTCATTGTTGGCCAAAAGTTTGTAACGTACACATGGAGGAAAAACTAGTCAATAATTGGTTCCATTGCTAGAACTTAATCAAGTTTGTTGTTATAGACAAAATTTAAAGTTTTTGGGTTTTGTTAGGGTTTGTACAATTTTGAAGTAACAGGTTTTTATGTTTTGACCACCAAAGAAGAAAGTTGTGTTGATGGGGTTTCACAAGAAAAAATAATATTATGAAGTTCCATAGTTTAGAAGAAATTGTATTGCTATGTAGTGGTAATGTGTAGAAGTACAAATAGAAGCATGTTCTTGGAATATTCTTTTATGTCATGGCCACTATGTTTTGCATTGATATACCATTTTTAAGCATCAAGTTTCCATGTGCATGAGAGTCTGTGGAGAGGAGTGCCAATATGAAGGCACCACAAAGAAAACAAAGATAATGAAACTAAGAGGAATATGTTACCTAGCATAGGTTACGAGGTAATATAAGTAAAGGTAGGTTGTTCTTAAACATCTCTTAGCTCAATGGTCAAAGGTAAATTTTGACCAATAAAAATAAGATAACTATTTACCACTTTTGGTAGGAATGAGGTGTAAAATTCCTATTCACTATCTAACCAGTAAAGAGTTTGATATTTAAATAGAGAAAGTGATATGCTATGCACAAAAGTATTTATGATGGTGTGCAATAGAAACCTCTTAACAATGATAACAATACTAGTGTTAGGAATCCATGTTTAACCCTTCTCTTTACTTTGTTAGTATATTACATTTGGACGCATATGCTTTGTAAGTCGTCCCGTGAGCATATTGTATTATCTCACATTCATGGGAAGTAATAGTTGTTTAGATTAGACTTAGTATATAAGTACGTGTTGAGGCCAATGAAGGCATCCACAAATTTATTGTATTGAGCTTGCTCAGAGAAGGTTGCCCCCTCAAAGTGGCCTGTGATCAATAAATTCCTTCTATGTTTTTGCTATTTCTATTATTTTGTGCATTTTTCATTATATTGTTGTAGGAGGTTCCTCTCATCTGGTATCAGAGCACTTTCTTGGGGGTGGAATTTCTACCAAATTTTTTTCTACAGTGTCCTCCAGGCATTGTGATTATTGCAGTAGTTCTTTCTTTTTTGCATCTGTATTGTTCATTTCAATTGTAGGTTCAGATCAGGGAATATCCCTATCTACTTAACTATGGGAAGTGCCTTGGCATAGCCCTAAAACTCATTGTGAGGAGTACCACAAGAACCCCAAAGTAGCTAGCCCATTGAGAGGACCTGCCAGTGAAAAGGGCAATGGCCCCTACTTGATTGACTAGTTCCCATCCGTGAGGTAAACCAAGAGCTATCATTTGTGGCAAAGCGGTTATCAGTTTTACCTGAGCCGTGGAGTGAGGGGTACTGCCCCAATATGCAAGATGTTAGACATCATTGGTGGCTAAGTGACTCCCCTGAACCTTTAGGAAGACTAACATACTTGGGGCCCATATCTATTGACAGTAGGCAAATCACAAATTGAATCTGTCTAGAGCAGTTTGTAGATCGTTTCCAGAAAAAAAATTCTATTTTTAGCCATATCTTCCTTGCTTTAGCTCTGTTTCCTCTCAAAATTCACTGGAACCCTTGAAATTTCATTCTGCATATTTCCTTCCCTGAGGACCCTATCCCAAATTCCACTTATCAAAGCTAGAAATCCCACATTTGTCTATTTTTAGGGTTTGCCATAACTTCTTTGATTCTCACCCACTAGCCTTCAAATTTTGCCATAGTGTTCATTTCATATTTTTGCTCCTTTGTCCCTCTTGGATAGATTTTCCCATTTTTTCACCCCACTTTTGAAAACCCCATTTTCTTCTCCCCTTTCCCTCAGAAAGTGTCCAAAAGCTAGTCAAACCCCAATTACCCATCAGAGTTTTTCCCAAATCCAAATTTTCCTTTACTAAAAAAGTTTCCATTTTTATTTTTCTACCCATTCCCAAATTAAAAAAATAAAAAAAATCTCCTGGTTATGGTTGTCACTCGTGTAGGAGAAAACAACATGGAGGATGAACTTGTAGCCCTCAAGACCAAACTCCAAGATCTGGATGAAAAAATTCTCGTCCTCAATCTTTAGCATTCAGCCATGAATAATAGATGGCAACCAGAGTCTTTTGCAGACAATGGGTTTTCTTCTTCCAACAATTTTTGTGGGCCGAAGCTTGATTTTCCTCGCTTCAATGGTGATGATCCGACTAGATGGATATACTGGGCAGAACAATATTTCAGTCTGTATAATACTTTTGATGTCAACAAAGTCCCACTTGCATCCTTTCATTTGGAACATGAAGCCATTTAATGGTTCCGTTGGTACATCAAGGCTCATGAAGAGCCAAAATGGATAAATTTTTGCAAACTCATTTTACAAGGATTTAGCCTTAGTGCTTTTGATGACTTCACAGAAGCACTCACTAAACTGCGCCAAACAAGCACTGTGAGAGAATATCAAATAGAATTTGAAAAACTCACCAATCACACAGAGGGATTGTCTGATGAATTCTTCAAGAGTTGTTTTGTCAGTGGTTTGAAGGATGCAATTCACTCTAAGGTTAAAATGTTTCATCCCAGCACAATGATGGAAGCCCTAGGGTTGGCTAAGTTAGCGAAGGACAAGATCATAGCTCAACAGTGATCCAAATCTAATTTTGTTCTATTCAGAAATACGGCTTCCCAACGACCTCAAATAACGTCAGCTCCTAGAACAACTCCTATCAAGCATTTGACTGAAGCAAAGATGCGGGCATGTAGAGAAAAAGAGCTTTGTTATTGTTAAGGGAAAATTGGATTCAAATGTAAATAATCAATATATTAATACTATCAATGATACCCAAAACTCAATGAAATAATGAACAAAAGAGATTCAATCAAACAATGAACAATACAAAGGAAACCTCCTTTAATTCTTAGCTTCTATTCATCACCTATCACAAATGTTCTTGTCTATGAATATGGCCCTCAGAAGGTGCACTTCCTTTCTATGATTCCATGATGTTCAAATGGGAACAACTATGATAGTATCGCCATGAAAATGAGCCTCACAAAAATGATAGTAGTATGTAGTAATGAGTTTGATCGCAAGCAATGAAGGAATTGGTGCCAAAGATGTGCTGTAATTCCTACAGAGTAACAATACTTAAAGCTTGGATGATTGAAATGGAAGAAGAGGGTTCAATTTATAGACTTGTGAGAAAGAAGATCAACAGTATAGAAAGAATGAAAAGATCAACGGTATAGAATGGTTGAGAGAATGTGTGCGAATAGGAAGAAGACAAGTGTCACCCAAAAGCTATTTTTATTTGAGCTAACTACTTTCTTTTCTAAAGATAAGACACGACTTCATAAATTAGAAAGTTTTTTCTAATTTTAATAGATATTGATAAAAACAAGGTTGATTGAGTCAGTTAACTCAACTTGAGATTTACTTTTGCATGATTTGAGAGAAATTGAATAATAAATTATTTGATTTTGTGTGCATGAAGAAGAAGACTTATTTTTTAGAAGATTTGGAAGATATTTGAAGAATTAGAAGATAAGAAAGCAAATTAAATAAATAAATTTATTTAATTGTTGTGCATGATTTTGGAAGAATAAATAAAATATTTGATTATATTTTATTTTTGGAGATTGAGAAGATTTAAATAAATTTGATTTGATTTGTTCAAATTTGGAAGAATGATTTGACTTAATTAAATAATTGAGAATTATTTAATTGTTTTGGAAGAATTAAATTAAATAAAGGATTTTATTTAATTTTGACTTTAGAAGAAATAATTAAATATTTTGATATTTAATTAATTTAAAGGAATGTGAATCAAATAAATAAATTTGTTTATTTATTTATTGATAGAGGAATAAAGATGGAATAAATATTAAGAATATTTATTTAGACCGAGTCGTGTCATTTTTAGGCGTATACATTTTGCCCTTCTTTGATGCAATGCAGTTTATAGCGTTGCTTCAAAGAATAAGAGTTGTTTGATAATGATACATGCCCCAGTTTGCCCCTGGTACAGGTTATGACAATAGGATGCCCCCTCAGGAGATTAGACGGAGAAGAAGGGAGAATGATGTAAGAGGGACAATCTCATGAAGACGAAGGGAGAACATGGTTAGGTTTAAAGAAAACAGGATGCATTTTTGAGAAACGGGAAGAAAATGGGAAGAAACGGGAAGAAACAGGTGTGGGAAGTAGTCATAGTCCCCACAGCTAGTTTAGGGTTTGCATGCTATATATAGGAGCTGGGTCCACAACACAAGTCATTTGCACACTTGGCTTTTGTTAGATTGTCTTTGAGAGCTTAGGAGAGTACAAAGCATAGAGCGGTTAGCACTAGGATGGATATTCCATGTGAGGAGCATCGCTTTGAGCAGATTCGACGATTTGACTAGCCAGCAGAGGCATGACCCCCGGTATGTATCTTGAAAAGTTTCACCTAGGGTTGATTTTGAGTGCATTAACTGCTAGCTAAAATTAGGCTAAACAAATGCACCAGATCGCAGTTCGATGCATTTGACATGTGGAACTGTGCATCTGTCAATCTACAGTGCATCTAGGATGTGAAACGGTGCATGCATGAAACTTGCGCACATAGGAGAAAGGTCAGCGCATGTATAGTATGAGTCAACACATGCAATTGGGCTATGCATTTACAGTATGAAATGACACATTCATGAGATGTTGTCGCACATGTGGTAGAAGTGACACATTTGCTAAGAAATAGCACATGTACCTTCTGTTTTGGCACATATGTATAGGATAGTCTATTTACTTAACAAAATTGACTTGATTGGCATCCTATTTGATGCGTCAGTTGATAAGCTATCTCCGAGATTGCAGGAATCTAGTCAAGAGATGTAGTGTGTTGTTTTGATCAATTTGATATGTTAAGTTAGTTGATATGATTCTATAGATATGTTGAGCATGGTACTTGCAACTTTAGGTTGCCACCTTGCTTTGCGTGTTTGTAGGAGGACATATGAGATACACTAATGTCGAGGGAGTAGTTCCCATGCCGATGTTATAGCGGCACATGTTGACAGAGATAGATCGAGAGGCACTCAACACAATGGGATTGGATTATGTGTGCTTTATGCCCGAGGTTCAAGCAAACTGCAGCTTACTGACTGTAGCAGTGGAGAGGTTTCACACCGAAGATGGGACCTTTCACTTCCTCACTGGTGAGATGATGGTGACTCTGGAGGATGTATACAGGATACTACACTTGTCGATTTAGGGAGAGCTCATGGAGTATGAACCACAGTGGGATGCAGGACTCATAGAGTGCAGGCGGGTATTTGACAACCCTGAGCTGGACTATCAGGTTATCTCCTAGCAGGATATACACGATTACTATGACTACTTCCCTGGGATAGTTGCAGGATTGATCAGAGGCATAATATGCCCCAATAGGAGATCGCATTGGTTCCCTATTGGATGGGGACAGATTATGGAGAGGATGCTCACAAAGGGCACCCGCTATGCTTGGTGTGTCTACATTCTAGCACACCTATACCACGATATGCATCAGGTGGTATACCACAGGGATGCTAGTTTATCAGCAGGTGTCTCACTATTGCAATTTTGGTTGTGGGAGCATATCACCATCACCAAACTGATATGTGTGTTTTAGAGACAGAGGGGAGAGACTTACATCTATGGCTACGTCGAAGTGATTTCCCAGCATAGACTAGGGAAGCTAGAGTATTGGAGGCATGCACTGGATGGGGTAGATGTGGTCGTCTGGCGACCATATCTAGACTGTGAGCCTTGGGATGACAAGGTGGATGAGCTGCCATACTGCTATTAGACTTGGTGGCTTATAGGTAGGATGCAATTCATCTTGGAGAGACAGATTGTCAGCTGGGTTCAGAGGCAGTTTGGGAGGAGATAGGGCATGCCACAGGGGCAGGCTCTATTTGCATGGACTCATGCAGAGATATTTAGATGGGGCCCAGTGGCATCCTACGAGGAGGTACTGGCAGAGTTTTGACAGCTTCCTTATATTGTCTGGCCGATGAGGAGAGAGATTACAAATGCAGGGATGACCCAGGACTACGAGGAGTGGTTCACAGAGCATCCATTTCTAAGATACTCTGGGCCTAGAGAGCTGGTTCCTCATATAGATGAGGAAGATTCAGATGATGAGGGCTGGGTTGGTAGGAGGAGGAGGAGGAGGAGAGGAGGATAGAGAGATGGAGGAGATGGGGGAGACGGGGGAGATGGTGGAGATGGGGGAGATGGTGATAGACTTAAGCAAAGGAGGAGAGCTAGGGAGGGATCTTCCCATGCTCAGTAGGTAGTACAGTCGTAGGTTGCACAACAAGCTATACAGCAAGGACAAATGCCACCACCTTAGCAGGTGGCGTAGCAGTAAGTACCTCAGCCACAGGGGTAGGGACAGGCACAGGCCTCTGAGGATCCAGTACAGCTAGATGTCCAGGGGAGAGCCATTGCCATGCTAAGAGGACAGGTTCGGCAGCTGCGGGCACAACTTAGGATGGCCGAGGCTTAGCGGGAGATAGATGTAGGTGTTATCTCAGGGCTCACTAGAGAGCGAGATATGGCCGAGGTGAGAATACGAGCTATCTGAGTAGAGAGAGACACAACAGTGGTATCCCTTTGGACAGACGCTACTAGCAGTTTTTTGGTTGGACAGGTGCAATAGGCATAGGCACAGCTAGCTCAGACACAAGCACAGTTAGCACAGGTGCAGAGGTAGTTAGTGCAGGTGTAGGGTGAGCTTGCCAGAGCGCAGGCTTAGACACAGTACTATCTAGGTTTATACCATGGTGTTGTTCCAGTTGATCGAAGGGCTCTGAGTTACAGGAGCCAGTCAGTCCATGGCCTCGCAGAGAGTAGGTTGATCGTGGTCGAAAGCCTCTGTGATGGGCCCACAACAGTCTAGGGACAGCAGAGGAGGGGACACAAAGGACACTGCTGGGAGTAGCGTTTCACTGCAGTGGGGTTAACAGACACTTGCACAGATTTTGGCTCCTATGTACACATTTTGATGGCTCAGATAGCTGGACACGTATATGCAACACTTTTATTTTTTGAGACATGTATCATTATCTTTGAGATGTATACACTATATATGACATTGACTCAGAGATGGACCTTTTGATATTGTACATTTGGACATGTTTATGATATTTATATGATGATGCAACTATTTGATGCTCTCTATTTTTATGTGTTATGGATGCATTTCTATTATATGATGGTACTCATGTGATGTAGATTATGATTATGTCTATGTGATGTTTATCTAATGTAGACTTAGATGATTTATGTGATGTTTATCTAATACAGACTTAGATGTTTTATTTGATATGCCTCTAAAATGTAAATGGTATCTATATGATTATGTAGTTTATGTGATGCACTTATCTATATTTTTGATTTTTTTCTGTTGACACTATGTGATGATTGCAAAAATGTATATGGATGACCTAATGCACTTATTATGTATGCAACTGATTTAATCATGTAAATGACTATCTCATGTGATATGATATGCAACTATATGCTATGTTTTTGTGATGTCCAAATGTACCCTATCGACACAGAAATGACATAATGGTAGATAGAAGATTGATTGAAAGAATTACTCGATAGAAAGACTCACAAGCTTTAATTTGTATTGATACTCTACATTGTTTGGATCTTTAATTACATGGGATATAGATGTATGGATGTATAATGGATGTATGATGGATGCTTTACTTTTTGACATCTTGATGGTGCAAGTATTTTGAAGTGCTTATTTCATCATTGGGCAATTTTTTTTTGGTACTTTTTCCGAATGTTGTAAGTTAATACAAGCATCTAGGTATAATTGAACTGAGATGACCTGAGTATTTCTTGCGTGTCAATAGACAAGGATTTCCCTAGTTCATGTTAGACCTTTGATGTCCTCGATGATCTTTTTCTGATCATGTCATTAGATAGGGCTTCACATTACTAAAGATTAATCCACAAACAACAAACAAAGAAAATAATCATGCCCCCATCATAGCATCTCTAGCTTTTGGCATCCTTGAGTAGCATAGAAAGACATGATAACAAAAATCAAGATGCTATAAGTTAACCTGATCACAAACACAAAACTTTCTTGCATTTAGATGTGTTTTTCTTGCCATAATTTGGATAGAATCAGTTTGAGTGTTTTAGGTGCTTGTTTGCTTTGTTTTGGATAGGTTGATGTCTTGCATCAAGATTTTTGCTTGAAAAGTGGGGTTTTCTTGTGCTCACTTGCCTGGTGAAAAGATTCCACAATCCTTATGGGGGAGACAGACCCTAAGGGACTGACCTAGTGCCTCGGGGGCACACTACTAAATGGCCTTGCCTACGTGACGATGCAGATGCAACATAGTTTGGGGTGAACCCTAATGGACTTAAGACCTAGGTGATAGAAAGTGGTGTGGACTCAGATAGATAGAAGGACTAGAATGGGATGGATTGGTGAGTGGGAGCCTCAGGGATGCATTGAAAGAATGGCCTTACCTATGTGACGACGTAGAGGCAATGTAGTTCATGGATTTGAACCATGGATGGACTAGAAGATAGGTGACAAGATATGGGATGGACAGGGAATCCTTGGGGGCACATTTGAAAATGGCCTTGCCTATGTGACGATGTAGAGGTAATATAGTTCATGGACTTGGGCCATGGGGATACTGACGATAGATGCTAAGCTAGGCTGACACTGTGAATAGGATATGGGATAAAACATTGGTCGACAAGGCAACAAAAGAGATAGAGTATCAAGCCATGATAGGTTATTGTTAGGATTTTATTATGGAACAACTATGGATCAAATGGGACATGAGTGAAGGAAGAATGGACACAAGGTGATTGGTTTCCCAAAGATGGAGGAAGTGGTATATCACAAGTAACGCATGTTTACCAGGTTTTCACCACTTGCTTTTCTTTGCACGAAAGCTAGAAAGTATGTATGACACTTGTTTGCTAGGTTGTCATCATGATACCTATCCAAGGCACCTGTTTGCCAGGTTTTCACCAAAGGATGATTTTTTTGTATTTTTCTAATTTTTTTATTTTTTTGTATTTTTCTGGTTTTTTAATTTTTTGTATTTTATGCCTCCTTACATTGGGGTTCTCTTAGGTATAGAACCGATGAAGATGCATGTTGTTGATTGGGTCATCAAACAGCTCACCTTTTGATGTTGCTAACTGATATGCCCCCGATTCATAAGCAGCTACGATCACATAAGGCCCAAGCCAGTTGGGTTCAAATTTGCCTTTCTTTTCCCAATCCTATTGATTACAGGGGTTTTCCTTAAGTACTAAATCTTCAAATTTAAAGACTCTTGGGCAGACTTTGTGGTTGTAGCTTCATGACATCATTTGTTGATATGCCTTGAGATGATCAAATGCTTTCTGTCTCTTTTCCTCTAGTAACTCTAGTTCTTGTAATCTGGAAACTATGTACTCTTTATCTGTTATGAGACCTTTTAACGAAACCATTAGAGATGGTAACCCGACCTCGATGGGGAGGATAGCTTCTGAGCCATAGAAAAGGGCGTAAGGGGTACCACCTGTGGGAGTGCATATACTGGTTCTGTAGGCCCACAGAGTAGGATTGAGTTAGATGTGCCAATCATGGCCAGCATCGTTGACTGTCTTCTTGAGGAGTTTCAAGATGGTCTTGTTAGATGCTTCTTCTTGGCCATTGCCTTGGGGGTAATAGGGTGTGGAGAAACGGTGTTGGATTTTGAATCAGTCACAGAGTTCTTAGACATCCTATTTTTGAAGGGTCTTTTGTTATCCATGATAATGGATGAGGGAATTTTGTATTTACAGATGAGGTAATTAAGGATGAATGAGGATATTTGTTTACCTATGATGGTGGTGAGGGGGACGGCTTCAATCCACTTGGTAAAGTACTCAGCGGCGGTTATTATGAATTTGTGGTCATTGGATGAGAGAGGATGGATTTTTCCCACAAGGTCGAGTCCCCATTGACAAAAGGGCCAAGGTGTCATTAAAGGTCTCAACTCTTGAGTTGATGCATGTATCAGGTTCTCGTGTATCTGGCACTACTTGCATTTCTTCACAAACTGATATGAATCTGTTTCCATGTTTGGCCAATAATAACCCAAATGCATGAGTTTCTTAGCTAAGGAAGGACCGCTAGAGTGTGTTCTACAGATCCCTTCGTGTACGTCTTGTAAGGTGGTTTGGGATTCTTCTCGTTCTAAACAATGGATTAAAGTACCATCTAGACCACGTCGGTATAGGGTGTCGGCAATAATGGTATAACGAGAGGTTTGGCGTATAAAGGTTCATCGTTGGTTTGAAGATAAGTCAGGTGGGAGGGTGTTGTCCTTGAGGTAAGTGTAAACCTTACCATACCAAGGTGAATAAGATCCAACTAATAGGCATATGGAATGGGTTTCAAGAAGATCATAAGATGGTTGCTGAATTGATTCCACTAAGAACTCGTACCATGACTCATTCTCTGGGATTTTGAGGAGAGAGGCAATGGTTGCCATGGCATCTGCTACTTTGTTTTCAATGTGAGGTATCTTCTTAAAAGAGATGATCACAAAGTATTCCTTAAAGTTCTCGACCATCCGTTTGTATGGGACAAGCTTCTCATCTTTGGTTTGGCAATCGTCATTGACCTGATTGATCACTAGTTGAGAATCACCATAGATATGTAGCTCTTTGATTTTCCACTTTGTTGCCATTTTGAGACTAATGACTAAGGCTTCATATTCTGCTATGTTGTTTGTGCATGAGAATAATAGATGATAAGACTTTAGTATGGTGTCACCATGAGGAGTTACAAACAAGATTCCTGCCCCCAATCCATGGCTTGTGTAGGACCCATCAAAGTAGAGTTTCCAGGAATGTGTTGATATATTGAATATTGATTCATCTAGGAACTCAAATTGCATTGGTGTGGTGTCCTATAGTGGTGCATCTGCTAACTGATTAGCAATGACTTGCCCCTTGATAGCCTTTTTGTCTACATACTCAATGTCGTATTCACTTAGTAGCATTACCCATTTTTCTAGGTGACCTATAAGAGCTGCTTTGCTTAGTAGGTACTTCAGTGGATCTATTTTTGCAATAAGTTTGACTAGATGTGCTAGCATATAATGTCTAAGTTTTGGGGAAGTAAAAACTACCGTAAGACAGGATCTTTCTATCTAAGAGTATTGCAACTCATAGCCCACCAATGTAAGACTGATGTAGTAGACGACTCTTTCTTTACTTTCATAATCTTATTGTGCTAGAAGGGCCCCAAGAGCTATTGGTGTAGCAGATATGTATAGTAACAATGGCTTCCCTTAGATAGGAGGCATGAGAATAGGTGGATTCATAAGATACTCTTTCAGTTTGTTGAATGCCTCTTCGCATTTCTCATCCCACTTAAATGGAATGTTCTTATGTAGGAGATGACTGAAGGGTTGACACTTGTCTGCCATTTGTGATATGAACCTATAGATTGCTTGTAGCTTACCCTGTAGAGATCTTAGTTGAGTAATATTCTTGGGTGGTGGCATATCCATAATAGCCTTGACTTTGATAGGGTCCACCTCTATTCCATTTGCCAATATAATAAAACCTAGGAGCTTGCCTGAGGTGACTCCAAGCACACATTTCTTTGGGTTCAACCTGACTTTGAATTGTTCTAGTCTCTAAAAGACTTTCTCTAACACATCTAGGTGTGATTCTCTTGTGAGAGACTTTGCTAGGATATCATCTACATAGTCTTCCATTGTGACATGCATCATATCATGGAATATAGTGGTCATAACATGTTGATATGTGGCTCATGCATTCTTTAGCCCAAATAGCATGACATTCCAGCAGAAAGTGCCCCATGGACAAGTAAAAGTTGTCTTATGTCGGTCTTCTGGTGCTATCTTGATCTGATTGTATCCCGAGAAGCCATCCATGAGAGATAACATGGTATGCCCTGCTGTTAAGTCAACTATGATATCTATATTTGGCAATGAAAAATCATTCTTACGGCAAGATTTGTTTAGATCTCTGAAATCATTGCATAGTCTGACTCAGCCATCAGGTTTGGACACTGGTACTATGTTGGAGACCCATTTTGAATAGTCAATAGCTCTAATGAACCCTACATCCAATAGTTTCTTAAGTTCTTTTACAAGTAGTGCAATGTGTGGATGCATTTTTCTAAGCTTCTGTTTCACTGGTTTCACTCCTGGATCTAGTGGAAGATGATACAAAATCAAATCTAGATCTAACCCCAGCATATCTACGTATCACCAAGCAAAATTGACTTGCTTTCTCTTGAAGAATGGTACAAACTTAGTCTTTTCTGGTGGGCTTAGAGACTTAGCAAAGTGAATGATCTTAGGCTGTTCCAATGTTAACAGGTTCTATAGGTTCCACAACAATTTGAGACTTCTCCTAGTGCATGTCATCAAGGAGAGTGTCAAGCCTTCCATCTCAGGTGCCATAGTTGGGTTTTTACCATCGGATGCGTCCTTTCATTTTACTATTTTGGGATCTGACATTGCCGCGGTGCGGTTTTCACCATCAGATCCATTTTTTATTTTGATATTTTTGAGACTGGAAGGCTTGGCACCCTCTTTGAAATAAGCCACGATATTAAGTTCAACAGCGAAGCCAACTTTATGATCTCCTTTAGGTAGGTGGTCCCTAAGTTCCATGTAGTCAATATAGGCATCATCATTTTGGAACATATCTAGTTGCGAGGTTCCTTATAGATCCCAGTCAATAAGCTCAAGATGCACAAGGGGGAGGGAGTCTGAGGATAGATCTAATTCATTGATAGTTTGAATGGATATGTTAGGAGTATTGGTAGGGAGAGTGTTTGGGATGGTACTTTCCTCCAAATTGTTTATTGTGATAGAACTCAAACCTTCCTCGAAAGTCATATTCTCAGGGATAGACAAATCACACTCTAACGGTCTATGCAGTAGCATTTGTCCCTCATGGTTGGGGCTATAAGTTTGAATGGTGTCAACCTCTTTGTCATCATAGGAATGCTCTATTAGCTCATCCCACTCATATTCATTGGAATCCGTGTCACTATCCTCTTGAAGGGTATGGATCATTTCTACAAGACAAGCATTTGCTTTAGCTTTGCCTTTATCCTTATATCCTAGACCTTTTGTAGTTCTAGCCAATGGGCACAAAGAAGGTTGAATGGGTTCTATAATTCCTTATTTTCTTAGGCTAATGGGGCCTTGTCCTTCATAACCCATTCTGTGTAGGATAGACTCACCTCGCCCATAGATTTCTGTTGGGAGCTTAGGTGGTTCTTGTTGTGTATTCTCTTCTTCTTCTGTGTAGAGCCATTGTAAGATATCTCTTTCCTCTATTTCATCTGATAGTGTCCCCCATTTTATAAAGGGAGCTACGAGAGGTGCAAGAGGAGCATATGGCTTTGGAAAATGTTTGGGTCGCCCAAAGGATCTAGGATATAAAGGCATTTTGGCCAAGTTGAGGCTATGCTCAATGGAGTATTCCCTTCTATTTCTTTGATGGTAATTTTCTACTCCTTGGGCTTGGATGAGGAAGCTTCGGAGGTAGAATCATGCTGTGGGGTAGGGGATGTAGATGCTCTATTGTTGGGTATAATGCAATTGGGTTTTGAGAGGACAAAGTTGCAGTGCTGAAAGGGGTCTGGGTCACCTTGGATGGTGATTTGCTTGTCGTTATGAGGGAATTTTATGCATTGGTGATAGGTAGAAGGCACAACTTTCATGGCATGAATCCATGGTCTACCTAGGAGAATATTATAGGCTAGCTCCCTATCTAGGACTTGGCACACAATGACTTTTATCACCGGTCCCAATTGGATGGGTAATACCACTGTTCCTTTAGTAGTTCTCTGCACTTCATCATAGGCTTTGATAGTAATCTTCCTTGGATCAACTGCATTTTCAAAGAACCCCAATGTAAGGACTAGCTTGAGCATGCAAATATTTAAACCGCCCCCCCCATTAATGAGAACCTTCTTGATGCGGTGCTTCTGGATGAAAGCGATGATATGTAAGGGGGTGTTGTAAGGTTGAGACACTAAGAGGTCATCTTGTTCGATAAATGATATGGTACTTGAGGAGGTCAGATTACCTACCATGGCTTGAAACTTCTCTTAGGCCAAGTTAGTAGGTACTACCATTTCCACTAAGGCTTTATCAAGAATCTCCTTGTGGGAAGGAGATAGACGCTACAATTCTAAGATAGAAATGTGGGTAGGACTCTTCTGTAGTTGGTCTATGACACTATACTAATGGGAGTTGGACTGAGAAGGTGATGACCTTGGAGGGAGGGTATTCAACGTGACCTTACCACTGCGGGTGATGATTCCACAATCAGTTTTGTTGGGTCCCAATTGTGGTTAGACGTAACCACATTGGTTTGTGGGACATGCTCTGATATGCAATTGATGGTATAATCGAATGACACACTTGTGTAATTGGCATTACTATTCCCATTATTCTAATTTTTCCTATTGCAGTTGTTGTTGCCATTGTTGTTGTTGTATGGCCTGTCGTGATTGAGAAGTGGATCTTTGTAAGCCACATGTGTTTCATTAGAAGTATGTTGTTGAGCACCTCCTTGATTTTGATCAAGTATGTCTTGAATAATATGTTTGAGACAGATACAATTGTTGGTTGTATGTCCTCTTCCTCTATGATACTCACAAAAGTTGGTGTCTTTCCAACAGTGGGGTTTTATTTAAGGTTCATAATCGCTTGTTGGCGGTAGAGTGATTTCATTGTTGGCCAATAGCTTCCTTAATGCAGATTCTTGGGACTCCCCTAGCGGTGTGAACTTTCACCTTGGATTTGAGTTGAACCATGGTCTTGGATCCTGAGAGAATGTTTTGTTGGGTGTAACATTGCTTGCCTATAATTTGAGAGCGAATATTGGTTGCTGTTTGGGAGTTGCCACTTTGGCATCAACTACTCCATTATTGACGACATTTTTATTCTTAGTCCAAAACTTTGATTTGTCGGTCATGTAGTTGGAGGTAGGTGTGTCCTTGTATAACTTGATTTGTCCTTTGGCGATCATAGTGTTTTTGATGAATAATCCCATTTCAATGACCTTCAAAAATGAGGTAGGGCACTGAATTTGTATTTGATAGCTTAGATCGGAGTTGAGGTTGTAGACAAACATCTCCATTAATTGCTTCTCGGGTACATCATACGGGCATTTGCTTGCTATTTTTCTCAACCTTTGTAGGAAGGAGGCGAATGATTCGCCACCCTTTTGCTTGGTATTGCATAGGTCAAGCATGGAGACTTCGTGTTCAATATTGTATGAGAAGTGTGTGATGAATTTGTTGACTAAATCATCAAAAGTTTTGATGCCCGGTGGAAGCCATGAGAACCACTCCATGGCTTGATTACCTAGAGATCTAGGGAATAGTCTCATTAAGAAAGTCTCATTGTGAGCTACTTCCATGCATGTGGCGTTGAATTCCCTAATGTGATCTCTAGGGTCCCATTTTCCTTTATTGTCAAACTTAGGAACTTCGAATCGAGAGGGGAATGGTACCATGTTCAAACTTTTATCAAAGGGGTACGATGAAATATCTTCCAAGGAGTAGGTTTTAGTGTTTGTACCCATCTTGAGATTCATCATTTGTTGCGTTAGACCCTTGATTTGTTTCCTCATTTCTTCCATAGGTGTGTTTGGGTCCATGACTTTCTTTCCTTTGTCCTCACCGGTGCAGTGTTCATGATTATCCTCTACGATCTCTTTGAGTTTACTTAGATCAAAATTAGCTAGAAGCTTAAGTCCAAGATTTGCAAGATAATTGAAATACTTGTGAGGGTCCTCATGGAGCACTTTCTCTAGTAAGCGTTGGAATTTCTGATCTTGGAGGTGTCCTTGATGATCTTCATGAGAGATTTCCTCATCACTATCATGAGGGGTGACAATACGGTCAGATGATCTAGCCATTTCAAGTTGCTTTTGGTATTGAGATCTAGTAAGAACTATGCAAGGTGACGTGGGATGCAGTGGGATGAAACTAGAGATTTTTGCAAGGTATCGGTGGAGACTTTTGAGAATAGGATACTTATGACAATATTTGGACAAGGGACTCTCTCGATTAATGATTTCGAGTAACACAACCGATATAAGATGATAGCCACTAGTAAGGGTGCTCGATACCTGTCTTACTATGTAGGGACTATTCATGCACCAAGACCACTAGCAAAGTTCTGCGACTTACTAGGGTTACTTGAATCCAAAATGATTTGAAAGAGGGGCCTATGCTAATCTGATATGGGATACTTTGACTTTGAACTAGGGACACCTAATAGAAGGTGAATGAGATGACCAATGAAAGAGAGACTTTGACACAAAATGGATGGAAAAGTAACTGCAAGGTAAGATTTGATCTCAAAACTAGGAACTAGGTTGAAATGGGTACCCAAAAATGGTAAAACTTTCCCCTCAAAGACTATGGAAGTACTCACTGTCACGCATGCACCGGAACAGATGTGCATTATAAACTAGTAAATGCATAGAAAGTCGGTGCAGAAGTTCAATATTGGTAAACTTTAGATGCGCTGTAAAAGGTTTCAGAAGCACAATAAGTTAGCACAAATGCATAGCAAGTCAGTACAAATGCGCAACAAAAAAGGATAAATGTGCCGCTCTAGTTTTTCAATGTTTTTTGCAAGTTTTTGGCAATTTCTTGATTTTTTGGTATCTTTGGCTACAAGAAGGTCTTTTTGATCTGACTTTTTGAAATTATGGCAAGAAAACACAACAAACACAAAGAATGTTTTTATGGTTTTTTATTTTTTTGTGATTTTTTGACTCTTTTTGGACTAAAAGAAAGCAAGTACAATCCTAGGTTTCAAAGGATAGTATAAAATTGAATTATCACTATCTCTAGTGAAGCATCTTCGAGAGGTGATAATCGCCCTTCCCTGCATCGAATTATAGGGGTTTTTGGTGACTAAGAACAAAGGATGATTAATAAAGGCAACCGTTCGAGTGGTTATACATGCAACAGCACTACTCTCTATTATGGAGTCTCTCATCCTGCAAGGGTTGCGCCTTGGAGGGTTTTGGGGGAGGTTGGCTGTCGGTATAACACAACTGCACTTGTTGTTTGAAGCTTTCGCTCCAAACACAATTTATTTATAGTGGATTGGTTGGGCTTGGTGTCTAGCCTATTACCACTTAGGGTCGTTCCTACTTGGATGAACAGTATCCAAGAGTAGGCCCCTCTAAAGGAAAAACACATGCAAAAATGATATGTCTGGCATTTTGGTCACCCAAGATAGGGGAGAGCATAGGCTTAGTATCATTCCCAAAACACAGAAGACAATGGTTCTTTTCCCCTAGTTAAAATGAGAAAAACTAGATGAGCTATCTACTTGGGCAAGCACTGAAATTTGTTAACTTTGAAGTGATAAAAAGATAGCAATGGTACAATTTTATCTAGATAGCAATGATGTGTTCAATTTTACCCAGATAGCAGTGATTTGTTAACTTTGAAGTGATAACAAGATAGTAATGGTTCAATTTTACTAAGATATCAGCGATTTGTTAACTTTGAAGTGATAACAAGATAGCAATGGTTCAATTTTACCAAGATAGCAATGAGTTGTTAACTTTGAAGGATAGCAATATAGCAACGATTCAATGATATGCAAGATAGAAATGATTCAATTACTGCCTTCCTAGTTAAGACTATGTGAGATTTGCATGAGCATCCATTTACTGTCCCGTTAGAAATAGAAGTGTGAGTTAACAAGTGCAACTAATTGATTCTAAACCAGCACCTAGCCTACAAAATAGATCAAGAGTGTTCCTACAAAAAGATGTTTAGCGTTAGCAAAAATTTCAAGGAAACCCTAAAGTCACTGCCTAGATCAGATACACAGCTTCAGAGATTGAATGCACAAAAACAAAGCTCAGAAGTGCCACAATACATATGCGCTAAGACAGAGATCAAAAGTGCAGGAAAATAGTCTATATGCGCCGAACTGACAAATGCACCATATTGGAGGATAAATGTGCTAGAACAGAGTCTGTATGCACCAAAGGAATGTATGCACCGGAACAGACAACATATGCGTGTTTGGATGTGTCAAATGCGTAGTTTCCTCCTGTGTACAACTTTCTAAAACACAAAAACTTAGTTTTTGGGTTAAAAATTGGGGCTAGGCCCCACGGTGGGCGCCAAAAATGTTAAGGGAAAATTGGATTCAAATGTGAATAATCAATATATCAATAATATCAATGATACCCAAAACTCAATGAAATAATGAACAAAAGAGATTCAATCAAACAATGAACAATACAAAGCAAACCCCCTTTAATTCTCAGGTTCCATTGATCACCTATCACAAATGATCTTGTCTATGAATATGGTCCTCAGAAGGTGTACTTCCTTGCTATGATTCCAAGATGTTCAAATGGGAACAACTATGATAGTATCACCATTAAGTTGAGCTTCACAACAATGATAGTAGTGTGTAGTAACGAGTTTGATCGCAAGCAATGAAGGAATTGGTGCCAAAGGCACGTTGTAATTCCTACAGAGTAACAATACTTAAAGCTTGGATGATTGAAATGGAAGAAGAGTGTTAAATTTTTAGACTCGCAAGAAAGAAGATCAATGGTATAGAAAGAATGAAAAGATCAAAAGTATAGAACGGTTGAGAGAATGTACGCGAATAGAAAGAAGACAAGTGTCACCCAAAAGCTCTTTTTATATGAGTTAACTACTTTCTTTTCTAAAGATAAGACATGACTTCATAAATTAGAAAGCTTTTTTCTAATTTTAAGAGATATTGATAAAAACAATGTTGATTGAGTCAGTTAACTCAACTTGAGATTTGCTTTTGCATGATTTGAGATAAATTAAATAATAAATAATTTAATTTTGTGTGCATGAAGAAGAAGACTTATTTTTAGAAGATTTGGAAGATATTTGAATAATTAGAAGATAAGAAAGCAAATTAAATAAATAAATTTATTTAATTATTGTGCATGATTTTGGAAGAATAAATAAAATATTTGATTATATTTTATTTTTGGAGATTAAGAAGATTTAAATAAATTTGATTTGATTTATTCAAATTTGGAAGAATGATTTGACTTAATTAAATAATTGAGAATTATTTAATTGTTTTGGAAGAATTAAATTAAATAAAGGATTTTATTTAATTTTGACTTTAGAAGAGATAATTAAATATTTTGATATGTAATTAATTTAAAGGAATTTAAATCAAATAAATAAATTTATTTATTTATTTATTGATAGAGGAATAAAGATGGAATAAATATTAAGAATATTTATTTAGACCGAGTCGTGTCATTTTTAGGTCTATACAGTTATAATTGTGATGAGAAATTCACTCGGGGACATAGATGTGTTGAGCAAAAGCTTTATCTCTTGGATGTGGATTCTCTGCCTGAAACTGAAGTTTATGTGGATGCTCTAGATACAGTGAATGATCAGGTCAACACTCAGTAGCCGCTTGTTGACCCTGCTTCTCAAGAAGACCACCCAGAGATCTCTCTCCATGCTTTAGCAGGAGTCACCACCCCACAAACCATGCGGGTCAAGGGTTTCTTCAAGAAGCTCCCTCTTATAATACTCATTGATTCTGGTAGCACTCATAACTTCATTGACCCTCGAATCGCCAAACAGGCTGATTATTTTGTCGATCCTTGCTCCAGCTTTGAAGTCATGATTGCTAATGGGGGCACATTACCTTGTAAAGGGAAGTGTCACAATGTGTGTATCTCTATAGGAGATTATAACCTACGCTCTGACATGTTTGCCTTGCCCTTAGGTGGATGTGATGTGCTTTTGGGTGTCCAATGGTTATGCACACTTGGACCCATCTTATGGGATTTTGCTGAACTTTGGATGCAATTTTCAGACAATGGGTAAAAGCACACATTGAAGGGCTTACAATAGGGGTCTCTCAGCATCATAAGTTCACATCACATGGAAAAGCTTCTTAAGAAGAATTCACATGGTGTCATCGCTCAGCTCCATTCCATTCAAATGCAACCATCAGTGGTCTCCACTACTCCTTCAGATCTACAACAAATTTTGGATAGGTATGCATGTGTCTTTGCGAAACCAATGGGATTGCCACCTTCTCGACTAGAGGACCACCATATTCATCTCCTTCCTCAAAGCGTTCCTCCCAACATCAGGCCCTATTGCTACCCATTTCACCAAAAGACAGAGATTGAGATGCTCGTTCAAGACTTACTGAAGTAATGTATTATTCGCCCTAGTACCAGTTTCTTTTCTTCACCAGTCCTTGTCTGAAAAAAAGATGGGTCATCCTCTGCATTGACTTTCAAGCACTTAATCACATCACAATCAAGGATAAGTTTCTGATTCCTGTTGTGAATGAGCTTCTTGATGAGCTTCATGGCACTCATTTTTTCTCCAAGTTGGATCTTTGTTCTGGGTATCACCAAATTTGGGTTCATGAGGATGATATCCCTAAAACAGCTTTCTGCACGCATGATGACCACTATGAGTTTTTGGTCATGCCCTTTGGCCTCACTAATGCTCCTTCAACATTCCAGGCATTGATGAATAAAATATTTCATCCCTACCCACGAAAATTTATTCTGGTTTTCTTTGATGATATCCTAATCTATAATAAAACATGGGCTGAGCATCTCCAACATCTGGATCTTGTATTGCAACTTCTCTTTGATCATCATCTCTGTGCAAAATAGTCTAAATGTGTTTCTGGCTAGGAGGAAGTGGAGTATCTCAGGCATATTGTTTCAGCCCAAGGGGTTCGAGTAGATCCTACAAAAATAGATGCCATGAAAAATTGGCTGCATCCTCAGACCCTCAAGAGCCTCCATGGTTTTTTGGGGCTAATTGGCTACTATCACAAGTTTGTCAAGGATTACGGGAAGATTGCAGCTCCATTAACATCTATGTTAAAAAAAGATGCTTTTATCTGGACACATGGTGCTGAGTGTGCATTTGAAAAATTGAAACAAGCTATGTGTACTACACCTGTTCTAGCTATGCCAGATTTTTCCAAGACCTTCACCATTGAGAGTGATGCTTGCGGCAATGGAATTGGTGTTGTTCTCCTCTAAGAGGAACATCCCATTGCCTTCACCAGAAAAGCCCTTTCTGGAAAGAATTTAGTACTCTCTACGTATGAGAAGGAAATGACGGCTATTTTGCATGCAGTACAGAAGTGGCTACCATACCTACTAGGGAATCATTTTTGCATCAAGATTGATCACCAAAGTCTAAAATATTTCCTAGAACAATGGGTCTCCTCCCTAGCACAACAAAAATGGGTCAGCAAACTCATGGGTTATGACTATGAGATCACTTACAAAAAGGGTAAGGACAATATTGTGGCAGATGCTCTTTCTCACACATTTGATGACCAAGTTTCCCTTTCAGCTATTTCTATGCCTGTTCCAAATTGGTTGAAATCTGTCCAGCAGAGCTATGTCAATGACTCTTCATTATCTCAAATCATTCAATAGTTGGCAACTAACCCCTCTGTTGTACCACATTACTCTTGGGATGGTGCTTCTCTATGATACAAGGGTTGTCTCATGATTCCCCATAGCACAGATCTTTAGTAGGTTGTTTTCTATGAACTCCATGCTTCTCCATCAGCAGGGCACTCTGGGTTCCTCAAAACTTATGAGAGGGCATGACATAACTTCTTTTGAAAGGGAATGAAAAGGGGAATTCAACAAATGGTGGTTGAATGTGATAACTGCCAAAGCAACAAGGGTGAAACGACACTCCTTCCTGGATTGCTCAAACCCTTGCCCATCCCTACATGGATTTAGACATATATTTCTATGGATTTCATTGAGGGGCTCCCTAAATCTAGAGAAAAGATAGTGATCTTGGTTGTGGTTGATTGCCTCTCCAAATATAGTCATTTTTGTACCCTCAACCATCCCTATACAGCCTCCTTAGTCACACAAATTTTCATGGACTAGATCTTCCGTCTTCATGGCATCCCTTCTTCCATTGTCTTAGATCATGATGCAACTTTCACCAATCATTTTTGGAAAGAACTATTTCAACACACTGGCACTAAACTGAAGATGAGTTCTGGGTATCACCCACAAATAGATGGTTAGAATAAAATTATCAACAAATGTTTGGAAACTTATCTTCGTTGCTTCACCTTAGAACAATAGCATCAGTGGGCAAAGTGGCTCCCTCTCGCTGAATGGTGGTACAATACCTCCTACCACACTGCATCTAAAATGACTCCATATAAAGCATTCTATGTTTAGGCACCACCAGTGCTCCTTCCATACACCCCCAACAGTTTACCAGTTCAAGCAATCGACATGGTTCTCCGAACTCAGGATCAGATTCTTTGAATCTTGCAGGACAATCTTCACATGGCAAGAAATTGATATGGTTTTTCATAGGACAATGTTCTAAGTGCACTTTTCAAGTAGTTGATATGGTTTTTCTTCATCTACAACCATATAATCAATCAACCCTAAAACTCAAAGGGCATCATAAGCTAGCTCCAAAGTTCTATGGGCCATATAAGGTTCTTCAGAAGATTGGGTTGGTTGCTTATAAATTGGAGCTTCCTCCTTCCCGCGTTCATCCAGTATTTCATTTCTCTTGTCTAAAGAAAGTTCTTGGCACCAACGTCAGAGCACAAACTATTTTATCAGAATTAGATAATGAAGGATCCATCATTTTGGAGCTGGAGGCAATCCTCGACAGATGCACCTGTTAGCTTTGATCCCGATCCGTCACATAGGTCTTAATTCGGCAGCACATAATGTAACTAGAGGATGCTACATGGGAACCACTCCTTCAGATTCAGCAATAATTTCCACATCTTAAGCTTTGAGGACAAAGCTTTTTTTAAGAGGGAGGGGATGTTAGGAACCTGTGTTCAACCCTTCTCTTTACTTTATTAGTATATTACATTTGGACGCATATGCTTTGTAAGTCGTCCCGTGAGCATATTGTATTATCCCACATTCATGGGAAGTAATAGTTGTTTAGATTAGACTTAGTATATAAGTACGTGTTGAGGCCAATGAAGGCATCCATGAATTTATTGTATTGAGCTTGCTCAAAGGAGGTTGCCCCTCGAAGTGCCCTGTGATCAATAAATTCCTTCTATGTTTCTGCTATTTCTATTATTTTGTGCATTTTTCATTATATTGTTGCAGGAGGTTCCTCTCAACTAGAGTGTTGCAAATGTCATTGTAATCTTATTGAGGAGTCATAAACTACAACCAAAAAATTGAAAAGAAAAATACTAACACTATCTAGATGCCTACCTTTCAGTCCCAATGTTTATAAAATGAATGCCTCTAGTATACTATTTTCATGGCATAGTAATTAAAACCATTATGCATAAATTTTTTTTGAAGACATGCAATGGAAGCATTGCACCAGAAAATTTTGTCAATCACTAGGTGCACCACTTTGTGTATGTGTGAGGATAGATACTTTCATGAACTACATGGCATTAGACATAAATACATAGGGTGCTAATATAAGCTAATATAATAGACAAAGAAACAATAAAAGTTCAAGAGCATTAACTAAAGGCACAAACCAAGTAAATATGTTTGTGCAAGATAATTATTGAAGGATACAAAATATGTTTCTTTTGTATTGATTGCATAAGCTAATATATAACACACACAATGTCTAAGATAGACAAGTCATATGTATACATAAGAATAGATCTTTCTTATGTGCAACTGGAGCATTGAAGGTTTATTGAAAATTGAATATAGTGTGTGTGGAATGGTGATGAACAATGACAATAGACACAATTTCATGAGTACTTGTTATGTATGTAAAGTTTCTAAAATTTTCCAAGGCATGACAATAATTTGATGCACAATAATTGTACACAAAGAATTTGAAGTTTATAGATATATTTTTGGTGTCTTGTGGTGCAAAGAAAATACCAAGGTGTATAATGTTTGCTAATGAAAAGATGGTAAATGATATGATGCACAATAGATATATGGAGTACAAGGGTCTACACTACCTACATAGTGATGCACAAATGTTCCATATGCAGGGAGAGTGCAGGATCATCACAGGCCAAACAATGGCAATAGGAAAAAAGATTGCATCTTTACTTAGCCAAAATCATGAAAAGGGGAAGTTTGACTTTCTTAGGCATAGATAGAATATCCATTTATAATGGATATCCATTTTGTGGGTCCCAAAATGGATATATGTTTTCCAAAATAGATATCCATTTTGGACACAATAAAAAAGTCAAAATAGGGGCTGTGTTTTGCAAACCCACGGCTTGCTTGCAAAATGCAAACCTCCTCAAAAATGAACATTAGAGCTTGGAAGAATGGATATTCAATCTAGGTAAGTGTGATTCTTTTTTTTTTTGTAAATTCAAGTAATTTTTTTTGTTTTTTTTAATTTTAAATGGGTATGTTTTATATTTTAAATAGGTAAAATGGATGAACAACATGAAAATCCAAACTCTCCCCCACTAACCCCCCCTCCAACAATCAAAGAGAAAATTGAAAGAAATATTGATCAAATAAGTAGGATTGTAGAAATTTATTGCCGCCACCCTCGATTGTCTTCAATGACATAGAATTTAGAGGGGATTATTACTCATGTTTGAACCCTCACAAGCCAACATGAATCATATAGGCAATTGTGAGAAACCAAGAAGGTGAAATGTGCTAATGGTTTATCATACAATCAAGTGAAAGAGTTAGACATTACCAAAGCTATGTTAGCCCAATATTTTGTCAATCCTAAAACTAGATTGCATGTTGATGTTCTTAAGCCTAAGTATTCAATCAAATGGTGTACACATGAGGGTATTAGTCAGAATTTTTGGGATCATTGGTGGATGGTTTTTGATAAACCACCCAACAACAATTTAGATGTACCTTTGTATTTCCTTCATACAAACTATATGCAAAGTGTGTAATGGGTCACCATATGAATTATCTTGATTTTAGAGAGTTTTAGGGAGTAGGTAAGGGAATGCCTCAAAATAGACTTGGGGCAATGAGACAAGTGCAAGGTCCTTTTACTCCCACTCCTGCTATCCCTTCTCCACCTCTAATTCAACACCCAAACGTTGTTGCAAATGCAACACAACAGGGCCTCATTGTCATACACTCTTTGATTGAGCACTTGATTACATAGACCTCTCAATTTGTATAGTCACATGATGTTAGTGGTCATATTGGATCACCTGATATTACTAGACCCTCCTCATCCACACATGTTTGTGTGCCTCATCATTGCATTTTTTGCAACCAGTTGTACTTAGGTCCTCTTATGGAGAGTAGTGAGCCACCCCTGAATACTTTAGAGTATGATGTCCCTCATACATCACCTTCACGAGATGAGGCAGCAGGTTCTAGAACTCAAGATGAGGGGTCAGGAACAAGAGAAGAAGCACAAGCATCAATGGGTAGAGAAGGAGAGGAGCATGGCCAATATTTTATAGAGGTGAAATTTAAATTTAAATTTCATGGTGTATTCCATTTGAATAATATAAACAAAGATTAGTACTAATGTATCTAAGGGGGATAATAGTTGATGACAAAGGAGCTGACAGAATTTCATCATGGAACTCTTTCTACCATCCAATTTGGCTTGGACTTGCCAGTATCATTTTTTCTACACATCAACTTTTTTTATTGTATGCATTTAATTCTTTGTGAGATATTATATATTAATTTATATCTTGATGTTACTTTACTTTTATAGTCAATCCAAAATGTGAATGATGTGGCATCTTTGCCAATAGTCTTTAGTTGAACTCTTGATTGACCCAAGGGACCATCATTCGCGGAACGACTTTCTAAACACCAACAAATGGTGGAGGTAATTTGATTTGATAATTTAGAAAACTTAAATATTTGATTATAGTCATTTAGATAAAAAATAAAATAGAGAATCATGGTCTTTGTTACATGTTTGATCATATAAAATAATGGTTAAAAGAATGAAAATGAGAAAGAAAGAAAGAAACATGTATTATCCATTATTCATAATATATATTTGAGCTTTACTAACACATCAATTATTCGTTTAAATATTCATACAGATTTTGCAATTGATTTGAATCTAATTTGATTATGTGATCCATTTTAGTGCATTGATTGATTCATCTTATGAGGATTCCATTATGACATACAATGTTCATTGAACTCCAAGACAATTGTGTGTATTGATAAATTGATGCTATACCATTTACATACACACATCAACATATTAAAAAACACATAAACATACAAGGAAACTAAAATTACATAAAAAAATATAGATGCCCATGCCATAAACCAATAAATATGAAGACCAACCATACATATCTTAGGGTCCAATACTAAATGTCGTCAACATAACAAAAATCATAACATGATTAGTCACATATAATAGTGGGGACACATCTTCTAATCCTTCTTCTCCTTTTGATCCTCTTGAACCCACTCCGAGCTACCTACATCTAATGGATATAATAGTGAGGATACATCTTCTACCAATAATCTCTATGCATTTGTGACCCTGCATCATCTTCAACGACAACTTTAATTGGCTCATCTCCATCATCGTCATTATTAAATTTGTGAGTGGAAAATGATGGTCTATTTATGTAGCCAACAACATACACTCAATAAAATTGTGCCATTAATCATGTGTGAGAGCCAAAGATTTGGAACACTGAAAAAAAACTTCTATTTACCAACTCTGTTGCTACAATGAGAGAAAACTCTCTTATATCCAAGAAAACAAAAAAAAACAAAAAATTATCTTTTTTGGCAGATTTCGACAATTGTTAGATTTTGCCATATTAGGTAATTTTACAATCATATCTTGAGAATCTAGTTTTTTCCCAAAAAATTCCTAAAGCTAAGGTAGGACGAAAAGCCAACTAACATCCTAAATTCAAAACATGAGTTTCGAGTTATTAAAAAAAGCAACTTTTAAAAAACTAGAAAAAAACACTAAATTGCCATTTTGAGGGCCAAGATGAAAGTTTCAAGCCCTGAAAAAGTGCCAAAGTGAGGTCCAACTGACTAGGGTGGGTTGGGAAACCACTGGCCACGTCATAATGCATCCACCTGTAAAATTTTGTAGAAAACCCACATTTGAGTCCAAAGTTATGACCTCCAGAAGTCCCTGCATCATTCTCCTCTGGTTGAAAAGAACACAGCTCTTGCAAGTGAGTGTCTTCAAACTATTGCCATTTGACTAGATCTAACCTCTACACTTCCCACTTTGTAATCCATGTGCTATCTGTTGGTGGTAATCCTTCCCACTGTACTAAATACTTGTTGTAATGCCCTTGCCAAGTGTAGATAGTTTTCTTATCAAGAACATGTGCAATCTTTTCCTTCTTCTTATGGGGAATGTGGTGATGCCATGCCACTTTTGGTTGACTGTCTTCAGCATCATCCTCACCATGGAATGCATATAAATCAGAAATATTAAACACAGGAGAAATATCGAGATCATCGGGTAAACTGACCTCATATGCATTATCATTGATCTTCTTTGTAATTTTGCAAGGACCAATTTTCTTGTACTTCAACTTGTGGTATGTTCCAGTAGGAAACCGCTCTTTTCTCAAATATGCCATCACTAAGTCACCTTCATTGAATGTATGATGTTTCCTACTAGTATCCACTATATTCTTGTACCTCTCATTACTATCCTGCAACTTCTATCGCACTTCTTTCTACAACTATTAAAGGTGTTCTGCAAATGCTTCCCCATCATCACTAACCCTATCTTTCATTGGTAGCTGTACCAAATCTAAAACACCCTAAGGATTCTTGCCATACACAATCTGGAAAGGGGACTTTCCCATTGATCTATTAATAGAACTATTATAGGCAAATTCAGCCTGGGGTAATGCCACGTCCCATTAAACAATACACCTCAACAAATTTCCTAGACTCTGATTGACTACCTCTGTTTGCCCATCTGTTTGACGATGATAAGCACTACTAAACTGTAACTTAGTCTTGATCTTCTTCCATAAAGTCCTCTAGAAATGACTGAGGAATTTGGTATCCCTATCAGAGGTAACAGTCTTTGGAACACCATGCAGTCGAACAACTTCTGAAAAAATAAATCTGCTACCCTCATTGCATCATTAGTTTTCTTATAGCTAATAAAATGAACCATCTTGGAGAACCTATCAATAACTACAACAATGTAGTCATTACCTCATTGAGTATGTGGAAGTCCCAACACAAAGTCCATGCTCAAATCTGTTGATTGTGCAGTTGGTACTAGTAATGGCATATACAACCCTGTATTCTATGAATGTCCCTTTGCCACTTGGCAGATTCTACACCTTGTTACATACTTAGTTATATCCCTTTTCATCTTTGTCTAGTAATATTTATATTTTATCAAGGCTATTGTCTTGTCCTGCCAAAATATCCAGCCAACCCACTACTATGAAATTCTCTAATAATATTTTCTCTCATAGAGCTAGCTGGTATGCAGAGTTGTTTTCCTTTAAATAGATACCCATCTTGCATAAAATATTCACCCCTAAAGTGATCCAAGTTACCAGATACTGGTGCCTTCAATTGTTCCATAATCTCCCAAAAATCATCATCAGACTCATACAAATTTTTGATGGCATCAAAACCAATCACCTCAGTTTCCATTGTGGTCAAAAGTGCAACATGCCTACTTAACACATCTACAACCTGATTTTGTTTTCTAGACTTATGCTTCAACACAAAATTGTAACCCTGCAAGAAAGAGACCCACTTGGCATGCCTACTATTCAAATTTTTCTATGTGTTCAAGTATCTCAATGTAATATGATCTGTAAACAATACAAACTTCTAGGGAACTAGATAATGTCTCCAATGCCTCAATGCTTGAACAATTGCATAAAATTCCATATCATAAGTGAATAATTCTTTCTCACTTCATTCAGCTTTTCACTAAAGAAAGCTATAGGTTTTCCAACTTGGATAAGCATGGCACCTATTCCCATATGGGAGGCATCACATTCTACTTCAAATACCTTATCAAAATTTGGTAATGCCAGTATAGGTGCTTCTGTTACCTTTTGCTTCAAGTACTTAAAGCTCTCCTCAGCATCCTTGGTCCATACAAACTCCCTTCCTTTGGTTCAATTTGTTATAGGAGCTACAATACTACTAAAATTTTGAATGAACTTTCAATGGAAAGTGGCCAAGCCATGAAAACTTTTTACTTCTGTGATGCTGCTTGGACTAGGTCATTCTAGAATTGCCCTAACCTTTTCTGGATCCATTCTGACACCATCTTTAGAAATGACAAAGCCTAAAAAAACCAAACTGTCTTGTATGAACCTACACTTCTTCAAATTGGCATAGAGCTTATCCTTCCTTAACACACCAAAGATGATCCTCAAGTGTTGTAGGTGCTCTTCTTTGTTGTTACTAAATACCAAAATATAATCAAAATAAACTACCACAAAATTACGAATGTAAGGTCGTAGTTTAGTGTTCATCAATCTCATAAATGTGCTAGGTGCATTTGATAAACGAATGGCATAACCATCCACTCATATAATCTGTCTCCAATCTTAAAGGTTGTCTTCCACTCATCCCCTTCTCGGATCCAGATTTGGTGGTAGCCACTTCGTAGGTCGATCTTGTTGAAATATTTGGCCCCTGCAAGGACATCAATCATGTCCTCCATACGAGGTATAGGAAACCGATACTTGATGGTAATCTTATTAATTGCTCTTCTATCAATGCACATCCTCCATGTTCCATTTTTTTTGGGTCAACAATGTAGGTACAACACATGGGCTCATGCTCTCTCTCACCACACCTTTACTTATGAGTTCTGTTACTTACTTATTCATCTCTACATGTTGCGTTGGATTCATCCTATAAGCTTCTTAGTTGGGTAGAGTTGCCCCTGGAATCAAATCAATATGATGCTAAATATCTCTCTTTGGCAGTAAACCATCAGGCAATTCATCAGGCAAAACATCAACAAATTATTTCAATAGCTCTGCTACTTCTGGGGGAACTGAAATGTCTTCCTCTTCACCCTTTTTCACTACTAATGCGTAGCAACACCCTGTCATCTTCATTTCTTTAACAAGATCTCTTTCAAACAACATGTTATCACTGATGCAAAGTGGGCAGCGGCGCGGCAGGGTATCAACGGATTGTAACAAATTCCTAGAACTCCACAGTTACGATGCTTTCTTCTATCGGCAATTATCTATTGAACCATTGGACCCCCCTCAACTCCATTGAGACCTTATAGAACCGGCGCTTCGAATGAATCTTTGCTACACCCTGAGTTTGTGAACTATTGAACTGTTGAACCGCTGAACCGGTTCAACCATTGGTTCAACTATCGCTAATACTTAACACAATCTCTGTCAAACAAACTTAGGTCCTTGAACCCACATGAATGGTTGAACCTTTGAACCCTTTGAACTGTTGAACCGGTTCAAAGGTTCAACCAAACTCTTTCTACCGTCTCAAAATTCCTTCAACGGTCTTTTCTCACTCAAAGCAAATACTTTAGCTTCTTAAACATGCATTCGTCAAACCAATGAACCTGCTGTAGCCGTTGAACCAAATGAACCTTTGTGTCTCGATGAACCCACGTAACCCATTGAACTGGTTCAATCTATCGGTTCAACTATCAGCAACACTTACTATGATGAACCAGTGAACCAAATGAACTTGATGTATCATTGAACCGTTGAACCTTTGAATTGGTTCAACCACCCACAAACATCTACTATCGGTTTCCCCGATATGCTTAAATCTTATACATAGATGTAGGATGATACTCGCATACAAATATACTCAGGCAAGGGATTTTCACATACAATTGTAAGATACACACGGAGTGTACTCAAGTACATTAGTGATATACACAGAAATTGCATATTCAATGAACAACACAACTTGACCCAAATAGACATTTATACATACCATTCTTCACGGTATATACACAGGAGGTTGCTCGCATGTAAATGCGATATATTCATAGACTATTTTTGGCATACAATTTACGGATATACATAAAATGTATATTTGGAATTTCTTGCCGATAACTTCCTCTGCAATGGACTCTGCAATTTCTATTCTGCCATGCCCATCGAACAAAAGGAAAACAAATAGAAAACTAATATACACAATCCATTCCACTGAGTTCACAGAAATCCACTAGTGGAATGGATATAATCGTACATTATAGCAACAGAAAAACTAAGTTGAATTCAAAACAATTCTATACAGATAATTTACAGAACAATTCAATTGATATATAAAGGATTCACACAGAATTCAGAATTTGTTAAACACAAATGGCAGAAATTCTATTTTTCTTCATTCCAGAATTTCAGAAGGTAAAAAAAAATTCCTTTCCTTGCCCACCTTCTCTGTTTTGTTCCTGACCCCTCTCTCCTCTATTTTTGGGATTTTTATTGAACCAAGATTATAGTCATAAACCCTAACTAATCCCATGACACCTGTTTTGCATAAGACAACAAAACACCTAATGATAAGACACCTTGGTTTAATCCTCCACATAACCCAATATGTCTAAAATGTCAAATTTGATGTTTACAAACATGAAATGCCAACACAAAAAGCTACATTTGACAATGATATACATATGCTACATGATAACATGAAATGTCTAAAATATATTAAAGTCTTATTCCTCTCCCTCTTGTGCATATTTATCTTGTTGAAGGGGTGCTCCTGCACCATACTCCCCAGGAGAAGAGATCTCAAGCCCCTTTGAGATCAGAGTTTGATGAGATTAGAGTTTGAAAGTCTGCACCATTGTTTGTGATCTGTTCTCTAGTCATCCAAACTACCTCTGAATTAGGTTTCCCTTGCCAAGCCACCAAGTACACTATGTACTCTTTGTTCCTTGTCTGTTTTGTCACTCTTGAGTCTAGTATCTTCTTCAATTTTGGTGGATCATGTTTAGGGATATCATCATCTGCTGCATCCTACAATGGTTCATGTTCTACATCTGCATTTAGCTTGTATGGAGTCAAGTCACATACATTGAAAATGGGTGATAATCCAAGATCAGGAGGAAGTTGGATCTCATAAGCATTCTGCCCACATTTCTTCAAAATATGACATGGTCCAATCTTCCTCTACATGAGCTTCGTATATTTACCTTTCGGGAGCCTCTCCTTCTTCAGATTAACCCACACCAAATCTCCAACATTAAACTGTACATCTCTCTTTTTCTTGTCAGCATATGCTTTGTATTTCAATGTAGTCTGTTGAAGCTAGTTCTTGACTTGATCATGCACTTCTTTGATAGCTGAAGCAAAAGCTTCTCCATCTGCACTAATAGGCTCTCTTATAGGTAGATCTCTCATCTCCAAAATACCCCTGGGATGAATACCATATACCACCTGAAAAGGTGACTTCCCTGTACTCCTATTGATAGTGTCATTATAGGAAAATTCTGCTTGTGAGAGAATGTTATCCCACTTCTCTCCATGCTGCCTTGTCAAACACCTTAACATATTTCCTAATGAGCGGTTAACTACTTCAGTCTGACCATCTGTTTGAGGATGGTAGGCTAATGAGAAGGATAAATTTGTTCTAAGCTTCTTCCAAAGAGTCCTCCAAAAGTGGCCAATAAATTTCACATCTCTATCTGACACTATGCTCAATGGCAAACCATGTATCCGTACTATCTCGTTGAAAAATAGATCAACAACATATGAAGCATCACAAGTGGTTTTGCATGGTAAGAAATTTGCCATTTTACTAAATCTGTCTACTACAACAAAAATACTATCAAATCCCTTCCTTGTCCTAAGAAGACCCACTACAAAGTCCATGCTTATGCTCTCCCATGGCCTAGAAGGAATGGGTAGTGGCTGATACAAACCTGCATTAGTGGATCTCCCTTTTGCCTTCTAACATATCACACATGCCTCTACAAATTTCCTCACATCTGATTGTAACTTGGGCCAATAGTAATGCCGCTTCACAAGATCAAGAGTCTTATCTAGACCAAAATGTCCTGCCATGGCCCCACAATGTTTCTCCTGAATGATATTTAGTCTTATAGAACACCTTAGAATACATAACTGTCCACCCTTAAAAAGTAATCCATCTTGGATCAGAAATTCAAAGAACTCAACATGATATTTGTCACCAAAAGAAGTACATACCTTGTAGATCTCTCCAAAGTCTTCATCATCATCATACATGGCCTTCAAAGAATCAATGCCAACACTTTCCAATTGAATCTGATTTATGGTTAGAACCCTCCTGCTCAAAGCATCTGCTAGTTTGTTCTTGACCCCTTTCTTGTGCTTGAGTGTGAAGGTGAAAGCTTGCAAAGTCTCCACCCACTTCATGCGCCTATGGTTCAGCTTCTCTTGACTATTTATGAAACTAAGGGCCTGGTTATCTGTGAACACTATAAATTCTTTGGGCATCAAGTAATACCTCCACTTTTTGAGTGACTGTACTAGAGCGTACATCTCCAAATCATATGATGAGTATCTCTTCTTTGCATCATTTAGTTTCTCACCAAAAAATGCAATAGGCCTTCATTCTTGACTGAGTACTGCTCCAATTGCCATGTGACTAGCATCACATTCTACTTGAAAAATCTTGCTGAAGTCAGGAAGTGCAAGAACTGGCTGCTTTGCCACCTTCTTCTTTAATGTTTCAAATGAATCATCTGCCTCCTTTGTCCAAGTGAATCTGCACTTTTGTCCTCCTTTTATGGTGTTAAGCATGGGTGCACAAACATGACTAAACCCTTTTATAAATTTCCTATAAAAGGTTGCTAACCCATGGAAACTTCTAACATCATTCAAAGTTTTAGGAGTTGGCCAAGATAATATGGCACTTACCTTCTCTTGATCCATTTTCAGTTTGTTATGTGAGATAACAAATCCTAGGTAGATGATCTCTTCCTACATGAACAAACACTTTGCTAAGTTGATCATTAGCTATTCTTCATGTAATCTTCTGAGGACCAAGTCTATATGGTTGAGGTGCTCTTCCCTTGTATTACTAAAAATCAGGATGTCATCTAAATATACTATGATAAATTTACTTATGAATTCCCTCAAGACCTCATTCATCAACCTCATAAAGGTACTAGGGGCATTGGATAAACCAAAAGGCATGACCTTCCACTCATATAACCCCTCATTGGTCTTAAATGCAATTTTCCACTCATCTCCTGGCCTAATCCTAATCTGATGATAGCCACTCTTTAAATCTATTTTTGTGAAATATTTAGCACCTCCCAAGCAATCAAGCAAATCTTCTATCCTAGGTATTGGGAACCTATACCTGATTGTGATCTTGTTGATAGCCCTTGAATCAGTACAAATTCTCCAAGTGCCTTCCTTCTTTGGTGCCAGTACAGTTGGTACTACACATGGGCTTAAACTCTTGCCAATTAGGCATGTCTCCAACATCTCCTCAATTTGCCTTGCTACCTCTGTATTCTGCTCTGGGGTAAGCTTGTACGCTACTTTGTTTGGGAGTGTAGATCCAAGGATCAGGTCTATGCAATGGCTGATGTCCCTCATAGGTGGTAGGGACCTTGGTATTCCATCAGAGATGATGCCTTGGTACTTGTCCAATTTCTCTTGGATAGTAGGATCTATGAACCTTTGCCTCTTCTCTCCCTTGACTTCTTGTTGTTGTTCCTTGTTCACCTTTAGGCATGGAATTAGAGCATATGCAACTGCTCCTTCTTCTACTATCCCTTTCATGAATTGTTTGCCTTCTACCATCATCACCTTAACTTCTTTTCCTTTTGATTCCACTTCATTCTCCATTAAAAGTAGCAGCTCTATCACCTTACCATTCTTGGTGATTGAATATGTGTTTCTAACTCCATCATGTTATGCTTTCAAGTCATACTGCCATGGTCTTCCAAATAGGAGATGGCAAGCATCCATCTTGGCAATGTCAAACAGTAACCTATCCTTGTATGGTCCAATTTGAAGTTCTACCCAAGCCTGTTCTTCCACAACTGTTTGCTGACCTTGGGTGAGCCATGAAATTTTATATGGGCAAGGATGTGGTAGTCTCCTAAGCTTAAGATTTTTTACCATTTCAAATGACACAAAATTTTTAGTAGATCTAGAGTCAATCAGAACTTTACATACCTTTCCTCCTACCTCGCAAGTAGTTCTGAAGAGAGACTTCCTTTGTGGGGGTTCCTTGTCAGGCACCTTCATGGTGGTCATTGCTCTCCTAACCATCAAAGATTCTCCACTCTTAGGATGTCCATAACTGTCAGGAGCATTCACACTTTGAAAAGTACTAGAACTTGTCACACTTTAACAATCAGATTCTTGGATCAGATTGATCCTCTTTTCTCCCATTGAACTCGTTGCCTTTGTTGGACATCTATTGGCTATGTGGCCTTCTTGATTGCATTGTAGCATCTGATGGGTCATCTGCCCTGAGATCTCCCTCTAAATGGTGGTCTCCTGCCCCTAAAGTTTCCTCTTTGATTGTAACTTCCCCCTTGGGTTTGATTGATGTCTCCTTTGCTGTTCTTTTGATTGAATTCACCCTGGTATCCAAATCCATTTCCTCTACCTCTGAAAGGGCTTCTTCCTCCTCTTTGTTGTCTCCCTTTTCCTCTATTGTTTTGCTCATGCCTTCTCTTTAGTTTCTCTTCCACCTTGAGTGCCAATTGATAGCACTTCTGGACTGTCTCTGGGTTATGCATATTTATGTCTTCTTGGATAGTAAACCTTAATCCATTAAGGTACCTTGCTACCTTCTCTTCCTCACCCTCCTTTACCTTTGTCTTGACACATAGTTTCATGAACTCTTCTGTGTATGAACTGACATCCAGCTCCTTCTGCTTCAAATTTTGTTTCCTCTTATGTAATTGGATGTTGTAATCCAATGGAACATAGGCTTCCTTCACTAAAGCCATCATTTTCTTCCAAGTAGCAACTGTGTTATTTCCTTCTTGCACCCTATCATTTTGGATGAAATTCCACCAAGTCAGTGCAGTTCCTTTCATTTTGGATTGAGCCATCTTCACTCTTTGGTGGTCTGGTATTTCCTCTATCTCAAAGAAGTTATTCAAGGAGTCTATCCACTCCATCATTGAATTAGGTTCCATTTTGCCTGCAAACACTGGCAGGTCTATTTTCATATCCATGGTCCTTCTCTCCATGGATTTGAGGGCATTGAGTAAGGGTCTCTGGTCTACAGGAACCTCTATCTCTTTTTGCTTTGGGATCTCCTCTTCATCCCAATCTTTTCGTTTACCAGAATCTTCTTCCCCTTTTTCCACTCTATCTCTCAACTTCTCTATCTCTTCTTTCAATGCCTGATTCTGAGCTTGATTTGCTCTGCTCTCTGCCATTTACTTTCTTACTAAGGCCGCCAACTCAACGTTGGTCATCTTTGTTGGGTACTCTTTTGACCTCTCTCCTTTTGACATATTGTCTCCTTCTTCTACCCAAAGGATACTCCTACGCTCTGATACCACTTGATGCAGAGCGGGCAGTGACGCAATAGAGTATCAAGGGATTGTAACAAATTCATGGAAATCCATAGTTACGATGCTTTCTTCTATCGGCAATTATCTATTGAACCATTAGACCCCCCTCAACTCCATCGACACCCTATAGAACTAGTGCTTCGAATGAATCTTTTCTGCACCCTGAGTTTGTGAACTGTTGAACCATTGAACCACTGAACTGGTTCAACCATTGGTTCAACTATTGCTAATACTCAACACAATCTCTATCGAACAGACTTAGGTCCTTGAACCCACATGAACGGTCAAACCCTTGAACCCTTTGCACCGTTGAACCAGTTCAAAGGTTCAACCAAACTCTTTCCGCCATCTCAAAATTCCTTCGACGGTCTTTTCTCACTCGAAGAAAATACTTTAGCTTCTTAAACATGCATTCGTCAAACCAATGAACCTACTATAGCTGTTGAACCAAATGAACCTTTGTGTCTCGATGAACCCACGTAACCTGTTAAACTGTTGAACTAGTTCAATCTGTCGGTTCAACTGTCGACAACACTTACTACGATGAAATGGCGAACCAAACGAACTTGCTGTATCATTGAACTGTTGAACCTTTGAATTGGTTCAACCACCCACAAACATCTACTATCGGTTTCCCTGATATGCTTAAATCTGATACACATATGCAAGATGATACTCGCATACAAATGCGATATACTTATGAAATATACTTAGGCAAGGGATTTTCACATACAATTGTAAGATACACATGGAGTGTACTCAGGTACATTAGCCATATACACAGAAATTGCATATTCAACGAACAACACAAACTTGAACCAAACAGACATTTATACATACCATTCTTCACGGCATATACACAAGAGGTTTCTCGCATGTAAATGCGATATATTCATAGATTATTTCTGACATACAATTTATGGATATACATAAAATGTATATTTGGAATTTCTTGCCGATAACTTCCTCTGCAACAGACTCCGCAATTTCTATTCTACCATGCCCATCAAACAAAAGGAAAACAAACAGAAAACTAATATACACAATCCATTCCACTGATTTCACATAAATCCACCAGTGGAATGGATTTAATCATACATTATAGCAACAGAAAAACTAAGTTGAATTCAAAACAATTCTATACAGATAATTTACAGAACAATTCAATATACAAAGGATTCACACAGAATCTAGAATTTTTTAAACACAAATGGCAGAAATTCTAGTTTTCTTCATTCCTGAATTTCAGAAGGTAAAAAAAAAACTTCCTTTCCTTGCCCACCTTCTCTGTTTTGTTCCCAACCCCTCTCTCCACTATTTTTGAGATTTTTATTAAACCAAGATTATAGTCATAAACCCTAACTAATCCCACGACACCTGTTTTGCATAAGACAGCAAAACACCTAATGATAAGACACCTTGGTTTAATCCTCCACATAACCCAGTATGTCTAAAATGTCAAATTTGATGTTAACAAACATGAAATGCCAACACAAAATGCTACATTTGACAATGATATACAAATGCTACATGATAACTTGAAATGTCTAAAATATATTAAAGTCTTATTCCTCTCCCTCTTGTGCATATTTATCTTGTTGAAGGGGTGATCCTGCACCACTTACCTTTTCCTTCATCCTTGAGAGGCAATAAAATCACCTTAGGGCCATCTTTCCAAAAGGTGTGTGTTTTTCACTCCATCATGTATAACTTTTCTATCATACTGCCATGGCCTTCCCAATAACATATGATACGCATCCATTGGGACAACATCGCACCATATCTCATCTTGATAGATCTTCCCTATGCTAAACTTAATTAGGCATCTTTTATCAACAATGACTTAATTTCCCTTTTTAAACCATGCAATGCGGTACGAATGAGGATGCTTTTCACAGTGTAAATTCATTTTTTCTACCATTTCTTTAGAAACCATATTTTCACAACTACCTCCATCAACAATAACTTGACATACCTTGCCACCCAAAGTGTATCTGTTTCTAAAACTATTGGTTCGAAGCCATGAACCATCAGAGCTTTTGGCTTGTGTTTTCCCCTTCTCTGGAATCACCATTGCTCTTCTCATCATGAGACTTTCTCCCACATCTAGAGGAACCTCTAGTTCCATCCCTTCCACTTCATGCTGCATTTGAATCAGAGTCACCCTAGGTTGTCCTCCTTGATTTCTTTCTTTCATGTTATAATTTGAGCATTTAAATGCCCTATGACCTTCTTCTCCACATCTGAAACAAGTGAAAGGCCTTCTCTAGTTTTCCCATCCTCTACGGCTACCATAACCTCTACCTCTTTGAAATCCCCTTCCTTGTTCTTGATTCAGAGGATCTTGTCGAGTGTCTACTTATTTTTCCAATCCATGGGATGACTCTCCCCTACCATAATTCAAACCTCCTCAAAATGGGGTTGATGTACCCCTTCTTCCTCCTCTATTCCTCTGATGGTACTGTCTATTTTATTTTTCTTTAGCCTTTAGAGCCAATTGGTAAGCCTCTTCCATGCTGTTGAGTCGATGCATGCTCAATTCATCTTGAATAGAGAATTTCAGGCCATTCACATATCTAGCAGCCATATGTTCATCAATTTCTTGATGCTCTATTGTATAGACAACGTATAAAACTCATTTGTATAATCTTGCATAGAAGAGAGGTACTGCTTTAAATTTTGAAACCTACAAAAAAGGGTTTGCGCATAATCTATGGGCAAAAATTTTTCTCTCAACTTCTTCTCCATTTTATTCCATGTCCTGATCTTATCCTTGTCTTTCCTTATTCGTTCCTTTTGAAGATGATCCCAACAAATCATTGCATGACCCTTTAATTTGGTGCATGCAAATTTTACCTTCTTTTCCTCTGTCATGGATTTCCATTCAAAAAAATTTCTCATGTCATTCAACCAGTCCATCAACTCCTCTAGTTTAAGACTGCCTGCATAATCTGAAACATCTACCTTGATCCCTTCATTTTTCCTTTCTAAGGCCCTGAGCATCCTCTCTTCAAAACTCATGCCTTCTAATTCTTCTTCTTCATGTTTTGTATCTTGATTTGCACCTCCTCGACCTATCTCTTCATCAGATTCATCTCCTCCTCTACCTAGTCTTTGGTTTTCCATCTGTGTTGTAAGTTCTGCTATTTGCCTTTGCAAATTTTGCATTTCTCTATGCATCTGGACAAGACCACCTCTTCCTCTTCCTCTCCCAGCCATCTTCCTGCTCTAATACTAGATGATGTAGCCAACAACATACACTCAATAAAATTGTGCCATTAATCATGTGTGAGAGCCAAAGATTTGGAACACTAAAAAAAAACTTCTTTCACCAAATCTGCTGCTACAATGAGAGAAAACTCTCTTATATCCAAGAAGACAAAAAAAATAAAAAATTACCCTTTTTGGCAGATTTTGCCATATTAGGTAATTTTACCATCATATCTTGAGAATCCATTTTTTTCCCAAAAACTTCCTAAAGCTAAGGTAGGACAAAAAGCCAACTAACATCCTAAATTTGAAACATGAGTTTCGAGTTATTAAAAAAAGCAACTTTTAAAAAACTAGAAAAAAACACTAAATTGTCATTTCGAGGGCCAAGATGAAAGTTTCAAGCCCCGAAAAAGTGCCAAGACGAGGTCCAATTGACTAGGGTGGGTTGGGAAACCATTGGCCACCTCATAACTCATCCACCTATAAAATTTCGTAGAAAACCCACATCTGAGTCAAAAGTTATGACTTCCAGAAGTCCCTGCATCATCTATCTATCTCCCGGCCTAAGTGGTGAGTTTTGGTGCCTCCTATATATTTCAGGTTTTAGGGGAACATTCTACTAGATACAAAACTATTTGAGGATTCACTTATAACAAAAACATTCCAAATATGTAGACAAATATTATTATTATGTGTAGAACTACTAAGGTGACAATATACATGCATTGGAATACTTCATATTATATGTTTATCCTATGACAAATGTAAAAGGTGAGTACAATAAATACCTTGTATTTTCTCATGAAATGTAGGAGGTTGTAAAAAAAATTCCATGATAGCTCATTTTCATTGAATCTTTAAAAAAATTATTTTAAGAACACTTCTCACTAGATGTGTTGATGTGGAGAGTTGAATGATTGATGAAGGGGATAAATCATAAAACACTCAACAACAGAAATTGTACACAGAAAATAGAATGTTATTTTATTAATTTGGACAACCCATTACATTATAGAAGCTCAAATACAATCAAAGGATTCAATCCTCCATAGGGTACGACACATTAGAACTTTCTATCACAAGACTCTAGAATCTTTAGCCTTCTGTAACCCCAAATCAATTAGGGTTTCTATTTTCCCACCCTTTCTTGACTCTACACTTTCCCTCTCATCTCTACTACTACTCAAGGTTCCCAAAAATAGTCATAAATAGCCCTTTTTGGCAGCCTCCAACTAAATTTCAAAATTTGCAACTCCCTCCAAAAGTAGGTCAACTTTCGGGAAGCATAAATTTTGATTCGGGTCTCTGATTGACAAACTGTTTTAAGCACCAGAAAGCTCGTGAAGTGAACTATCATGCCAAAAATCTATAAACAGATTTCCATAAACTTTTTGGGATGTTATGAGATGTTTTAGTGCCTCATATCTGGTTTCAAAAATTATCAGGGGTTTTTTCAGAAAATTGAAACTTTAATATCTTTTAGCTCACAAATGTTCTTTGCCTAATTCCTTTGCCAAAGGTCTTATATTTCATTTACGAAGCTTCCTATAAATTTTCTCTTCCATTTGTGCCCAAATGCAAACTTTCCAAAAAAAAAATTGAACTTTCCAAAAATAGTAGTTTGCTATTTTTAGCAGTTGGGAAAAACTAAAAGTCCTACATCATTATTCAAGTGATTATGGAACCAGAAATACTAATTATGGAAAGAAAGGAAAATCACTTCAATGATTTTGAATCAACATCCTTTTGGGTGATGCAAGATTGCTCTTACACCACTGGATACTCCTGCATCAATGATGAGTCATGCCTCTAAACTTTAATTGCAGATAAATAAGAGTATATATCACATTTCTAAAAGAATAGAGGTCCTACAATATTCCATGTAACTTCTACATGGTTGTAAAGTTATCCCTAATGACTAATAGCTCCTCTCCCTAATGCTAGTGAGCATTTTTTCTTTGTTTTGTTTAAATTGATCTATAAATTTAAAAGTTATCATGATTATTTGTATACATAGAGTCTTACATTCTTGTCATTTTTCATATAGGAGATATTAGTTGGTTCATCCATGATGAGTCCTTTTGAATCAATGTAGGAGGCCTCGTTGGTGGTATGTGCTTGTTTTTAGTATATAAGTATTTGTTTAGTGCAGTCTAGATTGTTTATGTGTAACACATCTAACCTTTTTTAATGTATGCATTTCCTTTTTTGTTAATAAATTTATATTAATTTATTTCAATGTTACTTTACTTTTACAGTCAATTGAGAAATTAAGTGATGTGCCACCTTTGCCATCACGCTTCAGTAGGACACCCGATCATCTTAAGAGACAATCATTTGCAGAATGAATGTCTAAACGACAAGAGGTAATTGAGTTGAATTTTTATAAATAATTGATAGTTTATAGAGGTCTTATAGTTGATTGTAGTGATTTAGATGTATGTTAATAAATGAAAGTTCTAAATTGTAGTAGATAAGATTCTATTTACTAACTCTAACTTATTTATATTTACCATTGAACTAATTAATCAAATTTGTGGTTTGACTTGTTAAAGTAATCAACTTTGCATCCATCAACTACTAGAAATCATGGCACACATAGGACACTTTTTAAGGATCCATCATAGGTTGAGGATTCACTAGAGACATAGGGTCAAGTGGACCTTTAGTATTTGATGTAGCTATTTGACATGTAGAATGTATATAGATTTTGAGACATGGCATATGCCACATTTTGTAAAAAATGTTTTGAGTTGGCATATTTGCTAAATTTTTGTATATGTCTACCATTATGGACTAGATTTTAATATATATATATATATATATACACCTTGATATACAATATAATTTAAATTCTTTATGTGCTTGTATTCCTACTTTGAAACTTAAAAGTTTAATGTATAATTAGTTTACAATGGTTTAGTTATGATCAATAACATGTTATAGATTCATTTCTTGTTATATATGATTGTTTTTCTTGGTAGAAAGATGATATATGTAGTTTCATACCTCAATATATAATTTGATCTTAATTGCCACATGATTGTAGTTTTAGTTAGATATAGGATTTTCTTAGAACATTTGACATGTGAGCTTTTTTCATTCAAGAACACTAGCTTTGACATGTTAGCTTTTCCTAGAACACTAGATTTGATATAGAAACTACTAGATTTAATATGATAATCATTGATAATTTCTCATCTTACATGTTAAACATGCAAGATACATGTTAAATATGACAAAACTTGTGATGTTTTTCATTCAATCCAAGATAGTTATTTTTGTATTAATGAGCAAAGACATGTTTGTGTGTCTACCCATTTTGTTATCTAGTTTATGCAAAGAAATGACATCCACAACCCAAATTCAACATTTGTTGCATTTGGAAATGTAAATAAGTGTACATATTAAATGGAATTATGTTTCAATATCATATCCTCATTTCACAGTTTGTAGGTCTCCATGTAGGGAGAGAGACATGTTCAAGGCATGATTAGCATATCCTCATTTCACCTTTTATATGGTCTCCATGCTTTGCATATCCTCATTTCATAGGTACACATGTTTGACATGATTCGCTTATCCTAATTTCACCTTCTATATGGTCTCGATGCTTTGCATATCCTCATTTCATAGGTCCACATGTTTGACATGATTCACTTATCCTAATTTCACCTTCTATATGGTCTCCAGCGTTACATATCCTCATTTCATAGGTCCACATGTTTGACATGATTTGCTTATACTCATTTCACCTTCTATATGTATAATGTATCCTCATTTCACCTTCTACATGTATAACATATCCTCATTTCACCTTCTATATGTTTGACATTATTTTCTTAAGCTCATTTCACCTTAGCTATATGTTTAACATGATTTTCCTATCATCATTTCATCATCTATAGGTCTAGTCTACCCTCATTTCGCCTTCTATATGGGTTATGGTAAGAGAAAAATGAGGTAGAGAGGAAGAGAGAGAGATAGGAAGAGAGATGTACATTTGGCATGATTTTCAATCCTCATTTCACCTCCTATATGTAAGACCTCACAAATCATGTAAAAGCATTTAAACCAACTCAAAAAATAAATGAAGTAAATAATCCACTTAAATACATCTCAATAACCAAATTAAAAAGATGTAAATAATCCACTTAGATATAACTTTCAAAGAATAATAGATGCAATTAATCTGCTTAATCACAATATCTCAACAAAAGATAATCTTATAAATATGAATCTCAATGTCATTAAATCTTACATATTCACGTGCTAAGTCCAGGTAACAAGCACTATGAAATAATATACATAAATCCTTTGGCAAACATGTCATAATACATCTAAAATAGGTACAATAAATAAGTACACCAATAATAAATAAATCAACACACTCTTCAGCTGCACGAACCAAGTGGTCCACCACCTGCAAACTGAGAGATGGGAACATGGCTCAGGTGCTTTTCCACCCAACCATGAAGTATTTACACTTCTCTAGATCCCTTCCTAAAATGAAGGAAACCTAGCCCTGCATGAAATGTCTAGCTACCTAGTAACAACTGCAGGAGGGAACACCTGATGCAACTCTGATGTTTGAATGTGCAATTCTAAGTAATAAAAGAAAATTGTCTCACAAAAAGATGTGGCAAAGATATCAATAAATAAGTTTTCTAGACAATAAACATCTATTTCAATGTCATTCCGATTAGATCTAATCATTTAAGTAACTTGGTCAATTCCTGAAAAGAGGAAAAGCCATCTCTGAATATCCACATTTGGTATCCTAGTCCTAAAAGTAACCCAATACATTCCTATGTAAAAACTACTTCTTTCCCCAAGAAGCAAGAAAATAGGTAAAGAATCATAAATTCAAGATTTCCAATAAATCAATCCAATCCCTTTCCCAAAACATCCAATAAGGAAAAAATACACTTTCAAACAATAAACCATCTTTTGGTCACACAAATGAAATCATAATTTTAACCATTGATATAGTTTCTAATCTTAATTTTAGTCACAATGTCTTCAAAATCTAAAATTTAATATATATATCTTGCTATTATTTCCGTGACAGGAGGTTTAAAATAAAACAATAATAACAGCCTATAAATTTGTTTAATGACATAAACCTCAAGTCCATAATACAATCATATTTCCTAATAATTAATCATTCTTATTGCTTTCAGCAATCAGTGATAGGAAGTTTATCAATCCAATTTATTTAACCAAATTTTATGATTCAGTCAAGAAAATAACTTTCTGTCCAAACTACAATAGCAAGTTCAAAACAACCAAACAGTCTTCTTGTCGCACAGTGACAGGAACTGTTGCAGAAAATAAGAAAATGAGCAAGAACATAGTTTAATCCAGTTTTAGTTTTGATTATAATGCACTAGGTTTTCAGCCTCATCATTCATAGAAAAGTAAATAATGTAGTCTACTGTCTCTGTTTTGTCTCTGTTTGAATTGACATTATGTTTTAACAAGTTTTAAGCAAAGCTACAGGAACAATTTGTTTAGCTACAAGAAGTCAAATATGCTGCTACAACAAAATAAGAAGTTTACAGTCATAAAAACTATAGAATCTAGTTTCTCAGAGATAGAAAATGAATCTGTTATAGGAACTTATAAAAGTGAAATTAAAACCACAAGAATGGTGATTTTTGTCTAAATTTTAGAGTTTGATTTTTGATGTAAGGAGGTCAATCTTCTAATCTAATTCAGTCTCAGCCAGCATAACAATGAAATATAGTCATAATGTTGTCCGACAGAGGAACTTAACAATGATATGGGATTTCAAGAAAGTTTCAGTCAAATTTTAGAAATCCAAGTTCTGAGAAAACACTAGGTTTCGGGCAGCCAACAAGGAAGATAAGGGTCAATCCATACAAGATTGATCTAGATGCAATTCAAATGACCATCAAATGGATAGCGGCTAGAATAGAAGTTGACAGCCAAAGATAAGTGGCCAGGATAGAAGGTAACAACCAGAAGGAAGACATCGACCCACTAAAGTATAGGCGGCCAAGAAAAAAATAAGAGAATGGCCAGGTAGAAATAAGGGACGTTCAGACAAAATAAAGTTGTCTAGCCAAACAACAAATAAAATCATGTCGTTTAAATGCAAACCAAACAAAGAAGAAAAACCTGGAAATATAGACATCAATTGATGAAGAATTTGTAGCTGAAGTGGCTGCCTCTTTCTTTCCTCTTCCCTGTTGTGACCTACAATTCTCCTTAGCTTCTATCGCTCAAGAAAAACAAGTTTTCTTCTCTGCAAATCATGGGTTCCTCTTCTGAGTTCGTGGTGTTTTTTTCTGCCAAGAACTCTCTTTTTATCAAAAATCCCCCTTATTTTTGGCAATTCCTCCAATTAGGTTTAGAAACTGAAGTTGGTATTTTCAATTTACATCATATCTCAACCAATAGAATTTTGAGAATAAAGCTATCTAAAACAATAAAATAATATCTTCCGCATGAATGACAGTAATAAATTTAATTCTTCATTCTTTTTCTAAATATGATAATACTATTTTTAATCTAATTTAACTATTGTTATTAAAACAAAACCAATTAAATAATCAAAGAGAAATGCAATGCAATATTGTATAATTATATATGTATATATATATAATTTTAAGGAACATATTGTCTTCCAAACATCTATTATTTTGAAACAAAAAACAATTATTCATTTAATTATTTATTTAATAAACTACATTACATCATTTGAGTGTATTTTAAAAAGATATTAAGTTTAAGTAATCACATTATGCATTTGAAAATGATTAAAATTGCACATTAAAGCAATCAAAGCCAATCAATAATGCATATGCAACTACGTGATGTGTGTGATTGCATCAAAGTAATCCATCCATCAGTTCTTGTCAAGTGGCTAGAACATCTCTACCTCAGCCATGCTCTCATCTTTGACAAGTACCTGCATCCATTTTCACTCAACTTGACATCAATAGATTAGTGTCTCTAAAACATAGCTGAAGCAAATCATTGCATCAATATTCAATATTTAAAAATAATTTCCAATTTTCATCAATATAATTCATAATAATTACCTCCACGTATGCAAAATTACTTAAAGTAAAAATAGTCACAATAATTGTTCACTAAACTAGAATAATCATATTGTTCATAAAAATGGGATGTGACATCCTTCCACAGTTGGAAGAGACATCGTCCCGATGTCTTATTAAACATCAAAACAATAATGCATCCATCAACCATCAATAAAGTATCAAGGTGTCATAAATCAATAACATCAACTCAAAGTATCTCAAAACAATAATCAAACTCAAAGTATCATAAAACAATAATCAAACTCAAGTATCATAATCCATGCATGAATAAGAAGTCTAAGCTATATCCTCAAATGAGGAAAAAATCTATCAATCTCCTTTGCATCCTACCATGTGGCACTGTCATCAAAATACTGATCCCATTGGACCTTATATTGCACCACATCTCTGCTACGTAACTTAATGTTGCACTTCCCCATAATGCGAGTGGGCTCCACCAACACCACTCCTGGATCATGAACATGTAAAGAACACCAATCAAGAATATGTGACATGTCAGGATGATAAAGCTTAAGTAAAGACACATGAAAAACATTATAGATTCTGGCAAGTGTAGGTGGGAGAGCAAGTCTGTAAGCTACAGGATTAATCACTTCCAAAACTTTGAACGGTCCTACAAATTGAGGAGCAAGTTTGGCACTGAACTCTTATGAGGTTTGACCCTCAAAAAGACTTTGTCACCAACTAAAAACTGTCTAGGAGTTCTATTCTTATCTACATAACTCTTTTGATGATCTGAAGCTTGCTTCAACTTCTCCTTGATCAACTTCATCTGATCACCCATTTCTCTCAACATTTCAAGACCAATCACAATTTTGTCCTCCACTCTATCCCAACTTATAGGTGTTCGACACCTATGCCCATAAACAGCTTCGAAAGGTGTCATTCCCAAAGATGCATGGTATGAATTGTTATATACAAACTCAACCAATGGAAGGTACTCCTCCCATTTATACTGCTGATCCATACAATACATTCTGAGAAGGTCTTCTACCACCTAATTAACTCTTTCTTTTTGACCATCTATTTAAGGATGATAAGCTGAACTGAAATTCAACTTTGTACCCAAAGCTGCATTGAGAGTTGTCCAAAATCTAGATGTGATGTGAGTGTCTCGATTTGAAATGATCATCTCAGGCACTCCATGCAATCTAAAAATCTCCTTCACAAACTTTTTAGGTAAGACCATAGAACCATCTGAAAGATTCCCCAGAATAAAATGTGCTACCTTTGTCAACTTGTCCACAACCACTAAGATGACATCATGCTTATTCTTAGACATAGGTAACCCTTGAATAAAATCCATGCTTATCACTTGCCACTTGTACTCAGGGATACTGTGCAGATACAATAATCATGCTGGATGCACATTCTCAGCCTTGACTTGTTGGCATTCTAAACATCGAGCTACAAACTCCATCACATCCCTCTTAAGTCTAGGCCAAAAGTATAAAGTTTTCAAACCTTCGACCATCTTTGTCACTCCAGGGTGACCTGAATAAGGTACATTGTGAATCACTTCAAGCACTAACTTCCTTAACTCTCCTGAGTTAGGAATATACATCCTTCCTTGAAATCTCAAAAGTCCATCTGATTCTATAACATAACCATCAAACTTGTGATCTGAGGGGTCTACTTCCAAAGCTTGCTTTACTCTTTCATAATGCTCATCCCCTTGAAGATTCTGAATCACTTTTTGTTTCAAATTGGATTTGATAGTAACAATGGTAGCCAAATGTCTTCTCCTACTAAGAGCATCTGCTACTCTGTTCTCCTTTCCTTTTATATACTCAATTCCAAAGTTATACTCACTAAGGTATTCTAACCATCTTCTCTGTTGTGCATTAAGGTTAGGTTAAGTAAATATATACTTGAGCCCTAGATGATTTGTATTTAACTCAAAGGGCTTATCCAGAAGATAATTCCTCCATATCTAAAGTGCATGAACTATGGCAGCTAATTCAAGATCATGCGGCGCATAGTTGAACTCATGTTGCTTTAACTTTCTTGACTCATAAGCAACCACTTGCTCATTCTGCATCAACACTCTTAATCCTTCCCCTGAAGCATCTGTTATAACTATAAAGTACCCATTAGGATCTAGTATGGTCAGGATAGGAGCAGTTGTGAGATTTTCCTTTAACACTTGGAAAGCTTGCTCACACCTTTCTATCCATTCAAATGTCTTACCCTTCTTTTGAAGTGTGGTAATCAGTGCTGCTATGGTTGAAAAACCTTCCACAAACTTTCTATAGTAACCTGCAAGTCCCATAAAACTTCTGACTTCTGTCACACTCTATGGTGCAGGCCATTCCATTATTGCTTTTATCTTCTCAAGATCAACTGCAATCCCTTCTGCTAAGATCACATGACCAAGGTAGTGCACTTTATCTTGAAATAATGTACACTTAGATAATTTACCAGAAAGTTTTCTTTCTCTCAACCACTGTAAAACAATTCTCAAATGCCTTTCATGTTCTTCCACTGATTTAGAGTATATCAATATGTCATCAAGGAAGATTAGCACAAAATCATCTAAACAATCTTTGAAAATGCTACTAATCAAATTCATGAAAGCTTCTAGAGCATTAGTCAACCCAAATGGTACTACTGTGAACTCATAGTGACCATATCGAGTCCTAAAAGTTGTTTTAGAGATGTCCTCATCCTTAATTTGCAATTGGTGATAACCAGATCTAAGGTCTATCTTTGAGAACACTCTTGCTCCTTTCATCTAATTAAAGAGCTCATCTATTCTTGGAAGTGGATACTTGTTCTTTAGAGTAGCTTTATTAAGCATCCTATAATTAATGCATAATATCAAAGTAGCATCCTTCTTCTTTACAAAGATGACTGGTGTGCCCCATGGTGACACACTAGGTCTAATGAACCCTTGATTTAACAACTCTTGCAATTATGCCTTAAGCTCATATAACTTTGTAGTAGTCATTTTGTAGGGTGCCTTAGATTGTGGCTCAATCCCTGGTAGTAAGTTAATTGAGAAGTCAAATTCTCTCTTTGACAGCAATTCTGTCAACTATACAAGAAATACATCTCTAAAATCTCTAAGAATTGGATAGTCATTGAACACTAGTTCTTCTTTATCAAGGTCCTTTACTTGGACAACATAAATGGCACATCCTTTCCTCTTGGCTTTCTTCAATTGCATAGTCAAAATTTATTGAAGCTCTAAGGGTCTATTTGTTCCATTAATTTCCACTTGATTTCCTAGGTCATCCAAACACCTAACAACCTTGTCTTCACAGTTTACTAGAGACTTATGTTCAGTTAACCAGTTGATTCCCATAATTACATCATAAGAGCCTAAAGGTGCCACATACAGATTCACTTGTGTCTGAAAACTAGGAAGCTTTAACTCACTACAAGCTAGACATGAGTTTACCCTCTTTTCTGCACTATTGCCATATTGTACCATCCAAGAGTTTTCCATATGTCCAGGTCTAATAGATAACTTAGATACTACTCCAGGATCTACAAAGCATTCTATGGCACCAATATCAATCAAAATAGAAATAGGTAGTCCATAGAGCTTACCTTGGAACTGAATAGGTGTTGCTTGAAATTTTCCTTACCGATTATCCATTGCGGCATGAATCTGATGTTGCAGTGCTCCTTGCTAATTCTTGTTTCCTCTTTTTTATGGACATGCATTTTCATTATGCTCTCCTCCATAGTTGTAACATCCACCCTTAGGTGCTCTCAATCCTTCAGCTCTTTCCCTTTGATTGTTGTTTCTATTGTTATTTCCACCTCTTTTGTTTCCACCATTCCCATCCTGAGAATTATTGCCTCTCTTCAGATTCTTGATCTATCTATTATTTCCCTGGTTGTTATTCTTTTGGTAGTTCTGTTGATTACTTTGTGGCTTCTTATTTGAAAACTTAGCATCTATTTGCTTATTGGTAATTTGTTGTCTACTACAACCTCTACTCTTGCTTTCTTGCTTTCTCAAAAGTGACATCCATAGTGAGTGGGTTATGAATGTCCACCTCAGTTCCAATCTATGGCCTCAATCCCAAAATAAACTTTCTAATATGAAATCTCTCATCTGTCTGATACTATGGGACATATTTTACTAAATGAGAAAACCTTTCCCAATAACTGGTCACAAAGATACCTCCTTGGATCAAGTTCTAAAACTTTATCATCTTCTTGTCAAAGAATAACTATGGTAACCATCTTTTCCTAAACAATTGCAAGAATATCTCCCATGTTATCTCACCAGGTAACAACTTTTTATCTACCTTCTCATTATCCCACCAAGCTGCTACTTCATCAGTCAATTGGTAAGATCCCCACATTGACTTAGTGTGATCTAAAAGGTTTCAAAGTCCAAAGTACTCCATTTCTATTATCCAGGACTCAGCTCCATCTCCAATGATCTTTCCATCAAATTTTGGTGGTGATACTTTCTTGAGGTATTTCCCCAATTCTTCAACTATCTTTGCTTGATTATCAGTAGTAGCTCCAACTTCAGGAACTTGAACTTTTGTCCTTGGGTTCTCATTTTGTGTCTCAACCCTTGGGTTTTCATTAGCATTCTAACCTCTAGGAATTCCTATGATCTCCTGCTCAAGAGTATTCATCCTTGTGTCCTGTTTGATCAAGAGATCAGGAATACGGTCAAATCTTCCATCTTGGTCATTACTGGCATCTCCACTATCCCCAGCAGTTCGACCACCACAAGCACCTCCACGTGATCCTGTACCTTGACTACTTCCTGATCCGTCACCACAATCAGTGTTTCTATTATTCATGATGGATAATCTCTATAAAATTTGTAACTTTAGCACAATAGTCCCAAAACAAAGGCCCTAGTGTTAAACCTAGAGCTCTGATACCAAATGTAAGACCTCACAAATCATGTAAAATCATTTAAACCAACTCAAAAAATAAATGAAGTAAATAATCCACTTAAATACAACATCGCAATAACCAAATCAAAAAGATGTAAATAATCCACTTAGATACGACTTTCAAAGAATAATAGATGAAATTAATCCACTTAATCACAATATCTAAACAAAAGATAATCTTATAAATATGAATCTCAATGTCATTAAATATTACATATTTATGTGCTAAGTCCAGGTAACAAGCACTATGAAATAATATACATAAATCCTTTGGCAAACATGCCATAATACATCCAAAATAGGTACAATAAATAAGTACACCAATAATAAATAAATCAACACTCTCCAGCTGCACGAACCAAGTGGTCCACCACCTACAAACCAAGAGAGGGGAACATGGCTCAGGTGCTTTTCCACCCAACCATGAAGTATTTACACTTACCCGGATCCCTTCTTGAAAAGAAGGAAACCCAGCCCTGCACAAAATGTCTAGCTACCTGGTAACAACTGTAGGAGGGAACACTCGATGTAACCATGATGTCTGAATGTGCAATTCTAAGTAATGAAAGAAAATTGTCTCACAATAGGGTGTGGCAGAGATATCAATAAATAAGTTTACTAGACAATAAACATCTATTTCAATGTCATTCCAATTAGATCTAATCATTTAAGTAACTTGGTCAATTCCTGAAAAGAGGAAAGGCCATCTCTGAATATCCACATTTGGCATTCTAGTCCCAAAAGTAACCCAATACATTCCTATGTAAAAACTACTTCTTTCCCCAAGAAGCAAGAAAATAAGTAAAGAATCATAAATTCAAGATTTCCAATAAATCAATCCAATCCCTTTCCCAAAACATCCAATAAGGAAACAATACACTTTCAAACAATAAACCATCTTTTGGTCATACAAATGAAATCATAATTTTAGCCATTGATATAGTTTCTAATCTTATATTTCAATCGCAATGTCTTCAAAATCTAAAATTTAATATATATCTTGTTGTTATTTCCATGACACGAGGTTTAAAATAAAACAATAATAATAGTCTATAAATTTGTTTAATGACATAAACCTCAAGTCCATAATACAATCATATTTCCTAATAATTAATCATTCTTATTGCTTTCAGTAATTAGTGACAGGAAGTTTATCAATCCAATTTATTTAACCAAAGTTTATGATTCAATCAAGAAAATAACTTTCTATCCAAACTACAATAGGAAGTTCAAAACAACCAAACAATCTTCCTGTCACACAGCGACAGGAACTGTTGCATAAAATAAGAAAATAAGCAAGAACATAGTTTAATCCAGTTTTATTTTTTATTATAATGCAATAGGTTTTTAGCCTCATCATTCATAGGAAAGTAAGTAATGTAGTCAATTGTCTCTGTTTTGTCTCTGTTTGAATCGACATACTATTTTAACAAGTTTTAAGCAAAGCTACAGGAACAATTTGTTCAGCTACAGGAAGTCTAATATGTTGCTACAATAGAATAAGAATTTTACAGTCATAAAACTATAGAATCTAGTTTCTCAGAGATAGAAAATGAATATCTTACAGGAACTTATAAAACTAAAATTGAAACCACAGGAATGGTGATTTTTGTCTAAATTTTAGAGTTTGATTTTTGACATAAGGAGGTCGATCTTCTAATCTAATTTAGTCTCATCTAGCATAACAATGAAATATAGTCATAATGTTGTTCAACAGAGGAACTTAATAGCGATCTGGGGTTTTAAGAAAATTTCAGTTAGTTTTTAGAAATCTAGATTCTGAGAGAACACTGGGATAAGAAAGTTTCGGTTAGTTTTTAGAAATCTAGATTCTAAGAAAACACCAGGTTTCAAGCATCCAATAAGGAAGATAAGGGTCAATCTATACAAGATTGATCAAGATGCAATTCAACTGAACATCAAATGGATGGCAGCCAGAATAGAAGTCTATGGCCAAAGATAAGCGGCCAGGATAGAAAGTAACGGCCAGAAGGAAGGCATCGACCCACTGAAGTATAGGCGGCTAGGAAAAAAATAAGAGAACGACTAGGCATAAATAAGGGAGGTTCAGAAAAAATAAAGTCATCCAGCCAAATAGAAAATAAAATCATTCAAAAATAGCCTAAATCATGTCATTTAAACACAAACCAAATAAAGAAGAAAAACCTGGAAATATAGACGTCGACTGACGAAGAATTTGCAGTTGAAGTAGCTGCCTCTCTCTTTCTTCTTCCCTGTCACGGCCTGCAATTCTCCTTAGCTTCTGTCACTCAGGAAAAAACAAGTTTTCTTCTCTACAAATCATGGGTTCCTCTTCTAAGTTTGTGGTGTTTTTTTTTTTTGCCAAGAACTCTCTTTTTATCAAAAATCCCCCTTCCTTATTTTTGGCGATTCCTCCAATTAGGTTTAGAAACTAAAGTTGGTATTTTCAGTTTGCATGATATCTCGACCAATAGAATTTTGAGAAGAAAGCTATCTAAAACAAATAAAATAATATCTTCTTTTAGAACTTACTGTCACATGAATGATAGTAATAAATTTAATTCTTCATTCTTTTTCTAAATATGATAATACTATTTTTAATCTAATTTAACTATTGTTATTAAAACAAAACCAATTAAATAATTAAAGAGAAATGCAATGCAATATTGCATAATTATATATATATATAATTTTTAAGAAACATATTATCTTCCAAACATCTATAATATTGAAATAGAAAACAATTATTCATTTATTATTTATTTAATAAACTACATTACATCATTTGAATATATTTTGAAAAGATATTAAGTTAAAGTAATCACATTATGCATTTGAAAATAATTAAAATTATGCATTAAAGAAATCAAAGCCAATCAATAATGCATATGCAACTATATGATGTGTATGATTGCATCAGGGTAAACCACCATCATTTCTCGCCAAGTGGGTAGAACATCTCTACCTCATCCATGCTCTCGTCTTCGATGAATACCTGCATCCATTTTCACTCAACTCGACGTCAATAGATTAATGTCTCCAAAACATAGCCGAAGCAAATCATTGCATCAATATTCAATATTTAAAACAATTTCTAATTTTCATCAATATAACTCATAATAATTACCTCCACGTATGCCAAATTACTTAAAGTAAAAACAGTCACAATAATTGTTCACTAAACTAGAATAATCATATTGTTCATAAAAACTAGACGTAACACTATAGGGTCTACATACTTTTCATATCCTCTTTTTCCTCGCATCTACATGTTTGACATGATTTTCTTATCCTCATTTCACCTTCTTTATGTATAACATATTCTCATTTCATCTTCTATATGTTTAACATGATTTTCCTATCATCATTTCATCATATATAGGTCTAGTATACCCTCATTTCACCTTCTATATGGGTTATGGAAAGACTAGAATGAGGTAGAGAGGAAGAGAGAGAGACATAGGGAGAGAGATGTACATTTGGCATGATTCACAATCCTCATTTTACCTTCTATATGGTCTACATACTTTGCATATCCTCATTTTCCTCCCGTCTACATGTTTGATATGATTTGCTTATCCTCATTTCACCTTCTTTATGTATAACATATCCCCATTTCACCTTCTATATGTTTAACATGATTCTCCTATCATCATTTCATTATATATAGGTCTAGTATACCCTCATTTCACCTTCTATATGGGTTATGGAAGGACCAGAATGATTTGTGCCCTCGATGCATTCCAATGTTTGTGGGGGAGTGAAAATTTTGCCCTTGCAAATGACAAAGATAACTACATAGGGAGAGAGATACATTTCGCATGATTCACATTTGGACCTAACCAATGGTGCCGACAGGTCAGGGTGGGTGGGTTTATGCTAATGGAGGCCATGTTTCGTTCCCCGTGTGTCCTAATTGAATCAGACTACAATGTACTGGCAAAGTCTCTTAAGAGACCTAAGAGCAAAACATTGCCAGACTTTGATGGACTAGTTCTCACACTTTGTGGAACCTACAAATAATCTGTTTGGACCTAGGTGAACCCACATAATTGGGTTACAATTGCATTGAGGAAGGAAAATTGCCCGTGCCTGAAAAATAAAAATGACTACGTTTGATCGAACGGGGGTGTTCGATCAAACACTACGTCAACCTAGTAATTGAGGGGGTTCGATCAAACCCCCCAGTATGATTTTTTTATCAATAAAATGGGGAGTTCGATCGAACCCCCATGGTATAATATTTTTATTTTTAAATAAGGGGGTTCGATCGAACCCCACCACTATGATTTTTTTATTTGTAAATAGGTGGGTTAGGTTGAATGTGGGTTTGATTGAACCCCAATTCGATCAAACAAGTCATGGGGGGTTCGTTCGAACACCCATTCGATCGAACCTCCTAATTTGCCCTTGCCCCTCTCCAGCTACAATTTTATGCAGATTTTTGGGTTTCAAAGCTCAGGTTGAGGATCAAAATGGAAGCAACTTGACAAACCTATCTGGAGGATTATAGTTCTCAAAATGAGCTTTCTATCAAGTATAATTTTGATATATTGTGGTTTTATTATAATTATTTTTTTAGTTTAATTAAACATAGTTTTTTCACTAAAAATCAAGCTCTCTGTTCTGCACATGTGGAAAAATAGTATATTACCAAAAAAAACTTATGAAAAATATTTATCCTCTTGGTATTCATGTCCTTGATCCAACAATTTTTTTTTGAATTCTGATACATACAAAAAAAGTTATGCTTTACACAGTACACCTATGACTAAATTGTAATTGGTTTGACTTCAAAAGTTAATTAAATGCAAAATTTTCAATAAAACATTATGAAACCAAATGCATCCTCTAGATATCATAGTTAAAAATCTAAATTTGAAAAAATTAGAATTTTATCCTTCATAGAAAAAAAAGTTATGTTTTACACAGTACACATCACTCTTTAAAAATGGTGTTTACTGTTAAAAACTAGTTATTGAAGGAGATGGAAAAAGAAATGCAATTTGATTCCAAATTTTTTTAAAAAAAATATACTTAGAATCTAAAGACAAAATGTGATAAATCACTAGTTTACATCATCTTCAAATTCCTCACCGTTTAGCAACTATAGGTGTCCGAACATGAAGATTTTTTTCAAAATGTTCATTTCAATGTCAACTTTGGCCAAAAAGTGTAACTCACTATTGTGGAATCACCCACCTATGACTAGATGTCAGGTCCCTCCACAATAACCTCTCTTAGTTTTGACCAACTCAACATCATTTGACCATGCCAACGGTGGATGCATTCTTGAAAAATGCATCAGTGACATTTAGTGTAAAGATGCCAAGAGCCATATTTTACGTTCGTCACCCTATGGGACCTAACTGATGGTGCTAACAAGTCAAGGTGGGTGGGTTTATGCTTGTGGAGGCCCTGTTTCATTCCCCGTGTGTGACAATTGAATCAGGCTACAGTGTATTAGCAAAGTCTCTTAAGAGACCTAAGAGCAAAAAATTGCTAGACTTTGAAGGAGTAGTTCTCGCACTATGTGGCACCTACAAATGATCTGTTTGGACTTACAACTAAATGCCAAGCCCCTCCACAATAACCTCTCTCAGTTTTGACCAACTCAACATTGTTTTACCATGCCAATGGAGGATGCATTCTTTAAAAATGCCTCAGTGACATTTAGTGTAAAGGTACAAAGAGCCATTTGTATTCTTCACCCCGTGGGACCTAACCAACAATACCAATAGGTCATTGTGGATGGGTTTATGCTAATGGAGGCCCTATTTCATTCCCCATGTGTCCTAATCGAATTGGGCTACAATGTATCGGCAAAGTCTCTTAAGAGACCTAAGAGTAAAAAATTGCTAGAATTTGACGGAGTAGTTCTCTCACTTCATGGCACCTATGACTGAATGTCAGGCCCCTCCACAATAACCTCTCTTAGTTTTCCATTTTTTAATCATGGGACCATCCTATCATTTTGCCTCATACATAGAATGCACTGTTATGCACATGTTCTACGTTTAGTCATGGTGGAGGGGATTATTTTACTTAGATTACCCTAGATATCCCTGTATTTTATGATAGGCATAAGCAATATTTAAATCTCTATTTGGTTTCAACTAAGGTCTCTTTTCACAAGCAACCTAAGGAGTTAAGGCGACGAAGAATGAACCATGACCTCAACACAAAGGTGTCTACCCATGTCATCCATTTTTCACATTATAAAGATCTTGTTATCTTGCAAAAACTAGCAATGGGACTGCTATAGCTACAATAACACATGACAGTGTCTAGGGTTATTATTTACTATGTAAGTATTGTTATAGATGGTGGGTGGGACTGTCAAGATCCTTGAAGGTTGTTTTCCAATAGATGAGATCATAGATGTGGTCATTAGAACTATCATCCATAGAACCTAAACATAAGTATAAAATGTATTTTAGGATGTTCTCCTCTCTTGCTTTCATTCTCCTAATGATGGATCACTGAGTGTGATTCGAAACGTTGAGTAAAAATAAACAACATAGTCAAATCTAGAAGCATTCATATCCAACATCATGGACTATGGAAAACTAATGACTTCTAATGACTTTACAATCCAAAACAAGGTTATCATAGTGATGAGGGAAGATATTTATAAGTGTGAGGTGTTTTCATCAGTGTTGAGACTGTTATAAACTTACTTTTCTCCCCTTGTCCTTTTGGGATCAGTCCATGTTGAAAAGACATCAGTGGGGCATTTAACCTTGGAAAATAGTTGCATGATAATAGTGGGTGCTACTTGGTCACTGGTAGATTGTCACGGCTCAGTTTTGGGTGGTATATGCATGAGGTAGAGTTGATTGACCATCTCTATGTAGGCACTATTTTATGAGAGCATGGTGGTGAACATGATAGAATGAAATGTCTTCCTTTGAACTCTATGGTGGACTATCAAGACAATAGTGTATCATAGGCCTACCTGAGAAGATGTGGACTTTTTTACATTGAGTGTTTGGCAAGACATTAATATGACCATGAAATCAAACCACTAGCTAGAGTTGAGCAGGACAGTTCAGGAAAGATTTCAAAGTCGTCAAGACAATGGTCCTTTTAGGTTTAGGTTTGTCATATTCTAATCAAGGATGATGCAATCTTATTTTGGTCGAGTACTGTAACATTATCAACCTATTAGTGAGACATGGGATATAAGGGTTTGGTGTTAGTATACCAGTGGTTCTAGATAAAGAATGTCTTGCCATTAAGTGACTACTACTATTTAATCAAAGCATATGATAGTCACAAATGTAGTAGTCAAGAAAAGTTGCCACAATCATCATATGACTCTTGTTGTTTTAGGGTAATAGTAATGAGTTCCTTTATGATGAGTTTGGTGGAATGTGTAGACACCCTAAAATGACCAGTCGTCACACCACTTGCATTTCATCAATTCTTCCAAATCACCTGCATTTCAATGTTAATTGAATAAATTCTATTTATTTAATTAATCTCATTAAAATCATCATATTCTTCCAAATCTCCTAAATTCAACATTAGTTGAATAAATTCTATTTATTTAATTAATTTAATCAAAGTCAACTTTATTCTTCCAAGTTAAATAATCTTATTATTTAATTAAATCATTATCCTCTTTCAAATTTCAAATCCACATTAATTAAATAAATCTAATTATTTAATTAAATCAATTATTCTTCCAAATTTAAATAAATCATGCAAATTTATTTAAATTATCTCAATCTCTAAAAATAAAATATAATCAAATATTTTATTTATTCCTCTAATCATGCACAAACAATTAAATAAATTTATTTATTTATTTTCAATTTTCTTTCTAATTCCTCTAAAAATATCATGTTAACTCATTTGCACAATCAGTGTTATTTTTAGAACTCTAAAAACGGCAAAACTAAAGTTAAGTTAATTGGCTTTAATTTATCTTATTTTCATCAACTCATGAATTAGAAGGAAAAAATATTCTAATTTATGAAATCAAATCTATCTTTATCAAAAAAAGTAATTATCTTAATAAAAATACCTTTTTGGAGTGACACATGTCATGTGCACATTCAGCATGAGTTATTTGATTTATCTCAACCATTCATTCTATGGATTTATTTCATCCGTTGATCGCTTATGTTTGAAACCTATATAACCCCTCTCATCTCCTTCACAAATCCTCTTCGATCATTTATTCTCAGGCATTCCTTAACAACGAATTGAGCATACATCGCATCATTGAGCACATTATGATCTTTTGACATCAATCTTTGGAGCACGCATACAACCTACATCCGCTTGTTGCAAACATGGTTTTGCAATGTTATTGAGCAATCTACATTCATACAAAGAGAACTATACAATCTAGGTGAAGTCTTTCTTGTTTTAAAATTGATTTATTCATTGATATTGGATTTTACTTAGATCGATCTCTTTATGTTATGGGTAATTGAGTTGTTATTATCATTGCTTTGATTTTATCATTCAACCTCTCAATTTTTCCTCATACACATTCTGGCATGCCCGGTGGGACCCACTAATCCCTCTTTTTCTTTGAGAAATTGATTTTTTTTAAGTACAATACAGAACAATGCACCTAACACAGAAAAGCACCTTTAGTACTGTAAAGCGCTTCTGGCATAATAGTATAGCACCTTCAGGTGATACTGTAGCGCCTTTGGCAGCACAGTACTACGCTTTTGGTACTACAATGCAACGCAATTGGTATAACAGTAAAGCACTTCTAGTATCTTAGGGTTTTTGATCTTGTTTTGTGATTTATAGGGTTCTAACTCATCATATCTATCTTTCACTGACTAACAAGCTGATTTATTTATCTTTCAATTATCATTCATACTGCCTAAGATGACATATTTAGGAGTATTGTCATTTTTTTTAGTTAACCTATATTTTTGCGACAACTTGTGAGTTGTTCTTGATTCCAAGTTCTAGATCTTATCATCCATTACATCCCAAATCCTCAAGTCAACATGAAATTATCTTTTGATCTAGCCTTTTTGACAAAATATCATTTTTTTTAGATCTGGGGCAGCAAAGTGCTTTTGGTAGAATAGTACCACACGTTTGGAAGCACAGTACATCGCTTATGGCAGTATAGTAGATCACTTTTGGTCACACAGTGAAGTGCTTTTGGCAATACAGTAAGTCACCTTTGTAATATAGTAAAGCATTTTTGGTCAATTGATTCATTTTTGCTAACTTTTGAGTTTGTGTGGAACTAATCAACTTGTTGCAGCTTCTTATTACTCACACAGAGAAAATGGGTTTTTCTAACATGTTTATGCAGGACAAGCTTTGAAGAATTGCTAAATCTATCAATTTAGGTCTTAGGAACATATTGCTTTCTTAAGGGACAATTGAACAAACATCTTTGCAATCTAAGTCTTAGGAACATATTGCTTTCTTAAGAGACAATGGACATGAATGTAAAAACACTTAAAATTTCTAAGGGACAATGGACATGAATGCCAAACACTTCAATTTCATAAGGGACAATTGACAACTATAATCGTGTGTGTGCCTAATCTAGTTGCACCTTATTTTTCTTATAACAGGACAATTGAACCTTTGTTTGATGTGCTTGATCTTACATTTAAGTTATTCCTTTAGAAGGGCCTGCTTTTGGATTGTGCTTCATCCAAAAGGGACAAACCTAAGTGGAGTTTTTCTTTGAACCACTATATAAGATGGATAAGGTGAAAGCCAAGTCCTAATCGATGTCATCCTTGCCTTGTGGTGCCAAATCGAAAAGAGGTGTACTAGCACTTTGTGGAAATGATTTTCACAGTGCGAAGTGTTTGATACTCTTGGTAGGATTGGTTAAATATTTTAGTAGCTTCTCACATTTCTCGTAAGGCATTCATCCCTCAAAGTTACTAAGAACCAATCTAGATAGTGGCTACCTGATCCACCTCTGAACGTTGTGGTAATCATCAATGCAAGGGAAATCAATTTAAGACCTCAAGATACTCACCATTGCCTCCTTTGAGAAGAGATAGTATTCCCTCGACCATAAAGCTCTTGTGACCTACTTGAGCTTTCCGAGGGGAGGGTGAGATATCCCTACCTATCATCTCTCTCAAAGATACAAATGTCTGACACCTTTATGGAATGACATTTGGTCGATGGAGGATTAAGTTGTGAGCTGAACTACCACAATGACACCTTATCTCTAGGGATAAAAAGTTTTTGAATTGTTTGCAATTGTCTTATACCTGTGGAAACATTGGGCTTTTTTGTGAGCCTCGAACATACACTATCTATTGTGTCAATCCTTTTTGCCACTTTGTTTGATGTGTTTTCTTTTGCCAAAACAAATCCAAATCTTTCAAAACTTGCCTTATAAACATCACAGACACTACTTCAGCACCTTTGGTATAATAGTAGCTCATCTTTGGTATAATAGTAGCTCACCTTTGGTATAACAATACTTCACCTCTGGTAAAACTACTTCAGTGCCTTTGGTATAACAGTAGCTCGCTTTTGGTATAACAATATCTCACCTTTGGTATAACAGTACCTTGCCTCTAGCAGCTTAGTCCAACGCCTTTAGTAACACAGTAGCTCACTTTTGGTAACACAATCCTGTGCCTTTGGTCAAATAGTACAACGCCTTTGGTCTAGTAAACTATCCATCAAAATTGTCTTTTCCAAAAACACAACAAAATCCCAGCAAGCATCTCAAACAAAGTATCCTAGTGCATCCCATGGTAACCACTAGACTCTAGCAAGCTATGAAGGCTAAACAAGTTATCCCAAGGAAGCGCAAGTCACCTCCTCATACGTCTCAACCAAGCCAATCCAACATGACTCCAAAGGGTACTCCAAAAACACCAATGGAAAGACCAACCAATTCTCAAAACATGCTGCAACATGACCAACTAAACAATCCTCAAGAAGGTAATGTCCCTTTGATTGATGTAACTCAATTCACTATTGGCATGCCTCATGATTTTGCTACACCCAGTTATACCACGGTTCAAGTCCCATCTCAAGAAGAGTGACACTTTGAAGAAGGTCAATCCTCTCAAGCAAATAGACATGACCTTGATGAAATCATACAAGATCCTAGAGCCATGGCCGCCTTTGACAAAATCCTTAGTGAGAACCAAGATCACTTTTTTCGCTTACTAGCCTAACAAGGAGCACAATTACCCCAAGATTTTGACCTATCCAATCTTAAAAAGCCAAACAAAATCCATGACGCCATTTAATTGCCATCCAAACCATGTCAACTGTGACCACACCCATACCCGAACAAGGCTTACAAGGGAGAATAGTTGCACAGTATGAGAATCCCCTTTATCAAAACCCAATAGTAGAGAGACCCATATCACCACTTATGACTCCTATGGAGATCTACAAGCACCAACAAGAGACTACAATATCAAGCAGAACTAGCCAAACAAGATGCTATAGCTCAATCAAACATACAACAAAATCCTAAAATGCCTACACCAATCGCAAGTGGAACATTGGCTACCCCATCACGAGAAGGTTTCCCACCAAATTACAATCTAGGAAACACTTATGTAGCCATGCAACAAGGGTCTCAACAAACACCACCCCCACCATCATCAACCTTCCGTATCATTAACCAAAACAATGTCATACAACCCCAACCATCACAAAACATCAACACCACCTATGTCCCTCCACCACAACATTCTTCTACACTTAATCTTAATCAACCTCAACCATCACAAAACACATCTACCTATGTCCCTCTACCACAACACTCATCGACACTAACCTTTTTCAACACATTTCCCAATCAACCTCCACCATTGCAAAACACATCTACCTATGTTTCTCCACCACAATGATCTTCCACTCTCAACCTAACCCACACCTATCTTAATCCTCAACATTCCCAAAACCAAACTTCCCAAAGCTATGTTCCACCACCACAACCAAACCCAACAAACATTACCTTCCCTCCACTAAATTCTTTCATCACACCACCTCTGCAATACCAACAATAAAACTCTTATCTACAACCATCACAAAGCCTACATTCTTACCTATCACCACCCCTACCTCCCCAAAATTAAAACACCAAAATCTAACCCAATACACACCCAACATACAACATATACGACCCTAACCAATCATACGACCCTTATAACACCAATGCTCATGGATTCCACTACAATCTTCCATATGGGAAAAAACAACCACCTCTCGGATAATAGGAGATGTTCCCAACCCCTCCCACAACTATGGAGCTAAAACTTGCAGAGGTTCAACAACAACTATTTAATCTTACATTTGGCCACACCAAGAAAACCATCTCTTTAGAAGAAGTTTGTCCTTATCCATTTGATCAGTCATTACCCATGATCCCTTTTCCTCAGAATTTTACTATTCCCAAATTTGATAAATACAAAGCAGAAGGAGACCCAAAAGACCATCTTAGAGAATTCTATCTCACTTGCTTCGAGGTCTCACATAACGACACATATCTTATGCACATCTTTCCTCGCAGTCTTAAAGGTCAATCTATAGAATGGTTCTCGCACCTACCCACGGGTATCAAATCTTTTAACGAGCTTGCGGATAAATTTGCCACCCATTTCTCTTACAACACAGAACATGAGATCTCCATGACCAACCTATGCAACAATAAATAGAAAAATGGAGAAACTTTCATTTCTTTCCTTCAACGATGGAGACAAATGGATAGCAAATTCCCATTCAAGATACCTAAAAAGCAGCTTGTTAGCATATTTGTGCAGAACCTTAACCAAGAATTGGGTTTCCATTTGCAAATTCTTTGTGCTATAACTTTTAATTAAATAACCTACAAGGGCATCAACATTGAAAAGGCCCTCATTGCTAAAGGCGTGGTAAAAATCTTCAAAGACAACAAAGACAATGCTCCCCAATAACAATCAAACGACAAACCAAAATTTGGGAACAAAAATAAAAATGTGGTCAATGATGGTGTGGTAGATTCTAAACATGTCCAAACACTGCAAACACCCCTTCATCTTTCCAAACCAAGTCAACCTCTACCTCAACAAAACCAACAACAATGACAACAAGAGTGACCTCAACAAAATTACCCTCCACAATGTGAATTCACTCAATTGGGATAGCCTATTGAGACTATTTTACAGAAACTTATAAACAATGGACTCGTCACCTTACCAAATGTTCCCCCATATGGCAAACCTATTTACAAAACTACACAGTATAGAGAAAATGAAATTGTGAGTTCCATAGAACCAAAGGACACAGAACCTCATCATGCATGAAACTCAAGCACATAATCCAAAACCTTATCGATGGAAACCTAATCTCTTTTGAGGATGAACCACTAACTCAAAACACCAATAAAGACCTCAACATGTACAAGGAGCCATTCCCTAACCATGGTCAAGGTCAAAATCCTGACAAAGGTAAAGGAGTTCACAAAGCTTCAACTTCCTATGACTCTATTGTGGGTCATTTTGAAGAAAGTTGTATATCTACCCTCACAATCAAAGGCAAATCTATGGATTGAGTTGTTACAACTCATCATGGTTGTGTCACCATTCGTGGTCCTACACTAGTTCTCACAACTCAATCTGACAAAAATCTTGTTGAACATCTAGGGAAAACCCCTGCACAAATCTCCATTTTGGACCTTCTACGGTCATCACCTGCACCTAAGGATGTGCTCGAAAAAGCCCTACAAGAGTCTTCAGTTCCTAACAACATAGCGGTCATAGATTTCCAAGCTATTATAGGTAACATTGCCTCACCCTACAATGTGGTCTTCTCTGAAAAAGACCTCCCATCTCATGATCCATGTCACAACAATTCCCTTCACATTGAAGTCTTCATCCATAAATGCAAGATCAAACGCCTACTTATAGATGGTAGTGCTAGTCTCAATATCTGTTCTCTCAATTTACTCAAACAATTGGGATACTCTAAGGATCAAGTCAACATTGATCAAAGTATTACAATCAAGGGATATGATGATGCTGAACATTGGTCAGAAGGTCTTATCCACTTGCCTATACAAGTAGGCCATGTCATGCTAGAAACTAGGTGCCAAGTCCTTGACATTGAGCTACCATATAACATTATCCTAGGACTCCCATGGATCCATGCCATGAAAGTTGTTCCCTCCACATACCATCAGTCTTTCAAGTTCCCATTTAATGGTATGGAGATAACTATCCTTGGAGATCCTAATCCTTTTGAATTATGTTGTGTCTTGCAAGGTAGTTATAAGAATTCCAACCACATGTCCAATAACAACAAAGCCCTTGAATCCCCATTATATGTCGATTCTAAAACTCTGACAAAAGCCTTTGCAAGTGAACCTAATCCTCTTCCTATTCCCAAAATCAAAGCTCACATCCGTGATATAGGCTTTAGTGAATATGATATCTCAAAATCTTGTTGTGTAGGGTGGATGCCCCTATCTCCTAAATCCTACGGCCAACCACCCATTGCCAAAGCAACTAAAAAAGTAGCTATTCCTCCCATAGCATCCCTAACCCAATTCCAAGAGGGAAAATTATTGATAGAGGAAACAATTGAAGCAATATGGAAATGGCTTAAGGATAGTCAAAAACATGGGCTATAAAGGTAAAGGTAGCCTTGGAAAATAAAATCAAGGAACAATATAACCCATTATTTTGATGAAGAAATTAGACAAGAAGGGGTTAGGATTCGGTGGGAAGGTACCACGCGCCTTGGACATCGAGGGTATTCTGAGAAGGTGGCACAAACTTTTTGGGCTGATTCAACATCTAATGAGGATATCATCGATGACTCTTCCCTCACAAAATCCTCCATATTCATGCTATCATCCATATTCTTAACATCCACCACCAACACCCAGATTATAACACTTGTCTACCCTAAACTTATCGATTGGGACCAACAAGGGGCCCTCGTTCTAGATGTATTTTAGAATGATGAAGCTATTGCAAAGTTCATGGGACTCCAGGATGGTATCCATCTTGGTGATCACAAAGCTAGTTTTGTAATTGAACTAGAGCAAACTGCTTATTTTGGTGAGAATGCCAAATCCTCTAGTCACAAAAGTAAAAATAAAAAAAGATCTCTAAGTGAAAACCACACTGTGGCACCTTCCGATCACAAAATAGTACAAACAAAGGATGTATCCAAAGGTGAAAACCCAACTATGGCACCTGAGGATGGAGGATTTGACCTTCCCCTACCATTTAAGTATCAAGAGAAATCATCTCTCCTAGTGGAAGATTCTACATAGATAAATCTTGGCACAGAGAAAAATCCAAAGACAACATTCCTTGCAACATCATTATCAGAACAAGAGCACAAGAATCTTACCAGCTTCTTCCTACAAAGAACCATCAACTTGCATGGACCTATGCTGATATGCCAGGGCTAGACCCTTCATTAGTAGTTCACTATCTCACAGTTGATCCAAAAGCTAAACCAGTCAACCAGACGTTAAGAAAGATGCATCCACAGATCGTTCTCCTAGTGAAAGTTGAAATATAGAAACTGCTAGATGCAAAATTCATCAGGCATATTGATTATCTAGAATGGGTCTTAAACATTATATCTATGTCTAAACTAAATGGGGGCATCCGCATGTGTACTAACTTCAGAGATCTTAACAAAGCATGTCCCAAAGATGACTTTCTGTTGCCAAACATTGATCTTATAGTAGACTTGACTGCTGGTCATGAAATGCTTTCTCTCATGGATGGATTCTCCAGCTACAATCAGATAATGATAGCAGAAGAAGATCAACATAAAACTACTTTCACTTGTCCTTGGGGTACCTATTGTTGGCGCATCATACCATTTGGTCTTAAAAATGCAGGGGCAACTTATCAAAGAGCAATGACAGTGATATTCCATGATCTCTTTCATCACATCATGGAGGACTATGTGGATGACATACTAGCAAAATCTTGTCAAGCAGGTCACATACAGGTTCTAGGACAAATCTTTGATAGACTAGAAAAATATCAAGTACGACTCAACCCAAAGAAGTGTGTCTTCAGGGTAACCTCAAGAAAACTATTGGGATACATTATATCTCATAGAGACATTGAAGTAGATCCAACAAAAGTCAATGCTATAGTAGAAATGCCTCCACCAAATAATCTGAAAGCATTAAGGAGCCTTCAAGGAAGGTTACAATCAATTAGGTGGTTTATCTCATAGCTAGCAGATAAATGTCAACCATTCCAACACTTGCTCTGAAAGGATGTCTCATTCGATGGGATGATAAGTGTCAAGCAACATTTCATCAACTCAAAGAATATCTAGCTACACCTCCTGTCTTGGTACCACCAATTGCTGATAGGCCTTTGATCTTGTACATCTCAACTACAACTGCAGCCCTAGGGGCTCTTCTAGCACAACATGATGAGTCAGGAAAAGAGCATGCAATCTACTATATCAATCAAATCTTGGTGGGTTATGAACTCAGTTATTCACCTATGGAAAGAGCTTGTTTAGGCTTAGTGTTCGCTTCCCAAAAGTTGTGGCATTACATGCTAAACCAACATACAAATCTCATAGAAAAAAATGATTCATTAAAGTATCTCCTAGCAAAAGTAGCTCTCACAGGTAGACTAGCTAAATGGGTCATGATCCTTAGTGAGTTTGACATTGAGTATATGGATCATAAGGTAATCAAGGGATAAGCCCTAGCAGATCAACTAGCAGAAGCACCTATGACAGATGTACATCCTATGGTATCTAACTTTTTGGATGAAAATCTCTTCAATATCTCTACTTCAGTAATGTGGAAGTTTTATTTTGATGGTTCCTAAATATAGCATGGATCAGGGGCTAGCATCCTATTCATCACACCTCAAAATGACTATATCCCAAAGTCATATAGGCTTGCATTCCCTTGCACTAACAACATAGCCAAGTATGAAGCACTCCTCATAGGTCTCAACATAGCAGTTCAATGGGACATCAAAGAACTACAAGTATATGGATACTCACAACTAGTCATTCGACAAGTCACAGATGAGTACCAAACAAAGGATGAAAAGCTAGTCCCTTACAAGCAACTAGTGGATGCCTACAAACCACTCTTTTCTAGCATCACTTTTGAGCAAATTCCAAGAGAGCATAACAAAGCTATAGATTCTATGGCTTCTATAGGGTCACTTATAGACATGCCTGCAAACACACAGAAATGTGAGTTCTTGATCAAGCAATTGTTGATACCAGTCGTCGATGTTCCAACTACTGAAATCATCTGCAAACTTGTTGGTCCCAATTCCCCATGGTACGAAGATATCTATGAATACCTTAAAAATGGAACCTTTCCCTTTGAGCTATCTACCACCCAACACAAAATGTTTATCCGTCGATACTCCCGTTACACCATTCTGGATGATAACCTTTATCACCAGAGTCTCAATGGTATCCTCTTACGATGTCTTAATGCGGAAGAAGTTGAAGATACCTTATGAGACATACATGAAGGTCTCTGTGGCACACATTCTACTAGTCCTAATCTCACTAAGAAGATACTCAATGTGGTCTATAATAGAACAAGATGCAATGCAGTTTGCTAAGAAGTATCTACAATGCTAGAAGCATGGAGATTTGATTCACGCACCAGCTCATGAACTACAACCTATGACTACTCCATGGCCTTTTTTTTCAATGGGGTCTCGACTTCGTATTACAAATCCACCCATCATCATCCAATGGCCACAAATTTATCATTACCGCCATTGAGTATTTCACAAAGTAGGTTGAAGCCATTCCCATGACTTATATCACCGGCAAGCAAATAGCCAAATTTATCCTTAACTACCTCATTTGTCGGTATGGTATCTCCCAAGCCATTGTCACTGATAATGGGAGACCATTCAAGAATCAAGATGTCCATGCCTTATGATGAGTCTAGTTTATGACTCAATTTTGTTAAACTTTATTATCCACTTGTTGTAGTTATCTTGGACTTTGGTACTTTAATCCTGATCTTTTTATGTCATCGCCTCAAAGCTATAACTTGTTAAGCATAGGTCATTTCTTATATCCTTTTATGACAAATAAATGAACTATCTTTATTAATTTTACATATGGTTAATGAATATTACTCCAAGGTAGTTATGGATGTGCAATTATTGTGTGTACTAATATTGTTATGCAGATATAATCAGCATCCATAAAGTAGAGGAAGATTCTGCTGGTTGGTCGCTTACCATAAAAAGTCAAACATGGTGATCATTCAAATGTCAAATGGAGGGAAGGCAACCACCTTGTAACTAATCTTAAATACTTGTTGAGCAAATTTAGGAGTTACTGTTATGCTAGATCTACGTCAAAGTAACTCGCTTGACCAGATTCCCCGCATGCGTAACCTCCTTTCCACTTTCTATCATTTTCCATAATGAGTCATCCTCCTATTCTGTTGGAGTTGACCGCCTTGCTAGGTAGCTAGTTTTGTAGTTTTCCTTCTATAAATAAGACTTTGATGCTCCTTCTGAGGGGTGGTTGATTATTCAGAGATTGTACGTGCATTATCCAATTTTTAGTAATACAGTTATAATGTTCAGTTGTACTCATCTTTTTCAATGAATAAAATGAAGCTGTAATTTCATATTTCTGAGTTTACATTTGTCTTAGGGAATACTCATCCAAGGGGGCCCACTTGGTGAGAATTCCACCCTCTAGTTTAGTTACATTTTCTGTTGAGCATTTAGTTAAATCTGGCATTGAATGTTCCTGCAGCCACTAGAATTATATTCTGTGTCTATTCCTGCAGCCAAGGAGATAGAGTAGTTTCCTGTTTGTTTGCCTAGACTTTTACTTTTTGTCATGTACTTGATCTTAGAATAGCTATTGGTTGATGTTCAGCATTCCTGTTATTTCCTTTCTAGCAGTTTATCTTCAGCATTATGTCTTTCTTAGCTATAGAATGAACATGGCTACTTTGGAAGTTCTTAGTTCACATACCATGCTGACCCATTTCAAGTTCACGTCCCTAGGTTGACAAGTGAAATGCATCCCCATAGTGATTAAGATAGCTACTCAAGTTAGATGTCCAATCTCTAAGTTACAGTTTTAAGAGCTCAGTTGTTAAATCATTGTAAGAGGCCAACATTTTTGGCGTCGTTGCCAGGGATGGTGTCAAACTAAGAAGATCTTTGGAGTCATCTCTAGTATTATTCCTTGCAGTTTTTCCCTTAAAATGTGTTTTTAGTCAGGAAGAAACCATCTACAACCCATTAACATTTTTGTGTGAGAAGTGGTTGATATTGAGTATATTGCATGCATAGAGGTAGGAGAAGAGATGCTTTAGGGAGATTCCTTCCTAATGATTCAACTTACCCAGCATAAGAAGTAGAAGTGAATCCTTTCCTTGATGCATTCCCTAATTTGAATGGTTCTGAAATATCCTCTAAAGAACGAGATACCCCAAACCTAGTTGAAAATCCATTTGCCTTGATAATAGGTCAAGCAGTCATGGCTTCCGAAAACCTACCTAATCAACCAATGTTTCCATTTCTGATTGCTCATCAAAATGAAGTGGATAATCTCAAGAACATACCTGCTTCAGCTCTCCTCAAGTTCTATGGACTAGCAACAGAGGACCCAGACACCTTGTTTTAATTTGATATCCTCTGCAGAAGTTATGACTACACTACTGATGCTCATAAACTTAAGTTGTTTCCTACTACCATGAAAGAGGCTACATTAAGGTGGGTTATGAGTCTAGGTAGTGATGTTGTCAATACCTGGGAAGAAATGAAAGATAAATTTCTTGATAAATATAAATACTACTGTACAAGTGGGGATATGAGAGGAAATGATATTTTTAGAATGCAACAGAAAGAAGATGAAAGTTTGGAGGATTACATCTCAAGGTTCCTGTTTTGTTTACAAAAGTCTCCCCATCATGCACTCACTGAGGACTCTCAGAAACTACTCTTCCTCAGGGGAATAAGTGAGCATTGCATGGATGCCTTGGATTTAATGAGAGGAGGAGATATTACCCAAGTGTCTTGGGATGATATTAAGAAGTTGTGCCAAAATTATTCTAGAGCAGCCATGAAGAAAGGAAGAGGTTACCATTCCCTTATGGGCAAAACCTCTACCAATGGAGTTTCAAGGATGGAGATAAGCCACTTGCTATCTACTTTTAAATAAGATATTATAAATAATATGGCCACCCAGTTGGACACACTCCAAGCAAAGAAGAAGCATGAAGAGGCTGAGGCAATGTTGGCCGAATATTGTCCTCATTACAGACAAAAGAAGAGGGACTGCAGATGCAAGTTGGTGGTAGCTAACCTTGACAAGAAGAAGATTCCACTTGAGTTCAAGCCAATACAAGTTGAAGAGGATCAAGTCTTCTATGTTGCACAAAGGAGGCCATGGGTTCCAAGACAAGGTATGTCACCAGATTCATTATCATATGTTGGACCACATTTTAATACTTATGCATCTGGTAACCAATGGAAACAACCATTTCCATCTAGTTATGGAGGATATCCACCTTAGCCTTGGAACAACCCTCAAAATACTTGGCTAAATTACCAAAACCCTACACCCCAGTGGCAGTAGCCTCCGGGGAATCGACAATCACCTCCAGGAAATTGGCAGCAAACATCTTAATGGAGAGGAGGACATCAATGGCCAAATTAAACCACTAATTACATGCAGTTACCTCCTCAGCCCCAACAGCCTGCGATAATGCCTCCACCTGCAAGCTCCAATTCAAATACACCTAAACCTACTTAGTTACCAGCTCAACCCTCACCTAACCCAAATATTAGACCACAGCAATAGCCAGTATATTATGCTAATCCAAATCAATTCCCTACATATGCTGAGAATGTAAGTGATATACATCTGCATTCAAGAACTACCTTGGCAGCTCCTTCAAGACCTATTATTACTGAGCTTTCTGAGGAAGAAGTGGAACCTAGCAAAACCCCCATTTAACCAAATGTACCTAAAAATCCTGAACCAATGATAGTCAAACAGACTCCCTATGAACCACCATTTCCACAAAGGTTAGAAACTATGAAACAAAAGGTAGTAGAAGAGGAACCCACCTTTGATATTCTAGAGCAGTTGAAACATGTATGTGTCAAGATCCCTCTATTTCAAGCCATAAAATATGTTCCTATATATGGCAAAGCAATTAAAGAAGCATGCATTAAGAAGCCAGGAAGCATGCATTAAGAAGCCAGGCAGAAAAAGGAAAGACCCCACTATGGTTCATGTGGTGGGACAATTGGCTGACATCATACTTGGAAAAGTGGTTGTCCCCAAATGTAATGATCCAGTAAGTCCTATAGTAGGAGTTGTTATAAATGGAATCCAAATCAGAGCATTCATCTATTGATCGATCATGTTTGAAACCTATATAAACCCCCCTCATCTCCTTCACAAATCCTCTTCAATCATTTATTCTCAGACATTCCTTAACAGCGAATTGAGCATATATTGCATCATTGAGCACATTACAATCTTTTGACATCGATCTTTGGAGCATGCATACAACCTACATCCGCTTGTTGCAAACATGGTTTTGCAACGTTATTGAGCAATCTACATTCATACAAAGAGAACTATAAAATCTAGGTGAAGTCTTTCTTGTTTTAAAATTGATTTATTAATTGATATTGGATTTTACTTAGATCAATCTCTTTATGTTATGGGTAATTGAGTTGTTGTCATCATTGCTTTGATTTTATCATTCAACCTCTCAATTTTTCCTCATACACAGAATGTACTTGAATAATCTTGGTCTCATTATGATCAAAGTATTAATGAAGTCATTCTACATCACTCCCACATCAATAATGGGCCAATAGGAGCCAGTCACCTAGGGACTATCATAACTTCACTATTATACTAGTCCATATGAGCATGGTCATGATGTCCCTAAATATTTTTTTATCGTAAGCTCTAGAGAAGGTTGAAGAGGCTATCTTAGAGAATGCAAAGATCAAACACAGGGATGGTGAAGAGACCTAAGACCAAAAAGAAAATCATCTTAAGACCTTTGTGGTTGTTCACTTTCAGCTAGGACAATCATGAAGATCTTACAGTTTAGATTGATCTTTTCATGGAAATGCATGGGTGAAGGTCTGTTTATGGATGAAATGGTGAGAAAATGGAAAACAAGAAGCTGCACATGAAGGTCATGATGCCAAAACTACACATAGTATAGTTGCATATTAATATATATGCTTGAAACATGAAAATCTAGTGCTACAAGGGAAGTCTTGATAACAAAATTAGCTATCTTGCTATTTATGCTTGAGATATGGCAAGTAGGCATGGCATATGGGGTTTGAAGAAGTTTCTAGATCAACACATGCCTTCCTAACCAAGTCATCATCTAGAAAATTGCATTCTTAAGGAACCTATGTTGTTAGAGGAGTTACTTCATGAAAAGACAAGGCACGTGAATTTTTTGACAAAAAACCTCAAAGAGATGTTGTTTGATGGAATGAAATGATTGCAAGATATGCACAAAATAGATTTGTTGCTTTAGAAAATTTCAAGAAAATGCAATTGGTGGGTGTAAAGCCAAATTCTACAACCTTTTCCAACATGCTCCCTGCCTATGCCAAAATGGGATGTTTGGAACAGGATATGGACATCCAACAAAGTATAAAGGATATGAAATTTTTTTCTGATGTTATAGTTGTAACTGTCTTGGTAGACATGTATACAAAGTGTGGAAGCATAGACAAGCCACATTTAATACAACTCTAACAAAAACAAGCTAATTCTTGTGTCCAAATAGTCCATGTAGTTGCATCTAAGCTTCAAAATGAATGTGTCTTTGATGATTCATTGATTCTCTAACAATCCAATTTCTCTCTCTATCCCCTCATCAACCAACCAAAAGAACCCATGCACTTTTGAATCAAGAGCCACTCCTTGCGACAATGAATAGTTACACCACTTAACAATAGAATCTGCATCATTGAATGTAGAACCACCTCTAATCTTTAGTTGTTCTTTAAAAAGAGCTCTTTTCATGCATGCACCCACTCCATTATGTTCCCCTTTTTTGTGCCTAGCTTCAAAAAAATTCCAAATATGAGGTATACCCTTCTCTACATGCATTACGCTCAACCAATAGAACATACGAGCATTCTTGAATTGACCAGTACAATTATCTGACCAAATGAGATGTTGATCCATTCTAATATCTTTTCTTGTAAGGACCTATAAAATTGTTGAAAACAATATTGCACATACTTTGATGATTGAGATCGATCATCACTCATGTAAAAATGGTATTCTCTGACAATCTTCCTATTCTCTTTTATACTCTCAGGGGCATGTCTATATGTGATGTGAATAAAAATAGCAATCTGAATAGAATTTTAGTACTGGGATTGCACTTCATTTTGGGGTTGCAACATGTAGTTTTCTACAAAATCAACTACAGAGACAATAGTTCCAATCGAGAAAAATTCTTTACAAATCTTGAACTGTTGATCTAACCATCAAGATTTGTGGCTATATCTGGCATACTTGTAAAAAAGATTTTCTTTAAATTGTCAATAAAATCAGCAATACTTACCTCTCTTGCGATCAACTCACATCTAAAACCTTCATCTCCACTTTTCAAATTGTATTTCATTGTCTCTTATCTCTTTTTCTCAACCATTTTCTTTCCAAAATCATGCTCACTACCCTCATGAAAACATGATATAAACTTTGATAACTACCACATTATAAACACTTTTCATTTAAACAATCATTCTTGTAGAAAATGTAACCATCATCTATAATACATAGAAATAAATCCAATAAGTCCCTAGATGACTTTGGTAGTTGAATTGCACCACACTCCTATAACATTTCATTAGTGTGCAAAGCAAAATGAATATTGCATAATAATTAATGATACATAGAAAACTCTACATGGTATTTGCGACAACATGTATTATGAATTTTAAGAGGAACACAATAAAATGTCTTAAGAGATTCAAATTCTCTTTGTGAGATTGTTATACCTCGATGTGTTTCACAATATTGTTTGTACAATGTTGTTTGGCTACATTCCAAGTAATGTTTAGGATGTGGTGTGTGGTCTTTATCACCAATTCTTAACTTTAAAAAATCTTTTGCATTTGGTGATACTATAGAGTTAGTGTGCCAAAATTGTTCAATTTCTTCCTTTGTGCTATTGATTAGCCCAAGTATCATTTCCAAGAGGACTATCTAGTCTTGATCTTAATGCTAGTGCTTTTGACAATGTTTTACGATTCAAGCTTAAGTCAACAAAAGTTTGCCTCATCAATCGAGCCTTTCTTAATTGTTTGCTCATTATTGAGGTTGTTATTACACTACAAGAAGCTATTTTATCTTTCTCCTTGCTAGTCTTTCCAATAGAATTGAGTGCATTGAAATGGATTCTAACAATAATTTTATTCCGATCAGACACTTTGTTTAACCAAATCTTTAATTTTTTTAGTAAAGGTCTCATTCTATACATCTTGAGTAATTGCACAAAAAGTTAGCATTGTTTGGTTAATGTTTTATTATCAAAGTATTCATTGAAGAGTATTGAAGCCCACAACCGAACCACTCATGACGACCTCTTGCCTTCAAGTTTTTCAATTATGTTCTCATAAATTTCACGTAAACATTTTGGGGTTCTTGGATGTTTTACAATTTCATCATGCTCATTCTCTTCTTGACAAACATCCTCTCTTCTTATGTAATTTGGAGATAGATTGATTTTCATTGTTTCATCCATGTTATCAACCTCATCAATTTTATCAACAAATGGATTATGGAGCTCAAATTCAACATCATTAGATTCATATCCACTTTGTTGAAGAAAACTTCTACGTTGTTATTCTTCTTTGTCCATGATATTGCTCTTATCAATAGGTGTTTCATAACATTTTGCAACATTTTCATTTGCAATATCATGGTCAATTTCATTCTTATCTAAAATTTCATTATATTCAACATTAACACCTTCAATTTGCATGTCATTAGATGGTAAAGAAGAAGCTTCACCTTGATGAGTATCCACCAAACCTGGTCTTCCAATCCTCTTCCTTTATCTATCCTTTTCCCTAATTGCTTCAGTTTCCTCCAATGTTACTTTCCTCCTCCTTTTTGCTTTACGACGATTGTTGCTCTCTATTAGGAGAACAAAAATATCACCCTAATGATTGTAACAAGAAAATTTTGTGTCAAAAAGTGAATAAAAGTGTTTTTTGACTGTAATAGGCAGAGATCACAAGTTTTTCGATAGCAGAGGATCTGTGGGAATGGTTGTCGGGCCTAACAATATTCTTTTTACCTTTTTTTGGATTTTACATAATGGATATTCGTTTTAAAAATGGATATCCATTACCTAAAGCCCAATTCTTTGAGTAAAGAATATCTAGGTAATATATATCCATTCTACAAAGTGGATATTCGTTTTATAAAATAGATATCCATTATATTTTCCTATGGTAACAAAACTAAAACTTATGTGTGGTTGAAATAAGGTGGTGAACAAAACCAAAGGATTTATTGGAGACATTGCCAAGGGTGTTGATGGCACAATAGAGATTTCAAGTGGTAAAGGCACTAGTGTAACCTATGAGAATTTTATAGCAATCATATAGTGGAGTTATTCTATTAGCCCAAAGGGATAATTTCAACTTATCATGCCAAGATCTCTGATTATCATCAATAGTTTTCTTAATTATCTTAATCAGGTTCTTATTGGTTGATTCAGCTTGTCCATTATCCTAGGGGTAGTAATTGGACAAAGTATTCAAAAATATATTGTTCTTTACAGACCAATCAGAAACTCTTAAACCAATGAATGGTAAAGCATTATCCAAAATGATTTAATCAAGAGTGACAAACCTGGAAACTAAGTCTTGGTAGAAGTTCAAAACAGAATTCTCATTTGCCTCTTTTAGTGCGACTGCTTTAGTCCACTTTGTGAAGTAATCTATTGCAGTTAGTATCCATTTATGTCTTTGACTTGAAGGTGGATTAATGGGACCAATGAAATCCAAACCCCACTTACCAAATGGTTGTTCTACCTGGATTGGATGTATAGGCATGGCTGCAATCTTTTGCTTTCCTGCAAACACTAAACATTTATTACATTTCTTCACCCAATCATGTGCATATTTAAACAATTCTAGCCAATAATAACCATCTCTGATAATCTTTAGAGCTATTGTTCGTGGTGCAAAGTGCTCTCTAGAAGACCCATCATGAAACTCTTCTAGAATTTTTTGAAAATGTTCTGGTTCTACACATCTAAGCAAAACACCATTAAAATCCCTTTTATACAAAACTTCATCATTTATAGCATAAGGGGTGGCTTGCAGCCTATAATACCTTCTTTTTGATCTATCTAGACCTTTAGGACAATCTCATGTATGCAGATAATGAATCATTTATTGAACCCAACTTGTAGATGGAACTGGGGTAGCAGCTTGTTCCTAGTTTTGTAGCACTGTCTCAGCTTCTTCTACAAGTTTTGTGTTGTTTTATTCATTCCTTGAAAGCTTCAAGCATGTGAAGATGTATTTGGGTCTAATCTAAGCCATGAAGTGTTCCTCTTTCATTCATTTGATTCACAAGTTTGTATAAGTTTAGATCTAATTTGATTTATGTATGTATGCCAACCTTGGAGATAGTTCCAATGGTTGTATGTTGTATTTCTGACCTTGATGAATGTTCCAAGGTTGATGATTGGTATAAATATATGTAATGAATCTATGAGTGGTGTGAGAAAGTGTGAAGATGTGAAGATAAAGTGTGTGTTGTAAAGGCAGAGTAGAGGAGATATATTGCGCTTCAATGGAACTGAACTTGGGCATGCTGTAGATGCTACTATATTAGTTCATGGCAGTGAGCCACCCATCCTAGTAGTGAGCCACCCTTCGACAGTGAGCCACCCTTTGGCAGTGAGCCACCCCTTGGTAGTGAGCCTTTTTGCAGTGAGCATTCATTTGGGCAGTGAGCCTCTTTGTTATTCGGTATTGCTACTACATTATATTGTGAGCTAACACTCACTGTGGTTTTTCCCTTTTTAGTGTTTTCCATGTAAAAATATGGTGTTCATGTGTGTATAGTGTTGATGTGTTTATGTTTTGATTCTTTTATTCATGTTTTATCTTCATAATAGATTAAGGAGTTAAAGTAAAGGAATGTGAATGTGATTTTGTTTAAAGAAGTTAAGGTTTTTGATACAACTAATTCACCCCCCCTCTAGGTTGTCTTGTGCCCTCAACATCTTTATGGTTTTCAAACACCATTATCCCATGTTAAAAAAAATACGTCTACATTGAACACTCATGTAGGTATCTTACATTCTTCAAAATTGTGATCAGACCTTCAAGAAATAATAACCATGCTTCTGAGAGGAAACCCAAGCTTTCATGACCTACTCGGGCTTGAGAATGTTAATCTACAATGTGTATTTCAACACTAGTAGGCTTATGACTATCTCACATTTGATGTTCTAATGCTCCTAACAATGGCTTCTGTTACTAAATTATGTTTGCAAACTAATTTAGCAAGGCCTAGACAACAGTTGTTGGAAAGGAGGAAAAGAAAAATTTTATGTGCATGATCATCCAGTTCAAATGCCTGTTGTCTTGACAAGAGAACAGTTAAAAATCACTTATCAGGATCATTTGATAGCTCAAGTTGGGCTGTCAAACCATTCTGATAAGTGAAATGATCTGAAGACAAGAAAGCAGACATTCAAAGAATGACATGTATCTAACTGACTTCATCTTTTAGTTATGATGTTACTAATTATTTAGTGCCATAGTACAGTGCAAAAAGAGAGGTATTTATAAACTATCATTTCTTCATCATGTTTTAAACATGTGTTTTAAAGCAGATTCAATTGTTTTATGCTATGTCTTTGATTTAGAAAGTAAAATATACATAAGTCATTGCATAAAGTAAAATAACTGGTTATATTCAAAAGAGTGTTTAAAATATGTCCCACACAAGCCGTGGGAATGACTAAACTAAGTAAATGCAACAAAGCATGCAAGCTATACATCTAAAGATAAAGAAAAGAAATAAACATATGAGGAGAGTTATATCCTTCATTGCCTTGAAGTATTGGCGTTGACCCTCCTATCTACAACTTGATCTTCATTTTTTCAGCTTCCTGCTCCTGATCTTCAAGATGAACCTGCAATGTTTAAAAGATTTGGTTAGAGCTCAGGATATAAAAACTCATCATATGCCTTATAAACAGATATATAAACCTACAATTATGATGCATCAATACAATTGGGTCATTATCAAATATATGCAAAAATTAGATTATCAAATGAAAGGCCAAATCATCATGAGGAGCGTTGAACTTTCAAAGGTATGTTTTATATGCTAACTTGTTTGTTCATTGTGTAGGTATAGGAGAAATCATGTTGCTGATTCATTTTTTCTATGAAATAAGCATGTGGAGAAAATGGGCTCCCACAAGGGTTGAGCACAACATGCTAAAAATAATGTCATTAATGCAGAAAATTTCAATTTGTAATCACTTTCTATCAAGGTGTCATTAAAAGAATGCATTTTGAGAATAGATAGTTACTAGAACTAAGAAATGTTTAGTGAACATATAGCAACCATGAAGTAGTAGATCTTTGGCAGTAGATAGTTATCAAAATGAGTTATTCCCTAGCTTTAGTAATTGTCTAATGTCAAAGTGAAACTTTGATTTGATAGCCAAGAGACAATGGTTCATTACAACCCCATAAGAGGATAGTTATTCCATATCAAGAGGTACAACTATATCATAAAGTGGGCAGCATTTAAAGAACAGGCACTTTTCCACCTTTTGTTATGAATGAAGTGTAAAATTGCTATTTGGATACATGAAGAACCCTACATCTGTATTAGAAAGAAGTTAAAAGCATATGGAACAATCAAAGCAATAAGAGAAATATCATTTGAACAACAACTTGATTTCCATTATGTATGAGTTCATTTTTGCATATGAGTTTAGCTTCACAAATAAAGGCAAGATATAATGACAAGAGCATCTATGAAGTCATTGTACAGTTCAAGTAGATTACAGTCCAAATGCCCAAAAGTAGTGGAAGGTCCACTTGACATTGAAGATGATAAAGGGGCTCATAGTTGGTAGTTACAATGCATATCTATCAACACAAGGATAGATGAGGTGACAAATGCACAAAACAGTGAAGTAAGATGATTAAATATACAGTGCATAAGCCCAAGTAACCAGTGCATTACCATGAGAGTACCAGTCTTATATAATGGCCTTTATGTTATAGGTAACTTAATTAAGATGGATACTACAATGGACAGTAAGGGAAGGTAATGTATAGATGTATAGTGTTTTATCTTTAGTGATGCAATTTACCTACTGTCAACAATGGAGTAATCATGATATCCAAGGACAAAAGATGAATCAAGTTGAAGCAACAAGGACATATATTTTACTTGCTCATCTATAGAAAAGGAAGATAGGTTGGAGCAAAAAAGGCATATCTCCTTGTTCACATACAAGTGCAAAGTAAAATTTGGAACAACAAAAGGCATTCATCCTTTCATACAGACTTATTACTTTTTGTCTTCATCAAACATATAAATACATAGAAGGTACAGTCAAAATGATGGAACAACAAGAGCATATATTATTCTTATCTATATACGGAGAAAAGCAAATAAGAACAAATTGTTGTATTTCATTACTCATACATTTTGCCTGCATCACAATGGATAGATATATACATGCACATGATGCCTAAAGGGAGCAGCAGGAAGGAGAAAAAGACCATTGTCTTTTAGAAGCTAATTGTCATAAAAAATCACTGAATATGCAAGATGAGATGAGAATGCAGAGTAGGGTTTCTATATACAAATTGGATAACTGTTCACTACAAATACTGGAACAATATGGTTGCATCATGAAGATGACCATGCCTTCTATATATTGCAATATTCATATTCAAAAAATACATTGTCTCAGTAGTATGAAGGAGAAGATGAATCATAACCTTTGCGTGATTACAGAAGCCATGAAGGTAAAAGAAGTATCAACAAAGTTCACTAGAGAGCATGAATGTAGTTACAAACATACATCAGAGGATGTTTTTTTATAATAGCAGAGAAAGAGAAAAATGGAAAATTTTATTCACAAACCCCAATAGGGTTTCATACATAATCATATCATGAAGTAGAGGACCAAAGCTTTTAAAAGGAATGACAATGCCACAGTCAAGAGCTTTAAAAAAAAAACTGCTATGCCATTACTAGTACCAACCAAAAGAGGAGCAGATATACCTTCTTTTAGTGACAGAAAAGGAAAATGGAGAGTTTATTCACAAACCCTACTAGGGGTTTCTTGCAAAGACACAGGAAAAAGCAAGAAAGTGATAAAAGACTAGTTTCTTTTTGCCTTTCTTTTCTGCTACAGAGAATGCCTTTTTTGCAACACATAGGAGGAAGTGGAGTCTCTGTTCACAAACCCTAAGAGGGTTTCTCATGATAAATAACAAACTTTTTACCATTCTTCAAATAGATATATATGCTTTTTCCATCAATAGTCGTGGTGAGTAGTGAAGGAGCTAGAGCATTTGAAAGGAAATACAAGTTATATGTTCCATTTTTATAAGCTTTTTCACAAAACCCTCATCATCACTATGCCATGGAGGTTGAAAATAGGAGAAGGGGTTTATAGAGCAAGATACAATGATTGTATTGAAAAAACCAGTGCAACAAACCCTCATCCTTCCTTGTTTCTTTTATGATAAAAAGTGCAAAAAAAAATGGAGCATATATAGAATAACAAAAGAACCAAAAGGGAAAATGGCTTCAGGAGTAGCATATATTGCATTTTTCCCACTTTTTGTAGAAAGAAACAACAAACATTACATTACATTTTTGTGATCATATTGCCAAAGTGAATTGTGTGGATAGATTTTTTTGAGATTTATTGTGAGTTAGAGTTGTAGTTTTCCATCAAATTAGGTGCATCACCACACTTTTTAAGTTACAGTTTTAAGTGCTTTTAGTAGGTCTTTTCAACCCTTTTCCCACAAAGTCTATAGTTTTTTAGAAGATCAAAAGGGAACCAGCCCATAATTTTGAGGTTTACTTTTACCATAGGGTACCCACAACCTGAAAGTATCCCAATGTTTCGAAGGATTGCCGAGCTTAACAACTTTGCATCATGGGTGCAATCCTAGTCAACAACAGTTTTTGGCATGCCCGGTGGGACCTTTGAACTAATTTTTAGTTCAAAAAAGAACTTATTTTTCTGTTGTTTTGGTATGATCAGCAAATTTTATAGTCTTTTAGAGGTTTTATTTCAAGTACCTGGCGATTGTAATTTGTTGGTTTGAATAGATTAGATTTTTTTAGCCTATGAAAAAGTACCAAACAAGATCAAGTAAAGATCCTGAAAAGAAGCTTATTCATCTGTCATTGCCAAAAAGGAGGGTTAAAGCAAATAGAGTGGTAAAGCCATCAAGTACAGTAGTACGAAATTTGCCAAATTCACATCCTAAATTTTCTCCTCATCAAAATCCTTTATTTGCAAGTTCTTCATCAGTACCTGATAGCTCTCCATGAGTAAGTCCAAGAGAACAGGTACCTGTTTTCCAAGAGGAACATGTTTTTCAATAACTTGAAGAAGAGGAACCTATCTTGTAGGAAGAAGAAGAAGAACTTGTTTTTCAGGAGGAGGAAGAGATTGAAGGAGAAGAGCCTATTCTCCAAGAGATACCAATACCTATTTGTCAGGTAGTACAAGTACCTATTATTCAAATGGCAGCAGCTAGACCACCACCACCACCTAGAAATCAGCCATTTGTGACTTTTAATGGGGGCATCCCATTGAATTTGTAGCAACATGATGCAATACCAATAGTTGCACTAAAAATTCTGCCTAGTTTTACCGGTGAAGATGGAACCAGACTGATAGAACACATCAGAGATATAACATCATTATGTGGTGTTCATCATATCACAGAAGAAAATGTAGCAATAAGGTTGTTAACAGCATCTTTGAAAGGTAAAGCTCTTCAATGGTTTAGAGGATTAAGTGTTAATTCTATTACATCATGGGATGAGTTAGGAAGTGCTTTGAATAGATAGTTTCAAGATAAGTCAGATCATTTATCACTTGTTGAGCAAATGACAACTATCAAGAGGGCTCCACAAGAGCAGATGTCAGATTTCAATTTCAGATTTTAAAGGAACTGAAATAGAATTCTAGAAACGGTAAGGCCTTCACATGAGCATGCATTTCTATATTATCTTAGAGCATTGAATAGTGATATTGCTGTTATGATTCAATCAATGGGTGGGGTTACTTTACCAGGTGTATCATGTATAGGCATAGCAGTAGTGAGAGATGAAGTACAATCATCATATATCTCATCACTAGGATAATGATCATAGATAGGTAATTAAATTCAACTAGTATATCATTAGGCAAGGATAAAGGTGAATCATAATCACATGTAGGTAAAGGTAAGGCATATATATCTATTTTATAATTGTCCATAGGTTTAGTGGAGATATAGAAAAATGATCGTCATTATACTCATTAGATCATGTATTAAAAAAGGCAATTCATTCAAAACACATGAATCTATGGACATATGACCAACATGACATGTCAAATATATATCATCAAGATAGCGGGCCTCTCTCTATATAGGCACCCTCAAGCCCATCCCCATAGGTCGAGCCCTATATATTAGGGGGAGACCAAGCTTAGGCTATAGCTATATATGTTTGGTAGTTGGGTTGGCACCCCCACCCCTAGCACAATGAACCACTACTAATATGGTGCATAGGTGAGGGAAGTGTGATATCATCAATAGCAAGCATACTATATGTATCATAACACATTATAGATCCATACTAGATATATCACTACCATACTAGATGATTAACTACTATATGTATCATAACACATTATAAATCCATACTAGATGATTCTCTAGGCTTTTGGAAACTTCATATGGAGCCTAAAAGTGCTTTAACACTTGGTCTAAATGGATATCCATTTGTTCTCTGATTCACTAAATTATTTTCTCTATGATGATCGTCAAAAGCCTCAGGGGCTGCTAGATCACTAGGGCAAGTTCTCCTAGGTCAATCCCTTGAAAATACATTATAGGTGTGGAAATACATGTAGATAGGGTAGGGATAAGTTAACAATGTGGAAATACATAAAGGAGGCAAGTATATGAGGGTATATAGGTATTAAGAAAGGAGCCAAACTTAGCACAAGAGTGTGACACATATAAGTGCATTAAGGCATTCCCTCAAATTGGACCCAAAATTGTCTTGAGGATAATGGATATCTGTTCCTAGCTTCACAAAATGGATATCTGTTACTTTAATAATGAATATCTATTTTTCTTTGAAAATGCCTTGTATTTAGGCTTGGGACTGTCATAGTTGACTTTCCCTAAATTCTAACGTGTTTATGGGTTTCACCCTCTCCTTCGAACTTCAACCTCCATGCTGACAACTTTTTTATTCAAATTTAATAAAACAAAAAGGGTTTATTAAAGAAATTGTCATCTTTCTAAAAATATAAGATTTACTTGATTAGCATATTATTAAACAATTATTAATAGTTTTCTATATAGTGTGTGTTTGAAATCCTAATGGACACATTGATTGAAAAAGATCCATAACTTTCAAACCATTTCACCTTTTTCAAATCGAAAAGATGCACCACACTCTATGCTTTTCTGGCTATAGTTTTTTTTAAATTGAATTTTAATTTTTTTGATCAAGTTAAGTTGGCTGGAAAATTACTTTTTAGTTTTTAAAAAAGTCATAAAAATCATAACTAATTATTTAATTAGAAAAAAAAAATTCAAAAAAACATGCATCACATCTGGGCATGAGTCCTTTACTTATTTTGAAAGATTAATTTTTTTTTTTTTGGGTTCATACTTAGGTTGGCTAGAATGACACCCACTTTTTTTTTGAGAAATTTAATAGTTCATTGAAATATTCATTTTTCACCAAGTAAATATAGTTTTTTTTTGAAAAAAAATTAGTTCCCATAAACTACATTCAATTATCTACAAATTTTGTTCTTAAATATTTTTCAAATTGTGTAGATAATCCATTCAAAATTTTACATGAACTTGATTAAGTCTGATTTTTAGTATTTTCATTACCACTTAGAGGTATTTTTTGGCCCATCATGATCCTACACATACCTTGGAGCACAATGATGCGTGATCATTGCCAAGGATTCTAAGGTACATGCAAAAAAGGTTGCACACAATGTATTTAGTTATGCACATAAGGTGTACAAATATATTTGAGGGTGCATGTTGGTGCCAAATTGATTTGATTGTATTCATACTATATAGCACCTAGCTATAGATATCAAGTGCATACTTTGTAAGCATGCATTAATATAGTCAAAGATAATCATGCATAGATTGTATTTAGGGAGAGAATGTATTTTAGGATACATGTGACTTGTAGTTTGCATTAAAGAAAGTTTGCTCTATAATTGAATTATACATGATTCTATACATAGTTTAGGTAGTGCTAATGGGTAAACACCTTTATATATCTTTGATATTGTGCTAAAGATATACAATTACATTGATATATGCATATATAGAAAATGAGATATAGATTTTGATACACTATTACACAGAAATATGATGACTAAACATTCATTAGCAATATGTTGCAATGTATATTTTTTAGACTATATGTGAATTCTTGTTATGCATGGGTGGTTAGGATCTATTGCAGGTAGTGTGTAGAGAAAACTAGAGTGAGGACTCAACATGCTTTAGGCAAGAAATAGAGATATGAAAGTAGGTTAGAAGTCTTAAGTGCTTAGCCATTAGTCTTTACATGCAAGTAGACTATCACTAGCATTTTAGTTTCATTTTTGTGACCCTCTCAGACTTTGTACATCAATATAGTTTGATAGATACTACTCATAGATATCCATTGCTAATGGATATAGAAGGTGGACAAGTTTTTGTAGAAAGAGATCCCTATGTGCACAAAATCAAAAAATCGCTTGAGAAGGATTTTTTGATCTTCTATACTAAGAATTATGTGTTAAATTACTAGAACAAATCTTTGATTGGTTTGCGACATGGTTAAAGCAAAGGAATATAGAGTATCAAGATCAGGGAGAGTGGATGACCAAAAATATTTTGCACATGTAGTAGTAAAATATAGTTTGGACCCATGCAATAGATACTTTTGTGAGAGGAGCTATAAATAGCTACATAAATAGCTATTGGGAAGACCCAGATCAAGTTAGGCCGACATTGAAAAGCATTACAGAGTCTTCAACAAACGTGCTATCGGAAAGACCAAGAAAACTTACGCCGAACGCTGGGCATTGGGGTGACGGGGAGACATTTGAACTGTCTTTGATGAAGCAAGTCTCACCAAAGAGTGGCATCAGGGAGATATGAAACATGGTCACACCAAACTCTGGGCATTGGGGTGATAGGGAGACATTTGAACTATCATTCGATGAAGCAGATCTCACCGAAGAGTGGCATCGGGAAGATATGAAACATGGTCACACTGAAAACATATGAAGATTGAGAGCAAGTGCTGTTGGAATGACCAAGAGACTCGAAAAGAGTCATCCCAAAGAGGAAGGTCATACCGATCACAAGCATCAGAGAAGGTCTCGCTGATAAAGACTGTCACTGAGACCAAAATTAGAGTCTGGTCAAAAGAATAAGAAAATCCTCCCGCCAAAAGCACTTCCAAGCACATTTTGAATTCAGACCAATATGTCCCCTAGTTGAATGTTGACCATCAAAAGGAACTAGAACATAAACGACTCTGCAAAACACACCAAAAATTAGAGAAACTAAACTATGCATTTTTGGGCGATGCGAGATAAGTTGTCCACCTGGATGCTCCTGCATCAAAATTGTAAGTCAACTTTGAAACCCAACATAAAGGTAGGTGCACGTGTGCGTACACACACATAAGTCATACATACATATACTCTCTCACACACACATCATATTGTGTGTATGCAATGGGTTCAATGCTAATGTAGTATATGGGCTTAATTCTAATGTATTATATTAAATCTTAGTTGTGTATTTTTAATATGTTATATATACACACACATGTATATAAATATATACATATGTATTTACATACATATGTATATAAATATATACATATATATACATATGTATTTACATACATATGTATATATATATAGAGAGAGAGAGAGAGAGAATTTTCTCATAAACTAATGAGAGATTAATATGCAAACAATAACCAAAAATCCATATGCAAAAGAATAGACAATCATACCATCAAAGGTGACACAAGATATACCCTAGGAAAACCCTCATTGGGGAAAAACCTAGCATCCAAAAGCATCCATCTCTCATGTATTATTCAACAATAAACATTACAATATATATGCAGAGTCTCCTTGAATACCCTGAAGCATCAAGCTCTCTACATGCACTCCATGTGAACAAGCATGTAACCACACATCCCATGCCATGTTTCAAGCCCTCACATGTGCAACCTGCAAGATATGCTCAAACAAGCCAACCTCAACAACTACTTGTGTGTTTTTTTTTATAAATATAAGCTCACACAAAAACTAGATGTAGTATGGTAAAACCATCTATCTCAAAACCGTGAGTCTACAAAACCATTGACCCCCACATTTTATTATTGGAACTAAGTTTTCACTTTTTCTCCAATAATTAAATAATTACAAATAAATAATTAATTACTCTATGTGTCCCACACACAAAATAATTAACCCAATGTTACATACAATGATTACAAGTGGCACCAAATAAATATTTAAAGTGGTTAAACACATCACATGGATGCACCACAAATAAATATTTATTTTACATAATTAAATAATACCAATGTTATGCATGGTGTACACCACACCTATTCCAATATTCTCCCACTTGTTGTATACATTGCATAATGGATCAACAAGTAAACTCAAAACATCAAGGGAACCATCCATATGCCCAACATGTACCATATAAACATCCATGTGCTCCATGTGTTCCAAGATACCTGCAACAATAATCAAGGTGTCCACCATCTCAAACAAGAATCCCCTCATCCTCTATCATGCCAAACCATGAAGGATAAGATCCTCCAAAGAGATGCCACACTAAATTGTCACGTAGAAGTAAGAAACCTACATCAATTGATATCCAAACACAAACACCAAATCTAATGATAACAAATAGGCTCGAGTAGAGCTAACAAGAATCAATCATCATAGATTAAATAGCAGCCATAGCTAGTTGCTAATTCATCAACTAACCATACGTCCAAACCATGATATACAAATGATAACAAATAGAACTTATGTCATCAACATATCCAACTCAATTCACAATGATAACAAATCCCTGTATATACTCAATCCTGCATAAAGAAGTCCTCCAAGGTAATAATACAAAGCATGTAATAACAAACCTCAAGACCCTCCATACCACAATATAATGAGAACATCCAACAAAGAAATCATATACATCCTGGAACTCCCATTGCATGAGTAAATGACAAATCTGAAAATAGATCAAGGCATCTGAAGATCCACTAATAGCACTCACATAGAAGATGTGGTTGAATCCTCTATCACATAGTGTCAAAGAACACACACATAGATAGGCAAAACCTACAAACTAAATAGCTGTAACATAACTCTCACCTCAAGTCCATATCTCTCCCAAGTCCTCCACATCATAAGAGAAAGAAGTCAAAGAGTCTCAATAGCTCCGTAAATATCTCAACTCCAATGTCGTGAACATAAACATCTAAGAAGAAGAATAAGACCAATCAAGAGAGAACTTGCAAATCATAACCATCTCCTTCTATCCACACTAATGTGCTATAGCTTTGAAAAGTATGATCTCCTTTACAACCCCAAAACAAGAATCCTCCTCAACATCCAACAAATCAAGATGCAAGCTTCTCAAACCAAAGGTAGATCAAACACATAACCCTCCCAAAGAAGGAATAATCCCAAAACCACTAACCATCTCCATTACACACAATGATTGCATAACAACTTAGGATCAAACATAAGGAGATAACTAATCATAACCATGCATCTACTCCTCAAACAAGTCCTTACAATCATAATCCATATCACAAAACTCAAGCATGAGAAGACAAGATACAAAGAAAGAATGTATTTGAAAAACAAGTGGGCCATATCTATCAAATCATTCACCACCAAGTGGACCAAGAGTGGGGATGAGATTTCTCCTCCAGTATGTGTTAATCCTCAAATCTTCTCTCCAATAACAATCTCCTCAACATCTACATGTTGAACTCATGTCCAACCAAGGTGTAGGATCCTCGATCTTGTTGCTGAAATCTTAATGAAACAATAACCATCTCAACACATGTATCTAATCCTAAAAGAACTCAATCCTTACCTAAGTCTCCAAGTATCCATGAGTACCTTCATGTTTAATCCATGCTAGACTCCAAATACAAATGACCAATTTACTCAATACCAAGAGAATCAACAAGATCATAGTCAAAGTTCCAACTACAGAATCAGGAACCCAGTCATGACATCATGATCTAATCATCTCCTCAAAGGAATATATGTCTCATAAGAACATATCCTACTCCAAAGAGCACTTGTATCATGACAACACTCTAACATGTGATAAAGAGTAATCCAAGACACAATACCATCCATCCTGTAAGCAAGGATCACCTATTAAAACTAACAAACCATAACCAACAGCTCAACCAAAGACTCCAAGAGTCATCCAAGGTACCAATATGTCAACATCTCCAAAACACATCAAGATAACCATATCTTGCCAAAGATCCCACTGAACCATGATATCGAGTTATACATGGCAACAAGATAAACATCAAACCATCACTGTCAAAAGCTCCCACTAAATCATGTAACCAAATATCCATGACATCGTGATAACCATATCCTAAATGAAGATCATCCATGGCCCCAACATAATTAAAGAATCCCACTGTAATGACAACAACTCCCAAAAGGTTGAGTAAACCATAATCTCCAAACCAAGAGGATAAACAAAACATGTAAACCTCAATCAATCTAACACCACCAAAACTACACCTGTAAAACAATCATGACATGCCAATGTCCTAAACAAACAAGGAACATCCATGACACCATAATCACCACCTAATGTACCTGCACCAAACTCCTATCAAGTCTCACACAACTATACCATATAGCAACAAGCATAGGTCCCATATCATGATTGTATTAGGTAATACCATCTCTCTTTATATCTCATAATTACAAGCAAATCAATGAAAACATGTGACTAAACCAAGCCATAAATTAGAATCTGCATCAACACTGAAACATCTATGGGCATAGACAACCCACATTCAAGTCATATATGCAACATGTAAGCATAGACAACATGCAACATTGCACAACTTTAGATCTCACAATGTAGCATTCAAATTCAACAATATACTAATAACCATGTCAAATGGGGATAATCATAAATATACACCAAATCATATCATATTCAATTTGCCATCAACTCACAAATGCACCATAAGTTAAAGGAACCAAAAATAGCTCAAACTAAAATAAATTTAACAGACCTTAGAATACCATCTCCAAACTTGCCCCACTGCATAGTTCTAAGAAATACCTTTCCAACACCTATAAGAAGTCCAAAACATGACTCTATATGCACAAGTTATGACCTGTCAAAGCTCAAAATGCACATCTAGCTTCCAACTAACAAAAATTTATCAAAATAGCAAAATCTAGAAAAAATATCCAACATCATGGCATAGTGCTCAGAAAGAGATTTTCGTTGACTATAAGAAGTTGAATGTTTTACATCATAGGTGAAAATTATGCCCCTTGGAAAAAATCTGCCCAATTATGCTATATAACCGGGCCCTGGTGGCCCTCTGGTGGCTGCTGGGTGGCCAAGTGGTGGCATGCCGATGGCACCTAGTAGTGCATGAGTGGCGGATTTCAAATGATGTTTAAAATAGGTTTAATATTGTGAATTTTTTTTTAATTTAAAATCCCCAAAGGGGCGGGCTTAGGCCCTAGTTCCCAATGGGACTGAGGGCCCGAGCTAGGGGGCTAAGCCTAGCCGACGTCAAAGCCCACCACCCGGGGATCGACAGTTAGGCCATGCCGGCTGGAAATTTTGTTAGCGTTGATAGTGTTGCTAGCCTATCAAGGCATGCACACGCTAACATAGGGGGGTACGCCCCCCCTGAAATTTTCAAAATAATTTATTTTATTTTATTTTCCTACAAACTTTAGGACTTTAGAAAAATTTTAGAAAATATTTTTTTTTAAAACAAAAAATGCCAACATACTAGGGTGACGCAGGGCATGCGCCTACAGAATCTTTTGATAACATTGTACGGTACATAATATTCCCCTACAAGATTGATTCCCTAGGGCACAAATAGGGCAACATTTTTCTATCTCCGAATATGGTTAGATTATATGTTTTTCTTCACCTGTGAGACCTTTTGAATCTAATGGAAAAAGCCCTTTTTTTCCCAAGACTCTTCCTAAAAAATCTGACCTCCAAAACCCCCCATACAAAGAGCCCAAATCAAAGACCCACTTGCCAAATCTCCATGAAACCCTAGATCTGTAACAACCTAAGTCTACAAACAACCTTGTAACCCTCAAAATGCCTTCAATCCTTTCCTGCAAAGCCATGGAGTCCACTATACACAAAAAACCACTCATGGCAAGGGTATTCAAACAAGAATTTCTCCTCCCAAATCAAGGAACCAAAGCTCCGATACCAAATGTTAGAAATTTTCAGCCATATAGACAATTTCCTCATAACCCAATGAGAGATTAATGTGCAAACAATAACCAAAAATTTATATGCAAAAGAATAGACAATCATACCATTAAATGTGACACAAGATATACCCTGGGAAAACCCTCATTGAGGGGAAAACCTAGCCTCCAAAAGCATCCATCTTTCATGTATTATTCAACAATAAACATTACAATACATATGCAGAGTCTCCATGAATACCCTGAAGCATCAAGCTCTCTACATGCACTCCATGTAAAAAAGAACGTAACCACACATCTCAAACCATGCTTCAAACCCTCACATGTGCAACTTATGAGAGATGCTCAAACAAGGCCAAACCCTACCAACAGCCAACAAACCAATCTCAACAACTACCCATGTGTTTGATTTTATAAAGATAAGCTCACACAAAAACTAGATGTAGTATGGTAAAACCATCTATCCCAAAACCATGAGTCTACAAAATCATTGACCCCACATTTAATTATTGGTACTAAGTTTTCACTTTTTCTCTAATAATTAAATAATTACAAATAAATAATTAATTATTCTATGTGTCCCACACACATAAAATAATTAACCCAATGTTACATACAATGATTGCAAGTGGCACCAAATAAATATTTAATGTGGTTAACATATCACATGGATGCACCACAAATAAATATTTATTTTACATAATTAAATAATACCAATGTTATGCAAGGTGTATAACACACCTATTCCAACATATATGTATGTGTGTACAATTATATATATAGGTGTGTGTGTGTGTATATATATATATATCTGTGTGTGTATACATATGCATATGCATATACATATACATATGTATATGTGTGTATATATACATTTGTATATATGCATACATATGCATATGTATATATACACACATATATATACATATATGTATATGTATACACACACGTGCATATATATACATATATGTAAATGTATATAAACACACATATAAAATGGCACTCAACAATATGTTTATTATTACAACTAATATATTTATATATAACTTAAAAAAATATACAACTATATCAAATTTGATATATACTACATTAGAATTAAACCCATATACTACACTAGAATTGAACCCATTGCACACACACAAAATGATATATATGTGTGTATACCTATGATTATATTTTTATTTATAATATTATAATATTTTTATATATTTATAATTCTATATTATATATTTATAACTATATATAACTTATTACATAAATAAAATATTAATACTCAAATATTATACATTATTTATAAATATAATACATACATATATTATATAAAGTATGCATATTTGTATATATACATATATACACACACATTGATGCAACCATGACCAAGAAGTCTTATCAAACATTTTGATCATGCAACCAAAACATAGCATAGCACAATGGAAGAAAAATAAAATAGATACAAAACCATCATTTGATTTAATTAAATTCACAACTAGAAAACAATATGATCTTTAAACAGAAATCTGCAACAACACATTACATACATGGCCTTTCATGGCCTCTCACTAATCACCATGGATTTGAGCCTCTTAGCCAACCTCTGCTTTCACCAGCCATTGACCCCCTCTCCATATTATCTAGCTTCAATAAGCTCCCTTCCTCATGTCAGAGGAATTCCCTACTCTTCTATTCCTATAGATTCATTACTTTGTCTCCGAGTCTTCCCTCTTCATTTCATGTTGTCTATCTCCTAACTTAGGCGACTTCTCAAATCTGCAAATTGTCATTCTAAAATAGCTTTAACAACTTAAAACAAAAATACTCCTCTATGTGTCCCTTCTCCGACTCCATGCCTCACCTTCTTCTTTCCCTTGGTGCTTTGTAACTCCTTTCTTGGGCAGTTTATTTCTTTTTCTCTCTACTGGGTGTTTTTTTAATATCCACTGTTTTAACGTCTCTTCTCTTCCCCATATTGGTGCTGCCTATTTTAGAATAAAAATGTTTCATTTTCCTTGCATTTTTATTATTATTGTGTGGCTGGGAATTTCATATTTCAACGCTCCATGCTCTTCTCTATTTTGGGAGGCAAACTAAAAATAAAAAGTCTTTAATGCCTCCAACGTTGTATATTCTAATTTTTGGCACTAGTTATTGAATGGCTCATGATGAAGGGTTTTTCATTTTGAGATTGTAGATTTTCTAATTCTAGTGCCACCTCATTTATTATTATGATAAATGAAATTAAAAATCACATTTTTAAGTGCCTTTAATTTTTGTCGAATGTCTGAAAAAGAACAAAAAATGACGTTTTACATAACTTTTGACTGGGTACTTATTTTTGTGTGAAAATTAGCCAATTTGAGTGGAATAACCTCTTGAAGCTCCCTTTAAAACCATTTTACTCCAGCTTTTATAAATCCCTTGAATTAATCATTTCCATAATCTACCAAATGAAAAGAGAGAATTTTAACTTCTCCCAGTTCTAGTAAAGAATCCTATCATGAAAACTTGCCACATTGAGTGAAATGCAGTCACAAACATCCCTATAAAATGGTTTGGCTTTAGCCCTCATGAATTTTTAGAATTAATTGTTTTGGTGAAACTACCAATTGAATTGAGTAACCATATTTAGGCAAAATCTTCATTTTTACAAATTTGATCCAAACTAGAGTTTTTCTGATGTAGCGAGATGCCAAGAACAAAAAATACAAATCAAAATTGAAAATAAAACAAACAAATATTTTTGGGTGATGTGGGATTGCCTATAGACCTAAATGCTCCTACATTAGACATGTTGGGTAAGAAATTTTTTGTGAACATGGGCTCATAAAATGGAGTTGGATGATAGAGCTGCCCTTTCAAGTCGTAAACAACCTAAAACAAACTCCATCACTATAATAGGTGTTGAACAATCAGAATACTGAGAGGGGGGTGAATCAATATTCTCTTAAACCATTTACACATCAAACATTTTAATCTATTTATTATATTCAATTGTAGTAAAGGAAATTAAACATAAGACATGTAGCCACAATTCATAACACATGAACACTAGGATTTTTACGTGGAAAACCCAAAATGGGAAAAACCACAGTGAGCATTGTTGCAAATATGTGCCTAATCAATGTTGTCATTGATGTCAACATATCCTTGTTGTCATTAGTGTCAACTGCATCTTACTCTATTCCTTGTTTAGAAGACTTGTGTGTTGAGGATATTGAGAAAATTAGCCTCTCTGGAAGAAACAAGTGAGTCACATATCTCTCTATCAGATATAGTACAGTTTAGTGAAGTAGATTGCTTCGCATTCCCAATAAGATGAAGACCAGAGTTTGGAGATTAAAGGGTTTGTAGAGGATTGTCTGAAGTTGCTCCAGTCAAGATTTGAGAGGTCCACATGGAGAATTGGTGAAGTTATGGCCATCTGAGTAGAACCGGGCTTTGCATTTGTTCAAAGGTGATAGAGTGATAGAAATTTGGTCCTGATTGATCCGCATTGAAATATTATGATCTACAAATCTAGAGGTGTGTTTGGGATGTCAGTATGTATCCTCAACTCAAGGGGTTCATGGTTTGGAGGTCCGCAAGCAATCTTTCTAGTGTGAAACTCGTGACAGTTGGTGTTCTTGAGTTCCCGCATGAAGGTGCAAGTGTTTCTGGTCATCTGAGGTGGTGTGGTTGTTCCTATTGATTTCATTGTGCTTGTGGTGGTCTCTGAATTGAGTTCCTATTGTGTTGGTGGTCTACATTAAGGATTGAGCTAGTGGATGAAGATTTATCCTTGGGTGTTTGTAGCGCCCCTCCATTCTCACCTTGGATGTGCAGGTAGTTTGGCTAAGGAACCTGATGACGAGGATGGAACAAGAGCTTCTGTTAATACTTTTGGGAGCATGATGCATATTGTTATTATGCAGAGATTTATTTGGATAAGGTGATGCAGTAGTATGTTGTTAGGACAGGTGGAAAGGGTGGCATCATACCATTGGATGTATGGGTGACATACGAGTATGAGATATGATTGCTAGAGTCCCTTCCCTAGTGCTTTGGCTATTATGTACATGTGCTCTAACTTGTATGTTTGAGTGAACAGGTACCAGGCATCGACTCCACTTGAATTGGCAGGTTTGAGCATGCCTTGCACCCAATGGAAGTAGTTGACCAGAGATAGCACTTGTTCCCCCACCCTAACCATCATCCTTGAAGAGGATGAGTACCTAGTTTGATACCTTGTCAAGTACTATCAGTGGCTAGTCAGTGTTGATTGAAGTTTTGCCTTTTGACCCTGGTTAGTGGTTAGGTAATTGTTTTGGCTTTTGGTTTAATTTGTTTGATAATATGCCTTGGTTATCTTATGCATTAAAATGGATTGATAAATAATATATATAATCCTAGTTGATAATAAAATAAAATTATAGTGTAATATTATAATTAAGAAATAATAATAAAATAGTAAATAAATAGAATATTATAAAGTTGGTTATATAATTAATTATAATATGTGAGTGAGTGTGGGTAAATGGTTTTACCCGTTTGTGTAAAATTATTTATTGCGTGTATGTTTAAATTATGTTGGTTGCATATATTTTATTTATTTTTAATAAGGGTTAGTAGGTAGTTAGTTGGGGTAGTTGTAAATTTATTTTGTACGGGAGTGGGAAAAATAACTTCCCTCCCTTCATTATTTATTAAATGGGGAGGGGGAATTTTGACCTGGAGAATTTGGGGGCTTTTTAATCTTTTTGGAAATTACTTTATTGGGAACACTGTGCATTATAAATTTCCATGGAGTTTTTTTTTTAAGAGGTGGCTCCAATATTTTAGACCCTTTATTCAATGGTAAGTGCATTATATTTTATAGATTTTGTCACCAATTTTTACTTATGTTTTCTACACAATGAAATTTAAATTATTATCTTTTCATTGTTGTTTATAATTATATTTTGTTAGGGTTTAATATAGTGCTATAAAATAATATTTTATACTATCTTTTAAATTTACATCACTCTATTTTATTTACAAGTGTGGTACAATATTTTATATTTTATAAAGGTTACTTCCAACACTACATTTTATTTACTGTAAAGCTGGTATAAAATATACTATTAGGGTAAAATATACTATTTTATTAGGATTTATTTCCAGTACTATATTGTCATGTCCCCATATTAAAGCCTTGTTTAAATTGAAGATTTTAACAATATATTTAATTACACATAAATATTAATAATTAAATATTAATAAGTTATATAATATATTATCATATTACATGAATATAAATATCAAATATTATTATTATTATACTCATAAGATATTAATAGATATAAATATTATTATAATATATATATTATTAATATGAATTAATTAATTAAATAATATATATATTAGATATTAATATTATGTATGTGACTCTTTTAAGAGTCACCATTCTTCGTAAGAGGCAAAATGGCACATATATAATATAAATAGCAGCAGCAAGGAAGGAAAGGGGATCAGATTTGGGGATATAAGAAAATAAGGAAGTCTAAAGTAAGCAAACAGAATTCTTTAAATATGAAAGTCAGAAAGTATGGAATAACAGTAGCTTGCATTTAATTTAAGAGGAAGTATTATAAATATATGGGAAATAAATAAAAAAAGGAATATCGACATTATAAATAAATATAATTAAATCCGCATTATATTTATATATTTAAATCTGCATTATATATATATATATATATTTCTAAGTCATAAGTAGGAAAGATATCATAAATACATATAGGGAGGAATTATTCAAGTAAATATATATATAAGTCATAAGTAGGAAAGATATCATAAATACATATAGGGAGGAATTATTCAAGTAAAAATAAATATATATATACAATAATATTAATAGCATATATAATAATATAATATAGAGATATTATTAATATTATAACAAATACTATAATATATAAATATTAAAGAATAGGCGAAAGAGAATAGAATCCAGTGAGCAGATTCAACAAGACAAGCATCATAAAGAGGTACGTGCACTTTCCTTTATTAATAGGTTAGGTAATATAAATGTTGTAGATGAATAATATGAATATAAATAAATGAATACTGGTTATATCAGCATAATAATAATTGGAATATATTACCATCATTGATGTATATACATTCATTATGTATAAGTATGCATACAGAATAGGTATAATAATATGAGAATAAATAGGAGTGTAGAAATAAGGTAAATCTGCTTACATATATGAAAATGGATATAAATATGAATATGAAAGTGAATATAAAAATTATTATGAATATGAAATGGGATTATGAGATCATAAGCATAAGGACAGAAGTTTGAAAGGATTTTTAACTATGTACTTATCAATTAAATCAAGCTTTTAGTGATGAATAAATATATTGGTCAGTGGATTGATTACTTCTTATAGATAAGTCATTGAGAGTTGGGGACATTTAAAATAAATAAATAAATTACATTATGTATAATTATAAACTTTGTTAGGAATAAGTAGTTATAACGTTTCTTATACCATTTAAACAATGTTTTGTTTATCTTGATTTCTCATTAAATGTTCGTGAGATTCAATTAGGAATAAATGGAAAGGTTATATTCTTTACGTAGAATAAATTATTTATAGATGACAATTGAAATGTATTCTTCTAGTTAGAATTTACAATATACCAGTTGCAGAGAAATTAAAACCATACAACAACTCTAGAGACTTAAGTTCCAAATTAAGGCTTAGTTGATGTTTTAATTGAGTAGAGTCACGTATAGGTAAGAATAGTAAGTAGTTAATCTTAATTAGATTTTAATTAATTATGAATTATCTTTTTATATGCTATCTTTGAATAAAGAGAGAAAGAGTTATCATAGAAAGATCTCATGTTTAGAATATAGGATTTTCTTAATTTTCTGTTATAATAAAAGTTGGCTCTTTGTGTTAAGTAAGAATAGATTATTGTGAAATAATTACATATAGGTAATTGTCTTTTATGTTTACTATCTACTTACACTGTGCATAGAATTATGAAATTGGTCTATTCTAAAATTGAGATTGGATAATAACCAAGTTACAATCTTATATTGATAACTTTGTTATGATAAATTCTCTATAGTAACCAATGTATCTAGACTATTGGATTAAATGTTCATGCTTTTGTTATAGTGGGATGTAAGTTCTGTGTCATTAGGAAGTTGGATTGTAGAGGCTAAGAAGGGTGTAGTTGTGTGTATGGTCCTTGTGATATGTAACCCTAAAATGTTGTCTCCTTTTCTGACATGAACTTATTTAATTGTGATGAACATTCAAAGATGATTAATGCCTTGTTTGGTGTATGGATTATGTGGTTATGATGGTTGTGCAAGATGGTCAATGCCTTGCCTAGTGTAGGGTTTACTAGTTGCAAAGTAGGGGGAGTGGCTCTCAATGGGGGCCAGAACCCATAGTGGTGTCTAGGACAACCCATTGAAGGGTTTCTTAATCCAGTGATAACATTAATAATGAAATAGGGGAATGGGTAGAATTCACATTAATCAAGATAATGTATGCCTCACTCGTGGCTCAAATGCTCTTTTAGGCTTGAGATGAGATGAGAAGGCCTGGAATGGTAAGATCAACTACCTTGTCCCCATGAAAGGTACATTGATTCTGCATGAGTTTGTATGGGGACTGGGGATCGGGAGAGGCTACCAAGACAACCCAAAGATGGGAGTCGGGGCCTAGTGAAGTCCACCAGGACAACCCATATCAATCCATGTGATGACACTCCTCCCTATTGCAGTCTAGCACTCCCTAGTTGTATTTCCTCCCTCAATTGCGTAAGTGCCTCTGGAGGTGCAGTTAAGTATGTCAGTGATGTTTATTGTGGATAGTTTGATAATTGGTGTCATGTATAACCCTACTGCTTATGTTAGTCTATTGTTCTCCTTACTATCTGTGAGTGTGGGATCTTGTGTTATCTCCTAGCTCAGGGGGTGGACCTTAGGGTTCCACATGGCCGGGTGGAAGAGCTTTTATTTCCATTGGTTTTTCCCTTGCCAATGTTCGTGGGTGAGGAGGATGTATCTTGTGCATTAGATATCAGATCTTGTACCAGTTTGAGGAAGATGATTATGCATACTCATGGTCTAGCCTTGTGTGACAGTCGATTCATAATGTATGTATTCAGAAAGGTGATAATGTAATCAATGTAATGAATTACTCATGTGTATAGGAATTTGTACATTCACATGTAATCCTGATCATGTCGATTATTCATCTGATGTTATGATATGGAGATGTATATGTTTATTCATTTAATGCTATAGATTTAGAATGATCTACTAATGTTAGTTAATAATGTATGTTGAATTATGTTAATTGATTTGGCAAGTAATGCAACCATGAAATCTTAGAGGACAAGTCGTTAGTTCAAATGATGTGTATAGATGTGTTAACATTACTTTGTTATCTTATTCATATAAAAAAAAAATTATCCTGCTTTGCATAGCACAGATATGTTGTTCTCTAAGGTGTTCATGGCGGGGCATTACAGTGTTGCTATTCTTTCCAGTCTTGGCCAACTGGATGCATGGTTCGTGTTGCAGATTATCTAAGAGAAGTTTTATGGAGCGTGGCATGATGTTTGAGGAAGATTTGAGTCCCAGTTATGTTTGGCCAATAGTGTAGTGGTTCACATGTAGCATTTTAAGTCTTGTGATTGTAACTACTTATAATACCTATTTTGGAGAATATTCCAGATAGATGATTGTTTGGCCAACTTTGATGTTCATTCCAAAGTTGATGCAATGTATAAATATGTGTTGTGAAGTCATGGAAATGTGGGTAAGTGAGTGAAGATGTGGATGTAGGTTGGAAGTGAGTGGGGGCAGAGAAGAGGTGTTGTGTGCTTCAATGGAACTGAATCTTGCATGAAGAAGATGTTGTTTCTCAGTTCAACCTTTCAATGTTAACCTTGTGAATGTTCTTATAGGTAGTGAGCCTCTTTTGAGCAGTGAGCTCTAGGCAGTGCACCCGGAGGTAAGTGCCTTCCCATTTTCTATTCTTTTAATAGAGAATAAATCTTGTGGGTTAACCCCCATTGTGGTTTTTCCCTTAACTAGGTTTCCATGTAAAAATCCTAGTGTTATGTGTGTTGATTATGTTTCTGCTCATGTGTTTTTGATTCATGCTTTCATGGTTATATCATTAATCTATTAATAAGTGGTAAAGAAGATTAAATGTAGCAAAATATAAAAGTTTTGTGATAACTGATTCACCCCCCTCTTAGTTGTCTGCCCTAATTTCAACAATTGGTATCAAAGTCGGTTCCTCTAAAAGAAGCTTGATCGCTTGAGGAGATTCAAGATGTCAAATTACAAGAAGGATAGTCTAAGATTTGATGGAAGAAATTACTCTCTTTGGAAGAATCACATGGATGCCATTTGTAATGCATGGGTGATGCTTATTGGTTGATAATAAAGGATGAGTATAAGCCCCTGAAGAAAGGTCCTTCAACTCCAGATGAACTCAAAGATGTTGAGAACAACATTTGAGCTAAAAAAGCTTTGTTGAGTGCCCTGACTAATATTGAAATGAGAAATGTCCTAGAATTGAAAATTGTTCATGAAATCTGGAAGAAGTTGGAAACTCTATATGAAGGTGATGCATATGTCAAATGTGCTAAGTTGCAAAGCCTAAAGGATAGATACAAAAGTTTGAGGATGAGTGAAGATGAAAATATCACTTCCTACATGCAGAAGGTGAATGAACTTGTGTGCAGTATCAGGTGTGCTGGTAGAAAGCTAGAAGAAGCAGAGATTGTTGGTAAGGTGCTCAGATCCTTACCTGCTTCATACAAGCATAGAGTTGTCGCTATTGAGGAGATCAGGACTGTGACAACTGTTACAAGGGATCAGTTGGTTGGAAATATTTTAGCATTTGAAATGAGTGAGTTTGGTGATTCTCTTCCTAAATCAGAATCTGCTTTTAAGGCCCATGTTTCTGAGAAGCAAAGATTTGACCCAGGTGAAAGCTCTTCAAGAAGACTAACCAGATATGAGAAGACAAGGAAGGAACTTGAAGAACATGAAATAGATCTTAAAGAACTTGAAGCCCTTCTTGCCAAAAGATTCCCTAGAGGATCTGGTAAGTATGAAGGAAAGTTGCCTTTCAAATGTTTTGCTTGCAATAAGATTGGTCATTTTGCTTCAAGATGTCTGGAGAGGGTTTCAAAGCCAAACCCTAATAGACCTAGGTTTTAGAAGAAATGCTACTATGTCCAAGAAGCTATTGATGAAGGAGTTACAGATGATGAATCTGTTAAGGGAAGTTCTGGAAATGAATGGGTGTTCATTGCTATCAAAGAAGAAGATTCGGTGCCTACTGAATCTGCTAGTTGTGTGAATGTGGAAAGTGCCTTGGCTGCTCAGGTTGAAGAAAAGGATGAATGGGTGATTGATAAATGGTAAAGTTGAACAAAATGCATCATGATACTTGGTATGGGTATGTGAGACTAGTAGAGTTGCTTGGTTGGAAGAGGCCAAGTGTAGGAAAGAAGAGGAATTTCACCAAGGTGTAGATGCACTAGAAATTCTAGATTAGAGGTTATTGACATAGTCTATGATGACACTTGAAAGGATAAAAGACTAGCATGGTAAATAGGTGGATAAAAGATGTATGAACCAATACAAAAGAAAATCTATGAGTTTATGGTCATGAACTGTTCAGACATAGACCCATCAAAGGATGAAATAGAAAGGGTACAAAGGCAAGAGAGGTAACAAAAAATGGCCATAAGAAGAAGATGTCGATTGAAGATAATAATGACATATTTTGTGCTTATAGATGTTTGGTGACACAACCAACATTAGGTAAAGAGGAGGAATAATTTCCCTATAAAAAACAAGTGATTGTTCCATGGAATAATGGAGTTGTGGCTAGATAATCAAATCTGAATAACTCCACAAATCCATTTACTAAAGGATAAGCCAAGATGTCATATGCCAAAGGATTGTGAAATATTTTAGTAGTGTCATTTTTTGTTTGAACACTTTGTGCATGAGTATCAACATATAATTCTAGATTGTCAATCCCAGTAATGATGTGATTCAAATAAGGTGAAATATCATTCTCAACATGTCTCAAACTCACGTGTATACCTCGTGTCATTTGTAACAATGGTGGAGGATGTCAAAGATATATTATCAACTAATGCCACCTTATCCTCGCATATTCCAAGTAAAAATTGTAAAAGATCCTCATGTTGTTATTCATTCTTAAGTATGTTGATATCATGTGCAAGATGGGATATAGGAGGAGGTACTCCATAAGTACTTAAAGATATGACATGTGAAAGTATGAATGGATCCAAATGGGGGTCTCTACTAATTTGGTATATCATACTGATGCATAGAAAAGTTAATGGTATCTACTACAAATGGGCCACTAGAAGGAGAAGAAATAAAACCATGAGCAAAATATTGTCTAGGGCCAATAGTAAAGTGATCTATGAAAGCACATTACAATGCATGAAAGGATGTATGAGAAGCATGACATGAATTAAATCATTACTTAGTGGTAAAAATTAATGTATCACTAAATGTTTGTATCAAAATATAGTCATCATGTATAGAAGAATAATTTGAAGATATCATTTATGTAGCATGTATCTTTACATCTTCATTACCACTAAATGATTCTAGCATATGTGTATTAAGAGAATTTTCATTATAAATCACATAATCATGTAACAAACAGGATGTTGTTAACCTCATCACAAGAAGATAAAGAAATATCACTATGGTCATCACTAAACATATCATCAATAGACCATGAGCCTCAAGATAGACAAGATAGATCATCTTGAATAACCAAGTAGGCCAGAACTAGTGCAAACATCAAGAATACTTAAATACACGCTTCTAAGAACTTCATTATAGCTTGCAGATCAATCACACACCTTCAATACCTTCTGAAGACATCCACGAACAATAAAGAATCACTTGGGAGCTGACAAATCCAACTACAAAAAATCTCACTTGAAGACAACAAATATCACTTGAAGACATATCACAGGTTGCTTCTCAACAAACACTATCAAACTTTGCTAATCAATAACTTGTTTTCTAGAGAACCAAATCACAAATCCTTTGGAATGAAGATAGCTAAGGACTTTATAAACTTGAATCCAGAACCGCAAGACTAAAATCCAAACTGCGGAGAAATACGGAGCAAAATACTTTCTCCCTATCACTCTACAAACATTGCCAGGCACAGTCTTCAAAATAGTGAATAGAACTTTTTGTGCATAGCAATCCGAACCACCAAATTTTGGACTTAGCATCTTCAAACACTTCTCTAAAACATATCCAAATCTCATACTCCAATCTTCAACACAAAGGAAATGCGGAGCAAAATACTCATACAATGTTCTTAACATGACAACTCAATCAATCAACAAATAGCAATATCAGAAGATACAGTTGGCACCAATGACAACACAAACATGTTGACATCAATGACAACACCAGTTAGCACATACTTGCAACAAAAGAGACCTTAAAGATGTAGTTTGAGAGTCCAAATGACTAAGGAATCCTACCCTATGCCCTCAAGGAAGAGAGAGAGTCAAAATGGTTACAAAAATAAAGGGGGCATGTGGGTAATCCCACAATAACGAGTTCCACTTTTTGGTCAAGATGGACATTGATATCAGCATTTTTAACTAAATTTTCACTTTTTGATACATATAGCAGTTAAACCATTAAGAATTTGGAGATGATGCAAACTAGTTATTTGTGGTGATTTGTGTGTAGATTCTTAATTTTTTTTTTTTTTTTTTTTTAAATAAATCATGAATCTTTCAACGTCTCCTTTAATAACTAGTTTTTAATAGTAAACAACATTTTCAGAAAGTAACATTTATGTCATCTAGCACAACTTTTTTTCTAGAAAGGATAAAATTCTAATTTTTAAAATATAGATTTTTAACATCAATAACTAGTGCATAGATATTTTTTCATAATTTTTTGTTACATATTTTTTTAATTAATTTTTTAAGTCAAGGTAACTATAATTTGGACATAAGTGTATGTCGTCAAGCATAACTTGTACTTGTTATGTATATATCAAAATTCATTTTTTGGGGGTAAAACAAGGACATTAATACCTAGTGCACAAATATTTTTCAAAAAAAAATCTCTATTTTTTTACTTTTCCGTGTGTGGAATAGAGACATCGATGTTCGGTGAAAAACCTACATTCACTAAAAATAGAAAATAAATATAAAATCAAATGAAACATATTCAAAATCATACTTTTTGGAAAGATTATACTAAGGGATACATATTTACAAAATAGAATTTCTAAATGACTCCATTTGATCCCCCAAAAGGTGAAGCAAAATGTGATTTTGTCAGCATTTTGATAGGTGAGGAGGAGACTCCATCAAGGGTTTGATTTAAGACTAGGGAATTATTTCCAATGGGATTTGATCTAATGGGGTTTTATCAAACCCTTAAATTAAGCACCTTTAGATGGAACCCCTCAAGGCTTAAATTATTAGTTTTTCTAAAAAAATTGTTATTTCAGACAAAAATCAGGATGTTCCATAAGTGGGACACACTATTGTGACAACACCCATGTCCTATTATTAGGCAATAAAATTTGGGAAGGAATGATGACTGGTATGGACACTTGTAATAGACCTTAACCATCTACACTTATCTAGGAAAGAAGAGATAGTTGTTGGAGCATTTTAAGGTGTAGTTCCAGATTTGCAGTAGCCCAAGTCAACTGCCTCCCTCTTCTCGTGCCATTGTGGAGTTTTGGAGCAAAAGAATAGGGTAGATGTTTCTCCAGTGCCCAAATAGAGGTTTAACTAAGTTTATTAAAAGTAATTTTATCTTTACTTCTTCAAAACACTACCTATATTCCCTCAAGTTGTGGGATATGGGAATAGACACCTTGTAACATATTAGTTAGTATCATTCTCTAAGTTGGAGGGTAGCTAAGTTCTAATTTTCAATAGTTAGTATCTCTGGGTTGGTAGGAGAACATCATCTCTAGTTTTCTGAGAGGAAAATTTTTGTAAAATATCTTGTATTTTTTTTACGAATAAAATCATTGATTTTTTGCCTCGATCATGTGCATTGTGTATTGTTGAAGGAGAATGAAACTATCTTGTGGATCACTATTTTCCTTGTGATTTCAACTCCATTTCTTAACCTATGCAAGAGTTGTATGAGTATTATGCAAATGCTTATCGACTGATTGAAATCACCTTGTGCATGATAAACTGGTTCAGGATTTTTCTCAAACAAATTGGTGTATCAATCTTTGCCTTCTTTCATATTGTCAATCTTTTTTAATATTGTTTGATTCTAAGTTGTTGACCTTTACTTGTGGATGTTTTCTTCCCTAGTATTGTTGTCTAATCACCTTCACTCCATTTTACAGGTTGTATGCTATGTACAATCATCCTCTCCCCATGCAAAATACTTATATAAATGCTAAGAAAGTTGCAGATTAGGTGAAAGTTGTTTGATTTCCCATCAATTCTGAAGATTTATTGTGCTTTCCCAACAACTAGAAGTGCTCATAAATCAATTTGGTGTATCACCACAATTGTCATTTTAGTTATTTTCCTTCTTCCTTTTTCCATTGATGAACCTAGAGTATTTAGTTTTATTTTTCAACCCATAGTTTAGACAGGGAACTAGCCCTTTATCTGGAGGTTTAGCTTTCAGTTGCCAGGTCCCACACCTAGAATCTATTCCCATTGTATCACAGGGTTTGTTGAACCAAGTTCAACAAAAGGGTACAATCCTAGTGATAACAGTAGTGTGAATTTCTCTTCACTAATAACATGGATATCATAGTGATAGTGCATGTAAAATGAACAAGCATAAAAACTTTGTAGATTCTAGCTAGTTTTTTGTCAAAGATAATTGGGCTTTGGGGTTCAGGAATCTTATTCTAGGTTTTGGACTATAGTTAGTGTGCATAAGAAAAATTGAGAGGTTGAATGATAAGATCAAAAGCAATGATAACTCAATTACCATTAACATCAAAAGATCTTTCTAAGCAATAACCAAATCAATGAATAAATCAAATTATGAACAAAGAAGCTATCACCTAGATTGTTTGGATCTCTTGGTTGAATGTGGATTGCTCTTCAAATTGCGAAACCATGTTTGCAACAAGCTGATGTAGATTGTGATTGTGCTCAAAAGGTAGAAGTGTGCTCAACGATGTGATGAATGCTCAATACGCTAGAATGCCTATGAATAAATGATCGAAGAGGATTTGTTATGAGATGAGGGGGTTTATATAGATTTCAATAAAGATCGATCAATAGTCCAGAAAATTTGATAGAATCAATGGATGAGATAAATCTAGAATTCATGATGAATATGCACATGACATGTGTCACTCCAAAAAGGTATTTTTGTTTGAGTTAAATGCTTTTTGATAAAGATAGGATTTGATTTCATAAATTAGAATGTTTTTTTTCTAATTTAAGAGTTGTTGATAAAAACAAGATTGATTAAGTCATTTAACTCAACTTGTAATTTGCTTTTTGCATGATTTGAGATAAAATTAAATAATAAATTATTTAATTTTGTGTGCATGATGAATAAGATTTATTTTTAGAGGAATTGGAAGATTTTTGAGGAAATTAAATAAATAAATTTATTTAATTGTTTGTGCAAGATTAAAGGAAAAAAATATTTTATTTTTAGAGATTGAGATAATTTAAATAAATTTCATTGATTTATTTAAATTTGGAAGAACAATTGATTTAATTAAATAATTAAAATTATTTAATTGTGGAAGAATAAAGTTGACTTTGATTTAAATTAATTAAATAAATGTAATTTATTCAATTACTGTTGAATTTAAGAGATTTGGAAGAATTGATGATCCTAATGAAATTGATTAAATAATTAGATTATTTAATTAATGTTGAAATACAGGTGATTAGACAGATTTGATGAAATGCAAGTGATTCAAAGACATGGTCATTTTTGGGTGTCTACATTTTTCCCCTCTTTGATGCAATATAGTTTATAGTGTTGCGTCAAAGAAAATGATTGTTGAAGACATAATACAATTTTGATACCCCAGTGTAGCTAGTTGCCCCTGTGTAGCTGGCATAGGATGCCCCCTCGAGAGGAAATACAAGGAAGCGACAGAAGGACTAGGTTGACGCTCAACTAGAAGATGGTGTTAGAGAAAGACAAGGTTGGGTAGATGATAGATAGAAGAAAGGAGATAGAAGAGAACATGATAGAAAAGACTGTTGATCGATCTTCGCTTGAAAAACTATATGATGATTTGGATAAATGGATGGTTAAATGGATGAGCTTGTTGCAACAGTTTCACAAATGTTTATAAAGAGCAATCCTTATTTTTAATATAGCACATGGATAGTTTACCACCAAGGTATAAATGACCAAGGTGTTGTGATATCCGAGTGCATGGATGTTGACTCTACAAGCAAGCAGTTTGAACTTAGATCCCTTAGACATAATATAATCTTGTTGGACATGTGAATGAGCCATAGTCTTGAACATAAAATAAACTTCAATACATAAATGCAAGAAGAATATTAAATATGTAAGATGCTATGTGGTAACACTCACACAAGATAAATATGATGCTAAAAAAGATACAAAAGATCATTCCTCAAACACAGCACACAAAAGCAATGACTATGCCCCTAATCGATACTGCATCGCAACATACCAAGATATAGATAAATCAAGGTAGTCTTGAATAAGTAATGGGAAAGGAACAAAAAAGATAAACCAAAAAGCAAATTGACTGACTTACAAAGTAAACATACAGCCAACATATTCTCTTGCCAAAGAGGTTGCTCAGGATAGATTGAATAGGATAGGATAGATAACAGCCTTATTATAGGAATGCATCCGTTAAAGGGTGTTGATATGTTGATAGGATAATGTCTAGTTTCAGGAAATGAAACATGTCATATAAGACGCTTGGTCTAGTTTCAATCATGGAACATCCTATATAAGAAAAGTTTCTTGATCTATTGCAGATGTTGGCAATTGATGTGTAGGACAAGATATGGCTTTGTAAGTAGGTGTTTTTGCTTCAAGTTTGGTTAAGGACTTTTGCTTTGAAAGGATGTGCTTGCTTGTTGTTTTGCTGCTTGAGTTAGTCAAGTCAAGGTGGATGGATTTTGATAAACAAAAGATTAGAAAGATGACATGTCAATGGATTGAGATGGGTGAAGAATGATGAATTGTATGTGCCTGAGTACTGGATACATCCTTTGTATTCTTGACTACCTACATACCCTATATCCATAGGATCAAGGCGCATTACGATGAAAAATGAAAATGATAAATATATAGTTCTTATGTACCTAAGTACTAGAAACTTCCTTCATATTCCAGACTACCTAGATACCCATATCCATGGGATCAAGGTACCTTAAGATTGAGAAGATGATATGTAGTTCTAGCTTAGGTTTGATGATGTTGGTAAAGTGTTGTCATTGTGGGGAACGATATATCCCTAGATCAACATAAGGATGAAGGTGTCTGGTTTCAGAAATGAAACACCTCGTATAAGACGCTTGGTCTAGTTTCAAGCATGTGACAATCTGTATAAGACAGTTGATATAGTTGATTGGTTTGGTTTGATGTGTTTGTGTTTTCATTTGTGTTGGAAGCTTTTGAAGTGTTTGAAGTGTTTATGTTTTTGTGAACCACGAACAAGGATCCATTCCTAAACCTAGATTAAGGAAAGAGTTTCCTCCATTCTGGTAGAGGAAGACATAGATAACTTGACATAGGAAAGTCGATGTAAGCTAAGTGATAACTGACATGGGATGACGACGATGAACATTGACAAATTTCCAAGCTATTTTAGATAGGGCGATGGAAATGCAAACAAGGTCAATGATTTTATTATGGATGGATGGATGAAGTTTATTATGAAAATGGAATGAACAAGACTTGATAAATGATGGGTGCCAACTCTACACATAGCGCATGTTTTCCAGGTTTTCACTATGGTACTTATCCAAGGCACCTGTTAACCAGGTTTTCACCGGAGGACGAATTATTTTTTGTTTTTGTATTTGTTTTTGTTATTTTTTTTTGACATGGATACTTTGAGGATCAAACATAGAACTTCTTGAGATGAACATCATTGAGTGGTTCATCTAGAGGAATGCCTTCAGGTGTTGCTAAATTATAAGCTCCTGATCCATATGTTGTTGTGATAACAAAGGGTCCAAACTAATTAGGCTCGAACTTACCCTTCTTTTATCGATCTACTTGATTTCTCTAATTTTCTTTTAAGACAAGATCACCCACTTGAAACCGTCTTTCTTTGATCATTTTGTTATAATTACGTCAGAGACAGTTTTGATAAATATGGAGATGATTAGGTGCGGCAAGGCGCCTCTCATCTAGTAGTTCTAGCTCAACTAATCTAGAAGTACGATACTCCTCTCCATTAATCAGGTGCTGCATGGATACTATGAGGGATGGGATCTCAACCTCTATAGGTAGAATGGCTTCAGAGCCATACACCAAGGCATAGGGTGTTGCACTAGTTGGTGTTCTGATACTAGTGTAGTAGGCCCATAGGGCAGGATTAAGTTGCAAGTGCCAATCATGACCAGCTTCATTGACTATTTTCTTGAGGATTTTGAGAATGGTTTTATTGGAAGCCTCGGCTTGGACGTTACTTTGCAGATAGTAGGGAGTTGAAAAGTGATGTTGGATATTGTATTGTGTGCATAAGGCACAGACATCTTGATTCTTGAATGGTCTCCCATTATCAATGACAATGGCTTGGGGGATACCATACTAGCAAATGAGGTAGTTAAGGATAAACTTGGCTATTTGTTTACCGGTGATATAAGTCATGGGAATGGCTTCGACCCACTTTGTGAAGTACTCAGTGGCGGTAAGCATAAATTTATGGCCATTGGTTGATGATGGATGGATTTGTCCTATGAGGTTGAGACCCCATTGTGAAAAAGGCCATGGAGTAGTCATAGGTTGTAGTTCATGAGCTAGTGTGTGAATCAAATCTCCATGCTGCTAGCATTGTAGAAACTTCTTGGTAAATTGTAAAGCATCTTGTTCTATAGTAGGTCAATATACCCTGAGTATCTTCTTAGCGAGGTTAGGACTAGTAGAATGTGTGCCACAGACACCTTCGTGTATATCTTGTAAGGTAACATTGGCTTCTTCCATGTTAATATATCGTAAGAGGATACCATTGAGACTTTGGTGATATAGTGTATCACCTAGAATACTGTAATGGGAGGATTGACAGATAAAGGTTTTATGTTGGGTTGTGGATAGCTCAAAGGGAAAGGTACCATGTTTAAGGTATTCATAGATATCTTCGTACCATGGGGAATTAAGACCAACAAGTTCGTAGATGATTTCAGTAGTTGGAACATCGACAACTGGTATCAATAATTGTTCGATCAAGAATTCACATTTTTGTGTGTTTGTAGGCATGTCTATAAGCGACCCCACATAAGCCATAGAATCTGCAGCTTTGTTATGCTCTCTTAGAATTTGCTCAAAAGTGATGCAAGAAAAATTTGGTTTGTAGGCATTTGTAGGGGACCAACTTTGCATCTTTTGTTTGGTACTCATCAGTGACTTGTCGAATGACTAGTTGTGAGTCTCCATATACCTATATTTCTTTGATATCCCATTGGACTGCTATGTTGAGACCTATGAGGAGTGCTTCATACTTAGCTATGTTGTTAGTGCAAGGAAATGCAAGCTAATATGACTTGGGGATATAGTCATTTTATGGTGTGATAAACAGAATGTCGGCCCCTGATCCATGTTGTGTGTAGGAACCATCAAAATACAACTTCCACATTACTCAGGTAGAAAGAGTGAAGAGATTCTCATCCAAAAAGTCAGATACCATAGGATTTACATCTGTCATAGGTGCTTCTACTAGTTGATCTTCTAGGGCTTGTCCCTTGATTGCTTTACGATCAACATACTCAATGTCAAACTCATTAAGGATCATGACCCATTTAGCTAGTTTGTCTGTGAGGGCTTCCTTTGCTAGGAGATACTTTAATAGATCAATTTTGGCTATTAGATTTATGTGTTGGTTTAGCATGTAATGCCGCAACTTTTGGGAAGCGAACACTAAGGCTAAATAAACTCTTTCCATAGGTGAATAATTGAGTTCATAACCCACCAACGTTCTACTGATATAATAGATTGCATGCTCTTTTCCTGATTTATCATGCTGTGCTAAAAGAGCCCCTAGGGCTACGATTGTAGTTGAGATGTACAAGATCAAAGGCCTATCGACCACTGGTGATACCAAGATAGGAGGTGTAGCTAGATGTTCTTTGAGTTGATCAAATGCTACTTGACACTTAGCATCCGATCAAAATGAGACATCCTTTCAGAGTAAGTGTTGAAATGGTTGACGTTTATCTTCTAGCTATGAGATAAATCACCTAATGGATTGTAACATTCCTTGAAGGCTCCTTAATGCTTTAAGATTCTTTGGTGGAGGCATCTCTACTATAGCCTTGAATTTTGTTGGATCTACTTCAATGCCTTTGTGAGATACGATGTACCCCAACAGTTTTCCTGAGGTTACCCCGAAGGCACACTTCTTTGGATTGAGTCTTACTTGATATTTTTCTAGTCTGTCAAAGATTTGTCCTAGAACCTATATGTGATCTACCCTAAAAGACTTTACTAGTATATTATCAACATAGTCCTCCATGATGTGATGAAAGAGATCATGGAATATCATTGTCATTGCTCTTTGATATGTTGCACGTGTGTTTTTAAGAACAAATGGCATGACGCACCAACAATAGGTACCCCAAGGAAAAGTGAAAGTTGTTTTATGTTGATCTTCTTCCGCTATCATAATTTGATTGTAGCTGAAAAATCCATCCATTAGAGAAAGCATTTCATGACCAGCAATCAAGTCTACTATGAGATCAATGTTTGGCAGTGTAAAGTCATCTTTAGGACATGCTTTGTTGAGATCTCTAAAGTTAGAACACATGCGGATGCCCCCATTGGGTTTAGCCATAGGTACAATGTTTGAGACCCATTCTAGAAAATCAATAGGCTTGATAAACTTTGCATCTAACAGTTTTTGTATTTTAACTTTCACCAAGAGAGCGATCTGTGGATGCATCTTTCTTAGTTTTTGCTTGACTAGTTTAGCTTTTGGATCAACTATGAGATAGTGAACTACTAGCGAAGGGTCTAACCCTAGCATATCAGCATAGGTCCACACAAACTTGATGGTTCTCTATAAGAAGAAGTTGGTAAGATTCTTGTGCTCTTGTTCTGATAATGATGCTGCAAGGAATGTGGTCTTTGGATTTTGCTCTATGCTAAGATTTATCTCTGTAGAATCTTCCACTAGGAGAGCTAATTTATCTTGATACTTAGATGGTAGGGGAAGGTCAAATCCTCCATCCTCAGGTGCCACAATTGGGTTTTCACCTTTGGATATGTCCTTTGTTTTTACTATTTTGTGATCGGGAGGTGCCACAATGTGGTTTTCACCTAGAGATCTTTCTTTATTTTTACTTTCGCGACTGGAGGATTTGGCATTCTCACCAAAATAAGCAGTTTGCTCTAGTTCCATTACAAAACTAGCTTTGTGATCACCAAGAGGGATACCATCCCAAAGTCCCATGAACTCAACAATAGCTTCATCATTCTAAAATACATCTAGAATAGGGACCCCTTGTTGGTCCCAATTGATAAGTTCAGGGTAGACAAGTGTTACAATCTAGGTGTTGGTGGTGGATTTTAAGGATACGGATGATAGCATAAATATGGAGGATTTAGTGAATAGGTCAGTCATATGGAGGTAAGAGTCATTGATGATATCCTCTTTAGACGTCGAATCTACAAGAGAAGTTTGTGCTACCTCGTCGAGAATACCCTCGATGTCCAAGGTGCATGGTACTTTCCTACCAAATCCTAACCCCTTCTTGTCTAGTTTCTTCTTCACAATAATGGGTTCCATTTCACCTTGATTATTTTTCCCAAGGCCCCCTTTGCCTTTGTAGCCCATGTTCTTCACAATTCTTAGGCAATTGCCATATTGTTTGACCAGTATAATGACTGGTTATTTCTCCTTGTAGAGCCAAGATGAGATGTCTCCAATGGTTTCCTCTGCCAATAATTTTCCCTCTTGGAATTGAGTTAGGGATGCTAGGGGAGGAATAGTTGCTTTCTTAGTTGCTTTGGCTATGGGTGGTTGGCCTTAAGATTTAGGGGATAAGGGCATTCATCCTACACAACAAGATTTGGAAATATCATATTCTCCAAAGCCTATATCACGGATGTGAGCTTTGATTTTGGGAATAGGATGAGGATTGGATTCAGCTGCAGAGGCTTTTGTCAGATTTTTAGGGTTGACATATAATGGGGATTCATGGGCTTTGCCATTGTTTGCCACTTGGTTGAAATTCTTATAACTACTTTGCAAGACACGACAGAATTCAAAAAGATTAGGATCTCCAGGGACAATGATCGCTGTACCATTGAATGGGAACTTGAGAGATTGATGGTACGTGGAGGGAACTACTTTCATGGCATGGATCCATGGGCATCCTAAGATAATGTTATAAGGTAGCTCAATGTCAAGGACTTGGCACCCAATTTCAAGCATGATGGGGCCTACTTGTATAGGTAAGTGGTTAACACCTTCTGACCGGTGTTCCACATCATCATAGCCCTTAATTGTAATACTTTGATAAATGTTAACATGATCCTCAGAGTATCCCAACTCTTTAAGTAATTTGAGAGAATAGATATTGAGACTAGCACCACCATCTATGAGTATGTGTTTGATCTTTCATTTATGGATGAAAACTTCAATGTGAAGGGCATCATTATGACATGGATCATGGGATGGGAGGTCCTTTTCAGAAAAGACCACATTGTCAGGTGAGGCAATGTTACCTATAGCATGGAAAACTATAACTGCTATGTTGTTAGGAACCAAAGACTCTTGTAAGGCTTTTTCAAGCACAACTTTATGTGCGGGTGATGACCATAGAAGGTCCAAGATAGAGATATGTGCAAGGGTTTTCCCTAGATGTTCGACAAGATTGTAATCAGATTAGGTTGGGAGACTTGGTGTAGGACCACAAAGGGTGACACGACCACGATGAGTTGTAATTGCACAATCCATATATTTGCCTTTGATAGTGAGGATAGATACATGACTTTCTTCAAAATGACCCACAATAGAGTCATAGGAAGTTGAAGCTTTGTTAACACCTTTACCTTTGTCAGGATTTTGACCTTGACCATGGTTAGGGAATGGCTCCTTGTACATGTTGAGGCCTTTATTGGTGTTTTGAGTTGGTGGTTCATCATCAAAAGTGATTTGTTTTCTGTCGATAAGGTTTTGGATCGGGTGTTTGAGTTTCATGCATGATATGGTTCTATTTCCTTTGGTCCTATGGTACTCACAATATTCATTTTCTTTGTACCGTGTAGTTTTGTAAATAGGTTTGCCATATGGGGGAGCATCTGGTAATTTGACGAGTCCATTGTGTAACAGTTTCTGTAGAACAAGCTCTGTAGGCTCTCCCAAGGGAGTGAGTTGCCATTGCGGAGGGTAATCATGTTGAGGTTGCTCTTGTTGTCGTTGTTGGTTTTGTTTTGGTTGTCTTTGTTGTTGTTGGTTTTGTTGAGGTGGAGGTTGACTTGGTTTTGATGAAAGATGAAGGGGTGTTTGTAGTGTTTGGACATGTTTAGAATCTACCACACCATCATTGACCACTTTTTAATTTTTGTTCCAAAATTGTGGTTTGTCGTTTGATTGTTGTTGGGGAGCATTGTCTTTGTTGTCTTTGAAGATTTTTACCATGCCTTTAGCGATGAGGACCTTTTCAATGTTGATGCCCTTGTAGGTAATTTCATCGAAGGTTGTAGCACTAAGGATTTGCAAATGAAAATCCAATTCTTGGTTAAGGTTCTGCACAAATATGATAACAAGCTACTTTTCAGGTATTTTGAATGGGAATTTGCTAGCCATTTGTCCCCATCTTTGAAGGAAGGAGATGAGAGTTTCCCCATTTTTTTGTTTATTGTTGCATAGGTCAGTCATAAAGACCTCATGTTCTGTGTTGTAGGAGAAATTGGTGAAAAATTTCTCTGCAAGCTCCTTAAAAGATTTGATACCCGTGGGTAGGTGCAAGAACCATTCTATAGCTTGACCTCCAAGACTGCAAGGAAAGAGGCGCATAAGATATGTGTCTTTATGTGAGACCTTGAAGCAAGTGAGATAGAATTCTCTAAGATGGTCTTTTGGGTCTCCTTTTCCTTTGTATTTATCAAATTGGGAATAGTGAAATTGTGAGGAAAAGGGATCATGGGTAATGACTGATCAAATGGATAAGGACAACTTCTTCCAAAGAGAAGGTTTTCTTGGTATGGCCAAACATAAGGTTAGATAGTTGTTGTACCTCCGCAAGTTTTAGCTCCATAGTTGTGGGAGGGTTTGGAAACATCTCTTGTTGTCCTAGAGGTGGTTGTTGTTGCCCATATGAAAGATTGTAGTGGAAGCCATGGGCATTGATGTTATAAGGGTCATATGATAGGTTGGGGTCGTATGTGTTGTATGTTGGGTTTGGATTGGGTTGGTTTTGGGTGTTTTGATTTTGGGGAGGTGGGGGTGATGCTAGGTAAGAATGTAGGTTTTGTGATGGTTGTAGATAAGAGTTTTGTCGTTGATATTGTGGAGGTGGTGTGAAGAAAGAATTTTGTGGAGGAAAGCTAAAGTTTGTTGGGTTTGGTTGCGATGGTGGAGTATAACGATAGGAAGTTTGGTTTTGAGAGTTTTGAGGGTTGAGATAGGTGTGGGTTAGGTTGAGATTGGAAGATCGTTGTTGTGGAGGGACATAGGTAGATGAGTTTTGTGATGGTTGGGGTTGATTGAGATATGTGTTGAAAAAGTTTAGTGTAGATGATCATTGTGGTGGAGGGACATACGTAGATGGGTTTTGTGATAGTTGGGGTTGACTAAGATGGGGATAGGTATGATTGAGTGTAGAAGAATGTTGTGGTGGAGGGACATAGGTTGTGTTGACATTTTGTGATGGTTAGGGTTGCATGACATTGTTTGGGTTAATGATACGAAGGTTTGATGATGTTGGGGACTGTGTCGATTGAGACACTCATTGCATGGCTACATAAGTATTTCCTGAATTGTAATTTGGTGGGAAACTGTTACATGATGGGGTAGCCAATATTCCACTTGCGATTGGTGTGGACATTTTAGGAGTTTGATGTGAGTGAGCTAGAGCAACTTGTTTGGCTAGTTCTAATTGACATTGGAGAGTCTCTTGTTGGTGTTTGTAGATCTCCATAGGAGTCATAAGAGGTGATATGGGTCTTTCTGTGGTTGGATTTTGATAAAGAGGTTTCTCATATTGTGGGTCAAAAGGCTTAGTTGTTCTCCCTTGTGAGCTTTGTTCAGGTATAGGAGTGGTAATAGTTGACATAGTTTGGACCGCAGTTATAAGGTCATGGGTTTTGTTTGTCTCTTTAAGATTGGATAGGTCAAAATCTTGGGGTAATTTGGCTCCTTGCTTTGCTAGTAAGCGAAAGAAATGATCTTGGTTCTCACTAAGGATTTTGTCAAACGCAACTATGGCTCTAGGATCTTGCATGATTTCATCAAGGTCTTGTCTATCTTCTTGAGAGGGTTGACTTTCTTCAAAGTGTCGCTCTTCTTGAGATGGGACTTGAACCGTGGTAAAACCGGGTGTAGCAAAATCATGAGGCATGCTAGTAGTGAATTGAGTTACATCTACCAAAGGGACATTACCTTCTTGAGGATTGGTTGGTTGGTCATGTTGCGGCCTGTTTTGAAAGTTGGTTGGTCTTTCCATTGGTGTTTTTGGAGTACCCTTTGGAGTCATGTTGGATTGGCTTAGTTGAGATGTATGAGGAGGCAATTTGCACTTCCTTGGGACAATTTGTTTAGCCTTCATAGATTGTTGGAGTCTAGTGGTTACCATGGATACACTAAGACAATATGTTTTGAGATGTTTGCTAGGTTTTTGCTGAGGTAGTTTGATGAATGATTTTCTAGACCAAAGGGCGCTAGACTATTATACCAAAGGTGCGAGACTGTGTTACCAAAGATGAGCTACTATTATACCAAAAGCATTGGACTATGCTGCCAGAGGCGCTGAACTGTTATGCCAAAGGCGCTAGACTGTGCTACTAAAGGCGAGCTACTGTTATACCAAAAGTGTTGAAGTAGTGTCAGTGATGTTTATAAGGCAATTTTTGATAGATTTGGGTTTGATTTTGATTGGATTTGCTTTGGCAAGAGAAAACACATCAAATAAAGTGGCAAAAGGACTGACACAATAGATAGTGTATGTTTGAGGCTCACGAAAAAGCCCAATGTTTCCACGAGTATAAGATAATTGCAAACAATTCAAGCACTTGTTATCCCTAGAGACATGGTTTCATTGCAGTAAACCATCTCACAACTTAATTCTCCGTCGACCAAATGTCATTCCATATAGGTGTCGTACATTTGTATCTTTACGAGAGACGATAGGTAGGGATATCTCACCCTCCCCTCGGAAAGCTCAAGTAGGTCACAAGAGCTTTATGGCTGAGGGAGTACTATCTCTTCTCAAGGGAGGCAATGGTGAGTATCTTGGGGGCTTGAATTGATTCCCCTTGCATTGATGATTACCACAACGTTCAGAGGTGAAATGGGTAGTCACTATCTAGATTGGTTCTTAGTAGTTTTGAGGGACCAACACCGTACGAGCAATGTGACAAGCTACTAAAAGCTTTGACCAATCCTACTAAGACTATCAAACACTTTGCACAATGTGAAAATCATTTTCACAAAGTGCTAGTACAACTCTTTTCAATTTGGCACCACAAGGTAAGGCCGACGTCGGTTAGGACTTGGCTTTTGCCTTATCCCTCTTATATAGCAGTTCAAAGGAAAACTCTGCTTAGGGTCATCCCTTTTGGATGAAGCGCAATCCAAAACTAAAAGTAAGTTCAAGCACATCAAACAAAGGTTCAATTGTCCTATTATAAGAAAAAATAAGGTACAACTAGATTAGGCACACACATGATTTGTAGTTGTCAATTGTCTCTTATGAAATTGAAATGTTTGGCATTCATGTCTATTGTCCTTTAGAAAATTGAAGTGTTTTTGCATTCATGTCCATTGTCCCTTAAGAAAGCAATATGTTCCTAAGAGTTAGATTGCAAAAAAAAAAAGTTTTGTCCCTTAAGAAAGCAATGTGTTCCTAAGATTGAAAAAGATGGTTGGTTCAATTGTCCCTTAAGAAAGAAATATGTTTCTAAGACTTAGTGCGATGGATTGAGGTTCTTCAACGCTCATCTTGCAAGAATATGTTAGAGAAACCTATTTGCTCTGTTTGAGTGATAAGAAGTTGAATCAATTTGATTAGTTCCACACAAACTCAAGAGTTAGCAAAAAACAACTTAAATGACCAAAAGTGCTCTACTGTGTTACCAAAGGCAACTTACTGTATTGCCAAAAGCACTGGACTGTGCGACCAAAGACAATTTACTACAGAACCAAAAGTGATCCATTATGCTATCAGAAGTGTGGTACTGTGCTACCAAAAGTGAGTTACTGTACTACCAAAGGTGAGGCATTGTTATACCAAAGGCATGGTATTGTACTACCAAATGCGCGGTACTGTACTACCAAATGCACAGTATTGTTATACCAAAGGCATGGTGTAATAACAGGCCTGCAAAAAAATATTTCATCAAGAAAGCTAGATCGAACGATAATTGAATGATTGAGTGATGATCCAAGATGTTAATAAGTGATAAGACGTTACAAGTGATATTAGTTCCAAATAAATCAGCAAGATATTAGAAATCAATTCAAAACCTTAACAATAAGTCAGAAACCCTAGAAAATCAAAGTGAAATCCAGAAAATTGGTGACAATTACGATGAAATACAAAAGATTAAATATCACCAATGGATTCCTTATGATTTTCTATGCAATTTTTTTAAAAAAGCATTGAATTTTGTTAAATTTTGAGAAAGTTATGGGGTTTTGAAGTTTGCAAGCCTGTTATCCTAGCCAAAAGCACTTTACTGTTATGCCAAGTGTGCTTTACTATTATGCCAAGTACACTTTATTGTTATACCAAAAGTGCTTTACTGTTATACCAAGTGCGCTTTACTATTATACCAAAAGCACGATACTGTGCTACCAAAGGTGCTGCAGGATCACCTGAAAGTGTTGTATTACTCTACCAAAGGTGCTTTTCTGTGTTGATGTACGTTGTTCCGTACTATACTTCAAAAAAATCAATTTCTTAAAGAAAAAGAGTGATTAGTGGGTCCCACCAGGCGTGCCAAAATGTGTATAGGAAAAATTGAGAGGTTGAATGATAAGATCAAAAGCAATGATAGTAACAACTCAATTACCCATAACATCAAAAGATATATCTAAGCAATATCCAAATCAATGAATAAATCAAATTACAAACAAAGAAGCTATCACCTAGATTGTTTGGATCTCTTGGTCGAATGTGGATTGCTCTTCAAATTGTGAAACCATGTTTGCAAAAAGCAGATGTAGATTGTGTTTGTGATCAAAAGGTAGAAGTGTGCTCAATGATGCGATGAATGCTCAATGTGCTAGAATACCTGTGAATAAATGATCGAAGAGGATTTGTTATGAAATGAGGGGGGTTTATATAGATTTCAATAAAGATTGATCAATGGTCCAGAAAATTTGATAAAATCAATGGATGAGATAAATTTAGAATTCATGATGAATGTGCACACGACATGTGTCACTCCAAAAAGGTATTTTTGTTTAAGTTAACTACTTTTTGATAAAGATAGGATTTGATTTCATAAATTAGAATGTTTTTTTCTAATTTAAGAGTTGTTGATAAAAATAAGATTGATTAAGTCATTTAACTCAACTTGTAATTTGCTTTTTGCATGATTTGAGATAAAATTAAATAATAAATTATTTAATTTTGTGTGCATGATGAATAAGATTTATTTTTAGAGGAATTGGAAGATTTTTGAGGAAAATTAAATAAATAAATGTATTTAATTGTTTGTGCAAGATTAGAGGAAAAAATAAAATATTTGATTATATTTTATTTTTAGAGATTGAGATAATTTAAATAAATTTGATTGATTTATTTAAATTTGGAAGAATAATGATTTAATTAAATAATGAAAATTATTTAATTGTGGAAGAATAAAGTTGACTTTGATTTAAATTAATTAAATAAATGTAATTTATTCAATTAATGTTGAATTTAGGAGATTTGGAAGAACTGATGATCCTGATGAAATTAATTAAATAATTAGATTATTTAATTAATGTTGAAATGCAGGTGATTAGATAGATTTGATGAAATGCAAGTGATTCGAAGGCATGGTCATTTTTGGGTGTCTACAGTTAGAGCTTATGGAATCTAAAAATACGCATACATTACAAGGCTCAAATAAATGATGCAATTATTAGAAATTGAATCGAGGTTACATAGATTACTTGTTTGAAAGTAATGCATTGTTATTATTATTAGCTATGAGCTATTTGCCAGTAAGGTAAACACATAGATTCATTAAATTGATTGGCATGTGATTTTGATACAAAATATGAAAAAAAGGGCAATTAATATGCTCCTTCTTAAATTCTAAGTTATGTATGGTGTTTGGAAAATTATTCATAGAAATACAATTCATTTTAGCATGTTCTTTGAAAGAATCGAAAGAGAAAAAAATAATTGAGCAAGGAAAAATGGTGTTTGTTACTGAAGCTAATTAAAGAAGGTGCATATTATTATTTTGAAAACATTTGTAATAATGTAGTTGTTTCAATATTGTTAGTGCTTTTTGTCTTACATGTTTAAAAAAATTATTGAATTATGCAACATGGAACTTCTTTTTACAAGTCATATGAACCACATATAAGTTTATTTTTAGAGTCAAGTGTCATCTGTCAAGAGTTGGTATCATTATCTCTAAACAAAGATGGTTGATACTATGGATGGACTATCAACTTCAGGAATGAAGATAATGCAATATTAAGTATCAAGATCAAAGTGTGGAGTGGTGTGTGTAGCACATTTGATTATGAGATTGAACTAGTCCATCTAATCTTGTTGTATTGACCTTGATGCTATCCAGTAATAGGTTGTGTTGTACTTATAAACTTGATGTGATTTTTTTTATAAACTTGATGTGCAAATGGTAGTTTATTATATAATCTTTTTTTATGTTGTTTCAAATGAATATGTAACAACACCTTTATTTCATAACCTATATGTAACAGGGGAACACAAAATAAATGTTCCGTTCCACTATTCTCAAAGATGTACATGATTTTTATTTACTAATATATACATAAACTAATAGGTTTGTTTTCATGCATTTAATATCACAACAATATTCAAAGTATGCAACTTCACATGGATTTTATTGGATACGTACACAAGATGCAAGTGACCCTAAAGAAAACATCCAATAAAATTTAAAAAATCTTCACATTATTTACTCATCTGCCTACAAAAGAAGATAATATAAATGAAATAGAAACACAACATCATACTAATGTTTCATCCTTCAACATAGATGACGCATTTGATAGTACCCCAAATGCTACATCAAAAGAAGATGCCTACATTAGTAGCTTTGCTACCATCTTCAATGATGAAAACCCAAATTCTTGCTCTATTGCCTAAAATATATATTACATCGACTAGAAAAATCATGCTACTACTTCTTGTACAAAGAACACTTACTCTTGTTATGTCAGAAAAAGTAACCTTGGAGACTTTTTCCTATTAAGGTTTAGCTCTTGGGTCCTTTAGTATGCATTTAGAGCATCTTGCATGATTTTGATGACTCCCAATGAGAAAATCCTGAAGTTTCAGGCAAATGGGACTCAGGGGATGCACTTAACATAAATCCTGTCTAAAATAGGGGGGAAGGACTTGGGCGCCCATGCCCTAGTCCCGCCCTATTTTAGTCAAGACCAATTTTGAAGTGTCAGTTTATGACTGTTATTTAGGTCCTATGCCAACACAGTAAGTTTGAATTATGAAATTCTTAGCAGGAATGTTTTTAGTTGCATATATAAGCATGATTGGTGATTCATTTGTAAACTAGATGGATATAGCAAACTTGTGGCTTGTGTAAAAGTGATTCAAAGGTATTCATTGTGTTGCAGAGTAGAATTTGTGTTGTTCTTGTGTTTGTATTTGCAGATTTGGCATCCATCTCCTCATGGCATGAAGAGCATCTTCCTTCCATGGGATCTTCACTACAAGGTGATATCAATTGTGTTTCCTATCATTTATCATTTGGATTTTGCCTCTATCTTGTAGGGATATGCACTCTTTATCTAACAACGGTGTTCAAAAGACTTGACTGTCTCTCCAGGGCTTGACTAAGGCAAGCCTCTAAACACCACAACCCCCAACCCATTTTTTTCGTGATTGCAGGTTACAGGTTGAGAAAGCGAAAGAAGTGGAGTTGCAGGAGAGCAGTGCAGACTATCAGAATTGCAGATCAAAGAAGAAAACAGGGACCTAGACTCAAGCACCCGCTCATTAGTCCTCTGGATCTCGCAACTGGAAAATCTTCAAAACAGTAGGAATAGGTTGCAAACAAGATTCCCAAATCCTGAAGAAAATTGGGGCACTGGACTAGGGTGCCCACTCATTAGCTCACTAGTCCCCGACTTTTCTGCGCACCGAACTTTGAAATCTGGTACACATTTGATTGTCATTTGATATCTCTGTGTGCGATCATTTTCTGTAATTTGTCCATTTGTTTGTGAATTTATGAAATTAGGGTTTTGAGCATAATTGGGCTTAATTGAACAATAAATTCACACAATTCCAATATTCCCCTATGTTCCAAGTGATAGGAGATCTGTAGTAGAGTTCTCTACTTGGTTGAATGTCCTTGAATGTTTAGTGGTGAAAGGAGGATCAACATAAACCCTCTTCAAATAACTATCAAAATCAACCCTAAACATTTTCACACTAAACAACTCTAAATATTACACAATTTAAATGTAAATAAAAATGCTTATTGTACATTAAAAAAGAATATCATTGTCATTGTCTCATGTTAGAATATGGGTGTATAAAAATGTCATAATCATATTTGATTCTAAGCTTAATCTTCTTACATTCAGAATAAATCTACTAGCCACCAAATCTAAAAGCACTATACTATCTCATTTCATAATGAGATGCTTTTTGTTTCCATTATTAATAACCTATCGACAAATATGTTATGCTTACACATGCAACTACTAGTAAGGTAAGAATTTAAAAGATGGGAATGGACAAAAAACTTGAAATTTAGCCACTCACGACCAAGGCGTAAACTTGATGACCCACCCAACCTATCAAGCAATTTCTTTATGATAGTTACAGATGACACTAATTTAAGAGATAAGGAATGAGGTTAGATTTAGATGTTAGTTGAATTTGATAGAATAATTATTAGAGGTTACTTTCTTTAATATTGGTTGCACTATGGAGCTCTTTCTTATATTGTATATTTGTGTGAATTTGTAATTGTTGTGAGACTCTTGGTTGCTCTACTGAATTCTTTTTTTCAATACAAAAAAATCTATAATGGTATAATTTTAGAGATTTCTGCCCTTTAAATTTGGTCACAATGTCAATAGAGTTGAACTAGTTAAACTTTCTTTGAATTTTTATGAAGAGAAAAGAAGAATAAGAAGAACCATAAAGGAAGGCAACATTGGTTACACGTACATTTGCTGCTATTCTATAGTTGAGTGGCTTTATCATATCACACCCATCCTTCTAACATGTCCCCACCAAAGACACAATCCACATCTATGGTAATGACAATATAAAAGGTATTAAGTGCCCATATATATGTTTTGTATTTCAGTTGACATAAATTTTTTGATAGATTTTTTAATTATGGGTGTGCCCTATGTCAGCAACATATTTCGTGACTAGAATAGATATAGGGTCTTACAAAATGAGGACCATAGAAGAAGCAAAACAATATGTCTTCATTGCGAGAGCAGAACCATAGACAAAAATAAAATAGAGTTGAAATCTATGTAACAAAATTATTTTCTTACTATAAAATGAAATCGGTCCTCTGCTATATATCTGTCTTCTCCTGTAATTTCAAATGAAGTAAATCGAAATTGGCTTGTTTGTTATAGAATATTTACTAGGACCAGTTTAAAGAGAAGAAGGTAGAGAACTTTGTATTTTATAGGCACTTGTCTTCCACGGATGACTCACTACATGCACGTAACTCAGTAAAGAATTGCATAGTGTTTGACATCATTTTTAATACGTATTGGTGATTTGTATCTAAAAAATCTTGTTGACAACACGAAGCATTCTCTAGCTATTGTGGCAAACATAATTTTGAATGGTTCCAAAACTACTGATGGCATACTTTTATGACAAAATGAGGTCGATATAGAGATAAGTAAGACATTTAAAAGAATAAAATATGACTTACGATGGAAGGAGGGCGGCAAAGAGGTGACAGGTTTCTGGCCATCACACAATTCTAGGGAGCGATGCTCCCAATAAAAAGCCTATTATCTAATTATTGGCTTTTATTCAGTTTTGTATCTTCACAGAATACAAAATAAATTTCTCCATCAGGAAAGCATCAAATGTTGCTCAGATCTTCCTTGAAAGGGGACATCGTAGATAGAGTGGTAATGCCCTCTTAAGGGGTATGTTGAGAGCACAGTAAATTATTCATAATGTGAATAGTATAGGGAAGTTTTGTCAGCACAACCAGTGTTGGTTGATATTTGCACCCCTTGTGGCAAGGGTATGCATTCTTTACAAATATTAGGTTCTTAATTTTTATTAATTTTTATGGGGTATAGCTGCTTTATGTCTAATTTATGAATTAAAAAATATATAAAATAAATTTAAAATATTTCAATTGAATGATATATAATATCAAGTAATCATATAACTCAAATAATTTTTATTTTTTTAAAGTTAAAAACTTCATAGTACTATTATCTTGAATTATAAAAAACTAATCAAAGTTTACAACTGCATGGCCATTGTTTAAGTAAATAAATTTTGGTAAATTTATGTATATAATGATGAATATCAAATTATTTAAAGGAAAAAATCCTAATTATTTCAACATTTAAAAAAAATCTTTATATTTTAACATTCTTATCTCTACAATTTGTCTTTTGTTTGTCTCCTTTATTTTATTTCTATAGTTTTGTCTATATTTATGTGTTATATTTTATTTTTCTTATGTCAATATAGATTAATTTTTAAGTTGTATTTTTAACCAATAAATTGCTTAAAATGGAATGTAATTTTAAATAAAATTTTATACACTTGGAATTCACCTATTTATTATTCTATTTTTATCCTTATTCTCACCACTGTAATTTCTTTCTACTCACCATTTCTCTCGGCAACCAAAGATTTGGTCTTTCATCTCCATCTCCAAATTCAAATAAGTTAAAAAATTGCATGCTAAATATCTCCATTTTTCTCCCTTTTCTCTTTTACACTTATTATTGCATTTCTTTATTTCACTAGTTATCCCCTTTTGATTTAAAAATATATTAAATAAATGTTAATTTAACAATTGTCTACATTTTCTTATATTTTATTTTTACTTACTTTATATTATTTTTTCTTCTTATTAGTACTTGTCTTTAGGAAGATATTATTGTAATCAGGATTGTTTAACTAGCTATTACTAATTATACTGATGAACCAATTATATGTTTGAATTTTTCTATGCAAAACAAGTATTTATTTTTTTGCAAAAGTTTAGATGCAAATTTTTTAACAAAAATATTCAAAAAATAAATTATTTGCATTCTAAATAATTTGTTGTGGAGTTTGAGCTCTTATTGTATCTTTCATGTTGTTCAAAAAATATAATAATTTCTTTGTACAATTTTGTTATATTAATATGCATTTTGAAATAGTAAAGGATGCATGTCTATCAAGGTTGCAATTGTACTTAGCAATGATGAGGTGCATATTAATTTCTTTTGCCTACTATGTTTATGATACCATCTTGGACTCACTATTAGTCACATGTCTAAATCTCATAGAATAGCAACTAAAGTAAGCTTCATGCATTTTATTTTATGCACCAAAACCCACCACCATAGATCTCAATCCCCTTTTGTGTTGTCCATTAGACCAATCAGGACCCAACTAATAACTCAGTTTCCTCCTCACATTGAATATTGATGGTCTATGGGTTTCTCTTCCTCTTTGATAGCTCAACTTGTCTTGTGACAATTTTGCAAGTGCTTTAGCTTCTAAGCTAATCAGCCCCCCAAAATATTGAAGATTTTGGATTTGCATCATGATAAATTTCAAGGTTCACTTCCACTTCCTCCTTTAGTGGTTGTGTTGGATTTTTTAGAAAATCAATTGTGTTTATCTCGTAGACACCTAAAATCTACCATTGCTTATAATGATGCATTTTAGCATCATTTCTAACATTCCATCAACATCAACATGCTAATCAACTAAATTTGATAGCATTACCATACTAACATTGTCCTAATTTAATTAATTCCATGCTCAATTAAATAAATTATTTATTTAATTTACCACCTCAACACACCACTAGTTAACTAAATTAACTTCTTATTTAATTAATTGGTCTAATTTCCATCTCACCATTTCAAATAAATGCATAAACAAACTCATTTCCCTCCATTTTGTCAAATAAATACACTTCATTATTCATAGTTTTAAATCCCATCCATCCATTTAGAATCATTTAATCTCCACCCTCCATTTTGTAACAGAATATTTAATACCTTGTCATATTGTTGCAACAAACTATTTAATTACCATAATATTTTTAAATATCACCATCCACTTTAAAAAATGAATCTTGGTTGTTCATGTCACCTACATTCAAGGAAATCTTCTTAGTCAATCTCAATCATAGATTCATCAACAAGTCTAGACCGTCCATCTTCTCATTCAAAAAATTATAAATTAAACTTCAAACTTCCACCAAAAGAATCCACCAACTTTCACAAGTACATGCTACTAAGAATTTGGAGTATCCTAAGAGCAAATACATAGCAATGATTTGCATTTTCTAAGCATATATGCATCAACAATAGAGTTTACATTTAGTAATATTTGTTTCATTTAAATTTCATTACTCAATTTGACGTTTACACTTAGTTTGAATTAGGAAGCTTTGTTTGTATTTGTTTCCTTTAATTTTAGTTCAAACTTCCTTGCTTACATTTTGGCATGCTTGGTGGGACCTTGTCCCTTGTCTAACTTTGGTTTTGTAAGTTTCAAGTTTGATATTTTTTAGGCTTTCCATGTTTCCCAACCATTTTTCTAGATTGGCATCTATGTCTTGTTCGTGATGACTTCATCTAGTCATCCATATTTGTGCCCAATTGGTGACATATGTGTATTCTCATAGTCTTTTATAGGTTCTAATGCCTGTGACCTAAGTCGTAGCATCTGCATCAAACAATCAATGGTTGCACTTACTTTGTGACATCTATATCTTGTAGTTGTTATTTAATGGTTTTTAAACTTTGGTTTCCTAACCTATTACTTTTAGCTCTTCTACTATTGTTTTCACATCATCCTAACCATCCTTGTGTGCAGGTTTCGAGAACCCAAGAGTAAGGAAAACTACTAACTTTTGTCTTGTATGTTCCTTTGTCCAATATTTGGAGTCAACATAACCATTTTTTGCTTCTTTTCTTGCATATTTTATTTTCCATAAGGACATTTATATTCTATGGGTTTCATAGGGTCTATAATAGTTTGATTTTGTGGGTAATCTCAAGTGTATTTTTTGACTATCTTTCCAGTATTGGCATTTGTGACCTCTAATGTGACATCTTCATTCAATCATCAGTGTCTATGCTTGATTAGAGACATCTATGTTCAATCATTGGAATTTGCACCTAGTTGGTAATGTTTGTGCTTTCTAATAATATTTTGTAGGTTTTGGTGTTTGTGACCTATGTTGTGATGTCTTCCTTCAATTATTGGCATCTGCACCTAATTGGCAATGTCTACACTCTCTAACAACATTTTGTAGGTTTTGGCATTTATGACATATGTTGTGATGTATGTGTTCAATCATTAACATATATGCCTAATTGGTGATATATGTGCTTTCTAACAATATTTTTAGGTTTTTGCATATGTGTCTAATATTTGGAATTTGTGTTTAATTAGTGACATCTCTGGCTATTCTTTAGCATCTCTATTCTATAACTATTGATTTTCAAATTTATCTAATTTTGATTTGCTAACCTATAGCTTTCAAGGTTTTATTTTTATTTCTACATCTGTAACGTCAAAAATTACGTACCCTCACAATTTCACACTCCATTTAACAACCACCTTAGCATTTGCATCCTCCTTTTTGCATTTTAGGCTTGTGTTTTCTTCATTTTGGCTCTTTTTCTTAATTTCTCAAAATTTTGTTTTATGGTTGTATGACTCTCCTAGCCTAGGGAAGATTCATGAGATTCTAAGGTAGATTCACTCGGATACTAGCACCTAGTGTGGACGTCCGTGCACCATGCTGGCATCTCGTGAAGGTAAAACAGTTAGTGAAGAGATTTCAGACATGATTGAATAACTCATGTGGCTGGCAATATTCTCACAATCCCTCTCTTCTCTCCTTTTGTAGATATTCTTGCAGTGAATGTTTGTCAATCACACAGAGGTTTCGTTGGCCTTTTTCTCTTCCTTGCTTTGTTTCATTTCCATAGCATAGTTGTGTTATTTTGAATTATGTGTTACTTGGATAATGTTGGGTATGTATTGTATTTGAAACTATGTTGTGTAGGTGTCCTGGGTCCGTATAGGCCTAGACATTTTTATTTTTGCAATTTTTACGATGCCAACACTTAGCACAAATGTCCTTGTAGTGCATTGTTGTCTAGGACAATGAGCTCCTCCTCTAGGTGATAGGTTCCTCTTTCCCTCTCTTTTAGCTTATGTACTTCATTTTTGTAAAATTTTGTCTGTATCTGTTTATTTCTAATGTTTTGTTCTTCTTTCCTTCATTGTCAAGCATCTAGTTTGGTTGTTTGCATTGATCAGAATGTGTAGTGGTTCTATTAAGACCTAGAGTATGTTTTATACATCTAAACATTAGATAGCAGAGCCCAAGTGTAGCATGAATGAAGAACTCCCTTGATTAAATATATTTGATTAAGGAGTAGTTTTTTTTTACACTACATTTTGGTGAACCCGACATATTTCAAACATTTGCACTTACCCCTTTTCTTTGTTGTGGTTCATTGTCTCTCTTTGTTGAACTCATTGTCCTAATAACACAGCAAATAATACTTTTGCCTCTTCATCACTTCGCACTATTTTGTGTAGCCTATGAGCTTCATGACACAATTCTCTAATCCTGAATACATTGTGCATAGGAGTCTAAGACATCATTACATGGCCTCTTTTGCTAATCCTACCACACCTATTTGCTCTACTACTAATTTTACTCATTTCTCTTTTGAACAAGTTAATGCCTCTATTTATTCTCCTTCTTCTAGAATGGTGTTGATGACTACTTTACATGATGTGGAGCAAGCCTTTGACATGAGGCAACCCTTACTTATGTCCCACCAGAAAGAATTAATGACCTAGATTGCCACTTGGTCGATTATCAAAACTTTCTAAGTCATAATGACATATCTAGTTTTGTTGTCCCTTTGGTCGACACTCTTCGCATTATGCTAACTAATCATCCCCAAGGTATCACTTTCCTTTGTGGGATTGCTAGATAGTGCATAGTGATACACTGCCTTTGGCGAGCTATGTTCTAGATGCTCAGGACTCTCAATCCAACATTCTTGGAAATCAACTCTCTCTTCCTCTACCTACTACAAGTGTTCAAACTTTCACTTTTCTTCAAATGGCTACTAATTCTACTCAATCTAGTAGCACAAGATTTGTCTTGTCTATTGGTGCGTTAAATCCTATTAATTAATATGGGTTTGTTCTTCCCTCAAGACCCTTACATTTCATTTTTCCTATTGGTGTCTTTGGAGTTTCACAATCACTTTCACAACCTCTTGCTTTTGCTCCACCCGCACACACTGTTGATCTTGTGATTAATCAACTATTGCAAAATGTTGGTTCCCTACAATAGTAGCTTGCAATGATTTCCACCACATGTTCTCACATACTACAGGCGTAGCCCACTTTCACTTGCTATCCTCACTACACCATTTCCCCAAAGCTTAGAGACACCAAGATTTGAGAAGTACACTGGAAAAGGTGACCCATAGACCCACATCTCTACCTTTACTACTTTATGCAGTGATTTTTTGTTTTAGGACACCTTGTTGGAAAAACTTTTCCCACAATCCTTAAAAGATACTGATTTGGATTGGTTTTTCTCACTACCTGGTCATTCAATTATTTATTTCGATCAAATTGTTAATTAGTTCCTACAACACTTCCAAGCTAATATTGGACCGCAGGTCATATTCACTGACCTCATTCTTTGTAAGCAAGGAAGTGGCAAGAAGGTAACTGACTTTATTTGTCATTATCAATTTCTATTTTCAAAGATACCCTATGTCCTACCTGATTCTGATGTGCAAAGGGTTTTTATAGGAAACCTTCAGCCTTAGATCCGAGATAGGATTCTACTCATGAAATATTCTTCCTTCACTCACTTATGCACAGCACTTAGGGATTATCATAGTCGCTCAACCAATTCGAGGGATCTTCCTCACCAGCTCTTGTTGTTCAATCTGGTGCTTCTTCATTGTTCTCAAATTATAAGAAAAATGAATTTTTTTATAAGAGTAATTCTTCAAATGTGAATAGCACAGTAGCAATTGAAGCACCTTCTCAGGCCACTTTAGCCCTCTCTTCTCCAAAGTCAACATGAAATCACAAATTTACTCCTTTAAAGGAGACTCTCTATACCATCATGCAATAGCTTGTGAATAATAATTTAGTGTCATTGGCTCCCCCTAACCAGGACTTGCAAATTTACACTAATCATATGCCCTACCATTCTTCCAATTTTTTTGACCTTACTTCTCCTTCTGCAACACTAGGGTCAAACTATGATGCTCCCTCCATTTCTTCTTATTTGGAGATGATTGGCATGGTGGAAGTTTGTTCTCACCCCACTTGAGAACGTCTCATTCCTGAGCCTATTATCTCCTTCTCTTCTTCTGATATCCTAACTAATGTATCTGAAGGACCTCTTTACATTGTCGCAGAGGTAAATGAGAAACCTGTTAAAGGTGTCCTCATTGATCGTGTCTACCTAGTCAATGTTATTACTGAGGAATTTATGTACAGTCATGAATTATATAAAGATGTTTATGAGTAATCTAATTTCTTTATATGATGCCATGATGGTATGTCTAGGCCTACCTTGGGATTGATCACCCTTTCTATCTAGGTGGGACCTAAAACCCTAGACATTCCTTTTCTATCATCCCCACTTTAGATTGTTTTTGCTTGAAGTTGGGCCAACAATGGTTAACTTCTATGAAAGTGATCCCCTATGTGGTTCATCGATGCTTGAAATTTCCCCTTGATGGTATCGTGCATACAATCCTTCATAGTGAATGTACATCATTATCCATGCATGAAAATTTCTCTCTTGACTACTTTTGACCAGCTCCAACTGAGCCGCTTCAACCTCACAATTACTTTATGTTTATTTCATATCAAAATTTTAAGGTGAATCAAATAGCACAATTATCTATTGGCCCTTCTCCTTCCTCTTCTACGGTTGCTTCCTCTATGGTACATTTGTCTTCAGAGGCTACTTCTATTCCTTACACTACCCCCTATGCTAGATAAAGGAAAGCAACCTGCACAAAAAGCATCTCCTCGTCCCCATGCCCCTAGCATGTATTCAGTGGTGTCGCCTCTAGTGTCTTATATGAGACCTAGAGTTCCACCTCCTATATATCCTCATGTGTCACGTACTCCTAGGACTTCTCAACCTTCACTAGTTGGTTTTGTTCCTCCTACCTCCTCAATGGCATGAGGAAACCCAACTTTGTTGAGAACTCCCCCTCCTCCTTTGGAAGTTTCCTGACCCTCACAGGATACTCTCATTCCTCCTACCCCTCTAGTGGCATGAGGAAAGTAGTTCACATTGCGAGCACCTTCCCCTTCCCCTTTGCCTATGGTCTCTCCACCTCTAATGGTTCTATCTACCTCTCCACCTATCCTTGTGGTGGTGGATGACATGAAGCCCATGATAGGAGACCCCTCATCTCCCTCAACAAATTTGTTGTCTCATACTAGGTGAAACAAACTTGCGATAGATTACAAGCATTGTCATTGTGTTGTGGCTTGAGCATGCGCTACTGATGCATAGCCTCCTCCTTTCAAGGATCCTTCTCCCTCATAGTTGTTCTCTGAGCCTGTTCTTCTTGAAGGGCCCTAACTTCCTCCTTCTCCACCTTCATCCCTTCCATCCCCGATCCTCTCTCTTATAGTCAATGTCTCTCCTAGTGCCACTTTTGTCATTCCTCTACCTTCACATCTACCTAAGCATAAGCCTGACTATTCTCCCACCCCGCTACCTTACCAACCTAAGTGCATTCCACCATCTTCACCCTCGCTCAACCCTTCTTCTGCTTCTCTTCTATATGTGGAGGTTGCACCTCCACCTATGGCTCTTGGTGCTCATGTTACTACTGATAGCATTGAGGTGTCATGTTTGGTTCGTTACTCAGATAGTGACTCTTCATATTCCTCTCCTATAGATAAAATCGTTGAGTCTATCCTAATATCTCGGCATTGTCCATGATCTTCACAAGATCATTGGTAATTGATGGTCCTAGTGATCCTGAGAATCCTGCTCCTTCTAGTGAGCCTCCGCACTTGATTTTGGGTGAATTTCTTTTGATTACTCTTGTTGTGGTTTTATTGTCAGCTCTTCCTCTATCCCCCCATGATTATCCAAATTGGGATTAGGATGATTTGATGGCACCTGACCCATGAGGGATTTACTTATGTTTTATGTGTTTTCCTATTTGATCATGATGTGTATCCTATAATATGATTTTATAATGTCAGTTCTTCTTGGAGGACCCACAATGCCCTTGTAGACACGTGGATATAGGAGGAACAACCCTATTGTAACATTCTTCTATTTGTCCCTAATTTCTTCTCTATGTTGTCTTTTTGTTGATTGTTGAGATATTTTGGGGACAATGCAAAGTGTTGTAAGATTTAACTTCCTTCCATGTTGACCCAATTTTTTTATTTTTATTTGATTTCTTGTGCAATTCTTCTGTTGTGCTCATAGTTCTACGTGCTAGGGGAATGATGAAGATTCATTGAGTTATCCCTTATTGATTACCCTTCCCTATGCATTTTGACCCCAAAGCACATAGATCCCTTAGTGTGTTTGGTCTTGTTGCTTGTTTTATGTGGCACATTTTAGCATTACTCGGTGTCATACCATGCTTACACAATCCCATTGTGTATCATGCCTGCAACATCGCATTTGTTGTCTCTTTTTGGGGGTAACCCTCTTTTTTATTTTCAAGATGCATCTTTGAGAGCATATCTTCTTATATATGTTTTCTCATGCTCTCTTTCCCTCTTATCCCTTAAAATAAATTGCATATTGCTGCTTTATGCAATCATTTTAAAGTGGGGGTATACCTTCTTTACACCTTTTTGCACACACCATGTGGATGGTTCGCTCTTGATAGCATTTTCTCTGGTATCATTTGAAGATTGTGGTCCTAAACAGATGCACTTGCTTGGCCTGACCACACTTTTTAGCTACTCTATTGGCACTCTCTATGAGTCACCTAACAACACATTTTGTTATTCCTAGTGGCCCACAAGAGTTAGGTATGGTTCATAGCTCTCGTAGTGTGCTAGCCCTAGAACCATACTTGACATCCTTCTAGCTCTTCTAATGTGCTAGAAAGGCCTCTCTATTGTTTTTCATTCCTTTTTTTACTTGTATATGCGTGTTTTGTTGTAGATAGTATTAGATGGTGTATTAGATTATATGATTTGCTAAACAATGATGTTTGGGCAAACCATATTCAATCTAATCCTGTTAGGATGTTTTTATATATATGCGGTTCTAACATTGCCTCTTGTGCGGGTTTATTGTTTAATATTGTGGTTTTGTAGGTTCTCAGCCTGGGGGATTCGTACCTCTGCTCGAAGAATTCCCTACATCCTCTATAGAATCCTTTTTGGAGGTATTTATACATGTTATGTCATTTTTCTTTCTACTTTAGCTTGCATATGCATGTAGTGTCATACGCCTACTAAACTAGGGGCTAAATGTAACATCAAAAATGGTGTACCCTCGCAATTTCATGCTACATTTAACAACCACCTTGGTATTTGCATCCTCCTTTATGCATTTTAGGCTTGTGTTTGCTTCATTTTGGCTCTTTTTCTTAATTTTTCAAAATTTTGTTTTACAGTTTTATGACTCTCCTAGATCATAGAAGATTCATGAGATTCTAAGGTAGATTCACTCATATGCTAGCACCTAGCATGGATGTCTATGCATTGTGCTGGCATCCCACAAAGGTAAAACAATTAGTGAAGCTATTTTTGGACGTGATTGAATAACTCTTGTGGCTACCAAGATTCTCACAACCCCTCTCTTCTCTCCTTTTGTAGATATTCTTTAAGTGAAGGTTTGTTAACCACACGGAGGTTTCGCTGGCCTTTTTCTCTTCCTTTTTTTGTTTCATTTGTTGGAATCATTTGTCGTTGTGCCAAAAGCTTGAGCTATCAATACTCGCTACAAATGCCAGACTTAACCCAAATCCACAAGAGGCTCACTACCATGTCACGAATCCTGAGGTCAGTGTTAAACGCCTCATTGACAAGGGGGCATCTCACTACTAAAAATCCCCCCCTTAATGCAACCCAATGGATTCAAACCTATGACCCATGGCTCTGATACCAATTGTTGGAATCGTTTCCCGTTGCACCAAAAGCTTGAGCTATCAACGCTCGCTACAAACGCCAGACTTAACCCAGATCCATGGGAGGCTCACTACCATGTCACAAATTCTGAGGTCAGCGTTGAACGCCTCACTGACAAGGGGGCAGCTCACTGCTAACATCATTTCCATAACATAGTTGTGTTATTTAGAATTCTATGTTACCTAGATAGTGTTGGGTATGTTCTATATTTGAAACTATGTTGTGCAGGTGTCTTGGGCCAATACAGACCTGGACATTTTTATTTTTGTAATTTTATGCCATCACTTAGCATAGACGTCCCCATGTTGCACTATTATCTAGGACAATGAGCTCCTCCTCTGGGTGACAAGTTCCTGTTTTCCCTCTCTTTTAACTTTTGTATTTTGTTTTGTCAAATTCTATTCATATCTATTTATTTCTAGCATTTTGTTCTTCTTTCCTTCATTTTCAAGCATCTAGTCTAGTTGTTTGCTTTGATTGGAATGTGTAGTGGTTTTGTTAAGACCTAGAGTAGGTTTTATACATCTAAACATTAGATAGTATAGCCCAAGTGTATCATGAGTGAAGAACTCCCTTGATTGAAGACATTTGATTAAGGAGTAGTTTTTCCTACACTACAACTTCATATTAACCCTTTTAGTTGCAACTTTTGTAAGTCAAGGCTAAAGATATTTCAAAACTTGTAACATTTTTCTTTTAGGATTCTCTTGTCAAAGAAATTTTTTCCAAAAACATAAATAACAAACTTTATTTTAAGGAAGGAATTAGTTTTGTGCTTTCTATTTATTTTGTACATTCATGTTTATTTGATTAGAGTTGTCTATATCTTCTCTTGCACCTTTGAGATATCTTGAGTATTTAAATCAATCTAATCATTTATGTTACACTTGATTATTCTCTTTCCTTGCACCATTGTGTGATCTTAAAAATCAAAAGTGATTATGTCTTCTTTCTTTTTCTTTTTAAGGGTTTAGAGACTTAGATTTCATCACCAAGAGTTAGTCAAAGCTCATGTTCTAGTGGGAAATATACACTATTTGAAGGAGTTGTTGCTTTTAGCTAAGTGATTATATGTTTTAAGCATACTGTGAAGTGAGGTGGTTTCATCCCACCAATACCTAGGTCTTAGACAACACCCTTATAACACAGATTTGGGCCTCAAGTACTTTTAGGTATATAGAGGCCTCCCTTAGTGGAACCTTGTACTAGCCTAGATTAGAAAAACTACTAGTTATTTGTAACTTGTGATGCATCAGTAAGCAGTTAGCCCCATGAATTTACTCACCTTATACCTTTGTGTATATTGGTGATCTCACAAGACAAATGCACCCAAGTGATTAGAGTAGGTTGTTGTGTCTTCTTTGTCTTCATCTTCGTGTTAAACCCATACTAAACTAAACTTTCAAAACTAAAATATCAAAGTAAAACTAAAAACTAGGTCCAAAACCAAAAACCAAAATACATTTTTATGTCACCCATAAATAGACTTGAATCAAAACTTAACATGGAATTCAATGAAGAGAATATTTTTCTCCTAGGATACCCATCTATCCAAAATCAAACGAGTTGCTAACTTCTTGTTGATGAAGTTGTGAGTGCTTCTTAATCTATCAATAATGTTAATCTCTCTTTCTTCAAGAACCCCACCACATTGAGAGTTTGTGGAGAACAAACTCCAACAAGTGCATGACAAGAAATAATTGGGTGAGTATCTCTTGATTCCTCATCTAACTCATTGTCACTCTCTACTATTTATTCCTCCTCTTCTTCCTCACTCTGCCCTTTAATATAGAATAATTTCTTTTTTGTGCAAGTATGTCTTCGACTATATTTTCTATCACAATTAAAACATAACCCTTTTTCTCTCTTCTCTTCAATTTGTTGTGGCATCAATCTACTAGGTTGAGGAAGTGACTATGTAGAAGTACTTTTATCTCTTACATTTACAAAACCTTGCCTTTTATTAACCATAAATTTTTCATCTACCCACCTTTCCATTATCATTACTTGGGAGATAGAATTTGGATAAAACATGCATACCCCATTTTGATGTGATTCTTTAAGCCTCTAAGGAATAACTCCAACAAATTTTCTACTTCCACATTTTCCACTCTTAAGGACAAAGTGTGGAATTGATGAATATAATCCTTAACCGTACCTATTTGCCTTAATTTTGTAATCTATCTGAAGTAGCTATCCATAAGATTGTCCCCATAATGTGTAGTGAGTTCCTCTCGGAAAATGGACCAAGTGACAACACATCCCTTCTTTTTCTTTTCTTTACATAGCCAACAATACCAAATGAATTGGTTAGGTTCCAAGTATAAGGAATCCATGGACACCTTTTGTTGACAAGTAACATGGTGAATATCAAATAATTTCTCCATTTGGTGGAGCCAATTGATAGGATCTTGACCATCAAACTTTTGCATATCCATCTTTGGTATGAATTTCCTATCCATAGAATGATTGAAGTGCTGATCCATCTTGAGATTTTATTCAAACCTAAAAGCACCCTTCCCCTTAGGAGACTACTCATCCTCCCAATCTTGGTGGTATGACTCCTTATGTTTGGGATATCTAATATGTTGGCCAAAAAAAATTTCTCAATCATTTTATTGATATCACTTGACTTAGCCATCATTTTCACAATATCACTTGACTTAGCCAATCCTTGCATTCATTCTAACATAATTAACAAGATTTCATCCTCTATATTGTTGGTTTTTTTTCTAAATGTGCTCAAAAATATATTAATTTTATTTATGAACCATCTCCTCATTTTCCACATCCTCAATGCCTGGAGATTTTCTAGGTGTGACAACATTCTTTTTGCCTCTTGTTGCAGGCTCCACAATGATGAGAAAAAAATAATTTTAGAATAAATCACACAGAACAATTCTAATTGATCTTAAATTTTTACTATAACTTACTAGGGCCTAGATCTCACTTTCTAAAACAAATCTCTAATAAATTAGTTAATTTGCATCCTTGAGAGTGAAATTGTTAGAAAACCTAATTTTGCAATAACTTCCTAAAATATGATCTAAATGACATCAAATCTAGACTGTAGTAGATTAAATGTGTCCTTGCAAAACCCACTAAAAATCTTGAAAATATTCACCAAAATAAGAGAGATATGCACTTCATAAAATGACCTCCCAAATTTAAATAAAAATGTCTTTTTTTGCCTTTACGGTGCCAAGATCATGCTCTAATACCACTTGTAATGAAACAAATTGCACAATAGAAGAACATAATAGGAAATATGCTACAAATACTTGATAATCATATGCCACTTTGAGGGGTCAACCTCAAAAAGTCTCTAATGAAGAACACAATTCACAATATAATGATAATGACTAACCTCTACCTCCTATATATACCATACTCCATACTCAAGCCTTAGATATCACCTAGGACGACTTAGATACCAAAATATATCACCTAGGATGACATAAATTCCTATATAAGTCTATATAAATGATTATATAACTTAATTAAGAGTTAAGCTAGCTACAAGCCAACTACTCGTAACCCTATACCAATGTAAGATTAAGGGTGTAGAAAATAATGTTATCTAATGTAATTAATGAACCCTAATATGATATGGAACTATAAAAACATGGATCAATCAATGGTCCAAAATAAATTCCATAATCAATATCATATATAATAAAATAATAAGAAACCTCATTAGAATTATAATCAATTTCAATGTGAGGTTCTTTTCCTCTTCATTGTCACTCAAGTCTAACTATCAAGTTGTGTCCTCTAGTTATTAGCCTATTCCATGATGTTTTCTAGTTTGTCTTAGTTCAAAAAATTATCTATAACATTGTTCATTCTTGTCTAATCCATTAATTTATATCAAATCTTTTTTATAAGATTATATCCAAGGCCATAAATATATTTAAAGGATGACTTAGGTGGAAGTGATGGTGAGTCAAAAGATGTGTCACTTTCACATAACACACTTCCTTTGTGTCCTTATATGCCTCATGTGTTTTTCATAGATAGAGGGACCCATGATACCATAAGCCTCAGGATCCACATGATACTCATCAACACCACAAGGTGTAAAGTCTAATGAGCCAAATTCATCTTTGTGTAAAGTGCTATAGTTATGTGTTAACTTGGTTGATTTTGTGTAATGCAATTCTTAGATTTATCCATTAGTGTGAACTTATTGTATGGATAAGGATCTAAAGGTATGCATGGGATATATGGTGATCTAGGATCAAGTGATGAAATAGAATTATGAGGGGATAAGGGAACATGGGGTGAACTAGGATCTATGGTGTGGGAAGATGAAACATGAGGAGCAGGTGAACTAGGTGGGGATTAAGTGGTAGTGGATGGAGGGGGAATGTATTCATTCCTAGGTCTAAGGTAGTTGTAAGATCTAGGATAGGAGGAATGAAAGAAGCTAGGTGTTTAACGTCAAGTTGACGGGATGTGAAGAAGGTAGCAAATGTAGGATAATGGGTATAATGAACTAGGATGATGGATAAAGAGAGAGATGATGAAGGAAGATTAATGAAATATAAGATATGGTTGAGGGTTTGTGTGTAGGTGGCTAAGAAGGAGGAAAAGTAATTAGGGTCTAAGAATCTTAGATGCAATGCACAAAGATTATTGGAATCCATTCTAGGGTAACTAAGGCCAAAGTCCTAAGAGGAATAGAAAGGAGAATGTGAGTACCAACAAGTTCACCTAAATGAAAACAAACTTGTACTCTTTAAAAGGTTGGACTAGTAGGATCTATCAAGTTCAACAAAATAAAATAAAGAAAAAAGATAAACCTTTTCTAAATTTACATGGTTTGGTTATGTGTGTAATATGTGTAAATAAGATGTGAATTAAGGCTATGCCAAGGTAAAATAATTGCAAATTAAAGTATCCTAAGGCCATCTCCAACTATCCAAACCTTAATTAACAACCTGTAAAGTATGCATTCCAAAACAATAATTACTGAAGTAAATAATCCACTTATTTACATTAACTCAAAGTAAAAAGATAGATCTTATATATATATATCAACAATAATGACATTACATCTTACAAATCTATGTGTCATAACCAGGTGTTAGCACTATAAAAGAATATACAAGATACATCTTAGACTCTCATGCCATAAGCTATCTCAAAGAATAATAAGGTACAATAATCAAATACAAGTAATGAATAAGAACTAAATCACTGTCTCCAGCCGTCACTAACCCACATGGTCATCCTCAAGCCTAGAGATGGGAACATGGCCCAGGCACTTTTTTGCCAAACCATGAAGCAATTACACTTCCCTATCCAAATCCTTCATGACATGAAGGATACCCATGTTGAACACATCCGAAGATTGAGAGGGGGGTTGTATCAGTCTATTCTTAAACTTTAAATCAATTCCATTCACAGCTTAAACTTCAAATCATTTAACCAAGAGAAGAATAATAGAAAGTAAAACATGCACCACACAAAGACACTAGGATTTTTACATGGAAAACCCAATGAGGGAAAAACCACGATGAGGATAAACTCACAATATATAAAGCTCACTGCTATAAAAACTACAACTTTGTTTTAGGGCTACAACCCAAGGAAGCTACTACTCCATGTTGGACTTGTAGATTAAGGCTACAATCTTAGGACAAGATACAAGGACCTACTGAAGAGACTCATTGTCTGATAGCATAATACATGAAAATTACAATAGAAACATGAACTGCTGTAAAGAAGGCATTTGACATATGCCGATGTTGTAGTCCCTTATTTCACTCAATTACACCATCACCATGACTTCACACACTTCATGATTAACACATTCCCTAATCTATCCTCTTCTTACTCATAAATGATTTTTTTCTTCTATAAACACCCTCCGCAACAACTCAAAACTTCAATTAGATTAGCATCAAGATGATCTTTAGATGAAATGTGTGATACTGTATAGGTCATCTCAAAACGCATACATTATGAAGAGAAAATGAGTTGTGCATCACAACACATGGCATAACAGGGCCAAATACATCACAACATATCCTTCAAAGTAAAATTAATTAATCAAGATTAGCCACAAATGAAGGGAACCAGACTGTCGACCCAAAAAACATCAACATTACCCACCATTTATCTTCACACCATCAGGGAGAGACCAAAAACATCTGGCAGACCAAAATGTGAGTAATATACTTTATCAACTATACCCTTACAACCTTCTCCTGAAGTATTTGATCATTATATGTTGCCACAAGAAGATAACCATATTGAACTACTGAAAACAAAGCATCCTTAACTGACTGTGACCCATCAATACTTAGGATATTGCGTTGCGGTTCACCAAAACATCTAAAACACATATGGATGCACTCATACATCACTCAAAAAATATCTCCAAATCCGCTTAGCCATTTCTATCACTCTAGAGGAATGCAGAGCATTCCAACAAACCTTCATCATTACTTTATTCTTCTAGAGTGTAGCCTGGAACTCTGTCACTTATAACTTTTATTGCAGAAGGTTTAATGACTTGAAATCTTGGATATAACACCTTCACATCTTGACCAACATATCTTCTGAACTGCAAGACTAAATATTTATTTGCAGAAGGATGCAAACCAAAGCACCATGGCTCTACCTTAAAGTATACACTGTGAATGCCTTAGCAAAAATTCTACAACTTATCTCTAAGTGTAGTACATCACACTGGTAAGATATCAATGTAGGGATACTAGAAACATATTGAAGCTGTATACGCCTAAAAATGACACAAATCATCCTAAATAAATATTCTAAATATTTATTCCATTCTTCTATTAATTAAATAAATATTCCAAATTTATTTAATCAATTCACTATCTCACAATTAAATAAATTCTATTTATTTAATTAAAATTCTTCTATTTATCCTTCACAATTAAATAATCATAAATTATTTAATTAATCCTATTTCTTCTATCCTAAAGTTCTAAATTCAAAATTCCACATCACCTTTACACCTCACCTTTTCCACCTCACCTTGTCCACCTCATCAGGTTGCACATGTAATTAAATATATTTAATATTTAATTATCTTATTTTCCCTCACCCACATGGCCTATTTCTTCTCCAATCAGAGGTCAGTTAACCAATCAATCAAGTCTGTTAACTAACCTGTCAGTTGAGTCAAATCCTCAATCAATCCAGTCAGTTCCACAATCCACTCTTCTAACTGATCAATCAATTCTGTTAACAGACCAGTCAATGGAGTTAACTCTCCAATCAGTTTTGTCACATCCCACCTTTCATGATGGAGCTGGGACACTTGTCACATTTCCACTGGTTGCACATTCCTCAACCATCCTCAACCGTTGATCTTCATATCTTCTCTCAACCGTTGATTCCTATTCCTCCGGGTCTATAAATGAAGCTTCATCCCTTCATTCTAATCATCCAGGCTTTTGACATCGTTACTCTGCAGAAATATCACCAGCGCGCCTTTGGCACCCATTTGTCATCCACAAGCTTGAGATCACCATTGTTGCATTGGAGCTCACCTTCATTGCATATCACACTACAGCCGTTCACCATCGACTTCCTCCAACAGCTTTTAAAAGATTGCACTCTCTGAGGGCTCATCTCATCTGCGAAAGGACGATTCGTGATAGGCGAACAACAGAAGTTTTGAAACGGAAGAGGTTTGCTGTGTTTGTTCATTGCTTTGTTTACTTGAATCTTCTTTGTTTCTCTATTCTGTTGATGTTTGGGTCATCTGTTATTCATTTGATTGATGCACTATTTTACCCTCACATTTTTGGCGCCCACCGTGGGGCCGTTGCCCCTTTATTTTACCGTTTTTGAGCTTTTTTGAAAGCAGGTTCCGTACAGACCCCGCAGAGTCACGCACAGGTTCTTTCGGCGCATCTGTTCATTTTTACGGCGCTTTTGAAGACTGTTACGGCGCTTTTGTAAAACTGTGCATTTGTTGACTGTAACGGCGCTTTTATGTACTGTTGCTGCGCTTTTGTTTAAACTGCGCATTTGTTGATTTTTGCTGCGCTTTCATATAATATTGCTGCGCATACGTTAAAACGGCGCATCCCTTGTCTGTTACAGCGCTTATGATGACTGTTGCTGCGCATACGTTAAAACTACGCATCTGTTCATTTTAACGGCGCATCTGTTCATTTTTACGGCGCATTCATTAATGTTGCGCTTCTGTTGATTACTTCTGCGCATCTGATCACTGAAGCTGCGCATTTGTAACTGACTCAAGTTTTGGTTCTTTTCTAGGGTATTTTGCTAACGCTAACCCTTTTGCAGGTGTTTGCTGGAGCGGTTTTGCAGGTTAGGCTCGGGTTCAGTTACATGTAGTTGCATCTAACTAGCTCACCTTTCATTTTTTTTGGGAAAGAGTAAAATGGTTGTTCATTACAAATCTTCATCTAGTCTTAATTAGGGAGGAAGTAACTGGTTTATTTCATGCTTGCATTGCAAACAAACTTCCAAGTTATTGCTATCTAAGACTTAAAATTGAACTCACAACTGCATTCTGGAGTTAAAATGAACCATTGCTATATCGTGAGACCTGAATTTCAAAGTTAACAATCTCGTGCAACGTGGACTTAAAATTGAACTCACAACTGCATTCTGGAGTTAAAATGAACCATTGCTATATCGTGAGACCTGAATTTCAAAGTTAACAATCTCGTGCAACATGGACTTAAAATTGGACTCACAACTGCTTTCTGGGACTTAAAATTGAACCACTGCAATATTGTCAAAATCACTTCAAAGTTTTGTTTGACTAGCTTAGCCCATTTAGTTTTTATCTTTTTAACTAGGGTGGATTAAATCAGTGTATTCTGTGATTGCGAATGACAATAGGCTTATGCTCTCCCCTCTTCTGGGTGATCAGAATGCCAGACTTGTCATTCTACTTGTCTAACCTTTAGGAGGGGCCTGCCCTTGGATACACGCTTGTCCAAGCGGGAACGACCCTGAGTGGTAACAGGCTAACGCCAAGCCCTACCGAGCCACTTAAAATAAATTGTGCTTGAGGTGAAAACCTCCTGCAACGAGTGCTGTTATGTTACACCGACGGCCAACCTCCCCCAAAACCCTCTCAGGCGCAACCCTGTGAGGCTGGGAGACTCCATAACGGAGAGTAGCGCCGCCGCACGTGTAACCACTTGAACGGTTGCCCGAATTACAAACCTCTTGTTTTAGTGGCCCAAATCCCTTATAATCCATTTCTCGCCTAGGATTTTGTACTTGCTTTTGTCTAAAATAGAGTCGAAAAACTACAAAAACAATGAAAAACTACAAAACATTCTTTGTGCTTGCTGTGTTTTCTTGCTAAATTAATTCATAAAATCATATCAGGAAGACTTATTCCAGCTAAAAATTACCCAAAAACAGAGAAAAATCCCAAAAATACCAGAGCTGCGCATATATCCATTTCTGCGGCGCATATACAGCGACTTGCTGCGCTTTTGTACCGACTTACGGTGCTTTTGTACTTTCTGCTGCGCATATACTCTGTTCTGCTGCGCTTTTACAGAGACTTGCTGCGCATATACGCCGACCTGCTGCGCATATACTTTTCTGCTGCGCATTTGCATACTGTTACCGCGCATACATACCTCACCAGAGCGGCGCTTATACTACGACTTACTGCGCATTTACGTATTCTTGCTGCGCATTTGTTTCTGCGCATGTGTGACAGTGAGCATCTGCTCTATTTTTGAGAAATTTTCGTCAGCTGTTCGGAGTACCCATTTCAGCCTAGTTCCATTTTCCGAGGTCAGAATCAACCTTGCAGTCAACTTTCACACATTTCACCCGTTTCTCTCTCTTTCGAAGGTCCTCCCCATCGTCATTCTGTCCCATACCGATTCGACATAGGTCCTTCTTTAGTGAGTTCACGTAAGCCTAGTAGGTCACAGTACCTTTTGCTAGTAGTCTTGTTGGACGACTCAGCCCTACACAGTGAGACTGGTATCGACTACCCTTGCTAGTGGCTAGAGTCTTGTGTCAACCGTCTTACCTGAAGTCATTGAGCGAGAGAACCCTTTGTCCAAGTCTTGTCCTAGATATCCCATTCATTACAGTCTTAGTCGGCATCTTGCCAAAATTTCTAATCCTTGTCCATTCCGTCCCACCCCACCTTGCATGGTTCTTACTTGATCCCAGTACAACAAGCTAACTGAAATGGCCGACCCTTCCGATCACATCGCCCCACCACACGATGATGATGAAGAATTTTCTCGTGAAGAATTAGTGGCACACATGCAAGATAGCAAATTCCAACGCCTAGTGGAGCGAGTACTCCTTGAGGATCCCACCAAATATTTCCATCACCTTGCTAGTCTCGGACTCAAACTCCCCGCAGACTTTGACATTAGCTCCATCATGGAAAATGCAGACAATGAACATGAGAGGGACACAAATGACACAGTCCCAAAGGCACATGAGAGAGGCACAAATGACACGGTCCCCCAGGCCAATACAAGCGGAAAACAACACATAGATCAAAATACTCCTATAGCGGATGTGAGACAACAAATTGAGAGTCTCCAGCGAGAAATCTCCAACCTTAAGATCGGCACCAGTTCCAAGAACTACTCCTTGGAAGATATAGCACCGTACCCCTTTGACAGAAGTGTGGTCATGAAACCTTTCCCCTTTCAGTTCGGAATCCCGAAATTTGATAAATACAAAGGGAAGGGGGATCCTAGAGATCATATCAGGGAATTCACTGCAGCATGTTTAGAGGTAGCTCACAACGAGACCTACTTAATGAGACTATTCCCAAGATCTTTAGGGGGTCAGGCTATGGAGTGGTTCTCGCGTCTTCCACCTGGAATCAAAACTTTTGATGAACTTGTCAATAAATTCATAACGCACTTCTCTTACAACATAGAACACGAAGTATCTATGCTAGACCTATGCAACACCAAACAAAAAGGTGGTGAGTCTTTCGCCACCTTCTTACAACGATGGCGACAGCTAGCTAGCAAGTGTTCTTACGACATGCCTGAGAAACAACTATTGGAAATGTTTGTCCACAATTGGAATCCCGATATTAGTTATCAGATTCAGATACAATGCCCTACCTCATTCACCAAAGTCATCGAAATGGGGCTATTCATTGAGAAAGCTATGATCGCTAAAGGAACTCTCAAGCTCTACAAGGACACACCTCCTTCCAATTACACAACTGACAAGTCAAAGTTTTGGACCAAGAACAAGAATGTGGTCAACGATGGAGTAGTGGATGCCAAGGCGGCAGCCCCTAAACAACAACCCATATTCACTCTTAAGGAAGAAGCAAATAACGGTGTACTCAACAAGCCACCCCCTCGGGAATCTAGACCTTGGTTCAATTCGAACCCAAGGAGAAAATTCACGCCGTTAGGAGAATCTCAAGAGTCTGCCCTCAGGAAGTTGTTGGCTAACAATGAAATTTCTCTACCGCCAACAAGTGACTATGAGCCTATAGTCAAACCTCCCTATTGGAAGGACACAGACTATTGTGAGTATCATCGAGGAAGGGGGCACACAACCAATAATTGCATCCGTCTTAAAAACGTCATACAAGATATACTGGACCAAAATTAGGGAGGAACGCAACAGCATACCTCCAATGAATCTCATGTGGCCTACCGAGATCCTCTCCTAAACCACAACCGGCCCTATAACAACAATCACAATGGCGGCCACCACAACAATGGTCACAATGGCAACAACTCCAATGGTCATAACAATAATGACAACAATCGTAACAGGCCAAACCAGAACAGTGGGTCGAGTAATGCTAACTATGCAAGCGTTCCCTTTGAGTACACCATTAACTGCATTTCTGAGCATGTTCCGCAAGTCAACGTCATATCCCCCAACCAACAACCAGGACCTAACGGAACTGGTTGTAGTATAATTACCCGCAGTGGTAGAGTCACGATCAACACCACTCCTCCAAGGTCGTCGCCGTCTTCGTCCAACCCCCGCCCATATAATGTCATCGACCAATTGCAAAAGACTCCGGCTCATATTTCTATATTGGAGCTCCTGCGTCTATCTCCTTCTCATAAGGAGATTCTTGAAAAAGCCTTAGTGGAGACTACTGTCCCCACTAACCTAGCCCAAGAAAAGTTTCAAACCATGGTGGGTAACTTGACATCCTCCCCTTCCATATCATTCACAGAACAAGATGACCTTTCCATGTCCCAACCCCACAACACTCCTCTACACATTGTCGCATTCGTACACAGGCACCGCATCAAGAGGGTCCTCATTGATGGGGGTGCCGGTTTGAATATTTGCACTTTGAAGCTAGTCCTTGCATTGGGGTTCTCTGAACAGGCAGTGGACCCGCGGAGAAAGATTACCATAAAGGCCTATGACAAGGAGGAACACACCACAAAGGGCACGGTTGTCCTACCCATTCAAGTGGGACCGGTAATTAAAGATGTGGTGTGCCAAGTCCTTGATCGGGAGCTTGCTTACAATATTCTACTAGGGAGACCATGGATCCATGCCATGAAAGCTGTCCCCTTCACCTACCATCAGTGCATAAAGTTCCCACACAATGGCAAGCAGGTCACCATACACGGCGACCCCGATCCCTACCAGCATTGCAACTCATTCCAAGCCAAACCGGAATGTGTCATTCCCAACAACCGAGCCCATATCTCCCCCACTCCGCCACAAGACCATACTGCTGAAGCTTCCTCTTCACAGCCCAAACCAATGAAAATCACCATAAAAGAAAATGGTGTGGGGGAATACCAGATTGAGCATAGCCTCAACCTTGCAAAAATGCCCTTGTCTCCTCGCTCCTTTGGCCAGCCCAAACATCAACCCAGGCATTTTCCAAAGCCCTCTGCTCCTCCTACAACTCCCGCAAACCCCTTTGTAAAATGGGGGACCTTATCCGATGAATCAGAGGAGCGAGATCTCTTACAATGGCTCTATGCCGAAGAAGAAAACACATCCCAAGATCCACCCAAACTCCCTACAGAGCTCTATGGGCGAGGTGAAACCATCTTGCATAGGATGGGATATGAAGGACAAGGCCCCATCGGCCTCAGAAAAGAGGGGATCATCGAACCTATACAACCCTCTTCCTCCTCTTCGGCTAGAAACACGACTGGCCTAGGCTACAAAGGTAAAGGTAAAGCCAAAGAAAATGCCTGCCTAGTGGAGACAATTCAAACACTACAAGGGGATAGTGATGCAGATTCAGATGATTCCAATCAGTATGAATGGGACGAGCTGACAGAACACTCCTACGATGATAAGGAGATTGATACCATCCAAACCCTTAGCCCATATCATGAGAGACAAACGCAACGGGACAGACCGCTGGAGTCTGATTTGCCCCTCCCTGAAGTTATGGCTTTCGAGGAAAGTATCGATTCCATTGCGATAAACAACCTGGAAGAAAGTACCACCCAGAACACTACCCCCACCTGTGCTCCTAGTATTTCCATCCACACTATCAACGAATCAGGTCTTTCATCCGACTCCCTTCCCCTCTTACACCCTGAGCTTATTGACTGGGACCTGAAAGGGACCCCTCAATTAGATGTGTTCCAGAACGATGATGCCTACATTGACTATATGGGACTTCGAGATCATTTACCAAAAGGAGATCATAAAGCCGGTTTCACTATCGAACTCAATACTGTAGCATACTTTGGGGAGGGTGCCAAGCCTTCTAGTCGCAAAAATGTAAAGATCAAAAAGGGATCTGACGGTGAAAACCGCCATGCGGCAGTGTCAGATCATAAAACAGTAAAAAGAAAGGACGTATCTGAAGGTGAAAACCCAACTGTGGCACCTGACGATGGATTGCTTGACACCCTCCCAAGTGACATGTATCAAGAAAGGTCGCAGATCGTGGTAGAACCAACAGAGCCGGTGAACATTGGATCTGAAGAGCAGCCTAAGATAATCCACTTTGCAAAATCTCTCACGCCACCTGAGAAAACCAGGTTTGTACCATTCTTTAAAAAGAAGAGAGGCAGTTTTGCTTGGTCATATGCCGACATGCCAGGTTTGGACCCAAACCTGATTCTACATCACTTGCCATTGGATCCAGGGGTGAAACCCGTAAAGCAAAAACTGAGAAAAATGCATCCCCATATTGCCCTCCTGGTCAAGGAAGAACTCAAGAAATTGTTAGACGTGGGGTTCATCAGGGCCATTGATTACCCCAAATGGATATCAAACATCGTACCAGTGTCTAAACCAGACGGCAGGGTTCGACTATGCAACGATTTTAGAGACTTAAACAAAGCATGCCGCAAGGATGACTTTCCCTTGCCCAACATCGATATCATAGTCGACCTCACGGCGGGACATACAATGTTGTCACTTATGGATGGATTCTCAGGGTACAACCAGATCAAAATAGCACCAGAGGATCAGCACAAAACCGCTTTCACTTGTCCATGGGGTACCTTTTGCTGGAATGTCATGCCGTTTGGGCTGAAAAATGCAGGTGCTACATACCAGCGGGCCATGACAACTATATTCCACGACATGATGCATGTGACCATGGAAGATTATGTTGACGACATCTTGGCAAAATCACTCACCAGGGACTCACACCTGGACACATTAGAGAAAGTCTTCCAACGGCTGGACCAATTCCAAGTAAAGTTGAACCCGAAGAAATGTGTGTTTGGGGTCACATCAGGCAAACTGCTAGGCTTCATCGTGTCAGCAAACGGCATAGAGGTAGACCCGGCCAAGGTCAAGGCAATCATGGACATGCCTCCGCCCAAAACTCTAACACAGTTGAGATCCTTACAGGGCAAGCTACAGGCCATCCGCAGGTTCATCTCACAGTTGGCCGACAAGTGCCATCCTTTCAGCCACCTTCTACATAAGAACGTTCCATTTAAATGGGATGAGCAGTGCGAAGAGGCATTCCACAAGCTCAAGGAGTACCTCACGAATCCTCCTATACTCATGCCTCCGATCCAAGGAAAACCTTTGATCCTCTACATATCCGCTACACCTACTGCTCTTGGGGCTCTCCTAGCGCAGCAAGACTATGAGAACAAGGAAAGAGCTGTGTACTATATCAGTCGAACCTTAGTGGGCTACGAGCTACAGTACTCACAGGTGGAACGTTCATGCCTTGCGGTGGTTTTTGCCTCACAAAAACTCTGACACTACATGTTGGCACATCCTGTCAAACTCATTGCCAAGATCGACCCACTAAAATATCTTCTCAGCAAGGCAGCTCTCACAGGGCGACTAGCCAAATGGGTTATGCTTCTTAGCGAATATGATATAGAGTATGTGGATAGAAAAGCCATCAAGGGGCAAATCATCGCAGACCAACTAGCTGAGGCACCATTACAGGACACTTCACCAATGCAGTTTGAGTTCCCCGATGAATCTCTATTCACTCTGTCCACATCTCCTTGGAAACTCTACTTCGACGGGTCTTACACCAACCATGGATCGGGGGCGGGTATCTTGTTCATCACTGCCCAAGGCGACACAATTCCAAAGTCCTACAGGTTGTTATTTCCATGCACTAACAACATAGCAGAGTATGAGGCTTTGGTAATTGGTCTCAAGATGGCCACTGAGTGGAAAATTCAAGCACTACATGCCTATGGTGATTCTCAGCTTGTCATAAACCAGGTCAACGACGAGTATCAGACCAAAGATGAGAAGCTCATCCCATACAAGCGAATGGTCGACGATCTCAAAGAACACTTTGGGACCATCTCGTTTGAGCAAATACCCAGGATAGAGAACAAAGCAGCCGACGCAATGGCGACCATAGCCTCTCTTCTTGAGATACCTGAACAGGAGTCACGGTATGAGTTCCGAGTAGAAACAATTCGACAGCCGGCTTATGATCTCCTTGAAACCCATTCCATCTGCCACCTAGTGGGATCTGATTCACCTTGGTACGGTAAGACCTACACTTACCTCAAGGACAATATCCTTCCTTTGGACCTCTCTTCCAACCAAAAATGAACCTTCATCCGACAAGCCTCCCGTTACACCATTATCGCCAATACCCTTTACCGACGTGGTCTGGATGGTACTTTACTCCGTTGTCTAGAACAGGAAGAATCTATTACTGCCTTGCGAGACGTGCACGAAGGGATCTGCGGAACACACTCCAGCGGTCCTTCCTTAGCTAAGAAACTCATGCGTTTGGGTTATTACTGGCCCAATATGGAAATGGATTCATATCAGTTCGTCAAAAAGTGCAGACAATGCCAGATACATGGGAACCTGATTCATGCACCTGCTCAGGAGTTGAGACCTCTAACGACACCCTGGCCCTTTTGCCAGTGGGGACTAGACCTCGTAGGAAAGATTCATCCGCCTTCTTCCAACGGCCATAAATTCATCATAACCGCTACTGAATACTTCACAAAGTGGATTGAAGCCGTTCCCTTATCAACCGTCACAGGAAAGCAAATTTCCTCTTTCATTCTGAATTACATTATCTGCCGATATGGCATCCCTTCATCCATCATAACGGATAACGGGAGACCTTTCAAAAATCAAGATGTCCAGGAACTTTGTGAACGGTTCAAGATCCAACATCGCTTCTCCACCCCATATTACCCCCAAGGTAACGGCCAAGCTGAGGCATCCAACAAAACCATTCTGAAACTCCTAAAGAAGACTGTCAATGAAGCCGGTCGCGATTGGCACGTCCAGCTCAATCCCGCTCTGTGGGCCTATCGAACCAGCATACGCACTCCCACAGGTGCTACACCCTACGCCCTCGTCTATGGTTCCGAAGCCATCCTTCCTATTGAGGTCGAACTCCCCTCCCTTCGGGTGTCGTTGAAAGGTCTCATCTCAGACGAAGAGTACAGAGTCACCAGATTGCAAGAGCTAGAACTGCTAGAGGAACGACGCCAGAAAGCTTTTGACCATCTCAAAGCCTATCAACAGATGATGTCAAGAAGCTACAACCACAAGGTTAGACCGAGATGCTTCAAGGTTGGGGACCTCGTCCTAAAAGAGAACCCTCGCAATCAGCAGGACAGAGAAAAGAAAGGTAAGTTCGAGCCTAACTGGCTTGGACCCTATGTAATTGTATCAGCTTACAGATCGGGGGCATATCAGTTGGCCACATCAGAAGGTGAGTTGTTTGATGATCCCATCAACAGCATGCACCTTCGCAGGTTCTATACCTAAGAGAACCCCAATGCAAGGGGGCACAATAAAGTCAAAAAAATCATAAAATCCAAAAAAAAAATCCAAAAAAAAAAAAAAAAAATCCAAAAAAAAAAAAAAAGGTAGCAAGCATACCAAAAAAAAAAAAAAAAAAAAATCGTCCTTTGGTGAAAACCTGGCAAACAGGCGCCTTGGATAGGTATCATGGGGAAAACCTGGCAATCAGGCGTCATGTTACTTTCTAGCTTCTCGTGCAAATAAAAGCAAGTGATGAAAACCTGGTAAACAGGCGTTACTTGTGACAAACCGCATTCTCCATCTTTGGGAATCCAATCACCTTGAGCCCATTCTCTCTCTATTTTCCCCATTCGACCCATATCCATCCCACAGTAAACACTTGACAGTTACCTATCATGGCTTGATACTCAGCTTGTGGCCTTGTCAACCAAGGTTTTGTCCCATATCGTCCCCTCGAAGTGAGCCTAGCATAATGTCTCTCGTCAGTATCTGTGGTCCGAGTCCGTGAACTACGTTGCCTCTGCGCCGTCACGTAGGCAAGGCCATTATTCTAATGCGCCCCCGAGGCTTCCATCTCTCCCAAGGTCCCATTTGTCTCCCCTCTTGTCTTCATTCTTGTCGTCTTTCTTCTAGTCCATCCATGGTCCATTAGGGTTTACCCCGAACTACGTTGCCTCTGCTTCGTCACGTAGGCAAGGCCATTTAGCAATGAGCCCCCGAGGCACTAGGTCAGTCCCTTAGGGTCCGTCTTCTCAATAAGGATAGTGCAAACACCCGCGCTTCAAGCAGAAACCTTGACTATGACCATCTTAACCCATCCAATGCAAAGCAAATACCCAAGGTCTTCTAAATGATTTTATGAAAATTAAGGCAAGACATAAACACATATCAACGCACATATGCTTTTGTAGATTGGAAACTAGGGTTAAGTTACAGAGTCTTGATTTTTGCTATCATACCTTCCTATGCTACTCAAGGATGCCACAAGCTAGAGATGCTATGATGGGGGCATGATTACTTTCTTCGTTTGCTATTTGGGGATTAAACTTTAGTAATGTGAAGCCTTGTCTTAGGACGTGATCGGCAAAAGATCGTCGAGGACATCAAAGGTCTAACATGAACGGGGGCAATCCTTGCTTGTTGAAATGCAAGAGGTACTCAGGTCATCTAGATTCAATTTTGACTAGATGCTTGTCTTAACTTGCTAAATCCCAATCCATGTAAGCGATGCTCAGGTCATCTCGGTTCAATTATACCTCGATGCTTGTATTCACTTACAACATTTCAGAAAAATACCAAAAACAAAATGCCCAATGATGAAATAAAGCAATCTAAAAGCAAAGCATCCGTCCTATATCCATACACCCATCCATACAATCCTCATTATTCAAACTATGCAGAGTAACGATATCAAGAAAAATTCCTAAGTCATTCTTTCGTAACCATCCCTCTATCCATCATGTCATTCTTCTGTCGATAGCGTACACTTGGACATCACAAAAACAAGGCATATAGGAGCATATCATATCATTCGTAGAAACTAGTCATGCACATGATTAGGTTAGTATAGTACACCATCCAATGCATTAGGTCACCAATACATTTGCATCACATCTTAATCTTAAAAGCCCAGAAAATCAAACAACATAGCTAAGTACATCACATATATAGTTACATCACCCCATAGTACTCATGTTACAAATGCATACATTCAAAACATTACATCATATAAGTATCCAATAGCATCTCACATATCTATACAACATCATAACATAGAAATAGTGTTCCATACACACATCTGCATTAGCCCATTTACACAACACCTATACAGCATCATAACATAGAAATCATGTTCCATACATATACATTTGCATCATCACAAGAACATCATATTAACTTTGCATTCATTTGTCACATTAAATCATATAGACATCATATAGCAGCATATCAAAGTATTTCTCGTATAACATCATATAAACCATCTAACTATGCAATAGAACCACATCATGCAATAGAAGTAATCATCTCATAAACGCATGCAATAGATACACAAAGCTGCATCATCATCCATACTATCATATACAAGGATGTCCAAATGTACAATATCACCATCTCTCTCAAAATCAAAGTGTCATATACAATATACGTCTAAATAGACGGTGATACATGTCCCAAAATGTACAAAATCTGGTCTCTGACTACCCCTGCGGCTGTGAGCCACCACTGCCGGCTCCTGACTGCTGAGGTCCCATGACAGATGCCCCTGACTGGGATGGACCTGCTCTGTGAGCCACCCCAGACTGAGTCCTGAAACTCCCTGCCCTCTGGCTCGCCGACACGGCACCATGGTACAAGCCTCGGTAGTACTGTACCTGCTGCTGTGCTCTGGCTAAGTCTGTCTGTGCCTGTGCCAACTGCGTCTGCAACTGGCCTACCTGTGCCTGTGCCTGCTGCACCTGCCCAACCAAAAATGTACTCGCTGCATCTGTGCCCATGGCAGCTACTGCTGCGTCCCTCTCTACTCGGATCAGACGTACCCGGGCATCTGCCATGTCTCGCTCGCGAGTCAAGCCAGCGATCACTGCTGCATCTGTATCTCGCATCCTCTCCACTCTCCTCAGCTGTGCCTGCAGCTCCCGCACCTGTCCTCTCAGGCTGGCTATGGTCCTGTCGTGTGCCTCACCCTGCACCGGCCCCTGTGCTGCCTCTGCCTGTCCTAGCCCCTGCTGCTGGGGCACCTGCTGCTGTGGCACCTGCTGCTGTGGTACCTGCTGGGGTGGTGGCATCTGTGCCTGCTGCTGTCCCTCCCCCTATCCTGGCACTGCCTGCCCAGCCCGGTCTATCCTCCTCCGCTGCCTCGGCCTCTCTGCAGCTCGGCCACCACGTCCTCGTCCTCCTCTAGCGGCCCTCCGCCCTGGGCCGGCCTCTCCCTCCTCCTCTGAGTCCGCCTCGTCAATGCGAGGCACCAGCATACCAGGTCCTGAATATCTCAGAAATGGATGTGCAGTAATCCAGTCCTCATACTCCTGTGTAACCCCAGCATCTGCAATCTCTCGCCTCATATCCCAGGCCACATAAGGCAACTGCTGGAACTCTGCCAGAGCCTCCTCGTAAGAAGCCATCGGCCCCCATCGGACCCTCTCTGCATGTGTCCGTGCAAACATGGCCTGTCCCTGCGGCATGCCCTGTCTCCTGCCGAACTGTCTCAGTACTCGGCCCACCGTCTGCCTCTCCAAGATGTGCCGTGTCCGGCCAATCAACCACCTGGTCTGGAAGCAGAAAGGCAGCTCATCCCCCTCATCGTCCCAAGGCTCGCAGTCCAGATATGGTCGCCAGACGACCACATCTATCCCATCCAACGTATGCCTCCAATACTCCAGCTTCCCCAGCCTGTGCTGGGAAATCACTCCTGCGTAGCCATAGCTGTACGGCTCTCCCCTCTGCCTAGCAAAGACACATATCGACCTGGTCACCGCTATGTGCTCCCACAGCCAAAACTGTAGCAGCAACACCCCAGCCGATAGACTCGTGCTGCGGTGGTACACCACCTGATGCATGTCGTGGTATAAGTGAGCTAGCACGCAAGGTCCCCACGCGTATCGAGTGCCCTCAGTCACCATCCGCTCCATAATCCTGCCCCATCCAATGGGGAACCCGTGCGATCTCCTGTCAGGGCATACAACGCCCGCAATCAGTCCTGCCACGATCCCAGGGAAGTAGTCGTAGCAGTCATAGATATCCTGCCAAGGGATGACCTGTCCCACCAGCTCGGGATCGTCGAATACTCGCTGACACTCGGTGAGTCCCGCGTCCCGCTGTGCGTCGTACTCCACCAACTCGCCTACCACGGGCAAGTGCAGAATCCTATAGACGTCCTCCAACGTCACAGTCATCTCTCCAGTAGGGAAGTGGAAGGTCCCGTCCTCGCTGTGGAATCTCTCCACGGCAGCTGTCAGTAGTCCTCGGTTCGCCCGCACCTCGGGCATGAAGCAAACGTAATCTAGGCCCATGGCACCAAGCGCCACTCTATCAGCCTCCGTCAACATATGTCTCTGCAGTAGAGGCATAGGGAACGTCTCCCTCGACTGCAATGTCTCTCGTATCTCCTCCTGCAAAGCACGCAAAGCAGGGCGTCAGTCTCAAGCCGCGTATACCATACTCAACATATCTATTGGACTATATCAACTAAACTTAGCATTTCAAATTGATCAAAACAGCACACTACATCTCTTGACTAGATTCCTGCAATCTCGGAGATAGCTCATCGATTCCTGCGTCAAACAGGACGCTAATCGAGTCAGTTTGGCTAAGTAATTTGCCATCCCAAGCAAAAGCGCCACTACAGGTGGTAAATGCGCCATTTCTGGTATATGCGCCGCAACAATCGACGTATGCGCCGCAAAAATACATATGCGCCGCTACATGCCACATATGCGCCGTTCTAACGCATGCACCGCATAAAGCAACGTATGCGCCGCTAAATTACGGATGCGCCGCAGGAAGTCACATATGCGCAACTTCGGCAAATGCGCTGCTACATTTCACGCATGCGCGGCGAAAATACGAAAGCGCCGCTTAAATACGAAAGCGCCGCCAGAGTGAACACATGCGCAGCTTTCACGCATGCGCCGCTGAAACAGGCATATGCGCCGCGAAATCACAAAAGCGCAGCTTCGCGAGGCATATGCGCCGTTCTGCGTTTCGGCGCATTCATTTCACCTATTTTCTACGAGCATTTATGACACCTAAACTCGACCCTAGGAGAATTTTTTCGAAGCACATACCGGGGGTCCTGCCTCTGCTGGCCGCCCGAATCGTCGGACTCGCTCGAATCGATGCTCCTCGCGTGGAATGTCTGCTGCTCTGGCCGCCATGCTGCTCTAGGTTTGCTCTGAGCTCTCCTTCTCCAATCCAGATCAACCAAGTGTGCAAATGACTATTCTTGTGGACCCAGCTCCTATTTATAGCCTCCAAAACCTTAATTCTGGCTAGGTGATGACTGTGACTACTTCCCGTGTCCGTTTTTCCTCCCGTTTTCTTCCCGCATCCCTGACCGCGTCCCTTTTCCTCCAACCTATCCTAACCCCTTCCTCGTCGTGAGATCGTCCGTCTCCAAAACTTTCGCCGTTTTTCCCGTCCAATCTCCCGAGGGGGCATCCTATCGTCATTTAACCTATACCAGGGGCAAACTGGGGCATGTATCATCATTCAGACTATCAATTTCTTTGAAGCAACGCTGTAAACTGCATTGCATCAAAGAGGGGCAAAATGTATACGCCTAAAAATGACACAAATCATCCTAAATAAATATTCTAAATATTTATTCCATTCTTCTATTAATTAAATAAATATTCCAAATTTATTTAATCAATTCACTATCTCACAATTAAATAAATTCTATTTATTTAATTAAAATTCTTCTATTTATCCTTCACAATTAAATAATCATAAATTATTTAATTAATCCTATTTCTTCTATCCTAAAGTTCTAAATTCAAAATTCCACATCACCTTTACACCTCACCTTTTCCACCTCACCTTGTCCACCTCATCAGGTTGCACATGTAATTAAATATATTTAATATTTAATTATCTTATTTTCCCTCACCCACATGGCCTATTTCTTCTCCAATCAGAGGTCAGTTAACCAATCAATCAAGTCTGTTAACTAACCTGTCAGTTGAGTCAAATCCTCAATCAATCCAGTCAGTTCCACAATCCACTCTTCTAACTGATCAATCAATTCTGTTAACAGACCAGTCAATGGAGTTAACTCTCCAATCAGTTTTGTCACATCCCACCTTTCATGATGGAGCTGGGACACTTGTCACATTTCCACTGGTTGCACATTCCTCAACCATCCTCAACCGTTGATCTTCATATCTTCTCTCAACCGTTGATTCCTATTCCTCCGGGTCTATAAATGAAGCTTCATCCCTTCATTCTAATCATCCAGGCTTTTGACATCGTTACTCTGCAGAAATATCACCAGCTCGCCTTTGGCACCCATTTGTCATCCACAAGCTTGAGATCACCATTGTTGCATTGGAGCTCACCTTCATTGCATATCACACTACAGCCGTTCACCATCGACTTCCTCCAACAGCTTTTAAAAGATTGCACTCTCTGAGGGCTCATCTCATCTGCGAAAGGACGATTCGTGATAGGCGAACAACAGAAGTTTCGAAACGGAAGAGGTTTGCTGTGTTTGTTCATTGCTTTGTTTACTTGAATCTTCTTTGTTTCTCTATTCTGTTGATGTTTGGGTCATCTGTTATTCATTTGATTGATGCACTATTTTACCCTCACAGAAGCAAGTGTACTCACCTCCGCATCATACTTAGACATCATACTGATCACCATTCTTCCTCATACTTAGACAACTTCTCTCCATCTGTTGGGTCTTTCGGATTGACTTGCCTTAAACATGTCAACCCCATGTCTCTAACTGAGTCAAACCATCTCTCTCAAATCTTCCATTGTATCAATCATGTTGTGTCAAACCATCTCTCTCAAATCTTCCACTATCCATCAACTATATCAACATGTCTCTAATCATTTCTTAGTCTCTTCAACTTCTATACACAATCCCTATGCAATCATGGCCTTAATCACATATTGATTTGACATCAATGACAACACATATTGCTAACAACCCAGCCCTGCATGAAATGCCTAGCAACCTGGAAACAACTAGCAAGAGGGAACACACTATGCAACTTGATGTCTAAATGCAAATCTAAATGATGATGATGTGCAATATCTCACAACAGGATGTGGCAGAGAAATGTATAAATAAAGTTCTTCTAGACAATATTTCATCTATTTCAATGAACATGGCTTGGCCCAAGCACTTATAAAAGTTGTGGTCAAATCCTAAAAAGAGGAAAAGCCTTCTCTGTTTGCCCACTTTCAGCATCCTAGCCTGAAAGTATCCCAACATTCACATAAAAAGATAAACTACTTTCTTTTTAAAACCAAATAACAACACATGTTTTGCCTAATAACAATTACTAATCCCTTCCTTTTGCACAATCAATGAGAATACACTTTCAAGAAAATATTCACAATAAGAGCTTCATTTATTCATTCAAGATACTTATGGAAAACTATAAAACTATGTATATTCTTTAATCCATATTTCATTCATAAATATCTAATATAGGTCTAGAACTAAGATTTTCTATCCGTAACCAAGTTTATAATTCCACACAATCAAATTTGAGACAAGGATTTAGAAAGATATATACTACGGGTAAGTGCAAGAAATTGGGTCCACTTTTAGTGGAACAGTCGGGGCAAAATATTTTCAAAAGTGATGGATTTTCGCAATATTGTTGAAATTTTTAATTTTAGAAGTTTTGGATGAAATTAAAACCCATTTCAGATGACAATGTCTAGTTTTAAAAAATGTGATTTTTTTTAGTGTTAAACATATTTTTCTATTAATTATTTATTTTTTAAACAAAAAGATTCAAAAATTTTGGAAGGAATGGACTTTGGCAATATGGCTAACGACTTTTTTTAAGAATTTTTAGGTGAAATTAAAACCCATTAGAGATGACAATTTCTAGTTTTCAAATATGTAAATTATTTTAGTGTTGAACATATTTTTCTATTTATTAATTATTTTTAAACAATAACCGTCATAAACTTTAAATAACATATATTACTATCTTTTTAATAACTTTTCATTTTGAACTTTAAAAAAAAAAAAAATTGTCTAACCAATCTTGACATCATTCTACACACAATGAAAAAAATAAATTTCATGTTACGATTAGTTTAGCTCAAATTATGTTGTTCGTACACAAGGGGTTTTAAAAAACACAAATTAGGGCTAGTCAAAAATTAATTAAAAAAAATTATTTATCAAAAAATTACAAAAAAATATCCTGACCAAACTTCAGCATCATATGCATCTTTCCACAAAAAGAATAAGAAAAATACTTTCATTTAGGTGAAATTATATTGGTTGTACATGTGCATGTTTTGGCCCAAAACATATGACTTTTAAAAACCCAATTTTTGTGAATCCTATACAAAACCAAGATTTATCATCTAAGTACTAGAATAACTTATATATTTGAAAACTAGAAACAAAATTCTACATTTCATATTTTTACAATTCTATGTATAAGTGTTTCAAACTTTTACTCCAACTATGACAAATTTGATTTTTAGGAAAAAGACTTCCACTTTTTGGCCAAAAGTTGGACCCAACTTATTACACTTACCCCTACTTAACTACCTCATAATTGCCAATAAAACATCATTTGAAATAAAGGCATAAGTAGAAAGTTGGTTTAAATATATTCTAAGTTACTATAGGAAGCTTGTTGTCTGCTACAGGAATACATTTTAAACTACTACAAAGACTATCACTGCTACAGGATTTAAAGTAAAAAAGCTAAAGGATTACAAAGTCTACTATGACATGAATAACTGCGTCAAGAATACATATCTATGACAGGATTAAGAACTACTACAGAAACACAATAGTAAACTGTGATAGGAAATAGTAAGGTCTACTATAGAAACAAAATAGTAAACTATGACGGGAAACAGTAAGGTCTGATGTAGAAACACAATAGTAAACTGTGACAGGAAATAGTAAGGTCTGCTACAAAAACACAATAGTAAACTGTGACAAGAAATAGTTAGGTTTGTTGTAGAAACAAAAATAGCTAAAGGAATAAATTAATCTGCGATAATAATTAAATAAAAATGGTGACAGTAATATAGTTGGTTGACTAGGTTATCTTCAGGTAGATAGGTAAAGGTGTAGTCTGTTCTCAAAGTTGGTTGCAAGTGTAGTGCCCCTTCATATTCACTTTGGTTATGCAGTTTGACATAGGGACTATACCATTATGAACATGCAAAGATAAGACCCTTTAAACCGAAATACAAGTATAGGCATCATTGAACTCCCAATTACTAATTCTCTTCTCAAAGATAGTTCTAGCTTGTGCATATCTCTCATATAAATTAAAAGGAAATAGTTTATTTCCCTCAAATTGTTTTCGATGTATAAAATTCTCTCCAATTTCTTTGTCGATACAGAATGTGATAGGTGTAGCCATTTATAGTAACTTTCTTTTCCTCTGCATGTGTGTTACGACAGTTTGATGTGTAGTTCATTGGAAAAATATCCTCTTTCTGATTTAGTTCCTTCCACAATTACTGTAAGTTGTAATTTTCTTCAGTCAACTTAGTGTGCTCATTAAGTTAATGTAACCATAACACCATGCCACCGTGGATTTTATTAGCATTAAAATGATAATTTTAGGGCATCCTCAAAATAGCCTACACCATAAAGAAGGTCAGCCACACACTCATAACAATCATTGTGTACTATATGATGACATCTCCTTAAGGCATTATGTAAAACAGTTTATGTGCATTGTCTAAGCTCCCACATTTTGCATAATATTCTATGTATTTATCTATTGAATAATGGTGTTAGTTTTGCATTAATAGTTATGTTTGAAAATAAACTCATCAGTTATTCTTGTCAGCAAGGCTCTTTTCCATAATTGTTCAGTGTATTTTGAGACAGTCGACGTTAACTCCTGCCTAAATGTAGATAATAAATCAGTAAATAAATTCCTAGAGTTTCAAATTTTTATGGGAGTGTGCAATATAAATCAAGAGGGAGGAAGGGAGCGGATCTAAAGTTCTGTTATATGGGGATAATAGTCTTCAGTTTTTTTTTAATTATTCCCTACATTTACAGAAAAGACTCTTGTTGTTGAATCTGACCGAGCCTTGGGGAAACGATTGGATTTTTGAATTGAATACAAGAATACTTTCTACTGTAGAAATGAGGGGAGCAGAGCGGGGTGCTTAAAATTTCATCATAGTGCAGTAGGTGGGTGAGCTTAAGCTCTTAATTTGTTGTTAAGCCATGATGACACAGATGATTTAAGAGACAAAGGTACGCCTTTATTGTTACCCTCACCACATGATAGTTTGAATTGGTTTACTATGGCTGTATATATATAGGAAAATATATATTATCTTCTGAGATGTTGAATCTTGCATGAGCTTGTTTCCATTATAGAGAAAGATATAGAGTTGTTCAACGGGATATTTGATGGTAATATTCAAGACTCCAACAACCATTACACATTACCTCTAAATATTCTAAGATTCTGGTTGTTTATAAGTGCATTCATTTAATCTTGTAAAGAAATGACTTGCTAGGAGATATAGTGATCGATTTTCTTATTGTCAATCTGGTATTGTTTCTTACGTTTCAGTACTTGTAACCTCATGGTCCATCTGTGAAATTAAGTTTATATTACTTTCTGACTAAACAGAAGTTTCATCTACCCTTGATGTATCTGGGCATTGATCTCCAGCTATTTAAAACTACGATCAACTTACACCTTAGATGATTGTTTTAGTTACTTCAGTTCTCAACCCCAATGGTATCGACCTATTCAATTATTGTATTGGCCTAAGGTTTGTATGGTCAGCCTTATCGATGTTCTCATCAACTTATGTGCCTTTATGCTAAATGCCTCAAAATACAAGTTTCAGCCTTAAATAGATACGATCCTATTTTTAGCACCAGCTGATTTTGTTGGGTGATGGGATTGACTTGAATCGATCTTCTTGTTGTTTAGTTGGGTAATCTATTCACTTTTCACTATGTCTTCCACTAGTAGGTCCTTGAATTCCTATTACAAATCATTACATGCAAAGGAAAGACAATCCTCATCAAATTATTCTATCATAACATAAAGTATTTTGAAGTTTTATGAACATTAATATTCCTCAGTTTGAAGGCTAGGAAGAATTCTTTTAGATCCGCTTTAACCTCTGCTACCTCGTAGGATGTAGGAAACCATTAAATAAGATTGAAGTGGTTGCACATAACATGCACAAACCTTCCATCCATGTAGCAGGCCTAGATTGTTACTGGAAAGAGGCGTAAGCATATTATCTAACATCTTTTCATATATTCTTGTAGTTGGGTCTGATCGACTTACATTGCTAAGACTTCTGGAAGGCATTGTACAAGTTAGCTTGTTGTCTTAAATTGTTACATCACAGTTTTAGGAGCTTCCATTTACGTCTCTTATATTTGACTCAATCCAATGGAAATGACATGCTCCTACATAGATGAACTTCTTATATAAGCAAGTTGCATCCTATCAATTTCTCTATTTACAAATGCTCCAGTCATGGAACATTAGGTTAATATTATTGGAAATAACATAGTAGAAGAGTATCACATATTGTTTGTAGTTGTAGAAAGGATGGAGACGGCATAACTAAGTACTTAAGTTATTAGTCAAGTGGAAAAGGGTTTTGGCGAGCTGAATCTTCATTTGCTGATGTCTATTTTAGGCCCTGTCAAAGATCGCTAGTTCACTGAATGCTCTTGAATGCTCTGATGCTACCCTTGACTGAGACCCTATTTATTGTTTGAGGTAAATAAGCCGAATAGCTAGGTTTTGGCTTAGACAAAAGATCACTGGCAAAGTTTGTAGATATTAATATTTATTTTTCTTTTTATATGTGGATGTCAGAGAGAATGCATGTGTCATGCAAATTTTGTGGGATCCACAATAGGAAATAGAAATAGCATTATTGTTAATAATCTGAAATCTATATTCTTATGTGTAACACACCCTTAATTGGCTTTACCTATGTTTTGTGTCTCTATTAGAAATAATTATTAAATTTTATCATGTGTTGAGGTGTGCAAGATATTCATGTTTGCATTTTTCCTATTATTATATGTCACTACCACAGCTATACCATTTCTTTGGAGGTTATCTATTTTAGTATAACTTTAATCCAAGTAAAGTTATATCTTATAGTTCCTGGAAAAAAACTTAAAGTAATAATAGATATTATTAAGATAGATTCATAGCTGACGTTCTTTAGTATTATATAGTAGTGAATACATCTTCTTCTCCTTGAAACAGAGTCTCATGGCTCTGTATTTCAATCAAGGGAGTACTTATCATAATTTGTTAGATGTGCCTTTCTTTATTATAACTACTATACTGTAATCTTTATTAGAAGACTTAATGTATAATTTTATTATTAGGTAGTTAGTTTTATTAATATTATTGTATGATTGTGGTGAAGAGTGAATCAAACCTTCTTAATGAAAGTATATCTTTTCTTATTGATGTGTCATAATTAATGTCTTATAAAACTAGAATGTTGATGAGTAGTTTGATTAGAAGTGTTTTTTTAGATGTAATTTGTTATTAGAAAAGATGTGTTAATAGAAATGATATTAAGTCTATGTCGATGAATGATTATATGGTATTATCTTATTTAAATAGAAGAGTGAAATAGAGGAACTTGTTGAGAAAATTAATGAATTAGAGTTAACAAATTCTTAGAGTTTATTATCATTACAAAAATAGCATGGTCATCTAGTGTGGTTGTTTCATGCCTTCCACGTAGATAAGATACTTGTTATGTTATAAATTGGCAACTTGGTCTTAGATAATCCAAGATCATGATATAAGTAAGTGGCAAGTCAATGGTAAATTAGATAGTGTTGTCGAATTTAGATAATCTCACCCTTTGTTTGGAAAACAAGTTTTCCTTATTCACAGAATCATCATGCTTCATAAAATCTATTAGAGGTGAACTAACTGGGTTAATTATTATAAGTATTAAATGTTATTGTCTGTGATGACTACTTTCAAATGTAGAATTGAATCTATATTAAGGAAGAAATCCAATTATGAGAATAGTTCTCAAATGGACGCTCAATATTTTATCACTATGTATTGACTAATTTTAGTTTATTATGTGGATACAAATCTCATAAAATTATACGTTACCATCTTATGATTGCATGTTCAAGTTCTCAAACTACGAAGTCTCTACACCACACGTACGTAGGCAAGGCCATCATGGATGAGCCCCCGAGACATTAGGTCAGCCCCTTAGGGCCTTAGGCTTGTCATTTAATGCTATTGATATTTGTATTGTGTATTTAATAATCATGCAAAACTAATGTTTCTTTAGATGTGCAGTTTGAGATCTACAAGTCATGCAGGACTCTAAAGCTAAGGAGGTACATTTCCACTTGGCGAATAGATCACTATCTGGTAGTATTGGTAATTGTGTGTAAATTTAATTGAAATGTTTGTATCTTACATTTCATTTACGATGGATATTGATATACTCTGATATGTAATCTGAAATTTACTAAGTTAAATTTTGTAAATTATTTTCTATCGCCCTGTTAATTTCATTATTGTTATTTTTACTAAAATTGTGTGTGTGTATTTATTTGGTGCAATTGAATTTAGAACAAACATGGTTGTTAGTAGATCATGTTAGTAATATAGTCATGTAATTAAACATAATTTGAATAAGTTTTGTATGTTGTTGAATATTGTTTAATTTCAATAATGCAGTCATGTTATCCCTAGAGATATTAGTTAATTGGTTGTATCAGACTATGTTATATTTTGTTATCATTACTTCTATATATATAAAAAAAAATTCCTTTTGATTGCTTTAGTTGAACTTATCTGTAGGGTTGCATGGCGGAGCATTACATTTGGTATTAGAGCTAGGTTTGCAACACTAGGATCTCTGGATAATGATGGCACCCATGTCTAGTTATAATAATTCTTCATATGCATGTGATAGGAACTCTTGTGTTGGATACCATGCTTTGATCTAAACACCCAGCTTGATGTATTGGATAGATACTCATGATATTGACATTTAACATCATGTGATATGTAGGGAAAAGTTGTGGAAGAAAACTGGAAAAAGGGAAGTGGATAACAAGTAATGTTATGATTTTGCAAAGGGAATCACATTGGTTATGCAAATAAATGTACTTATGGCATGTGATTCTTGAGTAGTAATGGAATTATGTTTGTAAATGTAATCTTTCCCTGTAAATGTGAGAAACCAGTAACTATGCATTGATTAAGTGTTGTGAATACCCCGTACTTGCTTTGTGTGCCCATCGGATGGTAATACTGGGTACCCATCCATGGGAAATGAGTGTATTTTAGGTGTGGAATTAATCATACCATTATGTGTGTTTGTATGTTTGTTACCTGATTGAGGGCCAACCCATGTGCGGTTAACAATATATATATATATAAGAGTAGCCAAAAGTTAGATTCATAGATTCTCTTCTTTTGGTTCTCTAGTCCCTCAGTCTATACAGGGGTAGTAGCAGCCACAAAGTTCCTTGGGCGGAGTGTGCATCGTACGCTTATGACGACGTAGAGTGGTCCCTCGCTTAACTGAACCTAAGGAAACATACTCACTACTTCCCCTTATGATGGATCAGGGTACTTGATCCATATGTGCTAGCCTAATCCCCATAGTTCTTGAGCATCTAGAGGGTATTTCTTGGATGATCATTTACCTTATCTTCACGAAAGGTATGAAATGCCACATGAGTTGTCAGTTGGGGGCCAGGGTCTAGGACCTGCATGGACAACCCAACTGGGACTATGTGATGACATGTGTCGCCACTTGGGGGCTGAGGTCTAGGGTGATAGGGACCTGCATGGATAACACAAGTGAGACCATGTGCCCCATGTATATCTTGAGGTCCAGCATGTGGAGGGAGTTTTGTTACCATGCTTAGATAGATTCTGTATCTGCACATATTCCAAAATGATGTAATAGGTACAATACCACACCCCACTGATGTTTCAACATAGTGCTTTTGATGATGCCATGTTGCTAATGGTAGCGAGCTGGGTTCGAGGACACAATGCCACGTGCTTAGACACGTGAAGGTGTACTATGAGATTGTGTTATGATAGCCTACTTGTGTGATGAGCGTAATAGGGTCTCACACACTTGTAGAGGGATACTTATGTTTACTTTTGATAGTGTTTAGATCAGTTAGCATATGGGTATGTCCTAGCCATGTATACCTCTGGCTACGGCGAGCACCTGCGTGTGCCTTTTCCATGAGGTGTCACTATGCGGGGTGTGTTTTGCGTGTGCCTACTTCTACAGAGCCACAGACACATTTCCATGTGGTATATGACCAGTATGTGCCTTCTCCGGCTAGCGTATGACCATGCCACACTGAGATACGATGTGGCCAAGGTGTATATCCCATGCGGACAGCCAAGGAGTGCATGGACCACTTGGCTAGTCCATGTCGCGTGACGACGCGATGCAGGGTGTAGTTGAGGAGTACACTCTGAGCCATGTGGATGGTATGCTCACTCCGCACCACATGAGGACTACTGTTATAGCCTGACGTTGTTCCCTCCTTACTCATTTGGTGGCTAGTATCTAGTCACATAGTGTTGTACAGTGTAATTTTGAAGATTGTGGACTTTCTTTATGGTCAGTGATGATTTTCCATTATTGTGAAGGCTGGCACTTTGTTTCTATTTGATTGTGATGGTTTAGCCACACTTTGTGATCTTATTTGCAAGTAACCCTCGTGGTTACATTTGATTTAGTGATGATATTGTGCGCATTTCTTGCTTTATTGTTGCAATTGAATTTTTATTTAAACTTTCTTTATGACTTTGGTGGCTAAACTAGTTTATCCTTATTGTTTCCAATGTTGGCCATGTGTCGTATTGTGATTCCTCTTCAAGGACGTATGAGACGGACTTGGTGAGTGTATACGAGGAAGCGAATGCAGAGAACCTTGAGGATGGGGGTATGTGAGGCTGTTATACAGCTAGGACCCATTACCCACCTATGTGTGATTACTATCTCTTGGAGACTAACCACCTTATAGAACAAGAGAGAGGTCATTGTGGCTTGTTTGGATGGTCTCACTCTGTGAGTGTGGCCTAACACCAACAAGTCACTGAGTGTGAGGTATGGATTATGTGAGATGGATTTTGGCTCTTGGCTCATAACTTATGTATTATGGATTAGTGTGCTGCTTTCTGGTATCTAGATGGACCCTTGTGTAGCTTTGTGATGTGATTACCGATAATGTGAATTTGTGAGTATGTGAAGAATAAATGGTAAATTGTACATATGAAATGATAAATTGTGTTATGAGAGTTAGTGTTGTAAGATAACTAAAGTGAAATGTCTTGTTTTAAATTATGGATATTTAATGGAAAATGTGTATTTTATGTGTGAAAATATGTTGATATGTTGCATTCTGATATATTGATTGCTTAACAGCAAAGTGGAAGAGGAATTGGAAATGGTGGTGTATTTTAAATTGAATACTTTATATGTTTATGATATGAGAATCTCTACTAGTTAGGATTAAAAGGGTGCAATATTTTCTTTGTCTTGAAGAAATTGATTGGGTGTCGATGCTAACTTGTAAGGATTTTGAGTGGTTTAGGTATTATGGAATCATTTTTGAAATGCAAGTTTTGATTATGTTACTAATGTGACATTAAAAAACTAGAAAGGTAGATTATGTTTGAAATGGAGTATATAAGTTTATATTTTAGTGAGATAAATCCTCTCCACAGGAAAATTGGTGTATATTATTTTCATTAAATGAATCATCTTTAATGTTGGTACTAACGTGTTATGTTTCTAACCTATTTTGCGAATTCCAGGAGTAAGTCAAGTTTTAGGGGGGAGGATGTAGTGCCCCTCCGTATTCACTTTGGTTGTGCAATTCGACACAGGGACTATACCATTATGAACATGCAGAGATAAGACCCTTTAAACTGAAATACAGGTATGGGCATCATTGAACTCCCAATTACTAATTCTCTTCTCAAAGATAGTTCTAGCTTGTGCATATCTCTCATATAAATTAAAAGGAAATAGTTTATTTCCCTCAAATTGTTTTCGATGTATAAAATTCTCTCCAATTTCTTTGTCAATACAGAATGTGATAGGTGTAGCCATTTATAGTAAATTTATTTTCCTCTACATGTGTGTTATGATAGTTCAATGTGTAGTTCATTGGAAAAGTATCCTCTTTCTGATTTAGTTCCTTCTACAATTACTGTAAGTTGTAATTTTCTTCAATCAACTTAGTGTGCTCATTAAGTTAATGTAACCATAACACCATGCCACTGCGAGTTTTATTAGTATTAAAATGATAATTTTAGGGCATCCTCAAAATAGCCTACATCATAAAGAAGGTCAGCCACACACTCATAACAATCATTGTGTACAATACGATGGCATCTCCTTAAGGCATTATGTAAAACAGTTTATGTGCATTGTCTGAGCTCCCACATTTTACATAATATTCTATGTATTTATTTGTTGAATAATGGTGTCAATTTTGCAATAATAGTTATGTTTGAAAATAAACTCGCCAGTTATTCATGTCAGCGAGGCTCTTTTCCACAACCGTTCAATCTATTTTGAGACAGTTGACGTTAACTCCTGCCTAAATGCATATAATAAATCAGTAAATAAATTCCTAGCATTTCAAATTTTTATGGGAGCGTGCAATATAAATCGAGAGGGAGGAAGGGAGCGGATCTAAATTTCTATTATATGGGGAAAATAGTCTTCAATTTTTTAATTATTCATTGCATTTACAGAAAAGATCATTGCATCTTAGACGATTGTTTTAGTTACTTTAGTTCTCAACCCCAATGGTATCGACCTATTGAATTATTGTATTGGCCTAAGGTTTGCATGGTTGGCCTTATCGATGTTCTCATCAACTTCTGTGCCTTTATGCTAAATGCCTCAAAATACAGGTTTCGGCCTTAAATAGATACAATCCTCTTTTTAGCACTAGCTGATTTTGTTTGGTATTGGGATTGACTTGAATAGATCTTCTTGCTGTTTAGTTGGGTGATCTATTCACTTTTCACTGTGTCTTCCACTAGTAGGTCCTTGAATTCCTATTACAGATCATTACAGGCAAAGGAAAGACAATCCTCATCAAATTATTCTATCATAACATAAAGTATTTTGAAGTTTTATGAACATTAATATTCCTTAGTTCAAAGGCTAGGAAGAATTCTTTTAGATCTGCTTTAACCTCTGCTACCTTGTAGGATGTAGGAAACCATTAAATAAGATTGAAGTGGTTGCACATATCATGTACAGACCTTCCATCCATGTAGTAGGCCTAGATTGTTACTGGAAAGGGGTGTAAGCATATTATCTAACATCTTTTCATATATTCTTGTAGTTGGGTCTGATCGAATTGCATTGCTAAGACTTCTTGAAGGCATCGTACAAGTTAGCTTGTTGTCTTAAATTGTTACATCACAGTTTTAGGAGCTTCCATTTATGTCTCTTATATTTGACTCAATCCAATGGAAATGACATGCTCCTACATAGATGAACTTCTTATATAAGCAAGTTGCATCCGATCAATTTCTCTATTTACAAATGCTCCAGTCATGGAACATTAACTTAAGATTATTGGAAATAATATAGTAAAAGAGTATCACACATTGTTTGTAGTTGTAGAAAGGATGGAGATGATGTAACTAAGTACTTAAGTTATTAGTCAAGTGGAAAAGGGTTTTGGGGAGTTGAATCTTCATTTGCTGATGTCTATTTTAGGCCCTGTCAGAGATGGCTAGTTCACTTAATGCTCTTGAATGCTCTGACACTGCCCTTGACTAAGACTCTATTTGTTGTTTCAGGTAAATAAGCTGAATGGCTAGGTTTTGGCTTAGAAAAAAGATCGCTAGCAAAGTTTGTAGATTTTAGTATTTATTTTTCTTTTTCTATGTGGATATCAGAGAGAATGCATGTGTCATGCAAATTTTGTGGGATCCACAATAGGAAATAGAAATAGCATTATTGTTAATAATCTAAAATTTATATTCTTATGTGTAACACACCCTTAATTGGCTTTACCTATGTTTTGTGTCTCTATTAGAAATAATTATTAAATTTTTTCATGTGTTGAGGTGTGCAGGATATTCATGTTTCAATTTTTCCTATTATTATATGTCACTACCACAGCTATACCATTTCTTTGGAGGCTATCTATTCTAGTATAACTTTAATCCAAATAAAGTTATATCTTATAGTTCCTAGAGAGAACTTAAAGTAATAATAGATATTATTAAGATAGATTCATAGCTAACATTCTTTAGTATTATATAGCAATGAATACATCTTCTTCCTGAAAAGGAGTCTCATGGCTCTGTATTTCAATCAGGGGAGTACTCATCATAATTTGCTAGATGTGCCTTTCTTTATTATAACTACTAAACTGTAATCTTTATTAGAAGACTTAATGTATAATTTTATTATTAGGTAGTTAGTTTTATTAGTATTATTGTATGATTGTGGTGAAGAGTGAATCAAACCTTCTTAATAAAATTATATCTTTTCTTATTGATGTGTCATAATTAATGTCTTATAAAACTAGAATGTTGATGAGTAGTTTGATTAAAAGTGTTTTGTTTTTAGATGTAATTTGTTATTAGAAAAGATGTGTTAATAGAAATGATATTAAGTCTATGTCGATGAATGATTAAATGATATTATCTTATTTAAATAGAAGAGTGAAATAGAGGAACTTGTTGAGAAAATTAATGAATTAGAGTTAACAAATTCTTAGAGTTTATTATCATTACAAAAATAGCATGGTCATCTAGTGTGGTTGTTTCATGCCTTCTACGTAGATAAGATACTTGTTATGTTATAAATTGGCAACTTGGTCTTAGATAATCCAGGATCATGATATAAGTAAGTGGAAAGTCAATGGTAAATTAGATAGTGTTGTCGAATTTACATAATCTCACCCTTCGTTTGGAAAACAAGTTTTCCTTGTTCACAGGATCATCATGCTTCATAAAATCGGTTAGAGGTAAACTGACTGCGTTAATTATTATAAGTATTAAATGTTATTATCTATGATGACTACTTTTAGATGTAGAATTGAATCTATATTAAGGAAGAAATCCAATTATGAGAATAGTTCTCAAATGGAGGCTCAATATTTTATCACTATGTATTGACTAATTTTAGTTTATTATGTGGATACAAATCTTGGAAAATTATACGTTACCATCTTATGATTGTATGTTCAAGTTTCCAAACTGCGATGTCTTTGCGCTATGCGTACGTAGGCAAGGCCATCACGGATGAGCCCCCAAGACATTAGGTAGGCCCCTTAGGGCCTTAGGCTTGTCATTTGATGCTATTGATATTTGCATTGTGTATTTAATAATCATGCAGAACTAATGTTTCTTTAGATGTGCAGTTTGAGATCTATAAGTCATGTAGGACTCTGAAGCTAAGGAGGTACCTTTCCACTTGGCAAATATATGACAATCTGGCAATATTGGTAATTGTGTGTAAATTTAATTGAAATGTTTGTATCTTACATTTCATTTACAATGGATATTGATATACTCTCATATGTAATCTAAAATTTACTAAGTTAAATTTTGTAAATTATTTTCTAGCGCCCTGTTAATTTCATTATTGTTATTTTTACTAAAAGTGTGTGTATTTATTTGGTGCAATTGAATTTAGAACAAACCATGGTTGTTAGTAGATCATGTTAGTAATATAGTCATGTAATTAAACATAATTTGAATAAGTTTTTTATGTTGTTGAATATTGTTTAATTTCAATAATGGAGTCATGTTATCCCTAGAGATGTTAGTTAACTGGTTGTATCAAACTATGTTATATTTTGTTATCATTACTTCTATATATATATATATATATATATATATATATATATATATATATATATATATATATATAAAAAAAAAAATCTACCTTTTGATTGCTTTAGTTGAACTTATCTCTAGAGTTGCATGGCAAGGCATTACAGCAAGGATCAAATACAGACCACTATATTAAACAAGCCGCTATCCAAACAACCTAATCTGACAAAACTTTATCAAGAGGTCGTTGAAAGAAAAAACAGGTGGTTACAAATATTAAATTTAGGCCAACACTAAATAGGTAGAAAGGCCGATAACAACAAGAAACAGGCCAAAAGAAGTGTACTTATACGTAGCCGTAGAGAAAGATCTAAAATTATAGATCGATCTAGAAATAATAATCTTTGAGAATAACAAAATTATGAGGTCAAAATAAAGATCTTCAAGTTGCTTTTAAATCAGTTTAACAAAGATTAGAAGCTAGCGATCACTCATCAGGCATAGAGGAAGAAAACAAAGGCAATTAATATTACAAACAGGCAACAGGAAAATTTTATGGTAGTTTTAAAGATTGGAAACAAGCAGGATAAACAATGTCAAAAGAACATGGCATTCTTAAGAAAACATACTATTATGTTTGAAAATTTGGATAAAGCCATTTGACATAACCTATGCTTTTAACAGACTTCATACTTTCAGAATAATTTTTTTTAAGAACATACCCGGTAAAACCACGAATTCTTCCCTTCTGTTGCTGACAATATCTTTTTCTTTTTTTGTCGCTATTGTTTGTAGTCCTCCTTCTCTCTTTCTATCACTACTGTTATTACCTCTGTCACAGCTCTGTTAATGATCCCTTTTTCCTTCTGCCCTCTCTTTTTTAATGAATAATCCTCTTCTAAAAATTGGCGTTGTATAGTTAGATTGAGTTTTCTATTGTTTAACTCCAGTTACCTTTAGTTTTGCATGCCCTTGGCATCCATACAATAGCTTTCTTGTTTGAAATATTAAACTCATTTATTACTGTCGCTCCAATTGCATGCCAAGTTTATTTTATTATATTTAGATTTCTTTTTATATATTCTTAATTTTATATATTTATCTTTAATAATACATATTTATTTTAAGTCTAACAAAGAATATTTATATATATTTATTAATCAAATTATTTATATAAAGATAAACACTTTAATTATTTATTAATAAATCAAAGTAAAACAACTTATACAATTCCTATGTATCTAAGTCGAAATAACGTAATAAATATATGGCTGACTATGCAATTCAAATGAACATACTATAGCAACAAAATCACATATTTATCTAATCATCATACATCAATCACATCCATTAACCATATAAAAATGCTCAACATGACTATTAATGATGCATGATAAAGCCACTCAATGATGCAATATGACATGAAACTATGTGAGTTTGTGCATGCATCAGGTTATCCTATCATGCCGACTCTTTCCGGTGGCTAGGGCATTTCTACCTCAGCCATGTTCACATCTTCGACATTTTTCCTGCACTCAGTCACACTTAGATTTTCATCAATAGGTTAGTTCATTATAATCATATCCAAAGCAAGAATAAGTTATACATCCATAATCATACCAATAATAATTGATCATTAAATCGACGTTGAATTTTTTATGCATTTTAAATAACAACAATTTTACCTTTACGCACATGAAATCACTCAATAGTAAAAAAAACTATAGTTAAATGTCCAATTATCTAAATTATAATTAAAGTCCAAAAATGAGATGTGACACAACCACAAATGAGTTCAAATTGATAATGTGATTTAATGTTGGCCAAAACTAGGAAATTGGAAATGAAAAAATGTGTAAAAATAGAAAATAGAGGACTTAGATGCACCTTGATGAAGATATGGCCTATAGGAAAGTTGTTGGTTCCAAATTCAATTCTACACCCACCTATAAAATCAAGATGTGATGTAAGAAAATTACATGGTCGCCACTAGGTAAAATAGTCTACAAGACTGCAATTTCCAGTCTTGGCATCCATTAGGAAGGTAATCTGTAGAGGGACATCCTTGTCTAAAGGGTAGATGGAGACTTGAGATTGAATAGGGAGCCTAATAACAACCTATCTCAAGTCCTTAGAGATGCCCACCTATCAGTGACTAACATAAGATGTGGAATCAACAACAAATTTATGAGGTATTAATTCATGTGATGGACATAATGATTGCAAGTTGGAATGTTAGAATGGTTTCACATAGAAGATTGAATGAGGGGGTTCTAAAACTAGAATGGATGGATGTAGACATCAGGAGGCAACCCAATAGTTTTCATCTTTTGATCTATAGTTTATACATGAAAACATTCTACAAACTTAAAGTCTTGATTTTGAATGAAAAAGTGAGATAAAATGCTAAAATTAAAGCAATGTCACATGGTAAATGACTAGTTTTTAGACATGGATTTAGATAGCTCTTGTGTACCTATTGTACTAATTTGGACTAAAAATTTGGTGATTTAAGGCCTAAAATGGACCACTGACAACCTATTGGGTGAGCTTGTCTACTTCTAGAGGCTAATAAGGTGGCCTTGTCTGCCTTAGTGCAACCTTGTCTCTATCAAATAAGTAAATACAACTTTGTAAGCATCTAAAATAGCAAAATTAAGGGCTTGTTTTCTTCTACAACTTTTTTGGAAGTTTACAGAGCCTTTAGAAATTGGCCTGCAACCATAAAATTGCTAAAGAGGACCTTGCAAAAAAAGGGTTAAAGGAGGAGTCTGTATCACTCAACCCCCTTGTGGGTATCAAAACATGGATCAACTTTGGAAATCTAATGAAAAAAAGATAAATTATTAAACTATAAAATGAAACTAAGTTTGAATCACTCCATAGCCATTAAGCTTGCAAGTTGAAGCTTAAGGGTTCATGGGAACACTACAAGGCAAGTGGAGGTGGGGGAAAGATTTTAGAAACACAATTAGTTTTGGCTCAAAATGGGTTTTGGGGTCTCAAAGGTGACTGGTATAGGGGGTGAGAAACTTAATCTGAAGGACTTCTAATGGAGGCATGTTAGCGTTATGGATAAGACCTTCAAAGGGTGGCAAAAGGAATCTTGGGCTTAGAAAGGGTAGATAGTAAAGATCTCTAAATGGAAAAGTACACTATGGTAACAAAAGAGGAATGATGGAGGAGGGTTTGGAGGACAAGTATTCTAAAGCACTAAAGGTGGTGATGGAGGGTTTAAAGGAAAACACTATGGAAAAGGCATGCAAAAATTTAATGGGGAAAGGAGGAGATGGGAAACATGACATCAAATGATGAGGAAAATAGAGGTTGAAGGCTTGGAAGGGTGGTCGGTGATGCAAGAAGGGATCCTTGCAAGTTATTTAGAAAAAAACTTCCATTTTGATGAAATAACATAAAAATAAAATGTTCACCTTGCTTGAAACCATGTAAATTAGCTACCTAGCTCTGGTAAATCAGTTGCAACAATATCCAACAACAAGATAAAACTTCACAAGGACCTAGAGCTCAAAACTAGCTTTGTCTAGGAATTTTAGAAATATTGTTGTAGTTGTCGAAAGTATGGGCCTAACTGGTGTTCTCATTGATGTCAACACACTCCTATTGCATTAATGATAAGGATTGAATGAACTATTTGTTGAGGATATTGAGAAAATTGGTCATATCAGGGACAGTGAAGAACAGTGAAGACAGTAAGGAAAAAGTCCAAGATAAGATGAGGATAAGAGGATGCAGTTTAAAGGGTTTGCAAATATATGTCTTCAGGTGATTTAGTAAAGATTTCAGAGGTCCGCATGAAGATTTGAAGAAGTTGTGGCCACTCAAGTAAAACTAGTTCCGGCAGGTGTTCAAAGGTGACAGAGTGATACATATAGGTCTGGTGAGATTCGGTAATGCATTATCCTGTTCTGCAGATTTGGTGGAGTGTTTAGGAAGTCCTTGTGAAGTGTCATCTTGATTGGTTCATGGTCTAGAGGTCCACAAGCATCTATTCCTTTGTGACAGTGATGACAGACTGTGTTCTTGAGGTTCTAGATGAAGGAGAGAAGGATTTCAGTAAGAAGATGTAGTGTGGATGTTCTTGGTGATTCAAGAAATCTTGTGAAGGTCTCTGGATCGTGTCTAGTTTGTGTTGGTGGTCCACATTGGAGTTTGGGTTCACAATTGAAGAATTACTTCCGGCTGATGGTGTTCTTCCTAATACTGGCTAACCGGATGAGTTACACATCCTGCGGATGTTCTTGTAGATGTTTGCCGACTTAGATGATTATTCCTAAGTTGATGTCTTGTATAAATAAAGGATTGTAAAGTCATTTCAAAGAAGTGGTAGTTGTGATGAGAGCGTGGTAGCGAAGAGGAGAGCGAAAGGTAGAGAAAAAGTATTGGGCTTAAATGGAACTGATTCAAGCATGGTAAAGATGCTATTCTCTAGTTCATCTATGTAATACTTACTATTTTGTAGACAGTGTGTCTCTTGTAGGTAGTGAGCCTCTTGTGAGCAGTGTGCTCAGGCAGTGAGCCCTAATTGGCATGTGCCATTTTGATCTTTCTGTTCTTCTAATAGAGAATACAATCTTGGGTTAATCACCCCATGGTTTTTCCCTTAACTGGGTTTTCCATGTCAAAATCTTGGTGTCCTGTGTGCTAATATGTTTCTGCTCTTTATTTAATGCATTATGTTTCCATGATTGATTTATCATTATGCTGTTGAATTGCAAAGTGGATTTAAGTGTTTAGTTGAAAGAAAGTTTTGGACAACTGATTCACCCCCCTCTCAGTTGTCTGCCCTAAATCTAACAATTGGTATTAGAGCTAAGTTCCTCTAAAAGAGCTTAACCACTTGAGGAGATCCAGGATGTCGTCCTATAAGAAGGATAGTCCAAAGTTTGATGGAACCAATTTTAATCTTTGGAAAAGTTGCATTTAATGTCACTTGCAATGTATGGGAATGCAGTACTGGACCATGGCTACAACAAAGTATACACCTCCATAGGGTGGCCTGAAATCCCAACATGAAATCACAAATGTTGAAAACAATCTGCGAACTATAGAAGCTCTTCTAAGCACATTATCTGATTCAGAGCTTTCAAATGTTGTTGACCTATCAACTGCTTTTGAGATTTGGGAAAAACTAGAAATTCTGCATGAAGGAGGCAAGTATGTTAAATTTGCAAGGCTACAGAGTCTGAAAGGGAAATTTGAAAATCTGAAGATGAGAGAAGATGAAAATATCACTACTTTCATGCCAAGAGTAAATGAGCTTGTTTGTGGAATTAGATGTGCTGGTGGAGTCTTGGATGAAGATGAGATTGTTGGCAAAATTCTCAGATCCCTTCCTGCTTCTTATAAAATCAAGGTTGCTGCCATTGAAGAATTCAAAGCCCATACAGTTGTCACAAGAGATCAATTGGCTGGTAAATTGGTTGCATTTGAAATGACCAAGTTTGGAGATGCCCCTCCCAAGACTGAATCTGCATTCAAAGCCAGTGCCTCTATAAAAGGTAAACAAAGGTTTGATCCAGGAGAGAACTCTTCAAAGAAACTATCATGGTATGAAAGAGCAAGAAAAGAGCTGGAAGAAGAAGAAGCAGAAACTGCTCAACTTGAAGCCCTTATTGTAAAAAGACTACCAAGAGGATCTGATAAGTATGAAGGAAAATTGCCTTTTAAGTGTTTTAACTGCAATAAGATTGGTCATTTTTCCTCAAGATGTCTGAAAAGATTTTCAAGGCCAAATCCTAACAAATCAAGGTTCCAAAAGAATTGTTACTATGTTCATGAAGAAGATGATAATGAAGGAGTAACAGATGATGAATCAAAGACAGGAAACAAATCTGGAATTGATTGGGTGTTTATTGCCATCATGGAAGAAGATCCAATGTCCTCTGAATCTGTCAATCATAAAGTTGTAGAAAGAGCTCTGGCTGCCCAAGTTGAAGAAAAGGATGATTGGGTCATTAACAGTGGATGCTCTCACCATATGACAGGTGACAAAAATAAGTTCATAGATTTGGAAAGGTATGAAGGAGGAATGGTAAAGTTTGGTCATAATTCTGCTGGTAGAATCAGAGGTAGAGGAACTATTTCTTTTGATGGAAGGATCAAAACTGGTAATGTACTGTATGTTGAAGGTTTGAAGCACAATCTTCTCAATGTTGGACAGTTGGTGGACAAAGGCTATGATCTCCAATTCAAGAATGAAAAATGCAAGATCTTTGAAAGTTCCAGAACAGAGATTGCATCCGGTACTCAAACTAAAGGTAATATATTCCACTTGGTTGGTACTGGTAAAAATTGCTTGTTTGTTCAAGTTGATCAGAGTTGGTTGTGGCATAGGAGAATGTGTCATGTGAATTTTGATAATATCATCAAGATAAGCAATACTCGGGCTGTAAGAGATCTTCCAAAATTGGTGAAACCTACAAATAGTTTGTGCAAAGAATGTCATTTGGGTAAACAAAGCAGAGTCTCATTCAAAAGCAAGGAACAATCTTCTACCAGATTATTAGACTTAGTTCATACTGATTTATGTGGTCTAGTAAGGATCAGAAGTGTGCAAGGTGATAGATACTTCATGTTATTAATTGATGACTATTCCTGGATGATGTGGATAACTTTTCTGAAAGAGAAATCTAAATCTCTTGAGAAATTCAAAATATTCAAGGATATAGTAGAGAATGAAATTGGAATAAAATTAAAATGTCTGAGGTCTGATAGAGGTGGAGAATTCACATCTGGTGAGTTCATAGAATTTTGTGAGAAACATGGAATAAAGAGACAGCTGTCTGCTCCTAGGACTCCACAGCAAAATGGAGTAGTTGAAAGAAAGAACCAAACCATCCAGGAAGCATCTAGGACCATGATGATGGAAGCAAATGTTCCTCAGATCTATTGGAGAGAAGCTATTAGCACTGCAGTCTATACTCTCAATCGAGTTCAAATCAGAAGCAATACTGATAAGACTCCTTATGAACTTTGGTTTGGCATCACTCCTACTGTGAGGTATTTCAGAGTCTTTGATAGCAAATGTTACATCAAAAGAGATGAAGATCTAGGCAAGTTTGATGCTAGAAGTGATGAAGGAATATTTTTGGGTTACTCTTCTCAAAGCAAAGCATACCGGTGTTATAACAAGAGACTAAGAAAGATTATAGAAAGTACAAATGTGAAGGTTGATGAAAGAATTGAAAAACCCTCAAGGTTTTATGAATATGATGAAGATGATCAAAATGGTGTTCTAATTCAAGGAGCCCAAGCCCCTTCTGAAATTCAGATTCAAACTAATATGGTAAATTAGGAAGAAGAGATGACTTTTAATGAGCCTGATCAAGAATCAGAAGTGCAAGAAACTCCCAAAATTCCTAGGTATGTAAGACTAAACCACTCTGAGGATTAGATAATAGGTGATAAAAGCAAAGGTGTACAAACAAGAAGGAGGATTGCTCAAGATTCAGATAAGTATTGTCTGATTTCAAAGATTGAACCTAAGACAGTGAATGAAGCTTGCAATGATGAAAACTTGACTAAAGCAATGGAGGAAGAACTGATGCAAATTGAGAAAAATCACACTTGGGATCTTGTTCCCAGACCTAGAAACAAGAATGTGATTGGAACCAAATGGGTCTTCCGAAACAAATTGAATGAAGTTGGTGAAGTAATCATAAATAAAGCCAGATTGGTCTGCAAGGGTTCCTCTCAAATAGAAGGAGTTGATTTTGAAGAAACTTTTGCTCCAGTGGCAAGAATTGAAGCAGTCAGACCATTTCTTGCTTTTGCTACTTTCAAGGATTTCAAAGTATATCAGATGGATGTCAAGTCTGTCTTCCTTCCTAAATGGAGACTTGGAAGAAGAAGTATACATTGAGCAACCAGATGGATTTCAATTGTCTAATCATGGTGATATGGTCTGCAAGTTAAAGAAAGCTCTGTATGGACTGAAGCAAGGCCCAAGAGCCTAGTATGAAACATTGGATAAACATCTTTTGAAGATTAGTTTCAACAAAGGTACTGCTGATAATAATTTGTATTTCAAAATTGATCATGAAAACATCTTGATTGTTGAAGTGTTTGTTGATGATATCATTTTTGGAGGAAGAGATAGTATGTGAAAAACATTTGCAAATCAAATGAAAAGTGAATTTGAGATGTCCATGCTTGGGGAAACGAATTTCTTTTTGGGTCTACAAATCACTCAAACAAAGAAAGGAATCTTCATTTCTTAGTCCAAATATGTGAAAGAATTGCTAAAAAATTTGGGATGGAAGACTCAAAACCAATGAATACTCCCATGGCAACTGGATGTAAATTGAGCAAAGATGATGACTCTCCTAAGGCTGATCAAAAAAAGTACAAGTCAATGATTGGAGGATTGTTGTATCTGACTCAAACTAGACCTGACATTATGAATGTTGTTGGTCTTGTTGCTAGATTACAAGCTAATCCTAGATAATCTCATCTCATGGCAATCAAGAGGATTTTTAGATATTTAAAAGGGACAGTTGAGTATGGATTGTGGTATCCCATAGATCATGATTTCTCTCTTCATGCATATACAGATGCGGATTGGGCAAGAGATATGGATAACCGGAAGAGTACCAGTGGTGGAGCATTCTTTTTGGGGAAGAGATTGGTTTCTTGGCTAAGCAAGAAACAAGAGGCAATATCTCTGTCCACAGCTGAAGCAGAATATATTGTAGCAATAGGTAGTTGTACTCAAGTTTTGTGGATGAAGCAAATGCTAAGAGACATAAGAGTGGAGTATAAGGAGCCTATCACAATCTTCTATGATAATTCAAGTGCAATAAATATATCTAAGAATCTGGTGTTACATTCAAAGACTAAACATATATCCATTAAGTTTCACTTTTTGAGAGAGCAAGTGAACAAGAATGAAGTCAGATTGGAGTTTGTGCTATCCAAGGATCAGATTACAGACATCTTTACTAAACCTCTACCTAAGAACTCTTTTGAGTATCTCAAGGAGAAGTTAGAGGTTATTGCCCCTCCAGTGATGAACTAAGGTGCACTGATGTGCATCAGTCCAATGGATATCACAGTCATATCTTGTGGTCCGGATTGATGATGGGAAGCTGCTACTCAGGGGGAGCAGCTGGTATGATTCTAAAGCGGTTGAATTGCAAGTATGTACCCTTTGCCATTGATGTCAAAGGGGGAGACAAGACATGTGAAAAACAAGTAGTTTCTGATCAAAGGGGGAGCAGGAAAGGAAGAGAAGACATGTGAATGGTTGTTGGTAATAGGGAGAGTTGTGTCAGTAATGAAAAGTTCTTATCTTGATGGTTAAAACAGTTTTTCACATCATATGTTGCCATCAATGACAAAGGGGGAGATTGTTACAAGTATGGGCCTAATCGGTGTTGTCATTGATGTCAACATACTCCTATTGCATTAATGATAAGGATTGAATGAACTGTTTGTTGAGGATATTGAGAAAATTGGCCATATCAGGGACAGTGAAGAACAGTGAAGACAGTAAGGAAAAAGTCCAAGATAAGATGAGGATAAGAGGATACGGTTTAAAGGGTTTGTAGATATATGTCTTCAAGTGATTCAGTAAAGATTTTAGAGGTCTGCATGAAGATCTGAAGAAGTTGTGGCCGCTCAAGTAAAACCGGTTCCGGTAGGTGTTCAGAGGTGACAGAGTGATATAGATAGGTCCGGTGAGATTCGGTAATGCATTATCCTGTTCTGTGAATTTGGTGGAGTGTTCATGAAGTCCTTGTGAAGTATCATCTCGATTGGTTCGTGGTCTGGAGGTCCGCAAGCATCTATTGCTTTGTGATAGTGATGACAGACTGTGTTCTTAAGGTTCTGGATGAAGGAGAGAAGGATTTTAGTAAGAAGATGTAGTGTGGATGTTCTTGGTGATTCAGGAAAGCTTGTGAAGGTCTTTGGATCGTGTCCAGTTCATGTTGGTGGTCCGCATTAGAGTTTGGGTTCACAATTGAAGAATTACTTCCGGCTAATGGTGTTCTTCCTAATACTGGCTGACCGGATGAGTTACACATCCTGCGGATGTTCTTGTAGATGTTTGCCGACTTAGATGATTATTCCTAAGTTGATGTCTTGTATAAATAAGGGATTGTAAAGTCATTTCAAAGAAGTGGTGGTTGTGATGAGAGCATGGTAGCGAAGAGGAGAGCGAAAGGCAGAGCAGAAGTATTGGGCTTAAATGGAACTGATTCAAGCATGGTGAAGATGCTATTCTCCAGTTCATGTATGTGATACTTACTATTTTGTAGACAATGTGTCTTTTGTAGGCAATGAGCCTCTTGTGAGCAGTGTGCTCGAGTAGTGAGCCCTAATTGACATGTGCCATTTTGATCTTTCTATTCTTTTAACAGAGAATACAATCTTGGATTAATCACCCCGTGGTTTTTCCCTTAACCAGGTTTTCCATGTCAAAATCTTGGTGTCCTGTGTGCTAATATGTTTCTACTCTTTATTTAATGCATTATGTTTCCATGATTGATTTATCATTATGCTGCTGAATTGCAAAGTGGATTTAAGTGTTTAGTTGAAAGAAAGTTTTGGACAACTGATTCACCCCCCCTCTCAGTTGTCTACCCTAAATCTAACAATAGTGTCGTGCATGAGCAGGAATAGCAAAACCTTGTTGACCAATGCAAATTTTCACTTTTTCTACATATGTTAAAATGAGGCAAAGGTGGCTACCTTTTATAGACTTTCTTTGGGATTTTGGAGATGGGAACTTGGTAGGTGGGAAGCCCTAGAAATTAATTATTTTATATCTAAATCTTTTGTTGGGAGGATAAAAATGCATGGGTGACCTATTGGGTGGTGAACTATGGGTGGTGTCCATGAATGAAAATTAATTTCAATTTCCTTTGAAAGGACCTTAGGCTCAAAAGTGGACATCTAGGGGTAGGTGTACACATTGATTATTTGTACATGTTTTAGGAAGGGGAAAGGTGGGGTTTACATGTAGGAATGGGATAGGGATGGCAACTTAAGGCTTAATAAGGGGGTAAAGGGGTCTAAAAATAAAGGGGAAAATTAAATCAAGACCTAAGACATAGGAAGGAGATAAAAACTAAATAAAGAGCAACACTTTGGGAGACTAAACAAGGCTTAGGAAACAACATTAGAAAGGGGATAAATGTGGTGAGGCTAGGAAAAAAGGGTCAAAACATCACACAAAACACACACATGGGATAGGGGCTAAAATAGAAACAAAAGTGTAATAAAGGTGTAGACACCTAAAATTGGTCATGCCTTACGACATTATCTTGCATCACCTCATGACATATTTTCTTCTAGGTCCCTTTCATGACCCCTCCATCATTCACATTAGTTAAATAAATTACATTTATTTAACTAATCCCTTTTATCCATTTATCCTCCTCTTAGACCAAATTAAATAAATTTTATTTATTTAATCTCATTTTCCTCCATCATCCAATTTAAATAAATTAAATATTTATTTAAATCCCACTTGTCTCTCATAATTTAAATAATTTTATTATTTAAATTATTTATCCCCACTCACATTCCTATTTTTAAACTCATTAAATGTGCGTCATAAGCACTTCCTCTCCAAAATCAATTAAAAAATCCCATTTATTCCCACTCCCATCCTTATTTTAGTCACATGTAATCCTCATTTATGGTGTGTCATGAGAACTAAAATTTGCTTTCAATCCTAGCCATCCACCTCATCCCTCACCCTTCTAATCCTAGTCATTCACTTTATTCCCTCTCCTATAAATTAAACTTCCATTTTCATTTCAAACCCTCACACTCACCAAATTTCCATATGCACACATATCTATCATTTTTCATTTATCTCATATCATTATTTTCATATCAAGGTTATGTTGGTTGTGTGAGAAGCACACAAATCATCCATAGGACAAATCAATGGAGCTTGGGTGCACTCCATTCTATCATATCAGAAGTCCAATTTTATGCAAGGTTTGAAGGTAATTCTTTATTGTTTTATCTTTGTGTTATTTCTTTGCATAATTTCTGGGTTTTAAAAGGTATACAAATTATGTTATTACAAAGAAGTCATCCTTTTATGTTTTTCCTTTGAACAAGATTAACTTCTTCATTAACATTTCCCTATGTTTCATATGAACTTTGTGTCAATAGACAAACACAACAATAATACCTTTTTCATGTTGTAAGGGTGACTAAATCCTATATAATAACTCTAATGATAGATATATTGATGTTTTCATGATAGAACTTTATCAAGAACATTTTGGAGATGGATCGAATAATTATTTATTTAGTTAAATTATGAGTATAGATTTTATTTTATGATAATAGACTAGTTGACCTTCAAGAAATTATTATGCTAATTATTATCGTCAGTTAGATTTCTCTAATTGTTGGGAAAAGGATTTTAGTTAAAATAATATCAAGAGACATTAGCAATAAAGGAGAATCCAGGGAGAAAAAAACAAAGTATGAGATTTGCATTTTGATCATTTACTTCATTCATGTATGCAAATACTTTATGTGCCTTGTTTACATTTATGTTTCCTCCACATGCATTTGTGTAAATATTATTATACATTTAATTTGAATACATTTGTAATTTATTATGCTATAGAAATAATTTCATGTATGCATCCGTGTAAGGCCTAATCTTTACTAACAATTTCTTATGCATATGATAGACTTGGAATATCATCATTTTCCCAATCAAGTGAAGATGTTTTCTCAGGTTGGAGTAGATTATACCATATCTAACTTACTTGTCTGAAAGAATGGGAATATAGTGAATGTGATGAAATAAGTTTAGTGATTCTTCCTGTATTAGGGTAAAAATTAGGGCTAAATCATAAACATGAAAGCATCAAACCCTAACAGGACAATGGAGTACAAGATAGCATAGAAATTGAAATCACAAAGTAAACTAAAACTAATCTCTATGCTAAGCTTGGCTCTCCTCCATTGCTCTTCTCAATCTCGCATAGGAATGCAAGATTTCGAAGGATGAATGTTGGTTGCTAATTCTAGTAGCATAACGATACTCGAAAACTAAATCTTTAAATGGCTTGGTTGAGGATTGATTTATAGGAAGTGAGTGATTTGAATGAAGGGCTATGATTGAAAGTTGTTTTGAACAATGCGGACGGCTAGGATCGAATAGGGTTTTCCACTCCATGAGGAGTTGTAGTCATGTGACAAGTGTAGGGAGGACCTAATTTAAATAAAAGATTATTTAAATTAGTGAGACATGTGAAGTGTATTAAATGAAAAATGTAGTATGTGACATGTGTTGGATTGTGGTGAAAGGTGAGGGCCTAATTCAAATATTTTATTTGAATTAGTTGGAAAATGGGAGAGGGAAAGTAATTAAATAAATAGGATTTATTTAATTAATTATCAAGTGGGATAAATTGGATTAGGAGTGGGATTAGGACAAAATGTCATATGATGTCTCTAGTAATGTGTCGACAAGGTGATGTTGCAAGACATGGACAATTTTAAGTGTCTACATTTTGCCCCTCTTTGAGCTGATGTTGCGACTAAGAGAAGTAACATCATTTCAAAGAAGATAAGGTGTGGATAGAAGAAAAGGATGATGATGTAAGGGTGGGATGGGATGATGATGTCCCCTTGAGAGGATAGGTGGGTTGGACAAACACGGGTAGGCTCTCAAAATGAAAGGAATTGGTCAAGGAAGAAAGATAAGGGAATAGATAGAAGAAAAGAATGATACGTTATACTGCAATGAAGGTGAGTAACCATGAAGTTTGATATAGCACTAGACGTTATGCACCAAGGTATAAGGACCAAGGTGACAATGTGTCTTGTGCACCCAGCGTAATACAACCTTGTCTAACGTATGAGGAAGAAAACTTAGAGCATTAAAGTCCTAATGAACAAAAGGTATGATATGACCTTAGATGAAAAGGTTAATGCAAAAAGCTATTCCAACATACACAAGATATGAATATTAGCTGGAATGATATGGATTTGATTCAAATACAAGATAAAATGGTAACACACACAAGCAAGCAAGCATAAATGATACAATGACAAACAAGGTATTGCCCCTGTCAAGCTATAAACCAATGATTGATTGATTGATTGATTAATGATGATGTCTAGTTTCAAGAAATGAAACATGTCGTATAAGACGCCTAGTCTGGTTTCGATAATGCAACATCTTGTACAAGACAATTAATATGATTCATTGATACTAGTGCTATTGGCCATGCAAATCAACACCAGTATTTGATTAATGATTGATTGATTTGGTTTACTTCAAGATTAGGACCAAGACCTTTCATGCAATTGGATGATTTGACAAGATTGATTGACTTGATTGGTATGGATTAATGATTGACTTGCATTTGAGTTTATTGTTTGGAATGATTTGATTGATTTGATTGATGATTTGAAGAATTGATGAATTGGAAGAATTGATTTGAATGATTGATCAAATTGATGATTTGAATTGATTGATTTGATGAATTGATGTGATTTTGATTGAATGGTTTGATGATTGGATTGATTAGAAGAAGTGATTTTATTTGATTGAGTTGATTTGGTTGGTTGATTTGGATGAATTGATTGATTTGAAGAATGGAATTGATTTGAGGAATATATTTGGTTTGATTGAATTGACGATTTGATATGATTTGAAATGATTTTAATGAATTGATTAGATGACTAGAAGAATTGATTTGGTTATCCAATGATTTGAAGAAGTGATTGAATTGATGATTTGGATGAATTGATTGAAGAATTGATGAGAATGAATTGATTTGATGATTGGACTTGAAGAATTGAATTGATTTTTATTTGAAGAATGAATTGATTTGATGATTGGAAGAATTAGTTTGATTTGAACATTGGATTGAATCAATTGGATGGAATGATTTGATGATTGAGGAATTGAGGAATTGATTTGATGATTGATTGAAGGAGTGATTGATTTGAAGGAGTGCTTGATTGGATTGATGATTGATTTGATAGATTTGAAGAAGTGAATTGATGAATTGATGACTTGATGTGGATGAATTGATTGATGAGTTGGATTTGATTGGGTGAATTGAATTGATTGATTGGAAGAATTGATGGATTGAGTTGATTGGAAGAATTGAATTGATGATTGGATTGAAGAATTGAGTTGATGAATTTGATTCTGACTTGATGATTTGGATTGATTGAATGGACTTGAAGAATTGGAATGGTTTTATGAATTGATTTTATTGCTTGGATTTTTTTTGTTGGACATTTTGGGAATATTTTGATTTTTTTTGGATTTTTGAATGTTTTTATTTTTTTGTATTTTTTAATGTTTTGATTTTTTTAGTTTTTGAAATGTTTTGATTTTTTTTAGTTTTTGAAATGTTTTGATTTTTTTGTATTTTGAAAATGTTTTGGGATGTCAATGGATGACAATTTGGATAGCCTTTGTGCTAGATACCAATGACAAGGGAAGACCAAGTCTAGGTGCAAGGAGGTAGGATTGGATAGATAAAAGGATAGGTGATATTAAATAGGATGAAAGGCTCATGATAGATGGATGGATAAAATGATAGGTAATAATGGATAGAATGGATGTATGCATAAGAGAGAAAGGATGTGATCTCCAAAGACTATGTCGCATAGGAATAACATGCCCCATTCTAAGTGTAATACTTAATATTTTACATGACAAAGCTTATGATGATAGGATGATAGGATGGATTGGAAGGGATGAGGTATACCAAGAGATATCCAAAACATTTGTCAACATTTTTCCCCCATGTCGTCATCAAGATCAAAAAGAGGAAGGGAGGATGAATGGATTCAATGTAATAAGTATGTGGGTGTAATGGATAAAGATGGTATGATAAGATAGGAAATGGTATGGAAATGGTAGGATATGATAGGATGGAAAATGATAGTGTGGTATGGATGAGACAATGTGCCCCCAAGTGTAAGTGACATAGAAGATCAACCTACACATGACACCTATTTGCCAGGTTTTCATCATGGTACTTATCTAAGGTGCCACCAAGGGTGGTTTTCACCATTAGACAAATGGATTTTTCTTTACTATTTTGATTTTTTTTCTTTTTTTTTCTTTTTTCTTTTTTTGGACTTTTTTTATTTTTTTATTTTTGATGGGAGGGGAATATAGATAAGGACTCATGTCTAGTTCCATGAAAGGTGATAGTCCCATTAGAGATTGAGGTCATCGCACGAACCATGTCAAATGCCATTATGCCCATAGATGTTGGTAAGGGAATTGCATGAAAGAGAGATGGATTAGGTAGATAGTGGATTATGGAGTGTTTATGCAAAAGGATAGGTGAAAAGCTTATGCAAAAGCATGGACCATAGGAATATGATGAGTGAAATGTGTAGGATAGTGACTGAAAGATGTGGAGAGGGAGGTATGTGGGAATGTTGTGGAATGGAAGGGAACCATGACCAACGACTGCACACACTAAGATAAACAATGAAGCTTTTGATATGGAGGAGGTGTAGGAAGCAATGGAAATGTTTGCTTAGGGGATGGGTAATGTAAGCATTTAGGGACCCACATGGACTTAGGATTTTTATGATTTTTGTTTTGCTTGTGGGATGAAGTAATTTGAGATTTTTGAGTGGAATGGGATTTTTGAATGGAAGAGGATGGTTGGGATTTTTGAGATGTGGTGCTTCATTTGACTTGATTGCTTTTTGCTTAAGTACCCAAACCATTTTAGTTTTGACTCTTTCTTGTGAAGGTATGGGCTTGGGTAGCCTTTTGGATGGATTTTTCTTTGACTCTTTGCATTGATGTCTTAAGCCATGAGGATCCTTAGGATTTTTAGCTTTATGGAAGGAGGCATCTAAATTTTTATTTTTGAATCCCTTGGGTTTGGTGGACGATGTGTGCATTGATTGGCCATGATTAGGAATTGGAGGGGATTTATGGATGAATGGGATATTAGGCATTGGAAGCAATGGAGGTAAAGTGGATGGTGGGATATTAGGAGTTGGAAGTAGTGGAGGTAAAGTGGATGGTGGAAGGTGTATGGTCACATGCTTTTGACATTTGTAGGATGATGAAGGAGGGGTGGAAACATATGTTTTGTGTATATGATAGAATTTGTGATAGGAAGTGGTGGACTTAGGAGGAATGGAGGAAGTACCAACATCTTGACATTGTTTACCTTGGGGTGCATATACAAGGCCATATGAGCATGGAGGGACATTCACATGAATGGGCTCCAAAATACCTTGTTCATGAAGGCCTAGACCTTTACCTTGATAGTTCATGTTTTGGAGTATGCGATGGACAATGGGACTAGATATGTTTAGGGAACTAGACTTGAGCTCATTATTAGATGGAGAAGGTGAGGTGGATAAAGGTTGTTGATTCCCTAAGGAAGAACATTCATGGATGAAGGTGGATAGGCCAAGGGGATATGATGGTGGATTTGAAATGGGGTCGATAGGGAATGTGAAAGGATCATTGGGATCTTGATTATCATTATGTTCATTAAGATCCAAGGTATTTGTTTGATCTTCTATGTTTTCTTAGGAGCCCGGTGTCTCATCATGGGAAGCGTATGTTGTTGGATCATGGATAGGTGGAGTTATAATCTCTTCACCATGGAATGCATAAAGTTGACTAAGAGGAGCATCATGGCTTTCTTGATCATAGAGGGGATCTTGGTCATAGATGGGAGCTTGATCATGGATAGGATTAAATGTACTATGGATGGGATCATTTTGTTCATGGATAGGTTGAATAGAAGGGATTTGACCTTGATTTGGATTAGGGACTAATGTTTCCTCATGCTTAGGATTATACCCTTGACATAACTCTTGATTTTGGGTGGAAATGGAAGACTCGTGAACAGGCTTGATATGATCAATGGTTAGTGAACTACATGATGGGGTTGAAGGGATGGACATGATGTTTGAGGACTCCTTGATTGGACTAAGGATGGGTGTTTGGTGACATGATTTATTCCTTGCTAGTAGCCAATGGATCACATCCTTCATGAGGGTATGGTGGATGGACAATATAGTGGATGAATAATAATGGTAGATGGTGTAGGTTTAGGATTAGGATTAGATGGAGTGGAAAGATCCCATGGTGGAGGAATAAAAGGGATGGAAGGTGTTGGCTTATGATTTAGACTTTGATTGGATGAAAGGTTAAAGGGATTGGATGAATTGGTGGATTTGGATTTGCTTTTGTAATGTTTGAATTTATGACGTGGAGTTGATGGAGGATTAGATGGTAGAAGGTACTTATAGGATGAATAAGCTAGACTAGAGTTCCCCTTATCAAAGGTAGCATAAGGACTCAAAGGCATTTTATCTTTTTACAAGAGGTGACTTAGGCTCGTATTGTCTTGTTGTGAAGTGGATTGATATGGATGTTGGTTGACATTGAGAGAAATGAGATTAAATGATGTGGAATTGACATGACATGTAGATGGATTGGATTTTGCACTTGTCTCATCACTAGAACTTGAAGGAGGGCCCCATTGAAGTATGAGTTTAGGTCTAGGATTTTTCTCATCATTAGGACTAGAGGGATGGCCGCCTTGAAGTATGACCTTGGGTCTAGGATTTTTCTCATTATTAGGATTAGAGGGAGGGTATCCTTGAAGTATGACCTTGGGTCTAGGATTTGTCTCATTACTAGAATTAGGGAGAGGGCCTCCTCGAAGTATAAGTTTGGGCTTGTGATTAGGATTAGGCTTGCTAAGAATCAAGACCATTTTGGCAAGTGATTGACTAGGATGATGATGTGGAATGATTAGGATGAAATTGATTGGATGAGGAAGGATGATGATTAGATGATGTGAAATGATTAGGATATGATAAAAGATAATTAGGGTTTTGATTAGGATGAAAGGTGATGGAAAGAATTTTTAGAATGATGTGTTTATGTGTTTGTGTTTATAGCTTGATTTGGCAATTTGCAAACACATGATTTCACATGTACACACATGATTCACACACACAAGACACATAAGCAAGTTTGACTTTGAAATTTGAATGTGATGATTAGGAAAACACTTGAAGACACATCAACAAGACTAAGACTAGTAAGGTAGGTGTGGCCAAATAGGTCTTAAGCTAGGTTGAACAAGTTTGACTAAGGATGTCCCTAATGTACTCAAGGTACGGGGGGCCCAATTCCATGAAATGAAAGTGAAATAATGCCAAACAGCCAGGAGAAAGGGGTAACCCACCTTCACCTTCACTTCCCAAAGGTATAAAGTTCTTTGGGGCTTAGCCCGAATGGTAATATTTCAACATCCAAAGAGGGTGTCTTTTGATTCACACCTCATTTTGTATACTCTGCTGGAACATTAGAGTTGAGGTCATCCCTTGGAGTGGTGTGTCTCCAAGCAGGCCTCCTAGAAAGGGTGACAAAAGCAAATCTAATGGGTGCTTTTGATCTCCAAGATCATCTTGTAGTGCGAGGAGAGAGCATACATGTGCACACTAGATTCACACTCGCAAATATATATTCCCCTTAGAAATAAAATGTGTGGTGTGAAATTGAATGGATGAAAGGTGTTTTTGATTCTCAAGATTGCACGAAGCACATGAGAAGAGCATACACACCCTTAATCTCACTCAAGTCCACCAAGCAATGCAAGCACTTATTCATTTTAATCTTAAGCCAAAATGTGTGAAGGAAGACAATGGTTCATTTTAAGCCCAATTTGAATGTATGAATGAAGACAAGAGTTCATTTTAATGCCCAAAATCCAAATGTGAGAGCAAACAAGATGTTCTTTTTAAGACCCAAATTGAAGTGTGAGACATACAAGATTGATTAATGAAATGAAAAGATAAAAGTATAGAATGAATGTACCTAAATATTTTCATCCTTAAATCTGTTGTTGTGACTAATGGGTGTATGCACAAAGATGGGGGACCAAAAATTCACCACCATGGGACTTTTTGGTCCAAAGTAAGAAAAAATGCGAGCGCATTATAATGCGCTCACATTTTGCTTTGACATAAAGTGTAAAAAAACTCATTTCTACCATTTCACCGTGACCAAAGGATTTTGTGTGCTAAAAAAACTAAAAAGAAACTATGAGCACATTCAAGGAAAGCCTCTCCAAGCACATGCAAGAGAGAAAATGTTATTTTCACGATGCCACCTTGCCAGCAAAGACGTCGTACAACAAATTTGGATGGTCTAGCAGCAGAAGAAGGTAGGGTTTGATCAATTTTTGTTAGTTTGAGAAGAATTTTTGAATTTTGCAATGTTTGATTAGTTTTTATATTGCATTTAAAGTTATTGAGGCAAGAGAAAACCCAAATCCATCTGATGAGGGTGAAAACAACCCCCAAAACCCTCCAAACCCTCAAAACCCACCTTCACTTCCTCACAATGTAAGGGATACTCAAGAAAACTACCTACGGATAATAGAAGAAAACAAGAAACATCTTCAAACTCTTATTCAAACACTAAACAATCCAAGTGCAAGCACCGATCGTAGGAGGGCACTTGTGAAGTCACTAGAGGAGATTTTTTCCCACACCAATTCAGTGACAAAACAAATCACCGAATTCTAAGACTATAGGGAGAGGTGTCGACAATACTATGCTGACAAGTTGTCATATGAACAAGTGAAGAATGAAAAAATTACAAAATCTCAATTATGTGCACACTTTATTAATCCCAAAACTCGCCAAAGATTAGAAGAAACTTGCAAATGATTTCCTATTCATTGGTGTAGGAATGAAGAAATATCCTAAAACTTTTGGGATAGATGGTACATGGTCTTCGATGAGCGCCCATGCAAAAATGATGAGGTACCACAATATTTCTTGAGGAAACTCCATTGCGAGTTCATCCTCAAGAAGATTCCTAATTATTTTGACATTTGTGAGTTCTAGGGTAGAGGTGGTGGCTCTGCCCAAGATAGAGCTAGGGATCAGCGAGATGAAAATCGTGTGCATGTACCCTATTAAGGCCAAAACATAGGTCACTCCCTTTGACTTAGAAGGAGAGTGTTGAGGTGGAGACATTACATTCATTTACTACTCTTACCCAAACTCTATCACAGCATGCCGATGATCTTACCCAGGCTGATGAGGGTGAGAACAGTAGGCATCATGTGTCCCCACATTTGTACAGTTCATGTGGGAACCTGTGTAATTATGGGACGTAGGACTCTCAGCAGGATGCTACAACGCAGGGGCAACATCCATTGATGGAGGCATCCATATTGGATGATCTTGTTCTCAGTGACAATATCTTACACCATACATTTGGTATTAACTCTTAGGTAATTTGTTACAAGTTTCATCTTGATTTAATATATTGTTATTTGAAATATGTAATTAATTTTATATGATTATCTATATTATAAGTCAAAAATAATGTATGTAATTGCTGTGTAATGAAATTCCAGGGTCAAAGTCTTCATCCTGCCTCTATTAGCCATCCATTGGAGGGTTATGAGAGGATGTCAAATCAACAGGTGTATAATTTATCACATGATCGTAATTATTATAGATATGTCAATGGTAATATTATTTTGTGAAAATTTGATGATTTCAACAATCACCGACACCTCCATGGTTTCCTTGGTCCCCTGGAGGCAAATCCACCACTTTTATGGAGATAAATTTAACCATTTCTAATCATTGTGCATTTTTAAAATAATCTTATGTATTTATTTTGGTCGAATAATCTTGAACTTGATTTTCAGATACTAAATGTAGAGACTCCTCCTCATCTTCATGAGTCAACACAGATAGGCATTAATGCAGCCATGATGTCTTCAAATCCTTTGACCAAGGTATGAGACAATAAAATGAAAATGTCATAATTTTGTATTTCTTGTTTTATCTCTTGTCATTTGATGTACATAAATGATATTTAGGTTTCATCAATTTTGTTTCTTGATGCTTGTCACAGGAGGTCACAACTCCAGCCCGTCCAACTACGGACAAAGAAGTTGGAGACAAGATGACGAAGAGTGATCATCAGATGGTGGTAAGTGATTGATTACATATGTGATGTTATATATTTCATGTACATTTTCTATAGTAATGTGCATATTGTTTGATTGTATTAACAGGTGGATCTAGATGAACTTATGTCGAAGAGGTCTACTCAACAGAAAAGAGAGGATGAGTCACGAATTGGCTCTCCATCTTCACAGTCAAGCAAGGGCCGCTGATTATATCATAAAACTCCATAGGAAACTAGTTTTTGGGACATTTTTTTATGCCTAGATGGCTTTGTATACATACTTTTGTATGTTATCGATGTATATTTTTGTATATATGCCTATATGTATTTGTTTGGACATGCCTATATGGCTTTGTATGTAAACTAGATGTTATGTTCATCACATTATGTATATGACAGTTTATATTAAATATTTAATATGATGATCAATTATCATTACAGGAATTTGGTTTTACATGTGCCAATTGCATTTGCTTGAAAGTTTATAAATTGTTTTCAAATAATCCATTTTGTGGATATCTTGCAATCATTGCATTCTGTGGGATTGTGCATTTCTTTGAGGCATCATTTCAAACAGTTCAGGTGCCTTGTCTATGCTTCCACACTTTCCATACATGTCTACAAGGGTAGCTGCAAATACAATACATGTGACAAAATTCCTATATCATTTATGCTTTGATGGTTGTCCACACCATGTTCCCCAAATCCCATTCTGGCATAGGCAAAGAGGAAGTTGGATAAGGTTGTGCAATTTGGTTTTAGATGTGCCAAAATTTTCATTTAGTTGAATTTTACTTTTGTGCATTTGCTTGAGATTTTTTAAAGCCTTATGAAAAATCAATTTCGTACATATCTTGTAATCATTGCATTCCATGAGACAACATTTCTTTGAGGCATCGTGTCAAACAGTTCACATTCATTGTATATGCTTCCACACTTTGCATACATGTCTTGCAGGGTACTTACAACTACAACATTTGACAAAATTCCTATATCCTTTATGCTTTGATGGATGTCTATACTATGTTCCAAAGATACCACTTCTAAGGTTTTTGAAATTTGGCTTTACACTCGCCAATTGCATTTTCTTGAAACTTTCTAAAGGATTATCAAAAAATCCATTAAATATTCATATCTTGCAATCATTGCATTCCATGAGGTGACAATTCTTTGATACATCATGCCAAATAGTTCACGTACCTTGTCTATGCTTCCACACTTTGTATGCATGTCTCTGAGGGCAGTTGCAACTACAACATCTAACAAAATTCCCATATGTTTTATCCTTTGATGGATGTCCATTTTGGCATAGGCAAGGAAGATACTGGCTAAGGTTGTGGAATTTTGCTTTACACCTGCCAATCACATTTGCTTGAAAGTTTCTAAAGCCTTATCAAAAAATCCATTTTGTTCATATCTTGCAATCATTGCATTCAATGAAGTGACATTTCTTTGGGGCATCATGCCAAACAGTTCATGTGTCTTGTCTATGCTTCCACACTTTGCATACATGTCTACAAGGACAGCTGCAATTACAGCATGTGACAAATTTCCTATATCCTTTATGCTTTGATGGTTGTCCATACACTATTCCAAACATTCTATTTTGGTGGATGTCCATACCCTATTCCAAAGATCACATTTTGGCATTTACACTATCAATTGCTTTTTCTTGTATGTTTCTAAAGCCTTATCAAAAAATCCATTTTATGCACATCCTACAATCATGGCATTCCATGAGACCACATTTATTTCAGGTGTCATGTCAAACAATTCACTTGTCTTATCTATGCTTCAACATTTTACATATATGTCTTCTAGGGTAGTTGCAACTACAACATCTATTGAAATTCCCATATCCTTTATGCTTTGATGGATGTCCATGTACCATGTTCCAAAGATCTCAGTTTGGCATAGGCAAAGAGGATGTAGTCAAAGGTTGTGGAATTTGGATTTACACCCACCTATTGCTTTTCTTGAATTTTTCTAAAGCCATATCAACAAATCCATTTTGTGGATATCCTACAATAATGGCATGTTCCATGAGACCTCTTTTCTTTGAGTCATCATTCCATGCAAGTACAATATTTGATAAAATTCCCATATGCTTCCACATTTTGCATAATAGTTGTTGTACTAGACTCTTTTTGTCTCCTGTCAAATAGTTCACTTGCCTTGTCTGTGCTTCCACATTTTGCATACATGTCTTCTAGGGAAGTTGTAACTACAACAACTATCAAAATTCCCATATCCTTTATGCTTTGATGGATGTCCATGTACCATGTTCTAAAGATCCCTCTTTGGTACAGGTAGAGAGGATGCAGTGTGGAATTTGGCTTACACCCACTAATTTATTTTTCTTGAAAGTTTCTAAATCCTTATCGACAAAACCATTTTGTGCATATCCTATAATCATGGCATTCCATGAGATTCCATTTCTTTAAGGCATCATGTGTCAAACAATCCACTTGCCTTTTCTATGCTTCCATATTTTGCATGCATGTCTCCTACGACAGTTGCAACTATAACATATTACAAAATTCCCATATCCTTTATGATTTGGTGGATGTCCATGTATTGTGTTCCAAAGATCTTATTTTGGCACTAGCAGAGAGGATGTAGTCAAAGGTTGTGGATTTTAGCTTTACACCCACCAATTGGTTTTGCTTGAAAGTTTCTAAAGCCTTATTGACAAATCCATTATTTGTATATCTAGAAACCCTACCATTCCATGAGACTAGATTTCTTTGAGGCATCATGTCAAAGAGTTCACTCACCGTCTCTATGCTTCTGCATTTTGCATACATGTCTTCTAGGGCAGTTGCAACTACAACATTTTTCAAAATTCCAATAGACCACAGTTTTTTGAGGCATCATTCAATGCAACTACAACATTTGATAAAATTCCCATATGCATTTTGTACGAATGTACATGAGATACTATATATTTATATATGATTACCCTAATTAGTAACAATTAATAAGAAACAAGCATAATAGCAATAATTAGCATTCAGTGATTTCTAATGAAAACCTAGGGTTTGGGTGCCAATGGAGACTCACCAAACCCTCGGATCAATCTTTATAAATGAAGAGATTTTATGATTTAGACTAATATAAATGCTTGCGTATCTCATGATCATATTGAGATCTAATCATTGCTTTGTTTCTTGTAGGGTTTGTTTCCATGCTTCTTATGGGACAGCAAGGTTATGGAATAGCTCTTCTCATGTCATATGAGGAGATCATAGTCATAATACCATCAAGATGTGAATTTCAACAACAAATTTCCATCTTTCCAAACCCTACCATCATACACAGTCAAGAAGGCACAACACAATCAAAAGCATGGACGATCAAGGGACTATCATGATATCATAAGGTTGTTATCCATAGGGGGGTTGCCTTGAAAGAAGTATGACCATGCTAAATTGCTCCTTATCAAGGCCATGATGTGTTAAAAAGGTGAAGTTACTTAGTGAATGTGAGAAGTCAGTTTCAAAGAAGGTTTTAAAAGAGTATATGTTGCTATCACAGTCATGAAAGACTATCATTATGCCATCTTAGAGACCCTATGACTCAAGAAATCGCCATGCAAATTAGGTTGAGGAGTTTCTTAGGGTGTGAGGGGTAATCAAAGGGATTTCAAGGAAGATCAAACACTAAAAGAAGGGATTTTTCCATGATCTTTTTTTAGGACTGTTACAATCATGAACAACCATCAAGGTCCTAAGAGTATTTACTAATCATCATACCATTATTCACATTTTAGCACTGTCAACACATATTAGGATAGTGCTATCCCAAAAAAATAGATAAGGATGTTATAAAGATCTTAGAACACTCATTTTATAAATGTACAGTTATATGTAAATGGTAGCAGTCATATGTCAAGCTTAGAATGGTTATATCAACCTAAGGACTACTTAATTGAATCCTCAGGGCTAGGAGTGACATTTTGCATTCCATAGCTTATGGTGTTGAACAGACTTCACCAACACGTCAGGTGGGTGGTCAAATGCTAGGGGATGTCTCATTTCATGTGCCAAGTGCCCTAGTCATTCGGGTTAGCAGGCTATCGACAAAGTCCCTTAAGATCCCTAAGACGAAAAACTGCCAAACTTTGACAGAGCAATTCTCAAAATTTGTGATAGCTAGGAATGTTCCGTTTAGACCTACAGGTGCACATGGGGCCAAACTGACTATGCCAACATGTTAGGGTGGGTGGGTAAATGCCAAGGGAGGTCTCATTTTTTGTGCCAAGTGCCCTAGTTGTTCAAGCAATAGGCTATCGACAAAGTCCCTTAAGATCCCTAAGATGAAAAAACTGTCAAACTTTGATGAAGCAATTCCTAGAATTTGTGATAGCTAGAAATATTTTATTTGGACCTGTAGGTGCATGTGGGGTCCATCCACAATAACCTCTCTCAGTTTCAATCAACTCCAGTCTGTTAGATCGTGCCGAAATCAAATGCATTCTTGCTAAATGTTTCAGTTTCATGCTATGGAAAGGTTGCCAGGTGCCATATTTTTTGTTCTACTCATTGTGGGGCCGAACCGACTTTGACAACACATCAGGGTGGGCAGGTAAATACGAAGGAAGGTCTCATTTTATGTGCTAAGCACCCCAATCATTTAGGGCAGCAAGCTACAAGTAAAGTCCCTTAAGATCCCTAAGACGCAAAAATTGCCAAACTTTGACGAAGTAGTTCTTGGAATTCATGGCAACTAGGAACATTTTGTTTGGACCTACAGGTGCATGTGGGGTCTATCCACAATAATCTTTCTTGATTTTGGTCAACTCCAGTTCGTTTGACTGTGTCAAAATCAAACGCATTCTTGCAAAATGCTTCACCTTCATGCAGTGGAAAGGTGCTAGGAGTGACATTTTGTATTCCATAGGTCATGGGGCTGAATGGACTTCGCCAACGCATCAGGGTGGGTGGGTAAATGCTAGGGGAGGTCTCATTTCATGTGCCAAGCATCCCAGTTGTTCCAGGCTGTAAGCTACCGACAAACTAGAAAGTTACTAAGACTAAAATTTTGCATTCCATAGGTTGTGGGGTCGAACTGACTATGCCAACACATCTGAGTGGGCGAGTAAATGCTAGGGGAGGTCTCATTCCATGTGCCAAGTGTCTTAGTCGTTCTAGGTTGCAAGCTACCGATAAACTTGAAAGGTGCTAGGAATGACATTTTGCATTCCATAGCTCATAGGGCCGAAGGGACTTCGTTAACACATTAGAGTAGGTGAGTAAATGCCAAGGGAGGTCATGTTTTGTGTGCCAAGTGTCCCAATCATTCTGGGTTGTAAGCTACCGATAAAGTCACTTTGTTGGTAGCTTGCAGGCCAAAATGAGATCTTCCCTAACATTTACCTACCTACCCTAATGCATTAGCATGATCCATTCGACCTCACGACAAGCATATCAAAAATAAGGCACCTGGCAAGGTTGTGTCGCATGAAACTAAAGCATTTTGCAAGAATGCATTTGATTTCAGCACGGTCAAACAGACTGGAATTGACCAAAACCGAGAGAGGTTATTGTGGATGGACCCCACATGCAGCTATAGGTCTAAAATAAATGTTCCCAACTACCACAAATTCTAAGAACTACTATGTCAAAGTTTGGTAGTTTTTTTGTCTTAGGGATCTTAAGGGACTTTGCTAGTAGCTTGCTACCCTGAACAATTGGGGCACTTGGCACATGAAAGAATACCTCCCTTGGAATTTACCCACCCACCCCAACACGTTGGCAAAGTACATTCAGTTCCACAACCTATGGAATGCAAAATCTCACTCCTAGCACCTTTCCACTGCATGAAACTTAAGCATTTTGCAAGAATGTGTTTGATTCTGACACGGTCAAATAGACTAGAGTTGAAAAAAACTAGGAGAGTTTATTGTGTACATACCCATGTACACTTGTAGGTCCAAATGGAACATTCCCAGTTACCACGAATACTAAGAACTGATCCGTCAAAGTTTGGCAATTTTTCATCTTAGGGATCTTAAGGGACTTTGTCAGTAGCCTGATGTCCTGAATGATTGGGGCTCCTGGCACATGAAATGAGACCTCCCATGGAATTTACCTACCCACCCCAACATGTCAGCAAAGTTTGTTCATCCCCACGAGCTATGGAATGCAAAATGTCACTCCTAGCACCTTTCCACTGCATGAAACTAAACCATTTTGCAAGAATGCATTTGATTTCGACACGGTCAAATGAACTAGAGTTGACTAAACTGAGAGAGGTTATTGTGGATGAACCCCATGTGCACCTATAGGTCCAAACTAAACATTCCCAGCTACGATGAATTCTGAGAACTGCTCCGTCAAATATTGGCAATTTTTCGTCTTAGGGATCTTAAGGGACTTTGCTGGTAGCCTACTGTCCCAAATGATTGGGGTACTTGGCACATGAAATAAGACTTCCCCTGGCATTTACTCACCCACCCTGATGCATTGACGAAGTTCGTTCGATCCCACAACCTATGGAATGAAAAATGTCACTCCTAGCACCTTTCCATTGCATGAAACTGAAGCATTTTGCAAGAATGTGTTTGATTTTGGCATGGTCAAACGAACTGGAGTTGACTAAAATTGAGAGGGGTTATTTTGGATGGACCCCACATGCACATGTAGGTCCAAACAGAATGTTCCCAGCTGCCACGAATTCCAAGAACTGCTCTGTCAAAGTTTGGTAGTTTTTGTATCTTAGGGATCTTAAGGGACTTTGTCGGTAGCCTACTATCCCAAATGATTGGGGCACTTGGCACATGAAATAAGACCTCTCCTAGAATTTACCCACCCATGCCGACGTGTTGGTGAAGTCCGTTTGGTCCCATGACATCCTTTAGACTTCCAAAACTTCCAACAACAACCACAACTCATCAATCAACATCAACATGACCTTAACACCATATTTTGTGATCAACATCAACATCATGAGGACACTAAAGAAATCTTTAACAAATGAAGACACTGAGAACATTGAAGACATGGAGCAAAAAGAAGCATGAAGACATGAACAAACTCATGTCATGAGGAATAACCACAACCCAATCCAACTCCTGAACGCATGACATGTTATGATGAAGAACCACAACCAAATCCAATGATCCAATGGCATGAACCAATGACATAAGCAACTATGTCTTGCTATTGTAACATGATAAACATGAATGTTATGAACTAACATCCAAACCCTATGACTATAGAAAATGTACATGAAATATATAACATCACATATGTAATCGATCACTTACCATCATCTGATGATCACTCTCCATCATCTTGTCTCCAGCTTCTTTGTTTGTAGTTGGACGGGCTGGAGTTGTGACCTCCTATGACAAGCATCAAGAAGCAAAATTAACTAAACATAAATATCATTTATGTACATCAAATGACATGAGATAAATTAAGAAATACAAAATTGTGACATTTTCATGTTATTGGCTCATACCTCGATCAAAGGATAGGAATCCTTAGTAAAATGGAGTGGTTGAAAGAAAGAATAGGATTGTTCAAGAAGCTATAAGGAAAATGGTAAGAGAAGTAAACCTACTGGATGTATACTGGAGGGAAGCAATTCATACTATTGTTTATATACAAAACAAAGTACAAGTAACCATCTAGGAAAGTTTTATGCATACTTACAAATTAATCCAATGAACCATCTGGGTCTTCTCTACTCTTTATTGTGTCAAGTATTGCCTCATGATTAGACTCACACACCTTCCACAAGGTCTTGTTCAAAGGTTTACCTCAAAATTGTATCAAATAAACATTGGTTGCCACGACAAGGTTTGAGTAATGAAGAATCTTCCGATGTGTGTCAAAGTCTTGAAACAGCCAAACATTAACACTCTTATGTGGGTACCTTCTAAGCCATGTTCCAGTAACAACCACTAAGCCTGTAGGGTATTCGATGTTTTCTCCATTTGTAACTAGGGCCTCCAATTTCTTTTTAGCTTCAACATGACACAAGTAATAATTTGTTTCCTCTTTGTTATCTTCATCTACAATAACTGCATAAACATGCCCTACATTGATATGTGTAGCAAATTAGATGAAATTAGTCAACATTACAAAAACACTACAAAGTAATATAACATTAGGAATTTCAAAAACTATGCAAGTAGATATATTACCTGGTTGAGCTATATCTGATATGTGATCAAAGTCAACTGATAATTCCATCTCTGTCAGTTCCAGTGTCATCGAGGGTCGATACGTGTTAAGTGGGCCAAGATAACTTAACCACCATTCGTCAACCCACTCCTTTGACTCACACTCATCCCAGGATTGAATTGTACATGAAGAACAAAAGCATGCCATCTTCCACGTATGGATACTCTATGAACCTACAATTGAGCTTCTGAAATAGTGTAGCTCACTTGATCGTATCAGTGTACAAAATTCCTCATATGGTGCAATGTTAGTATCATCTAGCAACTAAAAAATCTATGAACTAAAGACTTACCTTCATTACCTAGACCCATCAAAGCATTACACCACTCGACAATTGATTTTGCATCTATCAACTTTGCATTGTCTTTAAACTTTAACTCTTCTCATGCTATGGCTCTTTTGATACATGCTCATGCACCATCATGCTCCCCCTTTCCATGCCTGGCCTCACAAAAGTTCCACATATGTTGAACACCTGTAATATTATGCCTCCTGCTCAGCCAATAGAAATTTTGTGAGTTCTTGAATTGTTATACACAGTAATCCAACCATATGATATGCTGACTGAACGATATGCCCCTTCTAGCCAAATCATTGTAGAACACCTGAAAGTAGCCTTGGACGAACTCTGTAGAATGTGTGCAATCATCACTAATATAAAAATGATACTCCTTTATGATATTTATGTCATCCTCTATACTATCATTTGCATGAATGAATGTGATGTGCACAAATATAGAAACCTATGTCGAGTTGTAATATTGTGATTGCACCTCACGTTGTGGCTATAGACTATAGTTCTCTACAAAGTCGACGACTAAAACAATGCTACCAAGTGTAAATATGTCCTTGCATAACTTGAATTGCAATTCCAACCATCGAGCTCTATGGGTATGCCTTACATACTCATACACTTTACTATCATGAAATGTAGACATAAACTAATACACTAGAATCTTTTGAATAACCAATTCACACCTCTTTGCTTCTTTACCATATTTTGTATTGTAGGTCATTGTTTTATACTTGTTGAACTCTACTAGTTTGTTTCCAACTATATGTGTGTTTTCCATATGTTCACATATTGGCATATGTTGCAAGCCACTGTAATGCTGACATGTGCTATCCAAGCACAATTTCCTGTAGAATATTTGACCTTCCTCTTTTTCACATAAAATTATTGATATGAAGTCTCTTGAAGTAGTTGGTGGGGCATGTATGCCACAATCCTGCAAAATATTGTTAGTATGCAAATCTAAACATATAGACCGATAAACATCAAAATGGTTAGAAAATTCAATATGTAATCTACAACAACAAGTAGTGCATGTGTGATTTATTTTGACATAGAAAGGTTTTAGCATTTCAAAATATCTTTGAGAAATTTTAATTTGAGGATACATCTCTAGAAATTTACAAAAAAATTATGTTTTAGTCATATCCAAAAAATGCTTCGGATGTGGCTCACGGTTTCGACTACCGATTCTCCTTCTTGCCACATCCCTTTGATTTGGAGATACCCTTGTGTAATTCTTCCAAAAGTCTTCAATTAGTGATCTCAAAGCTTCAACAACTTTGTCTTTCCGTGGGAGTCTCCCAGAGTGCCCATAATTCATTAGTGTTTGGGTCCTCAACTCTTTCACGTCTTCTAATGGCTCTCATTAGAGTTTTTCTACTTATTTTCAATGCTTGACTTGTCTTTATAATGAGGTGAGCTTTCTGTGTTTGTTGGCTTACTATTGTCAATGTAATGACATGTTGTGACATTACTATCCTTGGTGTGCGAGGTGGAACCCACACTCTCATATGCACTCATTAGATCCTTGACAATTGATTTTTCACTTGAGGCATTCAATGTTCTTAGGCCAAGAATCTTCATAGTGGGCCTAAATTTTAGATTTATCATCAATTCAACAAATAGTTGGCATCTTCTGGTTTTATTTAAATTCTCAAAGAATAATTTCCATATCTTATTCGCATATCTTTGGCAAGTGTGCATGAGAATCTTATCTTGCATGGGCTTCAATACATTCTCATCAATATCGATTAGAAACTTAGGCTTCCTATGCAAAATTCTAGGAGGAATTTTAATTAGTAAAGTTGACTCAACATTAGGAATATCTTCAATATGTACTTGAGATGGGATAGATGAGGTACCTTCAGTTGGAGGTGAAAAAGATAAAAATGGCATACCTTCAACTTGACATGTGAATGATGGTGTGCCACCAACTTGAGAAGAAAATGAAGATGTACCTTCTACTTCATCTATGAAGGATGGAGTATCTCCAATTCGAGAAGATAATGATGGTGTTCCTTCAACTTGACCTATGGATGATGGAGTACCTCTAACTTGGAGATTCACTTTCCTCATTGCACGGAGGTTTTGCATTTGTTCCCTTTGTGCCACTAATTCTATCTCTCTCTTAGCTTCATTAGATGTGTCATGTTCCTCTTCAATTGGCAATGGTGGAATGTCTTTTTGTATGGTTGACAATTTCCTACTTTCCCGAATTCACCTCATTCTTTCTCTTTTCCTCTCATTCTTAGATTCACACTCTTCTAGTGTTAGATTCTTTGCTCATTTCCTTGCAATGATGATGATTTCTACAAGTATGATGAATAAGACGATGATAATTAGAACCTTTATAATGACAATGAATAATGGTCACAATGAAAAAATACAAAATAAGTTATCATGTTTGGTGATTTGCATCACTTTAGGAGCTCCAATTTCATGGAATTCATCTCTGTACTTGTTTATTAAGATATGATAGACCATGATCTAAGTCATCATAAATAGGACAAAAATCATTAAAAGATATGATAGACCAAAAAACTGTCCCAAAAGGCACTCAAATTCCTTGAATTGACAACATCAAGATCATGAGAAAACTCCCCTAATTCTTGCTTAAATGTTCATGTGTGAGCATTTCCTGGGCTAGGGAAGTATCATGGAGGTCTCTAAAATACTTTTGAACTCATCCAAATGCACAAATATCATGCACCTCCCCTTGTGGTGAAAGACTAGCTTGATTTATACCCATTTTCTCAACCATATCAGTAACTTGTTCTCCATGTTCATGGCTGTTGTAGGTTTGATAAAAGTCATTTTTATGATGCCCAGGTTATCCTAGACATGCATAAGGTTCATAAATTTTGAAAAATCAATCTGTAGTTCATTTTCTTGACCCATGAAGAAAGTTATAACCACTATCCCAAAGTCTAGAGGAAGACGTGTGAAGACAAATATCATGACTTGAATGAATCCCTTTGCAAGTGGTTTCAAATTGGGCATGGATTTTACCTTCTTGGACCATGGCAGATGTTGTGATGACTATTTTTAAGCTTCAAACCACCTAGGGTTACTAGTGAGCACAAAAAAAATTGTAAATTGGTCTCCCACCGATGGAAAATCTCCACAATGGGTGATGAGGCCTGTGTATATGTATTTTATCTTCTTCCAAGCTTGCAGGACCCTAACGTGAAGGTTGCACATGCTTCTAATGGACAATGAGTCTGATATTCTGAATGTATCAGACTGTGAGGGTTGTGAAGGGTAGTTTGAATGCTATCAAAGCAAGATCAGAGTGTTTTGTGATAGGAGAAGGTGTGGAGGATGTGTATGAAGGTCTTACAGACCTGTTCAAGGAGTTTTTTAAGCTTTCTTGGCAATTATTTGACAAAATGTCAAGACTATCCCAAGTAGATTGCATGAGACATTGAAGCCCTCAAACTGTGACCAGTCTAGTGTAAACCTTTTTGGTGTGTGTAGAACATGAAACCTACTTGAAAACACTTGTATGCAAGGTGTAAGGGTTCCCACATTAGTGGTTAAGTGTTAAAAACCATTTGTTCTTGTTGATTCTTAATCCAATGAAGTTGCTCTACTAGGAACAGTAATACAAGAAGTTGTGAGCCAATGAGTTCTCGTATGGTTGGGTCATCACCACATAGAAGTGTCTAAGATCATGTTCAAGATCTTTTGAGTCCCAAGGCAAGTCTACCATGTCATCTGCATTTGTTCAAATAAATTGGTTCAAAGCCCCAAATAAGGTCAATGCTAGAGGCCTAGTGAAGTGCACCAATGAGCATGATTGAGAAATGTGTAAGAACACTTTATCTTTTGAGTTGTTGTCCTGAAGAAGGTCCTTCCTCTGCAACAGATACCTTTAAAGTTATGGTATTCCTATTGTTGATTTATTTGTGACAGTCTTCTAAGGCAGTCTACATGGTATTTTGCATACTAATTCAGCTATCAAGACTGTTCTTGTGATGAGAGGACCAAGACTGTCCTATCTATGATAGTATTATGCAACATTTGCATGACCTAGCACCTTTAAAGTTTGCACAAGGATAGCTTCTTCAACTCAATGATAGGACCTTGGACCATTTTCTATGCTATGACTATTATAACTAATTAGTAACATGACTCTCACAAGGTGGTTGGGTAACTCTTTTGTATAATAGTCCTTTTGTAAAATGAATGATGTGTGTTCTTGCTGAGTGGCAAACCCTCTTCCATTGTCATAGAAAGAAACATGCATATTATATCTTATTGGGAAAATTATCAAGCATTGGATCAATAATCAATCCCATGAAGATACAAAAACCCCCATTATGACAATCCCCTAGATCTATAGCATATATTTTCAATTTCAAAACATGACTGTGCTATTTATAATAGTCATAAATGATTGATCAGCATTGAGAAATGACAATTTCAAAGGCTTATAACCACATTTGCACTGATGACCACACTTTGTAACTTATATAACATCAAGACAGTCCTTTAAAACTTGCCTAGCAACCTAAAATATGACCCTAGCATAATATGGACAGTCACTAATGACTGTACTGTTGGACAGTCACTAATATACTGGATAGTCACTAATTTAACTCTTCTTCCATGAGGATTGTCTTGCAAAGTGCCATAGGACTATTACTAAGTATGCCCCTTAAGATCCTTGTCTTCCTAAGGATTTAAGAGCTTTATTTCATATGCATTTTCTTCGATTAACATGGTTTCATGACAAGTCTAATGGCTCTTTCTATGTTTGCAAATTAGGTCAATATTTCTCACAATTTCAACAAGTTACATGAGGGTTTCATGGAGGATTATTCACATGACAACCATAACAAGGGCTATTATTAGTCAAGATAATGTCATGATAAGGTCATCTAAATGGTGCCATAACAATAGGAAGCTTTCATAGGAAGAAGGAAATGTTTTGATGGTAATGGAAAGGGTAGATGAAGAGGTATTTTGTTGTCTTATATAGTCATGAACAAGTTGGTGGTGTTCACCTAGGGTTAGGGTTTTGACTTCCAATTTGCAGGTTCCTGTGTGTTTTCCTTCAGACCCTTAGTGCCTTGGTTTAAATTGTTCCCTAGCCCACATGCATTGTTTAACTATTTTTCCTATCGCATTTGAGAAAATTGTTAAGTTCTATGTATGCAAAGGCGAAATGTGTGCTGGCAAACTTGTGAAATCTCCCTCGGTCCCTGAAAACTGATAAAAATAGGTCAAATGCATAAAAAACGCATATCGGGTCACTGCTTCAAAGTTTCTAAATGTTTCTGGAAGTGGCTAGAAGGGTCTCATTGTGCCAGTGCCGCGTGATTCACCAAGTATTTTGCCCTAGTTCAAGTCCACGCCGTTGCTTATGCTTCCCGCGGGGGCGTCACGTGGCTGTTTCTAAGAGTTTCAAGAATGTTTCTTTGAGTTTCTTTGGTGGCCGCGGATCCTGCCATGTGTCTGTCTCCGCTTGTGTCTTAAAGACCCTTTAAGTGTTTCCTTTGTGTTTCAAGCTACTCGCTGTGGATGGCGCCACGTGTCGGCTTCCGCTGAAGTTTCAATAAAGTTTCTGAATGTTTCAAAGTGCCGCGGGAGGCACCACGTGGAGGCACCCGAAAGAGTCTAATTGTTTCACAGTCTTCGCCAAAGTTTTTGATAGACCCTAATAGTTTCTAAAAGGTTTCAGCTTAAGCGCAGAAGGCACCATGTGTCGAACAGCGGGGGTAGTTTCTTAAAGTTTCTTGGTCACGGCGGAAGATGCCACGTGCCCCTAGTTGTGACTGCGGAAGCCGACACGTGTCGGCCTCCGCGTAGTTTCTTTTTTGTTTCAATGTTTGGCGCAGACATGGTGGGACCCTTTCAAAGTTTCTAAGGTGGCTGTAGAGAGCGACAAGTGTCAGCCCCCGCGTAATATTTCATATTTGTTTCGGTGCTAAGTGAAGACACGGGGGTGGGTCCTAGTAAAGTAACTTAGAGGTCCGCGGACTGTGCCAAGTGGTGGCTTCTGCCAGTGTTTCTAAAAGACCCTTAGTGTTTCTCAAAGCCTCACGGACGATGCCAAGTGTTGTTGTCCGCGTAGTTTCTTTTTTGTTTCAATGTTTGGCACAGACAGGGTGGGTCCCAGTTACGTGTCCCTTGTAGTTGCTACGGAAACTGACAAGTGTCAGCTTCCGCGAGGGTTTCTTTTTGTTTCAAGGTGTGGCAAAACATGGAGGTGTGCCCCGGTTTGAATTTCAAGTGTGGCAGATTGTGACGTGTGGCGAAGGGTCCCGGGACTTCTGACTGTTTCTCTTCAGTTTGTATATGTTTCAAGGTTAATACGGAGCCCGCCAAGTGTCGATCTCTATGAGAGTTTCAGTAATGTTTCAAAGGTTTCTCAGGTGTAGCACAGACAGCGCCAAGTGTCCGATTCTGCTGGTGTTTCACGGAGGGTCTCTAATGTTTCATGGGTGCCACAGAGCTTGCCACGTGGTGGCTTCCACGCATGGTTCTAGCAGTAAACTCTCGGCAGGCACAATGGAAAGGTATTCGATTGACCCAGTGATAGAAACTTGAAGTGTTTGCGTGGCATGATCTGGTTGGTGGCAACTTTATGACACTTTTGGGGCCGTCAATGACAGCGATGAGTTTTGGATCAACGGCCATGTTTAAAGCTTGCAGCGACAAGTTTTTTCTTTGTATCTGCGACCTTTTTGGTGGGAAAACTCTGTGGCTTGTTGCGGCTGTGTTTCCAGAGGCTGCGGGTAGGTGAAGCAGTAATGGCGGTTGTTGTAGGAATGTGGACGGATCTACGGTGTGACTGAAGATATTAGTCTCAGGCGGTGGCACATGACTCGAGGCCCCTTCCTGTCTTCTCCTCCACCGACTGCATTTATGTTTGAGCGCCATTTCTCAATGCGTTGCATCTGGCAGGATTTTTTGCCTCCCATGTAATTAATTTGCTGGGTACATTTTCTTGCTATTTATGCAGACTCTAGACCCATTTTTTAAGGTTGTTGAAAACTGGACATTTTGGCTCTGTAATGAAATACAACTAGTTTTGGTTGCTCTATGCAGAAGATCTTGTGAGTTTATGAGTCTCATGTTTTATGTATTGTGCATAGACTTACTGGTTTCATTGTTGCTTTAGATGAATAATGCTATACTGCATGTGTTATGTTATATGTCTCCTGTATTGAATATACTCTTTTTTTGAATCTGGATATCTAAGGGGTGTCTTAGGTTCTAGGATATAGGTTTACTGTATTGAATGCTTGATCTCTTAACTTCTGCTCAAGGGGTAGATTAAAGTGTTTTTAGATCGAGTGTTGAGAAGAATATATTGCAGTAAGGATATCATAAGTAGATATCACAAAAATCCCCTTGAAATCTAGTTTTAATATGTTTATGCTGAACATTTACATGTGTATGTCTATGACTCCAAGCCCTGGATAGGCACCAATCTAGCTCTGTGTTGAGGTTATACACCAGGTCCAGCTCTGCATCCAAACACAACATCGAAATCAAACTCCAAAACAACCATTAGGACAGTAGAATTAGTTTTAGGATCCCAAGTCCTCTGTCTACAACTGAAAATAGGCCCAAAGATAGCCCCTTTGCTCTTATCTTGCAGTTTTGGTCTACTTACAGGAGGACTTATCTGCTTCATGTCAACATCCCAGCCTTTGCATATTCTCATGGATGTTGAGTAGGGAATACCCCCCTAGGTTTTGCAGAGCCTGAAGAAGAAGAGGAGATAAAAATAGAGTCTATCTCCTATACTGTTGGCCCCTGGCCTAGAGATCCTGTTGATCATTGATGGCTACCTTGTAGGGAAATCTGGGAGTAAGCATCCAGTTTGGGAAAATAACCAACAGAAATTGGTGACTCTACTGGGGACCTTGTGAAAGTACCCAAATTTTTAAAAGAAAACAGTTCCTAGTAATAGGTGGCGACTCCGAACCAATCTCCCAACTGGTAAAATAAAAATTTGTATGCAAGGGAGAAGATCCCAGCGTAATACATTGTTTGAAGAGTTACCCATAAAAATGATGTATAGAAAAAAGGGGACTGTTCAAGCCAATCAAGATGGTTCTCCAAGCCCCAAGAAAAATTATTTTATTCAGGATAATCTAGGATCCTCAGAGAAGACAGTACCTTATTTTTCAAACACTGAGGCTGAAATCCAGAGTGTGTATGAAAGACAGCAAGGTAATGGTTTGAGAATAAGGTCAGAGGTGTTTCAAGAACGTCCTTTTCATGATTCTCCTGACAGATTTGAAGAGGCTGAATCCCTAAGGGATGATGATAATGATGATCAGAATATGATAAAACCATCCTCTTCTATGCCTAGAGAGGAAGAACTAGCTGATGAAATTAAGAGCTTAAGGGCTGAGTTAGAATATCTGCAAGTAGTAAAAATTAGAGAAGATATGAGATAGAAAGTGCAAGCTTTGAGAGTTGCTCAAAATGATTCAATTCCTACCCTCCAAAATGCAAATATGCAGAGAAATCAACAAAGAAATGAAGTCCAGAATCAGCAAAATGATCAAAGACACAATGCAAATAACATCAGAGCTTCATTAAATAATGTGAGAAATCAAAATGTAAATAGAAATGCAAATGCTAGAATTAGTTTGAAAGGCACCCAATGCAGTTGGATAGATTCAGACAGCTTGTTTTTTATGGCATTCCCGGTTATCCAAACCCTGTTGACAAACATGTGAGGCTGCAAGTGCCTAAATTTTTAGGAAACAATACTGTCTCAGGAGAAGACCATTTAAAAGCTTTTCAGAATATCATGGACAACTTTGAGGTTGAGCATGAGGATCTTTTCATGAAATCATTTATGCAATCCGTAGTTGATGAAGCCAAGGAATGGTATAAAGGTCTACCTGACAGAAGCATTTCATCATGGGATGATTTCAAAAGGATGTTTAAGGAGCAATATGGTGACAAAACTGACCCTAACTTTTTTGTAAATGAGTTCACTAGTATCACTAGAGGGTCAAATGAGCAGGTTGCAGATTTTAATGCTAGATTTACTAAAGTGTTGAACAAATTGCCACATCACATGAGGCCAAATGAACCAATGTGCATAATATTATATATTAATGCTTTTGATGCCAAAATAGCATATGGGTTAAGAGATAAGGGTCCTGCTACTCTCAGGGATGCTTTCAAGATAGCAATAAATATTGAGAATAACAGGAAAGCATCAGGCAAGACAAACAGAAGGGATGATGTGAAAATTTTGCAGAATCCAAACAAACCTCAAAACACTCAAGGTAGTACATCTGCCCCTGAAGATAAAATAGATAAATTGGCAAATGTTGTTAAGGACCTAAGCTATAGATTGGCTAGAAGTGAAAAAGGAATAGGTCCTGATAGGCAAGCTTACCAAAGACAGGAAAAGAGACCATCATTGCATGATATGCCATATAATACCAATTGGCATAATGGTAGACCTGTATTGCCACATAACAACACAAATCAAAGAGCTCAGAATCCAAAGGAAACAACTGATCCTTTGAAGAAGGCTGTTAATATTGTTAATGACACCCCATGGTGTATAATATGCCAGATGCCTCATTCACAGTCACAATGTATGATTGCTCAGTCTCTATATAACAATGCCATGGCCTGTGATGAGTGCAATGAGCCTCATTGCATGGAAGATGATAATGTCAACATGTTGTCTACAAATAGAGAATACTCTTTTCATGATGCTGATGCAAATGCAAATGATGAAACTCAGGGCTACCAACAGTTCCCATATGATGAAGATGATGAAGACAACTATGCCTATGCTCAGGATCCACACAGTTTTCTGAATAACTTGAGGAGGCCTTCTGATGAAGAAATTAGGGCCTTCATAGCTGCAGCAGTTGCTCAAGTCAAGAGCAACTACAACCTAAGAGGTAAAGCTCAAGTAAGCAGCCCACATCAGCCAGAAGGCATTTCTACAAATCAGCCAGTACACAGTCATAAAGGAACTGAGACACAAAAGAAGCAATGGAGCAATAATAGGCAAAATTTTAAAAAAAAACAAGTTATGATCCTCAAGGACCAAAAAATAGAGTTCCCCAGGTTGAATATCAAAATAAGAATTTTCAGAACAAGGATGACAGTCAGAAAGCCATAAAAACTAAAGCTGGATCATCTCAGGATAGAGGTAAAATTGTGGATCAGGCTACAACTGTTATTCAAAATTATGCTCCATTTGACATCATTCAGGTCTTGTCTCAAATAAAAGTCTCTGTTCCACTAATGGAGCTGATGAAAATTGAAGAATTCAGAAATAAAACTGTATCCTTGATCTCAGGAGTACCATGTCAAGCCAAGCAGAATATTGAGACTCAGGATAAGAAACAAGCTATGAGTATTGAAGAGGATGAAATTCTTGAGGTATATCTAGGGATGACCATGACAAAGTGCCCTTCACAAGTGGAGCCATTTTATGTATCCTTGGTTATAAATGGAAAAGTAATTAGAAATTGTATGCTTGATTTTGGAGCATCTACAAATATCATGCCTTTAGCCATTATGCAGCAAGCTGGATTAAAAATAGACAAGGCATGTGGGAAATGCTATGCCATGGATGCTAGAGAGGTACCAGTCATTGGAATCATGAAGGATGTTGATTTTAGATTGGCAGCATATCCTGAAAAAACCTACAAAATGAACATAACAGTGGTTGATATCAAGCCACAATATGGCATGTTGCTGTCAAGAAGATGGGCAGCACTAATTGGTGGAAGTATGCAATTCGACCTGTCATATGCCATGATCCCAATGAATGGCAAGGATGTCAAGTTGATCAGAGAAGAAAGATCATCAGACACAGTAGAGGATCAAGAATCAGAGGAACACATCTATTTTGTGGACACTGACTGTGAAAATTTTAGAGTTGTCTCAAATGATAAGGAAGATAAAAGAGAAAAAAATTGCATTCAAGAATTGGATCAACAAGGTCTTTGGACCATGTATTTTGATGGAACTTGTTCAAAAGAGGGCTCTGGTGCTGGAATTGTTTTTCTGTCTCCAACTGGTAAGCTTCTCCAATTTTCTTTCTTGTTGAGGTTTGCCTATACAAATAATATTGCAGAGTATGAGGCTCTGTTATTAGAGTTAAATGTTACTTTGAAGCATAGAATAAAGATGCTCAAAGTGTTTGGTGATTCAAAGCTTATTGTGTCCCAAATTAGAGATAAGTATGCATAAAAAAATAAAAGGTTGAAACAATACAAGCATGCTATTTGGGATACAATTGAATTGTTTGATGTTTTTTCAATAAATTGGATAGAAAGATCAAAAAATGTCAGAGCAGATTTTCTAGCCAATGTAGCCATAAGGCCAGATGATATAACTTTGTCAGATGTTACAAATGTTGAAATCAAGCTTAGGCCTGCAGTGCCAGATAATGTATGCAGCTGGCAAGTGTTTGATGATGATAAGGATTTACTAAGATTTCTGCATTGTATTGATGAATATGAGAACCAAGAAATGGATTTTCAGAACTTTGTGGAAGTTGTAGATGGAAAAGAAACCCTTTTAGGGAAGGAACTAATTCAACTCAAGACAAACAAAATCCCTAGAGGGCTAGTAGCTTTAGAGAGGGCTTTTGACAATAGGGACCAATTTGTTACAAAAGCATCTCCAACAAACAAGAATGACTTGGAGGAGATAAACTTGGGAACATCTCATGCTCCCAAAAGGGTATACATTGGCAAATAGCTCAAACCCACACATTAGGAGTATGCTGATTGCATTACTGAAAAAGTATAAGCATGTTTTTGCTTGGTCATATGAGGACCTAAAGGCCTATAGAGAGGATTTATTCCAGCATGAGATCCCATTGAAGCCTGGAGCTAAGCCATTTAGACAGAAGCAAAGGCCTATTAATCCTACCTTGGCTCCAAAAATGCAAGAAGAACTCAAGAAGCTTAGGGAGGCTGGAATAATCATGCCTATCAGACATTCAACTTGGGTGTCTAACCTTGTCCCAGTCAGAAAAAAGAATGGTGATATAAGGTTGTGTGTGGACTTTAGAAACCTAAATGTATCTTCTTTGAAGGATAACTATCCATTGCCAAATATGGAGGCCATGTTGCAAAGAGTGACTGGTTGTGAACTTTTATCTATGATGGATGGTTTTTCAGGATACAATCAAGTGAAAGTAAAAGAATCAAAATAATTTAAGACTGCTTTCACTACTCCATGGGGAACCTATGTATATGTAAGGATGCCATTTGGACTAACAAATGCAGGTGCTACATTTCAAAGGGCAATGGATGTTGCTTTTGCAGGATTGATTGACTCAATCTTGGATGTTTATCAAGATGACTTGACTGCCTTTTCAAAGAAAGAAGAATAGCATTGTATGCATTTGGAATAAATTTTTATTAGAGCATTAGAATATGGTATCTCACTCAACCCAAAGAAATGTGCTTTTGGGGTTGTGGAAGGAAAACTCCTGGGGCACATTGTTTCCAAAGATGGAGTTAGGATTGATCCTGATAGGGTAGCAGCAATTGATAGAATTCAGATCCCTAAGACATTAAAAGGTGTTTAGTCCTTCTTTGGACAAATTAACTTTGTTATGAGATTTGTTCCTAATTTTGCAGAGACCACAAAAGAAATCTCCAAGATGCTGAAGAAGAATGCAACTGTCAAATGGGAGGATGAAGCAACTGAATCATTCCAGAACATAAAAGAGGCTATAAAGATGGCTCCTGTGCTGAAGTCTCCTGATTTTTCTAAGCCATTTTAGTTATTCTCATTTGCTTCTTTCCATACTATTGCTGCATGCTTATTGCAAAAAAATGAGGAAGGGTTTGAACAGCCTATTGCTTTCTTTAGTAGGTCATTGCAGGCTACTGAATTAAAGTATGACATTATGGAGAAACAGGCATATGCACTGGTTAGAGTAGTCAAGAGCTCTAGGCCATATTTGGTAGGCTCATGAATAATTGCATATGTACCTCATGCAGTAGTCAAAGATATATTTGCTCAGCAGGAGGTAACTGGAAGAAGATGCAGATGGATAAATAAGTTGCAGGAGTTCAACATAGAGATACAGATCACAAAATTGGTAAAAGGACAAGGATTAGCAAAGCTAATGACACGGTCAAACCTAGAGGCATGCCAAGTGAATCAAGTGCATAATGAAGTTGTGAATGTGTTAGAATCTGAGTGGTATAAGGACATAGTATATTATTTGTAAAATTTGAACTATCCTTCCCATCTCAGTGATATCCAGAAGAGAACTTTGAAGCTGTAAGCTATTAAATACATCATTGTTCAAGGAGAGCTGTATTGGAGAAATCATGATGGTGTATTACTCATATGTGTGGATGAAAATCAGGCTGGGAACATTCTAAATGACATGCACAATGGAGTATGTGGTGGACACTATGTTGCCCATACAACAGCCCACAAAATTCTCAGAGCTGGCTACTGGTGGCCAACTCTTTTCTCATATGCACATAGAATGATAAGGAAGTATGATCCTTGCCAAAGGTTCTCAGGAAAGCTAAAATATGGAGGTGCATTGCCCCTTAAGACTGTGACTGTAGAAGCTCCATTTCAATAGTGGGGGATTGATTTCATAGGTGAAATCTCAGAGAAATCAAGTGGAGGACACAATTGGATTCTTATTGCTATTGAATATTTCACCAAATGGATCGAGGCCATCCCGACCAAAAGAGCTACTAGCAAGGTGGTGATGGATTTCATTCTAGAGAATATTATTATCAGGTTTGGAGTACCGTTAAAATTAGTCACAGATAATGCTATGTGCTTCAGATCTGGTGAATTTATAAATTTTTGCAGTAATTATGGAATTAATTTATTACATGCATCACCGTATCACCCACATGGAAATGGTCAAGTTGAGTCAAGCAACAAAAGCCTCATGAAAATTGTAAAGATAATGGTAGGTAAAAACAAAAAGGCTTGGGATTCAAAGCTGAAAATGGCATTGTGGGCTGATAGAGTGACAGTCAAGAAGGCAACTAGAAGATCTCCTTTTGAACTAGTGTATGGTGCAGCAGCTAAGTTGCCTGTGAACAATTTCCTGCCAGTTTACAAATTCATACAAGAAAACATGGAGGAGATTGGAGATCCAATGACTGAGAGAATCAATCAGCTAGTTGCACTAGATGAGATAAGAAGGGAAGCACAGAAAACAAACATCAAGAGACAGCAAAAGGTGAAATATCTGTTTGATAAGAGAGCTATAGGAAGAAAATTTCAGAAAGATGATTTGGTCCTTGTATGGAATGCAAGGAACCAAGATAAGGGCAAACATGGTAAATTTGAGCCCTTATGGGTGGGCCCATATCAAATCAGCGACATCCATGGAGGAGATTCTTACTTTCTCCAAGCCCTAAGTGGTGAATTGTTGGAATTGCCAGTGCACGGTCAGTTCTTGAAGCGTTACTTCTTATAATGGTTATTTTCTGTGCACATTGTAAACTAAATGTAATTATTCTGTACACACCCTGTACAGTCAGTTGTGTTTTGAGTTTTGGGTCTTGTCTGGTCTGCCCCGGAGTAGTCTGGTTCTCGCTACAGTCTTGCATCTGCACATCCCCAATCAGAGCCACTGGTGGTGTTCACCTAGGATTAGGGTTTTGACTTCCAATTTGCAGGTTCCTGTGTGTTTTCCTTCAGACCCTTAGTGCCTTGGTTTAAATTGTTCCCCAGCCCACATTCATTGTTTAACTATTTTTCCTGTCGCATTTGAGAAAATTATTAAGTTCTGTGTATGCAAAGGTGAAATGTGTGCTGGCAAACTTGTGAAATCTCCCTCGGTCCCTAAAAACTGATAAAAAATGGGTCAAATGCATAAAAAATGCATATCGGGTCACTGCTTCAAAGTTTCTAAATGTTTCTGGAAGTGGCTAGAAGGGTCTCATTGTGCCAGTGCCGTGTGATTCACCAAGTATTTTGCCCCAATTCAAGTCCACACCGTTGCTTATGCTTCCCGCGGGGGGCGCCACGTGGCTATTTCTAAGAGTTTCAAGAATGTTTCTTTGAGTTTCTTTGGTGGCCGCAGATCCTGCCATGTGTCTGTCTCCGCTTGTGTCTCAAAGATCCTTTAAGTGTTTCCTTTGTGTTTCAAGTTGCTTGCTGCGGATGGCGCCACGTGTCGGCTTCCGCCGAAGTTTCAATAAAGTTTCTGAATGTTTCAAAGTGTCGCGACAGGCACCATGTGGAGGCACCTGAAAGAGTCTAATTGTTTCACAGTCTCCGCCAAAGTTTCTAATAGACCCTAATAGTTTCTAAAAGGTTTCAACTTAAGTGCGGAAGGCGCCATGTGTCGAACAGCGAGGGCAGTTTCTTAAAGTTTCTTGGTCGCGGCAAAAGATGCCACATGCCCCTGGTTGTGACTGTAGAAGCCGACATGTGTCGGCCTCCGCGTAGTTTCTTTTTTGTTTCAATGTTTGGCGCAAACATGGTGGGACCCTTTCAAAGTTTCTAAGGTGGCTGCAGAGAGCGACAAGTGTCGGCCCCCACGTAATGTTTCATATTTGTTTCGGTGCTAAGTGAAGACGCGGGGGTAGGTCCTAGTAAAGTAACTCAGAGGTCCGCGGACTGTGCCAAGTGGTAGCTTCCGCCAGTGTTTCTAAAAGACCCTTAGTGTTTCTCAAAGCCTCGCGGATGATGCCAAGTGTCGCTGTCTGCATAGTTTCTTTTTTGTTTCAATATTTGGTGCAGACAGGGTGGGTCCCAGTTACGTGTCCCTTGTAGTTACTGCGGAAGCTGACAAGTGTCAGCTTCCGCGAGGGTTTCTTTTTGTTTCAAGGTGTGGCGAAACATGGAGGTGGGCCCCGGTTTGAATTTCAAGTGTGGCAGATTGTGACACATGGCGAAGGGTCCCGGGTCTTCTAACTATTTCTCTTCAGTTTCTATATGTTTCAAGGTTAATACGGAGCCCGCCAAGTGTCAATCTCCGTGAGAGTTTCAGTAATGTTTCAAAGGTTTCTCAGATGTAGCACAGACAGCGCCAAGTGTCTGATTCTGCTGGTGTTTCACGGAGGGTCTCTAATGTTTCATGGGTGCCGTGGAGCTTGCCAAGTGGTGGCTTCCGCACATGGTTCCGGCAGTAAACTCTCGGCAGGCACAACAGAAAGGTATTCAATTGACCCAGCGATAGAAATTCGAAGTGTCTGCGTGGCATGATCTGGTTGGTGGCGACTTTTTGACACTTTTGGGGCCGTCGATGATGGTGATGAGTTTTGGATCGACGGCCATGTTTAGAGCTTGCAGCAACAGGTTTTTTCTTTGTATCTGTGACCATTTTTGGCGGGAAAACTCTGTGGCTTGCTGCGGCTGCGTTTCTAGAGGTTGCGGGTAGGTGAAGCAGTAATGGCGGTTGTTACAGGAATGTGGACGGATCTACAGTGTGACTGAAGATATTAGTCCCAGGCGGTGGCACATGACTCGAGGCCCCTTCCTGTCTTCTCCTCCACCAACTGCATTTATGTTTGAGCACCATTTCTCAATGTGTTGCATCTGGCGGGATTTTTTGCCTCCCATGCAATTAATTTGCTGGGTACATTTTCTTGCTATTTATGCAGACTCTAGACCCATTTTTTAAGGTTGTTGAAAACTGGACATTTTGGCTCTGTAATGAAATACAACTAGTTTTGGTTGCTCTATGCAGAAGATCTTGTGAGTTTATGAGTCTCATGTTTTATGTATTGTGCATAGACTTACTGGTTTCATTGTTGCTTTAGATGAATAATGCTATACTGCATGTGTTTTGTTATCTGTCTCCTGTATTGAATATACTCTTTTTTTGAATCTGGATATCTAAGGGGTGTCTTGGGTTCTAGGATATAGGTTTACTGTATTGAATGCTTGATCTCTTAACTTCTGCTCAAGGGGTAGATTAAAGTGTTTTTAGATCGAGTGTTGAGAAGAATATATTGTAGTAAGGATATCATAAGTAGAGATAACTTGATACTCTATTATGGGATGTATCTGTAAGGCAGATATCACACAAATCGCCTTGAAATCCAGTTTTAATATGTTTATGCTGAACATTTACATGTGTATGTCTATGACTCCAAGCCCTGGATAGGCACCAATCTAGCTCTGTGTTGAGGTTATACACCAGGTCCAGCTCTGCATCCAAACACAACATCAAAATCAAACTCCAAAACAACCATTAGGACAGTAGAATTAGTTTTAGGATCCCAAGTCCTTTGTCTACAACTGAAAATAGGCCCAAAGCTAGCCCCTTTGCTCTTATCTTGCAGTTTTGGTCTACTTATAGGAGGACTTATCTGCTTCATGTCAGCATCCTAGCCTTTGTATGCATATTCTCATGGATGTTGAGTAGGGAATACCCCCCTAGGTTTTGCAGAGCCTAAAGAAGAAGAGGAGATAAAAATAGAGTCTATCTCCTATACTGTTGGCCCCTGGCCTAGAGATCCTGTTGATCATTGATGGCTACCTTGTAGGGAAATCTGGGAGTAGGCATCCAGTCTGGGAAAATAACCAACACAAGTCAAGAAGGGACTATCACAATCCAAAATAATCAAAGACTACCCAAGCCATTAGGACACTCATATACAAAGGTCTCCCAAGTTGTCAAATTCCTGAGTGAGGACTATATGAGAATGGTACAACATTACTAAAGGCCCTAAAACCCTTAAGGAAACTACATATGTAGTGAGAGGGATTATTACAATCCAAGATCAAGATCAAGGGATTAGGGTATTGAAAGGTATGTAGTTGATCAAGGTAACCACCATCATGTACTAACAAAGGACAATTAGGAAATTTTGAAATATTGTTGTGTCATGTGCATACAAATCATCATGAATAGGTGCATAAGGAAATTCCTAGCCCAAGACACTAAAGAGGTCTCCACATCCTATGACCTTCTCCAAGAGAATTCATACTATGAAACATGCATGGAGAATTTATCAGAAGGACACCTAACAATTATGTCTAAATGATCAATAGAGACAAGTAGGATTATCATAATAGGGGGCATAGGATAGTCTAACATTCAAGTCGTTGCATGGTTCTATTAAATGAATCATTATGCATATTAAGGAATAAATCCTTCTATATCATCCTAGGGCAAAAATTAAGAATCTTCCAGAATCAATTTTGGCTCCATTGATCATGAATATGAGTATGACAAACAATTGTTCACTAAAATTATTTTATGAAGTATTTGATATTGTTTCTCTCTTGTATAGGTGAAAATAGGTGAAATGAAGGTATGAAGGGCCGAAACAAGGTGGAAACATGAGGAATTTGGAGTCTCTTTTACTGAACTAATTGATATACCTAGACACATATATATCTTAGAACATAAAGACATAAAGAACATAAGAACATATATATGTGAATTAAAATGGACATAACTTGAACATACATTAGTGTATACACCTAAAAATGGCAAAGACAAATTAAATAAATATTTATTATTTATTTAATTCCCATTCTTCTATCATTTAATAAATTCATCAATTTATTTATTTGATTCACGTTCATCATTAATAGTCAAATATTAAATAAATATCAATTTATTTAATTAAATCAATTAAACCTATTCTTCTAATGTCATCCCTTAATTAAATAATAATCAAATTATTTAATCACAAATCATCCTATTCCAAAGTCTTCATTCATAATTCCACATCATCTAGTCCACCTCACACATCTACCTCATATTGTTGCACATGTAATTAAATATTTTAATATTTAATTAATCCATTTTCCCTCACCCACATGGCCTATTATTCCTCCAACCATCCCTATTCACATCGATGTGGTCTCTCCATGTCATCATGGTCAAAGGGACACTTTGTGATACTTGTTCCATAGTCCCTAGACTTTCCAACCTCCCTACAAACATGATCTCCTTGTTTGACCTTCTCTCTTGGGTCATTGTGAGCCTTGTGACATGTGGTCTCATGTCACACCTTTCTCTCCTCCATGTCAAGATGAGAGGAACATCTTCCCTCTTTCTCCCCTCATCTCAACCAATTCAATCCTCACCATACACCTCACAAGACCAAGTCTCCACCGTTGAGATCTTGACACATGGATTTGCCCCCTCCTTGGCCTATAAAAAGAAGGTCATTCTCTCATTTCAACAACACACAAGCTATAGCAAAGTTACTCTACAAAAATTCCAATGTACCTTTGGTAAAGAATCCATATTTCTCATTGCATTTTATATCCATTATCTTCATATCCATACAACCATGGCTTCAATCATCCATCTCTCATCCTCACAATAGTTGCATTGTAGGTAATCTTCATTGAATTTTATCCAACATACAGCCATTCAAGTATTGTCATCTTCAAATAGCGAGGAAGCACGCTTCTGAGAGCTCTATTCATCAACAAGATCAATACAAGATAGGTGAACAATGGAAGCGTCAAGGTAAATCAGTCTTCACGGTAAAATGTCTTTGTTTATTTGATTTGCATCATATTTCATTGAGATTATTGGATTATTAGTAGTTTAATACTGTTAACAATATTTCCTCTAACATTTTTGGTGCCCACCGTGGGGCCTTGCCCTATTTTTAACTTCCATCTGAGTGTTTTGTGAAGGTTCTGTCACGATAGGTTGTTTCTGCACATACAACTTCTAGTTCTACACATTCAACACTTTCTGCTATGCTTTTACCTTTATGTGCATATGACATATCCTGCTGCACATCTAAAACATTTTCCAATTCTTTTGTTCTTTCAGTGCATACACCATGCATCCCTACACATCCAATTGATTTTACTACACATTTGCAAATCTACGCATATACTACGCAGTGTTGCGCATATGACCTGCAGTCCTACGCATTAAATTTATAACAGAGAGTTGTAAATGTTTTATAAGGTTTTATGTACTAACTTTCATTTGCAGGGGTTAGGAGCTGGATTTAGTCATTTTAGTTGCATTATTAAGCCACCTAGAACTAATTAGGAAGGAGTAACTTAATATGTTCATGTCATCACATAGACTTAACTAGGAGGAAAGTAAATCATTTTGTTGCATCACAACTTTCATCTAGTCCCAACCTAGGGGTTAAAACTGAACAATTTCTTTATGTTTTTACTATCTTACACTACAATCTATCACATAACATAATAGGGGAAATCAATACTTGTCTTATTTCTTCAAACAACAATCTACAACTAGATTTGTTAGAGGGATAAAATTAACAAAATCTTTTCCAAGCTATTGTTATCTTGTTACAAATTTATGTGCTTGGTAGAGTTAACACATTTAGTTATTTTTCTTTTAACTAGGGATATAAAGAACTAGTGTTCTCTGTGTTTTTAGAATGATAATAGGACTATGCTCTCCCCTTAACTGGGTGACCAAAATGCCAAATTTATCATTTAGCATGTTTAAATTTTAGAGAGGCATGCCCTTGGAATTCTTTCCTTCCAAGTGATAACGAGCTAAAGCCAAGCCACCTCCAAGTCACTATACATAAATTGTGTTTGTGACAAAAGTTGCAAGCAACAGGTTTTGTTGTGTTACACCAACCAATGTTTCTCCCAAAACCCTGTGGAGCATAACCTCTGCAAACTAGGAAGCCTTCTTATCGAAGCGAATGGCCGCACGTGTAACCACCTGAACGGATGCCTTGACTAAAATCCTTTTGTTCTAGTAAGCTAAAATCCCCTATTTGGTGACACATGAGGAGAAACCTCTAGAGCCATCCAACATCATACACTCATTTAGTGTAGAGACAGAAAAGTTCAACTCTTCAGAAGAACTGTAACTTGGTATGCGTGAGAAGTTTGTATATGGAAAAATGGATTAAATCTAAACTAAATAAAACCAAAGAACCCAATAACATAAAGGAAACGAATCTAAGTAAAAGCCATAAATCACAAATCAAAGACAGATGAAAGCTCTTACCCAAAACCTGTATTGTTCCCTTTTGGAGATATGTGGATTGCTCAATGTAGTTGCAAAGCCATGGCTGCAACAAGCAAGTATGTGCTCAAGAGATCAATGTCAAAAGATCGTTATAGTGCTCAATCAACGTGTTGTGTATGCTCGAAGCTTTGTTAAGTATGCCTGAGAATACGATCGAAGAGAGAGGGCTAAATGAAGGAGATGAGGGGGTTTATATAGATTTCAAGGAAAATCGATCAACGGTCCAGATAATTCAGAAGAATCAACGGAGGAGATAAGTTGAGGAATGTGCAACGAATGAGAAGAAGACATGTGTTTTGCTTGCTTTTGCATGAGAGGAGTTATCAATAATAGAAGAATAAGTTAACTGAAGAGATAAATCAATTAAAAGAATAAAGCAATCAGTTAAGAGATTTAAAACAAGAAGAAGAGATTTGCATGAGAAAAGAAGATATTTTGCTTTATTAAATATAGAAATATTTAATTGATGAGCAAGAAAGCTTGAGTTATTTTAGAGATAACTCAAATTTAGAAGAAAAAGCAATTTAAATAAATAATTGATTTATTTAAATTTAGAGAAGATATTTTGGAAGAAATAATTAAATAATTGAAATTATTTAATTTAGAAGATTTGAAAGCAAATTAAATAAATAAATTTATTTAATTGTTGTGCATGATTTTGGAAGAACAGAAGATTATAAATAAAATATTTGATTTTATTTATTTTTAGAGGATTGAGATAATTTAAATAAATTTGATTTGATTCATTTAAATTTAGAAGAACAATTGATTTAATTAAATAATGTAAATTATTTAATTGTAGATAAGATAGAATTGTGATGAATTAATTAAATAATGGGATATATTTAATTAATGTGGATGTGAATTTTGGAAGGAGGATAATGATCAAATTAAATAATTAAAATTATTTAATTGTGGAAGAATATAGAGGAATTTAATTTAATTAATTAAATAAAGAGGATTTATTTAATTAATGTTGAATTTAGGAGATTTAGAAGAATTTGATGATAATTAATTAAATAATTAGATTATTTAATTAACGTTTGCAATGCAAGTGATTAGACAGATAACGGAATGCAACTGATTTGACGACACGGTCATTTTAGGGTGTCTACATTTTGCCCCTCTTTGATGCAATGCAACATGTAGCGTTGCGTCAAAGAAAACGATTGTTGAAGATGTAATACAATTGTTGATGCCCCAGTGTAGGTAGTTGCCCTAGTGTATGCCCCCTCGAGCGGGAAGACAGGAAAGCGACAGTGGAAAGGGGTTGACGCTCGACCAGAAGAGGATGCGACTAGGCAGACAGAAAAATAGAAGAAGGGCTGGGCAAGAAAGACTAAGGGGGGGGGACACTATAAATAGGTCCCATGGGGACCACAATCCTCATTTGCACCCTTGGCTAATCTAAATTTAGAGAGAAGAGAAATTCCAACCTAGGTGGAGTGAGTTGAGCAGCCAGCGAGGAGAGATGCCGATTCCAACGCACAGTCATCGGGCAGAGTTGGTGCGGACCTACAGGCGGCCAGCAGGAGCTCCAGCAGCGGTAAGTGATCGAAAACCCCCTTGTCATTTGTCATTTAGGGGCAGGTAGGGCTAGGTTTACGTAGTGTCAGCTATGTCAAGCAAAAGCACTTTAGGAAGCCACAGCGCGTTTGGTATAGGATTGCAGCGCTTTTGGCGCACTGTAGCACGGCTAGTAGTCGCCTGCAGCGCACTTGGCAAAACTGCATCACTTTTGGTATTGGGAGCTCGCGTCACAGCGCACCTAGGAAATCTCGCAGTGCACCTGGTTAGGCAGTGTAGCGCACCTGGTTAGGTAGTGCAGCGCAAGTGGGGGGAAGGGAAAGAAAATGTGTCGCGTCTGGTATGACAGAGTGGCGCGGTTGGTATGGCAGAATGGCGCAGTGGGAAAAACAAGGCGCGTTTGGTTAAAAAACATAGCGCGGCTGGTTGAACAGTATGGCGCGGGTGGGGGAGAGGGACAGCGCGTTTGTACAAAACAAAGCGCTTTTGGTTTGAATAGAAGAAAAATTAGGGTGCAAGTAGAAGAGTGAGGCTGCCAAAGAGGAAAGGGCAAGTTGGGGGTTGCAGGGACTGATGGTAGATAGGTCTTGTGGGATTTGGAAAAGAAACTGACAAGTGATTTGTTATGGATGCAGAGGATTTTGCCACCACTGATGTCGCGAGAGAGACATCACGCGATAGCGCATGAGGTGGTTCAGCTTACATGGGAGGAGGACGCATTCCTAGAGCATGCGGGACTGTGGCACGTGGCACACTTGACACACATTAGGGTGAATCTCGCCCTAGTGACAGCAGTCGTGGAGAGGTATCACAGCGAGACCTCGTCATTCCACTTTCCGACAAGGGAGGCGACAATGACTTTGGAGGATGTATACCACATCCTGAGGATCCGGATAGACGGGGAGATTGTTGACTTTGACCCAGCACGGGGCGAGGTAGGCTTGGAGGAGGTCTTCTGCACAAACGACCTATGGATAGAGGACGGGGAGATCAGATGGGCAGATGTCCCGAGACTCTGCAATAGGATCAGATGGATCGTTGCTTCGTTGATTGGCGGCTTCCTGTGCCCGGACAGGAGATCGAGAGGACTATCAGTTGGCTGGGGGACAATTCTATCGGGGATGTTTACCCACGGCAGACAGTATGCGTGGGGACCCTGCGTGTTAGGCCAGCTGTATCACGACATGCACCATTGTGTGTACAGGAGAGGCAGGAGCCTCTCAGCGGGTGTGACTCTGTTACAGGTGTGGGCATGGGAGCACATTCCAGTCATCCGACCCATGGCGCAGCGCCACCGAGACAGGCGGGAGCCATACGCATTTTTGTATGATGGGGTGATGACACACCGGAGGATGGGGTCTATGAACTACTGGCGGCGACAGATAGATGAGATGGACATCTTCATATGGAGGCCCTGGTTACTGCGTGAGGAGTGGCCTGATGAGCATGAGCAGCTCATGTACTGTAGACAGGCTCGCTATCTGTTCGGTAGACGAACAGATATGATAGAGAGATACCTACCGGAGCGAGTTCTCAGGTAGTTCGGGTTGCCACAAGGGTTACCAGTGGGGGAGGCCACGCATGCCAGGACACGGAGGGAGGTAGGAGACTGGGATGCCGAGATCCCATTGGCTACAGCATTGACAGAGGTGCGGGGACTTATCCCCGTGAGATGGGATTGGGATTCTGGGCTTGCAGACCCAGGGACACTGCCAGAGTACGATCAGTACTGGCAGACACACAGGCCTATGAGATTGACTACACCAGGTGTAGCCGGGGCAGTGGGAGAGGTGTTAGTGCTTGGAGGAGAGGCCAGGATGAGGCGGCAGGCCAGGGCAGCTAGGCAGCAGGCAGCGGGCCAGCAAGCAGGTGGAGAGGGCAGCGGCCAGCAGGCCGATGTGGAGATGGAAGAGGCAGTGGGCCCGGTCGTAGAGACTGACTTACAGAGAGCAGAGAGACTGCGGCAGGAGGAGATAGCCCAGAGGACTCATTTAGAGCTCCGGATGGCTCAGCTCAGGAGAGATAGGGATGCAGCGCGGGCCGATGCGAGGCAGGCAGAGGCCACAGCCCAGGCGCAGACACAGGCAGCCACAGCAGCACAGACAGCCCTAGCACAGGTGCAGGTGCAGCTACAGGCACAGGTGCAGGCATACAGGCAGCTGCAGGCCCAGATACAGGCACAGTCACAGGCACAGGCACAGCCACTAGCTGCACCAGCAGCAGATGCAGATGAGCTTGCGCAGGCTAGGAGAGAGAGAGACGCAGAGGTGCAGCTGCGTTTGACAGCCGAGGCCACACTATTCAGAGTGAGGCGGGAGAGAGAGGAGGCACGCCGTGCGCTGGGTGCCGATCAGAGGACGCTGTACAGTGAGCTCATCCGAGTGCAGGGTGAGCTAGTATCAGCTGGCAGAGAGGCAGAGTATTACAGGGGTCTATATGTGGGTGTGGTGCCGGCAGCTCGGCAGGCACCGAGCTATAGAGACAGGAGCAGGTCGGGGGCATCAGGATCCCGGAGGACAGGGCAGTCAACGTCCTCAGTTAGAGGGCCACTTTTGCCACCAGGGGGAGGAGGAGGACCATCAGGGGGACCTCCACCGAGCACAGGGGGAGGCCAGGGGACACAACAGGAGGGCAGCTCCACCCACTAGGGCATATTCATTTATATTGTATCATATTGTATCATTTTGGACAGATGCATGCGTGCATTCTGATGTATATTTTGAGGGCTCTTGATAGCCTTGATGTACTATATTGGTGTACATTTGGATGTATACACATTTTTTGTATGATTGATGTAGACACTGAGACTTTGTATTATGATGGCCATTACATGATAGATATATATGATGATCTGTTCGACTCACTGCTGTTCATGCTTTTGTGTATGCATTCCTTGATGTCATGGATGTGATGATATGTATGTATGATTATGGATTCATGTGATGACATATGCTGTTTATATGATGCTTATAGATGTATGATGATATAGATGTGATGACTAGTGATATCTAACATGTGGGTTTTGCAGATATGCACCAGAGAGGAGAACAGGAGGAGATGGAGACAGTGACTGTTGATCGATTACTGTAATGAAAGCGATATAAAGGATGTGGAAATGGATGAATGAGCTTGTTGCAATGGCTTCGCATTTGTATATAAAGAGCAATCCTTAGTTTGATATAGCACGTGGATAGTTCGCCACCAAGGTATAAAAGACCAAGGTGCAGTAATATCCGAGTGCATGGACGTTGACTCTGCAAACAAACGGTTTGAACCTAGATCCCTTAGACATAATATAACCTTGTTGGAACATGCGAATAAGCCATAGTCTTGAACATAAAATAAACTTCAATACATGTAAATGCAAGAAGAATTATTAATATGTAAGATGCTAGGTCGTAACACACACAAGATAAATAGAATGCAAAGAAAGATACTAGAGATCATTCCTCAAACACGGCACACAGAAAGCAATGACTATGCCCCCAATCCTGACTGCATCGCAACATACCAAGATTATAGATAAATCAAGGTAGTCTTGAATAGGTATGGGAATAGGGAACAAAAGATAAACCATAACACAAATTGACTGACTTACAAAGTAAACATACAACCAACATATTCTCTTGCCAAAGAGGTTGCTCATGATAGATTGGATAGGAAAGACAACAGCCTTATCATAGGAACTCTGTGTCTGTTAAAGGGTGCCATCTACCTAAAAAGACAATGTCTCACTTGCAGGAAATGTTGCAGGAGACGCGTGTGTTGGTCTCGACAATGGAACACTTCGAAGAAGACAAGCTCGTTGATCTAGGGCTTGGTTTAAGCGGTACTTAGCTGATGTTGGTAATCGGTATGCAGGACAGTAGATGACTCTGGAAGGAAGCTTCTTTGCTTCAGGTTTGCGAAGGACTATTGCTTTGAAAGGATGCGCTAGCTTGCTGCTTGAGTTAGTCAAGTCGAGGCGAATAGATTTTGAAAAATGGAAGACTAGAAAGGTGACAGTGCTAATGGATTGAAACGGGTGGAGAATGGTGGATCGTGTGTGCCTGAGTACTAGATACATCCTTCGTATTCCAGCCTGCCTACATACCCTGTATCCACGGGATCAAGGCACACTTACGATGGAAGACGAACGTGATGAATATGTAGTTCTGCATAGAGTGATGACTGGGTCAAGGTGAAAGAGGGAAATCTTATGTACCTGAGTACTGAATACTTCCTTCGTATTCTAGACTGCCTACATACCCTGTATCCACGGGATCAAGGCACACTTTAAGATTGAGAAGATGATAATATGTAGTTCTGGTTAGTGTGATGATGTGGGAAAAAGAGCGGAGAAGAGGTGATCTTATGTACCTGAGTACTGGAAACGTCCTTCGTATTCCAGACTGCCTACATACCCATATCCATGGGATCAAGGTACCTTAAGATTGAGAAGAGATGATATGTAGTTCTGGTTAGATGTGATGATGTAGAAAAAGTGTTGAGAAGATAACAGCCTTATCGTAGGAACTCTGTGTCCGTTAAAGGGTGTTACCTGTGGAAATGAGAAAAGATCGAAGTATGCGTTGCGAACCACGAACAAGGAACCAATCCTAGACCTAAGTTAAGGAAAGAGTTGCCCCCATTCTGGTAGAGGAAACTGTATGGGTGACTGCCGAAGAAGACACAGAAAGACTTGACCTAGGACAAGACAGTGTTAACTGTAGACACAGATCAAGACGTGGGATGACGACGAGGGACATTGACAAATTTCCAAGCTATACTAGATAGGGAGATGGAAATGCAAACAAAGTCAATGGTTTTATTATGGATTGGATGGATGAGGCGCGTTGCAAACTAGACAAGGAGTGGACATGACTCGATAGACGATGGATGCTGACTCTACGCATAGCGCCTGTTTGCCAGGTTTTCACTATGGTACTTATCCAAGGAGCCTGTTTGCCAGGTTTTCACCAGAGGACGGATTTTTTTTGGATTTTTTGTTTTTTTTTTTTTTTTTTTTTGGGAATACTCTGAGGATTAGGCATAGAACTTCTTGAGATGGACACTGTTAAGTGGCTCATCTAGAGGAATGCCGTCAGGTGTAGCTAAAGTATAAGCTCCTAATCCATATGCTACTGTCACAATGAAGGGACCTAACCAGTTAGGCTCAAACTTGCCCTTCTTCTCTCGATCTGCTTGATTTCTCTGATTCTCCTTAAGTACAAGATCACCAACTTGAAACCGTCTTTCTTTGATCTTTTTGTTGTAATTACGCCAGAGGCGGTTTTGATAGACATGGAGATGATTAAGTGCGGCAAGGCGCCTCTCATCTAGTAGTTCAAGCTCAGCTAATCTAGAAGTGCGATACTCGTCTCCGCCGATCAAGTCCTGCATGGATACTCTGAGGGATGGGATCTCGACCTCTATAGGTAGGATGGCTTCAAAGCCAAAGACCAAGGCATATGGTGTGGCACCAGTTGGTGTTCTGATACTAGTGCGGTAGGCCCATAGGGCGGGATTGAGTTGCAAGTGCCAATCACGACCAGCTTCATTGACCGTTTTCTTTAGGATCTTGAGAATGGTTTTATTGGAAGCCTCAGCTTGGCCGTTACTCTGCAGATAGTAGGGAGTTGAAAAGCGATGTTGGATATTGTATTGTATGCATAAGGCACGAACATCTTGGTTCTTGAATGGTCTCCCATTATCAGTGACAATGGCTTGGGGAATACCATACCGGCATATGAGGTAGTTTAGGATAAACTTGGCTATTTGCTTACCAGTGATATAGGTCATAGGAATGGCTTCCACCCACTTCGTGAAATACTCAGTGGCGGTAATGATGAACTTGTGGCCATTGGAGGAGGAAGGGTGGATTTGTCCTACGAGGTCGAGACCCCATTGAGAAAAAGGCCATGGAGTTGTCACAGGTTGTAACTCATGAGCTAGTGCGTGAATCAGATCTCCATGCTGCTGACATTGTAGACACTTCTTAGCAAATTGTGCAGCATCTTGCTCTATTGTAGGCCAGTAATAACCTGTTCTGAGTATCTTCTTAGCAAGATTAAGACCGGTAGAATGTGCGCCATAGACACCTTCGTGTATGTCTCGTAAGGTAGCTTCGGCTTCTTCCGCGTTAAGACATCGTAAGAGGATACCATCGAGACTCTGGCGATATAGTGTATCACCTAGAATGATGTAACGAGAGGATCGACGGATAAAGGTTTTGCGTTAGGTGGATGATAGGTTAGGAGGAAAGGTATTGTTCTTGAGGTATTCATAGATATCTTCATACCATGGGGAATTGGGACCAACAAGTTCGCAGATGATTTCAGTAACAGGAACATCGACGGCTGGTATCAACAATTGCTCAATCAAGAATTCACACTTCTGTGTATTTGCAGGCATGTCAATCAGTGACCCTACAGAAGCCATAGAATCCGCAGCTTTATTATTGTCTCTTGGAATTTGCTCAAATGTGATGGTAGAAAAATGTGGTTTGTAGGCATCCACTAGTTGCTTGTAGGGGACCAACTTTTCATCCTTTGTTTGGTATTCATCCGTGACTTGGCGAATGACTAGCTGTGAGTCTCCATATACTTGTAATTATGTAATGTCCCATTGAACTACTGTATTGAGACCTATAAGGAGTGCTTCATACTCGGCTATGTTGTTGGTGCAAGGGAATGCTAGCCAATATGACTTTGTAATGTAGTCATTCTGAGGTGTAACAAATAAGATGCCGGCTCCTGATCCATGCTGTGTGTAAGAACCGTCAAAGTACAACTTCCACATTATGGAGTTAGAAAGAGTGAATAGATTCTCATCAGGAAAGTCTGCTACCATAGGATGTGTATCTTTCATAGGTGCATCTGCTAGTTGATCCGCGAGGGCCTGCCCTTTAATTGCTTTGCGATCTGTGTATTCAATGTCAAACTCACTAAGGATCATAACCCATTTAGCTAGTCTGCCTGTGAGAGTTGCTTTTGCTAGTAGATACTTCAAGGGATCAATCTTGGCTATCAGATTTGTGTGTTGGTTCAGCATGTAATGTCGCAACTTTTGGGAGGCGAACACTACTGCTAAACAAGCCCTTTCCATTGGTGAATAATTGAGCTCGTATCCCACCAAGGTTCTACTGATGTAATAAATTGCATGCTCCTTTCCTGTGTCATCATTCTGTGCTAGCAGAGCCCCTAGGGCTGAATTTGTAGTGGAGATGTATAAGATCAAAGGTTTGTCCGCAACTGGTGGAACCAATACAGGAGGTGTAGCTAGATACTCTTTAAGTTGATCAAACGCTGCTTGACACTTGTTGTCCCATCAAAATGAGACATCCTTTCGGAGTAAGTGCTGAAAGGGTTGACATTTATCTACTAGCTGTGAGATAAAATGCTTGATGGACTGTAACCTTCCTTGGAGGCTCCTTAATACTTTTAGGTTCTTTGGTGGAGGCATCTCCACTATAGCTTTTACTTTCGCTGGATCTACTTCGATGCCTCTACGAGATACAATGTATCCCAATAGCTTCCCTAATGTTACACCGAATACACACTTCTTTGGATTGAGTCTTACTTGGTATTTTTCAAGGCTGTCAAAGATCTGTCCTAGGACCTGTATGTGATCCGCCCGAGAAGATTTAGCCAATATATCATCAACATAGTCTTCCATGATGTGATGAAAGAGGTCATGAAAGATCACTGTCATTGCTCTCTGATAGGTTGCTCCTGCATTCTTCAGACCAAACGGCATGACACACCAACAATAATTGCCCCAAGGACAAGTAAAGGTTGTTTTATGTTGGTCTTCTTCAGCTATCCTTATCTGATTGTAACCCGAGAATCCATCCATGAGAGAAAGCATCTCGTGACCTGCTGTCAAGTCCACTATAATGTCAATGTTTGGTAATGGAAAGTCGTCTTTAGGACATGCCTTGTTGAGATCTCTAAAATCATTACACATGCGGATGCGCCCATTAGGTTTAGACACAGGTACAATGTTTGAGACCCAATCTGAATAGTCAATAGGTCGTATGAACTTTACATCTAATAGCTTTTGTACTTCCACCTTCACCAAGAGAGCTATCTGTGGGTGCATCTTTCTCAATTTCTGCTTGACTGGTTTCACCTTGGGATCAACTGTGAGATAATGAACTACCAGCTTAGGGTCTAGCCCTGGCATATCTGCATAGGTCCATGCAAAGTTGATGGTTTGTTGCAAGAAGAAGCTGTTAAGATCTCTGTGCTCTGTGTCGGATAATGATGCCACTAGGAATGTGGTCTTTGGATTCTGTTCTGTACCCAGGTTGATCTCTGTGGAATCTTCTACTAGTAGAGATGATTTCTCCTGGTACTTAGATGGTAAGGGAAGGTCAAATCCTCCATCCTCAGGTGCCACAGTTGGGTTTTCACCTTTGGATACGTCCTTTATTTTTACTATTTTATGATCAGGAGGTGCCACAGTGTGGTTTTCACCTAGAGATCTTTCTTTATTTGCACTTTTGTGACTGGAGGATTTGGCATTCTCACCAAAATAAGCCGTGGGCTCTAGTTCCATTACAAAACCTGCCTTGTGATCGCCAAGAGGGATACCTTCCCGAAGTCCCATGAACTCAGCTAGAGCTTCGTCATTCTGAAATACATCTATAACGGGGGCCCCTTGTTGGTCCCAATCGATAAGTTCAGGGTAGACAAGCGTGACATTCTGGGTGCTGGTGGTGGAATTAAGGATACGGAGGATAGTGTAAAAATGGAGGATTCTGCGAATAGATTGGTCATGTGGAGGGAAGAGTCATCGATGATATCCTCTATAGACGTCGTATCGGCGGGAAAAGTGTCAGCTACCTCGTCGAGTATATACTCGATGTCCGAGGCGCGTGGTACCTTCTTACCAAATCCTAATCCTTTCTTGTCTAGCTTCTTTGTTACCACAATGGGCTCCATAGTGCCTTGATTCTGTTTCCCAAGGCCACCTTTGCCTTTATAGCCCATATTTTTCACTATCCTTAAGCCATTGCCATATTGCTTGACTGGTATCGTGACTGGTTCTTTCTCCTTGTAGAGCCAAGAAGAGATGTCCTCAATAGTTTCCTCTTCCAATAACCGTCCATGTTGGAATTGGGTTAGGAATGTTGGGGGAGGAATAGCTGCTTTTTTGGTAGCTTTGGCGATGGGTGGTTTGCCGTAAGATTTTGGAGATAAAGGCATCCGCCCTACACAACAAGATTCTGAGATATCATAAGTGCCAAAGCCTATATCTCAGACGCGAGCTGTGATTTTGGGGAGGGGTGTAGGCTCACTTGTAGAGGCTTGCGTGAGAGTTTCAGGGTCAACATAGAGAGGGGATTCAAGGGCTTTGTCATTTTTAGGCACTTGGTTGCAATTCTTATAGCTTCCTTGCAAGACACGGCAAAATTCAAAAGGATTAGGGTCTCCTGGGATGGTGATCTCCGTACCATTGTATGGGAACTTGAGGGACTGATGGTACGTGGAGGGGACAGCTTTCATTGCATGGATCCATGGGCGGCCAAGAATAATCTTGTAAGGCAGCTCAATATCAAGGACTTGACACCTAGTTTCAAGCATGACTGGGCCCAGTTGTATAGGCAAGTGAATAACACCTTCTGAACGGCGTTCTGCATCATCATACCCCTTGATTGTAATACTATGATCAGTGTTGACGTGATCCTCAGAGTATCCCAATTGCTTTAGTAACTTTAAAGAACAGATGTTGAGACCAGCACCCCCATCTATGAGTATACGTTTGATTTTGCGCTTATGGATGAGAACTTCAATATGCAGGGCATCATTGTGACATGGATCGTGAGAGGGGAGGTCTTTCTCAGAGAAGATCACATTGTAGGGCAAAGCAATGCTACCTACTATAGCTCAGAAATCTGCGACCGCGATGTTGTTAGGAACGGAAGACTCCTGGAGGGCTTTTTCTAGCACCACTCTATGTGCAGGTGATGACCGTAGGAGGTCCAAAATAGAGATCTGTGCTGGTGTTTTCCCTAGATGTTTGACAAGATTATAATCAGACTGAACCGGAAGTCTAGGTGTAGGCGCACGGATGGTGACATGACCTCGACGAGTAGTAACAGCACAATCCGTAGATTTGCCTTTGATGGTGAGGGTAGACACTCGACTCTCTTCAAAACGACCTACAATGGAATCGAAAGACGTGGAAGCGTGATTGATACCTTTACCCCTATCCTAAGGAGGAGGTGGACCATGATGAGGGAATGGTTCCTTGTACATATCGAGATCCTTGTTAGTGTGTTGCGCTGGTGATTCATTCTCAAAAGTGATTTGATTACCGTCGATGAGGTTTTGGATGAGGTGCTTAAGCTTCATGCAAGATGCAGTTCGATGACCTTTGCTCCTATGGAACTCACAATACTCATTGTCTCTGTAACGTGCAGTTTTGTAGACAGGTTCTCCATAAGGAGGAGCATCAGGTAAGGTGATGAGCCCTTTCTGCAAAGCTTGTTGTAAGACCGATTCGATGGGCACTCCCAAAGGAGTAAATTGACGTCGCGGAGGGTAATCTTGTTGGGGCCACTCTTGTTGTTGTTGCTGTTGGTTTGGATAAGGCTGCCTTTGTTGCTGCTGTTGTTGAGGTGGAGCTTGACTTGGTTTGGAGAGCTGCAGCGGTGTTTGCAATGTTTGGACATGCTTAGTATCGACCACCCCATCGTTGACCACATTTTTGTTCTTGTTCCAATATTTGGGTTTATCATTCGACTGTTGATGAGAAGTACTATCTTTCGTCTCCTTAAAGATTTTGACCACACCCTTAGCAATGAGGGCCTTCTCAATGTTGATACCCTTGTATGTGATTTCATCGAAGGTTGTAGCACTAAGAATTTGTAAATGGAAACCTAACTCTTGGTTGAGGTTCTGCACAAATATGCTAGCAAGCTGTTTCTCTGGAATCTTGAAAGGGAATTTACTAGCCATTTGTCTCCATCGTTGGAGGAAAGAAATGAAAGTTTCGCCATTTTTCTGTTTATTGTTGCATAGGTCCGTCATGGAAATCTCATGCTCTGCGTTGTAAGAAAAATGGGTGGCAAACTTCTCAGCTAGCTCGTTGAAAGACTTGATACCCGTAGGTAAGTGTGAGAACCATTCTATTGCTTGACCTCCAAGACTGCGAGGAAAGAGACGCATAAGATATGTGTCGTTGTGAGAGACCTCGAAGCAAGCAAGATAGAATTCCCTAAGATGGTCTTTTGGGTCACATTTTCCATTGTACTTATCGAACTTGGGAATAGTGAAATTTTGAGGAAAAGGGATCATTGGTAATGACCGATCAAAAGGATAAGGACACACTTCCTCTAAAGAGAAGGTCTTTTTGGTGTGGCCAAACGTAAGATCAGATAGCTGTTGTTGCACCTCCGCAATCTTTAGTTCCATAGTCGTGGGAGGGGTTGGTAACATCTCCTGTTGTCCAAAAAGTGGTTGGTGTTGCCCATATGGAAGATTATAATGTGAGCCATGCGCAATGGTATTATAAGGGTCATAAGATTGATTGGGATTGTATGGATTGTACGATTGGTTCAGATTGGGTTGGAATTGGAGGCCTTGATTAGGTAGAGGTGGAGGTGGCGCTAGGTAAGAATGTTGGCTTTGCGATGGTTGAAGAAAAGTATTGGGGGGAGGAAAGCTAAAGTGCGTTTGATTAGGTTGTGATGGTGGCACATAGCTTTGGGAAACCTGATGTTGGGAATGTTGAGAGTGGCTAGGCAATGTATGAAAGAAGTTGAGCGTGGATGAACGTTGTGGAGGAGGAACATAGGTAGAAGTGATTTGTAACGGTTGGGGTTGATTGAAGATGAGAGTAGAAGAATGTTGCGGTGGAGGAACATAGGTAGAAGTGATTTGCGACGGTTGAGGTTGCTTGAGGATGAGAGTAGAAGAATGTTGTGGTTGGGGCTGCGTGACTCCAATTGGTTGAGGGACATGCAGGTGTGATGATATAGGAGGTGGCGTTTGTTGAGACCCTTGTTGCATGGCTACATAAGTGTTCCCCGGATTGTAATTGGGTGGGAAACCTATGCGTGATGGGATAACCAAGATTCTGCTTGCGCTTGGGGTGGACACTTTAGGAGGTGGTTGCACATTCGATCGAGCTAAGGTGGCTTGCTTAGCTAACTCTGCTTGACGTTGGAGAGTTTCTTGTTGGTTTTGATAGATCTCCATAGGAGTCAAAAGCGGTGATATGGGCCTCTCCTCTGTTGGATTTTGAAAAAGAGGATTCCTATATTGCGAGCCTTGAGTAGGTAAGGGCGTAGTCACCGTGGACATGGTTTGCACCGCTTGTATGGTTTCTTGGGTGTTGGTGCTCTCCTTGAGAGTGGACACATCAAAATCTTGAGGTAACTTGGCGCCTTGCTTTGCAAGCAAGCGAAAGAAATGATCTTGGTTCTCACTAAGGATTTTATCAAAGGCAGCTATAGCTCTAGGATCTTGTATAAATTCATCAAGATCTTGCCCATCTTCTTGAGAGGATTGACCTATTTCAAAGTGTCACTCTTCTTGAGATGGGGTTTGATCTACGATATAACCTTGTGGGACAAAATTCGGAGGCAAGCCTGTGGTATACTGAGGCGCATTTATCAAAGGGGTTCTATCCTCATGAGGATTGCTTGGTTCATCTATGTGCGGCATGTTTGGAGAGCTGATTGGTTTTACCGCGGGTGTACTAGGAGTCACCTTGGGAGTAATGTTGAGACGACCTAATTGTGGTGTGCGAGGGGGTGACTTGTGCTTCTTAGGGACAACTTGCCTAGACTTCATGGTTTGCTGTAGCCTAGTGGTGACCATGGGAAATACTTAGGACACAATGTAATGCTGGGAATCTGTGGGATGTTTTGAAGAAACAGACAAACTCTGATGCACAAAGTGCTGGACCAAAGGCGCTATACTGTTTGACCAAAGGCGCAGGATTGTGCTACCAAAAGCGTGCTACTGTGGGCCAGAGGTGACGGACTGAGCTACCAATAGCAAGTTACTGCTATGCCAAAGGTGAGCTACAGTGACCAAAAGCAAGCTACTGTTATACCAAGGGCGCTGAAGTAGAGTTTTGCCAGAGGCAGGTTACTGCTGACCAAAGGCGATCTACTGTATTACCAAAGGTGAGCTGCTGTAATACCAGGGGCGCTGAAGTAGTGTCTGATGTTTTTCAAAGGCAAGATTTTTCTATTTTTGATTGGATTGGTTTGGCAAGAGAAAACACAGCAAACAAGTGGTCAAAAAAGGCACAAGGACTGACACAACAGATAGTGTATGTTCAAGGCTCCAAACAAGCCCAATGTTTCCACAGGTCTCATATAGTTACAATCAATAACAAGCACTTTTTATCCCTAGAGACAAGGTTTCATTACAATAGATCAGCTCACAGCTTAATACTCCGTCGATAAAAATATCATTCCATAAAGGTGTCGGATATTTAGTATCTTTGCGAGAGACGATAGGTAGGGATATCTCACCCTCCCCTTGGAAAGCTCAAGTAGGTCACAAGAGCTTTATGTCCAAGGGAATACTATCTCTTCTCAAGGGAGCCAATGGTGAGTATCTTAAGGGTTTAAATCGATTTCCCTTGCACTGATGATTACCGCAATGTTCGGAGGTAGGTCAGGTAGTCTCTATCTAAATTGGTTCTTAGTGACTTTGAGGGACCAACACCTTACGAGCAATGCGACAAGCTACTAAAAGCTTTAACCAATCCTACTAAGAGTTTCAAACACTTCGCTCAATGTGAAAATCATTTCCACAAAGAGCTAGTACACCTCTTTTCAGTTTGGCACCACAAGGTAAGGCTGATGTCGGTTAGGACTTGGCTTTCGCCTTATCCCTCTTATATAGCAGTTCAAAGAAAAACTCCGCTTAGGGTCGTCCCTTTTGGATGAATCATAATCCAAAAGCAGGCCCTTCTAAAGGAAGTACAAAAAAAGTAAAAGCAAGCACGTCAAACAAAGGTTCAATTGTCCCGTTATAAGAAAAATAAGGTGCAACTAAGCTATGCACACACACGATTGTAGTTGTAAATTGTCCCTTATGAAATGAAGTGTTTGGCATTCATGTCCATTGTCCTTTAGAAAATTGAGGTGTTTGTTCATACATGTCCATTGTCCCTTAAGAAAATCAGTATGTTCCTAAGACTTAGATTGCAAGAAAAGATTTGTTCAATTATCCTTTTAAGCATGCAATGTGTTTCTAAGACTTAGTGAGATAAATCAAAAGAGGTCTTCAACGCTCGTCCTGCATGAACATATTAAGAAAACACCTATTGGCTCTGTGTGAGTAATAAGAAGTTGCAACAAGTGAGTTAGTTCCACCAAAATTTCACAAGTTAGCAACAAACAAATCAACTTTAACCAAAATCGCTGCACGATTTTACCAGAAGCGACGTAATGTATTCCAAGAGCACTGTATTGTAGACCAGAAGCGCTGTATAATATTACCAGAGGTGCAGCAAAATAACCAGAAGCGCTTTACTGTGTTTTCGAAGGCACTGTGATGCAGACCAGAAGCGCGCTATAATAATACCAGAAGCGCTGAATAATAGCCGTAAGCGTGAAACTGTGTTACCAAATGCGTGAGACGATATAACCAGAAGCGCTGCGCTGTCTCAGATCACAAAGAGGGGAACTTTTCAAAATAATCAGATCTAGAGTAAAAATTCCATGATTGAGTGACTGATCTAAGAAATTATGGCTGAGAGATCTGTGCCTGAAATCGTTTAAAGAACTCAAAAAAGCTGTAACAACACCAAGGATTAACACAAAAGTCGAAGGCACTCCTAAATAAATCAGCTTAGGATGTCCAACAAGAAAAACTGGTTTGTCTGACAAATACAACAGCTTGTCATACAAAGTAATAAGATAGATGGTGTAAAAATCCTGTAAAACAGTGAATAAAGTCAGAAACTTTAATCTAGCCAAACGCGCTGTAGAATATTGCCAATAGCGCCGTTCTGTCAGGCCAAGAGCGCTGCGCTGCGCTGCCGAAAGCGCCGCAGAACCTCCAAAAGTGCCGAACTGTGTCTGCAGAAGCGCTTAAATATCCTGCCAGAAGCGATGTGGGGTGTCGTGTGCGCTGTTCCGTACCGTGACTTCAAAAAAACAAATTTCTCAAAGAAACAAAGGGATTAGTGGGTCCCACCGGGCGTGCCAGAATGTGTATATGGAAAAATGGATTAAATCTAAACTAAATAAAACCAAAGAACCCAATAACATAAAGGAAACGAATCTAAGTAAAAGCCATAAATCACAAATCAAAGACAGATGAAAGCTCTTACCCAAAACCTGTATTGTTCCCTTTTGGAGATATGTGGATTGCTCAATGTAGTTGCAAAGCCATGGCTGCAACAAGCAAGTATGTGCTCAAGACATCAATGTCAAAAGATCGTTATAGTGCTCAATCGACGTGTTGTGTATGCTCGAAGCTCTGTTAAATATGCCTGAGAATACGATCGAAGAGAGAGGGCTAAATGAAGGATATGAGGGAGGTTTATATAGATTTCAAGGAAAATCGATCAATGGTCCAGATAATTCAGAAGAATCAACGGAGGAGATAAGTTGAGGAATGTGCAACGAATGAGAAGAAGACATGTGTTTTGCTTGCTTTTGCATGAGAGGAGTTATCAATAATAGAAGAATAAGTTAACTGAAGAGATAAATCAATTAAAAGAATAAAGCAATCAGTTAAGTGATTTAAAACAAGAAGAAGAGATTTGCATGAGAAAAGAAGATATTTTGCTTTATTAAATATAGAAATATTTAATTGATGAGCAAGAAAGCTTGAGTTATTTTAGAGATAACTCAAATTTAGAAGAAAAAGCAATTTAAATAAATAATTGATTTATTTAAATTTAGAGAAGATATTTTGGAAGAAATAATTAAATAATTGGAATTATTTAATTTAGAAGATTTGAAAGCAAATTAAATAAATAAATTTATTTAATTGTTGTGCATGATTTTGGAAGAACAGAAGATTATAAATAAAATATTTGATTTTATTTATTTTTAGAGGATTGAGATAATTTAAATAAATTTGATTTGATTTATTTAAATTTAGAAGAACAATTGATTTAATTAAATAATGTAAATTATTTAATTGTAGATAAGATAGAATTGTGATGAATTAATTAAATAATGGGATATATTTAATTAATGTGGATGTGAATTTTGGAAGGAGGATAATGATCAAATTAAATAATTAAAATTATTTAATTGTGGAAGAATATAGAGGAATTTAATTTAATTAATTAAATAAAGAGGATTTATTTAATTAATGTTGAATTTAGGAGATTTAGAAGAATTTGATGATAATTAATTAAATAATTAGATTATTTAATTAACGTTTGCAATGCAAGTGATTTGACGACATGGTCATTTTAGGGTGTCTACAAGAAGTGAGTGTCGTGGAGGGGATCCGGTGCTACCAAGTTACTAGTTGTCCACCTTTATGTAAGTGGCTGGGGAAACCCAAGTTGGAACTCATCAAATATTGTCTTTGCCATCCCTAGGATTTTAATTGTTTGTTTTTAATTTTGTTAAGTAATCATGGAAACCTTTTGTTCTATGTGTTTTCTAGCAATAACTTGAACTAAAATCAGCATTACAAACCTTAGATTAACTTAGGAAAACGTTCCAAATGAATCAAACTGTCAAACTAAAATAGAAAAACCAAGTACATGCAGTTCTATGCATTTATAACACTTTGCTTCCTATGCTCTCCCCTTAACTGGGTGACCAAAATGCCAAACTTATCATTTTGCATGTTTAACCTTTAGAGAGGCCTACCCTTGGAATTCCTTCCTTCCAAGTGGGACAGCCTTAAGTGATAACAAGCTAAATCCAAGCCACCTCCAAGTCACTATAAATAAATTGTGTTTGTGACAAAATTTACAAGCAACGGGTGTTGTGTTACACCGACCAATGTTTCCTCCAAAACCTTGTGGAGCGTAACCTCTGCAGGCTAGGAAGCCTTCTTATCGAAGTGAATGGCCGCACGTGTGACCACCTGAATGGATGCCTTGACTAAAATCCTTTTGTTCTAGTAAGCCAAAATCCCCTATTTGGTGACACATGAGGAGGAACCTCTAGAGCCGTCCAATGTCATACACTCATTTAGTGTAGAGACAGAAAAGTTCAACTCTTTGGAGGAACTGTAACTTGGTATGCGTGAGAAGTGAGTGTCGTGGAGGGGAGCCGATGCTACCAAGTTACTAGTTGTCCACCTTTATGCAAGTGGCTGGGGAAACCCAAGTTGGAACTCATCAAATATTGTCTTTGCCATCCCTAGGATTGTAATTGCTTGTTTTTAATTTTGTTAAGTAATCATGGAAACCTTTTGTTCTCTGTGTTTTCTAGCAATAACATGAACCAAAATCAGCATTGCAAACCTTAGATTAACTTAGGGAAATGTTCCAAACAAATCAAACTATCAAACTAAAACAGAAAAACCAAGTACATGTAGTTCTGCACATTTAAAACACTATGTTGCACATATAACAATTTTTGTTGCGCATTTAACCAATTCTGTTGCGCATCTGAACCTTTTTGCTGCACTTATAATCTTTATGCACTTTTAACACACAAAACAGTGCATATAAAACATAGTGTTACGCATATAAACTCAACCAAATTTGTGCATTTGACCCATAGAGCTGCGCATTTGACTCGTTATCCTATGCTTTTGAAGTTGCGCATCCAAAATAGAGGCATATTCCGTACAGATTGGGATAAAAACATTATCAGTTTTAGGTACCCTTTTTGCTATAGTTTCACCCTGAAAAATTAGTTATACCTTGCAAGCAACTTTTCATATCATTCTCACAAACATCATCTTTTCACATCATTACCTTGCTATCAAAACATCTCAAAATCAAACCACAACTTGCTTCTAGGACCTAGTTGATACTCTACCAATCCAAACAAGAGCTAATTAGTTTTTATAACAAGATATCAAATCATCCTTCCCAACAAAACTATACTAGTATAACCTTGACAAGAAAATAGTCTTCATCAAATAGCGGTGTCAATCTATCCCTATTTAGACTACCCCTTGTATCGACACTTCAATAGCTATTAGACATTATAGCTCAAGATTTACCTTGTTTGAGACAAACATAGAATCAACAAAAACCTTAGCAAAATCTATTCCAATCGAACTCACCTTCTACCATATCACACCTCCAATCAAAATCAAAGTCCAACAAATCTCATAATCCAATTTCATCCCATCCCAAAATCTTGCATGGTGCAAACTAGATCTCAATCAAAACAAAATAAAAACATGGACAACCTCAACAATAACATACCCAATGATGAGGAAGTCACTCAAGAGGAAATCCTCCAACACCTCCAAGATCCTAAGTTCCAAAGGATAATGGATAGAATTGTTGGTATAGATCCCCAAAAGTATTTCCTCATGCTTACTTAACAAGGAACAAAGTTGGCCGCAGAATTTGATATCTCTAATCTGTAAGAGAATAATGCCTCAAACGAAGCTGAGTCATCAAAAGATGGCTCCAAAATTGACCAAGAGACTCCAAAAATAGAAAAGGCTAAGGATACACTTAACCCCTTGGATGCATTGACAACCCAAATCCAAGCCTTACAATAGCAATTGGTAGATATCCAAAGCGGAACCACAATGAAACATTAGTCACTTGAAGATATCTTGCCTTACCCATTTGACAAATCCTTGAACATGATACCTTTTCCTATAAGATTTGAAGTGCCAAAATTTGACAAGTATAGAGGAAAAGGATATCCTAGAGATCATATCAGGGAATTCAGTGTCGCTTGTCTTGAAGTCTCTCACAATGAAACTTATCTAATGCGATTATTCCCTAGAAGCCTAGGAGGACAAGCTATGGAGTGGTTTTCACTTCTACCTCCTGGCATCCACACCTTTAACGAAGTAGTAGACAAATTTGTCACACATTTCTTTTATAACATAGAATATGAAATCTACATGCTAGACCTTTGCAATAATAAACAAAAAGGAGGAGAATCATTTGCATCTTTCCTACAAAGGTGGAGGCAGCTTGCGAGCAAGTCTCCCTATCACATACCTAAAAAGCAAATGATAGAAATGTATGTACATAATTTGTCCACTGAGCTAAGCTATCAAATACAAATTCAATGTCCATCAACTTTTAGTAAGGTCATTGAGATGAGGCTTCTCATTGAAAAAGCCTTGATAGCAAAGGGGCAAGTAAAGAAATACAAAGACACCCCAAGCTCTAACAACAATGCGGATAAGTCACAGTTTTGGACTAAAACCAAACCCATAGTGAATGATGGTGTGGTAGATGCAAAACATGCGGCACTAAAGCAAATTATTTTCAACCTATCCAATCTGCAGAAAACAAAAACAAAACAACTTCCCTCCAAGAAGAAAGTTCACACAACTTGCTGAATCACTTGAATCCTCACTTAGAAAGTTAATTGGGGGCAACCTTATCACACTCCCACTGGTGCGCGAATACGAACCCAAGTTCAAATCTCCTTGTTGGAATGAAAATGATTTTTGTGAATACCATAGGAGCAAAGGTCATAAAACCAATGATTATATCAAACTCAAGCATGTCATTCAAGACCTCATTAACCAAAAATGTATATCCATTAATGAAGGACATACTACCAACAATGAACATATAGCATTCAAAAATCCTCTTCCTCATTACGAGAGAGGAGGTTCTTCAAACCAAAACAACAAAGGGGCTGACAAAGTAAGCTATAAAAATGCTTCTTTTGATTACACCATCAATCATATCTCCCAACGGGATTCACACATCAATGTGATCACCATAAATAATTAGCCTGACTATAATGTGACCACGCATTGTGGAAACATAACTCTGCAAGGGGCTCAATCGAGGCCATCTTCCACATCCAAGTTACCCTCTACATCAAATCAGTACAACATCATCGACCAACTTCACAAAATACCCGCGCATATTTCCATCTTGGAGTTATTGTGTTTATCACCATCCCATAAAGCCATTTTAGAAAAAGCTCTCTTGGAGACAACTGTTCCTATGAACCTTGCCCAAGGTTAGTTCCAGGCTATAGTAGGTCATCTCACCACTCCGCATTTCCTATCCTTCACTGAGAAAGATGACATGTCAATAAATCAACCACACAATGCATCCCTACACATTAAGGCCCAAATACATAAGCACATAATAAAAAGGGTCCAAATAGATGGAGGGGCTAGTTTGAACATTTGTACACTAAAGTTAATCCTTGCATTGGGGTTTTCTGAAAATGTTGTTGATCCCAAGAAAAAGATAACCATCAAGGCATATGATGAGGAAGAAAGAACCTCCAAAGGAATAGTGGTTTTGCCAATATGAGTGGGACCGGTAGAAAGAGATGTAGTGTGCCAAGTTCTCGACATGGAGCTTGCATATAACATTCTTCTAGGTAGACCTTGGATCCATGCAATGAAGGTTGTCCCATCAACGTATCACCAATGTATCAAGTTCCCACATAACGGTCAAGAAATAACGATACAAGGGGACCCCAATCCTTTTCAGTATTGCAATACCATACAGTCTAAACCAGAAGTTGTGACACCCACCAATAGAGCAGCTTCTTCTTCATCCAACCAAGTAGATCCAAGTTCCTTAGCTTCCACCTCAAAAACATTAGAGCTTAAGATCAAAGTCAAAGACATAGGCATTGGGGAGTATGTTAATCTTTCTCTCTAGCATAGTTGCCATTATCACCAAAGTCTTATGGGAGGCCATCCTTGAACAAAGCTAAGCCACTTGAAACTCCTGTAGGTCCTTTCATTAAATGGAGAAGCCTATCTGATGAGAGTGATGAAAAAGATGTCTTACAATGGCTTTTCAAAGATGAAGACAGTCAAACCATACCAAAGGACCAACAACCTAGGCTTCCTACAGAATAGTATGGTCAAGGTTTTTCTATGTTACAAAGGATGGGATACAATGGTCATGGTCCCATAGGACTAAGAAAGGATGGTATCATAGAACCTATCAAACCCCCTACTCAAACAACCTGAGATACTATTGGGTTAGGATACCAAGGTAAGTAGAAGGATAAAGGCAAAGGTAAACAAAAAGTTGAAGACAAACAAGCAGCTACCACTAACTTAGTGGAGCAAATTTACCTCTTGCAAGAGACTAGTGAAACTGATTCAAATGAGTATGAGTGGGACAACCTATCTGAGATATCTTGTGAATACAAAGAGATTGATGTGGTCCAACGATATAGCAATACTCTAACAATGCATGAGGGATAAATCTCTAGAGCTAGACCGCTAGAGTCCGAACCACAACATGAAGAGAATGAATCTCACAAAGAGAGTACGATATCAAGCTTGATGAACCAACTTGAGGAGAGTACCATTATAGAACTCATTGATACCTCATCCCATTCAAATGAATTCTCCATCTTAACCATAACTACCGTTGAGTCTGATCAACCTGATGATCCCTTACCTAGTTCACCCTAAATTAATAGATTGGGGTCTATCTGAAACATCCCCTAAGCTTGACACCTTTGAAAACGATGATGCCATCATCAACTACCTAGAGCTTAGAGAACATTTACCCGTAGGAGACCATAAGGCTAGCTTCCCCATCAACCTTAATGACAGGGCATACTTCAGAGAGAGTTCCAATCCTTTCAGTCGTAAAAATATCAAAATAAAAATGAGATCTAATGGTGAAAACTGCTCTGCGGCAATGTTAGATCATGAAAAGAGAAAAAGAAAAGACGTATCTGAAGGTGAAAACCTCTCTGAGGCACCAACGGATCAAAGGCTTGACCCTCTCCCCCTTTATGCACATCTAGAAAGATCTTCAATATTGATTGAACCAGAAGAACCAATCAACATTGGCACAGAGGCACATCCAAAACTCCTTTATCAAGTAGAGTCATTAACTGCACAAGAAAAGATAGAGTTTGTTGATTTCTATAGAAGAAAGCACATTAACTTTGCTTGGTCTTACGCCAATATGCCATGTATTGATCCTGATCTAATCATGCACCATCTGTCACTAGCTCCAGGAGCTAAGCTAGTTAAACAGAAGCTGAGGAAAATGCACCCCCACATAGCTTTAATGGTAAAAGAAGAGCTCGAGAAGTTACTAGATGTGGGGTTCATTAGAGCCATTGACTACCCAGAATGGGTCTATAATATTGTACCTATTTTAAAGCCTGACAAGAGAATCAGAATATGAAATGACTTCAAAGATTTAAATAAGGCTTGTATGAAAGATGATTTTCCTTTACCAAACATTGATATCATCGTTGACCTCATAGCAGGTCACACCATGTTGTCCTTAATGGATGGTTTCTCTGGATATAACCAAATCAAGATAGCACCAGAGGATTAACATAAAACAACATTCACATGTCCATGGGGCACCTATTGCTGGTATGTTATGCCATTCGGTCTCAAGAATGCAGGGGCAACATATCAGCGAGAAATGACAATGATCTTCCATGATATGATGCATACCATCATGGAGGATTATTTTGATGATATCTTAGGGAAATCACTCACCAGAGAGGGACATCTTGAAGTCTTAGACAAAATATTCACAATACTAGAGCAGTTTAATGTACGGTTGAATCCTAAAAAATGTGTTTTCAGAGTAACATCCAGAAAACTACTTGGATACATCGTATAAGCAAACAGAATAGAGGTGGACCCAGAAAAGGTCAAAGCAATTATGGAAATGCCGCCACCAAAGAATTTGAGTTAGCTATGGTCTTTACAAGGAAATTTACAGTCAATTAGAAGGTTCATCTCCCAACTGGCAGACAAGTGCCATCCATTCTCACATCTGTTGCATAAAAATGTTCCATTCAAATGGGATGATAACTATGAGAAAGCATTTCAGCGCTTAAAAGAATATCTGATGAATCCACCAGTTCTAATGCCACTGATTCAAGGCAAACCTCTACTGTTATATATCTCAGCTACACCCACAGCCTTGGGACCATTGCTGGCACAAGAAAATCATGAAGGAAAGGAGTGGGCAATCTACTATATCAGCAAGACATTAGTAGGTTATGAGATTCAGTACACACCAATTGAAAGGGCATGCCTTGTAGTCATCTTCGCTTCACAAAAGTGGAGACACTACATGCTCTCTCACTCCACAAAGTTGGTAGCAAAGATCGACCCACTAAAGTATCTCCTCAGTAAAGCTACCCTAACAGGTAGAATATCCAAATGGCTTATGATTCTCAGTGAGTTTGATATTGAGTACCTGGACAGAAGAGCCATAAAAGGACAAGTCATCGCAGATCAGCTGGCGGATGTACCTTTGAATGATAACAACCCCTTGATTTTTGAGTTTCCTGATGAATCTATATTCAACATCATAACAATCACTTGGAAGATCTACTTTGATGGGTCATACACGCAACATGGATCTAGAGTAGGTATCTTGCTAGTAACACCGCAGGGGGGTACAATTCCTAAATCATATAGACTTATGTTCCCATGCACCAACAATGTAGCTGAGTATGAGGCACTGGTTATTGGCATAAAGATGGCAGTCGAGTGGAAGATCAAAGAGCTTCATGTGTATGGGGATTCACTTGTCATTAATCAAATAAATGATGAATACCAAACAAAGGATGAGAAGTTGATACCATACAAGTGTATGGTGGACGAATTCAAGGAATATTTCATTGTGATCTCCTTCGAACAAATACCAAGGTTGGAAAACAAGGTAGCAGATGCAATGGCCAATATTACATCCCTTCTAGATATCCCTAAAAATCAATCACATTATGAGTTTTTGGTGGAGCCAGTCTCCCATCCAACCTATGAAAGCCTAGAAAATAACACCATTTACCACATCCTAGGAGCCAATTCTCCTTTATATGGCCAGATTTACAACTATCTTAAAGAGAATATCCTACCTCCTAACCTGTCAAACAACCAAAAATGTACGTTTGTATGCTAATCATCCAGATATACCATTGTTACCGACACCCTGTAAAGATGAGGTTTAGATGGTACTCTCCTTAGGTGTTTAGATAGTGATGAATATCAGACTACTCTAAGGAAGGTTCATGATGGCATTTGTGGGATGCACTCTAGTGGTCCTACTCTGGTGAAGAAACTCATGCGTTTAGGATATTATTGGCTGAGCATGGAAAAAGATTCCTATCAGTTTGTCAAGTAGTGTAAGAAATGCCAAATTCATGATAATCTGATACATGCACCCGCTCAGAAATTACAACCTCTAATGACACATTGGCCCTTCTATCAATGGGGACTTGATCTAGTAGGCAAGATTCGCCCTTCCTCCTCTAACGGTCACAAATTTATTATCACAACCATAGAGTATTTTACGAATTGGATTGAGGTCATTCCATTAACCACCATCACAGGGAAACAAATTTAATCCTTCATCCTTAACTATATCATATGTAGATATGGTATTCCATTATCCATTGTCACAGATAATGGAAGACCCTTCAAGAATCAGGATGTATAGGAACTCTGTAGTAAATTCCACATCCAGCATTGTTTCTCTACTCCATACTACCCATAAGGTAATAGCCAAGCTAAGGCATCGAATAAAACCATTCTAAAGATAATCAAAAAGACAATTGATGACATTGGTCAAGACTGGCATATGCAATTGAACCCCGCTCTATGGGCCTACAAAACCAATATACGCACACCCATAGGTGTAATGCCATACTCCCTTGTCTATGGCTCTGAAGCCATATTGCCTATCAAAGTTGAAATTCCTTCCCTCAGGGTGTCGTTAAAGGGACTCATAAATGATGAGGACTATAAAGTATCAAGGCTTCATGAACTAGAACTGCTAGAAGAACGGAGACAACATGTCTTTAACCATATTAAGGCATGCCATCAAAGAATGTCAAGGAGCTACAATCACAAGGTTAAGCCAAGGTTCTTTCAGGTAGGTGACCTCGTCCTAAGAGAGAACCCACGCAATCAACAAGATAAAGAGAAGAAGGGGAAGTTTGAACACAATTGCTTGGGTCCCTATGTCATAGTCACTGCCTACGGATTAGGTGCGTATTAGCTCTCAACATCAGAAGGTGAAGTGTTTGATGATCCCATCAATAGTATGCACCTTAGAAGGTTCTATACCTAATAACCCCAATGCAAGGGACACAATTTTTTTTTTTAAATGGTACAAGTAGAAACCAGTGGTGAAAACCTGAAAAATAGGCATTATTTGCGACTAACCGCTACCTCCATCTACTAGTACAACCCAACCCGCATCCATCTTTCCTATCATATTCATTCAGTAACCACATCCATTTTGCATCTACCTCGCAATGACTTACCATAGCTTGGTGTCTTGTCACCCCTATCACCTTATCCAGTAGGGTCATCCAATCACATTATCCTATCGTTCACCCTATCACAAGTCTATCAGTAGTATCAGTCATTTCTGAACTACGTCACCTTTAAGTTATCACGTAGGTAAGGCCATCATCGATGCACCCCCGAGGCTCCTTTTCCATCCATTCCATCCCATGTCATTCAACCTTTGGTCCAATCAAGTCTACACCATGTCTCATCGCCCAGGTCTTCAGCTCCACGTAAGTCCACACCAAACTACGTTGCCTCTGCTTCGTCACGTAGGCAAGGCCATTTAGTAATGAGCCCCCAAAGCACTAGGTCAGTCCATTAGGGCTCGTCACATTGTTCATCGTTAGTTCATCCATAATAAATAAATCCTCTACTAGACTGGGGGCAAATCCTCGACCTAGTCAGGGAATAGGATTCTTGAATGCTATAAATTCAGAGGGTAAACAATCGGATCATGGTTTTATCACTAGACAACAAGTAGCATGACAAGCAAGTTTTCAACATCATCTTGACACAAAAGATAGCAAAACTATGCTTGGCAAATCCCTTTTGGCCTAAGACATCAAACTGATTCTATCAAATTATTGCAAGAAAACATGTTTGGGTAAGAAAGTTTTTCAATGGTTGTTTTAAAAGTCTTATATCATGATTTTTGTTATTATGTCTTTCTACGCTACTCAAGGATGTATCAAACTAGAGAAGCTATGATGGGGGGCATAATCATTTTATTTGTCTGTTGTTTGTGGATTTATCTTTAGTAATGTGAAAGCCTTGTCTAATGACATGATTAACAAAATGATCACCGAGGACATCAAAGGTTTAAACATGAAATAGGTTTAATCCTTGTCTGTTGATACACAAGCAGTACTCAGGTCATCTTGGTTCAATTATACTTAGATGCTTGTACTAACTTGCTAAATCAAAATCCATGTAAGAAATACTCAAGTCATCATGGCTTAATTATACCTAGATGCTTGTATTTTCTTACAACATTTTAAAAGCTCAATGATGAAACAAAGTACTTCAAAAACTCACACAATCGAAGATGACAAGAATTCATATCCATACTTATCCCATTGTAGTCCATTGCACTGTAAGCATGTTATCATTTTACCAAAATCCATGTGTCTTTATGATCATTCATTATCCAATTTCTTATCTATGATTATCCAATTTCTTATCGTTCATTACCAAATCATTCATTATCACATTTCTTATCTTTCATTATCATTTCCTTTCATTTATCCAATTCATTTCTTCTAAAAAAATGTATTGTTATTAAGATTGAGTATACTTGGCATTAGCAAAAATAAATCATTGTGTGTCAGGATTAGGTCCATCATCATAAATGCATATCATTTTGTCCAATAGGATGCATAAATGCATGTAAATCATAAAATCACCATAACAAGAGTCATATACTCAAATTAATCATCTATTTTAGTTTCATATATATATCATGATGGAAAACAAAAGAATGCAAAAACATAGATAGAATGATCATCAGTTAAACCATCTTAATACACACATACGTGATTCATATCATTACATTTTGCATCATACAAATCAACACATCTAGATGCATCCTCGTATATAGCATTAGGTCAAACATCATAAGCATGTGGAGGCATCATGTCTAGTAAATCAAAAATCTATAGAAGCATAAACATAATCATCATAGTGTTGCATCATACAAGTCATCATATAGAGCATCAGGTCTATCACATGACATAAGCATGAGCATCAAAATCATAAACCATGTAAGTCATCTATAAGCATAGCACATCATAACATCATAGCATCATAACATAAGTCATGCCCATCGCATATCACCATCACATATGTAAGTCATAACATAGTTTGTCAAATCATAATCTCGTGTCATCATCATCAAAAAGAATAAAAGTGTCCAAGTATACAATGATGTCAAAATAATAATACATCTCAAGATGTCCAACCCAAAGTGGTGTGCACATATCCAAGTAAAAAGTGCTAAAAAAATTGATACATGTCAAGAGACAGCTAAGAGTGACTCCCTCCTGATGGTGCTGGTTGTGGTGGTATGATGCCTCCTGCCCCTCCTCCTCCTCCACCTGATGTCCCTGTCCCTAGTGCACCTCCTCCTGATGGTTCGTGAGGTGGCCCCATAGGTCACATCACCCTGTACTATGACCTGTTGCGGTAACTAGGGTGATAAATGCTTGCCCTACGCTCTGGTGGCACCGCCTACTCATACAGAGACCACTAGTAGAAGATCTCTTGGCCTACCCTGACCATCTCTGCAACCATCTGACCAGTAGGACCCTGTGTCGCAATCTGCTGCACCTACTCCAAGAGTGCCTCTACACTACCATACCTCTAGATGGTTGTGTCTCTCTCTAACCATGAAATCTATAGGTCACCCTATAGCTGTGTAATCTCGGCCTACATCTACCCTATATGTCCCTATTGTTGTTGTAGCATAGACTGTGCCTGAGCCAACTAGGCTCGTAACCCTGCTATCACCCCATCATTTGGCCCCTGCCCCTATGGTTGCACTGGAGGCTGCACCTATGCCTGTAAGAGTAGCTAAGCATCCTGAGCGGGATCAATCTGCCGATGAACCCTCCTCCCATCTCCATCTCTACCATCATTCCCATCACTGCCATCATGACCTCCTCCTCCCGCTCCACTGCCACCGCCACCTCGGCCACCTCTGCCTCCCCGTCCTTTGCATCTCCTAGGCCACCTTCGTGGCCCCTCATCATTATCCTCCTAATCATCCAAAATTGGGGCTCGCTCTCCTGGTCTAGAGTAGCATGGAAATGGATTTGCAGCAAACCAATCAAAGAAATCATGTGTCGTGCCTACATCTGCCACTGCCCCATGCATCGGCCAAGGCTGATAGGGAATATGTAGAAACTCATCACAAGTTGTCTCATAGGGTGGGCTGGGTTCCCATTGTGTCCTCTCCTTTTGCATATGGGAAAATATGGCATTACCCTGGGGCATCCGCTAGATTCTTCCACGTTGGTGTTTCAATTCACACCTCTGGAATGCGAGTTGGAAACAGACAGCTATACACAGATAAACTGCTCTTCTATTATGAGGGGAAGTTCCCTTTTTGCTAATGTTCTCTTAAAAGATAAATAAAATAAATTTGCCTATCTTTTTTTTGTTTCTCAATTGCAAGCGCAAGGTTATAAAACTCTATTCGTTGTGTTGGTACTTATTTTTGACCTGGAGGTTGTTTCTGCATGTTGGAGGTTTTCTTCATTTAAACCCTAGGTCTTCTTGTCCATCGGCAAGAGTTTGGCTTATCGGCGTGGGATATTGAGGGTCCGCCGATGGGGTAGTGTCAGGCCAATAAGGATGTGGTATGCCATTGGAGTGAGATTGAGTATCGGCATAGGCATTTTGAGGTTAGCCGATGGCTTTGGTCATACCGATGGAGATGGGAGGCCGATGTCTATCAGTGTAACTATTGCTATCGGCCAAGGTTCCTTTTGTTGCTCCGACTATATGTGTCTGGCCGATGGGAGCGAGGGTTTTGATGTGCCATCGGCACGACATTGAATATCGGGTGAGCGGGCAAGTGTTGTGCCGACGGCATAGGTTTGGCCAATGAGATGTCATCAGTGTGTGTCTCACCGAAGACCCGGATGTGGTATGTTGTCGGCATGACTTTGTGTATCGGGTGAACTGTGGATTGCTTGGCCGACGGTCTATCTCTGGCCGATGGGAAGTTTTGAGGAAGATTGGGGTGTTCGTCGGCAAGACCTTTGAGATCGGCAAGCGTCAATTTTGTTGTGCCGATGGTCTATGTCTTGCCGAAGAGGGTGTATTTTGCTTAGCCATCGGAGGGACTTGATAGATCGGTGAGAGTTCGTTTGACTTGGCCGATGGTTTTTGTCTTGGCGATGGGCGTGTGTGGAGTGGTCATCGGTGAGACTAGTGAGATTGGCAAGGAAGCTTTTGGGTTGGCTGATAGACTATGTCTGGCCGACAAGGGCTTGTGGAGGTGCGATCGGCGTAACTAGTGAGGTCGGCAGGAGAATTTGGGAGTTGGCCGACGGCTTGTGTCACGGCGATGGGCTCTTGGGTGAAGGCTTGTGTGTCAAGCGCGGCAAAAGCACTCGACACTTAGTATGCATGCGGCCCCATTTTTAAACTAATAAAGTGATCTCTTCACTGTGCATGTGGGATTATTCCCCTATGTATTTTCAACCTGCAGAGAAGCATGTTTGGCAGGAAATCCTTTTTGAATGCAGCGACGGTTTTCAAGCGGCCGCGAGTGGTTGAGACCCTTAATGGCGACGATGCAGGGATGTGGGCAATGGTACACATGGTCAGGTTGCCTGATTTTTGAATGAAGACCCCAGATGGTAGCGCATGGCTCGAGGCCCCCCTTTGTCTGCTGCATTAATATTTTCTGAGCGCCATTCCTTTTGAGGACTGTATCTGGCAGATTTTTTGTCAAAGCCTTGTAATTAATTGCTGCGGTACACTAGCTGGCTGTTATAAGCAGACTGTGTTACCATTGTTTAGGTTGTTGAAAGTTGAATATTTGGCTCTGTAACACAATACAGTTCATTTTGGTTGCTCTGTACAGTTAAACCTTTGAGTTTATGTATCTCTTGTTGTACGTTTTTGCATGAATCCACTGATTTCATGGTTAATTTTCTATGAGAAATGCTATGTTAGCATGTGTTTTGTTAATTCTGTCTCCAGTATTGCATGTATCTTTCTTTTGAGTCTAGATATTTAAGCAATGTTTGAGACTCTAGAACATAGAATTCCTGTGTTGAATGTCTGATCTCTTAACTTCTGCTCAAGGGGTAGATTAAATTGTTCTCAGATTGAACATTGGGAAGGGTATACTGCAGTAGGGATGCCATAAGTATAGATAGCTTAACACTCTGTATTGGGAGATATCTGTAAGGTAGGTATCACATATGTCCCCCTGAAATCCAGTTTTAGCTGTTCATGCTGATCATTCACAGGTGTATGTCTACTGACTCCAGGCCCTGGATAGGCACCAATCTTGCTTTGTGTTTGTGTTACAACCATGTCCAGCTTTGCATCCAAGCTTAAAATCAAAATCTAAATCTAAAACAATCTTTAGGACATTAGAATTAGTTTTAGGATCCTCAGTCCTCTATCTACAACTGCAAATAGGCCCAAAGCTAGCCCCTTTGCTCTTATCTTTCAGTTTTGGTCTACTTACAGGAGGACTTATCTGCTTTCTGTCAGCATCCCAGCCTTTGTATGCATATCCTCATGGATGTTGAGTAGGGAATACCCCCTAGGTTTTGCAGAGCCTGAAGAAGAAGAGGAGATAAAATATAGAGTCTATCTCCTACACTGTTGGCCCCTGGCCCAGAGATCCTGTTGATCATTGATGGCTACCTTGTAGGGAAATCTGGGAATAAGCATCCAGTCTGGGAAAAAACCAACACGTTGCAGCAGAGGTTTTTCTTTTTAAAACTTCTAACTACAGCTAGGCCTAAACTAAATGACACTTTTGATCACCTAAGTAAATTCAGAGCATAAGGATCAAAAGTTAACAGAGAATGATTTGTTTTAACATAAAAACTCAAATAACTCCTTCCAGATCACATCAGAAGACTCATTGTATTTTAAGATGAAAACTAAAAGTAAGATTACACAAGCCACACATCTGGCTACAAAAAATAGATGATTGTGAGATAGAGAATCAAAGCAAACGACAGGCATAAGATTTCTATTCCAATATCATAAAGTTCTTATAACTCCAAGACAGCAATATTGTAGCAAAAGGTAGGCATACAATATGCGATCAAAGACTGGAAAAAAGACAACACAGAGTGAACAAACACTTGGAATAACAATTTCTACAGGCTAGAATAGGCATAGCAAATTTTGCTATCACAATTACCATTACTTACAATGGGCAAGGCTGCCCTTATTTATACTAAATCAAAGGAGTAGGAAAACCTAAAATCTCCTTGATTTAACCTAACTAACTTGCCAACTCGCAAGCTTTATTTCTATTCTAAGACAAAGATTACAACTAACAATTACTTTAAAACAATCTGCTTTAAAGTAAAGAAAGCTCCAACTATTACAAAGTGACTTTTTACTATTTTAAGGATGGATAAGCTTTGAATGAAAGCAAATGCTTTAAAACAAAAGCATTTGAGTTAAAGCTACTTTTTTGAGTCACATCCTCATCTATATTGCTGCTCCATTGGTGACATCACCCACTAATATAAATATATTGCCGCAGCTACCTATTCTTAGCCTTGAGGGCTACTTTATCTTCTTCGTCCTTCAACACTCTCTCCTTCAGATTATCTGCTGCAACTTTTAAAGAGATTCACATCCTTGTGCCGAGTACTTCTACCAAGATTGGATCTGACAACCTTGAATTCATCCACTTCCAATGTTCTTTAGCAAAACATTCTGCTTTTCTTTTAGCCACTTTTGAGCAATCTTTTTCCAATACTTTTCTTTATCATTATGCCACACCCTCTTACATTCTTCAATTGAAATGACTAAGTTTTCCTTCCATATTGGTGTTGAAAAACACTTTTCAATGTCATTTGGCCTGAGGCTATAGAGCACACGTCTATCTATTGATTGGATTTCTCTTGTAACTGAATTGTAATGCTTAGTGCGATCAATCACGAATTTAATGCTTTGCACCGTGATGGGGAATGAAGCTACTGCAAGCAACCCAGAGTGATTCAGATTCCTGATAGCGATATTTCCTGCATATTCTAAAGCATGTAAATTGAACACTGGAAGCACCTTATGCAAATCTGTCTCAAAAGTTCTCAGGTAATCGTGAATCAATGTCGTTTTAGGCTTGATCTCTATTGGAGAGTACTACATACTGAAAGACTTGAAGAATGATTGTGAACACGCCTATGTTAGAAATATTTTGGACAAAGTGCTGAAAATTGTTTGTTGATTTCTTCTAAAAAGTAGATTCTGAGTGAAAAAGCTAGCACATGGGTTTTGTAGACAATCTCGTTCTAAAGCAACCCAGATCGTCAAATTTTGAAAAAGCAGAGGATTCCCTGAAAAAGTGGCAAAAAAGTAGATTTTGGGAAAACTAAAATTTTCTAATCTTCAAGAGGACGCAATTCCAAATGAACCCATTTTGATGAAAACTGAAAAAGCTCTGGCCCTATTTCTGAAAAATGATGCCCTAGAAAAATGGACCTCGAAAGCGTGCCTCTGTGCTTCCCAATCCCAAAACTATAAAGAACACTAAAAAAGCACTCTGTTTGGGTTCTCAAATCTTTGTGAAAAGAAAAATATGTCTTTCTTCCTCTGGATGCAACCTGCAAAAGTAATGAATAAAGAAGCCAAAAGCTTGTTTTATAGAACTTTAGGGTGAAAAATAGCTTTCTTTGTGAAAGAATAAAGCTTGAATCTCATCCATGAAGAAAGCATCTTTTAAAGCACAAATCCAAGTAGATACACTTCGAATAGGAAGAATCCCTATTTTATAGCTACCTATGGCTTCATGTGTGAGATGATGAAAAATATCTTCTTTGATGATGTCATCAAACACACGAGGTTGCAAAAGTGTTAGCCAATTTTTTCTTCATTTTGAAACTTTTGCACTCGTTTTGACTCTAGCATGGCCTGCCTCTGACTTCAACAAGATGGCAAATTGTCACCGTTGATTGAAAAAGTTAACTGATCATGACATCTTGAAGATTTATCAATCCTGATTTGATCCCCAACCTCGAACTGATGATCCGACGACATTCGACTGCAAATCTGACTTCTGGAAACTGTCAATGGACAAAGAATGAGAAGTAGCTGCGAGGAAACATTGCCAGGCATGAAAATTTTCTAACATTTGAAAAGTTGGGCGCCCCCAGCCTCCAAGGGCGCTTTTGATTCCATGCCTTAGACAAATTTTTGAAATTTTCAACTTTTCTCTTTATTCTCCAGAAAAACATGAAAAATAAACTAATCCTATACTTTAAATATTTTGAAATATACTTTCAGGATGCCTGAGATAGGTCTCGGATCCATGGGATTTAACATGCAGATTCTAGATTTTTGAGGATCCACCAGATTTTAGAGTTAGTCAGTTTTTAGGGCTTCAGGACATCAGACTTAGCCAATTTTAGGATTTCAAGGACAAGCATTAGGATGAGGGTAGACTGGATAGCCTGAGCATATCTAAGATGAATCTCCTACTTTTATAGACCTTTTGATTGAGTTCAACTAATTTTGACCACCTGAAAGTGGGCTGACGAGGCATTTTTTACGCTTTTCAAAAAACACAAAAAAAATCTCACTGGGTTGCTTGGGCACCCCTAGCCTCCAGGGGCACTTGGATTTCCTAGACTTAGTCAATTTTTGAGATTTTCAACTTTCTTCATTCTCTGGATTCATCATTCTTCATTCTCCGTTCTTCGTCAGTTGACGGTTGCTTGACAATTCCTCGTGTTTTGAACAACACTGAAACCTTGAAACTAACCCCTAGCAAATGGATTTCCTCAATTAATGGCCTTAGAGTTCATGCTTTGCCTTCTGAAAAAGCAGAATTGACCCAGTATAGAAAACTTGACCTTTTGCAGATTCCGTCTATACCACCTTGATCGTGAAGCAATATCAACCAATCAGAATCAGGCAGGAATCCTAAATTAGAGATTCTATTTTTAGAAAATTTTGCCAGCACCTGTATCTCAAGAAACCCAGAAAACCTAAATTAGCGTCTATTTTTAGAAATTTTAACTTTTTGATGACAAATTTTCTAGACTCTCACAAAATACCTTAATGAAGCAAAAAAATTTGATTTGGCACAACATGCCAAACTGCCTATACACACGTGAAACTATGTGCCTCTCCAAAATATAGGGTGTCCTCCCTATAAGCCATCTGGTCTAAAAATAGAAGGGAAGCTCAGAAGCATCATCATCCAATACCTCACAGTCTAGGTATGGTTGCCAAACAACAGAGTCAACATTATCAAAGGTGTGTCTCCAGTACTCTAACTTTCCCAACTTGGGCTGGGAAAGGCTATCCTGAAACATGTAGGAGTAGGGCCGATCCCTGCCCCGAGTGCCAATACCAATAGGATGATTAATGGCTATCTGTGTCCATGCCCATATCTACAGAAGTGAAACTCCACAAGCTAAACTAGAAGAGCCATCATAGACAAACTGGTGTAAATCATGGTATAAGTGAGCGAGGATGCAAACTCCCCAACCATATCTGGTACCCTCTGAAGTGATCCTTTCTAGTTCCCACCCCCATCCAACTATAAAACCACACGAACATCTGTCGGGGCACACAATACCTTTGATTAACCCAGCCACAATTGAAGGAAGGGGCTCATAGTAGGCCACCATGTCAGCCTAGCTAATCTCAGTGCCCTCGATCTCATCGTCATAGAAAACTCGTCTGCACTCATCCAACCCTGCCCTAGTCCGTGGCTCATACTCAACAAGCTCTCCGTCAATAGGAATGTGCAAGATCCTATGAACATCCTCTAGGCTCACTGTAATCTCCCCAATGGGAAGATGAAAGGTCCTGTCCTCACTGTGGAATCTCTCAACTAGAGCAGTCAGCATGCTGAGATTAGCCCTAATCTCGAGCATGAAGAGCACAAATGATAATCCAGCTGATCCAATAACAAGTAGATTAGTCTCCGTGAGATAAGGCCTCAACATCTGCGTAACTAGAAACCGCTCCCTCGACATGAGGACATCATCTAACTCCTCCTGCAATCAAGCAAGTGTGCATTAATCAATCAAAATCACCTAAACTGCTAGTCTATCTATCCAACATCAAAAACTTAGTTATTTCAAAAGGAACACAATCCTATCATCTCTTCAGAGATTCTATCAATCTTAGAGATGACCTATTAGTTGACCAGCATCCATTGCATAGTCAACTTCATCAAATTTCCAAGTGTTTTGATAACCAAAATCATTTGCACAGTTCTACTTGTTATATGTGCAGAACTAATTTGTAAGCGCAGATTTAGCTCACATGTGTAGGATAAACTCATATGCACATAATTATCTTGAATGTGTGGCTTTGCATTGCATGCGCAGGACTATACCTTGTTTGCACACCAAAATCTAATATGCGTAGCGGCATATCAAAAGCATAGTAGAACTTTGAATGCATAGCATCCCTCATTGCATGTGCAGCAAGAATTTGTTTACGTAGAAATACACTTCAAATGCGAAAACTCTGCATATGCGTTGATTCTGGTATCATATGCGCGGTATCGTGCATCATATGTGCAGTTCTGCCATTCGGCGCATATAAAACCTAAATTTTTGGACTACATTTAATGATATCATAAATGCACCTAGCCTGGAAACGAAGGGGTACTTACCGGCGGCCCGTAGTCTGCTAGACGGTTGAACCGTCGGATCCGCTTGAATCGATCAGACTCACTAGGAAATTGTTGCATCTTTGCTGGCTGCTCTGTGCTCCAAGGGCTCTGATCTCCTAAAAGCTCTCTCTCAATGACAAGTGTGCAAATGACTAGGAATGTGACCCCACACTCCTATATATAGCATATGGAACCCTAATGGGAGGTGCTTGACCTTGTCCATGCTGAGGCATGATTTTCACCTCATTTTTTCTCCCACGTCAACCAATTTCTTCACCCGTCTATCCAGTCAACCTGTCATTCAAGCTATCTCATCATGAGATTGTCTGTCATCCTGTCATCAATTTCTTCCCATCCAATCTCCTAAGGGGGTATCCTATCATCATTAACCTGTACCAGGGGCAAACTAGGGCATGTACCATAATTAGAAATTTTTTATTCTTTGAAACAACGTGCTAGAACACATTTCTTAAAGAGGGGCAAAATGTATACACCTAAAATGGCAAAGACAAATTAAATAAATATTTATTATTTATTTAATTCCCATTCTTCTATCATTTAATAAATTCATCAATTTATTTATTTGATTCACGTTCATCATTAATAGTCAAATATTAAATAAATATCAATTTATGTAATTAAATCAATTAAACCTATTCTTCTAATGGCATCCCTTAATTAAATAATAATCAAATTATTTAATCACAAATCATCCTATTCCAAAGTCTTCATTCATAATTCCACATCATCTAGTCCACCTCACACATCCACCTCATCTTGTTGCACATGTAATTAAATATTTTAATATTTAATTAATCCATTTTCCCTCACCCACATGGCCTATTATTCCTCCAACCATCCCTATTCACATGGATGTGGTCTCTCCATGTCATCATGGTCAAAGGGACACTTTGTGACACTTGTTCCATAGTCCCTAAAATCTTTCCAACCTCCCTACAAACATGATCTCCTTGTTTGACCTTCTCTCTTGGGTCGTTGTGAACCTTGTGACATGTGGACTCATGTCACACCTTTCTCTCCTCCATGTCAAGATGAGAGGAACATATTTCCTCTTTCTCTCCCTCATCTCAACCAATTCAATCCTCACCATACACCTCACAAGACCAAGTCTCCACCGTTGAGATCTTGACACATGGATTTGCCCCCTCCTTGGCCTATAAAAGGAAGCTCATTCTCTCATTTCAACAACACACAAGCTATAGCAAAGTTACTCTATAGAAAATCTAGCATGCCTTTGGCAAAGCATCCATATTACTCATTGCATTTTATATCCATTATCTTCATATCCATACAACCATGGCTTCAATCATCCATCTCTCATCGTCACAATAGTTGCATTGTAGGTAATCTTCATTGCATTTTATCCAACATACAGCCATTCGAGTATTGTCATTTTCAAACAGCGAGGAAGCACGCTTTTAAGAGCTCTATTCATCAACAAGATCAATACAAGATAGGCGAACAATGGAAGCTTCAAGGTAAAATGTCTGTTTATTTGATTTGGATCATATTTCATTGAGATTATTGGATTATTAGTAGTTTAATACTATTAACAATATTTCCTCTAACACTTAGAATTTGATATTGCAGTTGACTAATTCTCCAAAATATGGCTTCAAAATCCTCAAATTCTTCTTTTTTGCAAGTTTGATTATGAATTCTATAACACTCTAGAATAGGATTAGTGAAATTTATGGAAAAATCAAACATATATCATAAAATTCAATCTATATATCAATGGTAATTAGCTTTCAAACAATACCACACATGAAACATGAAACTTTTAGTTTAAATAATCAAATTTTCTCCAAAAAATGCAAAATCAGTTCTTCTACGTTGAAAAAACAAAAAAGGTGGTGGATTGATCTGAAAATGATTCTCAATATGTCAAACAACATGAAAATCATTTTCTTGTCCAATATACTGCATGAAAAGCAGGAATAATAGTCATGTGGGGTCTGAAGCAAGAATCCCACATGCTTTTTTTCCCATTTTTCATGCTTCCCATAATGCTAGTGCATTATAACGTGAGCGTGTTCTAGGAAGCATGAAAACATAAAGCTTCATGCATGCAAAAATCATAACCTTCTCAATGTTGGTGCCAAAATCATGGTCTACGATGTCATGCTCTCACATAAAATATATTGTAACTATGCATGTAGTGCATCAAATAGGTAATCAAGTGATGGTCCAAGAGTACCCCTAGACTCAAATATCCATGTGGTTTGTGAAATAGAACTTGTCTATACTAGGAGGGATAAATGTAACCTTGTATCTACATGGGAGAGTCTCTCTCTTTATTTCTCTATCCTTCCTCTCTACAACTCTATCTACCTCTCTTTCTCTATATCTCTCTCCCTTTCTCTATCGACCCCTTGGAATGTGGAGATAGAGGGGCAAATAGAGAGACAGAGAGGGATAGGACAAGATAGACATGGGGAGAGGGAGAGAGGGGGATTGATATAGACAAAAGGGTCTATAGAGGGAGAAAGATAGAGATACATATATATATATAGAGAGAGAGAGAGGGAGATATAGGGAGATAGATCTAGCGAGGGAGAGATAGATAGGGAAATACAGAGAGAGAGGTAGAGAGGTATATATTAAGAGATAGGGTTATGCGGATAGATAGAGATAGGGAAAGAGATGGAGAGATGTCTAGAGACATAAGGAAAGAGATTTCAAGACATAGAGGGATGGGGAGAGAGATAGAGATGAGGAGAGAGAGGTAGCAAGGGATAGATTAAGAGATAGGGATATGTCCAGAGAGATAGAGATAGGGAAAAAGATCAAGAGATATAACTTCCAGAGACATAGGGAGATAGATTTGAGGTAGAGGGATTGGGAGAGTGATAGAGAGGGGGAGTGAAATAGTGAGGGAGGGAGAGATAGAAAGGTAGAGTTAGAGAGAGGGGTTCGAAAGAGAGAGCAAGATAGAGACAGAGAGAGATAGAGAGAGACAGAGACAGAGAGAGACAGAGACAGAGAGAGGGATAGAGGAGACAGAGATATCTCTCCTAGGCTTGGTCTCCTCTATATCTCCCTATTCTCCTCTCTACCTAAACCATAAACCTAAACCTCTAAACCTTAACCCCTAACCCCTAAACCATAAACCCTAAACCCTAAATAATGCCCCTAAACCCTAACCCCTAACCCCTAAACCCTAAAAATGAGAAACCCTAAACCCCTAATCCCTAAACCATAAAACTTGGAAGCAACCCTAAACCTATATCTCCCTATCTCTCCCAATCTCTATTGGTCCCCTCACTCTATCTCTCTCTAAACCCTAAACCCTAACCCTTAAACTTGAGCAACCCTAAACCCCTAACCCCTAAACCCTAAACTTGAGCATCCCTAAACCCCTAAAGCCTAAATAATTCCCCTAAACCCTAACCCTAAACCCTAAACCCTATTTACTTGAGCAACCCTAAACTCATGTAAACCTCAAATAATGTCCCTAACCCCTAAACCCTAAACTCAAGCAACCAGGCTAAGCACCTAAAACATATAGTTCGATAGGGGATGATGGAGGATCAATGGGAAATGGATGTAGAATTATTGGATCTTGATTATCGTTATCCATATTGGGATGTGATTTGGTAGTATCCAAGCTATTTGTTTGATTATCTATGTTTTCTTGGGGACCAAGTGTCTCATCATGGGATATTGATGGATAATGAACAGGACTAGCACAGGATGATGGATAGGGCTAATGGGATGATGGATAGGAGTCATGCGGGTTACTTTCTAGTGGATAAGATCTTGATCATAGATAATATCTTGATCACAGGGAGGATAAGCATGGATAGTGTGATATTAGATATGGATAGGGTAAGTGGGGATGCATTGATATTCATTGGATTGGGGAGTAAGAGGTGGTGATGGGGGTTCACTAGGAGATGTTGGAGGATCAATGATGGGATCGATGTACATAGAGGGGTTGACCATGAGATGGTAAGGGAACCAAGATGGGATTAGATGGGATGTTTATATTTTGATTAGGATGGGTGGTTGGTGTTTCCATGTGCTTTGGACTAGGCTCTTAACATAGCTATTGGGTTTCTTAGATGGATGTGATGGGTTCTTGGATGGGATCAATAATCTTTGGATGTTTGAAAACATGGCTACATTATGAGGTTTGACTTGGACTTATGGTAGGAGACTCTTTAGTGAAATGGATAGACATAGGAGTGGATGATGGTGTTGGAGTGGTAGACATGTTATTAGGAGGTTCTTTGTTAGGCTCAAGGATAGGAATTTGAGTACATAATGTTCGTAGATTCCTTGCTAATAGTCCTTGGGTCACATCCTTCATGGCTTCATGGGTTGATGGACTAGGATATGCATATAGTTAATGGACAATGATGGAAGATGTTGTGGGGTTAGGATTAGGATCGAGTGAATGGATATAGGAGGCCCATGTGGATTACGATGAGAGTGTTAAAGGGGGATGAAATTGGATCACTGGATTTGGATGAGTCCATATCTTTGCTTTTATTTTTGGATTTTGTAAAGAGTCTTTGGAGAAAAAATTTTAAGCATTCATGGGTTGATGGATTAGAGCTATGAATGTTTGATGGTGGATTAGATGGTGAGTTATATGGTGGATGGATGATAGGGATTGATGGATTAGGAGATGGGTGAACTAATGTGTTAGGATTAGGAGGATTGGAGGGAAATTATAAAATAATTCCCCTTTAACCCTAACCCCTAAAGCCTAAACTTGAGCAACCCTAGAAACTCATAAACCCTAAAGAATTTATCCCTAAAGGTCTGAGTAACCCTAAACTCATAAACTCTAAATATGCCCCTAAAACTGAGAAACCCTAAACCTCTTTCTCTCTCCCAAAACCCCTAAACCCTAAATAATACCCCTAAAATCTAACCCCTAAACCATAAACCTAAGCAACCCTAAACCCCTAAACCCTAAATAATTCCACTAAACCCTAAACTTAAGCAACCCTAAACTCATAAACCTGACCAACCCTCTCTCTCCAAAATAAGAAAACTAGGACTCTCTCTCTCCTTATCACCCTATCTCTCCCCTCTCTCTCTCCTCCATCTCCATCCTCTCTCCCTCTTCCTCCCTCTCCTCTCCCATGTCGACAAAGAATATGGAAACACGAAAACTAGGACATGCAAAGAGGAATGAGGATATAAATTGGGATGATGAAATAAAAACAAGATAATTTATGAAATTTCATTGGATGGGAAGAATGATGAGGAGAGGTAGAGAAGGGAGGGAAGTAGAGAGTGAGAGAGAGGATAGGAGGTAGAGACGGGAGGGAAGTAGAGAGTGGGAGAGGGTAAGAGGTAGATAGGGGAAGGAAGAAGAGAGAGAGGGTAGGATGTAGATAGGGGAGGGAAGCAGAGACTAAGAGAGAGGGTAGGAGGTAGACAGGGGAGGGAAGTAGAAAGTGAGAGAGAGGGTAGGAGGTAGACAGGGGGGAGAAGAGAGTGAGAGAGAAGGTAGGAGATAGAGAGGCAATGGAAGTAGAGACTCAGAAAGAGGGTAGGAGGTAGATAGGGGAGGGAAGTAGAGAGTGAGAGAGAGGGTAGAAGGTAGAGAGGGGAGGGAAGAAGAGAGTGAGAGAGAAGGTAGGAGGTAGGAGGTAGAGAGGGGAGGGAAGTAGAGAATTAGAGAGGCTAGGATGTAGAGAGGGGAGGGAAGTAGAGAGTGAGAGAGACAATAGGAAGTGCAGCTACCCTTGTAGACAAGTATGCAAAGTGTGGAAGCATAGACAAGGCATGTCAATTGTATGATGTAACACCTCAAAGAGATGTTCTGTAATGGAATGCAATGATTGCAAGATATGAAAAAAATAGATTTGTTGAAAAGGCTTTAGAAACTTTCAAGCAAATGGAATTGGCATGTGTATAGCCAGTTATGCTTAGCATAACGCGAGCGCGTTATAACGCACTTGCATTAATGATTTCACATAATGCAAGCGCATTATAATGCGCTCACATTATGCTCAGCTTACTTTGACGTGTTTTTATCATTTTTTAGCAAAATCTAGAGATAATCTGGAGTGTGCTCCCCACCAGGATGGCACTTTTTTAAAAGAAAACTCAAAAAAAATACTACCATAATCTTAAGCTCTTTGTTATCTATCTAACCATATAATTTTTTTCACATTTTGAGTACGTTAAGGGTTTCATCTTAAATTTCTTTTGTTAGTGTGTCCATTTTTTGTCAAAAACCAGTGTCTAGTATCTTTGACCTTTTTTTTTACCATTCATCGAAATTTGAAATAAGTTACATTTTTAGAAACTAGACTCCATTCTACACATATTAAAAAAAATTGATTTTTGATTAGTTTTCAAACATTTTACGGGGAGCACTCTCAAATTTCTATTTTTCAAGATGCGTCCACTTTAAAAATTACTAAAAAATTAATTATTCATGAAAAAATTATTAGAAAAATTAGGGATAAACTACATGGTGTTAGCTAATTTCTCATTGGAGTGATTATTGAAATACTAAAAAAAAGTTAACATTTTAGGGGGAGCACACCAGACACTATGTTATGTTTTTTTGAGAAAAACATGACCAATCTATGTGCTGCCCCTTTTTGGCCCCTTTTTGAACCCCTTAATTTCAACCATTTTTGGAAAAAATTAGTAGTGTAGAAACTAGATTCGGAGCACTATGACTCTTGTTTTTGTTCCATCTTCAAATTTTGAGTATAGATATCTTCAATTTCTCATCCAACATCAATGTTTCCTAATTTCAGGAAAAAAAAAAAAGTGGCATCTTAAGACCCCATTTTGGTCCCTCATCTTTGTGCACTTACCCCGATGCTAATGTTGTTCCAGTGTTATATGAACACCTGAAAGTCACCAAAACCAAGAATAAACAGGAAACTTGCAAACCCTAGTGTGTTATGTGAAAAATGAGCAATCTGATGAAATCTAATGTTATATGAACAAATACACAAAATGGATTGCATATTCAAAAAATTCAAGAAATTCTAAGTTGTTTTAAAAAAAATTGAATTGAAATCTGATAAAAATTACTCAAGATATGCTCACTTGAAGTTTAAAACTAGGGTTGACTTTGACTGCAAATAATAGGCAAACCTAGAAAAATCTGACGAACCTTTCCAACGAGTCTTTTTTTGTGAAATTCTAACCCCATATGATGAAGTTATGATAGTTTGAAAAAAATTGCCCCGTTAGGGCATGAGGAAGAGCAAGGGAGGCCTGGCGGTTAAGGGGTTAACTGCTAGCGGTCTGAGTGTGAATGGTCACATTGGGCGGTTATCTCCAATGGTTAGGGCTGGTGATTATGGTCAAGCAGGGCCCCTAGTCGACCATATGACTAGGGGCTGAAATCAGCCAAAAATAAAAAAGAAAGAGAGGGAGAAGACCGATAGCCCCCATTCTCTTGCCCCGGTCACTAATATGACCTTGATAATACTGCTTGACTATCGTTTAAGGCGCAATGACTGCAGATCATAGGCTGAAGGATTAGGGTTTAGTAGAATTTGAAGGGTTAGTCATAGAAGGAAAACTGACCAGGGCTAGATGTGTTTGGTAATGCGGGCTATCGATGGAGATTTTATAGCAACTGACCGTGGCTTTGGGTGGTTGGTGTCGATGTTTTTTGGAGTGGCGACAGAGGAGTTTAATGGCGAAACGAGGGTGGTGACCAAGTGCCTATATGTTGGTGACAAAGATAACCAAAGGAAGTGACCTGGAGGTCGATAGTTGTGGGTGGAAGTAGAGTGGAGAGCGGGTGGCGACCACGATGGAGGGTGCTTTGATGGCTAGGGTTTTCAATGCTGGTCGGTGGTGAGGGAGTGGGGATTAGGTTTTTAGGCGATGAAATGGGATTTGAAAGGGTTACGATAGGGTATTGAGAGGTAGCTAGGGTTTTTCAAGAGCGGTAGGAGGTGTTTCAATGAGCGGTGGTGACTATGTATCAGGCAGAAACGTGACCTCGAGGATTTAAGCAGTGACCATACAGATTTCAAAGCTAACAAAAATGTGATTAAACCTACAAAACAAAGCATATAAACAAACATTTCACCTACAACACCAAGTCATTAGCCAACTAAAACCAGAGATTTGATTAGAGGTCCCTAGGCACGGGTCCATACGGATCCATATAGTACGGCCTTGTGATAAGGGCCAAACTAAAAAAATTCAATTTTTTTCCTACAAAAAAAATATCGTGTTATATGTCATTTTTTGCTTGTGAGGCCTCCCAGACGCAATGGTGTGGTTTTTTTTCTGGCCTGGAAGTCATCTACAAAAGTCAAGTTCCTAAAATTGACAAAAAATGTTAGATTTGCAAGATTCACGTCAGATTCACCAAACGTATTAGGGTAAAAATTAGGGCTAAATCATTAACATGAAAGCATCAAACCCTAACAGCACAATGGAGTACAAGATAGCATAGAAATTAAAATCACAAAGCAAACTAAAACTAATCTCTACGCTAAGCTTGGCTCTCCTCCATTGCTCTTCTCAATATCGCATAGGAATGCAAGATTTCGAAGGATGAATGTTGGTTGCTCATTCCACTAGCATAACGATACTCAAAAATTGAATCCTCAAATGGCTTAGTTGAGGGTTGATTTATACGAAGTGAGTGATTTGAATGAAGAGCTATGATTGAAAGTTGTTTTGAATGATGTGGACGACTAGGATCAAATAGGGTTTCCCACTCCATGAGGAGTTGTAGTCATGTGACAAGTGTAGGGAGGACCTAATTTAAATAAAAGATTATTTAAATTAGTGGGACATGTGAAGTGTATTAAATGAAAAATGTAGTATGTGACATGTGTTGGATTGTGGTGAAAGGTGAGGGCCTAATTCAAATATTTTATTTAAATTAGTTGAAAAATGGGAGAGGGAAATTAATTAAATAAATAGGATTTATTTAATTAATTGTCAAGTAGGATAAATTGGATTAGGAGTGGGATTAGGACAAAATGTCATATGATGTCTCTAGTAATGTGTCGACAAGGTGATGTTGCAAGACATGGACAATTTTAAGTGTCTACACTTCCCTTACAAGGAAATGAAACCATGATTATACTTCTAATGCGCTAGAACAATGTGTGCAAGTGTATGTATGTTAGACGCAAATAATTTTGTTGTTATAACAAGTACTTTGATGGAAACATCTTGTCACGTAGGAAGATTGTGATATTGAGGTAAAACCAGATTAAAAAGTGGTATGCTCTCTTACTCTCTCGACAGAGAGAGGGAATCATCGAGGCAGAGGGTGTTTAACCGACCGAAGGCGAAATGAGGTGAATGGAATCTACACACACCACAAATTATTTATGTAGATTAAATGCATCAACATATTTGTACGTGTGTGGAAAATAATTGCATTCATTTTACTTGTATTCAAAATAATATTTTAACTAATTTACATAATTGCAAATAGTTGCAATATTTCAAATTAATTATTTTAGAAATTTAAATATCTTTTGAAAAAAGATTTTTATGCATCGTCATTATTTGATTTTATCTAATTTTAAGCCACAGGGAAGAAGTGGCAGTTTCATGTCTTAAAGCCAATTAAATTTTGTGAGGGAATCTTGGAATTTAGTGTTTTCTTGGAGACTAAATTTAGAGAATTTTAGATTTAGTGGAGAAAGAGTTATAACATTGTCAATTCTTTCTATTTTATGATTTTAAGTGTGTAGAGAGGTTTTTAGGGCCCTCTATTATGTTATTTTCATAAAAAAAAATGTACCTTAGATGTAAACCCATGGGTTGGGGATCTAAAGGTGCATAAAAATAAAGTTTAAAGAGAATTTGGAACCTTCCTAAGTTCTCTAGAAAGAAAGTGATGTGAATGGATGGAAGTCGAAGGATCATTTTATTTCATTTTGTTATAAAAGAGTATTGGGAGTTTTGTGAGAAGGGGATTTTCATTTTCCTTTTTATTTTCTTTCTTTTGTGAGAATGAAAAACTTGTTTTTGCAGATTGAGAAACATGGGAGGATTGCAGGGATTGAAGAAATTATTTTCTTTTGGTTCAACAATACTATCAGAGAACATTCAAATAGATTGAGAAATCTTGGAGGATTGCAGGGATTGAATATATTATTTTCTTTTGGTTCAGCAATATTATCAGAGAACATTCAAGTAGGCAAGATTGGGATCTGAAAGAAAAAAAACAAGTTCTCTTTTCTTCAAAACTAGTATGAATTTTAATCATGGCTCTAGTATGAATTAATTTCAATATTTACATTTACTAATAACTTTTGGTAGAAAAAGTTTTATTTAGATAATCCAATATATGAAATCATACGATCATCATAGGGAATACATTTTGTGATAATTAATTAAATAGATCGCATATTGTCTGCTCACTGTAGGTTTTGTCAAGTTTTTAGAAAAAACCCTGCTGATGTTTTATAAATTGCTCTCTACATAGAAATTTTTTTGTAAAATAGTTTCTAGGCTTTGAGCACCTTGATTTAAGGTTTCTAAAACATTTTACGGTTTCAAATTTTATTAATTATTAAGAAATTTATCATGATTTTAGTACTATTGTAACCCTGCTAAAACCCTGTTGTAAACCTTGCTGATGTTTTATAAATTGCTCTCTGCATACAAAAGGGATTGTAAAATCATTTCTGGGAGCATCTTTATTTAAGCTTTTTGGAACATTTTACTTTTTAAATTTCGTTTAGTATTTTGAAAGTTATGGCATTTCTATTATTGTTGTAGCAATAGTTGATGACATGAGTTTTTAATGGTAATTGTATTGTAGTTTCAGTGCATAAGAATTCTTGATAAATCTATATTTTTAATGGTTGTAAAAGGAAGAAGGATGTAAATTTTATTGGATTATATATATTGATCTATGTACAATAAAGTTCTAACAATGGGTATTATAAGTTCTGCGGATTTTAGTCACATTCCAGATCAAGAAGCAATCATGTGGAAATAGGACAAGAGGTATGTGATGATTAGAAATCATTATTTACTGTTTTAATCATTAAGTTGTTAATTCCTTATATATATTGGAATTTTTCTCTTTTATTTTAAACATATTGAAGATCGATATCCAACTTAGCATGAGTAATGGGCTAGAGGCCTATGAATGCATATCTTTTTCTTTTAAGTGGACTACATTGTTATAAGAAGATAAAAATATTTTTAGCTGATAAGGTGATAATTATTTATTTATTTTTGTATGTGTTGGTATTTGTTTCCGAGTCAACAGAGGGTTTGTCAATTCCAATGCACAGGCAGATTTGGCCAACGAATACAGGAGGTTGCGTGAGCTGCCTCCCCTTCACTTCTGGTTCTGCCGCACCAAGGGGGGTATCCCTATAGCTAAAGATTTAACACTTTGACTCACCCAATGACATGAAGATTTAGCTTTGTGATAATAGGCAGAATACTCTCATGTATGGACCAAGATTTGAATGACAAATCACAAGTTTAGCAACACTCTTGGACATGTGTGTCTGGTTATGGATGAGAGTATGCAAGGGGTTCCTAATCCTACTCCTTCAACTAACAGGTTGAAATTATGGAATGGTTTGAAATTATGGTTTGGATGCAAGACAGGGGTTTTGGATCATAACTACTTCACAAGAACAGACCGGTGTCTATCTCAGGGCAAGGAGTCAACTAGACGTATACATAAGAATGGCTTGCAACTGTCATTCGAGTTTCAAGGGGTTAGGACTGGTGTTTTCCTTACAAATACCACCCAAGGATAAGTATTCAACTGTCTCTACTTACAAATATCCCAGTTGACATACAATCTTCTCCATACTTAACCTAAAATGATTTAATCCACTCCTTGAATGGAAGTTAGAGATTAGGCATGTGATATAGAAATCTATACCCAGGAATCTGAGAAACCCTTAGCAACCAGATTCAAAAGAAGAAATGCATACAACAAGTGGAGACAGACAGTAAAACACATGCAAGAAGCATTTTTCATTTAACATTAACACTGAAACTATACATATGTGCAAGATACAACTCAGATGCAACACATAAACTCCACAGAGATAAAACAGACAGGAAATGCTCTATTTTTTGTTATTTTTTCCCCCCAAAATTGCCCAAGTCTTCAACAACCACAATGAGTAACACAGTTTGGCTTTTATACCAAGACTGTGTACTCAGCAAAAAATTAATTACAAGGCAAATCAAAAATCTGCCAGATTCAATGCATGAGGAATGGCACTCAGAAATATTCAATGCTGCGGAGAGACAAAGAGGAATGAGAAGGTGGAATCAGGATCTGCACTGCCGCTCAAGGATTTCCATCTTCAATCGGGTGGTTGACCTGTCAATTCTATCAATCATCCTCTGCAAGTCTGTCATTAATGCTCAACTACCCGCAGCCATTGCAGTTTCGCTTGTCTATGAAACTTTTGCTGCTCAAATTGGTGTAGACACACATAAAGTCCTTCCTCGCAGGTTCAAAACATGGTCGTCAATCTACTCCCATCGCTGAAATCGACAGCCCCAAAAATGCCCTGAAAATCGCCAACCAGTCAGATCGTGCCACGTAGGCACCTCATGTTTTTATTGCTGGCCTTCTTCCCTCTCATTTTTGCCTTTGTCACCCAGAGCACATACATTCGTCTTTGTATATGCAAGAGCATATACAACCGCCCCCTTTAGCTTTTTAAAATAATTGTATATGCATTCAACATATACATGCGTCTGTTTCGGGACACGTGGCGGTCGTTGGTTGGTCCTTTGTCGCCATGCATTTTCCTCCATCGGCCATCGGAATAACTCTTGAGGCATCCGCCGATGATAACCATCCCACCGATGACCCAATGCATATGCCCTTGCATATCGGGCCTTGTACATTTTTTCTTTGTATATTTTGCTTGCACATTCGATTGTATATTTGGAATATACAATCCCAAACATACAAAGACAGATTTCAAAATATTTCTCAAATACTATTAATTCTTTGGCCGCGTCCACCTTGTACCTGTCCATTTGCATACTTCCTCCGATGCATGTGCAATCCACGGGCCCCACCAAATGTATATTCTATTGCTTTGTATATTGTCGAATGTACAAGACCCCCTTTGCTCGCATGTGACCATTGTATATCTGAACATACATTCACCCCTGCATACAAACAGTGAATCTTTCCTGGAATATGCCTGCAATGTATCTTTTCTCTTGTACATAGCCGTTGTATGTCTGAACATACAAACCAAATATACATACAACCCAATATACAAACAGGGAATATTCCTAAGAATATGCGAAAGATTCCCCCTTTGTATATGCACTATCCTAAGCCCGATATGCATTTAGAAATGCATCTAACTGATTTTTTCAAAGGGCGATAGAGATTTCTGACCCACCAATGCACATTCGACCTGTATGTATATACAAACACCCTTGTATATACAAAGTGACATGCATTTTAACTGATTTTTCACAATTTTACTACCACAGAGGCCAAAAGACAGAATTTTTGGATTTTTGAATTTTATGAAGGTGCCTGCATATTTAAGCACTAACAGTATGTGTCTATGGAACTTGTGAATGCTATCAAGGATAATGATTAGATTACTCAGATTATTATTATAATAACCTCCCTTTGTACCTTTAAGGGATCTCTTGTAAATTGAACTCTGTGATGTCTTTTCTCTTGCACTCTATATTAATATATAAATTCTAGAGGTTGATCTACTTAGTACTGGTATGGATTGATATTTGTATACTGTATTCAACCTCAAGAACAAATGTCTATGAGTATAGTCATCTAGTTATCATGAACTTTTATTATGTGCTAATCTAATTATAAATCAACTTAAATGTTAAGAAAACTTTGTCCATTTGAGGTTGTACCCATCCTTGACTCAAAAAAAAGAGAGCCTTGAATTCTTATCATGAATCTAGTATTTTAACTAGTATTATTGTTTTCATGGATCTATGTACCTAATCCAACCTTATGGTCGCAAGACAAGTTACCCCAAACTACGAAGCCTCTACGCTGCGCATACATAGGCAAGGCCATCACGGATGAGCCCCTGAGGCTTTAGGTCTAGCCCTTAGGTCAAGTTTCCTTTCTCTATCATGATCTGGAAGTGTAATATGATTAACTTATTTATTTGATGAGACTAATTATTTTATCTATTGTTGTAGAAAGTAAAACTTCACAGAAATATCGACATCTTAGCAAGATAAACTAACTTGGATTGGTACAAGGTAAAGCGAAGGTATAAATAAATCACTTCATTCCTGTTATTACATTTAGTTAATGTTTGATTTGTATTTTATTTTATCTAATCCTTTGGAATTGCCTATCTGATTATTAGGTTACTATAAGGGATGTTAGTTAGAAAATTGTTGTATGGTAAGAGTTGAACGTGTAATAATATTTCTTACCACTTGGTAGAATATTGATAGAAATTATATTTGGTAATTGTAGGAAGGTAGCTGTATGTTTAACTCCTATGCCAAAGGTTTAGAGTGATATATTTCTCTATAATTGATGTGGGCATAAAAGAGTATATTGAACTTATGCTAATGTTTTGTTTTGTGAGAAGTTTGCAAATATATTACCTTTCCATCTTTCTTGATAAATAGACCTTGTAGGATAAGAGTTCCATCTGTACATTCTATATTTAATCTTTTCTATGATGACCTATGCATCCATATGAGATTTGTGCTATGAAGTTTCAAAGCAATTATTGTATGTAATTCAAGATTCTTATCTTGCTTGTTGGCTATTGTGTTATGTTGCTTATAGTTGTGAAGGAAATGATTAAACCTATGATTATCATTTTTGACAAATGATACAAAAATTATGTTAGTTGGACAAATTTGTAAAAGCATGTATGATATTGTATATTGGTCTAAAATTTTGTCCTTATGGATTAACATTTTTAAAACTTTATTTAAACATTTATTAAATTGATTATGATAATGATCTAAGTTTTGTGGTTCATGCTTATGTGTGATAGCATTAACATGACACATGCACAATCGTGTAAATCTTTGCTAATGTGAAGAGAAAATAAAGATCTATTCCCTTTGAAAGCTTCACACTCTTGACAATAACAAGGAAATCTATTCTTATCTACATGATTAACCTAGTAGAAGAATAATAGAGCATGACCTAGCCTATGATGCGTAATGTGAACCATAAGTTGGCATTAACAACCACACCTTCTATGTTTTTAACCAAATCTACTTATTTTACCACTCTTTGGGACCAATAATTTATTAGATTGGATAGCATCCACCTCTCAGTAATCATTTGAGCCAATAATCATTTAGATTTTGGCCTTTTTGCTTATGCAATGATTGTTATGTTTTCCTTATTCTCATTTCACTTTCTATACTATGATATATGTTTGGTTTCATTACATGGGGAGAACCTTTATTTTTGTCATTTTTTTATTGATTATGTGTTTATATGCTTACCTATATTTCTTTGTTTGTATTCCATTTGTTACATTTCTTTCTTTATTATCATGGTTGCTTATGTTTGTCATATATGCCAACTCTTTCCTTCTTTTGTATTCTTATGTCACTATGTTTCTCATGTTCCATGAATATTTATATGCTATGATCACTTTGCTTATCATGTTTACTTTTACCACATGATCTTATGCTTATGGTTTATGATGCTTATCATGATTATGATCCTTATCATATTTAAATCCTATGGTTATATATTATGATCCTTGTCATAACTACATCTTTTACATCTCACTAATACTTACATGATCCTTATGAATTTAGGCTATCATTATCTTATCACTTGCCCACGTTGGGGGGGGGACTTAAATGTGCATATCTCTTATGATTGATGTTCTTGTAACATGACACTTTAATTATTTATGGCTATTCTTTTCATTTTCCTATGCTAGGGGCAACCTTTTTCATGTCTTGATAATTATCTCTAGCCTATGTGCTTACATGTTTATCATATGATAATATCTTGTACTATATTATGTGACTTATCATACTTTTCCTCCTTTCCTCCAAATCCTTGCATCTTTTGTATGAAACCAATTAGAGGAGGGAACATATGTGAATAACATTCTTTTTTGGATCATGTTATGCACTAATAAGCTTATAGTCATTTCTACCTTGAGGGGAACATTTATCAAACTATATGCAAAGTCAAATTTTTCTTTTGCATTATCAAAGACCTTTGGCATCTTATCTGCTTAGTCAAATTCCTTTCCACTTAGTTAGAGCAAATAGCTATCACTAAAGCAAGTTGTAATTCATGATTATCTCAAATTGTGTGACATGCACTACTCATTGCAGGCTTTTATCTATTTTGTAAGTTTTAATGGAACAATATCAACAAGAAGAATTCAAGAATGGTTTATTACTCTACATTGACCAAATATATATTAATTGTATGGAAATATTTACTTTTACATGTTGACTACTTGTTTTACTTTGACATACATCTTCCTAGCAATTCACATGTACATCAAAGTGAGGGTAAAATGTAATAGTAAAAATTTAATACCCTGCCCTTTTTTACTTATATTTTGGGATCGCTTTGATTAGGGTGTCGTAAATGCAATAATGAAGTTACAAGTGGCATATTCACATGCAAACTCAACTCATATGCAATCGTTGTCATTAGTAATCCTTAGAGTTTTATCCTTGATCCCTAAATTCCTTATTTGCCACCTTGGATCAAATTTGTGGGTGTGGACCTAACCTAGGTTAGTTTTATAGTTATGAAAATGATCACAAACCATTTTGCTAGTCGTTGTGAGTCAACATAGCACACATTATGTCAATATGTGTGCTTGGTTGTTGTATTTAAGGACATTCATGTTCATTCATTTGAAAAAGAACCTAGGAAATCAATCAAACACATCTAGATTCTGATTTGTAATAAGCACAAAAATGAATTTAGAATGCAATAAGATCATTTATTAAAGTACATCATCCTAAGTTTGTTTCACACTTGCTTGCTATCTTCAAATCTTTACTTAAAGTTATAAAGTCAATTTGTGTAGGGTTCGGTTGCGGAGAACTTAACCCTTGCAATTTCACAAATTTTCAAAGGTGTTTGTAAACACCATTGGTCCTTACAAGTATTTAAATATCAAAGATCAAGGCAAGCAAAATTTAACAATATGCATTTTATCATATCATATTTGCACATCAGAGATTCAAATCCAAGTCCAAGATCAATTCAACACTCTCATAAGTGATCTAAAGTGAGACTACCATTTTTTAGAATTTGAATTCCCCGTCTTCAAAGTATTGACAAAATCATTATTTAAATGTGTGGTAAAACACTACTTCATCATTGAATCCAACTAAGTTGATTGCATTTATGGTTGTTTGATTATTGATTGCATTTGTTTGATTAGCCTATATTTATATAAAAGGGGATTTTATTCCCTCAGCAATGAGGTTGTACTCATTTTTATGTCGCGACGTTCGGGATAAAGAATGCCTAGAGAAACTACGCCTTCATCGATGTACGATATTTCATTAAAATTTATAACTTACACATCACCTGCCGTAACATTTGTCTCTGTTTTTGTCTCGTCTGGTTTGTTCATTTAGAGGACAAAGTGGTGACTGATGAGTGATGCCAACCAAATATTTTCTCCCACCAAGGCCAACTAATATCGCTATTATTTGGACCAAGTGATGCATTTGAAGAAGCAACAACTTATCTTAAATTGGCAATAAAATTCTACCAAAAGGGAAACACACAAAAGAAACAAAACTTGTTTACAAGTTTGAAAGAGTATAGATTTCAGTATGACAGTTATCACAACATTATAGAGAGAGAGACAGAGAGAGAGACAGAGAGAGTGCATCTTCCTTGGCAATCATGAGTCATGACAAAGAGTATTGGGCGGCATGCAAGCTCCTTTTGTTTTTATTGACAAGACAATCGGCAGTTGTTTTTTATTTTATATTTGAAATTGGTTTTCTGTTTGTGTTTGCATGAGCCACTTGTTAAAAGCCGCAAGGGTGTTCATGTCCGACCTGTAGTGCTTCTGTGTAAAGTCGAGAAATCGTGACCACGTGAAGTCGAGATATTTTCGAGGATTATTATAATCCACCAGATGTTGTGGAGGTCGCACAACTTTCTCAAACGTTGGACTGAGAAAAAATGCCAGCGATTTGCGAGGCGTAGTCTTGTTCACCACTGCTCTGTGTAAGCAGCTCTTGTATCTTCCGTTGGATAGCGCCTGCACAATGCAACATCATTTCCATCAGAACACTAAGTGGATGAACAACAAGACGTGGATGAACAAATAGGATATTAATTTGCAAGAGTGTCCTAAAATTAAATAACAAATTAAACAGTTTGTGTTAGAAAAATTCAGGACTGCCATGTGGACTAAACAGATTTGCCGAAAAAAAATCACATTATGTCAAAGAGTTCAACCCCACTTGGGAGCATGGGGAAAAAGCCTACTTGTATGCCGCTCTTAAGGGTAAAGCTAGACTTTTAATTGCTCAATTGAGGACCGGTTCTCATCATCTGAAGTACGAAACTAGTAGATAGACAGTCCCCAAGGAAGATTGGGAAGATAGGATTTGTATTTTCTGCAACAAAAGAGTGGTTGAAACTGAATGGCACTTCATCTCTGAGTGTGTTGCTTATGAAGATATCCGCACTCAATATGAAAACAACTTGAAGGTGGGTAGTATAAACGAACTATTTGAAGAAGCTAGGCTTCACACATAACGGCCGGCTTTTTAATCAAGATACATAGTAGACAAGCCGACATCGAAAAGATCTTGAAAATGTCTTAAAACTGCAGCTCTTGATCTCTTAGACTGCTTGATCACGTCATTAAAATTCATTCATTCATTAAAAAAAAACAAAATACCTGAAAAACAAAATGCCTGCCTGGCTTGCCTACCACAAAATCTCTACTTCACATGCCGCTCAAAGACAAGACAAACAAAATCACACCCTACTAGAAATAAAACAAACCACGTCCCACCCTTTGTTGATGGAAAACAGCCAGCATGTAGTTTGTTATTATTTTAAAGGATTTTGGCTCTTGTAGATAACAAACAAAATCCTAACCTAAGCATATTCTGCTGTGATGGATAGTGAATAGTGAGGAGAATATTGAAAGAGCAACATACCATGAAGGTGTCTCCAATATTAACGACAAATGCATTAAGGTTGGGGCGGACGGAAAGCCACTTATTGCGGATGAAGACCTGGAGACCTCCAACCTGGTCCTGATGAAGAATTGTGAGAGACGTAGGATCACAGTGAGGTCCCGTTCCCAAAGTCAAGCTGGGCTGGCGGCACGGCGGATAATAGTTGAGCCTCATTATGGAATTCCCTCCTTCAAAAAACCTTCGAAAATGCATCCGATCCATTCCCAGGCTCATCCCCAACAGCTCCATCAATTCCAGAGATAGCTCTTCCATTGCCTCGCAGTACCTCTTGTATACCAGCCTGCAAAAATTAAAGTTAGAAACAAGAATCAAGAAACAAGAAACAAGAAACCAGAATCAAGAAACAAGAATCAAGAATCAAGAATCAAGAAAACAATTGAATTGAATTGAATGACAGAGAATATCTTGTTGTTTGTTACCCTGTATCTCGGAATCGATCTCCCATAACTGTGAGAAAATAGTGGGAGACGTCTGAAGAGGGACTGTGCTCAATGGAAAGAGTCTCCTTCCATGGGAGTTTGCAAGAGAATCGAGCAGTGAAGCTGCTGGCATAACCACAGCTCTCTCCCACCTTTCTTTGCGCTTTACGCTTTTCTGCAGAGGCCAAAGCGAAAAACAAGTTCATGTGCTCATGTGCAGCAGCCAGGAGCTCCGGACTAACTTTATGGTTTATGACATGGAAAAATCCATGGTCTAAGCAGGCTTTCCTAATGTCTTCCAAAGCTTTCTTAGTGCCCATTTCATCTCCTCTTGAAAATCCCCACAAATCAACAGTGGGCACTTCCATCTCTTCTATCTCCTCTTCCATTCGATCGTCTTCTGGCCATACGAAACCCTCCGGTATCTTGTCTTCTCCATTTGAATCGAAGACATACTCCTCATCAGCCATTTTGCCCTCAAATCCTGCAATCACCACAATTCTTTTTTTCGTCTTGGTAGTCAGCAAAAAAGATGCTTTTCATATATGCACAGCATAAGTCAGGCGATCAGTGAATTCATGGAATATTAATGCAGGCACCATCTTTCAGACAATGGAAAACAACCACACAAACTTGACCATATATATAAAAATGCCTGTGGCGTGAGAAGAGGTCTAACGAGGTTTTATATGCAAATTTAAGAAGCGGACTGCATAAGCCAGGCTTGCTTTGAATTTAGCAATCCAAGATAAACATTGGGCGTTCAATTTTGTTACCCGTTTACCTATGTAATTTTCTATTTAGTTTTGTATTTATTTCCATGGGAATGTTTGAATATAATAATATATTGATAAGTCGCATATTTTTATGATAAGTGAACAGCTCCGCTCTACTTAAATATCTTCCATTTCAATGGTCAAAGAGTCAATAGTAATTTTACACCTCATCCACAACAAAAAGTGGCTCTACTTAAATATCTTCTATTTCAATGGTCAAAGAGTCAATAGTAATTTTACACCTCATCCACAACAAAAAGTGGTAAATATTTGTCCTACTTTAATTGGTCAAAATTGATTGTTGACTGTTGAAGTGGATGATGTTTAAGAATAGCCGAGATACTTATTTGTCTTTATTTGTACTTCTATTTACATTAGTTCTTATACATTTATAACTTATCCATTTTTGTTGTACTCTCATTACATTCACTTCTTGCCTCAAAATTACCATTTTATCCCAAGGTTCATTTCTAAATGGCTCGGGATTGATTAAATTCAACTGTAAGGTGTATGGGAATGACCCTGAAATTTAAATTCTACTAGTTGTATTGAGCTAACTTAACATACATTTTTATGACATGTTGCTATATCATTGTATTTAAAGATATTCAATGTGCACTAAAATTATATAAGGGTGTCATATGCAATTACAAGGAAAAATCATTAGAGCAAACTTCAATTTCTAAGAGAAATAAAGAACTGGATCTACATTGTCATATAGGCCATACCCATGTCTCTGTATGCTACCTTTGATATCACTCATGTCTTTAATCCAACCCACCAAAGGGGCTTTACTCCTAGGAGATTCACCTCTAAAACAATACCTTGTCATGTGCATGCATATTGGAGTTTTTTCTATATAACAAAAATATGACCTAATATATCACTTCAATATTAGGGAGAAAGGGGAGAATTCAATTAATGTGATATAGATAGGTATTGGGGTGTTTATAAGTGGTTGGCAAAATCATCTACAGATCACTTTGCACATCTCAATTAAAAGAAATGTCACTCACTATGTTGGCCTTGTTAGGGTTATGAAGCTATCTTTTTCTACACCACGTAGTCTTGTATTGTGTCAAAAACTCATAATCTAAGGGGTGCCTACTTAATCCCTACTCTATTGACATTAACAAAGGAAATAATGGCCACACTAATGTCATGCAAGTTCAATACAATCCTACCCAGAAGTTTAATAAAACTAGTTATTAGATACCTTTTGGTAATGCCATGACTTTACCTAAAATCACTAGGTATTTATAAAACTCTTCAATTATAATTTAAATTAATAAGTATAATATAATTCATAGATATTTGTTATTAGGAGGATTTTCTATTAGAGTTGGTGTTGGAAGGGTTTGTGGGGTAGTTATATAAGTGCTTTTGAATTAAAGCTTTATGTAGGATGTCATATTTGTCATAGCTCATCTAGGTTTTATGTGTTGAGACTTTAACATATGGAATGGAAATCAAAACTAATTTTGAGTTAGGTACTGCTCTTGGTTGATAGGGTAAAACTTTAATACTTGGGTACATAAAGAAGTAACCAAAAAATAGGTACATAGAATACCTGATGAAAATAGGGAGGTATTATAATTATACTAGTGTATGCAAAGGGGGTAATAAAACATACATTTAAGGGCTAGAAATGAAATTAGGGGTGTTTATTAGTACCCTATGAATGCACTTGCTATACCATTGGTTTATTAACTAAATCAATTGCTATTTTAGCCAAGAGAAGTTGTTTACCTGTTAAGTTTACAAACTCCTAAATGGCGTCCACAAACACCACCTCCACAAACTAAACTATCAAGAAGGCAAAGGTGAGTAGGTATTTATAGTCATACACTTTAATAGATCAATCCCACACATCACTGATTAGTTGCATGCATCAGATCAAGTCCACGACACTTGGGATTGACACCATGACACTCAAGATTGAACCACGGAGATTTATGAGATAATACAAATTTTGATGCATCCATCAAATAGAGGAAATTCATTTCTAGATAGTGGTGAATGGATTCAACATGACATCTATTAGGATTTGTAGACACCCAAAAATGACCAAGTCATCGCATCACTTGCATTTCGTCTAATCTGTCTAATCACCTACATTCAGCATTAATTAAATAATCTAATTATTTAATTAATTTCATCTAATTCTTCCAAATCACATATTTTCCAACATTAATTAAATAAATCCTCTTTATTTAAATAATTTAATTAAATTCCTCTATTTTCCTCCAACATTAAATATTTTTTTTATTATTTAATTAAATCATTATCATCTTTCAAATTTCAAGTCTACATTAATTAAATAAATCCAATTATTTAATTAATTCATCAAATTCCCTCTTATCTATAATTAAATAATTGACATTATTTAATTAAATCAATTATTCTTCTAAATTTAAATAAATCATGCACATTTATTTAAATTATCTCAATCCTCTAAAAATAAATAAAATCAAATATTTTATTTATAATTTTTATATTCCTCTATGATGCACAATTAAATAAATTATTGATTTATTTAATTTTAGTTATCTTCCAATTCCTCTTAAAATATCTTGATAACTCATGTGCACAGTCAGTTTTATTTTTAGAACTCTAAAAAAGGTAAAATTACAAGTTGAGTTATCTATTCAATCAATCTTGTTTTCATCATATCTTAATAAAAATATCCTTATGGATTGACACATGTCGTGTGTACATTCATCATGGTTATTTGTTTTATCTCCTCTATTGATTCTTCTAAATTATCTAGACCATTGATCAATCTCTGTTGAAACCTATATAAACCCTCCTCATCTCCTTCACAAATCCTCTTTGATCACTTATTCGCAGGCATCCTTTACAGGGCTTTGAGCATACATCGCATCATTGAGCAACCTACGATCTTTTGACATTAATCTTTTCAAGCACTTTGAGCACATACAATTGCTTGTTGCAAACATGGTTTCACAACATTATTGAGCAATCCACATATCGACAAAGAGAACAATACAATCTGGATAAAAGCTTTCTTGTGTTATTTGATTTATTCATTGATTATGGCTTTTTATTTAGATAGATCTCTTTATGTTATGAGTTATTGATTTGGTTATTATCATAGTTTTGATTTTATCAATAAGACATTTCAATTTTCCTCATATACATTCTGGCACGCCCAATGGGACCCACTAATCCCTCTTTTTCTTTGAGAAATTGATTTTTTTTTAGTATGGAACAATGCAAAAGACACAAAAAAGTGCTATTGGCAATATAGTAAAGCGCTTTTGGCAGTACAGTATAGCACCCTCAAGCGATACTGTAACGCCTCTGGTAGCACAGTAGCACGTTATTGGTAAAACAGTCCCGTGCGTTTGGTAGAGCAGTAAGGCGATTCTGGCATATTAGGGTTTTGAGATCTTGCTTTGTGATTGGCAGCATTTGAACTCACATAATTTTCGTTGATTGACTGACAAGCTAATTTATTTGTCTTTCAATTATCTTTTATACTGCCTAAGCTGACGTATTTAGGAGTATCTTCAATTTTTGAGTTAACCTACCTATTTGCAGCATTATTTGAGTTGTTCTTGATCCCAGGTTAAAGATTTATCAGCTATTACATCTCAGATCTTCAAGTCAACCATGAAATCATATTTTGACCTGGCCTTTTTTGATAAAATATAACTTTTTCTAGATCTGAGGCAGTAAGGCGCGTTTGGTAGCATTGTACCGCACGTTTGGTAGCACAGTACAGCGCTTCTGGTAGCACAGTGTGTCACTTTTGATTCTATAGCAACGCACCTTTGGTAATACAGTGTAGCACTCTCAGGTATACAGTAAGTCACCTCTGGTAAGACTGTCAAGCGCATTTGGTCAGATTCATTTATTTTTGCTAGTTTTTGGGTTTGGGTGAAACTAATCGACTTGTTGCAGCTTCTTATCACTCAAATAGAGCAAATGGGTTTCCCTAACATGTTCATGCAGGATGAGCGTTGAAGAAACTCAATCTGTTACACTAAGTCTTAGAAACATATTGCTTTCTTAAGAGACAGTTGAACAAATCATTTTTTCGCAATCTAAGTCTTAGGAACATATTACTTTCTTAACAGACAATGGACATGAATGCAAAAACACTTCAATTTTCTAAGGGATAATGAACATGAATGAGAAACACTTTGATTTCATAAGGGACAATTGACAACTACAATCATGTGTGTGCCTAATCTAGTTGCACCTTATTTTTCTTATAACGGGACAATTGAACCTTTGTTAGACATGCTTGATTTTACATTTCAGTTATTCCTTTAGAAGGGCCTACTTTTAGATTGCGCTTCATCCAAAAGGGACGACCCTAAGTAGAGTTTTCCTTTGAACCGCTATATAAGAGGGATAAGGCAAAAGCTAAGTCCTAACCGACCTCAACCTTACCTTGTGGTGCCAAACTGAAAAGTGTATTAGCTTTTTGTGGAAATGATTTTCACATTGAATGAAGTGTTTAATACTCTTAGTAGGATTGGTTAAAGCTTTTAGTAGCTTGTCACATTCCTCGTAAGGTGTTGGTCCCTCAAAGTTACTAAGAACTAATCTAGATAGTGACTACTTGATCCACCTCTGAATGTTGCAGTAATCATCAGTGCAAGGGGAATCGATTTAAGCCCTCAAGATACTCACCATTGGCTCCCTTGAGAAGAGATAGTATTCCCTCAGCCATAGGGCTCTTGTGACCTACTTGAGATTTCTGAGGGGAGGGTGAGATATCCCTACCTATCATCTCTCTAAAGATACAAATGTCTAACACCTTTATGGAATGACATTTGGTCGACGGAGTATTAAGTTGTGAGCTGATCTACTGCAATGACACCTTGTCTCTAGGGATAAAAAGTGCTTGATATTATTTGTAATTGTCTTATACCTGTGGAAACATTGGGCTTTTTTGTGAGCCTCGAACATACACTATCTGTTGTGTCAGTCCTTTTTGCCACTTTGTTTGCTGTGTTTTCTCTTGCCAAAGCAAATCCAATCAAAATCAAATCCAAAACTATCAAAATTTGCCTTATAAACAACACTGACACTACTTTGGCGCCTCTGGTATAACAGTAGCTCACCTTTGGTATAACAGTACCTCGCCTCTGGCAAACCTACTTCAGCGGCCTTGGTATAACAGTAGCTCGCCTTTGGTATAGCAGTACCTCACCTTTGGCAGCTCAGTCCAACGCCTTTGGTATAGTAGTAACTCGCCTTTGGCAATTCAATCCAATGTCTTTGGTAACACAATAGCTCACTTTTAGTAGCACAGTCCTGCACCTTTGGTCAAATAGTACAGCACCTTTGGTCCAGTAAACTATGCATCAAAACTGCCGTTCCCAAAAACACAAGTAAAACCCCAGCAAAAACACAGCATATTGTCCTAGTGTCTCCCATGGTAACCACTAGACTCCAGCAAACTATGAAGGCTAAGCAAGTCACCCCAAGGAAGCGTAAATCACCTCCTTGTCTGCCTCAACCAAGCCAATCCAACATGACTCCCAAGGTTACTCCAAAGACACCAATGGTAAAATCAACCAACTCTCAAAACATGCCACAATAGGACCAACCAAACAATCCTCAAGAAGGTAAAGTCCCTTTGATTGATGTAACTCAATTCACTACCGGCATGCCTCATGATTTTTCTACACCTGGTTATACCATAGGTCAAGTCCCATCTCAAGAAGAGCGACACGTTGAAATAGGTCAATCCTCTCAAGAAGATAGACAAGACCTTGATGAAATCATACAAGTCCTAGAGCCATGGCCGCCTTTGACAAAATCCTTAATGAGAACCAAGATCATTTCTTTCACTTGCTAGCAGAGCAAGGAGCCAAATTACCCAAAGGTTTTGATCTATCAAATATTAGTGAGCCTAACAACACCCAAGACACTATAATGGCAGTCTAAACCATGTCAACTATGACCACACCCATACCCGAACAAAGCTCGCAAGGGAGAAAAATTGCACAATATGAGAATCCCCTTTATCAAAATCCAACGGCAAAGAGACCCATATCACCGCTCCTGACTCCTATGGAAATTTACAAACACCAACAAGAGACTCTACATCATCAAGCAGAAGTAGCAAGACAGGCCACTCTAGCAAAATCAAACATACACCAAACTCCTAAATTGCCCACACCGATCGCAAGTGGAACATTGGCTACCCCATCACGAGAAGGTTTTCCACCAAATTACAATCCGGGAAACACTTATGTAGCCATGCAACAAGGGTCTCAACAAACACCACCCCCAACATCATCAAACCTTCGTATCCTTCAACCACACAATGCCATACAACCCCAACCATTGCAAAACGTCAACACCTCCTATGTCCCTCCTCCGCAACATTCTTCTACACCAAGCTCTTATCAACTACCACCACAAAACACATCTACTTATGTCCCTTCGCCACAACACTCATCGACACTTACATTTTTCAACACATTTCCCATACAACCCCAACCATCGCAAAACACATCTACCTATGTTCCTCCACCACAACAATCTTCCACTCTCAACCTAACCCACACCTATCTCAATACGCAACCAAACCCAACAAACTTTAGCTTTCCTCCACCAAGCTCTTATCAACAACCATCACAAAGCCTACATTCTTATCTAGCACCACCCCCACCTCCTCAAAATCAAAACACCCAATTCCAACCCAATCTAAACCCAACATACAACACATACAATCCCAACCAATCATACGACCCTTATAACACCAATGCCCATGGCTTCCACTACAATCTTCCATATGGGCAACAACAACCACTTCTTGGACAACAGGAGATGTTCCCAAACCCTCCCATAGTTATGGAGCTAAAACTTGTGGAAGTTCTACAACAACTATTTGATCTTACGTTTGGCCACACCAAGAAAACCTTCTCTTTGGAAGAAGTTTGTCCTTATCCATTTGATCAGTCATTACCCATGATCCCTTTTCCTCACAATTTCACTATTCCCAAATTTGATAAATACAAAGGAAAAGGAGACCCAAAAGACCATCTTAGGGAATTCTATCTTGCTTGCTTTGAGGTCTCACATAATGACACATATCTTATGCGCCTCTTTCCTTGCAGTCTTGGAGGTCAATCTATAGAATGGTTCTCACACCTACCCATAGGCATTAAATCTTTTAATGAGCTTGCAGAGAAATTTGCCAACCATTTTTCTTACAACACAGAACATGAGATCTCCATGACCGACCTATGCAACAATAAACAGAAAAATGGGGAAACTTTCATTTCCTTCCTTCAAAGATGGAGACAAATGTCTAGCAAATTCCCATTCAAGATACCTGAAAAATAGCTTGTTAGCATATTTGTGCAGAACCTTAACCAAGAATTGGGTTTCCATTTGCAAATTCTTAGTGCAACAACCTTCGACAAAATTACCTACAAGGGAATCAACATTGAAAAGGCCCTCATCGCTAAAGGCGTGGTCAAAATCTTCAAAGATAACAAAGACAATGCTCCCCAACAACAAACAAACGACAAACCAAAGTTTTGGAACAAAAATAAAAATGTGGTCAATGATGGTGTGGTCGATGCTAAACATGTCCAAACAATGCAACAACCCCTTTAGCTTTCAACATTGAGTCAAACTCTGCCTCAACAAAACCAACAAAGGCAACCATACCAAAACCAACGACAACAAGAGCGACCTCAACAAGATTACCCTCTGTTGCGTCAATTTACTCCCTTGGGAGAGCCTATCGAGAATGTTTTACAGAAACTTATACACAACAAACTCATCACCTTACCAGATGCTCCTCCATATGGGGGAACATGTTTACAAATCCTTGCGATACAAAGAAAATGAATATTGTGAATTCCATAGGAATAAAGGACACAGAACCGCATCATGCATGAGACTCAAGCACATCATTCAAAACCTCATCGACGGAAATAAAATCACTTTTGAGGATGAAAAACCAATCCAACACACCAACAAGGATCTCAACATGTACAAGGAACCATTCCCTAACCAAGGTCAAGGTCCTCCTCCGGATAAAGGTAAAGGTGTTAACAAAGCTTCCACTTCCTATGACTCCATTGTGGGTCATTTTGAAGAGAGTCGTGTATCTACCCTCATTATCAAAGGCAAATCTACAGATTGCGCAGTTACAACTCGTCGTGGTCGTGTCACCATTCGTGGTCCTAAACCAAGTTTTGCAACCCCATCTGATTACAATCTTGTCGAACATCTAGGGAAAACCCCTGCACATATCTCTATCTTGGACCTTCTACGGTCGTCACCTACACATAAAGTTGTGCTAGAAAAAGCCCTGCAAGAGTCTTCGGTTCCTAACAACATAGCAGTCATAAATTTCCAAGCTATAATAGGTAACATTGCCTCACCCTACAATGTGGTCTTTTCTGAAAAGGACCTCCCATCCCATGATCCATGTCACAATGATGCCCTTCACATTGAGGTTCTCATCCATAAACACAAGATCAAACGCATACTTATAGATGGTGGTGTTGGTCTCAATATATGTTCTTTAAAGTTACTCAAACAATTGGGATGCTCTGAGGATCAAGTCAACATTGATCAAAGTATTACAATCAAAGGGTATGATGATGCTAAACGCCGGTTAGAAGGTGTTATCCGCTTGCCTATACAAGTAGGCCCAGTCATGCTTGAAACCAGGTGCCAAGTCCTTGACATTGAGCTGCCTTACAATATTATCCTAGGATGCCCATGGATCCATGCCATGAAAGTTGTGCCCTCAACGTACCATCAGTCTCTCAAGTTCCCTTTTAATGGTACGGAGATCACTATCCCAGGAGATCCTAATCCTTTTGAATTATGTCATGTCTTGCAAGGCAGTTATAAGAATTGCATCCAAGTGCCTAAAAATGACAAAGCCCTTGAATCCCCACTGTATGTCAAACCTAAAAATCTGACAAAAGCCTCTGCAAGTGAACCTAATCCTCATCATGTTCCCAAAATCAAAGCTCACATCCATGATATTGGCTTTGGAGAATATGATATCTCAAAATCTTGTTGTGTAGGGCGGATGCCTCTATCTCCTAAATCCTACGGCCAACCGCCCATTGCAAAAGCAACTAAGAAAGTAGCAATTCCTCCCCCAGCATCTCTAACCTAATTCCAAGAGGGAAAATTATTGACCGAGGAAACTATTGAAGACACATCTTCTTGGCTCTACAAGGAGAAAGAACCAGTCACAATACTAGTCAAGCAATATGGTAATGGCTTAAGGATAGTCAAAAACATGGGCTATAAAGGCAAAGGTGGCCTTGGAAAATAGAATCAAGGAACAATGGAACCCATTATTGTGACGAAGAAACTAGACAAGAAGGGGTTAGGATTTGGTAGGAAGGTACCGCGCGCCTTGGACATCGAGGGTATCCTCGACAAGGTGGCTGAAACTTCTCTCGCAGATTCAATGTCTAATGCCATCGATGACTCTTCCCTCCATATGACTGACCTATTTACAGAATCCTCCGTATTTATGCTATCATCCGTACCCCTAACATCCACCACAAACACCTAGAAAGTAACACTTGTCTACCCTGAACTTATCGATTGGGACCAACAAGGGTCCCCTGTTCTAGATGTATTTCAAAATGACGAAGCTATAGCCGAGTTCCTGGGACTCCAGGATGGTATCCCTTTGGGCGATCACAAAGTTGGTTTTGTAATGGAACTAGAGCCAACAGCTTACTTTGGTGAGAATGTCAAATCCTCCAGTAACAAAAGTAAAAATAAATAAGGATCTCTAGGTGAAAACCACACTGCGGCACCTCCTAATCACAAAATAGTAAAAACAAAGGACATATCCAAAGGTGAAAACCCAACTGTGGTACCTAAGGATGGATGATTTGACCTTCCCCTACCATCTAAGTATCAAGAGAAGTCAGCATTCCTAGTGGAAGATTCTAGAGAGATAAACCTAGGCACAGAGCAACATCTGAAGACCACATTCCTTGCAGCATCATTATCAGAAACAGAGCACAAGAATCTTAACAACTTCTTCTTACAAAGAACCATCAACTTTGCATGGACCTATGCTGATATGCCAGGGTTAGACCCTAAACTTGTGGTTCACTACCTCATAGTTGATCCAACAATTAAACCAGTCAAGCAAAAGTTAAGGAAGATGCACCCATAGATAGCTCTTTTGGTAAAAGTGGAAATACAGAAGTTGCTAGATGCAAAGTTCATCTGGCCTATTGATTATTTAGAATGGGTCTCAAACATTGTACCTATGTCTAAACTGAATGGGGACATCCGCATGTGTAATGATTTTAGAGATCTTAACAAAGCATGTCCCAAAGATGACTTTCCACTACCAAACATTGATCTCATAGAAGACTTGATTGCGAGTCATGAAATGCTTTCTCTCATGGATGGATTCTCCGGCTACAACCAGATAAGGATAGTAGAAGAAGATCAACATAAAACAACTTTTACTTGTCCCTGGGGTAACTATTGTTGGTGTGTCATGCCATTTGGTCTTAAAAATGCCGGGACAACATATCAAAGAGCAATGACAATGATATTCCACGATCTCTTTCATCACATCATGGAGGACTATGTAGATGACATACTAGCAAAATCTTCTAGGGCAGATCACATACAAGTTCTAGGACAGATCTTTGATAAGCTTGAGAAGTACCAAGTGCACCTCAATCCAAAGAAGTGTGTCTTTGGTGTAACATCAAGGAAGCTATTAGGATACATTGTATCTTGCAGAGGTATTGAAGTGGACCCCACAAAAGTCAAGGCTATAGTGGAGGTGCCTCTACCAAAGAATCTAAAAGCATTAAGGAGCCTACAAGGAAGGTTACAATCTATTAGGCATTTCATCTCATAGCTAGCAGATAAATGTCAACCATTTCAATATTTTCTCTGAAAGGATGTCTCATTTCGATGGGACGATAAATGTCAAGCAGCATTTGATCAGCTCAAAGAATATCTAGCTACACCTCCTATCTTGGTAACACTAGTCACCGATAGACCTTTGATCTTGTACATCTCAACTACAACTGCAGCCCTAGGGGCTCTTCTAGCACAACATGATGAGTCAGGAAAAGAGCATGCAATCTATTATATCAGTCGAACCTTGGTGGGTTATGAACTCAATTATTCACTGATGGAAAGGGCTTGTTTAGCAGTAGTGTTTGCTTCCCAAAAGTTGCAGCATTACATGCTAAACCAACACACAAATCTAATAGCCAAAATTGACCCATTGAAGTATCTACTAGCAAAAGCAGCTCTTACAGGAAGACTAGCTAAGTGGGTCATGATCCTTAGTGAGTTTGACATTGAGTATGTGGATCATAAAGTAATCAAGGGACAAGCCCTAGCAGATCAACTAGTAGAAGCACCCATGACAAATGTACATCCTATAATATCTGACTTTTCGAATGAGAATCTCTTCACTCTTTCTACCTCAGTAATGTGGAAGTTGTATTTTGATGGTTCCTACACACTACATGGATAAGGGGCTGGCATCTTATTCATCACGCCTCAAAGTGACTATATCCCAAAGTCATATCGGCTCACATTTCCTTGCACCAACAACATAGCCGAGTATGAAGCACTCCTCATAGGTCTCAATACAGCAGTTCAATGGGACATCACAGAATTACAGGTCTATGGAGACTCACAACTAGTCATTCGACAGGTCATAGATGAGTACCAAACAAAAGATGAAAAGTTGGTCCCCTACATGTAACTAGTGGATGCCTACAAACCACACTTTTCTAGCATCACTTTTGAGCAAATTCCAAGAGAGCATAACAAAGCGGCAAATTCTATGGATTCTGTGGGGTCACTTATAGACATGCCAGCAAACACATAGAAATGTGAATTTTTGATCGAGCAATTGTTGATACCAGTCGTCGATGTTCCAACTACTGAAATCATCTGTGAACTTGTTGGTCCCAATTCCCCATGGTATGAAGATATCTATGAATACCTTAAACACGGTACCTTTCCCTTTGAACTATTTGCCACCCAACATAAAACCTTTATCCGTCGATCCTCCCATTACACTATTCTGGGTGATACGCTTTATCACTAGAGTCTCGATGGTATCCTCTTACAATGTCTTAACGTGGAAGAAGCTGAAGCTACCTTACGAGATATACACAAAGGTGTCTGTGGCGCACATTGTACCGGTCCTAATCTTTCTAAGAAGATACTCCGTACAAGGTATTACTGGCCTACAATAGAGCAAGATGCTTTACAGTTTGCTAAGAAGTGTCTACAATGCCAGCAGCATGGAGATTTGATTCACGTACCAGCTCATGAACTACAACCTGTGACTACTCCATGGCCTTTGTCTCAATGGGGTCTCGACCTCGTAGGACAAATCCACCCATCTTCATCCAATGGCCACAAATTCATCATTACCGCCACTGAGTACTTCATGAAGTGGGTCAAAGCCATTCCCATGACCTATATCACCGGTAAGCAAATAGCCAAGTTTATCCTAAACTACCTCATTTGCCGGTATGGTATTCCCCAAGCCGTTATCACTGATAATGGGAGACCATTCAAGAATCAAGATGTCTGTGCCTTATGCACACAATACAATATCCAGCATCGCTTTTCAACTCCCTACTATCTGAAAAGTAATGGCCAAGCTGAGGCTTCCAACAAAACCATTCTCAAAATCCTTAAGAAAATGGTCAATGAAGTTGGTCGTGATTGGTACCTGCAACTCAATCCTACCCTATGGGCCTACTGCACTAGTATCAGAACACCAACGGGTGCCACACCCTATGCCTTGGTCTATGGCTCTGAAGCCATCCTACCTATAGAGGTCCATCCCTCAGAGTATCCATGCAGAACCTGATCGCTGGAGAGGCGTATCTCACTTCTAGATTAGCTGAGCTAGAACTACTAGATGAGAGGCATCTTGCCGCGCTTAATCATCTCCATGTCTATCAAAACCACCTCCAGCGTAATTACAACAAAAAGATCAAAGAAAGATGGTTTCAAGTTGGTGATCTTGTTCTCAAAGAAAATCAAAGAAATCAAGCAAATCAAGAAAAGAAGGGTAAGTTTGAGCCTAATTGGTTAGGACCCTTTATTGTCACAACAGCATATGGATCAGGAGCTTATACTTTAGCCACACCTGACGGCATTCCTCTAGAAGAGCCACTTAACAGTGTTCATGTCAAGAAGTTCTATGCCTGATCCTCAAAGTATCCAAAAAAAAAAACCAACAATAACAACAACAAAAACAAAAATAAATCCGTCCTATGGTCAAAACCTGGTAAACAAGCACCTTGGATAAGTACCATAGTGAAAACCTAGCAAACAGGTGCTATATGTAAAGTCAGCATCCATCATCTATTGAGTCTCATTCATTCCATGTCCATTTCACAACAAACTTCATCCATCCATCCATAATAAAACCATTGACCTTTTTTGCATTTCCATCTCCCTATCTAGAATAGCTTAGAAATTTGTTAGTGTCCATCATCATCATCCCACATCTTGATCTATGTCAACAGTTATCACTGTCTTGTCCTAGGTCAAAAACTTTGTGTCTTCTCCATCTGTCACCCATGCAAATTCCTCTATCGGAATGGGGGCAACTCTTTCCTTAACCTAGGTCTAGGAATGGATCCTTGTTCATGGTTCACACACACTTCAATCATTCTCCTTTAAACAGATAACACCCTTTAACAGACACATCATTTCTATGATAAGGTTGTTATCTTCCCAACTCTTTTTCTACATCATCACACCAACCAGAACTACATATCATCTCATCTCAATCTTAAGGTACCTCGATCCCATGGATATGGGTATGTAGGCAGTCTAGAATACGAAGGAAGTATCTAGTACTCAGGTACATAAGATCTCATCATTTCCCCAACCCAAGCTCAAACACCTTGACCCATCTCATCACTCTACCCAGAACTACATATTATCATTTTTCATCTTTCCTCATAATGTGCCTTGATCTCGTGGATACAGGGTATGTAGGCAATCTAGAATATGAAGGATGTACCCATTACTCAGGCACATATGATTCATCATTCTTCATCCACCTCAATCCATTGACATGTCACCTTTCTAGTCTTTCATTTATCAAAATCTATTCACCTCAACTTGACTAACTCAAGTAGCAGAACAACAAACAAACGCATCCTTTCAAAGCAAGAGTTCTTAACAAACCTGAAGCAAAGCAACTTACTTACAAAGTCATATACCGTCCTACGTATTGATTGCCAACATCCACTAAATCAATCTCAAACCGCACAGCAGATCAACAAGTTTGTCTTTTACAGAATGTTCCATGATCGAGACCAACACATGTGTCTTATACAACATGTGGCATTTCCTAAAACCAAGCATTATCTTTTCAACAGATAACACCCTTTAACAGACACATCGCTCCTACGATAAGGCTGTTATCTTTCCTATCCAATTTATCCTGAGCAACCTCTTTGGCAAGAGAATATGTTGGCTGCATATTTACTTTGTAAGTCAGTCAATTTGCTTTTTTGGTTTATCTTTTTTGTTCCTTTTCCAATACTTATTCAAGACTACCTTGATTTATCAATAATCTTGGTATGTTGTGATACCGTATGGATTGGGGGCATAGTCATTGCTTTTGTATGCCGTATTTGAGGAATGATCTTTACGCATCTTTTTGGCATCATATTTATCTTGTGTGTGTTACAACCTAGCATCTTACATATTTAATATTCTTCTTGCATTTATGTATTGCAGTTTATTTTATGTTCAAGACTATGGCTCATTCACATGTACAACAAGGTCATATTTGTTAGGGTTAGCTAGCAGAAGATATCAATTAAATGCAAATAAAGATTAAATAGAGAAATGGAAATACACAGAATTAATAACAGCGAGAGACAAGATTTAACATGGTTCACCCAAACTCGGGCTACATCCACCAAACAGAGAGTCCAATATTATTATCCAGTAAATTAAAACAATTACAATCAGCAATCCCTGCAACTCAATACCACTGCAAATGCTACAATACAATACCCAAACCCTAACCCTTGGCCGCCTTTTATCAAGCCTTTTGGTCGGTTACAAAAATTAGGGTTTTCTTATGTTGGTCATAAAAAATAGGATTTTTTAAGTCAACCCTAAACGAGGATACATGGCTAGTGTACAGTACTTTCCTGATCAGTCGCCACCTACCAACAATCTCCCACTTGGAGACTGATCAGGCACCACACCAAACAATCTCCCACTTGGAGACTAAGCCTAGACGACACCGCTGCGCATGCAGCTCCCACTGGAAATAAGCACCCTGGACTCTACTGTTCTATTTTTGTTGGTTTCAGTCTAGAAGACCAATCGAAGCTGAAGAGGAGCTCAGCTTCTCCCTTGTCACTACCTTTGTAAACATATCCGCTAGATTTTCATCTGTATGTATCTTTTCCAGCCTTAACTGTCCATTATCCAACACCGACCGAATGAAGTGATACCTCAACTGTATGTGTTTGGTCTTTGAATGCAAAGCAGAATTCTTTGCAAGATGTATGGCACTCTGACTGTCTGTATACAAAGAACTGTTAGCCTGTTGTTTACCCAATTCTTCCACAAAAGATTGCAGCCATATCATCTCCTTGCTTGCCTCTGTTGCAGCTACATATTCTACCTCTATGGTGGATAAAGCAACCACCTTTTGCAACTTGGAAATCCAACTCACAGATGTTCCTCCTACAGTAAAGACATAACCTATAGTACTCCATCTGGTATCAATATCCCCTGCCAAATCTGAGTCTACATAACCTACTAAATCAATATTAGAGCCCCCAAAACATAAGTGTTTATTAGATGTACCTCTCAAATATCTAAAAATCCATTTGACTGCATTCCAATGCTCAAATTCGGGATGACTCATATACCTGCTAACGACTCCTACAGCATGTACAATATCCGGTCTTGTGCATACCATGGCATACATTAAACTTCCTACAGCTGAAGCATATGGTACCTTGGACATTTTTTCTTCCTCCTCTTGTGTCTTTGGACACATCTCCTTAGTCAATTTCAAATGACTAGGCAAAGGTGTGCTGACAGCTTTTGCATTCTCCATATGGAATCTCTGCAACACCTTTTCAACATAAGCAACCTAAGATAGAGTCAATTTTCTGTTCTTCCTATCTCTGCAAGTTTTTATACGAAGGATTTGTTTTGCTGCCCCCAAATCCTTCATATCAAATGACTGTGCTAACTCATGTTTTAACTCTCTGATGTGATCCATGTTAGACCCAGCTACAAGCATGTCATCAACATATAAACATAAAATAATGTAGCTGTCATTATCCAACCTCTTAAAATAAACACAATGGTCAGAATTACACCTACTGTAGCCTTTCTCATCCATAAAACTATCAAATTTCAAATACCATTGCCGAGGTGCTTGTTTCAGGCCATACAAACTCTTCTTCAATCTGCACACTTGTTTCTCCTTACCTTTGACCTCAAATTCCTGTGTTTGTGCCATGTATATCTCCTCCTCCAAATCACCATGGAGAAAGGCAGTTTTCACATCGAGCTGTTCCAAATGCAAATCTTCAGCAGCCACAATACTTAAAACAGTACGAATAGAAGTCATCTTGACAACCGGAGAAAATATCTCATCAAAATCAATGCCCTGTTTCTGTGCAAATCCTTTTACAACTAACCTGGCCTTAAATCTTTTCTTACCTTCATCTTCCTCTTTCAACCTGTAAACCCATTTGTTTGGTAAAGCCTTTTTACCTGCAGGTAACTTACATAATTCCCAAGTCTGATTTTTCAGCAAGGAGTCCATTTCTTCTTTCATGGCAAGCTCCCACTGAACTTGTGTATTCACCTGCATAGCTTCATCATACCCTTCTGGTTCACCAGCATCTATTAACAAAATAGAATACAAAGAGGGAGAAAACCTTTCAGGAGGTCTACTTATCCTTGTTGACTGTATAACATTCACTGGAGTTTGTGGTATTTCTGGTTGCTGTTGCGGAGCATGAGGAGCCACTGGAACATCACTATTTGAAGTATCATCCAGCACCACATAATCCTTTTCTTTCTTCTCATGCTGCTGCAACTGATCTTTGTACAACACCTTCTCATTGAATATAACATCCCTGCTTCTCACAATTTTCTGATTTTTAAAATCCCAAACCCTATAACCAAATTCATCAATGCCATATCCAACGAAGGTACTTTTTTTAATTTTGCATCCAGCTTGGTTCTATTTTCAGAATCTATATGTGCAAATGCTTCACAGCCGAAGGTTTTCAGAAAAGAATAACTCACCTTCTTGCCAGTCCATGCTTCCTCTGGAATACCACAGCCCAAAGGAACTGAAGGACCTCTGTTAATTAAATATACAGCAGTGTTGACACCCTCTGCCCACATGTTTAAAGGCAGCCCAGCATGCAATCTCATGGTCCTTGCACGCTCCATTATTGTCCTATTCATGCATTCAGCCACTCCATTTTCCTATGGAGTCCCTAGAACCGTTTTCTACCTACGAATTCCATTAAAGGAACAATAATCTTCAAATTCTTTGCTGCAATACTCACCGCCATTATCAGATCTGAGACATTTTAATCTTTTACCTATCTCATTCTCAACCAAGCTTCTCCATTTTTTAAATGTTTCAAATACATCAGATTTCTATCGAAGGAAATAAATCCAAACCTTCCTAGTTGCATCATCTATGAATGTAACATAATACCGAGAGCCACCGAGAGAAGATACCTGAGCTGGTCCCCATACATCTGTATGCACAAGCTCTAACTTTTTATTTTTCTTTTGCTTCCCATCTCTGAGAAAACTGACTCTCTTTTGTTTTCCATACACACAACTTTCACAGAAATCTATATTAATACATTTCAGACCTGGTAAAACTTTCTTAGAATGAAGTACCTTCATACCTTTTTCACTCATATGCCCAAGTCTGTTATGCCACAGTGTTGTTTCAGAACCTGCAGCAACTTTTCTAGTCTCTTCCTGCAAACCTGCAGCAACTGTTCCTGAACCTATTTGTTTTTCCTCTATAACATCTAAAGTAGAAGGAACAGTATGACCTGTACAAAGATATAAGGTGCCTACTTTCACACCTTTTGCTACTACTAAGGCACCTTTTGAAACCTTCAAATTTTTATCAGTAAATGTAACAGTGCAACCTTGTTCAGTTAGCTGCCCTGCTGAAATTAAATTCTTACTGAGCCTTGGAACATGCCTTACCTCTTGTAGTAGCCAATGATTCTCATTCTGCAACTTAATCTTGATTCTTCCCTTTCCAACAATCTGACAAGGTTCGTTATCTCCCAAATAAACCAGCCCAAAATCCCCTTGGACATAATCAAGAAAATAATTTCTATGGGGCGTAGCATGAAATGAGGCCCCTGAATCTAAAACCCATGAATCATCAGCATTATCTAGGGAAAGAATCAAAGCGTCATCTTCAAATTTATTACTTACCACATTTGCTTCCTTATTGCCTTCTTGTTTGTCTCCTTCATTATTTTTCTGAGACCAGCAATCTTTCTTCAGATGACCTAGTTTTCCACAGTACCAACAATCCTTTTGTCCTCTAGTTTGGGATCTTTTGTCCTTTGATTTTCCTCGTGACTTCCCATGACCTCCAAAACCTTTTCCTCTCTCCTTTGATCTACCCCTGCTTTCTGCATTCAAAACATTGCCTGATTTGGATCCACCTGAGCTTTTCTTACGAATTTCCTCACTCAGAATAACACCAACAACATCATCAAATTTCAGGGTATTTGAACCAGAAACAAAGTTACTAACCGCCATTACCAAACTATCCCAGCTTTCAGGCAACGAACATAATATCAAGAGAGCTCTAACTTCTTCATCAAATTTTACATTTACAGAAGTCAATTAACTGACAATCGTATTAAATTTATTTAAATGATCTGTTACAGATCCACCTTCAACCATTTTTAGATTAAACAAATGCTTCATAAGAAATACCTTATTTGAGGCTGAGGGTTTTTCATACAATTTAGCCAAAGCTTTCATCAGACCATCTGTTGTCTTCGCTTCCGTTATATTGAATTCCACCGACGGTGCCAGGCACAACCGAATAGTTCCCAGTGCCTTTCTGTCAAGAAGATTCCAATCCTCATCAGACATTGTTACCGGTTTCTTGGCTACTCCTTCCAACAGCATCCATAAATCCTTTTGATAGAGGTAATCCTCCATCTGCATCTTCCATAACTGATAGTTCTGCCCATTGAATTTATCGACCTTCAATCTTCCCTCATCCGCCATTGCTCCCACTCAACCGTGAGACTTTCCTGCATACGATAATCGAACACAACCTACTCTGATACCACTTGTTAGGGTTAGCCGGCAGAAGATATCAATTAAATGCAAATAAAGATTAAATAGAGAAATGGAAATACACAGAATTAATAACAGCGAGAGACAAGATTTAACGTGGTTCACCCAAACTTGGGCTACATCCACCAAACAGAGAGTCCAATATTATTATCCAGTAAATCAAAATGATTACAATCAGTAATCCCTGCAACTCAATACCGCTGCAAATGCTACAATACAATACCCTAACCCTAACCCTTGGCCGCCTTTTATCAAGCATTTTTGTCGGTTACAAAAATTACGGATTTCTTATATCGGTCATAAAAAATAGGATTTTTTAAGTTGGCCCTAGGATTTTTTAAGTCGGCCCTAAAAAAAAATTCTCGGGGGCTGCCACCCCCAAACCCCCACTCGGGGCCCGGCCCGACCCCGAACCCCGACAAGGATACATGGCTAGTGTACAGTACTTTCCTGATTAGTCGCCACCTACCAACAATATTATGTCAAAGGGATCTAAGATCAAATCGCTTGCTTGCAGAGTCAACGTCCACGCACTCGGATATCACAACACCTTGGTCTTTTATACCTTGGTAGCAAACTATCCACATGCTATATCAAAAATAAGGATTGCTCTTTATAAACATTTGTGAAACTGTTGCAACAAGCTCATCCATTTAACCATCCATTCATCCATGGCCTTATATAGCTTTCAAGCAAGGATCGACCAACAGTCTTTCTCTCATATTCTCTTCTATCTCCTTTCTTCTATCTCCAACACAATCTTCTAGTTGAGCATCAACCTAGTTCTTCTGTCGCTTCCCTGTCTTTCCTCTTGAGGGGGCATCCTACGCCAGCTACACAGGGGCGGCTAGCTACACTGGGGCATCAAAAATTGTATCATGTCTTCAACAATCATTTTCTTTGAAGCAACGCTGTAAACTGTATTACATCAAAGATGGGCAAAATGTAGACACCCAAAAATGACCAAGTCATCGCATCACTTGCATTTCGTCTAATCTGTCTAATCACCTACATTTAGCGTTAATTAAATAATCTAATAATTTAATTAATTTCATCTAATTCTTCAAAATCACATATTTTTCAACATTAATTAAATAAATCCTCTTTATTTAATTAATTTAATTAAATTCCTCTATTTTCCTCCAACATTAAATAATTGTTTTATTATTTAATTAAATCATTATCATCTTTCAAATTTCAAGTCTACATTAATTAAATAAATCTAATTATTTAATTAATTCATCAAATTCCCTCTTATCTATAATTAAATAATTGACATTATTTAATTAAATCAAATTATTCTTCCAAATTTAAATAAATCATGCAAATTTATTTAAATTATCTCAATCCTCAAAAAATAAATAAAATCAAATATTTTATTTATAATCTTTATATTCCTCTATCATGCACAATTAAATAAATAAATTTATTTATTTAATTTCAGTTATCTTCCAATTCCTCTTAAAATATCTTGATAACTCATGTGCACAATCAGTCTTATTTTTAAAACTCTAAAAAAGGCAAAATTACAAGTTGAGTTATCTATTCAATCAATCTTGTTTTCATCATATCTTAATAAAAATATCCTTATGGATTAACACATGTTGTGTGTACATTCATCATGGTTATTTGTTTTATCTCCTCCGTTGATTCTTCTGAATTATCTGGACCGTTGATCGATCTCTATTGAAACCTATATAAACCCTCCTCATCTCCTTCACAAATCCTCTTTGATCACTTATTCTCAAGCATCCTTTACAGCGCTTTGCGCATACATTGCATCATTGAGCAACCTACGATCTTTTGACATTGATCTTTTCGAGCACTTTGAGCACATACAATCGCTTGTTGCAAACATGGTTTCGCAACATTATTGAGCAATCCACATATCAACAAAGAGAACAATACAATCTGGGTAAAAGATTTCTTGTGTTATTTGATTTATTCATTGATCATGGCTTTTTATTTAGATAGATCTCTTTATGTTATGAGTTATTGATTTGGTTATTATCATAGTTTTGATTTTATCAATAAGACATTTCGATTTTCCTCATACACAGGATTAAGGTGCCATCAACCTTGTAAATCATATGTATTTAATTACTCCTAATATTGTTTATAAATCATTCAAAAGGGATGAAGAATTCACCATCAGTTGTAAATATTTTTTACCATCAAGATTACTGGTATGGTAATTAATTTTTACTAAGGGTCCATAACTAGTTATTTATTGGCATGAAGTTACCATTTACTGGAAGAGAATCTTAAATGTTAAGATTATTTTACCCAACTCTCCATGAGGTTGTTTTGGACACTTGTGATGTTTTGGATGGTTATAACACCTCCACATGAAGACAGTAACCACCTTGCAAGATAGGACAAATTAGGTGTCCATAAGGATAAATTAGTAGTCCATGTGTAAGAGGTGAGTAATGGAGTTACAACCAATATTGTTTTATGCATTAAATACTTGGATTTATCCAAGGGAGGTGTTGGTATATGATAACCAACTTGGATGCCCCATTTAGAGGGTGAAAATGCTATATAAATAAGGGTTATGGTGATAAAAATGTAATAATATGTAGATTTAGAGTGAAAACTCTAATTGCAGGTGTTGAAGGAGTGAAGACTGAAGAGGAGAAAGGAAGGATGATATGTAATCTTTGTTTCTAAAGATAATACAAGCTTGGGCCTCTCTTCTTGGTGGAGTTTTTCCTAAAAGGGTTTCTCCACATAAACACTGTTTATGTGGTTGTTCTTCTATTCCATATTTTTTTGTGGTTGATTTACTTTCTTGCAATCTCCATTTGGTTATATATTGGTTAAGATCATATTTGTAGTTGAATTCAAATTTCCATATATAGTAGTTACCTTCATTTCTAACATTTGGTATCAGAGCCTAGCCAGCTTTGCTTCTAAGGTGGAAGCGTGAAGGTTTTAAGAGTAGTAGTGGGAGTTCTAGTTGAATTGTTTTGCAGATCTATGTGTAGAAGCCATAGTTGCATCCTCATCTCGTTTGGACATTGAGAAGTTCAATGGAACCGATTATGAGCTATGGAAGATTAAAATGGAGGATGTTCTAGAGGAGAGAAATCAATGGCATGTGGTAACAAATAAAAGTTGCCCACCAAGTACTAGTCAGGATATCTGGGAAAGTTAGATAAGAAACTTGAGGGACCATCTGGTTTTATCTTTCAGACTCTATTTTGTTGAATGTAGCTGATGAACCTATGTCATATTCATTATGGAAATAGTTAGGTGATATCTACCAAGCAAAGAGTCTGGTAAATAAGTTATATTTGAAAAGAAAAATATTTTCTCTTAAAATGAAGGAGAGTGATTTGATAGCAAAGCATTTGAATGCATTTAATTTGATTTTGAGTCAATTAGCTTCTATTGATGTTAAGATAGATGAAGAAGATAAGTGTATTATGCTTCTATGTTCTTTTCCTGGGTCATGGGAGAACATGATTCTTTCCTTTTGTGTACATAAGAGAGAATGAGCATGAAAGAGAACAAACAAAAGTCATATTAGTCTATTCTACCCACAATCTCATGCAACCTCATGATTGACCAAAAAGGAATGCAAACATATGAAGTTAAAACACTTAACTACATGCAAACCTTGATTGTGTTTAGATCTGCTCTTTGATGTTGGATTGTTGAATGCTCCTCAAATTGATAGCATAACTTTGCCTCTCTTTTTTGGAGTCCTGTTAAAATGGCTTGGGTTGATGGCTATTTATAGATTTTTGGGATGAAGGCTAGAGGGATAGGATTGATTTGGGATATCAAGGGTTGAGGATGATTGAGAGGTTTGGATTGATGAGAGGCCACCAAGTGGCACAATTTGATTGGAGGATAAGGATGGTCCTTGAATCAAGGAAAGATCAAGGGTGGAGATAGTCTTGGATAAAGTGGATGGAGAGGATCAAAGGAGGACAAAAGGACCTTTGGTACAAAGGACTTGCCCATCCATTTGTAAGAGACCCATGTGGTCATGTACAAAAACCCATGCCTTTGTACACTTTGGAGGATGTGAGGGGTTTGAATAGGTTAATGAGGGGTTAGGAATGTGCAACCATGTGATTAAGTTGATTAAGTGAATTAGTCAACTTAATCAAAAGTGCACAAAATAGGGAATTAAATAAATAGAAGTATTTATTTAATTCATGGGATTGGAAAAGGGATATTAGATAAATTATAGAAATATTTATCTAATGTTAGACTATAGAAGATGAATGATAAATGGTTAAATAATCATTATGCTAGGAAAAGGTATGGATGAGGGTACAAATGAATAGTGAATAGTACATGAATAGTGATTTTAATAATAAAATATTATCAAATCACTATCAAAAGGGGAATTGAATGATTAATTGTCTAAACAGGTGTTTATTTAGTTAAATGTGGAATAAAATGGTTTACCTGGATGGTCTGATTGTAGATGAATGGTGATGAGTGGATTATTTTAGGTTTCTACACCTTCAATGCTAAAGTTTTAGATACTCTGAAGATGGAAAATGTTGTTTCAACTTTGTTGTCAAAGGAAATGAGGAAGAAAGCCACTGTAGAGGGTTCAAAGGATTCTCTCCATGTCAAGGGAAGGTTCAAGAAAAGAGGATCTAAGGGAGATCAAAAGGGGCCTGAGGACAAGTCCAAGGGTAGATCTAAGACTCCAGGTAATCTAAGAACAGAGTGAATTGCTAGAGGTAAAAGGGGGCATGTGAATAAGGAATGCAGAAACAAAAATAAATAATGGGATTCCACCATAGAGAAGTCCTCCGATTTAGGTGATGAAGCTTTGCTTTCTTCATGTAATATTATATCTAACAAATATTGGTTGATTGATTCAGGATGATCCTATCATATTACTCCTCATAAGGAGTGGTTTTCCACATTTGAAGAATATGATGGAGGAGAAGTATACCTTGGGGACAACATATCATATCCCATTGTTGGATGGGGAAAGGTATAGTTGGGTTTTACTGATGGGGGGTTAAAAATCCTCCCTAGTGTTTTACATATTCCTAGATTAGCTAGAAATTTGATTTTGATTTCTAAGTTGAATGACTCATGAATGCTTGTAACTTTTAATAAGCATGGTTGTAGATTGATGAGAGGGATTTTGGTGATAGCGAGAGGGATAATTATGGGAACTATGTTTAAGATATATGCCACCACTATTTTTAATTATACCAATGTAACAGAGAAAACTAAAAATACATGTATGTTGTAGCCATATAAGCGAGACTGGTTTAAAAACTATTTTAAATAAGTTGTTAGATAGTTTTTCTTATTCTGATGAGATTGGTTTATGTGAACATTGTGTGTTTGGTAACAAAATGGAGCATATTTTCCTTATAAGCAATAATAAAGCTAAGAGAAAATTAGAAATTATTCATTCAGATGTATTTGGACCTGTGGATATTGAATCTATTGGAAAATCTTGATATTTTGTGTCCTTCATTGATGATGTTTCAAGATTTACCTAGATTTATTTTATGAGACATATAAATCTAAAGTTTTGACTAAGTTTAAGGAATTTAAATCCTTAGTTGAAAAACAATCAGATTATAAGATAAAGGTTTTGAGATCTGACATTGGAGGGGAATACTATTTTAAGGAATTTGATGAGTTTTGTAAGCATGCAAATATTGTTAAATAGAAGACTACTCCATACACTCCTCAACAGAATGGAGTGACAAAAAGGATGAACCGACCAATTATGGAAAGAGATAGAAGTATGTTAAGTGGTTCACAATTGGATAGATACTTTTGGGTAGAAGCTATTAGTACTACTTGTTACTTGTTCAATAGACTCCTTATAAGGCTTTTGATTTAACACCTTGTGAAGTGTGGATAGGTAAGAAACCTTTTGTTTCACATTTAAGGGTTTTTGGTTGTGATTCTTATGTTCATGTGTCTAAAGAAAAGTGATCTAAGTTGGATCCAAAATCAAAAAGGTGTATTTTCATTAGATATGGTGAGAATGTTAAAGGTTATAAGATTTGGAATCCACTAACCAAGAAAGTTATCTATTCTAGATATGTGATTTTCAAAGAACTTAGAGATATTTTTAATCCTGAACAACCAAAAGACAAAGAAAAGGAAAGGAGATTGCACTTTGAGATTAAGCAAGAAGATGCACCTTGAGAAGAACAAATAGATGGATTTGGAGATGCCAAGGAAGAAGAAGAAGAGGGTTGAAGTGATGTTTCTAAGCAAACTAAAGAGGTTAGAGAAGATAACCAGGAAGAAGTTGAGCAAACTCAAGAACGAGAAGAGCCCCATACTCCTCTCAAGAGATCCACAAGACAACAAAATCCAATTGATAGGTATAGCCCACCAGATTTCCATTGTATATTTACTTTATTAAGTATTGACGATGAACCTAGATCCTACAGGGAAGTTATCCTAGTAGATAATAGCGAGTCTTGGAAACAAACCATGTTGGAGGAGATGATGGCTTTAGACTCTTATGCAGTTGTTCATTTGCCCAAAGGACAAAAGGCCATTGGATGTAATTGGGTCTACAAGAAGAAGTTTGGAGTAGATAGTTCATTAGAAAAGTACAAGGCTAGACTGGTGGTCAAGGGCTACTCCCAGAGAGAGGGAATTGATTTTGGTGAAATATTCTCTCCTGATGCAAAATTATCCCCAATTAAATTTCTCTTATCCATAACTGTTGCTAATGACTTTTAAATTGAGAAAATGGATGTTAAAACTACTTTTTTGCATAGAGATTTGGAAGAGGAAATTTACATGCAACAACCTAAAGGTTTTAAGGTAAAAGGAAAAGAGCACTTGGTTTGTAGGTTAAAACGGTCTCTTTATGGTTTGAAATAATCACCTCGAATGTGGTATCAAAATTTTGATTCTTTTTTTTGAATTTGGGTTTTGTGAGAAGCGAAGATCATTGTGTTTACAGTAGATGTATTATGATCATATACTAATTGTTGCCTTGTATGTGGATGATCGATATGTTATTTTTTAGTAGTTCACCAAGTGTATAATTAGTGAGCTGAAAGCTCAACTTTTAGGTGCATTTGAGATGAAATATCTAGGGGCAACTAAGTACATATCAGGAATGGAAATTAGAAGAGATTAGGTAAATAGAAAGCTTTGATTTACAGAGTAAGTATGTTGATACTATTCGAACAGATTTAGTATGCAGGATTGTAATCCAGTTAGAATTCCTTTACCAGTTGGCATGTTAAGATTTCATTAGATATGTGTCCTAAGAGTGAAGATGATTTAGAGGATATGTATAATGTGCCATTTGCTAATGCAGTAGGAAGTTTGATTTATGCAACGGTATGCACTATGCCAAATATTGCCCAAGCAGTGGGAGTATTGAGCATGTTTATGTCTAACCCTAGTAGAGAACATTGGAACTATGTGAAAAGAGTGTTAAGATATTTGTGGACCATACTTTTGATTATTGTTTTTTTGTATTCTAGTACTAATAGTGTGGATAAGGCATTAAACATACAAGTTTTTGTTGATGCAGATTGGGCAAGTGACATGGACAATCAAAGGTCCACTAGTGGGTATGTATTTACTTTGTTTGGAGGAGCAGTGAGTTGGATGAGTAAGAGGCAACACACAATTGTGTTATCCACCACCGAAGCGGAGTATATGGTAACTACCCATGTCTCTAAGGAGGTAGTTTGGTTACAAAGGTTATGTACATGTATTGATTTTTTATTACAGGACTATTCAGATTGGATGTGATAGCCAAAGTGCAATTTGTTTGGCCAAGAATCTAATGTATCATGCACGAACTAAGCATGTGGATGTATAATACCATTTTATTTGTGAAATGATTGCTAATATACAGATAGAGATGAAGAAGATTGACACTCAATAGAATGTTACAGATTCACTTACTAAACCTATGAGCACAAGAAAAATTACATGGTGCAGGGAAGCCATTGCTCTTGTTCCTAGTGCCTAGTTGATTTATGTTTTCCTATGGATGCATTTATAATATACGATGTCAAGATATGATGTCAAGTGGGAGAATGTTGAGATTAAGGTGCCATCAACCTTGTAAATCCTATGTATTTAATTAATCATAATATTATTTGTAAATCATTCATAAGGGATGAGAAATTCACCATCAGTTATAAATATTTTTTACCATTAGGACTTACTGGTACAGTAATTAATTTTTACCGAGGTTTGGTAACTAGTTATTTATTGACATGAAGTTACCATTTACCAAAAGAGAATCTTGGAGTTTAAGCATGTTTTGGATTCCCAACTCCCCATGAGGTTGTTTTGGATGGTTATAACACCTCCACATGAAGATGGTAATTGCCTTGCAAGATAGGACAAATTAGGTGTTCACAAGGATAAATTAGTTGTCCATGCGTAAGAGGCGAGTAAATGGAGTTATTGTTTTATGCATTAAGTGCTTGGATTTATTCAAGGGAGGCATTGGGATATGATAACCAACTTGGACGCCCCATTTAGAGGGTGAAAATGCTATATAAATAGGGGTTAAGTGGTAGAAATGTAGTAATATGTTGAGTTAGAGTGAAAACTTTGATTGTAAGTGCTGAAGGAGTGAATACCAGAGAGGAGAAAGAAAGGATTGCATGTAATCTATGTTTCTAAAGATAATACAAGCTTGGTCCTCTCTTCTTGGTGGAGTTTTTTCCCGAAAGGGTTTCTCCACATAAACATTGTGTTATGTGTTTGTTCTTCTATTCCATATTTATCTGTGTGGCTGATTTACATTCTTGCAATCTCCATTTGGTTATATACTAGTTAAGATCATATTTACAGTTGAATTCAAATTTCTATATATAGGAGTTACCTTCATTTCTAACGACATCAAAACCTATAATAGAATAGAATAAAAAATACCTCAAATGAGGAGGCTCAAAAGTTAATCAAAGGCAACTGAGTAGGTTCAATCAAAGGCTCTTACGAGAAAAATATCTCCAAATGTGGAAAATATGCCATGATCCCCCTGTATATAGATCAAAGGTGATTCTATCAAACTCTCCTCCATCACATGATACCTTGTGATACCACACATGAACTAAAAAGGTTTGATTGAACCCCATTAAGTTAAACCTTGATGTATTTTAAGTAGATTTTACTCCACGTTTTTATTAGTTTCAACAGTCAGCAGGTGATTGGGTTGGTGATCCTTCAAATCCTAGAAGAACAAGATTATAGTTTTAGCAGGCTCCACATATCTTCATTTCTTGAACAACTTTTGAGATCCATAGTCCTTTGAGGAAGCTTCTAGTGTTCTCGAGTGGGATGTTGCTATGTAAGAAGAGTTTAGTTCCTTGGAGAGGAACCATACTTAGGATTTAGTCCCCCTTCCTAATGGAAGGAAACTTGTTTGATGCAAGTGGATATATCAGACAAAATTTGTTGCAAATCAGTGAGTTGATAAGAATAAGGCTTACTTGGTTGTCAAAGGATTCTCCCAGGTTCCTAGGATTGGCTACTCTGATACTTTTATGTTAGTTGCCAAAATGAATTCCATCCAACTTGTCCATGATATAGTTGCATCTCACCATTGGTAAGTTCATCAGGTGGATGTGAAGAGTTCTTTTCTTCACTATGACCTTCAAGAGGAAATCTACATGGAGCAGCCACAAGGGTTCGTACTAGATCCTTCACTTGTTTGTCATCTTTGGAAGTCTCTCTATGGCCTCAAATAGGCCCCTTGGGCTTGGTATGCCAACATAGACTCATTCCTTGTATCAGTTAGGTTCCCTCGGTGCCATTTTGATTTGAACATATACATTCTGTAACAGGATAATACTCTCACATTTCCAATTCTCTATGTTGTTGATTTGTTGATAATAGATCTCCAGTCACTCATCCACCATTAAGGTAGTGAAAATTGCTCTTCATGATCATTTCTTGATGTCAAACTCAGACCTTCTACACTACTTATTAAGGATTGCGATTACTCAGTCTTCTTCAGGTATCTTCATTACACAGCCCAAGTACACTCTTGATATGCTCTCCAAATTTTGCATGGTTGATTGCAATCCTACATCGACTCCATTTCTGTTAGGGGTTAAACTTGGCGCTCACTATTTTTCACCATTTGGTGGATGCTACTTTATGGCACCAATTAGTTAGGAGTCTCATATACTTGACTCACATGAGGCCTAATCTTTCATATGTTGTGGGATTAGTCTCTCAATTCATGTAGGAGCCCCATGAGTTGCATTGGAAAGCAACCAAGAGGATACTCCACTATGTGAAGGGCACTCATAGTTATGGGATTCAATATGCAATGGGTGTGGCTATTGACTTGGTAGGACAAAAATTCAGATTGGGTGGGTGATTCTCAATATCACAAGTCTACTTTAGAATATTTATTCTCATTAGGTTCCAGTCTAGTTTGTTGGTCGAGCAAGAAGTAATCTACAATTGCTCTTTCAACTACAAAGGATGAGTATCAAGGAGTAGTTAATGCTATCATTCAGGCCATTTAGATTCAGAATATTCTTACTGAGTTTGGCATTCCATTTTGAAAGCCTACAATAATCTTTTGTGACATCCAAAGTGTAATACAAATCTTAAGGAATCTAGTCCATCACCAGTGAACCAAACACATTGAGATCCACACACACTACATCCAAAAGTTGATTCATGAGTACATGATTGATCTTCTATACTATCTGATATCATAGCAAGTCACAAACATCTTCACCAAACCGTTCATAGAAAGCAAGTTCCTTCATTTGTGAGCTTTGTTGGGGGTGTAGTAGGTGTCCACTTTAGGGGGGTCCTTAGTCTTTTTATTTCTCTCTTTATTTGGGGGGCTTCTACTCCTTTTGTGATGGGGGGTTCTTCTCTTTGGGGGATCTCTTTTTAAATGTGTACCTAATCAAGCTTCATTTGTCGAGACCCATATTTTCACCCACCTAAGCTACACTTAAGGCCCAAGCGTTAGTGTAGGTTTTTATTTCCTTTTCCTAAGGTTTTTCCTACACTTTTATTAAGCTTGCTTAGGTTAATAAAGTGATCTTTATTAGGTGAATGCATATTTGAGGTGTCACCATCCTACAACTGAGTTACATTTGCTATTTTTAGTCCGCCTATTGGTCACTCCCTATTGGTTGGTTTTTCCACCTCTACTCTCTCCCTAGTCTGTATAAACTCACTACCTAGCTTGTATTTGGTAATGTTTTTCCAATAGCTTCTCTTTGTGATCTCTTAATGCATATTTGTCATCTTGGCATTTTACATCACACAAAATCTCTAGCATATTTTTATGTTTATGCATTTATGGTTTTATAGCTTGAAATCTCTCTTAAAAAATTCTTGGTTTATGCATCTATTTCAGATTTCTAACATTCCTCACCTGGCCAATTTCTTGCAATAAAAATGTAAGAAGGTGAAATCTCCAAAGGGATAAAACTAACTATGAAATTGTTGTAACAATCATCGGTCTCACTATGTAGATTGAGCAAGTAGTCCCATAGCCAACCTGCACGACAAATGTAAAATTTTGAACCATGTGAATGTGTTCAAGTTAACCACTCAAAACTTTTATCCATTAGCAAGATGTCAATGATATGAAACACATTTCTTATCCATCAACATTTATTGAATTAAATGCATGAAAATATAACAAAACTTGTTTAGAGATTGAAAACCATCATAAAAATGAAAACCCAAAGAAAATGGAGCAAATTTGGTATATTTTATTCAAAGTAGGTTTCCAACCCCTTACAATGAGTTACAATTGCATTTTTATAACTCAATTTGGGAAGGGGAAAGTGAAAATTCATTCTCTCCAAAAAACCCATTTAAGACAAAATATAATAGAATGTGAAAGGTCAATTTAACTTGCACTTTGCATTCTAATCCTTCATGACATATCATCTACAATTTGACTTGCAAATGAGTGTCACAAAGCTTATGCACACTCCTAGCTATACTAAGTGATATTTTGTGACTCCCGTTGTAAATATGTAGAAAAATTATCTACCATGATCTTCATATAATTTAAGTCTAGTCCATCTAAATTCACTAATCTAACATCAATCTCAATGAAGATATCCATTATATTCAATTGATTTCTTCTCAAATTTTTCACAGGTTGTCCATATCCTCATAATCTTAATTATAGAGGATAAACCAAAATTGCCCTATTTTAGAGATCCTTTTGAATTGCATCATCAAATTATTCTTTTAGAACATATGCTGAGATAAATACATGTTTTTGCATCATACAAATAAAACCCATTTCCCCCACAAAATTATGTATGTCATCCAAGGCTTTATGTATCATATCATATGCTATCACAAATTTTACGTTGCAACTTCTTAAAATCTCCCTCTAAAACTTATATGCTTCCTTCCATTTTTAGTGAACATAAGGTTTTGTTCCATCTAATACTCCTCCATCCACCAGAGTCTGGAAGTCCATCTTTACTAACTCCACAATGTGAGAATAATCATTTTCTATGGTTGTCAACTCTTCATCAATGTTCTTTTCTAGCATTTTCATTCCATCCCCCTCCTTTACAAACTTATCATAGACAATAACCACTTCACCCATAACCTTGTGACCTAATGACAATAATTTTGCATTCATGATTTTGTTTCTCTAACAATATCTTTCAACTCACTGCAACAGGCATCTCTTTCTCTATAGCTTGGATGAATGGTGGAGTAGTAACTATAGTGAAGGAATCCATAGGCCCAACTAGGTGTTCAATATAGGAGGTGAGATAGGCCACTTTGTTCTTTAATTCCTCCTTGGTTGCCCTATCTTTTCCCATTTTTTTAATTAAGTTAATTGATGACTTGGTATTTTTATTAACATCTTCCATGGACTATTTCCTAATAGATATAATGGTTACCATGACATCCACTGGCTACAATTCTACTTCAGGCATGTTTGATAATGGGGATATGATCTAAGCTTTCCTAATCCTTTGTGCATCCACGGTGATGGTTGACCTCACTTTGACCTTCTTTAGAGATGGAAGTTTCACAAACATGGAAACCAACTGAGCAAAATTATCCAATATAGGCTTCATTACCCTTTTCCTCTTTTGAATTATCTAATCAAACCACTTTGGTGTACTTGTAGTGGTTGACCCCTTTTTTTGGGTACCATCCACTTATTGTTGATGAGTATTTTGATCTTTTGGAGGGATAGGAGGAGGAATAGGTTTTTTGGGTGGAGGAGTAGGAGTTTTTATAGGAGATGGAGTTGGAGTTTTCCTAGAAGATGGAGTTAGAGATTTCCTAGGAGAATCCTTTGGAGAACCTATAGGAGGAGGGGACTTGGGAGAAGAAGGCGGGGAGGGGAGGTGGAGTATATTAAGGAGTACAAGTATGATCTTCCTATGAATATAAATAATCCTTAGAGGAAGAAGTAGGAGACTTATCGACTTGACCCTATTCTACTTGAGTTTGTGCAATTTATGTCTCAAGAGGTGGAGCTGAAGTAGAAGAAACTATAGAAACCTATGAAGAACCCTCTCATTTATTAACAATTGTAATTTTAGGCATCTTATTCCTTTCTAACTCTATAAATTCTTCTTCTTGTCCCTCATCTTCATCTACATACTTTTCCTTTCCTTCTTTCTTCTTTGAGGATTCTTCCATTGACAATTATGTTTCCTTTCATTTCATTTAGCCACTTCTGACTCTTTTGGACCACCTTATTTGTTATTTTAAAAATAGATTTAATTTCATTTGCACTTGAGTCACTTATTGGAAGGGGTTTATTTAGATTATAGGAGGGGTTTAAAACTTTACAATCATCTTTTATTTCATGTGGTACTATGGAAACTTGATATATTTTCATCTGATACACATCTAGCTACAAGTGAATCCTCTTATAGGCTTCATGTTCATCTACACAAATTGCCAAAAAATCCTCTATCTTATGCCTATGTTTATAAGTTGATTCTAACCCTTCTATGCAAGAAACAATCTTGAATGACTCTTTGGCCTCAAATGCATGCAAGGTGACTTATGCCATTTTTGTTTCAGCAACCCTGGTACCCTAAATAATTAGGCAAGTATATTTGATAATAGAAATAGGAAAGGAAACCCCTTTGACCTTCCTCTTTGAGCACACCTTCTAAACTACTAAAATTGCCTACACAATTCTAGCTAAATCAATTTATCACTAACATAAGCGAGAAACTTGAGTGGTTTATGTGAAAATCCTCCCCACTTGGATGTACATGAATGTAGCAAACTAAATATACTAGTTACCCCATTTTTTAATTTTCTCTTTTGCCCCATCTGAAATACTTTTAGTAAAGTCATTCTCCAACATCCTAATGATGTAGAAGATGAATGCATTTTTAACCCTCCTAAATGACTTAGCACCCTTTCAAAATTCTAATCGTGGGTAGTACTCATACACCTTTTGTTGAACCATTTTCATAACAATTTTAAGTCTAGCAAATTGTTTCCTTCTAGCCAAGGCATACACCAAATACATGGTCATATAGAAAACCTTTGTTTGAGTCACATTGTTCAATTATTCATGTAGCTTGTCACTAATCTAGGTAGCCCAATCAATAAACTCCATTCTAGCAAGAATCTTAGCAATGTACTCATACATGATCCATGTTTGGAACTCTTGTCATCTCTTGTCATGTGACCCTACTCAGCAATGTAATTATATCATTGCCTTCTTCACTAAATTCACTTCTAAACAATTTTGTTGGAAGCCTAGTAGATGATGACTTTGTCTTAATGAGCCAACTTTTATTTATGACTTCCAAACATCTATCCACATGACTGTTATAGTACCTTCTAAAGGAATCCATGGTGATCTAGACGTACTCTTCCTTGATCTACATTTATGATCTCCCTTGTATCCTTATTATAAAGAGTGATACATCCATGAGGAGGAGGTGCCTTTTGGGCCAACACATAGGATTAGGTCATATAACCTTCTTCTTTGGGCTTTACAGAACCAAGGGGGTATTGCCTTGAGGTATTAGAACAAGACAATAATTAGAGAAGGACTTTGACTACCATGCCCTAATAGTGGTCAAGAACAAGCCTATTAGACCTCACAAACAAAAATATGGACAAGCATGTATATGCATCTAAAGATGTAATATGAGTTATACCGCATAAGATGAGTCCCCTTAACATTTCATACTACATATGCATCTTGTATCTCATCAATACAACCCTCTAAAGATTCATCTAACACTATATTGTTGTAGGTATTCATTAATGAAGCTATGGGTTGCAAAAATGAGAACTCCTAACTCCATGACATACCTTTTAGCATTTCATCGGTGTGCAAATCTTTTAGGTTATGGCAACAATGATAATGTTGATTCATGCATATCAGTGGAACATGACACTAAACTACAACAAGAAAGCAAAATTTTTTAAATGAAAATGATTGAAGCCTAAAACAACTTGGCTAGTGCCAAATCTATTAGGTAATAGAGTTACAACATGCAACAAGGAAGAAAACCATATGGAACTACAATTGTATGATAAAAATAGGAAAATCTTTCACAAAACACATACTTAATAATTCATCTCAAGTCAACAAAATCCCACATGCAAAAGAGAGAGACTATTACAAAATAATTTATAATGCATTATAGTGCTATGAAATTAATCAACAACACATTACATCAAGCCAGTAAATGTGGCAAGAGAGGATCCACAACTAGGTTTGATCATCCCCCAAAAAAATTACAACTTGCCATGGAGACATATGACCATGCAACTTCCCAACCCAACTACAGTTCATTCAAATAAGTTCACCCCTTACCAATGCCACACATTCATCATTTGATACCCTCGACTACATGTTTAACAACTAGGGCATAAAATTGGCTCAAAGGCCAACCCTTGTTAACTCTTTGAACATGTATTTACAACAATTTATTATGTGTTCTCGCAATCCATCAAGGTTCACAACAATCCTCTTCCAACCAAAGCATTTAATGTGCCAACACATCCTCTTGTAATAAAATCAACCTTCGATCTAGTTCTTAATGATTTAGGACAATTGGAATGCCCTTCTCATGCTCAAAGAGTATCTTAGGACTTGTATGTAGATGTGCAGTGGCTAGGGTTTACATTTATGGGATTGAGGCACCCATACCCATTTTCAAATTCTTCACATGGCCTTGTGTGTTGATCTACACCTTGGATGGACTTAATGCTATTTTGGTAAGATTTTAGAGAGTGTACATGTCCATCACATTCAATTCAAGGCATTAATGGCACCTCTAAAATTGTAGGATAGGTAGGTAGGGTTTCCATCTCAAGTATCAAGGTCTCACATTTCCTCGTGCATGAACAATGTGCTTGGAGGTATAAAATGCCTTGGAAGTCTAACAGATGGAGTTTTAGGAAAGTGCATGCTTGGGTTCTAGAGAGAATTAAGTTGAGAATTGGGAAGTCCACATAATAGATGGATAGGGAGGAGGAATATCCTATATCCGCGATGTGAAGGAAAGATGTTGAGGAAAAGGGGAAGCCATTAGGGATCGGGGTTACAAGAAACCATAGGATCTCAAAGTACGATGGTAGGAGGAAACCCAAATGCCTAGGCCCAAAAATGAAAGAGGTAGGAAAGAAGTGGGAGTTTGGGGAAATGGGAAAATGCATACTTGGTAAATAGGTAAGACAAAGCCTGAAAGTCTAAGATAGAAAAAGAACTTAGGAAAAAATGGAAGCATGCAGTTTTGGGAAAGCAAGGGAACAACATCATGAGAAGAGAAAGCCCAAAAGCTCATGAAGGACAAAGAATTCATGGAGGCATGGGGAATTGGGAAAGTAAGGAACTTAATGACAAGGTACCTGGGTAACGAAAAGTCTAAAAACATGAAATAGGTAAAGGAATTAGAGGAAATGTGGAAGCACAATTTTTTGGGGAATGGAGGGAAAGCATGTAGGTATAGGGAAACTCAAAATCTTGATAAAGGCCATATATAAGAGTTAATAACCTTATACTTAGAAATTTTTACAACTTGGGCACATGATTGAAGTATAAGGGGAAACAAATCACTACACCAAGCACACCAAGGGGAGCCCATTAAAAAAATTCTTAGATTAGTTATAGATGATGGGAAAATTAAGGCTAAGGCAACCAAGGGAGAACTAGAATTAGGTAAATTTGTAAATTTTGAGGCCCACAAAAATGGGTCCCAATAGAATGACTATTAGCAAGGCTATAGCTTCGACTAGATCACTCAAATTTATGTTTTGTGCCCTTTGATTTGCCGCACTACCTTCATTCATTCTCTTATGAAACTATTCTAACCCCACATGTCCCAAGTTCATGTTCGAGATGTTAGCAAGTTCTGTGACCATCTTGGATGTGTTGATGTGATTGTTAGTCTCATTAACAACAAATAAAAGTTTACACAACAAACCTTTATCATCTTGAAAGATACGATAAATTCAGGATGAATTTATGATCCCAAGTCTCTGTTAGTTAGGCCTTGACCTTCTAACAATCACTCAAGGTTGATGTGTGTTATTGTTAATCATTTTGGGGCCTTACATGCTTTGATAATTCCTACAAATTTCTTCAAATATCTTGTCCTTTAAGCATGTTATACACAAATCTTCAATAATTCTATCAAATCTTACACTATTAAGTCAGGATTTAAACAAATAGACATTGAAATTTGATCCTAACTTTGAGTAATTCACTGGAATTTGTCTCTGATTTAGACTAATTCTAAATATATTTCTAGATTCAATCTAATATTATCCCTATCTGAACTAATATTTACTTCTGTACTTCAAACCTGCTCAAAGATTGTGCCTATAAGCATGTATTTCACTATAATCTGCCATTACTTGCATGATATTCACTATGATGTGTGATTCTTAATGTAATATACTTTGGATATATGATTATTTACACTAATTCAGCATATTTTCATTGTATCTACTTATCATTTATCATTATTTGCAGTTATTCAAAAATTATTTATGAAATTGAAAATGAGAAAATAGAGTTTAGAGATTGAGATTCCTAAAATTACTTAAATTTGACCAATGATCCACATACATGCTCTGATACAGTAATGAAAAGAAGCAAAATTAAATCATACTTCACCAGGATGTTCCACAAATCCGTATGATCCAGTGCAAATCTTCAAAGGAAAAGTTGATAACAATATTCAATAAAATGAAAGCACTTATATTGAATGCATCATTTCACCATTACACATCCAAAAATCAATTGAAAGATTATGTAAGGTTTACAATTAGGATGTAATATGTAGCTTCATCTCCATCAGGTATGTAAAGAACATGTACATTTACAGTGGTCTGGAGAAAGAACCTTGTGAGAGAATTCACCAAGTTGCAGAACATCACAAACTTGTGCTCAAAATTAGAACAATTCAGCCTCCCTTAGTTTCAACAATTCAATCTCCATTAGTTTCAGTCATTTCGATCTCCTTCCTATATCTAGTAATAATTTGACCTCTTGTCAGATATGTAATAATCATCTCCCCCTCTAGAAATGAGAAATCATGGTCCTTTTATAGAATAAAGGGCAAAAATAGATACATTTGATCCAAAGGTCAGGATCCACTCATAATAATCAATGGTTACGATTGGTAGCACATGATTTCCAGTTGGCAATACAATTGGAAATAGTTGGCAAAAAGAATATTCCAACATCTTTGACAGTTGGCAATCCTTCCAACTGGAAGACAACATATTCGATGGCATCCTCCAGTTCTGGTTCACGCCTTCTTTGTTTATCTACAATTCAATCCACTTTAGCCTTCCTTTCCAAATCTAGCTCCAATTCTATTGATTACATTAAGAGGAGAAAGGCCTGTGATGAATTATAAAATCAATTTGTATTGCCTTCCTTCTTTTACATGTTCTAGGTATTTTAACCTGCAATTACAAACATACATATTTTAGTTATTTGCATTAGACAATCCTACAAGAATTTATGCATATCATTAAGTGTGAAAGGATGCCTAGACATGGATATCAGGATATATAAAATGTCCATATAGACAATGTAAAGAAACAACTTGCACAATATCTGAATATAATAGTAAATATGCTGCAAATACTTGATAATAATATGCCACTTCGAGGGGGCAACCTCCAAAACCACTTCGAGGGGGATACCTCCAATAGTCTTCAATGAGAACACAATACTGAATATATGATGAAATAAGACTCACTACCTCCTATATATACCTATTTATGCCTAGGATATCACCTAGGCCGACTTAGATGGGCCTATATAAGCCTTAGGCCGACCTAAACAACTAAATAACAATAAACTAATGATAATATGACTTAATTAAGAGTTAAGATAGCCACAAGCCGACTATTCATAACCCTATACACACTATAGGATTAAGGGTGTAGCATGCCCCCCCTCTTCAAAGAAGCATTGTCCTCAATGCTAACCAAATGTGGATGCTTTTGAATGAATTCCTCATTCTCCCATGTAGCTTCCTCCACTGGAGAGTTTTTCCATTTAATTAGATATTCTATGATTTCCCTTGTCCTCAGCTTCTTGGTGCGTGTTTGAATAATTCTCTCAGGATCCACAACTATTCTTCCCTCTTCATCAAGCTCAGGTAACTTAGTCTGTGCTACCACTTTATTCCACTTGTAATGAAACAACTTGCACAATATCTGAATATAATAGTAAATATGCTGCAAATACTTGATAATAATATGCCACTTCGAGGGGGCAACCTCCTAATCCACTTCGAGGGGGATACCTCCAATATTCTTCAATAAGAACACAACACACAATATGATGATCTAATAAGACTCACTACCCCTATATATACCTATTTATGCCTAGGATATCACCCAGGCCGACTTAGATAGCCCTATAGAAGCCTTAGGCCGACCTAAACAACTAAATAACAATATAATAATGATAATATGACTTAATTAAGAGTTAAGATAGCCACAAGCCGACTATTCATAACCATATACACTATAGAAGTAAGGGCATAACATGCCCCCCACCTTTACAAAAGCATTGTCCTCAACGCTGATCAATTGTGGTAGTTTCTTCATATAATCTTCATCTTCCCATGTGGCAACTTCAACTAGAAGATATTTCCTTGATGTCCTCAGCTTATTCAGGTGTGTTTGGAAAATTAACTTCAGCTCCAAGATGTGTCTTCCCTTTGCATCTAGCTCTTGATGGTGATGAATGTGTTCTTCCTTTACTTGAACCTTTTGATGTGCCATAGAGGAAAAGGTGAGGAATAGTACATGGTACCCTTGCATTGGTTGAATAGCTTGACTAGGAAGTTCTTCTTCTTTCACTTCTTCCTCTTCATTGCCTTTTCCTTCTTCTTCTTCTTCTTCTTCTTCTTCCACTTCTTCTTCTTCTTCTTCTTCTTCTTCTTCTTCTTCATCTGCTTCTTCTTCTGGTTCTTCTTCTTTTTCTTCTTCTTCTGGTTCTTCTTCTTCTTTGTCTTCTTCTTCTTCTTCTTCTTCTTCTTCTTCTTCTTCTTCTTCTGGTTCTTCTTCTTTTTCTTCTTCTTTTGCTTCTTCTTCTGGTTCTTCTTCTTCTTTGTCTGCTGCTTCTTCTTCTTCTGTTTCGTGGTGTTGTGACTGCTTATGTTTGGAAAGTATCTCCAAAATTTTCTCAATATCACATGACTTCACCAACCCTTTCATAAGTTCAAGTATATTTTCATATTCTTTTTGATCAACATCCTCATTTTCCACCTCCTCCTTGCCTAGAGTTTTTCCCGGTGTGGTAACATTCTTGTTGCCTCTTGTTGCAGGCCCCGTCATGATGGAAACCAATATTTTTGAAATAAATCACACAAATGAAATGTAAATTTTCTAAAATTTTTACTGTAACTTACTAAGGCCAAGATACCACTTACCCAGAAACAAATCCAAAAAATTAGCAAATTTGCTACCTTGAGAGTGAATTTGTTGGAAACCCTAATTTTGCAATAACTCGCTTATTTTTGCTTCAATTCCTTTGCAATCTGGATTGTATCTTCTTTAATATGGTCTTCAAAAACCCTTTAAAAATATTTTAAAAATTTGTTAAAATCTGAAAGTTATGCTCTTCCCAAAGTCGCCTCCAATGTTGAGAAAAAATCTTGCCTCTACGGTGCCAAGATCATGCTCTGATACCACTTGTAAAGAAACAACTTGCACAATATCTGAATATAATAGTAAATATGCTGCAAATACTTGATAATAATATGCCACTTCGAGGGGGCAACCTCCAAAACCACTTCGAGGGGGATACCTCCAATAGTCTTCAATGAGAACACAATACTGAATATATGATGAAATAAGACTCACTACCTCCTATATATACCTATTTATGCCTAGGATATCACCTAGGCCGACTTAGATGGGCCTATATAAGCCTTAGGCCGACCTAAACAACTAAATAACAATAAACTAATGATAATATGACTTAATTAAGAGTTAAGATAGCCACAAGCCGACTATTCATAACCCTATACACACTATAGGATTAAGGGCATAGCAGACAATATGTGCATGGATATGGATATCCAGATATGAATATAAGGATATTCAGGATATGGATATCAAGGATACATGACATGTCCATCTGGACATATGCACAGGTGGACCATGGATGTCTAGATAAAAAAAATGCCCACTTGAAGAATTTACCCTTTAATTCTACCTTTACCCGCAAACTTGCCATTTTGCCCCTTTATCAACAAAAATATGCTTTCTTGAACTATGGCTATAAGTCCCTTTGACCATTGAATTTTAACCTATTAACATCATTGCCCTTTATCAGTGAAATTTAAATTTTATGAACTTTCACCTTTTCTATCGCTCAGTCAGCGATTTTAAGTTTTTCAGAACTTAACCTTATTGCTTGCTTATCAGAAAAAGTTCCCATTTATTAACTTTGCCTCTTTGCCTTTTATCCTTCTTTATTGGCAAAAGTTTGATATTCAGAACCTTGCCCATTTGTCGACGATTTTGCAATACTCTGAACTTTGCTTTACCTAATAGTTTATTGGCAAAAATTAGGTTTTAGGAACTATGTTTTATCTTATCAGCAAAAGTTCACTAGAATGAACTTTGCCATTTTAACTGTTTATCAGCAAATCAGCTCCAATTGGAATCTTGAAACTAGCTCGAAAAACTTAAGTTCTCCCGATCAAGATTTTTCCGATAAGGCTTTTGCCTTAGTAAAATTCTATCATTTGATTGAATACTCTTTTAATGGCAAAACTACGAGAATCTAAACCAAACTGACTTGGCCCTTTTATCGGCAAAAGTAAACAATCTCAAACCTTGGCTTACTTAGGTTTGTTGGTGAATCTAAGCTTTTTGGAACTTTGCCCTTTTATCAACAAAAGTTCACCAGAATGAAATTTACGTTCCTTGGTTATCGATGAAAGTTTGAATTTTATGAATTGTGCCTTTCCTCTTGAAAAAAGCTCATCTTTGCCTTGTTATCGGCAAATCAAGAATTCGACAAACTTTGAAATTGAGTTCAAAAATCCTAGGTTCCTCCGATGGGAATTTTCCCAATAAGGCTTTTGCCTTAATAAAAAAAATTTAACATTTTGCCTTTCAAAAGCTCCTATCAAAAAAGTTGGGAATATTCAAACCAAGGAAGCTTAAGTTCTTCTTCCTTTTCATACTTATTCGGGGAATCGGAGAATATTTGAACCCGTGAACCATTTGAAAAAATAAACCAAGTCTTTTCCCTTATTGGTAACATGGGAACATACAAACCAAAGGACTTAGAAGATTTTACTCTCCTTTATTAGTAAATCGAACAATCGGCTAACTACCGAACCCGCTAACCAACAAAATATGCTAAGTTCTTTTCTAGGAGATTTTCCTGATAACACTAGACTTGACCATTTTGACCAAGGCAAACACACAACTTTGACCAAACTTTGACCAAGCACAACTTATTTATTTGGAGGAATTTTAACACGGTTCAAAAGGCAAAGTTGCTCAAAATTTGATTCTCTATCCAATGGTGACATCTATTAGGAAAATTACTAAACTTGACCTTTTACTATGGAACATGACCTAACATTTTACCATACCACCCAAAGCGAGAAAACACACAAGCAAAGCAAAAAGTTGGGTCCCTGTTTTGCTAGGGTAAAATGGGGTGTATTGTGAAACCTCACAACAACTTGCCACCAAAGAAAGCAACCAAATTTCAACTTAATTTAGGAAAGAAAGGCAAACCTAAACATAAAATTCCAACCTTCACTATTCATGGATATCTAGATTAGTTCAAAAGAAATTATGTTCATCAATAAAACTAGATTATGAGAAGGAATGCAAGTGTGTGCTTTGATTCATTTCCTTCCTACTGGATAAGTTGAAAAATAGTAATTAGCATTAAGCTACATAGTTTGATTTAACCCTCTAAGCCAAAACCTGGATAGAGCCTTGCTGCCAGTCGGGCATCCATAACCCCGGCAAGGTTATCGTCTATAATTCCCCTAGATAGGGCCCCACTGCCAATTAGGCGTCCATAGCCCCGGTAGGGTTATCTAGATGTCCTTTAAGAGAATAAATTCTCTTTCTGTTGATTTTCAACAATTTTCATACAAGATATATCTTTTTAGCTCATTACGTGCACAGTAATGGGATTTGTTGCTGGGCTAGGAATTGCAGTGATAGCAAAGGCAAACCTTTAGATTTTTCACTTAATGCAAACACTAATGTTTTCAACCAGTCCTAGGAATTTTAAGATGTGTTCATTTGATGATTCCCTTGATAAACTTTGTTTAGATTTATTAAAAATGATTTCATAGAATAGATCAAAATAACCATAACCTGGAAGGTCACAACCTATGCAAAGATTTGGAGTTATGTCCTAAATTTCAGAAATTATGTAGCTCTCTAAAGTAGAAGGTGCCCAGCATCATGCCTAACCAAAATAGGAACTCAACAACCAAACAACAACACAACCAAGCCAAAACACCCAAAACCAACAAAACCACTATACAAACAACTATACATATATACAAAATTCTGACCTTACCTGAATGAGGCTTGAAAATAATGTTTAAGGAACTATCCATTGACGGGCAATGGAACATCTTCCCCTGTTAAGGTTTTCAACCTGCAGGTGTTGTCTCCTAATATATCTACTATTTGAAAGGGACCAATCCATAATTTATCGAATTTTCCATGATCTCCTTTCTTCTCATGGGCTTTATCCCAAGATAAGATGAGATTAGATATCCTAAATGCTTTGATTTTAGCTCTTTTGTTAGACCAATGTTTGACAATAGCCTGGTGTTTAGAGAAGTGATCAATTGCTTGATCCCTCTTCTCTTCTAAATGTAACAATTGCAATAAATGAACTTCCATTTTATCCTCCAATCCTAGATATTCCTAAGCAAATTGTAGGGTGGAGATTTTCAAATTAACTGGCAAAATTGGATCCACCCCATAAACTAGCTAATAGGGAGAATTCCCTAATGCTGACTTAACTCTAGTTCTATCCACCCACAAAGTGTATTTCAACAACGTATTCCATTCCCTAAGATTCTTTTCTACCAATTTCTTAATGATGTTCAATAGATTTTTATTCGTAGGCTTTGCTAAACCATTCCCTTGAGGGTAATAATTGGATAAAAATTTTAGTGTTATCCCATGTTCAAAGGCCCAACTACAAAATTTTAATGATGCAAATGTTGGACCATTATCATATATTAATGCATAAGGGATTCCAAACCTGGTAATAATATTATTTTCAAGGAATTTGATCACCTCATTAGTTGTACACGTCTTGCTACTGATCACTTTCGTCCACCTGGTATAGTAGTTAGTAACTGTCAAAACGTACCTATGTCCAATAGATGATGGAGGATTGATGGTTCCAATGAAATCCATGCCCCATTGTGCAAATGGGTGCATCTCCATTAATGGTTGCAAGGGTTGATCTGCATACCTTTCTCTATTTGTAGTTGTCTGGCATATATGGCAGTATTTGATATGCTCAGTTATATCTTTAAAAATTGTTGGCCAATAATACCCAACTCTAAGGATTGCATGAGTTGTGGCTAAATGAGAGCCATGAGCAGTACCAAACTTGTCATGTAATTCATGCATAACCTTGACTGCTTCTTGCTTATCTAGACACCTAAGGTATATCCCCTCATGGTTCTTCCTGAATAAAACTCCCCCTTTTAACATATAATTTTGAGTTTTAATCCTCAAGGCTCATCTCTAGGATGATTTCATTAATGTTGGGCATCTACCTGTGATTAAAACATGCCTGATGTCTATGTACTAGTCATCTTGGTGACTCAAATTGACTATATACTATTGACTAATTAGATTGGGATCTACTTCAGCCATCATCTGGATGAGAGCCTGTCCTCTAACTAATTTCATGGGCACAATTTCCATGTCATATTCCTACAGAATTGTGATCCATTTAGCTCTCTTTTCCCCAGGTTCACTCTGCATTAACAACATTTTGACTGCTGAATCTGGTACTATAGCAATTACCTTGCTCCTCAGGATATAATGTCTAAACTTTTTGGTAGCTCTAACCAAAGCAAAAGTTTGCCTTTCTACATCCAAATATTTTAACTCAGCATCCTTGAATGGACTACTCATGAATGTGATGGGTTTCTCCTCTTTCCCTTCATTCCTTTGTGTCAACACAACAACGCTTGTATGGCTGGAAGCAAATGAATATATATAAAAAGCTCTGGTATAATCGGGACTATTCAACACTGGAGCACCTGTGATAGCTTTCTTAATTTCTTCAAATGTTGCTTTAGCTTATAGTGTTCACTCTATTTGGGCATATTTTTTTGACATGGCATTTAGTGGTCTTACTATCTCAGCAAAACCTATTATAAATTTCCAAACAAAATTGATCTTGCCAAAATATGACTTCAGTTCTTTCTTGCTCCTAGGAAATTGAAGCTTCATGATGGACTTGACCCGATCTGGATCAATAGTTATTCCATTTTCAGACACTAAGTGTCCTAACAATTTACCCATAGTAACACCAAAGATGCATTTCTTTGGGTTCAGTGAGATTCCATATTGTTTACACCTATGTAATACTCTTCTTAGGTCCCCAATGTGATCATTTCTGTCTTTAGAAAATATAGTCAAATCATCCATATATATAATAATTCGTTGACCTACCAAACCTCAAAAATCTATATCCATTGCACATTGAAATGTCACACCTGTGTTTATCAGATCGAATGGCATTCTTCTGTAAGCAAAAATTCCCCATTTTGATGTGAATGCAGTCTTCAATCTGTCTATTTTATGCACCCTAACTTGGTTATACCCCAAAAAACCATCCAAAAAGGACATCATCTGGGCTCCATTTACCATCTGTAATACTTCATCTAGAGAAGGTAAAGGGTGATTATCTTTTTCAGATGCCCTGTTCAGATTCCTAAAATCAACACAGTTTGATGTCACCATTCTTTTTACGCACTAGCACTAAGTTGGCTACCCAAGTGGAGTGTTTGACAGGAAAATTATTTGAGCAACTAGCAATTTCCTGATTTCTTCAAATATGAGAGGCTCCAGTACTGCATTCACTAGTCTCTGCTTTTGCCTGAATGACTTTGCATCAAGTTTCAATGAAATAGTATGAGTCATGATTGAAGTATCATATATTTTTAGTTCATCATATGTCCATGCTATCACATGGATGTCATCCTTTAGAGCTTGAGTTATCCCTTCACTTTCTTCAGGAGTGCATACTTTGTCAATCAAAACATTTTTGATTTCTGAATTTTCACCTATGTTTATAGGTTCATAATCTCCCCCATCTACTTTGGGAAGGTCCTTCTGCTTGACTACACCATCCATATCAAATAACCTTTCCAGCTCTATCATTCCTTTTGGAATCTTATTATATTGTAAGTTGTTAATGTCCTCTGCATCCCAACTTGGAACATCTCTGTTGTGTTCATCTATTACCTGAGCCTCAAAAATATCTCTATTGGAAATGAAATCTAGGATGTACTGATCATCCTCAAATACTTGTAAATTGGTGATATTATTTGGGATTGACGGTGTTGATACCAGTTTAACTAAAAATCTTTTCATCCCATATACAGTTAGAGGTTCCAACATACTAGCAGTTGTAGCCAGAGCATCTACTCAGTGATTGAACTTCCTTGGGACATGAGTGATATTGAAAGCATCAAAGCTTTCGATCAAATCCCAGACTCTGTGCCTATAACTACACAATCATTTGTAGTTGCAAGAATATATGTTCCTTACTTGTTTAACTACCAGTTCTGGATCTCCAAAGACATGGAGTTTAATCTTCTTCTTCAAGGTGAATAACAAGCCATGAATTAAAGCTTCATATTCTTCTATATTATTGGTGCAATGAAACTGTAAGCTGTAGACAACTAAAAATGATTTTCCCTATGGATTTATAAGATCAATTCCTACTCCAGCTCCCTATTTAGACTTAGATCCATCAAATCTAAGCATCCAAGTTTTGTTGTCTGGAGGAACTTTATCCTAACCCTTTTTCCTCTTGGCTCTAGCTGCACTTCCTCCTGCAATCCATTTTAGAACTTTTGACTTTTTAAAATTAGGTGAATTTTGTAAATTAGGTGAATTCTCTAGAAGTTGCGACTCTTCAAAATTATGCGACTCTGGTAGATCAACCGACCCAAGCTTAGACATCTTTTCCAGACCTGACGATCCCTATTTTAGATTGGGTGACTTCTATTGACTAGGAATTTTCTTCAGATTAGATAGCCTTTGTTCCTTAAGATTCAGCGACCCTCGCAGCTTGAGCGATTCCTCAAATTAAATTGGCTCCTCAAATTTAGACAATTCCTCTGTAGCAGCATCATCAAGACATTCAAGTGTTTGACTATCAGGGAGACACACATCTGTATGCCTTGCATATTTGGCAGCGTCTATGTCTGGGTTTGTAATTTGTTGTATCATACCGTCCATTGAGGAAGGACGAACCATTTCTGACTCAACTCTTTTTATTTCATGATCCTGAGTAGTCATCTCATGGCCTACCTCTCCAACTGGAAAATCTACCATTTCCTAAATTTCCTTTTGTAAGTTTACCTTACTTCCTAAATATAGGCATTCTTTTCTACTTACTAGCTCTAAACAAAATGCACAAGTTATTTCTAAGTTTGGAGTTTCATGTAACCGGCACTATCCTTTCAACAAAGTTTGTCTGGGAGGAATTCCTTGCAATTGACATCGTTAGATTTCCTTGGACAAAAATTCCTCAAATACAGTTAACCTGCTTCCCGTATCTTCATCTGATAATTCATAATTAGACTCAATTAAACAATTCATCTTTGGAATGGTTACCTTTACTTCACTACATTGTAGTCTGTCGCTGCACATCATGACTTCTTCCACCGTGGCCTCTGGAATCTTGATTCTGTAAACACCTGGCTTTATATTGATATACAATACTTCGTTGTTCTGGTGATATTCTGTAATCATATGCCTCATTCTTAGTGTTGGTGATTTTCCCAAACTGGATGCTTGTTCCCAGTTATCCCTACAAAGTAGCCATCATTGATCAACAGGATTCCCGGGCCAGGGGCCAACAGTATAGGAGATAGACTCTATAAATATCACCTCTTCTTCTTTAGGCTCTGCAGAACCAAGGGGGTATTCCCTACTCAACATCTATGACATAGGCACTTGAACTTACTTGGATGTTGATACAAAATAGATAAATCCTCTTTTATGCAAACCAAAACTGTGGAATAAGTGCAAAGGGGCTAGCTTTGGGCCTATATTCAGTTGTGAGACAGAGGATTTTGGTCCTAAAACTACCTCTAAAGTCCTAATGGTTTGATTTAAAGTTTAAGTTTGATTTTATGTTTGGATGCAAAACTGAGACTTTGGGTTGCAACCCCAATACAAGATAGGATCGGTGCCTATCCAGGGCTCGGAGTCAATAGACATACACATGTGAATGGCCAGCATGAACATATACCAAAGACTGGATATCAAGGGGATTTTTAGTATCTGCCTTACAGATACTTCCCAAAAATTAGGTAATTAATCATTCATGCTTAATGGTATCCCTACTGCAACACATTTTCTCAATGATTAACCTAAAACATTTAATTTGTTCCTTGAACAAAAGTAGGAGATTAAACATTCAATATAGAGAAGCTATATTCCTAAACCTTAACAACCCTCAGTTATCTTCATTCAAAAGAAAATATGCCCACAACTTGGAGACAAATGATTAAACACATGCACAGAGCATTTCTCATATAAAACAGCATGAAACTAGTGAATTCATGCATGAAACATACAACATGAGACTCATAAACTCACAAGACATCAAGAACAGGGCCACCAATAAAGTTGTATTGTGTCACAGCACCAAAATTTGTCCAGTTTTTCAACAACACTGAGTAACACAGTTTGGCCTTTATACCAAGACCGTGTACCCAACAAAAATTAATTACAATGCTGCATGAGGAATGGCGCTTAGAAATATTCAATGCTGTGGAGAGACAAAGAGGAATGAGCAGGTGGACTCGAGATCCACACAACCGCTCAAGGACTTTCATCTTCAATTGGGTGGTTGACCTGTCCTTTCCGTCGTCCATCCTTTGCAAATCTGCCATTAATGCCACAGCTACCTACAGCCTCTCTTTGAAATGCAACAGCGGATGCATATGTTGTTTTCCCACTCAAAAATGATTGCAAATACACAGGAAAACACCTTTGCTGCAGGTTCAAAACATGGCCGTTGATCATGATTCCATCGCTGAGATCCACGGCGCTAAAAGCTGCAAAAAGCTAAGAGCCAATGATTACATGCCACGTAGACACCCCATACTTCTATCGTTGACCTTTCCTTTTCCTATTTTGCCCTTTTCACCTTATATATGCATGCTCAAATGCATATACAAGTGCCACTGTTCACCCTTCAAAACCCTTTGTATATGCAAGAGCAAATGCATATACAACCTTTCAACATACAGGGCAGACGTCAGATGTTATAAAACAAATTAGAATTCAGTTCGGGTCCAGCTTGTACCTTATCCTTTGCATTTCTCATATGTATATTTTGTTTGTATGCTAAATATACAAACACAAACATACAAGCAGAGAATCTTTTGAGAATATTTGATATACATTCTCCCTTTGTATGTTGAACATGTACAAACCTATTTGTATAAACCTGCGGCGGGCCCCACCAATTATACCTTTTCAATGTATAAACTCAATGTATGTCGAACATACATTCATTCCTTCCCGCATATACTTGCAGACCCGACCCACATTTTAGTCTTGTTTTGAACCCTTTTTTGAAATCCACAATGTATATTTAGCGTTGTATGTCGAACATACAACAAAACAACATATAACTCACTTGCTCGATACAACGGTGGCATCTTCAAGGAATCTTCAATGTATATTCTGCCATTGCACATTTTTCACTTGTATATAGCCTTTGTATGTTAGAACATACAACAAAACATGTACAAGAAAAACCTGATATACATGCAGAGAATATTCCAAGAATCTTGCGGAGGATTCCCCTAATGTACATGCATCCTTTTGAACCTGATATGCATTTGGAAATGCATACAACTATAGAATATTCCTGGGGAATCTATAATAGATTCTCCCTTGTATATGCAACTCGATATGCATTTGGAAATGCATATAACTTAGTTTTTTCACCACTTTTGGAAACCGATTGAGATTTTGCAAGCCTGCCAACATACATTTACACTTGCATATACAAACATTCAATATTTTCTCATGTGTGACAGGAAAAAGTGGTAAAACACCACACATAGGTCAAGGAACAATTCAAACTAAGGCACTAGGGGTTTGAAGGAATAAACACAGGAACCTGCAAACTAAATTTCAGAACCCTAATCCTAGGTGAACACCACCAGTGGCTCTGACTGGGGACATGCAGACGCAAGACTGCAGCGAGAACCAAACTACTCCGGGGCAGACCAAACAAAACACAAAACTCAAAACACGACCGACTATACAAGGCATGTACAAACATTTACACTTAGTTTATAGTGTGCACAAAAGGCATTCATCTATGAGAAAAAAGCTTTAAGGAACTGACCGTGCATAGGTAATTCCAGTAGTTCACCACTTAGGGCCTGGAGAAAATAAGAGTCCTCTCCATGAGTGTTGCAAATTTGGTACAGGCCCATCCATAAGGGCTCAAACTTACCATGTTTGCCCTTATCCTGGCTCCTTGCATTCCATACAAGGACTATATCACCTATCTGAAACTTTCTTTCTGTAGCCCTTTTATCAAACAAATATTTTACCTTTTGTTGTCTCTTGATATTTGTTTCCTGTGCCTCCCTTCTCATTTCATCTAGTGCAACCAGCTAATTTATTCTTCTAGTCATTGAGTCCTCAATCTCCTCCTCATTTTCCTGTATGAATTTATAAACTGGTAGGAGGTTGTTCACAGGCAACTTAGCTGCTGCACCATACACTAATTCAAAAGATAATCTTCCAGTTGCTTTCTTCACTATTACTCTGTCAGCCCATAATGCCATTTTCAACTTTGAATCCCAAGCCCTTTTATTTTTGTCTACCATCCTTTTAACAATTTTCATGAGGCTTTTGTTGCTTGACTTTACTTGACCATTTCCATGTGGATGATATGGTGATGCATGTAACAAATTTATTCCATAGTTGCTGCAAAAATCAATAAATTCACCAGACCTGAAGCACATTGCATTATCTGTGACCAATTTGGCTAGAACTCCAAATCTGATAATAATATTTTCTAGAATAAAATCCATCACCACTTTGCTTATAGCCTTTTTGGTTGGAATGGCCTCAATCCATTTAGTGAAGTAATCAGTAGCAACCAAAATCCAACTGTGTCCTCCACTTGATTTTTCTAAAATTTCCCCTATAAAATCAATTCCCAATTGCTGAAATGGAGCTTCTACAGTTATAGTCCTAAGGGGCAATGCACCTTCATATTTTAGCTTTCCTGAAAACCTCTGGCAAGGATCACATTTTCTTACCATTCTTCATGCATCTGAGAAGAGAGTTGGCCACCAGTAGCCTGCTCTGAGAATTTTGTGGGCTATTGTATGGGCAGCATAGTGTCCACCACACACTCCATTGTGCATCTCATTTAAAATATCCTTAGCTTGATTTTCACTCACAGATCTGAGTAATACACCATCAAGATTTTTCCAATATAGCTCTCCTTGAACAATGATGTATTTAACAGCATGCAGCTTCAAGGTCCTCTTTTGATTATCACTGAGATGAGAAGGACAATTCAAATTCTGCAAATAATATAGTATGTCCTTATACCATTCAGATTCTGACATATTTACAACTTCATTATGCACTACATTCACTTGGCATGCCTCTAGATTTGACTGTGTCATTAGTCTTGCTAAACCTTGTCCTCTTACCAATTTTGTGATCTGTATTTCAATATTGAAATCTTGCACTTTATTTATCCATCTGCATCTCTTTCCAGTTACCTCCTGCTGAGTAAAGATATCCTTGACTACTGCATGGGGCACATATGTAACTATCTGAGAGCCTACCAAATATGGCCTGAAGCTCTTGACTACTCTAACAAGTGCATATGCTTGTTTCTCCATGATGTCATACTTTAATTCAGCAGCCTGCAATGACCTGCTAAAGAAAGCTATAGGTTGTTCAAAACCTTCTGCATTTTTCTGTAATAAACATGCAGCAACAATATGGAAAGAAGCAAATGAGAATAGCTGAAATGGCTTAGAAAAATTAGGAGATTTTAACACTGAGGCCATCTTTATGGCCTCTTTTATGTTCTGAAATGATTTAGTTGCTTCATCTTCCCATTTGACAACTGCACCTTTTTTCAACATCTTGGAGCTATCTTTTGTGGTCTCTACAAAATTAGGAACAAATCTCCTAACAAAATTAATTTGTCTAAAGAAGGACTGAAGACCTTTCACTGATTTAGGGATCTGGATTTTGTTAATTGCAACCACTCTTTCAGGATCAATCCTGACTCCATCCTTGGAAACAATGTGCCCAAGCAATTTTCCTTCCACTACCCCAAAAGCACATTTCTTTGGGTTAAGTGAGATGCCATATTCTAATGCTCTAATAAAGATTTGTTCTAAGTGCATGCAGTGCTGCTCTTCCTTTTTTGAATAAGCTGTCAAATCATCCTAATACACAGCTAAGATTGAGTCAATTAATCCTGCAAAAGCAACATCCATAGCCCTTTGAAATGTGGCACCTGCATTTGTCAGTCCAAATGGCATTCTCACATATACATAGGTTCCCCATGGAGTGGTGAAGGAAGTTTTGAACTGTTTTGACTTTTTTACTTTTACTTGATTGTATCCCAAAAATCCATCCATCATGGACAAAAGCTCGTAGCCAGTCACCTTTTGCAACATGGCTTCCATGTTTGGCAATGGATAATTGTCCTTCAAAGAAGATACATTCAGATTTCTAAAGTCCACACAAAGTCTGATGTCACCATTCTTCTTTCTAACTGGGACAAGGTTAGACACCCAAGTTGAGTGTCTGATGGGCATGATTATTCCAGCCTCCCTAAGCTTCATAAGCTCTTCCTGCATTTTTGGAGCTAGGGTTGGGTTAATTGGTCTTTGTTTTTATCTAAATGGTTTAGCTTCAGGCTTCAAAGGGATTTCATGCTGGAATAAATCCTCTCTATAAGCTTTCAGGTCCTCATATGACCAGGCAAAAACATGCTTATATTTTTTTAGTAGTGCAATCAGCATAGTCCTGATATGTGGTTTGAGCTGTTTGCCAATGTATACCTTCTTGGGGGCATGAGATGTCCCCAAATTCATCTCTTCTAAATCATTCTTGTTTGTTGGAGATACCTTTGTGACAAATTGGTCCCTATTGTCAAAAGCTCTCTCTAAAGCAACCAGCCCTCTAGGGATCTTATTTGTCTTGAGTTGAATTATTTCCTTCCCTAAGAGGGTTTCTTTTCCATCTACAACCTCTACAAAGTTCTAAAAATCCATTTCTTAGTTCTCATATTCATCAATGCAATGTAGAAATCTCAGTAAATCCTTATCATCGTCAAACACTTGCCAGCTGCATACATTATCTGGCATTGCAGGTCTAGGTTTAACCTCAACATTTGTAACATCTGTCAGAGTAACATCATTTGGCCTTATAGCTACATTAGCTAAAAAATCAACCTTGACATTTTTTGATCTCTCAATCCAGTTTATTGAAAAAGCATCAAACAATTCAATTGTATCCCAAACAGCATGCTTATACTATTTTAATTTCTTATTTTTTGATGCATACTTATCTATGACTTGGGAAACAACTAACTCTAAATCCCCAAATACTTTGAGCAACTTGATCCCATGCTTCAAAGCAACATTCAATCCTAATAACAGAGCTTCATACTCTGCAATATTATTTGTACAGGCAAACTTCAACAAGAAAGAGAATTTTAGAAGCTTACCAGCTAGAGACAGAAATACAATGCCAGCACCAGAGCCTTCCTTGGAACAAGCTCCATCAAACTACATGGTCCAAAGACCCTGTTGGTCAAGCTCTTAAATGCATATATCTCCCTCTTTACTCCCTTTATCATCTAAAACAACCCTGAAATTGTCGCAGTTAGTGTCCACAAAATATATATGCTCCTCTGACTCCTGGTCCTCAACTATTTTTGATGATCTTTCTTCTCTAATTAGTTTGACATCCTTCCCATTCATTGGAATCATAGCATATGACAAGTCTAATTGCATACTCCCACCAATCAATGCTGCCCATCTTCTTGACAATAACATGCCATATTGTGGCTTGATATCAATAACTGTTATGTTCATTTTGTAAGTTTTTTCTGGATATGCTGCTAGTCTGAAATCTACATCTTTCATAATTCCAATAATAGGCACTTCTCTATCATCCATGGCATAGCATTTCCCACATGCCTTATCTATCTTTAACCCAGCTAGCTGCATAATGGCCAAAGGCATGATATTTGTTGATGTTCCTGAGTCAAGCATACAATTCTTAATCATTTTTCCATTTATGACAAGGGAGACATAAAATGGTTCCACCTGTGAAGGGCATTTTGTCATGGTCATCCCTAGATATACCTCTGGAATCTCATCCTCTTCAATACATAAGGCTTGTTTCTTACCCTGAGTTTCATCATTTTGATTAGCTTGACAAGGTACTCCAGAAATCAAAGACATTGCTTTATTTCTAAATTCTTCAACTTTCATCAGCTCCATTAATGGGACAGAGACCTTTATCTGGGACAAGACTTGAGTTATGTCAAATGGGGCATAATTTTGTATGACAATTATAGCCTGATCCGCAGTTTTATTTTTATCCTGAGATGAGCCAGCTTTTATTTTTGTGGCTCCATGACTATCATTTTTTATCTGAAGATTTTTTGTTTTGATCCTCAACCTGGGGGATTCTATTTTCTGGTCATTGAGAATCGTGACCTATTTTTTGCTTAGAATTTTGCTTATTATTGTTCCATTGTTTCTTTTGTGGTTCAGTCCCTTTGTGATTGTGCATTGGTTGGTTCACAAAAGTATTCTCTGGTTGGTGTGAGTTGCTTGCCTGAGTTTTACCCCTGAGATTGTAATTGCTTTTGACCTGAGCCATTGCTGTAGCTTTGAAGGCTCTAATCTCTTCATCAGATGGTCTCCTCAAATTATTCAAAAAAATGTGTGAGTCCTGAGCATAAGCATAATTATTTTCGTCATCTTCGTCACAGGGAAACTACTGGCAAATCTGAATCTCATAATTTGCATATGCATTAGCATCCTGAGAGAGATACTCTCTATTTGTAGGCAGCATATTGACATTGTTGTCCTCCATGCAATGTGGTTCATTGCATTCATCGCAGGCAACAACATTGTTATATAGAGACTAAGTAATCATATACTGTGACTGTGAGTGAGGCATCTGGCATATTATGCACCATGGGGTGTCATTAACAATATTAATAGCCTTCTTCAAAGGATCAGGTGTTTCCTTGACATTTTGAGTCCTTGAATTTGTGTTACTGTTTGGAATAATGGGTTTACCATTATGCCAATTGGTATTATATGGCATATCATGTAATGACAGTCTTCTTTCTTGCCTTTGGTAAACCTGTCTGTCAGGACCTATCCCCTTTTCATTTTCAGCCATCCTATAGCTCAAGTCCTTGACAATAGTTATCAATTTATCTAGTTTATCCTCTGAAGTAGATGCATTGCCTTGAACACTTTGAGACTTAGTTTTTGGATTTTGCAAAATTTTTACATCATCTCTTCTATTTGTCTTACCAAACACTTTTCTATTATTTTCAATATTTATTACAATTTTAAAAGCGTCTCTGAGGCTGTGAGGACCCTTATCCCTTAACCCATAAGTTGTTTTAGCATCAAAAGCGTTTATGTATAACACTATGCACATAGGTTCATTAGGCTTCAGGTGATGTGGCAATTTGTTCAACACCTTTGTGAATCTGGCATTGAAATCAACAACCTATTCATTTGATCCTTTGGTAATGCCAGTAAATTCATTAATGAAAAAACTAGGATCAGTTTTGTCACCATATTTTCTTTGAATATTCTCTTGAAGTCCTCCCATAATGAAACACTCCTGTCAGGCAGACCCTTGTACCATTCTCTGGCTTCATCAACTAAGGATTGCATAAATAACTTCATAAAAACATCTGCATGCTCAACCTCAAAGTTGTCCATGATATTCTGAAAAACTTTTAGATGGTCTTCTCCTGACACAGTACTGTTTCCTAAAAATTTAGGCACTTGCAGCCTCACATGTTTGTCAATAGGATTGGGGTAACCAGGAACGCCATCAAAAACAAGCTGTCTGAATCTGTCCAGCTGCATCAGCTGTCTACCAAACTAATTTACATTGGCATTTATGTTTACATTCTGATCTCTTACATTATTTAACAGTACTCTAGCATTATTTGCATTCTGTCTTTGATCATTATGCTGATCCTGGACTTCATTTCTTTGTTGATTTCTCTGTATATTTGCATTTTCAAGGGTAGGAATTGAATCATTCTGAGCAACTCTCAAAGCTTGCACTTTCTGTCTCATATCATCTCTGATTTTTACTGACTACAAATATTCTAATTCTGCCCTTAAGCTCTCAATTTCTTTAGCTAATTCCTCCTCTCTGGGCATAGAAGAAGATGGTTTCATTATATTCTGATCATCATTATCATCTCTTGGGGATTCAGCTTCTTCAAATCTATCAGGGGAATCATGGAAAGGGCGTTCTTGAAACACCTTCGATCTCATTCTTAATCCACTACCCTGTTGTCTTTCATATACATTCTGGATTTTAGCCTCAGTGTTTGAAAAATAAGGTATTGTCCGCTCTGAAGATCCAGGATTGTCCTGAATATTATCATTACTTCTGGGAGAACCCTCTTGACTGGCTTGAACAATCCCCTTTTTCCTATACATCATTTTTCTGGGTAATTCTTCAGACAGAGAATTACGCAGGGATCTTCTCCCTAGCATATAACTTTTTACTTTACCGATTGGGAGATTGGTTCAGAGTCGCCACCTACAACTAGGAATTGTTTTCTTTAAGATTTCAGGGTTCCTTCACAAAGTCCCCAGTAGAGTTGCCAAATCTATTGGTGACTCGGATGGGCACAAATTCACTAGGGATGAAAAGATAACACTTTCACTTCACCTCCCCAGCAGAGTTGCCAAATCTATTGGTGATTTTCCCAAACTGGATGCTTGTTCCCAGTTATCCCTATAAAGTAGCCATCATTGATCAACAGGATTCCCGAGCCAGGGGCCAACAGTATAGGAGATAGACTCTATAAATATCTCCTCTTCTTCTTTAGGCTCTGCAGAACCAAGGGGGGTATTCCCTACTCAACATCTATGACATAGGCACATGAACTTACTTGGATGTTGATACAAAACAGATAAATCCTCTTTTATGCAGACCAAAACTATGGAATAAGTGCAAAGGGGCTAGCTTTGGGCCTATATTCAGTTGTGAGACAGGATTTTGGTCCTAAAACTACCTCTAAAGTCCTAATGGTTTGATTTAAAGTTTAAGTTTAATTTTATGTTTGGATGTAAAACTAAGACTTTAGGTTGCAACCTCAATACAAGACAGGATCGATGCCTATCCAGGGCTCGGAGTCAATAAACATACACATGTGAATGGCCAGCATGAACATATACCAAAGACTGGATATCAAGGGGATTTTTAGTATCTGCCTTACAGATGCTTCCCAAAAATTAGGTGCTTAATCATTCATGCTTAATGGTATCCCTACTGCAACACATTTTCTCAATGATTAACCTGAAACATTTAATTTGTTCCTTGAACAAAAGTAGGAGATTAAACATTCAATATAGAGAAGCTATATTCCCAAACCTTAACAACCCTCAGTTATCTTGATTCAAAAGAAAATATGCCCACAGCTTGGAGACAAATGATTAAACACATGCACAGAGCATTTCTCATATAAAACAACATGAAACCAGTGAATTCATGCATGAAACATACAACATGAGACTCATAAACTCACAAGACATCAAGAACAGGGCCACCAATAAAGTTGTATTGTGTCATAGCACCAAAATTTGTCCAGTTTTCAACAACAACATTGAGTAACACAGTTTGGCCTTTATACCAAGACCGTGTACCTAGCAAAAATTAATTACAAGGCAAATAAAAAAATCTGCCAGATTCAATGCATGAGGAATGGCACTCAGAAATATTCAATGCTGCAAAGAGACAAAGAGGAATGAGCAGGTGGACTCAGGATCTGCACCGCCGCTCAAGGACTTTCATCTTCAATCAGGTGGTTGACCTGTCCTTTCCGTCGTCCATCCTCTGCAAATCTGCCATTAATGCCATAGCTACTCGCAGCCTCTCTTTGAAATGTAACAGCAGACGCATATGCTATTTTCCCGCTCAAAAATGATTGCAAATACATAGGAAAACACCTTCGCTGCGGGTTCAAAACATGGTCGTCAATCATGATTCCATCGCTGAGATCCACAGCGCTAAAAACTACAGAAAGCCAAGAGCCAATGATTACATGCCACGTAGGCACCCCATACTTCTATCATTGACCTTTCCTTTTCCTATTTTGCCCTTTTCGCCTTGTATATGCATGCTCAAATGCATATACAAGCGCCACTATTCACCCTTCAAAACCCTTTGTATATGCAAGAGCAAATGCATATACAACCTTTCAACATACAGGGTAGACGTCAGATGTTATAAAACAAATTAGAATTCAGTTCGGGTCCAGCTTGTACCTTATCCTTTGCATTTTTCGTATGTATATTTTGTTTGTATGCTGAATATACAAACACAAACATACAAGCAGAGAATCTTTTGAGAATATTTGATATACATTCTCCCTTTGTATGTTGAACATGTACAAACCTGTTTGTATAAACTTGCGGCGGGCCCCACCAATTATGCCTTTTCAATGTATAAATTCAATGTATGTCGGACATACATTCATTCCTTCGCGCATATACTTGTGGACTTGACCCACATTTTAGTCCTGTTTTGAACCCTTTTTTGAAATCCACAATGTATATTTGGCGTTGTATGTCGAACATACAACAAAACAACATACAACTCATCTGCTCGATACAACAACGGCATCTTCAAGGAATCTTCAATGTATATTCCGCCATTGCATATTTCACTTGTATATAGCCTTTGTATGTTAGAACATACAACAAAACATGTACAAGAAAAACCTGATATACATGCAGAGAATATTCTAGGAATCTTGTGGAGGATTCCCCCAATGTACATGCATCCTTTTGAACCCGATATGCATTTGGAAATGCATACAACTGCAGAATATTCCTGGGGAATCTGCAATAGATTCTCCCTTGTATATGCAACTCGATATGCATTTGGAAATGTATATAACTTAGTTTTTTCACCACTTTTGGAAACTGATTGAGATTTTGCCAGCCTGCCAACATACATTTATACTTGCATATACAAACATTCAATATTTTCTCATGTGTGATAGGAAAAAGCAGTAAAACACCGTATGTAGGTCAAGGAACAATTCAAACTAAGGCACTAGGGGTTTGAAGGAATAAACACAGGAACTTGCAAACTCAATTTCAGAACGCTAATCCTAGGTGAACACCACCACTTGGCTCTGCTTCGATCCTGACCTGATTAGGTATCCCTCTCCATGGCAACCACGTGTGAGAAATATGTAGCCATGCATCCATTCAATGTTTTGGCCCAGTCCCTACTCAGCAACATGCCATATGTATCCGGGATATCTACCACATGTATGTCAATAAAATTTTGAACTCTAGGATCAGAAGCTAACTGCATGTGGACGTGGGTTAACTCACCCATAATACTAACTTCAGATTTGTCCAACTGAGTGACTTTCTTCAAGGATTTAGCAGGGGACATACCTAGTGTTTGGCACACATACAGTGGCATGGCATTTTTGGAGGCTCTAAAATCTACCAAGAAATTATGGAGATTCTTCCCAAATATTCTCAAAGTGAGAAGAAAAGGAGAGGAATCAGTTTTTCCTTTATATAACTCTACTGGTGCAATGTCAATAACATGGACGTGTCCTCTATCTTTAGGTTTGGAATGGATATCCCTATGTATGGGATCTCTAGGTGGAATATTACTAGGGACATTCTCTTTTCCCGTAGGCTCATCTAAAGACTTAAGGAAAGACTTCTTAATCATTGGTATTTTCAACAACTCAGACAAAGGCAAACTAATCTTTACCTTTTTTATTTCATTAGCTATGTATGTAACTGACCTATCAGACTCGGGTAGCTCATTCATACCTTTAGCCAATGTGGATGAGGAGTTGAAATGATTCTAATTTACTTTTGGCAGTGATGGATTATTGCTAGCATTGACATCCGGAGGAGTGTTGAAGTTATTCGGTGGAATAGAGCTTGTCAAAGGTCCAATCGACCTATTATTGTTACTCCTGAGATTGTAATTATGTCCTCTCTGGGACTGCTGAAAGGCATGGACTTCATCCATTTCTGGTTTAGGTTCATTATCCCTTTAGAAAGGAAAGGTATAATCCTCAAAAGCTAAAGTTGTCTCTTCACATCTGAGAGTATAATTTTCATGCACTATCTTTTCTTGTCTTCTCTGACTTATGGAACTTTGCACAACCATAGTTGATTCATACCCCAAGGGTACTAACTCATTGCCTTCGAGAAAAGGTGCTTCTCCTTCAATATTCTGCACTTCTACCTAGAGAATATTGGCACCCCTTCTAAACTGTGGATAGTCTAATTCTGTATGTGCATTAGTTTCATGCAGTCTACACCAATTATTTGATGTAGCTTTAGCTAAATTAACTCTGGTTGTAAGCTTATGTTCAGGAGGCACCTGATTATCTAAAGGTGATGGCAACATTCCATTGTTTGGTCTGGTGTTCCAAACTCTGGGAGGTCACTGAGCATTATTACCATTATAACCTCTGTCATTGTTATATCCTCTATCATTGTTATACCCTTTGTCAGGATATCCCCTATCGTTGTTGTATCCTCTGTTCTATTGGTTCTGAGCATTAGTCTGAGAATAAAAATTTTGATTTCTCAGTTGTGTCACCTCAGTAGTTAATCTTTTCAGTTGAGTAGTTATTTCTTTGATATCCTCTTTCTCCTCCTGCACCTTGGCCACTACATTATCCTGACTGGGAGAAAAGAAAGAGCCATCATTACCATGGGGTCTAACATTAGCAGGAGCATATCCTAGATATTGAATCATCTGGCAATTTCCCTGAGGAGGAATTGCACTAATTGGTGGGACTAGTAAGGGATTTGCCATTAGAGCAGATGCATCAAGGCTCCATTCTGGATTTGATTAGACAAAGCAAGAGCTCTGGTACTAGGTAAAGGACTTTGTCCTACATGCTTCATCTTTGTGTTGATCTTAATTGCCTTCGCATATGCACCTAGCAATGTTGTAAAGCCAGGATTTGCCCTGCTGATCTAGGGATGAATAATATACTTGCATAGCAGCTACCTCTGCAATAGTATACGGGGCTGTGAGCCTAGAGTATGCTCTTTGAAAGTGATCATTAAAATTTGTGATGAATTCTCCTTCAGCCCTTTTGATCTCAACAAAGCGATGATATAGAGTTGCTACATCTATTGGATATCTAAACCTGGCTTTGAAAGCATTTTCCATAATTATCCATGTAGTAATGGAATTTTGAGGTAGGTTTACATACCAACTGTACACCTCCTCTCCTAGCATGTAAGGGAAAAAGTCTACACACTACATCTTCATGTTGCACTCTCCCTCTGGAGCATGCTTCTTTAAATTTTCTTAAGTGATCTGCTACATCTTGGTAGGGATGATATTTCAAACAAAACTTATCTAGATTCTTAGGTAAATCATTGTACACAGCAAAACGTAGTGGTGATTCAACATTGAAGAAAGCCATGGAAATTTGTACCGGAGCTACTGGTGGCATAGGTGTGATAGGTAACAACACTGCAAGATTGGTATGTCTGGGTTGTGCACCAGTTGAATGTGATCTTAGACTCACAATAGGCAATTCTTGCAAAGGTCCAATGGATTTCAACCTAGTAACAGGCCTGTGAGCCAGCTCTTTAAATTCAAGCCAAACCTTACAGTTCCAGACTAGATCTTTGTAAAGATACAGTCGAACTCTTTCAAGCAAATGATAGTGGTCATCAATTAGCTCAAATAATGAAATATTTACGTAGCCTCTGCAAAAGAATACAAAACCTCCAGTCATAGGCCCTCCTTCTAGTGCCAATTCTTGTTAATGAGACTAACAATCACATCAACAGGATGGTGGGACGACACCCTTGAGTTCATATTTCATTTTAGTTGGTGATGACATACTCATTTATGGTTTCCTATCAAGAATAAATCAGGGTTATCATTAAAGTCATTTAAACATGTTATAGGTTTCAAAGTTTGATAGTTATCATTTAAAGGCATTTCACAACTTTATTGTGAGCTTAGATGTTAAAAGATCTAATTTTGAAGGATTTCAAGTTTTAAAAGTCCAAATGCAAGAAATTTAGTGCTATCAAGCTATTTTACGATAATTTTAGACTTTATCCACCTATTTGTAAATATGCAAATCAGACTTGATAGTTTGAATTGTGTAAGACTTAGAGTTTCAGGCATTATAGTTCAGAATATATTCATTTCAGACTATGCTTGCTATTTTAAAATGTAAAATTTAGAGGTCAGAGTCTAAAATACATGCTACTCAAGGTTTGAACTCTAATCTACCGTCTACATGCTTAACAAGTTTGGCTTAAAATGGTTGATTTGGTAAAAACTTTGGGGTTTGGCAACTTGACCTTGATTTGCATGCTTCAAATTTTAATTTAGAAGCTTGGTTTTGATAAGATTGGTGGCTTGAGGTCTATTTGGTATTTTGCATACTTGAAGAATGAGTTAAAAATCTCACTCTATACACGGCTTGGGGTTCAGAGTCTTGATAGAAAATTACACAAGGGTTTGGAGTTCAAACCCTAGTTTTCACATTACAAATGCATATGCTTCAAGTTTGGAATTCCAATCACCTATTCTTCAAATCTTAGACTCTAACAAACATTTTACAATATTGCAAGTTTAGCTCGAAGATCTGAATTGAAGACTTCTCAAGTCTTGGAATGTGATTAACCTTTTGCAAGTATGAATTTTGGTTTCAAAAATCTAGACTTTCTATGAAATTTGGAGTTTAGACTCCCATTTTCACAATCACATGGATGTTTATTTGATACAAACATTTGAATTTGTACAAACTAGGGACCCGAGGTTAGATTGTCTTCTTAAATTTGTACAAACTAGTTCCCTGAGGTTAGATTGCCTTCTTAATCTAAGTTGATGAAAGTTTCAATATTTGACAGCAACTCAATGCACAAAAACTTAGATCACTCATCCAAGGTCTCACTATTAGGGTTTAAGTTTCACATTCATAACTTCACATTTAGGGCACAATTTGACAAGAACGTTTAATATTTTGAAGCCAAATATAACTTAACGAGACCATTTATATTAAGGTTTTACAATAAAAATAAAATGTTCAATTTATTTAACTCATTTCCAAGCCTAAAATTGCATTAAGAATTCACAAACATAAATTAAATACATACTTCAAATAAACCATGACATGCTACCTAAAAAAATAGTCATGAAAATGAAGAGCCACAAAGGATAACTTGGAAAGAAAATGGAGAGAGATCCACAAATGCCTAAACTGAACAAGTCAGCCTTGGAATATCAATAGTTATGGAGATTGATCAAATGCCAACACTTCAAATTCACCCAAAATTTGAACAGATAAAGACAAATGGTGGGAATTTGGAGCAGCATGAGTTTATATACCTAACTCGCATGCGAGAATTAAATGTTCAATCACTTCGAGGGTTTAGATTTTTGAAGATATAGGTTAGAGGGGTCAACAACTTGAGTTCAGGGTTTGTCTTGAAGCTTTTTTTACATATTGAAAATATGGGTTGAAAGCTTGAGCTAGCTTGATCTTTCGATTCAAAGTTCAGACCTTGATTGCCTCAAGGCTCAAACTTTGAAATAGAACTATAAAATGTTTGCGATTTGGCAATATAGTCTTGATATTTCTTTACCTCAAGGTTTAGGTTTTAGGCTAAAACTTGCAGCCTGCAAAAACATATGCAAAGTCCAAAATTCTAAATAGAGCAAGCCTAGACATTGGGAGTTAGAAAAAGGTAATTTATTTTCAACATTACATTCCCTAACAAATTGATGAATACCAAGGCCTTTTAGCAAAGACCCTTTCTGAACACATTTAATTACTTTCAAATAACACTAATATAGACCTGAACATGATGGTAATGATGGACAACAAACTAAGACCTAGATCATTATGCAAAACAAAACAAAGGCTAGAAGCATAAGATTCAAAAATAAGGTTCCACGATTTTAAGAGAATTAGAGCGTGTTGTGAAGGCTACAACAAGTCCCATGAGTGTCAATAATATTAAAGTGTGGGTGGGCGATGCACTAACTTGATTGCTCACTTCATGATGAAGTAGTGTTTGATAGTAGACAATTGTTTTAAGGCATGCAGTTGGAGTTAGGATGTGTGGATGTTGCTTGGCAAACTTTTGAAGAGTAGTGGTTGTGACAATTGTTTGATGGTGAGGTGTGTTGTTGGCTTGGATCAAGTCTAGCTCATGAGCATAGGCATGAAAAAGTGTTGAGACAACAACTCTAACTCAAATAGTTCTTGTAGGAGAGCTAGTTATCTAACATATCTCATGTTGTTTTCCTATTGGATTTGTTGTAAGATAGCAGCTTGCTCCTGAACTTGTTTTGTGTTTAGTGCTTCTTGGTTTGGTTGAATGTTTATGAGTCATTTTAAGATGAACTTTACCCATTCCTCTTTGACCCTAGGACACATGATCCTAAAAGTGGGAGAGAGAAGGAAGAGGTATGCCTTATTGGTTGTGCTTGTTGTATTTTGAATTTGTGCTTATTTTGTTCAATTTGTTGAGTGCCTTGTGTTGTTATCAAAGGCTTTTGATCTTGAGGTTTTCTAAAGATCAAATGAATTAACTAAACATTTTAATCTAAATGCAAGAAATAAATGCCTTCTATCTTTTTTTGTATTTTCCCCAAAATTGAAGTGTGATTTAATTAACTACTATAAATAAATGAATTCAAATGATACTAATTGCAATTTAAGATAATGTTTTGATTGATTTTGGTGTGTTGGATGTCTTGTCGTGTTATCAAGGGCTTTTGATCTTGATGAATGTCTTGTGTTGTTATTAAGGGCTTTCCAAGACTATTACTGAATCAAAATTGTAACATGTCATCTCTCATTACCCAAAATTAACCAACTTAATTACCATTAAGTACAAGGCCATGATTAACATAAACATAGTTAAGAAAAGTAATAATCTATATCATATCTTTTCTGGATATTTCAAAACTAAAATTTACCATAATTCCAAAGATAACATACTAGTGAATTCCTTTCACTATATAATTACAATGTTTTTCTGATAGCATCAATAATAAGTTTACACATAATGTTTGACTATCAAGTCATATAAAAGAATGTATTGTATTTGGAACTTTGATATTTGTCTTCATAAGTCTCAGCTTGTCTTCTGCTTGGGAAGGAGAGTATCACCTGAGTGTTTTTCCTCCTACCATAGACCGATGATGCCCCGCACAACTTCCTTCCTAGAAGCGGCCCTACCCTTCATGAAGCGTATAGATATAAGGAACCGATTTGTTTTCCATCTAAGTATCTGGTGTTGTGTCCTTTAAAATACTTCACGGTCATACAACTATAGATCCACTCCAACTATGTATGACACTACTATAAGCATTGTGCCATCCGGAGCATAGTGAACTGACTAATGCATGCAGAGACAGATGCATTACTTTGGCCAAAGGTTTATATACATATATGTTTCACAATGAACATATTCAATCATTGTTCACACACCTCGACTCGACTTAGAAGATGTCTCATCCTATAGTGATCATAATTTGATCTCTCTAGATCATAGAAAAGATGGGTTCAATTCACCCTTAGTCCACTTGGCTTGGACTTTTGACTCCAATTCTAGGTGCATTCGTTATTTGTTTTGTGGTATTATGCAATAGGGAATTTTGTGACTCCACGTCACCCTATTCTCGTACTTTCCTTTGCAAGATCATGCTTTCAGTTTTTAAGACCAACCCCGGTCTAAGTTACTCTGGTTACCTTGTTTCAAGGTTAACATCGATTCACATTGATTATATGACATATCTTTATGGTCTAATAAGTAGACAATATAAAATAGTCTTTTAGTCAAAAGAGTTCAAAGGGTTCTTGATACCCTATACTTCATTCACGAATCGTTGCCATTCAAAAAGAAATGAGACCATAAAACATTTCCAATAATGAGTCATCATACTCAATTTCATGTTCTTTCCTACATGGAAATAAAATGACAGTCAAGGGTTATTCCCTTGACATGCACTTAATGCAGTCTCTACATTGTTACTAATAACAACTGGTTTTTCCTTCATGGATACTAAGAGTCTTATTACTCTTATCCTATGTCAAGATTACACTCGAAGGTTTAAAAATGTTGTCTTATATAAACAAACAAGTGTTTCACTTCCTATTTCATGTGCCTCGAAAGCCACCATGGCTTGGGCATTGTTGATAACATCGACTTCCAAGAGTGTCTCTTCATTGTATTAAGTATGGCCATCGACCTTACTACTGTCTTATCTTTCTAAAATAAAAACATTGGCTCGCGACCTACTCACATGATTTAACAAATTACAGTATACATGGCTCTCAACTAGCTTGTATGGTTTAATAGACATAGATTGATATGATATAAAAACATAGTATCACTAATGCTTCGGCCATATAGGACGTACCTAGTTATCATCAAAACCATCGTATGCGATAACATAGCACTACTCATGTAGTTGACCATGAAGGCCTTAAACATATAAATGTTATCATTCATGATAACATTGCACTATACATGCACTCGACCATGAAGGCCTCATCAAAATATAAAACACATAGATACTATCTTATGATAACATAGCCATCGATAACCATCGTGTGGCCAAAATCACAGTGGTATTAGCATGCATTATAATCCAGGACTATAAACACAGTCATATGTGTGTAGATATGCTCATAGTCGAATATGGCTTGCTAAGGGATAAGACTATCGATGTAAGCTCGGCTCTTCCCGTGAGCTCTTGAGTACTAAGTCTCCTATATGTAATTGCTACAGAAAAACAATGCCAAACCTCCAAAAACAAAAAACATCCATGACAAAAGACTCTCAACTCTTTTCTTTTGCATGCATTTGTCTGCCTCTGAACATAACCGCCACCCTTCGCATGGAAGGTGGTAAATTGGTTCGCACATGCCATGCCACCTTGCGGTTATCTCAACTCTACAAAGGCCATATCTCCCATTCAGGAGTATCTGTATAGAGATAGGCTTTGGTTAAGCTCACAGTGACCTCCATTCACTCCACATTTCGTGGGTAGTGATATGGTGGACAGCAAGATCAAATAAGCTTGGCATATATTAAAATGCTCGACCACTACAAGTGGGTAAATAAATAATTATGTTTAACATAATATCAATTACATCTAAATGATGTTATAGGATTATTAAAATAACATAGGGTAACACTTAAATTATATTACCATCATTAAGGTGGTATCATTAATATGTGAATATGGAGTCGAGTCCTCTCCCCCACTTCGCCATATTAAACTATAATCAACATAATTAAACAATATTCGCAAAATTAAATAAAGAAATAGATACGTGAATAAAGGAAAACTTCAACATCCAACCAGGTTTACTATCGACTGCATAAATGTTCTGAGAACATTATCTAGTTGAATCAATGTAGACGACGTCGACGGTCTTAAATTGACTTGTCGACATTAGTCGAATTAAAATTGACTTAACAAGGAAATGGGCTTATACTCATCCCAACTTACATGGGTTCATGAATGATCAAATTCGATACTTAGATGGCATTTTGACCTTTTCCCAACATCTATCTCCTCCCCGGTGATACTATCCTTCCATCCTTGGAGGAAGATTCTTTTCCTGATTACATTCACAACCATATAACTATGATTAGTGTATCATCATTTAATTCATAAAACATTATGATAAATAATCTTATCAACATGTAATCTCATGTCTAATCTAAACATCAATCAATATCCATATAATCAATGATTCTACTTGATATTTTCCACAAACATCAAATCATTAATCTACGATTAATTATCCTGTTTACCACGTATAAGTAGGATTAAGCTAAATCAAAAGTTGGGGATGGAACAAAAACTAAATCAAATCTAAATTTAATCTAATCTAAGATATCTAATTGTAATAACAAATAAATTCTAGCTATTCCTAATCTATAATATGATAACAGAATGTCACCAATCCATGTGATATTGAAGCTAATTAATCTACTTGCAAATCTAATCTAATACTTTTCAAGGCAAATTAAACTATGAATTGAAATTAATAAACAAATTGGCACCTCACACTTAGAAATTTAGTAGACAAATGTTTGGTGAAGTTGTGGCATATTAGTCCTTGGGGGCTCGACTTCTATATTCTCCTCTCCTCTCTAGCCTAGGATGCTTTAATTGATATAATAAGGGTAAAAGATAGGGAACTAAACCTATGGAATAAGTGGAAAAGTGTTGTGATAGTGGAAGCTTTAAGAATAAAGAGTTGTTGAGGCTTGTAGGGAGCGTGGATGCTTTGTGGGAAATTGACAATTGGCTTGGATGCCTAAGAATTGACTCACTATCCTAAGCAGTTATGGGCAAAGGGAAAACAAAAACAAATTCACATAGAAGGCTTGCAAAGACCAAAGAGCCCTTTCGAAATAGGAAGGGAATTATCAATTAGAACCATGATATGGGGGGAGAACTCAAGAGCAACAAGGGGTAGGTGGAATCAAGACTCAACTAAGCTCACAATCAAAATAAAATTTGGTAGAGAAATGACTAGAATCAAGGGTTCTCACATGCTAATCTAGAACATTGAGGTCACCTAATTTACCAATGGGGTCACTTGTTTTGCTAGGGTGGGTCACTCACTTTGCTAGGGTAGGTCACCCATTTTTATAGGGTATATTACCTAGGTGACCCTTAAGATGCTCAGGAGATCCTAGGGTTGTTTGAGCAACCCTGGAAAAGCTCAGTCAACCTCATTTATTGAAGGGTCAAGATATAATTTTTGGCTAGCTAGAAGGTATGGATGCAAGGAAAAAGGGTTGAGAGGCCAAGACAAGTGTAGGGGGTCCTAAGGGTTGATCAAATACTTCCATTAGAATTAGAAAGGCTAATAGAGTTTATTCATGCCACATGGGCTGTGAGTTAAATCACTAGATCATCATTGAACTATCATGTATGCCTATACGGTTTTAGACACTTATAGGCATAGCCTAAGGAATCCATCAACATAGATTTCTTGAGCAGACTACCTATGACAAAGTGCCAACATGACTCAGTATTTGTTGTGATAGATATAATATTCAAGATGGCCATCATGATCACATGTAAGAAAATCCTTATTGGCCCAAATGTTGTGTGCCTTTTTTAACCCATATTTAGGTGTATTTCGACATACCATCATCTATTATTTCCGACCATGACCCACAATTTGTTAGTCACTTCTAGAAGACTTTATGGACTATATCAGATACACAACTGAGTTTGTCTACAATCTTCCCTCCGTAGATAGATGAACAAATAAAGGTAGTCAATTGCACCCTCACACACCTACTATGCATTTAAAATAACATGCCTAAGATGATAACATCCTCTACATCCAGCATGCCTACAACAAAGTTCTTCACATTTCAACGTGGTATAGTCCTTATGAGACATCTCTTGGGTTCCAACCATCAACACGCCTTGACATATTCTACCGCACACCATCCACATTGGAGTCTGCACACAAAACAAGAATTCAATAAGGAACAAATGTTTTTGCAGCACCAACAAGTTCAAGAAATACTTAGACACCAACAATAGAAGTGCATAGAGTGCCACAACGTGCATTGCACATCTCACACATTTCAAGTTGGTGACAAAATCTGGTTGCATCTTTATAAGGAGCACTTCAAGGGTTCACATTAGTTGATGAATCCTCTACACTATGGTCCTTACACCATTCTTTGTGTAGCTAGTGAGAGCACTTGCATTATCAATCTCCCACAATACTTGGGCTTATACCTAGTATTCAACATTGAACTCCTTAAGTTGTATTTTTCCTATGCTAGAGCCCACAACTATCTAACATCTTTATAGAATTAGACCTAATACATCCACATCTATCCATAAGGGAAACATCATCGACACCATTACCACTCATACTTGCCATAGTGTCTACCAATATTTTGGATAGTCAAGGCAAATTAAGCTAAGCGGTACATCTTTTAGCAGCTATGATTATAGTTTCTTAGCCCACTACCAACATAATGGGTAACATCACTCCTCGAGGGGGACAAATGATCCAAGCACAACCTCATGAAAACACTTCATCCACACACTTAACACGTGCATTTGTTTTACATACAATTCTCATGCATAAGCACATAACGTTGTTTAAGATCATAGTGTGGCTTTACACATGGCGACACACGCCAACGCCCAATCAATCCATATTGTGTGACACATGGCGCATCAACATCCACGTGTTATGCTTCCATATATGCATACCACACAGTCTCTGTGTCATAGAACATGATCAAGCAACTGACACCATATGCGTTTGACATATGGCAACATTTGGGCCACATGTCCTAGCAATAAAATTAGCACCATACGAGTTTAGAATTTGGCATCATCCCATCAACACAAGCAATGCACCACACCGTTAGACACTTGTCAGCATCTATGTGGAGCTATCTAAGGGCCTACTTATACTATTGTGTGTAAATGCTTGCTTTGTACATTCTATAGAGTAGAGAGGAACATGGATTCTCATCTAAACCCTCTATACATTTTACGTTTTTCTTTGTGAATAGAAGTGGAATATCTACCAGAAGCCTTCCACATCATGAATATGTCTTTGGTTTGCATATTTCTTTGCCATTACACATTCTATGATATTGTTGCATTATTATCTAAATTACAGGATCATCCACTAGTTCAACCTAGGAGTTAGATCAATGACACTAAACTTTAGTGCCACCTACCATCTAGAAGTAGATAGGAAATGAAGAGATTAAATCAAGTAGTGGAGGATGTTTTACATATGTATTGCATGGATCAATAGTACAAGTGGAAATGATACCTGCCCTTAATTTAACTTGTGTAGAACAAGCCCTATCATTCCTCCATTTGAAACCTTATATACAATAAATTATGGAGCACCCCTTATTTACGATAAGGTAGAGGATCACATTGCCTTTGGTCTCGAGATGTTAAAGGAGATGGGGGAGAAATTCAAGACAAATAGATAAAGATTGAAGGAATTTGTTGACATAACCAAAATATATGCAGATAAGGGATGGACACCAAGAGCGTTTAATGCTAGATATAGTTTTCCTTTAGGTTAAACCAAATAAGAGCTGCATAAAATTTAGCAAATATACCAAGCTATCTCCTAGATTTTTTGGACCATTCAAGGTCGTAAAAAATATTAACTCACTTATAAACTTGCTTTACCACTTGTCCTATAATGTGTTCCATATGCTACTTTTAAAATTATATGTAACTGATTTGACTTGTGTACTTAATTGGGATTATTTGTAGGTGCAAGAATTGGGAATTATAATCATGGAACCATTGAAATTGCTTGGGCATTGATGAGTGCAACTCTTGAACCAAAGCCTCAAATAATGGAAAGTCTAATGGAACCAATACTCTGAAGAGAGTGCAACTTGGGAGGTGCCCAAGAAATGAGGCTTTTGTTTCCTTTTCTATTTTAATACACCAAGCTTCGAGATAAAGCTTTTATAAGGGGGAAGGATGTCATACCTTGATATGTTTCATATTTAAATAATTATAATCAATCATAGTTTTTTGTGATCGGGGCATCTATGAGATTTTCACAATGTGTATTTGAATATTGTGTGAATGATATGTAGAAATGATACAAACATGTTTAAGATTACTTTGTTTTAATTCAATTGTAATTAATCTTATTTATTTATATAGTATGAAAATTTTGAATTGATGTAATTGTTGCTAAGTTATAAATGATTTATTATTGATTTTAGCTATATGTTAATTTACTAATTATATCATTTGTTGAGTTGTGATTGCAAGGTACTATGTCCTTTATTATATGGAGAATATCATGAGAGAGGATAATGTCATGGATAAGCAACAATATGGGTAGGAATAAGGTATCTAGTGTTTATGGAGGTCAATTAGTTTATGTTTCATACTCTATGGACATTGGTTGCCTAGCTAGTCATGGAGTCTTTATTTACCTAGCTGGCATTGACAACCAATCATGGTTGTGTAGTTAGTACCTTCCTTGGTTTGTAGGGTGTTAAAATAAGCCAAGAATTGTTATGCGCTTGTGCTAGTAGTATTGATATACATACATGGCACAGTCATGATACTTATTATATGTACGTGGTTTAGGGGGAAACCATGGTTAATCCTGAGCATTGTAGACCCTAATCCATTTTTCTAAAACACCTAAACCATATGAGGTCTGACCTATTTTAGAGGGTGTGATATTTGAAAGGCTTGTATGTTTGAATAAACCTAATGTTAACCTTAATATATGTTTAATCTAAAACCCTTCTCCTTATCACTTCAATCACATCATGGTTTGACCTTGTCAAAGTGAGGGGAGCAAAGGTTTGGAAAATTCAAATTATTTAATAACGGCAATTGAAAATATGGAGGCAATTATAAATTTGTTATTTTATTTTGGTAAAACCCTAAAGAATAGCACTTTTGGTTTTACTTGAGTTAGAGAGATGGAGGTTTTCCTCCATCCCACCATAGCAGGGATTGGTATGGTGCGGTGGTGACCACACCAATCCATCCGTAAGCCTTTAAGGGCACCTTCAACCTCTGCCTACTACTATGCTTTGTGGTGAGAATCGAGTCTGAAGCACGGATACTTAATCAATATTATCCTAGACACTCAAGTAGTGCTCCATTAATAGGGCTTGAGTGGATGAATAAGGTATAAAATAAGTCTTGAAAAAACATTATTATGCTATGGGTAGAGGCTAGAAGGCATTGGAAAGGGTTTGAGTTATCCTTTAGAGATTTGTCGGTGGAGAAAGAGAAATAAAGAGCAGGAAAAAAGATGTAGATCTGTCAAAAGGTTTGAGGAGTATAGAAAGGAATTGTATACTTACCGGGGGTTTAGACTTATGATAAGTGCAAGCATCTTCAATACTATATATCCGATATATTGCTTTTAGAATGATATGAAGATAATGAAGTGGTTTAATCATTCCATATTCTTGGTGAAATATGTTTTCCATTATAAATTAGCATTAAACCTATCTTGTTTATTTTTTAGTAGTATACAAGGTTATCCCTTGTAAGGAATTCATCTATTTTTGAATAATCTTAGCGTGGTAAGATTAGGGTTGTATCTTTGTGAAACTATGTGGCATGGGTAGATAAGTAGTGGATTTATGTGTTAAATTATTCACTATGTAATAGTTATATTTTAGTAGTAATATGACTAATAACCATGTAAGGAAAATGGATAGATTATCTTTGAAATCTCCTTATAGTTCTATGGATCCATTTGTTAATGCCTTGTTTTTATTAAGTCTAGGTATGAAGACATGTTATAATGAATCTTCACTTTTAGGATGGGGATTTGCATTATATAGAATGAGTGAGAACTTTGCCTGGGTACCACAAATCTATTGGGCTATCCATCCCATATGGGGACTATTTTTTAATGCTTTTCCAAATGATGTATGCAAACAAGATCTACACCTAAAGCACTTACAATCGATGATTTAATTGTATTATATGTTATAACAAAACTAAACCATGTGAAGGCATTTACACTGTTGGAACCATTATCCTAATAACAGATGGCCTTACTCTGAATGGATATCCCTTGATTCTATAGTGAAGATTCTATAGAGAGTTTGTCTCAAAGTATGAGGCCTATGAAAATTGTTTCATTGTAGACTAAGCTTGTCTTAGGACTGATATGCTACAACAATGTTTTAATTTAGTACAAATAAAACATGGATAGTATTGTACCTCACAAGCCAAGAACCTAAATAGTGATACTTGGTTAGACTAGTATTACAATAGTTAACTCTCATTATACTTGATCATACATGGCTATATTCTATATGAATCTCATGAGATTGTTCCATACCTTGACTAATGCAATGGCACAAGCTTTTATGATGAGATTGGAAGTACAAAAGCTTAATTGTGCTTGACCTATTTAAAATGTAATAGTTGTAATTGGTCTATACAACACCCTAATATTTGTACTTATTGTATACATTTGGTTCATGCTCTATAATATTTGTAATCGACCATCAATGCTTTGTAACAGTGGATAGTGAAAGTCAGAGGTGAAACTTGTTGAACTTCTTCAATAATAAAAAGATTGTATATGTATGTGATGATAGTCCATTATGACAGTCCATTATGACATGGACTAAATGTTTGACATGATGTTTGTATGTTTGATCTATTTTTCTTGTTATGGAATGAATACTCCTACTTGAATGGTGAAGTATGAGACAAAATGCTAATTTGGTTAGAGAAATGTTGAAATTATATATATATAGTATTCTTGCATCATGCAAGTGATAATGCTATCCTATTAATTCTTGAAGGATGATGCACGTACATGGGGATGTAAATCTATTTCCATGCATGTTTTAGTACCATAATAATTGGGTAGCAATTAGACTTGGACTATCCAAGAATGGAACATTGGAATGGGTTGCATACCCACCTATACAGATTCGACATAAATCAAGAATATTTCTTTGAAATGAATCCATGAACATATGTCCTCTATGTTCTTTAATGCTTGGATTAGGAGAGAGATTTGTAAATTTTTACTTGTGCACATAGATTGTGCAAGACTAGGATATCAACAAGGAGTAAGAAGAGGTTCTATGGGACCAACACCTCCTCACTTGTCACTAACTCATTCCCATATAGATTAGTAGTTTGTACTTGTCCCATAGGCAAGGTTGTAAATATATTTCCTCTTTGGGGACTAATAAGCCATCTCTAGATAGAAAGACGAGCACATGTCACAATATTGTATAGGTACACTTTCTAAGTGTCATACATATGCATAGAGGTCCCACACCCTAGGAAATGCCTCTATTTAGGGGTATCTATCTGACTATTGGAGATATGTCTAGTACTTATGTACCTTTAATAAAATCCTTGACCAAAGTATTATGTATCGATGACATTTAAGTCAATTGAGAAGTCACCTATACCAATTACCTATATTTTCTACCTATGTGGTTCTTATTCATGACCTCATCCATGAAGACCAGGGTCCCACCTAGTTCAAGTGGTGCACAAGAAAGCCATGTTGGCTTTATGGTTGGTCAAAAAGTGCCCTCATGATATTCTAGTCTCTTATATCCTTGATAGTTCAAATGTTTATAATATTAAAGTGGTAAAACTGTAATATATGTTTCTAATATTAGGGTTAGCCAGTAGAAGATATTAATTAAATGCAAATAAACAGAGGAATGGAAATACACAGAAATAATAACAGCGAGAGACAAGTTTTAACGTGGTTCACCCAAACTCGGGCTACATCCACCAAACAGAGAGTCCAATATTATTATCCAGTAAATCAAACCGATTACAACCAGCAATCCCTGCAACTCAATACCACTGCAAAATGCTACAATACAATATCAATCGAAACCCTAACCCTTAGCCGCTTTTATCAAGCTTTTTGTCGGTTACAAAAATAGGGTTTTCTTATGTCAGCCAATGAAAAAATAACTCCTAGTGCTTTTATAAAATAATAAAAAACCGTGTGAGGTTTCAGGGGTGCTGCCCCTTGACCTCGCCCTGTATCGCGATAGGGAGCGCGCCAGGGGCACTGCCCCTGGACCCCGCAAGGGGCGCTGCCCCTTGACCCCGTAGGAATTTGGGGGAAAATGATGCCGATAAAAGGGGTTAATTTAACCTCCGAGTTTGATTAGGCTCCATATAACAACATCTAAGCAAACGATTTTATGATTTAAAGCTTTAATGGACATGTATATTTTACATTTATGTTATGAATTAATTAGTTAAATGTATTTATAGGTTAAACCATAAGATATGGTGTTAATTATTGTATACAATCATTTAGAGCCATGTTTAGAATATGTTAGGAGCCCCCCATTCTAGTATATTATCGGTATTAGTTAGTATTGTCTTGGGTGCATATGCTTTTTAAGTCATCATAAATGCTAAACTAGAATAAAATTAATTATCCCATGCATGATATAGCAGTACTTGTCTTTAGCTAGACTCTATGTATTGTAATGACTCACCAAGTTTTAAGCATCTTAAATATTGTAATTGGAGTTTATGCTCTATTGAAAGGATTGGCCCCTTGAAATGACACCACAAACATAATATACAAGCACTATTGCTCTCATTTTTTGCGTATATATGTGTATTGTCATTATTTTCTTTGCAAATTCCTTATAGAATAGGAGATTTGATATTATCCTCAATGCTGCTCCTTTTGTATACTTTATATTAAATATGATGGCAATATTGTTATATGTATTTATTCTCACCTACATAGATGATAGCATTTGCAAGTGTATGATACGTAGTTGTAAAAATACATAAATATATTAATTGTTTTACATTGGAAGGTGGAATTAATGAAATAATGTCTATTTTATTTGCTATCTATATTAAATTATGAGGTGTCGTTGTTTGAATTATCTTGACCATGTACAAGTATAATAATGACGATAGCAACAAAGATAGATACAATTATCCCCTATAACTAAACTTAAACTTAAATGCAATCACGATTAATTTTAGACTAGAGAAGAAAAATATGTAGACCTTTATAAAGTTTGTTATTAGCCACAACCCATGAAAGTGGCTTGTGACACTTATATGCATCATTCACTACCATACCTTTCACCCTAGATGACCTTATCTTTTACATATCTCACATACCTCCACACTCACATCTTAAAAAATATTTTTATTTATTATTATAAATTACATGTTGGTAAGTTGAGACATTTATATCTCATAACATGTTTTCTGTGCTTATAGGATTTATCTTTACATGTTATTGCTTGTGTTGCCTCACCATTGGGAGCAATTGATTTGATTCCCAGGGTGAACCAGGAGACGATCCCATAAATTAGCTAGTAATGTAACAAGATCATAAAATGTGTTAAGAAAAACATACATGTAAACTAAAACACACTCAGATGTAGAAGACTTATGGAAAATATGCCACTCTTATTTAGATTCAACATGATAACTATACATAGAGGTAAGATGAGAATTTGTTATGCCACTTCTACTTTACAAAATGCACAAAGTAGATTTTTATACAACAAGACTCCATAGATATGTTGACAAGTGTCAAGAACATACGGTGCACTAACTATGTGGATGAGGTGATGATAGATGTTAAACCTGTATGGTGCTAGTTATATTGTATTACTTGATATGGTGTAGGAATCGCCATATGTTAGATGCATATAATGCTAGTTGAATGATCATGTTCTGTAGCAAAGAGGCCACTAGGTGGCACATGCACATGGAAGCATAACACATGGATGTGGATTCTCCATGTGTCACATATGTATTGTTTGACTAGACACTAGCTCATGTGTAGGATCACAAGATATGTGTTAGTAGTGTTGTGTAGCAGTGTTCGAGAACTGTACGTGAATGTGCGAGGACAATGTTGTGCATGGATGTATGAGATTTGTGTTGCACATGTTGAGTGCATAGATGATGTTGTTGAATATGACATGCACAAGGTTGTGCTCAAATCAACCGCACTAGGGGCACCTTAGTATCCCTTATTATATGTGCTTATATGCTTATCTCTTGCTTACTACTTGATATATCTTACTTGTTTGCCACACAATGTTCATATTGATCTTCATTACATGCTTGTGCTTTACATGATGTTGTCTTTTCTCCTTACTTATAATTCCTTACATCCTTTGCACGCAACTGATTGTAGGGAGATATAGATTATCATGGTGCCAAATAAAGCCTCATCATTTTTTGAAGGTTCTTGAGATGAAGCACTCATAGTGAGGAGAGTATGCATGGTCACCATCCATATCCATATCATTTATGAGTGTCTACAATATTTAATTTATGTGCATCCTCATAGTAGTTCACATGCAAGTCAAAGTGAGGGCAAAATGTAATAGTGAAAATCACACACCTATGCAATTCCCCCTTATGTTTTAGACCCATGGCAACTAGGTTATCCTTTATAGATTGACTAGTGTACAAATTGGCATATTTTTGCATGGAAGTTTGAGAATAACCTTATCTTGGCCTTATTCCATCTCCACACATCTCCTCACATGTTAAATCCACCATTCGCCACCTTGGTTCAAATTCATAGGTGCAAAATTGACCTAAGCCACTTCTGTGCACACAAATTTGAACTTCTAATTTTTAATTTTTAATTCTCTTAAATTGGGTCCATGTCTCCCTCTTACTAGTCATTATCGACCAACTAAAGTGCAAATTATTTCAAATTGCATGTTACGGTGGTGTATTTAAGGACAAACCTCCAATTCATTTGAATAATCTAGGATTTATCTAGGAATGGAGAAAGTCTAGCATATGCATGTATTTACGAGCACAAAAAATATAATCTTATGACATCAACATCATAGTGGCATATTGCATGATTGCTTGTTGTCTCCAATCTTTGTTCATTTCCATTAAAATGGCCTACTCAGGGGCTTGACCAAAGGAGAACAAATCCTTGTCTAACAAGTTCCCAAATGGTGTCTCTTTACATTGTTTTCCCAAACACAATTATATCAGATTGAGGCAAACCTTTCTCAATTAACAAGATTCTACTAGATCATTTTTGTAGGTGAAGTTCATATCCACATGTTAGGTTCACTTTTGTAGGAGCAAAGTTCACTTTCACGGGGACAAAAATTAGACTTGCAAGCATGACCTTAAACTTAATAGTGAAAAAAAATTATCATCAAAAAATTGTCCTTTGACAAATCCAAAACTGTAAATGAGTGCTTCTGGATTAAAATGTGTGATAGTTTTTCCTTAAGAGTTTAATCCACAAGCACTCATTTACAATATTATGGATTGTGGAAATCTGATGCCTATGATAAATCCAAAATTTCCTAATACAATGGTGAATCAATTTATAACATCTAAATGGATTTTTAATTATTTTATTAATTCTCACATTAACTACATTCGTACTTACATTATTACGCCGAAGGCGTTCCCTCTATGAGGTGAATCGGCCTGGCGTGTACTATTAACAGTTGAGATTCGTGGATGAGGGGTGCAAGACGATAAAATCCATCTTGCCCGTTCATTTTTGCATTGCCGATTTTATATGACTCACCGTCCATTTTTAGTTCGCAGGGGTAAAAGTATCATCTACATCCGACGGTGTTGTATAAAGCCTCAGAGCCTTTTCTGACTCTGTAGTCGTCAGTTTTTCTCACACCGGTAACTCTGCGTTTGTTCTTATGCTAGGAAAAAAAATCATGTCAGAAAAAGTCTCATGTCATTTAAATGTCCCCGCCCGATGCTTTGGGATTTCTATTTAAACCTTTTGATTTTATAAATGTCCCCACGTAATTAAACTATAACACATAATATTTATTATAATAGTTAATTATAAATAGTATGTTTTAAATTAAACAACTATTATATTAAATAATATAAATATTATAAATGTATATAAATATTAATAAATTATTAAATACATAAATATATATAATATAATATAATATTTATACATTTATTTATTTTTATATATTTATATATTGTTCCATTTTATATACTATTAATATTTTTAATATTTTTATATATATTTATTAATCAATTATATTTGTTTTACCATATAATTATTATATTTATTATATATTATATACTTTATAATATGTATTTAAATATAGAAATAATAGAATATATAGTTAAATATGTAATATAAATAAAATAAATATTTTGTTTTAATATAATTTTTTGAAAAAAAAATAGTGTCTAAAAAATAGAATATATTATAAATTAAAATGAGAGAGATAGAGAGCAGGAGAGAGCAGGTAGATTAATATAGAGAGAGGAGGTGTGTGAGAGAGGGGGAAGAGAGATAAAGATAAATAGAGATTAAGAGAGATAGAAAGATAGAGAGGGAAAAGATGGAGAGAGATTAAGAAAAATAGAGAGGTAGAGAGACAAAGAGAGGAAGAGAGAAAGAGAGCAAAATAGAGATGTAGAGAGATAGAAAAAAAGAGAAGAGACAGAAACATACAGAGAGAGACATGAACAATGGATCAAGATGAATGGGACAAGTTGGACAGAAGAGATAGATCTACTATTAGGTTGTATTTTTAATTCAAGCTTAAATAATGTTTTAGTTCAAAACATTACTACGAGTTTTTGAGAAAAATATTGCATTATATCAAACTAAATGTCTTATAAATAAGTTATTTTTAAAAAGAAATTTGTATTATTTAAAGATTCATGAAGGAGACTTTGTAAGCAAACATTTAAAACTTAGCTTCCATAGATGCAAAATTGTTCATCATAGGATACCATCTTTTTGTTTTGAAGCCTATTTATCTAAAGGGGATCAATATCCTTTCTTTGTTCTCTAGAATTGGGGTGCAGAAATTACTTTGCATCATTTTAGTGTATACCACTCAATTATTATGTTGTATATACACAAAATGGGGATAGGAAGAGCTAGAACATTCACTAATTTATAAATTTATTGTAACTGGAGACACAACCAATACATTCAATATAAAGGACATGATCTAGATTCATCAACCCAACCAAAATAAGGAGATAGAGAGGGACAAAAAGATAGAAAGAGAGAGGCACAAAGATAGAAAGATATATGTATATAGAGAGAGGAAGTGTGTGAGAGAGAGGGGGAATGGAGATAAAGATATGTGTGTGTGTATGTATACACACACATCTTTTTGTTTTGAAGCCTTTCAATCCAAAGGGGATCAATATCCTTTTTTTGTTCTCTAGAACTAGGGGTCCAAAAGTTACTTTACATCATTTGGGTATACCACTTAATTATACTGTATCTAAAAATAATGGAGATAGGAAGAGCTAGAACATTCACTAATTTATAAAGTTATTGTAAGTGGATGAACAACCAATACATCTAATACGAAGGACATAGATCTAGATTCATGATCTAGAGAGAGAGTGAGTGGTAGAGGAAGAGAGAATAATAGAGAGGGAGATTGATACAATTTGAGAGAGAGAGAGAGAGAGAGAGATTCATTCTAATCCCAGTTTCATTTTTGCAAGCATTGAATAGAGAGAGAGTAAAGTTAATATATTATATATTATATTAGAAATATGTTTACTCTTAATTTATGTCACATGCATAATTCCAAAATATATATAGATATATAAATATTATTTAAATACCCAAGAGACATAAGTAGAGAGAGGAATAGAGTAGTAGAGACAAACAGAAATAGAGAAATAGAGAGGGAAACAAAGAGATATAGAGAGAGGTAGAAAGATAAACAAAGAGAGAGAGAGAGAGAGAGAGAGAGAGAGAGAGAGAGAGAGAGAGAGAGAGAGAGAGAGAGAGAGAGAGAGAGAGAGAGAGAGAGAGAGAGAGAGAGAGAGAGAGAGAGAGAGAGAGAGAGAGAGAGAGAGAGAGAGAGAGAGAGAGAGAGAGAGAGAGAGAGAGAGAGAGAGAGAGAGAGAGAGAGAGAGAGAGAGAGAGAGAGAGAGAGAGAGAGAGAGAGAGAGATATATGGAGATATATAGGTAGAGAGAGAAGGATAGAGGGATAGAGAAGGAAGGAGAGGTAGAGAGAGATAGAGAGAAAGAGATATAGAGAGATAAAGAGGTAGAGAGAGAGGGAGGGAGATTGATAGAAATAGGAATAGAGAAAGAGAGACAGAATAAGAGGGATAAATATGAGAGATATAGATGGAAAAATAGAGAAAATAGAGAGTTTCAAGAAATCATTTTTCCATGGGGAGCTATGCTCAAAGTGACACATCAATTTCGTAAGGCCCTGATAATTCACCTTTAAGACCTCTCCAACATAGCCATTGCACAGTGAAGAGAGAAAGAGGAGACAAATAAACATATAGAGAGAGGGAAAGAGAATTAGAGAAAGGGAGAAAGATAGAGGGGGAGAGGAGGAGGAGAAAGAGAGAAAGATATATATATATACAGAGGATAGTTAGGGAGAGAGAGTCAAATTTTACACATCTTCCACCTTAATCAATTTACCCTTAAGATGTTATGTGGAGAGAGAGGAACAAAGAAGGAGAGAGAGAGATCGTTGTTTCTTATTAAATTATTATAGGGACTTCCACCTATTATCAAATCAAAACCTCCAATTGAATTAATCATTTCATTAGGTCTTTCATTTGTCGAATTCTGCACATCTTCCACCTTAATCAATTTACCCTTAAGATGTTATGTGGAGAGATAGAGGAACAAAGAAGGGGAGAGAGATAGAGATAGAGAAACACACAGATAGAGGGTGTGTGAGAGGGAAGGGGGAAATAGATATAGATGAACAGATATAAAGAGAAATATATATATATATATATACACCTAGAGAGATAAATAGGGAGAGAGACAAAGAGAGATAGAGAAAAAGAGAGAGGTAGAGAGACAAAGAGAGGAAGAGAGAAAGAGATAGATCAAGAGAGAGGTAGAGTACCTTTCAATTTTAAGTAGAGAACATGGCTACATGCATAACCTTCCTTTGAATAATTATTTCCAAATTTTACCTTTACCACCCATCACAATTGAAGAGACATTTCTGAAAACACAAAATCATTACCAATCGTGGGATTACAAAACTAATATTAACTGCATAAACATAGTGATAAATATTAAACTAAAAGTATTCAAATCTAATATATTCTATATTATTTTCCAAATATATTTATTCTTACATATAAACAAGGATATAAAACATAGTGACAAAAAAGTGTTCTATTGTGTGATAGACTTGAGGTTACGGTCAACCATTCCAATACTCTTTCAATTTTGGTAATGTATCCTTTAGTACCCTTATCCTCTTTCTCCTTGTCTCCACTTGAGCTCTCTCTCTCACACATTTTCTCTATCTGTATTTCCCTCTATATATCTTATCTCTATCTTTCTTTCCTACTCCATCTCTCTTTCTTTGTGATGGTCATTTAATGTTAAAATTTTCACTAAAGGGATTCAAAATTTTAGGGCCTAAATTTGAAAGTTGACCCTACCTGTGAAGCAATTTGTTTGTGATAGTTATCAAGTTTTTCTCCCTCCCTCTCTTTGTCCCTCTCTTTCTTTCTCCCCATCTCTCTCTATCGCTATCTATCTCTATACCCATCTCTATATCAATCTCTCTAGATGATCTGGACCAACCCATACCAAGCTCCATTTTTTACATTATAAAAGTATTGTAGCTTGATCTTTAATGTAGGGTTTTCCATTAGAATGCTTGACCATAGCCCTAAGTCTATCACACAATGAAAGTCTATCTCTTCCTCTCCCTCTCCTTATCTCTCCTCTCTCTATCTCTTCTTATCTATATCCATCCCTTAATGTTAAAAATTTCACTAAAGGGATTCAAATTTTAGGGCCTAAATTTGAAAGTTAACCCTACTTGTGAAGCGAATTTTTTTTATAGTTATCGAGTCTCTCTCTCTCTGTTTGTCTATCTTTATACCCATCTCTATATCAATCTCTCTAGATGATCTGGACCAACTGTAATGTCCCCATTTTTCACGAGCATCAGAGTTTGGTGGATTAGCCTATCCTTTGACCCTCGTAGGCTAATGGAGTTGTTGAGAGGGTCCTGTTTGGAATATGTTTGGTTGACTTCTTCGTCAGAGCTCAGTTTCATTCAGTATTGGCTTTCGTTTGACCCAATTTCTCATACTTACTATTTATAGTAAGTTAGTGGATGTTAGAGATGGACCCTTACTATATTTAGTAAGGCACCTGGATGTGATGGGTTTGCAGTGTCGATCTCTTAGTTTAGTTGGTTTGGCCAGTGGATGAGTATTTATGGAGTTATTCTCATTCAAGTCATTTTAATGATAATAAAATATTATAAAGGCATACTATAAAGTTATTAAAGTCACTTTATATTCAATGAGGCCATGACCCTCAATTTAAGTGACTTAAAGTGCAATTAATTAATTATGTTTTGGAGGCCAAATATTAAAGCATTTAATAAAGTCAATGTGCAAACATTTTATATTATTTAAAATGATATTAAATGCTCTTGAGTTGGGTCGACCTCATCATGAGAAGTAGAAAAGGCACCACAAAAGCAAATGGATTCATCTTTTGAGCATTTGATAATTTGTCTCTTATGAGTTCTTTGGTGTTGGAGGAGAGAAACCAAGGGTTTCTGCAACTCAGCTTCATACCAGCATTGGAGAACGTGCATTCTTCTTTGTTTGAGCAATCTGAAGGTGTGCAAGATCATCTGAAGAATTGCAAAGGGGTTTGGCTTCATCCAGAAGTTAAAATAGAACAAATTGGTGAAGATATATTCAAGGGTTTGAACCAGATTTCATTGTGAGAAGCATATATCTATTGCAGCTCCATTTAATAAACATTGTGCATTGATATCAAGGTCGTACTTGCCCTAAGACAGGTCGTACCTTTCCATGGCAGAGCTATGAGTATTAGGTGGGAGTTTTGAGCCGGTTTGGAACTGTTATTCATCTTTCCCTTTAGGCATCATAGCTGCATGTTAGATTGAGATAGTTTGAGGGATTTTGGTGAGGGTTTGTTATTGCTTGCTGCTGCTCCATTACTACCTGGCCATACCAACACATTAAGAGGGTCGTGGGACACTTATTTGACAAGATTTGGGTGTTATATTGCATTGTATTCTCTTAGAATGGTCATGATACCAATCCCTTATCAGTTGTATGCAAATATCTTAGTATAAAGACTAGATTTAACATGCTCGGTCTGTTGTACTAAAATTTTAGACTTCATCTTGCTTGATACAACCAACTGGGTATGTAAAAATCTTCATATTTTGCCAATATGATTTTTTGGGTGTTGATTGCTTAGATAATAGGGGATGTTATCTCAATTGGGTCTTTAATAATTTTGCCAAATAATGAATATTTCAGGAGATATTGAAATATGGAATTTTTCAGCCATCAACTCCCTATGTGTTGTTCAGTTTTAAATAAAATAATATTATTGCAATATCTTCTTTTTGCATTATATTGTTGCAAGTGTCTAAAAAAACCTAAAGACAAACTAAACAGACAAGCAAATATTCTGAGAATCAAATATCCTATTAGGGGGGATATTTCAGTGGTATCATAGCGGTCTCTTACCATCCTGTTGGGTTAATCAGAATTATTCAGTTGCATGTCAAAGATTTCATGTTGCATGTCAAGATTTGGGGTTGCATGTTAGTGATCAATACTTACATGTCAGTTTTAATGGTTGCATGTGTGGTATCATCTATTGCATGTTAGTTTAACAGTGGGGTTTAAATTACAAATTCATTGAGCTCACATCAGAATGATTTGAGTGACCAACACTCATTCATATTTTCAATTACATTATTTTTCCAGTCTAGTTTGAAATATGGGTACAGATAGTGACAAACAAATTGTATCAGGTGATTGGAAGTCGTTAGCTAGAACAATATATGAACAGGGTGAAAAACTTGGCACAACTTCACAATCCAGATATGATACTTTATGTATCCTTAGAAGGCTAGAAGATAGTTTAAGCTTCGTAGAACAGTCACCTTCAGCATTGCGTTAGATATCTATGGTTCTTGCAGTGAAAACATTAGGTGAGCATAGGTACTTGAGACATAGTGACAGTGAGATTAGGCTCACTGTTGCCCTAAGCATTAGTCAGTTCATGAGGATCACAGCTCCTCGGGTTCCTTATACTGGGGTCACCATGAGAGAGGTTTTCTAGTTGATCATAGATAGTATGGTTGGGATTGGAGACATTGGTAGTCCTACCTATGAACGGAAGGTTAAGATCTTAGAGGCACAAGTTAGATCATGTGTTTCCATGCTTGATTTTGATAATCATGATCTTGTGTTGCAATTATTCAGACTCTTCTTGGAGTCCATTAGTTCGGGGCATGATAGATGTATTCAGGACCACATGAGGGATATCATGATTTCCATTGTTGATAACATTGATAGTATATCTCAGCCCATCATGACACTTCTTCTAGCAGTTCGCAAGCGAGAGAAATTGACATCTCCGGCTGCTTATATGTTGGTATGCAGTGTCTTTAAATAGTGTAAAGACAAGTTGGGACCTTATTTGGTTAAGGAGGAACCAATGCAAGAAAAGAAGATGAGATTTGAAGAGAATGTTCACATTATTAACACTCAAGAAGTTGTTATCTGTCATGATAACAATTCTGACTTTGATGACATCAGTCCTTTGCTTGAGCATAATGATGATTTAGAGGTCATGGTAAGTGCAGAGAATGTTGTGGGAGAACCTTTGAATGTTGACACACAAGATGTGAGTGTCAAACATGAAGATTGCTTGGAAAATATGACCCATAACAATTCTAATTTTCATGACAGCAGTGGGATATGTTTGCATCAGCATGAGACAATAGTGATTTCACATGTGGATGATGTTTCTATGGAGTTGTTGAATCTTGGTACTCAAGATTTGGGTACTAATGATGCAATTTATGTTGAAGATTCATGCCACAATGAGTCTGATTTATCATATCAGACCTTAGAAAACAAAACATAAAATTTATTTGTTGGCAGTGAATCCCAGGATCGTGAATTGGATGGACATGCAATTGCTTTGGTAGCAGAAGTGTGCAAGATATTGTCAAAACAACAACTTCTACCCTACCAGTTGAGCCATCCTTTGAGGTACATAGCAATAGTACCTTAGTTGTTGATGTGTGCACTGATGATAGCACACATGATGCTGCTTATCATGAGGTGAGTGATGTTGATACAGCCTCATATCACAGTGTAGATTTCAAATTAGCAAACTCGTATGGGAGTCCTAAGTTGCAGAGTCCTCATCATTTGGTTGGGCAACTAAAGGTGAATGACTGTATGATTGCCACAACCATTGAGCACTTTGATGTTGCTCGTCAGATGTTGGTTACTCATGGTTGGAGTACTCCTGTGTCAGATGGGCCCTGTGATAGTGGCCTTTCCCTCACAGAGATTCATGCACTCTGAGAAGCAATTGAAATAATGAAACAAAAGTATCTACAACTACGTGTTGACAGAGATTATCTTCTCGAGTGGGATTGCATTTATTATGAAACATTGAAGGGAAAGGAAGAGGAGGTTGATGAGCTCACTCATGAGCTTGAGGTAACCATGGAATCTTTGAAGAGCACCTAGTTGGCCCTTTAGGAGTCATAGTCACAGGTTGAGGAGCTTACCGTGGCATTGAGACTAGCACATTCTTCACCACTGTTAGATATAGTTCAGGTTTCCATGGCAGCAGTTGGTGAGGAGCATATATCCACGGATTATGGTTCTGAGCAGGTGGAGGATGTGGTTACATCCATCATAGATTTTAGTGCAGTTGATTTTGATGGGATGAGTACAATAGTGGAGAGGTGTAGAGAACCACATGTTACAGTAGGTTCTCTTGAGATTAGTCCCATGACAGGTGTTACAGGTCTGAGTACTAATAGCTCTTGTGTTGTAGTGGTGGATTCACCAGAGAGTTGTGTGATAGTACATGACACTACGCCATCTTCTTCACAGGGGATTCACAGAGTGCCATTTGGTTGGGAGTTTCACTCTCATGTTGATTTGTTACCTTTCCCTGGAAGCAAATCGGTTACTTCATCCCATACAACTGATCTTGGGTCACAGCTTGTTGAGCCACAGAGTGGGAGAGATCAGTTGCAGGTTACAGGAAATAAGGTTGATTCAGACTTATATCACTTTCACTGCACGGATAAGTTTGTTGAGTACCTACTTAAGTGTGTGGAGTTTCAGAAGAGTCGATATGGAGCCTCAGAGGGTACTCGCATTCGAGGTTTGCGCTTCATTAAGCATGCTTTGGTAGCAATTGAAGATACTCTGACTTTAATGCTTCCTGATAGAGATTTTGTGATTGGGTTTTCAGAGAGAGTGACCAGGGCCCCTACCCAATCAACTATTTAGAATCAGAGACCAGAGCCATTTTCTAATTCCAGTGTTGTAAGTGATGATGAGGAGGGAGTTATACAGGGCTATGACAGTCAGCCATTGACCGAGGTTGGAGATTTTTATCGCGACTGCATAGTAAGGAGTGTTCATGTCACTTTTCTTTTGATCCACACGTTGATGACTTTATGAGGCTAGGTGTGGATTGGCTTAGGGTTTATACCATCCATTGTGGGATGGAGAGTTGCCATCTTCAGAAGGTGGAACTAGTGGCTGCAAGTACACGACTCAGTTATTTGTAGGGAATTACTTGCAGAGTCAGCACATCCATGGGAGTCTAGCAGAGGATGGAGATAGTTGTTGTGTTGCAGACACTTTCAGATGTTCTTATCTCCACTTGACAGATGGATGTGAGTCTCGATTGCATTGGGATCTAGAAGGTGACAGGGTTAGCAGTGCAGTTTGGGTGGGTCCCATTATATCGCTTCATCACTTCTGGCATGGTGAAGTTGGGATCAGTGTTGAGCAGCAGAGGTCTGAAGATGTTCTACTTAGCAGGCTTCTATTCTGGATTTGAGATCCAAGCATTGGTTGTTGGACACTCTTTGGTGTGCTGTGGGTTCCTTCATGTGCATCAGGGTTCCAGTCTGGGTTCATTGGTGAGTATTGTAGCATGCACAGGGTGGCGATTGCTCACAGCTTCGCTTTTGGTTCACATGTACATGAGTTGAGGTTGATGCACAGTTTCAGTGCGCATGGTTTGCACAGTTGGTCTGTTATTTATATTTGTACAGTTAAGTTTATGCTAGTGTACAACAGTTGTGTTCTTATGTGGGACATTTCACAGTCTTCCTTTTGACCTCTGGTGGAGTGGAGTTTCTTTGCAGTGGAGATTGCTTGGGGTCAAGCAATTTCAGGGAGGGTGGACTGTAATGTCCCCATTTTTTGCAAGCATCAGAGTTTGGTGGATTAGCCTATCCTTTGACCCTCATAGGCTAATGGAGTTGTTAAGAGGGACCTGTTTGGCAGATGTTTGGTTGACTTCTTCGTCAGAGCTCAGTTTCGTTCAGGATTGGCCTTCGTTTGACCTAGTTTCTCATACTAACTATTTATAGTGAGTCAGTGGATGTTAGAGAGGGACCCTTACTATATTTAGTAAGGCACCTGGATGTGATGGGTTTGCAGTGTTGATTTCCTGGTTCAGTTGGTTTGGCCAGTGGATGAGTATTTATGGAGTTATTATCATTAAAGTCATTTTAATGATAATAAAATATTATAAAGGCATATTATAAAGTTATTAAAGTCACTTTATATTCAATGAGGCCATGACCCTCAATTTAAGTGACTTAAAGTGCAATTAATTAATTATGTTTTGGAGGCCAAATATTAAAGCATTTAATAAAGTCAATGTGCAAACATTTTATATTATTTAAATTTATATTAAATGCTCTTGAGTTGGGTCGACCTCATCATGAGAAGTATAAAAAGCACCACAAAAGCAAATGGATTCATCTTTTGAGCATTTGATAATTTGTCTTTATGAGTTATTTGGCGTTGGAGGAGAGAAACCAAGGGTTTCTGCAACTCAGCGTCATACCAGCATTGGAGAACGTGCAATTTTCTTTGTTTGAGCAATCTGAAGGTGTGCAAGATCATCTGAAGAATTGAAAAGGGGTTTGGCTTCATCCAGAAGTCAAAATAGAACAAATTGGTGAAGATATATTTAAGGGTTTGAACCTGATTTCATTGTGAGAAGCATATATCTGTTACAGCTGCATTTAATAAACATTGTGCATTGATATCAAGGTCGTACTTGCCCTAAGATAGGCCATACCTTTCCATGGTAGAGATATGAGTATTAGGTGGGAGTTTTGAGCTTGTTTGGAACTATTATTCATCTTTCCCTTTAGGTGTCACAGCGGCATGTTAGATTGAGATAGTTTGAGGGATTTTGGTGAGGGTTTGTTATTGCTTGCTGTTGCTCCACTACTACCTGGCCGTACCAACACATTAACAGGGTCATGGGACACTTATTTGACAAGATTTGGGTGTTATATTGCATTGTATTCTCTTGGAATGGTCATGATACCAATCCTTATCAGTTGTATGCAAAGATCTTGGTATAAAGACTAGATTTAACATGCTCAGTCTGCTGTACTAGAATTTTAGACTTCATCTCACTTGATTCAACCAATTGGTTATGTAAAAATCTTCATATTTTGCCAATATGATTTTCTACGTGTTGATTGCTTAGATAATAGGGGATGTTATCTCAACTGGGTCTCTAATAATTTGACCAAATAATGAATATGTTGGGAGATATTGAAATCTGGATTTTTTCAGCCATTAACCCCCTATGTATTGTTCAGTTTTAATTAAAATAATATTATTGCAATATCTTCTTTTTGCATTATATTGTTGCAAGTGTATAAGAAAACCTAAAGACAAACTAAACAAACAAGCAAACATTCCGAGAATCAAATATCCTATTAGGGGGGATATTACACCAACCCATACCAAGCTCCATTTTTACATTATAAAAGTATGGTAGCCTAATCTTTAATGTAGGGTTTTCCATTAGAATGCTTGACCATAGGCCTAAGTATATCACACAATGAAAGTCTCTCTCTCTCTCTCTATCTCTTCTTATCTCTATCCATCCCTTGTGTTCTTGTTTCCTATTAAATTATTATAGAGCCTTCCACCTATTATCAGATCAAACATCTTGGGAGGGAGAAGGGGAGAGAGTGAGAGAAGGGGGGTGTATATATAGAGAGAGAGAGAGAGAGAGAGAGAGAGAGAGGGAGGATAAATATGAGGCTTGTGCTAAACAAACATACATGGAAAGCAACTGAACAAGAATATAAAAAGGAGATACATGCAAATAAAAACTAGACACTAAACATAGAAGCTCACACATTTGACATACCTACTAAGAAAAAACACAAGGATCTTGAAATCCATTAAGATTATGCAAATTAATTTACGATACTTGAGAAAAATACTTGACATGGTCCATACAAATAAAACACAATCCTCATTCACTTAAAAAAATGGCAATTGAACTTCCACAACTATTGGGCGTACCCATTGCACACCAAGGTGAGATTGCTAGTTCTGATTCTATTCCACCTCTAAAATCGCCGTGATTTATGCTAATTATCCGATTGGAAATTGCTATGAAAGCATTTATTTTCAATACAACCTTCCTAATAAAGTGCAGAGTGAGAAGAAGGTGATATGGAAGTTCGGTGTGCTGAAAAGTTGTCGGAGCGGGAATCAAGCGTATGATGTGTGTAGAGTGTAGGTCCCACTTCCCATCACATCATGTTAGCAATGAAATCATTCACTTGAATCCCGCCTGCTCAAAAGTGTAACAGCAAGCACCTTGTGAAAGCTGAACCCATCTCCCATGAAACCATTCAATCTCCGCCTTTTATATACACCCCACCAACGGAGGGACAATGCCAATGCCAATGCCAATGCCGATGCCAATGCCAATGCCAGATGAACACCCTTCTCTTCCACTCCAAGAGGACGAAGAGGAGGCGGCCCCCCTCACTTACGATGAAGCGTCGATGCAGCAGAGCAGCCATTTCCTTCACAATCTGCAGGTTTTTCTCTCTCTCCCTCCTTTGGTCCACTGTTTTTTACAAACATGTTTTCAATTCTCTCTTTTATGCGATGATTTATTTGGTTTAATTGAATAGTTTGGAGTCAATCTTTATCCACTTTATATTTCATTAGTAGTGATATGCAAGAATCTAAACTTCCATTACCATGGAAGTCCATTTAACAGTTAACACTTGTTGCATCTAGATCATGATTAAGATGGGTTCTTGTAAACCACTACACATGAAATATGGGTGGATAAAGACGACTTTAAACTATGCAGCTGAATCCCAGTAAATTACCACATAATTTGATACACTGCAAAAAAAAACAGAACATTTATGAATATTCAGTTCACTCTGTTTTTTTTGTTCTTGTTGTTTGTACATAGTATTGTTTACAAATATACGACATTGGTATGAGCAGGAGCTGAAGAACTTAAGGCCACAGCTATACTCTGCAGCAGAATATTGTGAACTATCCTATGTCAACAATCACCATAAGCAAATGTATTTCTCGTTAGTCTTGTATTGTGTTTTCTATTTGAATGGAGTTGCATGCATTATGTTGATATATGTTGTCCTTGCCACTTGGCAGGGTAGTGGAAAATCTGAAAGACTATGCAGTGAAGGCTCTGATAAACGCTGTAGACCATTTGGGTTCTGTTTCCTACAAGCTAAACGACCTTCTTAGCAAGCAAATTAATGACATTTCTTCCACACACCTTCGGATTGCCTGCCTCAATCAGGCATGTTTATACTGCACATTTGTAACTTGATTTGTGTCTACATGTATCTTTTATATTTTAACACAAATATTTTTGCTTTATGTAATTTAGGAAATATTCTTGCTTTATGTAATTTAGGGCTTGTCATTTTATTTTGTTGCGCTGCTATTGAAATTTTCTACTGCATTTTGCACGTCACAGGCAAACTATAGTATAATAAACATAGATAGCCGCTTGTCTAGGATGGAGCCTCTATTTATGACTAAGCCCCTAATACACTATTGACATCAAACCTTACTGTTTAAGTTGGAGTTGATATTTCTATTTTGATCCCAATCAACAGTACTGTAAAAATTGGCTATGAAAATGGGAGAGTCTCGCCTCTTATACATAGTGCAATGTAAATGAGATAAAAAAATATAAAATTTAATACTGACAATATTCTATATCAATGCATTTATTACCATACAACTAATCAATTGGTTGTGAAAATGGGGTAGTTTGGCCTCTTGTATGAAATAAATACTGCAAGGAAAACAAGATAAAAATATTATTCCATACCAGCATTTTCTCTATATAAATGGATTCATTACCGTGTAGTGTTCTATGTAAATGCATTTTTACCCAGAAATTAGGGGTGATGTGATAATCAAGTGTTGGCGGGGGAAGGGGGGAAGGTGGGCGGGACAGGGCTTCCTACTTCCACTCTATCAAGAGTCCCATGAAAGCTGCCTTGTGTGGCTACAAGGAAAAGCAGGCTCTTAAGCAAAAACACTGGATCAGTTGTTTTTGCAGCAGGAAACTATATGCAGGCATGTCAGAAGAGGGCTAGAACTTTCCCATACCCACTTTAGAGATTTATTGCCAAGTGGCACTATGGATGTGACTGACATTTCTTTTAGTGTTTCTTATCTGGTCAATTTTCTGCAAATGGTCCCTGATTTTTCTTGGACAGGGCTCAGGATTGAAGGAAAATTTTTCATAAGTGCATGGGACCAACTTTGTGCTTAATATCTCATAAATTTTCTTGGCAACACTGGTTGAGATAAATCCGGTATTCACCCTCCATTGTACCACTAGGTAAGATGATCGTTACAAACTTTCTGTTGGAGCTGCTCTAGGAGAAAAATACCCCATCTCAATTTATCCTTCAATAACTAAGACTTCAAGGCTTTCTGATGCTTTTGCGAGAAGTCAGCACTTTTCACACTGGTGACACAATAACTTTACTTCTATTCCTAATGCCTCCTGAATAAGATCAGCGATAAACTTTTCAGTGCCCAACAATACTGGATTTTTCCTCCCATCCATATCTGGATTTATTCTTCTTCTTATTGGCCAAGTGCTGTATGACTTCTCAAAAACAAATTCACCATGCATGTATAAAAATGACTATCTTTCAAGGCCAAGGAAATGTAAACAAAGAGTTACCTTTTCTAGCCAGAAGAATGGATTCAAAGGGCCACCCCTCGAGGCCAAGCTTGTAGTGGATGCGCCACAGGATATAACATTCAAGTACATAGTGTGTGTGTACGTACACATGCACACATATCTACTTAGTACTTGGAGGTTATATCCTCAAAGAAATGTGAAGGGTCAGGCTGGATGGGGCTGGGGTCCATAACATATGTATCTGGCAGGTCCTATCCACCAGATAAGGGTACTGATAAAGTAACCGGCATGAGCAACCTCTAATGCATCATGCAAATTCAGACACCATATTCTTACCATCTATTAGCTGTGAATCCACTGGCTAATGGCATAACACTTGTTCTCAAGCATTGTTAATCATGTCTATAATCCACTGGCTAATCATACATTGGTTCTGCATAATGTGCATCACAGTCCAGACTACAGTGGTAGAGGAATTTCAAACAGCATTGAGAAATAACGGTAAAACACAAATCAAAACTAAAATGCAACATCTATGGAAAACTGTGCTGGTCAAACTTCTTTCCAGCAGCATTGCATGCCAGGAATATCTAAAAAGACTACCACCACCTCCTCTTTATGCACCAAAAACATAATAATCATAAACCTGAAGTTAAACTTGCTGTACACAATGTGAAATCTGCCTCAAGATTTTTGAAACAATCTTCGTGCGAGCAAAGTGGTCTAGATGTCTCCCAATCATGTTTTTGGCCTATGGATGTCCAATTCTTTTGCAGTAACAAGCTAATAACTGTGCTGTAATTCTGTAATTATTGCACTAATATGCTGAGCAAATTATTCTCATGCATTCGGGGGAGGTTTCATGTCATCATGTACAATTTTATGTATTAAGGGGCCTAATTTCTTAGACAGAAGATACTAATAGGCCTCATTTATCAGTTGTCAAAACATATTTAAACCTGGGCTATAGATGGCTTGTAAAGACCTTCAAGTGGCTTCTTGGGCCATGTGGGTTTTTCTCATTATCATGTGGCTCCTTTTGGCTGCAATCATGCTGTCGTAAACCATTTCTAATATCATCTGAGCTTTATGAGTGCCAATTTAGTAATCCCATTTAGAAACCGGAAGGAAAAGAGCTTGAAGACTTGCAGTGCTTCCAGCAATTGGAAGAATATAAGTTAATTTTAGAAGAAACTTAATCAGGCCCTGTGCTAATCAGCGAGCTTGGGCACAATAACACAATGTAGATGTGCTTTTATTTACCAGTTAAGGTGCAACATTAGCTATATTGTATCACTACGTACTATGAATAAGCTGAGTCAGCCAAGTTAAACCTAAAAATGTGAAAATTTGAACATTGAAATGAAGGGAATATACAAGTTTGATATCTTTCCATCCAAAGTTGAATTGGACTAATCAATGATTTACTTTAAATTTGGCTTTCAGCATATGTAATTTATGGTTGCCATAGCTTCTGTCTTTTTTAATGAGTACGAACCTTCTAACTGTAGGCTTAGATTTACAGGAGCAATGCTGAAACTTGAAATTAAGCTAAAACTTGCAGTTCTATCCCTTCATAGAATGATATAGCATGTGGAAATTGCAGAGGCTCCTTAAATGCCAAGAATATATTGATAGGGAGGGTCTCATGCAGCAGTGTTTGATGGAGAGGAGTCCAAGATATCACAAGCATTATATTCTTCCACGTAAGTTGGAAATTTGTTTCTACTTTATATATAGGCTGTAGGTGTGGTGTAATGATTCCAGAATAGCCACAGGTGATAATGAATCCAAACTGCCTAGAACCATAATGACAAACCATGTCCTCAATCAATGAAGTAGCTTGCCTGATCACAGTTCTCTTTGCTTTCATATTCATGTTTTTGAGTCTGCTGTATATTCAAGTCAATCTAATCCCATCTTCTATTCTCATGAACCCTGTAATGATAGGCTCAATAACTGAAGAGTCTGAGGTTCTCTTTGCTTTCATATTCATGTTTTTGAGCCTGAATTCAACTGCCACAGGTGATAATGAATTCAACTGCCACAGGTGATAATGAATCCAAACTGCCTAGAACTATAATGACAAACCATGTCCTCAATCAACAAATTAGCTCGCCTGATCACGGTTCTCTTTGCTTTCATATTCATGTTTTTGAGTCTGCTGTATATTCAAGTCAATCTAATCCCATCTTCTATTCTCATGAACCCTGTAACAATAGGCTCAATAATTGAAGAGTCTGAGGTCAGTGCAGAAAAACTGATGGAGACTGACCAAGATGATGGGCAGACAACACCTTCTGGAGTATATCCCGGTATCTTTTCTTGGTTTGATCTCTTTTCCTTCATTTCCTAAGAGTTGCTTTTGATGTGTACTGAAAGATATTTACATCTGCAATACTAGCTATGCCTTGCAAGATATCTGTTTAAATAATATTTTTTTGAATTTTGTTAATAGAAATTCAGGTTGCAACGAAGGCAAATTCTAATGCTTCCTTCAGGTAAAATTTACTCTACAATCTTTTGAGCATACGAGCATGAAATATGTGATACAGTATTTCTTTGAGAAGTTTATGTGATCTTGCAGAGTCAAGAATAATCACTGCTTTTATCTTCTAGAAACAGTATAATTATTTGAAATGAAGTATGTGAACTGTTTCTTATACCTACAGAGACGAATTTGGGTTGATGCCTTCATCTATGGGACCTGGATCATTCTTCTTTCTAGGTATCTTCATCAAACTTTGTGCACTCTAGAATCACAGGAGCTTTTCTAAGAAAGATTTATCATTCTTCTGTGCATTCTACTTTTGAGTTTCAAGCAGGTAGTGAACTCTTAAAGTTCACGGAGAAGATTGTCCATTTTTGTTTTAAGTGGCTTCATTTAAAACTTGAATTGTTATGCATCCTCAAGATCCTGAACAATGTGGCACTTTCAATGCTTTTCATAATTGTGGCAGACACCGAAGTTCCTATTCCATCAGTTTCTTCGCAGTACTCTCGAGTTCATTCAGCACGTCTGTCTCCTGGTTTGACTACTTCAAGTTCCTTTGCTGCTGGACGGCGGGTAAGATTAAAAGCTCTTACCAAAATGCTGCAGTTTGTCCTAGACTGGTCTGATTGCACGAGTGATTATTCGAAGAAGGCACAAGAACTAACTTATAGTTTGTCCCCAAATTAATCTCAAAGTGTACATATAGCACACATTGTTTATAGAAATGCTGAAATGGATTAATAATGGAAAATCTGCTTTTTGAGAATTCACTGCTTATATCTATTGTCATCATTAGATATGGTATCTGTTTTTGACCTCTTTGCTTGAGGTGGCTGGATGTTTAGTATGATATCCATGGTTTTAGAAGTAAACATAAAGGTAAAAAGAGGCTCAACTTGTTTATTTATGCAAATTCAGTTTTACATAAACAACTTTTATAAGAAGATATTCTTTAGTGCAAGATGCATGGCTTTACAAATAAGGCCTTGAGGCCCAAAATTAACAGTTTGCGCATGGTTAGCTTTATATGAACAATCTTCTAGCAGGTCATACATTATGACAAGAACAAGAGTTGTTTTGGGGCCTGCATCATATGTTATTCCACTTATCAATAATACTCAGAGAGTACATTTATTACTCGCAGTCTTTTTGGAAGGATGTAAAAATACTGCTGTTGGTGTACTGACCTCAACCGGTACATATTTGGTTGACGTTGCAAGGTTAAAAGATTATATTCTGGTCTTTTATGGCCTTACTGCAAAATGACAACCACTGTGCATTAATACTCCAGGGGAAACTGAGATAATTATGTGGAGTATGTGTTTTGATTCTGGAATTTGTATCAAAAGTTGAGAGTTAAAATATTTTTCCTTGGTCATCCATTGGGAAGAACTGTTTTCTGTTTGATTGGAGGCTTGATGTTTTAGAATCTATTTATTTCTAGAATGATACAGTCCTGGACATTTTAGTATTTTACATTATCTAGAACAGTACTGAGTGATGGCTATTTGTGTGATTTGAAGCTTTCATAAGGCTTGAGGTTTTAGAATCTATTTATTTCTAGAATGATACTGTCCTGGACATTTTAGTATTTGACATTATCTAGAACAGTACTGAGTGATGGCTATTTGTGTGATTTGAAGCTTTCATAGTCCGATAAGCCAATTAGCTTGGACTCATCCTATAATTATTTGGAAGATTGCTATATGTTCCCATAATTAGTATTTCCAGGTACAAGTTACAACTACGATTTCAGAATATTGCAACACTATCAATATCATATTATATTGATGATATTCTATTTTCAATTGAAGAGCATGATCAACATGTGTTGTACGATGGAGTTTTCAGTTTGGGACCCAATTACCAGAATTCATGGTCTACAATTTTATTAAAGGCAAGAGCTTTAATTAGGTTTAATAGATAAACTTAAGTGTGTAAGCTGCAGGACCCCAAAATATTCTGTAGAACAATATACAATAGTTTGGGATTAAGTTTTAAGGAAGATACCAAGTTAGATAATCTCAAGAAGTAAATGTTGAAATATCATTAGCTGAAACTTGAGAAGTTCATAACTATTTTATAATATTGGAAATATCCTAACATTTTAATTATAAAATACATCTGTTGTTTGTACCCTTTCTAGATTGACACTAGAAGTCTTCTATTTCGTAATGCTTTTATGAGTGAATCTAAATATGTACCTACACTCCTTTTAATAATAGCTAACAGGTATCATATCCCTTTCATCATCCTGTTTCTTGTTAGGCTTCCCTTCGTATCAATGAAAATAGTAAAAAATCTTAATGCATTTGACATCACAACAATGGGAAACATTTGAGCATATCAACCGGGAGAAATTGAAGTCTTGCTGAAACTGACTGATTGATTATCATTGTGAAGCTCGTATGGCTATATATATATAGTATTGGATCACATGCCTATTGGTTGTGTCTCTCAGTAGCAGGAAGTAATTATTTAGTTTCACTGTAAGCCCCCCTTTTTAATATGTTTTGCCTCAAAAAGCATAGTTGCTGAAGGATATTGAACTGTTAGAAGTTTTGTTTTTCCATTAGGCCTATGTAATTGGTATACTCTCCTACTTAATTAGATATTTAGTAATTTGTCTTGTTCTTAAGGATTTGGTACAGATTTTCATGAATCCTAGTTTGGCAAATTCCAACCTGGCTCTTCCTTCATCAAGTACTTATGACTAAGTTTGTACTAGAAAATGCATTCTTATTGTTAATTTAATCATGAAGCATGAAATATATTGAGTTGTTCTTTGTTAGGTAAATTACTAAATCTAGTGCATAGGCAACTTAATTGACTCATGCAAATTTTGTGTTGAAACTAGAAGTTTGGTAACAACTTTTCTTTCCTTCCATTTTCTAAAGTGAAGTGTTTATATGGTCAAAGACCAGCATAAACTCATTTTCCTTCCTGGCATTCTCTTTTAGACGGATTTTGAAAAACTTCTGTTCTGTTGTTCTTTTTACAATATACAAATGTTCCTTTACAATCTAGACATTTTTTGAGATTATTTGAAAGTACTTTGCATCAGGCTACAATCCTCCTTTGAATTTTAGAGGTCCATCTCTGTATAGAATTGTATGGACATCAAGTCATTACCCTTTAGACAAGCTATAGTCTAGATAGTAGGATGTTTGGACATCAACCTCAAACCTTATGCATCGAACTGTCAACTCAAGGTAGCAATGATACATGACAAGACATGAATGAAGACAGAGAAGACCAACATAATGAATCCAATTCTGCACCTACAACCCTGAGGACAACTGAGCAGTCACCATATACATCAGGATGATCAACAGACCACCAGTAAAGCATTCAACTTTTAAAAATTATAAATGTTATGCAAGATGGATTAGCTGACATCTTCATCACTGTGGTGATATGTCACATGGAAGGCATTTCCAGCAGGGATATTAGGTGGAAAATTTAGCAGAATGGATTCCCTAGTTGATGAATTCAATGAATGATTCAATCATGCACTTGGATGGGCATTTCTTCAACGTGATACTGTTTTGTCAATATTGGGTGATAATTTTTTTTTTCTTACACGGTTTTGGTGTTTAATTTAGTCAAGTGTAGGGAGCCAACTGAATGGTGACCTTTTCCTTGCAGCAAGGCTTCACAAAACACCTTCATATGCCTCCATAAGGGTTTTGAATCATGAATCGACACTGAAATTGAAAACAACACCAAGGGTCCAAGTTATTGACTGAAAACTTTGAAAACTAGGTCCACAAACATGCCCTGAACAAGCTGACATTTAAATCTGATTTTTGGGGATTATTAAAGAATCTCATATGATGTTTTATAACAGTCCAAGACTACCCTCACAACCCAACAAATTACTGATTTAAAACAGAAATACATCAGAAATCATTTTCTCCTCAAACTTGCTTATTTTGCCGACAAATTTCAAACACCAAACATCAAGAAAACTGCTCCCGCTCATTACATATGAAGAAAAAATATTACATTGGACTCCATGGGATAATTTGGACAGCATATCCCCATAATAAAACTAATCTCAAACTGATTTACAACCCTCAAACTTAAACAATACCAATCTGAAACATAAACAACAATGGACACGAAATCTAGAAGTCCTATGTTAAGATTAGCTCCGAACGGTGACTCCAAACTTCTCCCTTGGGCTTCAATCTGCAAATGAAATCTCAAATGCCTTCTTCCACCTAAAACCTGCAATAAAATAATATGGAAGCCAACCTCAATTCGTTCTCCTCTCATCTCTTTATAGTTATTTCTCAAACATGGCACCTAAATTTGGAAGATTGTAGACCAGGTTTTCAAAGTGTAACTCCTAAAGGTTTCTCTCTCTTCATGTGCTGTCCATCCTTCAATGCGGCCAAAGAATCACATCCATCGGTCAATTGTAACTCTTCTTTTTTTTTGGATTGAATATCGGGCACAAAATTTATTCAAAAAGATAAAAAGTTGAAGAACATCATGGTGGTCAAGGAGGCCACCCCATATATCTTATCTACTGACTATTTCAATCCAAAGCTACACCTATAACATACTATATGTTTGTCAAACTAAGATAAAAAATACAGTATGGGATAGAGTGTGTTAACTGTACAGTGACAGTTATGACAAGTATATAGATTTATATCTTAACACATATTAATGATCATCATATAATAGCTATTTAATCTTGTTCCATAGTGATTGCTCTGCTGAGAGAATTATCAGATGCTGCCTTGTCCCCATTCTCTTCTTCACTGTCTATCTGCAACCCAGAGTCTCTGCTATGCTGTATTGTAACTCTTCTTAAGTGTAACTCCTTTGAAATATGGCCCCCTCTTACAAAAAAATGATTGCAATTCAAGAGGTCAAGTGTAACTCCCACCTAGTCAACCCCAAGATGCAAGATGCTCTCCACAAAGTAACTCCTCCTTATATGAAGGCCTCATTTGGGGGTAAATGAAGGTCAAACATGCATTAAATAATTATGATATGTAAGAGGTCCACCAAACAATGCGCCCCTATGAGAAATTGTGACTCTTCAACTTCCATAAGTGCCTAGAAGATGCTTTTTCCAAAATGTAGATGCTCCATTTTGAGAGGGATAACTTTTTAGAATTCATATTTGAATGCAGGGAACTCATCTACACCAAGGACACAAAGGTTAGATACAACAAAACAAAAATTAGAAGCAAAACAAATATTTTTAGGGATGCCTTTTTGTAGTTACAGACAATTCTAAATGACATTGTAGTTTGTCTCAGAGCAAGCAACACAGCAGTGTGTGATATTGTTAAGGAGACACAATGGTTTATTTCTTCATTGAAGAGCCCTTTCATTTGTAATTTTCATTGTAATTGGTGAATCGTGGAAGGAAACACAAGGTACAACCTTTTCCTTGCTGGAGTTTTCCTAAATTAGGTTTCTCTAGGGTATATCTTTTGTGAATTGGGTGTGTATGTTACCTATCGCTGACATCGTTTGATGCTTGTTCAATTTACGTTGTTGTATCTTGTATTCCTATGAATTGGAGCATAATCACAGTTGGTTTTTATTGCATTTAAGCATATTTCTTGACATAACAGCAATAGAGAACACATTTTGTAATGAAAATACTTATATTGTAAAAGGAAAGTTCTCTAGATAGCAGCAATAATTTGATTTGATAGAGTAAAAAATTCACATTGACGATGTCATCCACCTGTGAACATTTATCCATACTAAAAACAATTATCCAATCCAATACGTGAACAATAATACATAATGCAACATATCTGGCATTTAAGTGATGGCATTAGGCTAGAAATACCAAATGATAGAAGTGTGAAAGTAATGCCGCTTCAAGGGGCCACCTTCAGAAATAAAAAATGTAAACGAAGAGATAATTCCATGATTGATGCCCTACAATGAACTATCTAGCCTTTTTTTAATGCTAAAATTAGGTTGGGGCATCCACAGAGTTCAGACAGAGCTGACTATTAAGAAATTAACGATTCTAGAATCTATCCTTGACTATACAAAGGTTTGTGTGTTGGATGTCAGCTATTTTGTAACCCTACATTACATATGATGATCAGAGAATAATTAAGAATATAACATGCCCTTCCTATTGGAAAAAGCATTGCCTATAACACTTAACAACTCTTGGTGTTTCTACAAAAAATTCTCATCTTCCCAAGTCATGTCTTCCTCAGGTAGTCTCTCCTAATTGATGAGATACATGGATATGATTTTGTTTTGTACTTTTTTCACTCTTCAATCAAAAAGGGCAGCCAGGTTCCATGATAATTCTGCCTTCTTCATTTAACTTTGAAAGTTCTTTTTGGACTTGAATTTTATCCCCAACGACCTTTAGGCAAGCAACATGAAAGATAGGACGAATCTTAAAGGATAACAGTAGTTCCAATTTGTAAGAAAACATTGCCAATTTGTGTAGAATCTTATGGGAACCATAAGACTTGGGAGCCAATTTGTAAGGACAAATGCATCTTAGTTGTTGATGAGACATTTGTATGTAAGGTTGAATTTGAAGGAATACCCTATATGTACAGAATTGAGAGAATAGGTACTAATTTATTCCCATTGATGTGTTATCTCCTATGTTGCGTCACTTAGCATGACAACATGGGAAAGGGGTTGGTGTTGATTAGACTCTAGGATCCCTTAGACCCTTTAGGTTACCTTGATGCCTTTCCCTTTCATTCATAGCATGTATTATCTCCTAGTGCACTTCATTTACCCTTACCCCTTTCTCCTAGTTGAGACTGACAGGTTTGAGTGCGATCAAACCCATTTGACCATGGTCAACCTTGTCTGCATTGGCTAGGAGAAATAGGGGAGGGTAAATGAAGCATGCTAAGAGATAATAAGTTATATGAATGTAAGGGAAAGGTTGATGCAGGTGACCCAAAGGGGACCTAGGGATCTTGGAGTCTGATCACTGTTAACCCCTTTCCTACGTTGTCATGCTAAGTGAAAGTGTATAAGAATGGCACACCGAGGGGAATAAGTTAGTACCTTCTCTCTCAATTATGTACGTACAGACCCAATCTCCATTCTCAAATTGTGTTTGATTTGATGTTGGCCCACTTGTTTCATCCCGTTTTAAGCCATTGTCAAGTTTCTCTCGAGGATTGAAGAGAATTTTGCTGATTTTGGAGATCATTGAAAATCTTCACCTTGGAAATGGTCACACAAAATGAAACTAGTAAGATGGAAATAAATATCTTACATAGAGACTCAAATGGAGTCACCTTAGTAGAGGTTTGAAATGTTGTATTATACCCACTATTCTGCCAAAAGAAACCGCTTCTACCATTGTGATTGATTGTCAGAAGTGAAAAGCTTTGAAAATATCATTCTAAACATTTGTTTCTCATTAGATTGTTATTGGCCAATTTGGTACCCAAGGTGGTGAATGAGCTTCTCCAAAAGTTTTTGGTGAATATAGGATCTTGTCACTCGCAATGAACTTTGGAGTTATGTGAAGCTTCTGTACCTTATCTGTGAATGCTTTACTAAAGTGCTGCTGGCATTGAATGGATGAGATAATCTACAAAATGACCATATATAGTGAGCCTATCCACCATCACTAATTATCTCAACTGTACCATCTGATTTAGGTCACTTCAGTCCATAGAAATTTCTTCCTATCATTGCTATTGAATTGGAAGTGGTTGTAATAGCCCCGGAGCCTTGGTTGTCTCCCCCTTATTCTTCTGGCATATTGAAGATTCCATAACAAATTTTTGTATATCATCCTTAAGTCTTTCCCAAACGAAATCCTTAGTGGTGCAATGATATGTTATGAGGACCCTTGAATTTCTTCCAATAGGTGACGTGCATTTCTTTGAGAACTTGTTTTCTAGTTGACAAAGGTCATAAGAAGAGTTAGTCTTTATACTATAAGGAATCTCTCTTTTATGCAAACTATTTGATGCATTTGAATTTTGTTGAATGTCCTAATGAATCGAAGGATATTATTTCTACTCTTAACCTTGCTGCTTTGATCCAGTACGGTTGAAGTATAAACATTGCATATAAAACAACCTCATAAATCTTTGATTTGAGAGTGGTTTGTTTGAAGAGTATTTATTTGCATGATTCTTTTGGGTTAAATTGTGTAGGTTGTTTAAATTCCAATGTTTCGGGTCTCATTACTAGACCCAAGATGGCGGAACTTAATTGAATTTAAGATTTTCCCTCATGATGGGTTGAGTAGAGAGACTCAAAATGTCACAACTTAATTGAATTTAGGCTTTTCGCTCATGATGGTTTAAGTAAAGACACCCAAAATGTTGGAACTTAATTGGTTTTAAGCTTTTCCATCATGATGGTTTGAGTAAAGAGATCCAAAAGGTTGGAACTTAATTGCTTCTCCTTCATGATGAGTCTAGTATTGAGACATGGAATTTTAGAACTTAATTAGCCTATGCAGTCTAACCAAGAAGAATCTTGCAAACCTCATCATTGTCTAATCTTGAGAGTGCATCTCCTGCCACCCTTTTGTTGCCTATCTTGTTTTTGATCTCAAAATCAACTAAATAAGTTTGGCACCCGCTTCTACTATTTTTCAAAAGAAAATAGTGCTCTACAAATTATTAGACACTTTTCATGGTCCGCCTCGACTTTGAAATGCTGTACCTTAAAGTCTTGATGTCACCAAAGGATTACAGCTCAATTGGCTGAGCACAATATGTGAGGGTGATGGTATGTTCCTTGATTACGCCATCCACCAAGGTTCAAATCCCTTGGAGGTGCAATGAATAAGGGATGAGACCAAGATTATGCCCTAGGTGACTTTGGTGGAATGGATACCCCTCACTCCTTGGCCCTCAGTTGAAGAGGTATCAACTAAGAATCATGCTCCCATAGCGGGCTACAAAAATGATTTGGGTTTGACATAAAACCCTCCAACAAAAAAAATGTTGTACCATAAAGTCTTGATGTCATTTTTCAAGGCATTGATAATGGCCAACATTTCCTTTTCATAAATTGGTTGATGTAAATTCTCACCCTTCATTCATTTACTTAAAGAGGATAATACCCTATATTGCATAGGGACACATCCCCATCCCTTGGTCCTCCCCATTTTATGCTATTTTCCTATTCAAATTTTGTTTCGAGGATCTTGGGGTTATTTCTAGACAACCCATTTTCACATTTCATGTATCCTCCATTCCTCCCCCCAACCAGCCCTGCCTTGTCCCCCCCCAAAAGGGACTTGTAAAAACCATAGGTAATACCACTCCTGTTAGTAATGAAGGCAAACCATTATAAAATGGAAATACGAAAATCTAAAATTTAATAGTAGAGTGCCAAATGGAGATTTAAACATGTAAAATCAGCAAACATGAGATTTATACACAACACAATATTTAACATGGAGAAACCCTTTCGGGAAAAAACTCCACCAAAAAGAGAGGTCAAATATGTATTATCTTGAAACAAGAAGACGATACAATCACTTCCTACACTCCTTCAACATTCAAACTGATAGCATCTATGTATTTGTGCAACCTCAACTCATACTCCTATCTACCTCCTCAAGCACTTGTTAAATAAAAACTACATACACGAGAATATAGAAGATGTGGTGTCCAAACTTGGGCAAATTCCAACACCTCATTTTGGGAACCCCACTAGCATGCTAAACATAGCCTCTTACAACTTCTTATAGCATCTTACAATCTGTCATAACTGACTAAAATTAACTCTCCATTTTGGGTGCCTAGTTTGTCATACAATCCCTTGAAAATAGGAGATGCTTTTACAATGTGTCATAGACTAATAATAGTAGTGCAAAGATCACTTCTTGCGAGTCTCATAACAACACCAGAATATCCACACCAACTTGGGCGCCAAGTTTGACCTTATCATCTCATTTACATTCCCAAAGTAAAAGATGTTCTAACCGGTTATTAGTAAACCACTGCTTTTAAATAATTAATTACTATTGTCAATAAATAAATAATTATTATACCAATAAATAATTAATTACCATTGCCAATATATAATTAATTACTGTATTGGTAAAAAAAATACTGTTGTTGGTGAATCGTTCATCCCTTATGAATGCATTTACAAACAATATTAAGAATAATTAAATGACATGATTTACAAGGTTGATAGCACCTTAATCCTAACATTATCTCATTCGACATTATACATTGTAAATACATCCATAGGAAAACATAAATCAACTAAGTACAAGATACGAGGCCCATAGCCTCCTTGCACCAAATGAACTTTTTTGCGCTCACAGGCCTGGTAAGAGAATTTGCAATATTCTCCCCAGTGTCAACCTTCTTCAACTCAATCTGTCCATTTACAATCATTTCCTGAACAAAGTGGTACTTAATATCCACATGTTTAGTCTGAGCATGATACATAGGATTCTTAGTTAAATAGATTGCACTCTGACTATCACAACCAATCTGAATTGTTTTGCAATCAAAACCAATACCTGCACACAATCTCTGTAACCATACTGCCTCCTTAGAGACATGGTTAGCAACCATATACTTTGCTTCGGTGGTGGATAAAACAACCGTGCGTTGCCTCTTACTCATCCAACTCACTACACTGCCAAACAAAGTAAAAACATAGCCACTAGTGGACCTTCGACTATCCAAATCACCAACCCAATCTGCATCAACAAAGCCTTGTATGTCCAATGTCTTATCCACACTATCAGTATTAGAATAAACTAAACAATAATTGGAAGTACCACAAAAATATCTAAGTACCCTCTTCACATAATTCCAATGCTTTTTACCAGGGTCAGACATAAACCTGCTCAATACTCCCACTGCTTGGGCAATATATGGCCTAGTGCAAACCATTGCATACATCAGGCTACCAATCGCACTAGCATATGGCACATTAGACATATCCTCAAAATCATCTTCACACTTGGAACATATATCTAAAGTAAACTTAGTGCCCAACTGGTAAAGGAATTCTAACTAGCTTACAATCCTGCATATTAAATTTGTGCAAAATAGTGTCAACATACTTTGAGATAACCATAGCTTTCTGTGTTCATGATCCCTCTTGATTTCCTCCATTCCCAATATGTACCTTGCTGCCCCTAGATCTTTCATGTCAAATGCACCTAAAAGTTGAACTTTTAGCTCACTAATCATACCCTTAGTGTGATTGAAAAACATGTCATCCACGTACAAGGCAACAATTAATATATGATCATTAATACATCTAATATAAACACAATGATCCTCTTCGCTTCTTACAAAACCCAACTTCAAAACAAATGAATCAAATTTTTGATACCACATCCAGGGTGATTGTTTCAAACCATAAAGAGATCGTTTTAATCTGCAAACCAAGTGTTCTTTCCTTTTTACCTCAAAACCTTTAGGCTATTACATATAAATTTCCTCTTCTAGATTCCCATGTAAAAAATCAGTTTTAACATCTATTTGCTCAATTTCAAAATCATTAGCAGCAGTTATAGATAAAAAAGAAATCTGATTGAAGATAATTTAGCAATAGGAGAGAAAATTTCACCTAAATCAACTCCCTCTCTCTAGGAGTAGCCCTTGGCCACTAGTCTGGCCTTGTACTTTTTCAATGAGCTGTCTGCTCCAAATTTCTTCTTGTAGACCCACTTACATCCAATGGCCTTCCTTCCTTTGGGCAAACGAACAAGATCTTAGGTGTCACACGAGTCTAAAGCCATCATCTCCTCCCGCATGGCTTGCTGGCCAGACTCACTATCATCTAAATGTGTAGTTTCCCTATAGGATCTAGGTTCATCGTCAGTACTTAAACAAAGGAAATACACAACGGAAATTTGGTGGGCTATACCTGTCAACTGGATTCTATTGTCTTGTGGATCTTCTCAAGGGTGGAGTAAGGGATCCTTTCTCTTCTTCTTCTGCATGCTCAACCTCTTCAATAACTTCAGTGTCATCCTGCTTAGAACTCCCACTTGAACCCTCTTCTTCCACTTCATCCTCAAATCCATCATTTTATTCTTCCATATGTGCATCTTCTTGCTTCAATTAAAAATGCACTATCTTTTTGGCTTCTTTATCTTTTGGCTGTTTAGGATCAAAATTAGCTCTAAGTTCCCTAAAAATCACATCTCTAGAATAAACAACTTTCTTGGTTAGAAGATTCCAAAGCTTATAATCTTTAACATTCTCACTATATCCAATGAAGATGCATTTCTGTGCTTTTGGATCCAATTTAGAATGCTTTTCTTTAGGCACATGAATAAAAGGATCACAACTAAAAACCCTTAAATGTGAAATAGAAGGTTTCTTACCTGTCCACACTTCATTAGGTGTCAAATCAAGAGCCTTGCAAAGAGATCTATTAATCAAGTAACAAGCAGTACTCACAGTTTTTGTTCAAAAGCATTTATCCAACTGTGCATCACTTAAAATACTTCTGGCTCTTTCCATTATAGTTTGGTTCATCATTTCTGCAACCCCATTCTGTTGAGGTGTGTAAGGAGTAGTCTTTTGTCTTATTATACTTGCATGCTTGCAAAATTCATCAAATTCCTTAGAACAATATTCCCTTCCATTGTCAGATTTTAAAACCTTTATCTTATGTTCTGATTGCTTCTCTACTGAGACTTTAAATTCTTTAAACTTAGTGAAAATGCCAGATTTATGTCTCATAAAATAAATCTAGGTAAACCTTGAAGCATCATCAATGAAAGACATAAAATATCAAGATTTTCCAATAGAATCAATATCCACAAGACCAAACACATCCATATGATTAATTTCTAATTTACTCTTTGTTTTATTATTTCCTGAAGGAAATGATGGTTTTTTTTGTTTCCCAAACACACAATGCTCACAAAAATCAAAATACTCATTAGAATAGGAGAAATTGTCAAACAACTTTTTATTCATAATGGTTTTAAAACTTTTTTCACTTATGTGGCCCAATCTACGATGCCACAACATACATGTATTTTTAGATTTTTCAATCACATTGGTGGATTTACAAACAATAGTGACATTCAGCTTAAGTAGAGTTCCCAATCTCTTATAGGGACATTTTGGGGATGGGATGGAAATGTCCTCCAACCGTACCCGATTTGCAAAAAATTTAAGAAACGTCCTTGGGATGCCTCTTGTTTTCTAGGAAATGGCTAGCCCCATCCCTTACAACCTAGTTAAAAAAACAATTTAAACAAAAACACAATATTGAAAAAAATAAAATTAAAAAAAAAACACAAAATTGAAAAAAAAAAGGGATTGGGGGGTCCACAAGGATCCCCACTACACCAACCCTAAACCTAAAATAGCCAAACTAACAACTAAAAACAAACAAACTCATTTGCCATTTTCCATTTTGTGAAGAAGAGAAAGAAAAAGAAAAACTGTGAGAAGAAAGACAGCATCAAAACTATACATCATTGGAGGTAAGTTTACTATCCATTGTTATTTGCACAAATTCTTTTGCAATTTTTTTTGTTCTTTTCAAAATTAACACTTAGGCAGGATTTTTTGTTTGTTTTTTCTTTTATGTTTGCACTTGCAGCTGTGTTTGAGTTTTCAACATGAAAAACAATGAGCAGCAATGAGGTTGGTGAGGGTGAAGAGGTTCAAATTCAACGAAGAGGTCATAGAGGTGCTACTAGGGATTCTTTTGGGAGTGGGAGTGTTGCAAGGACTGTGAGTTCAAATAACCCGTTTGAATGCTTTTTTGAACTCCAAAAAATATGCAAAGGGCCTATTTAAAATTTAAAAAAAACCTCTTTTACAATTTGCACAGCCATAGACAAAGACAAGAATTTTTTTTTAGGGGGAAGTAGTGTTTGCCTATGTCATTTGTGCAAAAAGAATTATAGGGGTAGCTACACAAGGGTTTACTCTCATCTTTTGTGCAAAATGGACAAGGAGTAAAAGGTTGTGAAAAATAACCCTAGCTAAGAAGGTTGACTAGGTTGTACATGGAGGGTGAGGCAAGAAATAAGGGAATGCCAATAGAGACTACACAACCTAGTATGCCATTGTGTACCCATATCGTGGATGTTGAGAGTCAAAGGGGAGAGGGTTCTACCAAGGGAAAGAGAAGGGATACTAGTGTTTTAGGGATTTTCAATATGCAATCATGAGAAGTGGTTGAGACTTCTATTGCCAAATTTTTCTTTGACCATGCCATGTCATGCCATACCATGTGGCACGTTCTCTCTATTTCAAACAAATGGTCAAAGATGCAATTGTTGTTGGTCTCTCGTTGCCCCTCCCCCTTGGGGAACATATACTACGCACTAGCCTTCTTGATATAGAGTATTTAAGGTGAGTGTGGTGATGGAGAAATGAGGCAAACTTGGATAAGGACGGTGTGCTCTATCATCATGGATGGGGGGACCGATATTAGACATTGACCACTCCCAATATCATTGTCACATGTTTAGCTGACCCTTGTTTTCTTGGAGTTATTGATTGTCTAGGGAAAAGGAAGGATGCAAACTTCCAATTTCATTTTTTTGAAGGATGCCATAGAGGAGGTTGGGCCCTATAATGTTGTATAGGTGGTGGCCAATTTAGCTTGTGTATGCAAGTTAGCTGGCTTGATAGTGGAGGGTGTTTACAAGCACATTTTTTGGATCCCATGTTGTGTTCATGCGTTGAACAATGCATTGAAAGGCGTTGGGAAAATAGATTGGGTGAAGTCAGTGGTGGTAGAAGCTAGAGACATACAAATGTTCATTTGCAACAATTAACATTTGTTTTGTTCATGAATTTTTTGAGGAAGGAATTCTTCAAGCCCGTGGATACTAGATATGCCAACTACTTTATTTTGTTAGAGGGGATGCTTGAGGTGCAGGATTCTTTACAATTAACGATGGTTAATCCAAAGTGGGGTAGATGGCCAGAGGTAAACACAATTAAAAGAAAGTGAAACAAAAGATCCTTGATGATGATGATTGGTGGTCCACAGTGAGATAAGAAATTGCTCATTTTATTATTAAATTATTAATGTTTCTGACTTGTAAATTATTTTCATTCTTTATAGTAGCATTCATTTTGAGTCTTTTTTTTGATTGGTAAATTGAGGAATCTATTGGGGCCCTCACCCACAATAGAGAGTAACAAAACATAATTACAAGCATGGACAATAGAGAAATTGAATGCTCAACTTTTGTGCATGCTAAATGCTGGACAAAATGTCAAATGAATCAAAGCAACCAAGAGAAGTTGTGTAGCAACAGGGAATAGTTGCGCAACAACTACAAACAATTGCACAACAACTAGGATCATACGTAGCAGCCGAAAGAACTTGCGCATCAACAATAAGTTCTCATGCAGCAACAAAAGATCTTGTGCAACAACATGGAATAGTTGCGCAATAACTATAAATGTTGCATAGCCATTAAAGACCATTGCGCAACAACTAAGAAATGTTCACGGCTTGGGAGAAATGAAAAACAAAACATTGAGTTAATCTTTTTTGAATTTTAATTTTTGTAACTTGTTTGCAGATATGTTTGCTCCTTCATCTCACTTGTGTGGGTCATAAGATATGTTGATACAAACTCTCCTAGTCTTAAAGAAATTTATGAGACATTTGACAAGATGTTTGGGCAGATGAAGCAAGCCATTCATAGCATGGATCCCAATTTTAGGATTGTAGGAGGAGCATATTAGGCCCATTGTGGTGTTGTGGTGGAACACTATGAACACCTTGCTGGCAGCCTATGCTCTAAATCCCAAATGGTATGCAATAAGGCTAAGGAGAGCATTTTCATCTAATGATGAAGATGTGAAAGAAGGGCTCATGATGGACCTTCGAAAGATGTATATTGATGAGGAGTCTACTTTACTTTGAACGTAGTGGCCAGCCTTTGTCAATCTTTGTGGTCCAAGATTCAACAAACTAGAGAGGACATAAAGAGCCACATTAGCTCAAACTGACCCTATTGGATGGTGGACATGGCATGGCAAGGATGCAACAGAGTTGAAAATGCTTGCCATTCGCCTCCTTTCACAGGTTGCTAGTTTCTCTACTGTAGAGAGAAATTGGTCCACATATAACTTCATCTAGTTAGTCAAAAGGAATAGGCTTACATCTTGATGAGCAGAGAAGTTGGTGGTTGTGCATAGTGTATTGCAACTTTAGGATCTATAGACTCTCGAGCATCGTCAAACTCTAGCTACACGTTGGGATGTTGATCTAGAAGATGCCACATAAGTTGATGAGGAGGAGGCATAGGAGGGATTTCTTGGGGTTCCATTGGATGAGGCAGTTCCTCATAGTGGCAATGACTCAGATTCAAACTCTGATTTTGATGCAGTATTAGCAGATATTGACCGGCAGCGGCAGATTTTCTATGTTTTTGTTATTTTGTAGTTGAAACTTACAGCCTTTGGGCATTTTGTTGTAATTTTTATATAATATATATGCACATTGACAATGAAAGCAATGAAATTTTGTCAATTTGTTTTTCAACTCTCATGTGAAATCTCAATTCAGCTTTAATGTTATGTATTAAGGTTCTATAATGTAAATGACTAATGCTTTATCAATGTTATCATATGAAAATTGAAATTTCTTATTTAAAAAGTTTTCCCTATTTTTTTAATAGCCGCCATTCTTTTCCATCTCCTAAAAAGTGGCCTCCCAAAAAAATTGTCTTGGAAACACATTCCCCCATCCCCTGTCATCCCTGTCTTGGAAACTTGGTGTAACATAGAAGATATTCTTTATCACTAGTGTTGCAAACTACGAATCTATTTAACAAAAATGCATCTACTATGGAATTTTTTTTGGCAAACATAGTGGAGATTAGTCTGCAGTTGTTACCATTTCTTCTCTTGTGCTGCAGAACTTTGCCAAGATTTCTAAACTGATACCACTTGTAATGACAATACTAAGTTGTAATAGGAAAGATTGTCCAGACAGTAGCAATTATTTTATTCAATAGCACACTGAATTCAGAATAACAGCAGCAATATCACCCAATAACAAACACTAATAGATTAATGACATTTATCCAATTGAATATGCGGACAGTAATGCAGGATAGAGCAGATCTGATAAGTGACGGTGTGAGGCTGGAATTGCCAAAGGATAGAAATATGAAAGCAGTGCTGCTTCTGGGGGCAACTTCCAGAAAGTAGAAAATAAGGAAGTGATAATTCCATGACTGATGCTCTACAATGAATTGCTTGCCTCTATTTATAGCTAATATTAGGTTAGGGCATCCCCATAGTCCTAATGGAGCCGACATAGAAATTAGCAATTACACAATCTACCATTGACTATCAAAGGTTAGTTTGCTACATGTTGGCTACCTCATAACCTTAGGTTTACATATGCTGACGAGAATAATTAGGGGAATAACACATCTAATGCATTTAATCTCTTGGGATATGTGTTCGTGAATTGTCTTGGGAATATCCCAAGCAATTGCAGATCATGGAGTTTGAAGAGGGCCTCTGTCAGGAAGATATGGAGCACCTGCTGAAGTTATTGCTCGAGATCTCCAATAACTACTAAACTATCCTTGAAAGTTAGCATGATTTTCTCCCCAGAAATAACATATTCTGGATTGACTACAAATTTAGATTAAGAATTAGATTAAAAAATTCTTCCCGATGAACCTCATACAATACTCAATAAGATGGTTTATGAGAAAAACCACCACCAAAATGCATCTCCAAATAGGATGATTTATAAGAAAAATCACCACTAAAATGCATCTCCTTATCAAAAATTAAATGCTGAGAAACATCCTTCCAAAAAACATCAATAAGCAGAACAATAGAACTCATTATATTGACACCTAAAGAAGACCTTGCAAATTCTAAATGTAGAAAGAACTTGTCATCATGGAGACAATTTCCACGAGGGGTGTGGGGGAGATGCTATGGTTCAATCTCCTTGATATCAAAAGATGTAAGACAGTATTAAAGTTAATGGAATGCTTTGTGAAAATCTAGTAAGCTACCTTATAGCCCCCAAATCTACTTTAAGTGTTAGATAAAACATGATTTAAAATGAAAAATCAAGGTGGAAACATGAAAAGATATGATTTGGGATATTATTGAAAGTACATAATATGACAAAATATGATTAAATCCACTATGATAATACTATCATTTACAAGTTGAAATCCTGAAGTACTGGTTCTGACCAACCGATATGAATATCCTGAGCATTAGTTACTAGATAAACATGCCAATTCATAAGTATTCATCATCATCATAATTGGGGGTGAAAAACTTATGACTAATTATAACTATGAATATCAAGGGACACCCATATATGGATGGTCTTAGTGTTCTAATTCTTGGTGGTCTGGTAGAACTCCCTATGATCCATCCTTCCAAGTTATCTCGTTTAAGCTAGTGCTTATTGTCACCAATGTGCATGTTTGTAGGTACTGGGAAGGCCATCTATAGCAGTTTTCAAGTCAGCATGATCAGGCATCTTAAATCAATCAGAATAACTTAGGTCATTTCAACTTTAAGTATCTGATATTTTTGAGTAATTCAAAACAATTCAAGTTCTGCAGAATATTTTAGATTTAAGTAGAACAAGCTTTCCTAGAGAAGAAACTGCTAGATGCTGTATGTTAGAGTTGAATTTGTTAATACTTTATCCTTCACGGGATTCTCCAATTGAATGCTTGGTGAGATTTGAAATGGAAAAAAACTCAGTCCCATTTTTACTGTAATTTCACTGCTTCCGTAAGACGGCTCAAAAATTCTCTTACTTCTTGACAACCTAGTTTAGCTGTCTTTAGTTATGCTATAAAATACTGTGTATCAATGATATTGAAATACCAAAACAGATATGAGATAAGTGAACAAAAGAACTTATGCATACATAAATAGGGTTTACATGAAGCTTCAATCAATAAGATAAGCCAAAATTGCATGTGTCAGATATGGATAAATGTAACAACTACCAAAATATAACAACTAACTTTAAGCAAAGAAATAACAACTGTACAACACAGTAAGTTCTAACTTACAACATAACATTAATGCTACTAAGTAATTCAGTACAATCATTGAATAAGAACATGAAAGTGACTCTACGTTCAAGGAAGTATCAACATTTAGAAAACGTCATAATTCATACTTAATTACATCACTAACAAGTAAAAGCATATGAATAACTAGGGTAATAGCATAAGAAGTAAATGTTACTTGCAACTATTTTCATTCAAGTAATAAATGATAAGAAAAAGAGTACCGTATTCATTCGTGGGGAAGAATAGTTCATAGTTCAAGCTTGTTGGTCCCGTTTATAGTTGTTTTCTTCTTTTTTTTTTTTTTCCACATAGTAAGTTGGAGAGGAAAGATATCATCAGGGCGTTTATCCGCCCAACCACAGACTTTTCAGTCCCCCGCGTCATTTCGACTGAAATGACCCGGCCCGCCGCCGAGAAGTTTTCTTAAGAGAATCCAATGCCATCTGAGACTGGTGATTACCCTACCACTTCCTAGTCGACCATACACTATAGATAATCCTCTAACTAGTATGATCATCCGACTGGAATAGTATCCGGGCAAGAAACTGACTGACACCAATTCACATGCAAGCGTCACCTCGGCCAAGGTTTTACACATGTGCGCAACACGACTCAACTGGTCATGTAGTTCAGTTGTCACCCTACTCGGCTTGGTCTTGGTTACAACCTATTCGGCTTAAATCACTTGTGCTACTACTGCACATGGTAGAAGTACACTCTATTTTTCTGGTATATGACACCTCCATTTCTAGAATTAGGCAGAAATAGATTCAGCAGATAGTGTTTCTGGTTTGTAATACTGATTTTTAAAGGGCTGCTCTCCCTACTGGAACACTTTCGAGTCCAATGAGGTTTAGGACTGACAGTAACTCAGGGTAAAATAGATCTGTGCCAGCATTTCTGTTTTTGGACGGAAGTGTTTTAACCAAGATAAGTTTACTACTGTGAAGTTCAGCTAGTTGACGTACCAAGAGAGTTCTTTTCAGAGGAAAACCGTTCCATTCGTCTAAGATAAACTTAAACCCATTGTTTTCTCTTCAGTCGTCTCTTAACTGGTTACTTGTTAAAGGCAAATATTAGTTGCAAGAAGGTAAGTCGAAAGACAATTCATTCTTGTAATTTTCTGAGTAACTCCTATTGAAGTTGTCTGTATAGAATGAAGGTTATTTCTTTGTTATACGTCCCAAACAAAACAAAATAAAAGACTCTTTTCTTTTTGGCTATACATCCCAAAACAAAACACAGTCAAGACTCTTTTCTTTTTGGCTATACGTCCCAAAACAAAACACAGTCAAAGACTCTTTTCTTTTGGCTATTATTCAATAAAGATTAGGTGTGGAGCTTCTTCCTTATACTCACGCATTGTCTCAGTACAGAAAGAGAGTTTAAGTGTGTTAGGATGGAAGGGTACATGCCTTCAGATTTCGGTGCCTCTTCAAACGTCCTCTTGCAGCTGGTTCGTTCCCTCTGGTAGCCTTCAACTCCCCGCGGTTCCTCTCTACCCTATCGCCGGAGCTTCAACGTTTCTCGTTCTCCATTCCACCACAGAAGATTGACGCGCTCCTTCGTTGGTTCTCAGCTGTGTTTATGAATTTAATCCTCAGTGTTATTGTTGCTTTCGTTTCTTCCGAAAATGAACTTCCAAGAAAACCAAAAAAAAAACTGCCCCCCGAAACAGTTGTTTTTGCCCATAAAAGGGTTCGCGGCCATCACCCGAGATGAGTGCCTCCCTTCGCGATTCGGTTTTAACCTATTTTTGCTTCTTTTCCCACCTGCGGTCGACAGATGGCGATGTCGTGAAGTTGTTTTAAAATTTTCATTCGGTCATGGTTGGTTTTAGTCTCCACGCGAAGTTTGGAAGCCTCAACATCGACAGGGGAGGCCGACAGCACAAGTCCGACCACACATTACTTACATTTCCTCCATGATAAAAGAAAAGAATGGAGGCTTCGACGTTTTGTTTGCTTTCTTTTTCTTTTTTTTAAAAAAAAAGTACCAAGGGTTAGACCTAGGTTGATTAGGAGGAACTAAATTAAGAAATTGGTCTACATAAAAAAAAATACCTTAGGATGAACCCTCCTAAATTAATCTATCTCAAACGAATTGACTCTGAAGAAGTTGGGGTCAAGATGTCTATAAATGAAGGGATTGAACTTAAATAGGATTAATTATTAACAAGGAAGGAAGGTAAAGTTCAATTCGTTTTCTTTTGGCGAGTCGAAAGAAAGTTGCACTCTAAGGAGGAGGACGGAGATAATAAGATAATAAAATAAATGGGGGTGACTTACCCTTTCGTGGAAAAAGGTTTCGTAGCACTAGATTTTCTCACTCTCATCCGAACGCACTTAATGGGTCAATTCAATTCACCGACAATTTCGGATGGCATTAGATTCTCTCATTTACTTCTCATTCCTGATGATAACTTCCCCCTCCTTTCTTGAGGTTGATCGTTCCTGCAGTCACTCAAACAAGATAGTAGTTAGCCAATAACATATCTCTATTCCAAACGCGTCTTTTCATTTTTGAATTGAACCAAACATACATAATTTAATTCCAAATATCATTGATCAATTAATTCCATCTAAATGTTTTTTTTTAAGTTAAGATCATTTCATAACCCAAACATGACATCATAATTGAACACATTGTAGCATAATTACATCACATGGTAAAAAAACACATCAAAATAATTACGACACAAGCGGGATGTAACAATAAATATATTTGATAATAACTTCATTCTTGTAAACAAGGATAGCTCATACCCTGTGATTTTAACCTCCTGCCAACACACTCCTTTTGAGACCGGATGTCCTTAACCATAGGCTGTGGAACATAAGCAAATAATTGGAGTTCCAAATGTAGTGCCAAAAAGTATAAGTTTTTTAACCAATGCATAAGCCTGCTTCTCTATCATGGTATGCTTCCATTCAGTATATTTCATCTTTTTACTCATGGAGGCTATGCGTTACTTGAAACCTTGCTCATTCTTTTCAGATAAAGTTTGGCTAGAACTATGGATTTCCTTTGCTGGAAAAAAGAAAACTGTGTCAAACCATTGTTAGACCGTTATGTGGTCACCCATTGCTGCTAGAAGCTCGGAGAAGGGGTACAACAAACTTTCTAGATATTAACTCTTAGATTTAGATTTGCTCTTCAATACTGTTTTTATGATCTAATGAACTATGAGAATATCAGGAGACTTTTTTCAACTTTTTCCCAATATTTATGAATTCATATTCTTCTGCAAGACATGTAGTCCTTCAAGTCTCCTTTAGTAGCCATTTAAAGACTTTGCCTGCTGTTTTCTATGCAAAACAAAGATTAATTTGAATTTGCAAAATAACACTTACTGCAGCTACATAACTGTAAAATCTACAGTCATGAATGCCGGGTCTCTTTTCTAAAATACTGCAAAGGTACTTAGAATCCAATCTACTTAAGCTGATACCATCATCAGAGACAAGGCCTTGCTACCAGAGGGCAATTATCTATAGAATATATGTTTGATGAAATTATTGGGAGCATTGACAAGGCCTTGCTATGGAACTTTGAGAAAGCATCTAAAAAAATGTCTGTTCAGAGTCAATGCTGAAATACCATTGATGACACCATTTAAAGAGTCACTAAGTAGTCATTTGATAGTCAGTTATAGTTGTTCTGGTTTTTGACATCGTCATGTGTAGTGCACGATTAGATAGAAGTCCAAGATATTGGCCAATGTTAGTTCATACATTGAATGCTGAAGAAACAGATGCATTTATGCCTCCTGGTACGTGGAAGAGATGGAAAGAGTAAACTTTCCAGGCTTGGTCCTGAATAGGCCTTTCATATGGTACCTTCTCTGAATGAAAAGATCTAAGATATGTACATGTCTCTGAACAGCACATAGGATAATATTGTCATACAAGCGTTTAGAATAGTATAGCCAGAGATTTTCATGGTGAACAGGCAAAACAAGATCTTAGCTCTTTAAGCCTTCTATGAATTATACTTATTTTTATAAAGGTATAAGCAATTTGAACTAATCAAATCATGAATAACTAATAGAATTACCACCTTTTGGTAACTGATGTACAGCAATTCTGCCTTGCTATAAAGGAAACAATTGCCAAGTAACAATACACTTAAAAAAGAAGTCTAAACATATATTTTTGGATGTGCTAATGTTCACTAAAAATTTTGGAAATCAAAGATTTTATATTTTTTCAGTCAAACATAATTTCATGTATCTGGATGCCATTGTGTAATGTTCTTAAGTCTGACCTTTCGAGTCTCCTTTGAGACCCGTCTTCAGTGAAATTACAAGATCAAGAGACCCATGTAATGTTGGAAACTGAAAGGCACTCATTTGTAGCTAAGCCTGTTAGAATTACTGAGGTTATATATTGTTGTTAATGTTTTTAAAACATTTGAATCTAACGGATCTTCTCATCATTGTTTTTCAAATATGGCTCATAGAATAAAATTTTTCATGGATCTTAAAAAATTTGCTTCTAGAATAACGTCAAATTTAACGTTGCATTTGCACTTCTATGTTCCTTTGCAAATACAGTAATGGTCATTACAGAGAGGTAATATTTCTTATAGATAAAAGTGCCATATGTTTTTTCAGCAGGAGTCTTCCAGGATCTTCAAATCTCCATCACTGCGTTTGCCCTTTGTTGACAGTCATGGACTAGACATTTGCAAGCCGCCTGCTAGAAGCAAGAGTTTGTTTTCATTTTTGGTGAGCAGGCGTAAAGCAGCGAAGCAGCACATGAGTCGCGCCTCCTGAGTGCTTTCAGATCTGACTGTGCTTAGCCATGGATCTGAATTCTCCAAATTCAGACATCATTTCAATCCGGGTGAATTAATTAGATGACTCAAGTACATCTGTTTTTTTGGTCTTCTCTTACTTTGAGTCTTAATGTTCTTCCTGCCTGATGATTTCAAAGACATCTATTTGAACATTATGGTTGTATGAGATATTTATGTTTGATAAATTTTTGAACATTTTCAGATTATGTACTATATGGTTTATTCCACCATGAAACTTTTTCATGGTTAGCTTTTGTTTTTTGGCTTGACTTTCCCATTTGGACAAGAAATGAAACAATTAAGAAATTAGAAAGGAATAGGTTTCACAGTCTACCATAAATTAAAATATAGACTTTTCTGTAAACACTGTTAAGAATGAAACCAGATCAATGCTAAAGGTATGTAGAAAATACACACAGAGAAAGATATATTCATGCAGAGGCCTGTCACCTCCAGTCACAATAGGTGGGTATTCTCACTACTTTAGCCACAAGATCTGCAAGGGCAGTGGATATCAGTCATGTAGATCAAGAGCTAGAACACCTGGAGAAGGTGTTTAAATTTTGCAGGAAACAGTAACAGGTCCTTAAAGAAAGCTATGGAAAGAGAAAGCATACAAGTCTGCAAAGAAGAGAGAAACCAGGAGTTTTTTTTTTTTGTTGTATTTGGAAGAATTATCTCACAGTATATCTGGGATCCTTAGAGGACATAACATTGGATCAGTTTTCCTCCCACAGAGAATAATTGAGGGCTTCTAGGATCAATGAAGGATAATATAGACTTTGGGACTCAGAAAAAGGTTTTTGCTTGAGTGCAGAGATTGTGAAACAGTCTACTTAGGACAGACATGAAGAACCATCAGAGCTAGAGTGGGAGAACATGGTGCAAATAATAGAAGATATAGAACTGTTAAATTGTCTTTGGCAGAGTACTCAGAGGCAACTAAACGCCACATTTGTTTGGAAAATGTGAAGTGGATCCGTGAAAGTAGCTGTATGAAGAGGAAAATAGAGGAGTCAGATGAGATTGTCTGTCACCAAGACACTCCAAATACAGATGAAGGTCTAGCCTTGAGTCAAATTTGGAGTCCCATTATCAACAAGATCTTAAGGGTGGCATTGGAGTTTTTTTCGTTGGATTAGTGAATCCATCATAGGGTCAACCATTCAATTAATTAATTAATTAAGTTAATTAATTGCTCCATAATCAAGTCAGTCCATCAATGAATTGTTAATTTTCAGACCATGATAAGCATATTCTGCACTCAGAAAAATAATCCTAACTGCAAACTAAAATTTCAATCAAAACAGCAGACCTGAGTACGGTCACCTGTAAACACACTGCTGAAAATACAAATAACTAACACTTAAAACTGTCGTTTATTAAATTGAGACTAAATTACATTCACTCAAACACTGTTCTTCTGTATTCTATATTTTTTCTACTAAAGAATTTTGCGTGCAAGATCTCTTGTATAGACTACGAGAATCTTTTGGGCTTTACATACATCCAAATCAATTGGAGTGCCACATTTAGTAGAATAGGCTTAAATTTAAGAAAAAAAAAAAACACTAAAGCAGAAAGCTAAATAAAACAAAAGACAAAGCACTTTATTCTAGAAACAAAACACATTATCTTCATGAAATTAGAATCCCTCTAAATATACGAAAAGATAGAAAAGCTAGAAGAGTCCAGCGCTCAGCTAAAATAGAGGGAAAAAAACAAAACAAAAATGAAAGTTGATTTCAGCGCCTAGTTAAAGGACAAAAACACAAAAATAAAATAGATTTCTTTCACCCAACTGTAGGAGAACAACAACCAAACAACACATTTGAAAAGTTAACACATCCTTAGGAAAGTGTTCTCCATCAAGCCCAATCTATCTATTAGCATTTCAAACTTCCCTTTTGCTAGGGGTTTTGTCAGAATATCAGCAACCTGTCCATCTGAGGGTACACACTGAAGAACTATTGCTCCCTTCTAAACTCTGTCTTTGATGAAGTGATACCGAATGTCTATATGCTTGGAGTGATCATGAAACAATAGATTTTCAGAGAGCTTGTTGCAACTGTGATTGTCACAGTACACTATTGTCGGCTCCAGCATTGGATAGTAAGATTTGCCATCAATTTGCGAAGCCAGGTAGCCTCCCACCTAGCATAAGAGGTAGCTATGTATTCTGCGTCAGCTGAACTCAATGCTACTATAGCTTGCTTCTTGCTAAACTAGGATATCACACCTAACCCCAAGCTGAAACAAAATATGAAGTACTCTTCCTAGCACTAGCATCACTTGCCTAATCAAAATCCACAAAGCTGTACAACATTAACTCTCCATCTCCAAACGTACCTTAACCCACAATGAATTGCACCCTTACGTATCAATACACATGGTTTGCAACAGTCTAGTGAATCCACTTGGCTTAACCATTGACTAACTTGATGTATTCATTGCAAAGCAAATATTAGGTCAAATATTCACCAAATACACGAGGGAACCTATCAACTACCAATACTCTAAAGGGTCCACTAATTTAGATTTTGAATCTACAACCAACTTCAAATTTGAAATTACTGTAGTATTGAGGGTTTTATAATCCATCATCCAAAATTTCTTTAAAATCTCTACCATTTACTTCCTTTGATTTAGGAAGACTTCTCTTGTAACATGCCATACCTCAAGACCTAAAACATAATGCATAAGGTTGATATCCTTCATATCAAACTCAAAGGTCAAATCCCCCTTGCACCATGCTATGAATTTCTCATTGCTACTATAAGTGATCTGAAAGTGGATCAATACAAGTGGATCAATACAAGTGGAACAACATGGTCTTGCTACCAAGTTGATAGGACACTTGCAACAAGGCTGTAAGTTCACCTGTAGTAGATGCCACAAGTGTTTTAGTCTATTACAAGTTCACTTGTAGCAGCTTTAAGAGTGATAGGCTTCACTCTAATAGTCAGTTTACTGTTTCTAGCACCGCCTCTACTCTAGTTATCCGACAAAAAAATGTAGTGACTCGAATCATTCTCGATGGGGGTGATATTGTTGTTTGTAGCAATGTTGTAGGTGTGGTTGAGGTGATATTGTTACTTACAACAGTGTTGCATGTTGGCCGAACAACTTGGGTAGTTGATCGAGTAGTTCGTGGCAGTCTTGGCAGCAACTTTGGTGACAATTGTGTAGAGGATGAATGCCATGTGGAATGTGTAGTTGGCAACAACAAAGTTTATAGCGACATAAGAAGAGGGAGTCAAAGGGACAACTATTTTGGTTTTCCATTTTGGTGCACACGACTATACCTATTCTTAGCAACATCCATTTCCATTGATTGATGATGGCTCTTCCTCTTCATTGGAAGTGTTTTCTCTAACACAAGAGGATAGGGATTTGTGCAGAAATCGGGTCCAACAAGGGCTCTCTGCTAAGCATCCAATTATCTTGGACAGCGACTTGGAAAACCACTTTGATAAAAAAACGTCATTGCCATCTTGTAGCTGTGATAAAATATAATGCTTATGTTAAATTTAATTTTGTTCCATTGTCTTCGTTTTGCCAAAAAAAAAAAGAAAAGAAAAAGAAAGAAGCATTCCATAAATAATTTGTTGTAAAATCTTGTAAATGATGACTTTAATCATTACACAATGATGTTTCACCCAATTTTATAATGTTGAGTGAATATTTGAGTGGATTTAGGGGCGTACTTTTCAACCTGTAAATGCTAGTCTTAACTTGTTAGTGTTGTTGTAATCTATTCTAGAAACATATTCAATTTTATTAGAAGGTACAACTTGTGGATAAACCTTTTGAATCCTTAGACACGTCTTGGTAATTAGTTTTTATCCTTGTTATTATGGCGAGTCTTAATATAAATTTGGAGTATATAGAGTTTACCTTATAAGAAAACTGTACTCAATTTCTTTTATTATTATTTATATATATACTTGTTAAATAATGAATTTATAGGGTTATGAATACACGCTTAAATTTGGCCTAAGAAAGTCATTAGAACTTATATTAGACATTCCCTAGACTTGGAGAATAGTAATTTATAATGTAAGACTATATTAAGTGTAATGGTCTTATTTTGACAAGCATACTATAATTAATATTTAATGTGAATGTGTTTTTGCTGGAAATTGAATTTGTGTTACTCCTTGATGCCAAAAAAGTCTATTAGATATCTCTATAACCTAAGAAGTTGTGTTATATGGTTTAGAAAACTCTTAATGAAGTTTAGTAATTACTTGAACAAAATCTTCTTATAAGCCAATAATGGACCTAAGTAGCAAGGTTATCTAACCTTGTCTCTAGAGGACTTGGCCTCTAGTGGTATTTGTTAAGATCTTATTGGACATTAGTCATAAGGGTGTCACTATGATTATTGGACTATCGAGAATATGTTTATTGTTATCAATTAGGAAGCTTAATAATGCTATTGTACTTTGGGTCTCTATAGGAGACTTTGGAAATTTAGTGATGATATTATAATTTTAATTGAATATATTTATTTAAAATACCATTAAAAGGAATATGGAATTTATCTATATTGTTTCTTACCCAAGTTTTTATAAAAATGGTGCATGCTCATCCATAGTGTGTAGTTTAGTATCTTTATTTCTATTTAGAGGTTCCATTCATGATATTGCATGCTTTTATAATGTTAACAAGTCATGTGATATAAATGTTAATTTTCTTCAATGTGATGAATCGTGGTTTAATTTATGCAAATATAGAAAATGTTGTACTTGAAGTGAACCAAGATAATCCCCAATCTCTTATGAAAGATATCAATTGCTAGTAGAAATTATCTCATTAGCCTACATCGATGCTCAATCTTTCTTAATCCAATGGGCTATGGTTATTCTACTGTAACAAAGTGTAATATGAACTTTTCGCCTGGTTGCTAGATTCAACTTCTTATTACCATTACTATGTGTTGGTCTGTAAAAGTTAGGAATTTTTAGTATCCTAGAAACTATAAAAAATCTAGTAATCTTGTTTTATTGTAGGACTTGAATGGTCATCAAGGTTATATAGTATTTATGGTGGTCTATTAAGACTATGACTTATTCTTTTGTTAACCTCTAGGCTTAAGAGACTATTAGAAGTCTTGTTAAAATTGTGGGCTAAGAATACCAAATAAGTTAACATGGTCATTCAAAATATTGATTTGATCTCAAAATGGGTGAAGGATATTTAGGCAAAATAGTTAGATAAATAGGAAAAATAGAGTGTTTAAATTACTGACATTATGGTATCTCTTGAAAAGCACAATAACTTGAATAGTTGAGTTACATGGCGGATGTGTTGTCTTAATTGGTATCACATTTAGTTGGATCCTTGGATTATTCATTTGAGGAAATTGTTAAATAAAACTATATTAGTAATGATCTAGTGTGCAATTGAATTTCCTCTTCGAGAATGTTAAGATGTGACATGATATTGTTTTACATATGAGGTCATTTTAGTTATCATGGTGTGGGCAAAGTTTTACATGAACATGTTTTATATTCTTTACTTTTGATGTACATGAAATATACTTTAACTAGGAGTTTCACAACAAAATGAAACATAGTATCCATAAAACAAATAACTCGAGTCTTGGGAAAGAACCAAGCATCCTTGCATGTCACTGCTATAGCCAAGTGGGTAGCAGTCGACAAGTTTTGTCCAATAAAAAGGGCCCTAGAAAGGGTTGTGTACTTGCTAAAATCACCTAACTTAGATAAAGAACCAAAACTACATATATACTACACCTTGATCCTATGGATACGAGTATGTAGGTAGACTAGCTTAACGAAGAAGGTTCCTAGTACTTAGGTTTTCGTGTGCGTTGTTGGTAAGATTTCGTATGCTTAATTTGACCAACATAGGTTAATTGATTAAAAAGGAACATAACAAAGGAATTAAATTAAATTATTTGACACCCAAAAGAGTTTTGGGTGAACTATAAGTCTTTGGCCAGAGCAATGTGTTTGTCCTGTTTGGATAGATGTTTTGCTTGTTTCGTTTGAATAGACGTTTTGCCTATTTCGTTTGAATATATGTTTTGTCTATCCTGTTTAGATAGATGTATCTATCTATTCTAGTTGAACAAATGTTTTTGCCTATCCTTTATGGATAGATGTTTGCCTGAGTATAGATATAGTAAATTAAAATGTAACCTAAATTGGTTAGAGAAAAAAAATTAGTGAGGTTTTTAATCATATTGTGTTAGGATTTGTTAACCTTTTTTTTGGGTCTTTACAAATCTTGTCTCTATAACAGAATTTGTAGCATCATCAACAAGCTCCACTTGTATATTTGTCTTCTAATCCTGATGTTTGTTGAAAGCCTTCTTCTTGAAGGTCATATGTCTTGATGCTTCATTATCTACATACCACCCTACACTGGAAACAATGTTATTGGATAGACATGACACCATAGAGAAGGTTGTCTCAAGCTTGAATGAATCTCATCCAATGTTGAAGCTTATGTACTTTCTGTAAACTACTACTTCTATTGCTATTGTTTGTGCCTACCCTATCCCTTCTTCTCATGACATTGAAAAGTATAGTGGCCATTCTTTTGGCATTTGAAATATTTGATGTGGCCCAAGTCTTTCTTCCCTTATGACCCTTCCTAGGTCTTCTTTTCTTACCACCTTTCCTTATCTTCATGATGAGGGTTTAGTTTTGATTCTTTTCCACTTTGGCTAAAACAATCTCTAGTTTGGCTTCCTCCTTGATAAAATCACCCTAAAGCTTCTCAGAAGTGGGAAGCTTGTAGCAAACATAGACACCTTGAACAAATGGGTCCTGGGATGAAGAGAACCCATTATCATCATCCACCTTTACCCTAATTGCAACAACCTGGTCACAAAGTTTAGTGATATTCATAATGGGTAAGTGCATGGAAATGGGGGATAAAAAGGAGGTAAAAAATGACCACTTTTTTCTTGAAATCAGCTAAACTTGAACTTCAACAAGAAATTCGAGAAGCCTACACTCAAAATTTGAAGATGTGATAAGAACAAAAATTACAATACTTCGAATCTAGTTTCTAAACTACTCAAACTTTTAAACAATGGTTAAGATTAAGGACATTGAGCACACACAAAAGCGATTATGCTTTTATCATTAAAATATAACCCAACATTTAGTGTGTGACCCCTAATTTTTTTTTGTTGCATTAAGTATTTTTCAAAACCAATTAACAGAAAGATAGGTAAGAGCTAGTACTGCAAGTTATATTTATTTTATTAATTTATTTTTTGGTGATTTTTGAAGTGGATGTATCTTTAAAAATGTATCACTTAGTGTGTGCATCAAATAACATACACAAAAATAATAAAAAATGCAATTTTAAAAAATGTGTATAAAATGAAGCATAAAACAATCCTATTTTTTTTATTTCAATTTTAGATAAACAAATCAAAATTCTTGAATAAAAAACAATACATTTGTATTGGAGGAATGTGAAGACAATGCTTTAAAAATAAAAAAACCATATTTATTCAAAATATTAAAAACTTACATAGCTAGAAAGCTAAGAAGTAGCTCGCCATTTTGGTGGTGGTTTCTTGAATTTCATTGTAAAATCTGTAAAATTGATGAGAATGAAGTTTGAATTCTCTATTTTATGTTGAAAACATGAATTTAGGAGCCAAAAGAGAGGTCCAACCCTTAGGCTTGGAAATCCAAGCTTACATGGCGAGATTAAAAAAAATGAATTATGACATTAGAAACATGTATGCATTACGTTTTGCATTGTTTTAAAGTTAAAACAATGCAAAACATGATTCATACACTTTTTGCTTAAAATCTCCCTTTTGGCCACTTTGTTTGTCCCTCATCTTGGCGCATTTACCCTAACATAAGCACGACTATTATGTTTGTATCATTGATGTGTGTGGCATCGCGTTTGTTCTTTAGCAACATTTTGCAAGAAATGTTCACACTCTAATATAGATTGATCAAGGCGTCATACATCTGATTTGTTATCTTTTTCTTTGTGACGTGAGAGATTGATGATCTTTCATCATATCTCAAATGATTCACTTCTTGTTCAATTTTTTGTTATGTTTGGCCAATTGAACATGTTTAGTAAGAGGTGCAACTTTAGTTTCTACAAAATACCAAAGATCAACTTCCTTCAAAAGCATTTGCAATCTACACTTCCAAGGTGTAAGTTGGAATTGCCCTTATTCACATGCATATAATACAATGACTCATGTTGTTCCTTGTAAATATTTTAGGTCCATATGTTTATTAAATTATTTCCACATTTCAGTCTCATGTTTAACCATGTAATAAAATAAGCTTTACATCATTGATAAAGCTAGGTATGATGATCTATTGGCAAAAATATTACAATTGTAATCAACATAATAATCTGATCACATTGGTGGTATGGAACAAGATAATTATAGAAATTACAAATGCATGTTAATTAAATATGTAGTGTTAAATAATATTATTATTTGATGAAATTTTATAACGTCCTCTCTCTCCCTCTCTTGTTCTAACAAGTATGTTGAAAGAAAATAAATCATCTTAATATTTTAACATGGAAAGTGTTTGAATTTCTCCCCTCTTGTTGAGTTTTCTTTAGAAAAATACAATAAATGTTTATTATGTTCATTAATGTTAGCATATCTCTCCCCTTTTCCCTTATTGAAATGGTAATGATAAAGTGGACCCATGTTTATGTTAACAACTAATTTCTAGTACAATGGAAAGGAAAAATTTGATGTGTGATTAGTCATTGATAATTTATTCATCATAGTAATTCATTATCCTCCTTCATTCCTTATGTGTTGCTAACACATCCTTCTACACATTTTCGATATCATGAGCTAACAACACGTGTGCGTGCTGCATACTCTTGTGTAGTGTTCTATATTTAAAAAATGGTTGCATTTTTTGTGTTTTTCTTAGATTAAATTGTGGGCACGACACTAAGTTAAAAATGGGTATTTCAGTTCATCCTTTTGTCATCACCTTGGATAGACAGAACTATTAGTCATGGCTAGTTGAGATCTTAAAGAACTACAGATGGATTCACCTCTTGCCCCATCTCTATGGACTTATTCATAAACTAGGTACTCATTGGCATAATCAAGTAGGGACTAACAAAAATGATCATATCCTAGGATTGATTGGTTCTAGTGTTGATGACCACACATTGTGGGCTATTGCACACATTGAGTGCCCTTGCATTGTTTAGACTAAAATTTGGGAGATGCATTAAGATCCCAATCCATTCCCAACTAATCTTTCTATGGCTTGTCTTCGATCCCTTGATGATTCAGAGAATCAATCATATGATGATATAGATGAGGAACTTGCTTATTGAGAAGATCAATGAGCTGAGATCCTAAAGCATTACAGATGGATTCACCTCTTGCTCCATCTCTATGGGCTTATTCATAAACAAGCACTCATTGGTGGTGTTGGCACTTGCCCCAATGGTAAAAAATTTTCTAAGGTTGGTACCCCCTTTGTTGCCTTAGACATACTCTGCTCATCATTGATAATTGATCAAAGATTTTTTTCAATGGACCCTCCTTTGGTGGTTTTGTGATTTAATGTTGTTCCTTTCCTTCCTCCATGTCCCTACCATATGCTAGAAGTTGCAAAAATAAAAAAATTCTAAGTCTGATATTCAAACATTTTTTGGCCTTTTGTAGATTTGCAGAATTTCCAAGGACTAGTAGACTTCTTCCACTTATCCTCTTTTCCTTTCCCTTCCCTCATTTCCTCTTTTCATGCACATTTGCGGGGTTCTACCAGACTTTTGGATTTTTGACACTTTCCTTGAAGTTTGGATGTCCCTTCCATCTTCGCATTAGATCCCCACAAGCTTCCCGTTCTATCTTTGCTATACTTTCTTCCCTTTTTCATCATTTTCTGGACTTCCAAGTTTTCGGTGGGCTTCTTTTGCCTGACATTTTGTGCGAAGTCTAGATGTTTGGTTGAACTCCACATTCTCATAGTGCACTCAAAAAACTTGTTTTGCGGGTTTGTGAGTTTCAAGTGGACTTCTTGCACTTTTCTAGAGTTCCAGAAGTCTCATTCTCCCTTCCATCTTTGCATTCTCATCATGCATTCAAAGCCTTTGTTGACATTTGTTGTGGTTCTCGAAACCCTTCAAACCATCAACGTCGCTTCTCCTACAAGTTGTCAATGCTTTTCATGGTTCTCAAAACCTTCAAAACCACTGACAAGATTCAAAGGAAAGATTTCATTAACATTTTTGTTGGTTCTCACAACTTCTCGACGGTCCAACAAGTTTTAAAGGAAGGTTCCATTGGCACTTTCAATGGTTTACAAAACCTCTCAAATGCGCAACAATGTTTTAAAAAGGAAGCTCTGTTGGCGAATTCAGTGGTTCTTAGGACCACTTGAACTGCCAACAAAGAACTTATTTTGTGGGTTTGCAGGTTTTCGATGGACTTCTTTTACTTCTCCATAGCTTCGAACATCCTGATCTCCCTTCCATCTCTACATTTCTCCCATGTCCTGAACCACTCGTATTCCTTTATTTTTGACTCATTCGGGATTCCTCTGGACTTCTAGAGATCTTCCACTTTTGGTTTTGCATTAGATCCCTAAAACTTTCCATTCCTTCCTCGCCTCACTTTCTTCCCCTTTTTGCGATCCTTGCAGACTTGTAGATTTTTAGTGGATTTCTTCCACATGACCCTTTTGCGTGAAGTCTAGATGTCCCACCCCTCACACTTTTGCATCTCATTCCTTTTCCCTCCCTACTTATTTTTGACTCCCACTAGCATGTCCACTTTCACATTGAGTTCTCACAAAGTTGTCAAAAATCCTACCTACCTCTTTGCATGATCCAGGATGCCATTAATGGACACAATTAGATAGAGGAAGATTTTCAAATGCCTCCTGTTAGCAATCGACCCCTTAGAGACATGGTTTGTGTATAATGGCATATGGCTGCTAATGCAAGGGGCATGGTTTTGAGTGTATGTCCATGTGAAGGTGATGCAACAGGCATGGACGACCTGCAAATTTGTTGACTGCTTCTGGATTCTCATCCAAGCAACAAGACTTAATGTAATGCTATATATATTCATGTTTGTAAGGTGTAAAAGTTGTTGGTCATTGAGCCAATTTTTGATTGTAAGTGCTTCAAGCAAGTTCTAGGGTATTAAATGATGAATGTCTAGCTTTGTAAATGATGAAACATGTTTGTAAATCAAAGGAAGGGATAGTCTAGTAAGGTTTTGTCTATAAATGTATGTCTCCATGATAAGCTATAGTATCTCAAGAGGGTCTTCGAACCTAGTTGCTGTCTCTCACTTGCCACATTTGTTGGCATGATTGTAACAAGATTTCATTAATGTTTGACAGGCATTCTAAAGAATTGCAAACTCTTTTGTTTCATGTGGGGTATTGTTGCTCTATTAGGGATAACTAAGAATACCATTTGCAAGTTTCCTTATTTCATGAGTTTGTATGCATGTGCAAGCTTTGTTCCATTATTGATCTTTAGGCATGTCTCCATCATCTTTCTCAGTTGTGACTTGTTGCCCAATGGAGTAGACACTGATCTAATTGGTGAAGGGCTAAACACTTTTAATTATAATCATCTCTCTTGTTAGTTGTAGGAGTAGTTTAGGTTCCACCATGCTTGCATGATTCAATAATGTAAACTGTCATTTCTTGTGCGGTCTTAAAACTAAAATATTGTTAGATGATCATGCTGGTATGTTCTCCCTCTTACTTATGTGTATGCAATGTTAAGTGGATTCATTTGCTGGTAAATAATACAATTGTTATCTTTTGATGCATGGTAAGAGTGAGTTATTATCTGCCTATTGGAGATGTTGTGTATGTAGTCAATGCTGACACAAACTTAGTGACAAATCTTGGGGTTCATAGAATTTTGGGTATAGTTGCTTAAGGGCCTTAAGTTTAAATTGTTTATTTCTTTTTAATTGTCATGTTCATGAGACCTTAGGGAACACCCCCTTGGCCTTACAGAGCCTAAAGTTGAAGGTGAGTTTACCCACTTACAAAAATTGGTCCATTCATGCTATTGTTTGAGCATCTTGACCCACTGCCTTTGTCAACATATTCCTAGCCTTAGGTTTTGGTGCTGGTCTTTAGGATTTGTGGACATATATGTTTGAGCACCAACATGCAAAAGCAAGTATGGGCTAACAAAAATGATCGTATCCTAGGATTTATTGGTTCTAGTGTTGATGACTATATGTCGTGGGCTATTACACACATTGAATGCCCTCACACTCTTTGGACTAAAATTTGGGAGATGCATGGAGATCCCAATGAACCTCCATTATGACCTAATCCTACTATGGACTATCTTTGATCCCTTGATGATTTTGACTATCAATTGTATGATGATATAGATGCGAAGCTTGCTTATTGAGAAGATCTTGAGTGTTGTGGTGACAAAAAACTTCTCCTAATGCCCCGCTCCTTCAACTCTAGTTTCAACAACTTCACCAATTATTCATACTCAAGCATTTGATGTGGACATATTGTGGAATGAATAGTGTAGTCACATGACATGAATTGTGATTCCATCTCATCCTACTTACACTACGAAGTTCAGAGTCACTTTCTTGAGGGCTTGTGGTGATTCCTTGCAGTAGGACATCTTGTGTGATGAGTAGTGTACTCACATGACATGCATTGAGAGTCCACCTCACACTAATTCTTTAGCATCTATTGTACATGACTTTCCACATGGTTTTGAGTAATCAACCTCTTTAGTTAGGCCTAGGATTTCTGATCTAATCTTAGCACCACTCAACACCAATAGTGGGACAATTGCACAACTTCCAGATAAGTACACTTAATGTTTTCTTCCTTCATTCTCCTTCTTGGATTGGGAAGACTTTCTACATGCACCTACGGATTTGCTATTGCCTAAGGGAAGGAATGTTGTTTTGCAAGAATGAATCTTCATTAGCCTTCAATTCAATCTTTCCATCACTGTTGCAAGAGGCAACACACTTTTGGGGGGGCTCTCTCATTCTCTATCTTTCCTCTCCTTAGGAGGGAGTTTTGTACTATGAGTTTCCTCTTCTTTTTTTTGGGGGGGCGGGGGGTTCACTCTCTTTTGTACCTTGGGGTTCTTTGAAATTGTACATGGGTACCTCATATGGCTTGTTTTGTTGGGACCAATTTCATTCTTCCATAAGTTACACTTAAGAGAGTGTGTTGGTGTAATTATATAATTGAAACTTATATTAAATTTACTTAGGTGAGTTATTTTATTTACTTAGGAAAATTATGAAATAAGAGCACATGTCAACTCTCTTGATTGATGAGATTCTTTGCCATCTCTATCTCATTCATCTCTTTGATTGACAATAGTTAGGTACCACCACTCCCTCATCAATCCGAGTTCTCTTGACACCATTGCTCCTACATGTTGATTTAGCCCAATAGTTACTGTGGCTAACTCAACTTCTCAGAGATACTTGTCACCCTGACTTATGCATTCCTAGAGTCTATATTGTAGTCTATTTCCTTTGTATTAACACACACCATTAATCTTAAATACAAATATTGTAATGTTGTTATTCTCATCTTGTTAGCATTTGCTTTTATGTCATTATTGTTGTTGTTCCTAGTGAGATTTAGTATTGCATGTTAATGATTAAATCTAATAGATGCATTGGATTGGTTATACACTTTACCTTCTAGCTCTTTACACTCATCCATTGCTCTTTTGCATGCATTCATGATCCATTTCAATTTTAACATAGAACCTCAAGTCACTCTTATACAATTAGCACACTACAAGCAAGATCCTAGTGAAAATGTTAAGGACTATACTTATCATTTATCCTCTTTGCTTTTTCACATGTGATTCCATCCTCCTAATTCTATGACCCAACCTATATTTTTTGATAATCTTTTACCTTATATTGAAGAGAAAATGCCTCTTGGATAACAAGCTTCTCTTCATGATATATATTTAGTGGCCATTGATGTTGACCATATGCTTATATAGAGTGAGGACACTACCCCTTTGATCCCACCTCTAGATACTAAAAGGTCAACTTGTTCTTACATTTAATACACAATTTTGTATTAAATATTATATGATCTTATGTACCTTGTTGTTGACACTTGTGACCTATGTGATTATGAGACATATTGATGTTATTTTATGATTAGATCACTTATGATCTTTCAACTTCACTAATTCCTATAAATGTTATGAAATGAGTGAGAGAAATATACTTTAGAATATTATTGATAATTGCAATATTTTTGATGATATTGTTCTAGTTGATTTTTTTGATTAAATGTGGATTAATCATGTTTTCTACACATGTCTTGATTATTCTTATGATTATATAATTATTATTATGTGATTAATTTGATGTAATTATGTAAGAATAGATGTCTTATGGGAGTGTTTATGCCTTGACTTATTATACCATCACTATAACTATTTATTGCACGATGTTTTGATGTGTACATTGAGTGTGCAAGATACAAGTATACACCAATTGTGGTTAATTATAGAGATAATAACATGGAGTATTTGTGTATTATCTTACTTCACCATGTGGGGTAATTGGATGTGACTGTGTTAATTCGATGCAACCAATTTTATTTGAATTGAGTTTGATTCAGGGCCCCATGTGTTAAGCCTATAAATTCATGTCTAAGTGTTTTATACCTTGGAATGATTTACATGTTCGCTTGAATCTTTAATTTCATTTGGAAAATGCACATGATGGGTTTGCGTGAAAAGTAGAATTTAAATGGATGATAAAATGTTATTTTCTCATTTTTAATGCAAAATTTAATTATGGGTTATTAGTATATATGATAGGCATTATCTAGATGCATCTAGAAGAACTTAGTTGGTCTCTAGGGGAAGATATTTTCTTAATTTAAATGCATTTATGTTTTGGCATATAAGTCTTCAGACCTATGTGACCTTTACATGGCCCCTTGCAAGTGCATTAACTATTTGGAAGGGCTTGTCTTCCAACTTTCATATTTAATTTATATCTTGCAGGTGAGGATAATTATCTATTTTATTTTCTTTATTTAATATCATCTCCTCAATATGTACTCTTTAACTTGTTGACCAAAGCTAGAGGCAATGGACACGTATGATGTTATTGGTGAGGATTGAAAGAGTGAAGGTTGAGTCATTTAACCTTTGTAATTGCTTAAGATTAAGAATTGTCCATTGTTGGGGGCATTATTCACTTTTCACATTGAGAAATAGAGAGATTTAGGAAGAGAAGAAACCCTAAGAGTGTTTTTGAGATTTTGGTTAGAGGATTTGTTCTTGAGGAAGAAATGCTAGACTTGAGGAAAGCTTTGAAAGGCATTAAAATCACTAGACATACCTCAGGGCCCACCTTGTGGTTGCCAAGGCCTTCTTTGAGATATGTAGTAAACATGTTCCTCAATATATTCAATTTTTTCCATATCTATAGGTAATGGTTAGAAAGTGGTACTTCTATTGATATCTTCCAAAGATTAAATCTTTGTCTTATTAAATGGACATTCTTCATTAGGATGTCTCTTATGATATGTAGGACAAAATCTAGCAAGTGCCTTTTTAGATTCTTCTTGTTTCTTTGTAAAGTACGAAAAACTCACATACTAAAAATAGTCAATGAAAAAGCATAACTCATTCTAAATAAAGGAAGTGGATCATTTCATTAATCATAATATCCATAATTGTACAAAAATGACAAATTTCCATAATAAGGTAGTGCAATTACAAGCACAATAAAAGAAGTTACATTACATCTGTTTCATTTGTTCCAAGTACATGAAATTTTATCAAGTTACATCAATGAGAGTATATATATACATTTACAGATTTGGCTATGCAAGCCTACAAGAATCAATACAATAAAATATACATCATGAATCATATAACATAAGAAGATCTGTCCTCAGCCACCATGACCCACCGGTCTTCTGTAAGCTGAGGCCAAGAGTGTGGTTAAGGTGCTTTTTCCACCCAACCATGAAGTATTGAACTTCTCTGGGTTTCTTCCTAACTCGAAGAAATCCCTGACCCTGCACAAGGAGCCTAGCAACTTGGAACGGTAAGGCAGGAGGGAACTCTTGATGCAAGCCTAATGCCCATATGCACTCCTAATAACTAGAATGACATATTTCTTGCATGCAAGATGTGGCAGAGACATAACATAAAACTAGGCTTTTCTATTTCATCTAATTCAATGGTACATCTAGCTTTGGCCAAAGCAATAAATAAACATAAGTGGTAATTTAGAAAAAGTAAATTACCGTCTCTGGGAGCCCACATTGGACATCCTGTCGTGGAAGTAAATTATATAGAAAACACATATACCATTTCATAAATTAATATCACTAACAATGTGTCCTTTTTGAAAAGATAGAATTTACTCAAAAGTTACATTATTCTTGTTTCCCTATTTATGTCAAGAAACTAAGTTTGCATACAATACTAGTTCAGATTCAAATATCTACAACTTCATTATATGATATAATCTAATAAAAGAGAGATTGTGTTTCTAGATATGTAGTTTGAGAAATCAATTTACTAGTTTTTCCTATTACTTCAAAATATATAATCATACTTTTCCTAGTCATTGGGAAACTTTTAATTACAAACAATTACCAATTTATTGAAGACAATTGTATTACTATCTTTAATTGGTTTAATTTCACTCAATGTTTTCGGTGTATTCTACATATGAATGTTTTGTTTTGTCAAAGTGAAAGTACGACAATATATATTTCTTTTCCTATTTGGACAGGTTAAATAAAACAAAACTTCAGGCATTAAATTTATACAGAGAGGCGCCGATGATGGCATGGTTCAGTGGTTAAGTTGCTCAGGATGTAGTGGCGGCCACCAGAGTTCAAACCCTCGCTGGGCCAACGAGCTCGCAAGGCTTTACGCCTTCGCTGGGCCAATGAGCTCGCGGGTTTGAAGTGTTCTTCCTAGGGGATGAGGTCCCCCAGTTGTGGCCTCACCGGTTCATTGCTCCGGGCAAAAGCATTCGCGTGGAGCCGGAGGGCGTGTCGCACCAGCGTCGCCGGTCACGTTAAAAAGTTTACCAGGCGCATTATCTTTAAAAAAAAAAAAATTTATACAGAGAGGCTAACTGTGCTAGTTACAACAATATATACATCAAATACTTAGGCAGCAATATATATAATACAGAGATTAAGGCACATATACAAATATACACATACAACAGTGGTCGACTGAATCCACATTACTGCCATAAAATGGCATCGATCAATAGTGAAAATAAAATATTAAATTTCAATTGACAGATTTTATGTACAACAATGTTTTTCATGAAACAATTTTTAAATTAAAGAATTTACAATGCATATTCATTGGGGGCGCTGACCTCCCTTAAGGAGCACTGTAGCCTCCTTAAGGAGACCACCGTGGGGGGCGTCGGGTAAGGCCTGTGGGGGGGGGGGCACAACCCTCTCACAACCTCCTATATGGGCCGTGGGTCGGCCAAAATTTGTGGCTGGAAATTTTTCTTGAGACAGTATAAAAATAGTAAATTATAACAGCGTATGGTATGATATGCATACAATATAAAATATATATAAAAAATAACAATGTATATTATGATATATATACAATATTAAATAATAACAGTGGATATTATGATATGTATACGTTATTAAATCATAAAATCATAACGGCATATATTTTAATAACTCTTATAATTTAATTTATAGTATTAAAATCTAAACAATAATATATATATATATATATATATATATATATATATATATATAGATATATATGTATGTATGTATATATACATACATATACATACATATATATATGTATATGTATATATATGTATGTATACATATATATATATGTATATATACATATATATATGTATAATACATATATATATGTATATATACATATATATATGTGTGTGTGTGTGTGTGTGTGTGTGTGTGTACATATATATAATCAAAATAATCACAACTATAATGGTATTACAATATAATAACACAGTGTACATATGTATACATATATATATATATGTATGTATGTATATACATATATATATAATCAAAATAAGCACAACTATAATGGTATTACAGTATAATAACACAGTGATTATATGGTTACAAATAATAATAATAATAATAATAATAACAAAAATAAAATAATAAAAACAATCGATCTCTTTGTTTCTATAGTAAGAAAATAATTACAAATCGAATACAGTGAACGAACAATAAAACTATTCCATACACCTAAAATATGACATTACAGATTGAATAAAAACCTATTTAATTCACTTCCCGGTGCCTTTGAATCCCTTTTTGGTTCTCCTCTCCTTCTGCCCTTTCCTCTTTTGTTTCCTTGGAGCTAAGTCTAAAATTTTCTCTTCCTCTGTTCTTGTTTTTTTGAGAAGAATGTGAATGAATATGGTGGTTGAGAATGAGAAGGGTTTTTCTTTTTAATAATTTATTTTCTTCTCACCTTCTTTCTTTCTATTTTTTTTTCCAGTTTTTATTTTTTTGCTTTGTTTTTTTTTTCTTTCTAATTTTGTGTCTTTTTCTATTGTTTTCTTTTTTTTTTCTATCTTTTGTTTTATTTTCTAAGTTTTGTTTTTCTTTTTCTATGAATTATCTCTATTGTTATCAAATAAAAATACATATTCTTATTTTCGAAATGCATAAATTTAATAACTAAACATAATTTCATTAATTAATTTGCCACACCATTATCTCTAAAATAATAAATAATAATAAATATAATTCTTCCTTCACATATAATTTCAAATAAAAAACAATATATAAATAATTTAAAACTACTTTTATTTCACTAAGAGTATTATAATATTTAACTAACAATTAATTAAATTGTAACTATGAAACATAAAAATAATTTTCTTTTCTACTAAAATAAGAAAGTAATATATCAACATAATTTATTTATGCAATGACAATGCAACTATAATGCCATCTAGGTGCTTGTGTGTGCAAGATAGAGTTCACTCCATCCCAACCCTGCCAGGTAGCTAACCACCTCTACCTTAACCACACCCTTGTCTCCAACAACCTACCCATCATGAAACTCATAATTTCCATTAATAGGTTAGTGTCCAAATTAATAGCCGAAGCATTATATAGCTCATCATTTCAAAATAAAAATAATATTCACTTAATCCACACACAATTATCCATAAAATAGTTCCAATTATAGTAAGTTTAGAATGCATCATAGTTTGAGATGTGACATCCTTCCCCACTTGGAAGAGACATCGTCCCGATGTCTTATTACACAAAACATCAACATAAAAGTCTTATACATCTAGTATCAATACAATAAATAAGTCATAATTATGTAGAAAATAAAAAGTTTATGCTAAAATCTTAGATGCGGGAAAGCTCTATCTATATCCTCCGCATTCTCCCAGGTGGCACTATCCACAGTATACTGCACAACATCACGGTTCTGCAACTTAACATTGCACTTCTCCAAAATTGGGGTGGGCTCCACTAGCACCACCCCTGGATCCTGAACCTGCAATGCATGCCAATCAAGAATATGTGAAGCATCTGGATGGTACAACTAAAGCAAAGATACATGGAAGACATTATGGATACAGGATAGAGCCGGTGGTAGATCAAGCCCATATGCAACCGGATTAATTACTTCCAAAACATCAAATGGTCCAACATATCTAGGGGCATGCTTGGAACCCTTGCCAAATGAAATGGAACTTTTTTAAGGTCAAACTCTCAAGAAGACCTTATCCCTTGCTAAGAACTGTCTAAAGGTTCTATTCTTATCTGCATAACTCTTTTGGTGATCTGAAACTTCTTTTAATTTCTCCTTAATCAGCTTCATCTGATCCTCTGTTTCTTTCAACATCTCTGGCCCAATTACTAACCTATCTTCCACCTTATCCCAGCTGATAGGTGTACGACATTTACAACCATACAAAGCCTCAAAAGGTGACTTTCCTAGGGAGGCATGATATGAGTTATTATACACAAACTCCACTAAGGAAAGGTACTCCTCCTACTTATATTGCTGGTCCATGCAATACATTCTTAGGAGGTCTTCCACCACCTAATTCATCCTCTCCATCTGACCATCAATCTAAGGATGATAGACCAAACTGAAGTTCAATTTGGTCCCCAAAGATGCATTCAAAGTCATCTAGAATCTAGAATTCATCCGAGTGTTGCGATCAAAGATAATCGTTTTCAGCACTCCATGCAAAACAAAAAATTTCTTGTACAAATTTTTTGGCTAGGATCAATGATCCATCCTTGAGATTCCCAAGAATAAAGTGAGCCACTTGTCAATTTGTTTACAACAACCAATATGACATCATGTCGATTCTTTGTCATAGGCAGCCCCTGAATAAAATCCATACTAATTACCTGCCACTTATAATCTGGCACACTGTGTGGGTATAAAAGTCCCGCCAGATGCACATGCTCATCCTTAACTCACTGGCATTCTAAACATTGGGCTACAAATTCAGGAACATCCTTCTTGAGTCCTGGCCAGAAGTACACGGATCTTATTCCTTCTATCATTTTCATCACACCAAGGTGCCTTGAACATGGTGCACTGTGGAATTCTTTAAGCACTAGCTTCCTCAACTCTCCTGAGTTAGGAACATACATCCGTCCTTGATACCTTAAGAGTCTAACTATTTTAATTATATATCCATCAAACATGTGATCCAAAGGATCCCGCTCTAAATCTTGTTTCACCCTATCGTACTTTTCATCTCTTGGTAAGGCCTGAATCACTTGTTGCTTGAAATTTGATCTTACAGTGAGCATAGCTGCAAGATGTCTCCTCCTACTAAGGGCATCTACTACTCTGTTTTCCTTTCCCTTTATATATTCAATACCAAAATCATACTCACTCAAAAACTCCAACCATCTTCTCTGTTGAGCATTTAGGTTGGGCTTAGTGAAGATATACTTAAGCCCCAAATGGCCTATTTTCAACTCGAATGGATTTCCCAAAAGGTAGTGTCTCCACATTTGGAGGGCATGCACTATGGCAGCCAACTCCAAATCGTGTGATGCATAGTTCAATTCATGTAGTTTCAATTTTTTGGATTCATATGCCACCACTTGTCCATTCTGCATAAGTACTCCTCCTACACCCTCTCCTGAAGCATCTGTTATCATAGTGAAGTGCCCATTTGGATCTGGCACAATCAAGATAGGTGCAGTTGTGAGCTTCTCCTTCAAAATCTGAAATGCCTATTCACACTTATCACTCCATTCAAATTTCTTTCCTTTCTTTTGGAGTGAGGTGATGGGTGCTGTAATCATCGAGAACCCCTTTACAAACTTCCTATATTATCCAGCAAGTCCCATAAAACTCCAGACTTTCATTACATTTTGCTGTGCTGGCCACTCCATGATCGCCTTAATCTTTTCTGGATCCACTGCTATCCCTTCTGCTGAAATGACGTGGCCTAAATAATGCACCTTACTTTGATAAAAAGTACATTTGGACAACTTCCCAAAAAGCTTACGTTCCCTTAAATGTTGCAAAACTATTCTCATGTGCTTATCATGTTCTTCCACTAATTTAGAATAGATCAGAATATCATCCAAAAATACTAACACAAAATCATCCAAACAGTCTCGGAAGACACTGTTCATCAAATTCATAAATGCTGTTGGGGTGTTGGTTAGCCTGAATGGTACCACAATGAATTCATAGTGCCCGTACCGAGTCCTGAATGCAGTCTTAGATATCTCCTCATCTTTTATCCTTAATTGATGGTATCTTGATCTTAGATCTATCTTTGAGAACACCTTGACTCCCTTCATCTGATCAAACAATTCATCTATTCTAGGGAGTAGATATTTATTCTTAATGGTAGCCTTATTGAGCATCCTATAATCAACACACAATCTCAAGGTTCCATCTTTCATTTTCACGAAAATGACTGGTGCTCCCCATGGAGACACACTTGGTCTTATGAATACTTGATTTAACAACTCCTATAACTATGCCTTCAACTCATACAATTCAGTGGTAGTCATCCTTAAGGTTCCTTTGACTAAGGCTCAGTTCCAGGTAGTAAGTCTATCAAAAAGTCAAATTCCTGTTTTGGTGGTAACTCGGTTAGCTCATATGGAAATACATCTTGAAACTCCTTCAGAATAGGATAGTCATTAATTGATGGCTCTGAGTTATCTAGGTCTCTAACCTTAACTGCATATATAGCACACCCTTTCCTGTTAGCTTTCTTTAAGTGCATGGCAGAGATTTGCCTGAGTTCTAAGGGCCTTTTCAAACCATGAATTTCAACACGGTTTCCCTGATCATCTAAACATTTCACAGTTTTCCCTTCACAATCAACTATTGACTTATGCTCAGTGAACCAATTAATCCCCAAAATTACATCGTAAGACCATAGGGGTGCCACATATAGGTTAACTTGAGTTTGGAAGCTGGGAAGTTCTAGTTCACTGCAAGTAAGACATAGCTCTACCTTTTTCTCTACCCGATTTTCATATTGAACTTTCCATGAGTTAGCCATATAACCAGGTTTAACAGATAACTTAGAAATGACACTAGGATCTATGAAATATTTGGTGGCTCTAGTGTCAATTAAAATTTAGAAATATGACAGTTCTGAAGAGCTTACCGGTACATTGGATCGGTGTCACTTGGAAATCAACTTGGCAGTTGTCAACCGCCGCATGGATATGGTGCCGGTTCCTCTTCTTTTAATTATTTCCTCTCTGTGGGCACATGCTAGCATAATGCTCTCCACCACAAGTGTAACAACCTCTGTGGGGTGCTCTGGGTTTGTCTGATGCATCTCTCCTGTTATTGTTATTATTGTTGTTGTAGTTGGCCCACTTATTGTTGTTTTGATTCCCATCATTACGACCTTGAGAGTTTTTTCCCCTTTTCAGATTCCTGATCTGTCAGTTATTATTGTTGCCTTGATTATTCTGATTCTGATTGTTCCCTTGAAACTTCTTGTTTCCATACTTAGCATCCCTGCTCTTTCTGAAGTTGGCAACCTATTGTAACTTTTTCTCCTATTTGATTGCTTTTTTAAATACTTCATCCATGGTGGAAGGGTTGTGAATGTCTACATCAGCCCCAATTTGAGGCCTTAACCCCATGATAAATTGCTGAATCTGAAACCTCTCATCTAATTGGTACTGAGGTACATATTTGAGTATGTGGGAAAATCTTTCCTAGTATTGTGTCACTGTCATTCCCCCTTGAGTGAGATTCTGAAATTTGGTCATCTTTTTGTCAAAGTATAGCTGGGGTAGCCATCTTTTCCTAAACAGCTGCAAAAATTGTTCCCAAGTTACCTCACCAGGCAACAACTGCTTCTCGGCCTTCTCATTATCCCACCAAGTGGTTGCCTCACTGGTGAGCTGATACGGTCTCCAAATAGCTTTGGTCTAATTGGACAAGTTACGAAGGGAAAAATACTTCTCCATTTCTATGATCCATGCCTCTACCCCATCTCCAATTCTTGCCATCAAATTTCGGTGGGGTGAGCTTCTTAAGGTCCTTGCCCAACTCCTCAGCTACTCTTTCTTGATTATTTGGATATCCTTTGTTTGCTTCACTTATGTTGCCTCCATTTCCATCTGGAATCTGCCCCGCTTGACTGAAAGCACAGTTTCATACTCTAATGCTTTGATACCAATATGATAGCATGCCTCCTTAGGCATTCACACATACCTAATGCAATCCATCAACTAATACCTAGTCTCTTCTCATTAAACTCACTTCTATAGACCTTCTGTCTTGAAATTGACAGTAACCAGGACAACGGCAGATAAAGATTACCATTATAAGGTAGATCATAAACAATTTCAAATATGCTACAGGAGCTTACAAGTAACACTCACACTATGTCATCAAGACGACATGAACTAAAATACTATACTAATCATAGTCCAAGACAATAGTAGATATCAATTTTAACTCATAGCTCAATAACTCAAATCAATAACGAGGCACCACACAATATTATGAGAACAAATTACAAGGCTTAAAATCTTACAATGCCCAGGTGGTTCAGGCTAATAGTGAATATCAGTCACCTTCAAACAATGAACTTCCTACCTCAAGTCATTCTTGCCCTCCTCTCGACATGTCTGTCCTCAGTGACTCCTTATCTTTTCTTTCAGCCTCTATTTATTCATCCTTTACTCTTCCTGTCGGCCTTCTTTCTTCCTTCTACACTCACCGGTCTCTGATAGTTCGACCGTCTTTCTTTTATCAACCTTCAATATGCATTATGCTCATCCTTCAATCTGCATTATGCTTGGCCATTGATACTTGGCCTTTGGTCTGCATTCGACCTTCAATCCCCTTCTGGTAAATTGACCTTCTCCTTATTGGCCACCAACTTATTCAGCCTTTCACTATTCTTTCTAGCCACTCAAAATTAAGTATTTTGGCCTCTATCCTCTACCCATTTGGCCTGTCTCTCCTCTCTTCTATGCATTCCACCCCTCTCTCCCAAACATCAATTCTTCCCCTTCTATAACAGCTGCCTCTACCATAACGCCCAGTTCTTTCTTGCCTCTGCCATAATGTTGCCTCCATTTTATTCGGTCTCCTTCAACAAGAACTGCGGTTCAGTCTTTGCACAACCGCCATCCAACCACCATCATACTTACCTCATATTCCCTCCTGTCAATAACATGTAGTTTCTAATTTTAATCTGTCATCAATCATTACAAAGAAATTTCGTCGCTTAGTCGTCCAACTGCTATGATATAGTTGTTGAGCATTTCAAGCCACATTCTCTATCACTCGACCATTCATCTTCCTCATCGAATCAACTCCACCCTTTGCTGATCATTTTTCTCAAACTTGATCAATGTAACTGATTCTTGCAGCTGTTACAACTTCCACAACTTATTCGATCCTCTAAAGATTAATAATTAACTATTAATGTTCTTGTCGCCACTTCCTTGACCTATATCCTGTCATTCGACCTAACTCATTGAACCCAAAAATCAAATGTTAACACAAAATTTGAAAATTTATAAGATGCCCCCACATCAGACTCCCCAGGGGACAAAGATCATGTGCTCCAGCACATGTGGTGATTCTACAAACTTATTTTACATCTTTTTTTTCTTCTGCTTCTTCCAGTATCTTAATGCTACTGCTGCCATATTCCTCCAATACTGTGGTTGATTATTCAACTCTTCACTCCTGACATCAATTCCCCCATTCATCTTTCTCCTATTCTTGCACAACCAGTCCCCAAAGATTTTAATGTGTGCTAGTTCACTCATCCCATACATCTGCATAACAACCCCTATTTCAGTTGCACACTTCATCATATTTGCACTTCCTACCACCTCACTAAATATGTTTTTCAGCTAATCATCATCCTCCAAGTCCAATTGCTGCAACACTACACCATTATCAGCTTCATTATTTACTCCCCCACACACAAAACCTTTTGCTAAATCTGTCTCCTTCTCAGCAACAATCCCTTGATCCATAACTTCCATATGCACATTGGCCATTGTTTCACTTGGTTGTATTCCTCTAAGCTTATCATTCCACTCCTTTTTGATGGCTGCATACTTTGCCCATAAATCCTCTATAGTGTTTTAGTTTGTTGCTCCTTCTAATTCTATTTCTGCATTAGCTTCACCATTCCTCTGGTTATCTTCTTCTTCTAGGACCACTGCTGCTCCCATGTTTAAATCTGCACTTTCATATGCTACTGCTATCCTCTTCTCCTATTCAACTCTTCTATTCAACTTTTCCTCCTTTCCATCATACCTGCATCTTCCAATTTGCCTTTGTCTACCTTCTTGCTTCTTTTGATATTTTCTCCTCCTTACATCTTTCTCATCCACAAGCCTCCACATCTCCAACTCATACTCATTCATCTCCCAATCACTATTCACTTCATCAACCTTGGTATCTTCTTTATTAATTTCATTCAAAGCCTCATAACCATTACTATCACAATCTGCCATCTCTTTTAAATTTTCTCTATCTTTTATTTCAACAAAATCATCTAAAATTTCAAAAACATCATGAATTAACTCAACTTGTTTACCTTTCACATTGACATTCTCTAATTGATGCCAATCTATTGCCTCAATGTCCTTCACATCAAATTCCTTTGTATGCTCTTTACCAACATCGTCATTTTTAGCTTCCACTCTTGTCTCAGCATCATTTATTGCAACACCACTTGCTTTTCCTGCTACCACACCCTTTTCTCTTCATACCCTGTTTGCCACAACCTTGGGCTGATCTCTCTTTATTGCTGCACTTGGTCTTCTCTTCTCTTGTTCTGCTTTCAGCCTCAAATCATCTTCCCCAGGCCTCTTTGCTGGCCATATCATCCTCACATCTAGTTGCCTCTTATTTATCTGCACAAATCTCATTCTTTTCACTTTCTTGTTAGCATAAACACAATCAAAAGCATTTTCTTCTTTACAATTTAACTACTGCCCCTTAACTTCTTGTTTCCTTTGCCAACATGGCACTATATATCCATGATCCTTAATCACATTTACAATTTCCAATTTCTTCCTCTCCTTATTAACTTGTCTATCCATATTCTTATCTCTGTATTTATGACCAAAAGCAACATTTTACCTTCATTTGTTTGTGCAATAGCCTGCTGTCTTGATTTGCTACCACCATGGGTTTATTTGAATTCCATCTTTTCCTCTACATACTAAGCTTGTATGACATCTGTAACTTCTTCTAAGGCATCCTGACATTTATGAGCTGCCCTCTCATCTTCATCATCCAATTGGACATCTTCAGCTTCATACTCCTCTCTATTCTCAGGTACTTTGCAAGGTACCTCTGCTACAACCTCCTCTTGACACATTGTTGCAATCAACCTTCTCTTGTTCTCATCTTCCACTCTCTCTCCAGGTGCTATTCTTGCTTCCTCTCTCATTATCTTCAAGGTCTCATTCTTGACCTTCTCTATTGCATTCTTCATACCTGCATACAAATATGCAAACCCAATATTAATAAACAAAATAAGAGACCACAATGTCTCCATTAGTGTCTTCTTCATGGACACTCTCCTCTCTTCATTTCTCTTTCCCTCAAGTGCTACTTGCTGCACTTCTTCTTTTCTTCTTTCTCTCAAGTCCTCCACTATGAGAACTTCTTTGGCCTCTTCTAGAACATGTTGCTCAATAGGCAACTCTTTGATGTCCCAAGTTCTTTGGGATCCTCTCATACTCTTACCTTCTCTTCTTAAGGCATTCATCCTTTTCCTTCTCCTCTCATCAATCATTTTCACAAGCCACTTTACTTTCTTTTCCATTGGCCATACCCAAAAATATTCTTGGCTTTCTTCCTCCAACCTTTGCTGCCTTGCAATTAGGTATTGTACTAAATCTTTTCTCAGTTTTGCCAGCTCTCTTTTAAAATCTGCATCTTGCTTCTGCATCTTTCTTTTTTCTTTCATCTTCCTCTGCTATCCATAGGTCCTGGCTAAGCTACCTCATTTTGGCAATCTACTCAGCACTCAAAACCAACCTTGCACTCTGATACCACTTTGATAGCACGGTTTCATACTCTAATGCTTTGATACCAATCTGATTACATGCCTCCTTAGGCATGCACACTTACCCAATGCAATCCATCAACTAATACCTAGTCTCTTCTCATTAAACTCACTTCTACAGACCTTCTGTCTTGAAATTGACAGTAACCAGGACAACGACAGATAAAGATTACCATTATAAGGCAGATCATAAACAATTTTAGCTATGCTATAGGAGCTTACAAGTAACACTCACACTATGTCATCAAGATGACAATAACTAAAATACTATACTAATCATAATCCAAGACAATAGTAGATATCAATTTCAACTCACAGCTCTCAATAACTCAAATCAATAACGAGGCACCACACAATATTATGAGAACAAATTACAAGGCTTAAATTCTTACAATGCCCAGGTGGTTTGGGCTAATAGTGAATATCAGCCACCTTCAAACAATGAACTTCCTACCTCAAGTCATTCTTACCTTCCTCTCGACATGTCTGTCCTCAGCGACTCCTTATCTTTTCTTTCAGCCTCTATTTATTCATCCTTTACTCTTCCTGTAGGCCTTCTTTCTTCCTTCTACACTCACCAGTCTCCTACAGTTTGGATGTCTTTCTTTTATCGACCTTCAATCTGCATTATGCTTAGCCTTCAATTTGCATTATGCTTGGCCATGATACTTGGCCTTTGGTTTGCATTCGACCTTCAATCCCCTTCCAGTAAATCAACCCTCTTCTTATCGGCCACTAACTTATTTGGCCTTTCACTATTCTTTCCAGCCACTCAAAATTAACCTCCTATCTATTTGACTTGCTTCCTCTTTTATTTCTACCTCTGTCCTCTATTCATTCGGCCTGTCTCTCCTCTCTTCTATGCATTCTACCCCTCTCTCCCAAACATTAATTCTTCTCCTTCTATAACAGCTGCCTCTGCCATAACGACATGTTCTTTCTTGCCTCTGCCATAACGTTGCCTCCATTCTATTTGGTCTCCTTCAACAAGAACTGTGGTTCAGTCTTTGCATAACCACCATCAAACTGCCATCATATTTACCTCATATTCCCTCCTGTCAATAACATACAGTTTCTAATTTTAACCTGTCATCAGTCGTTAAAAAGAAATGCTGTCGCTCAGTCGTCCAACTGCTATGATACAACTACTGAGCATTTCAGGCCATATTCTCTATCACTCGACCATTCATCTTCCTCATTGAATCAACTCCACCCTTTACTGATTATTTTTTCCAAACTTGATCAATGTAACCGATTCTTGCAGCTGTTACAACTTCCACAACTGATTTGATCCTCTAAAGATTAATAATTAACTATTAATGTTCCTGTCGATTTGCTGACAAGAACTTCTTTCACCTACATCCTATCATTTGACCCAACTCATTGAACCCAAAAATCAAATGTTAACACAAATTTTGAAAATTTATAAGATGTCCCTGCATCATTGACTTGCACGGTTCTCTTGCACTAGACTATCCATCCTAGTCCCTTGTTGGGTCAACAGGGCTAGGATTTGATCCCATCTCTCATTTGGGTCACCACGGGACCCTCTACGTTGGTAAGTGTATGTAATATCCATCTTGATCAATCTACACAAATTTGCATCTTTAGCGTAAATAGGTGAAGGTCCTAGAGTTTAACCTAGACTCTCTGATACCAAATGTAAAGTACAAAAACCTCACAAACTAAAAATAGTCAATGGAAAAGTATAACTCATTCCAAATAAAAGAAGTGGTTCATTTCATTAATCATAATATCCATAATTGTACAAAAATGGCAAGTTTCCATAATAAGGTAGTGCAATTACAAGCACAATAAAAGAAGTTACATTACATCTGTTTCATTTGTTCCAAGTACATGAAATTTTATCAAATTACATCAATGAGAGTATATATACAATTACAGATTTGGCTATGCAAGCCATACAAGAATCAATACAATGAAATATACATCATGAATCATATAACATAAGAAGATTTGTCCTCGGTTGCCATGACCCACTGGTCTTCCGCAAGCTGAGGCCAAGAGTGTGGTTAAGGCACTTTTTCCACCCAACCACGGAGTACTAAACTTCCCCGGGTTTCTTCCTAACTCGAAGAAATCCCCAACCCTACACGAGAACCCTAGCAATCTGGAACAATAAGGCAGGAGGGAAATCTTGATGCAAACTTGATGCCTATACGCACTCCTAATACCTAGAATGACATATTTCTTGCATGCAGGATGTGGCAGAGACATATAACATAAAACTAGACTTTTCTATTCCATCTATTTCAATGGTGCATCTAACTTTGGCCAAAGCAATAAATAAACATAAGTGGTAATTTAGAAAAAGTAAATTACCGTCTCTGGGAGCCCACATTCGGCATCCTGTCCCAGAAGTAAATTACATAGAAAACAAATATACCATTTCATAAATCAAAAGAATAGATTGCTTAAGGTTTATAACATTCACTAACAATGTGTCCTTTTTGGAAAGATAAAATTTACTCACAAGTTACATTATTCTTATTTGCCTATTTATGTCAAGAAACTAAGTTTGCATACAATACTCGTTTAAATTCAAATATCTACAACTTCATTATATGATATAATCTAATAAAAGAGAGATTGTGTTTCTAGATATGTAGTTTGAGAAATAAATTTACTAGTTTTTCCTATTACTTCAAAATATACATACCTTTCCTAGTCATTGGGAAACTTCTAATTACAAACGATTACCAATTTATCGAAGACAATTGTATTACTATCTTTAATTGGTTTAATTTCACTCTATGTTTTTGGTGTATTATACAGATGAATGTTTTGTTTTGTCAAAGTGAAAGTATGTCAATATATATTTCTTTTCCTATTTGGACTGGTTAAATAAAACTAATATATAGAAAACTTTAGGCATTAAATTTATACAGAGAGGCTAATTGTGATGGTTACAACAATATATACCTCAAATATTTAGGCAACGAATATATATACATATTATACAGAGATGAAGGCACATATACAAATATACACATACATTAGTGGTCAACTGAATCCACATTATAACAGACTGCCATAAAATGGCATCGCCCAGTAGTGAAAAAGCAAATATTAAATTTCAATTGACAAATTTTATGTACAACAATTTTTTCATGAAACAAGTTTTAAAATAAAGAATTTACAATGCATATTCATTGGGGGCACTGACCTCCCTTAAGGAGTGCCGTAGCCTCCTTAAGGAGACTGCCGTGGGGGGCGTCGGGTAAGGCCTATGGGGGCGGGGCAACCCTCCCACGACCTCCTATATGGGCCGTGGGTCGGCCAAAATTCGTGGCTGGAAATTTTTCTTTACACAGTATAAAAAATAATAAATGATAACAACATATGATATGATATGCATACAATATAAAGTATATAAAAAAATAACAATATATATTATGATGTATATACAGTATTAAATAATAATAGTGGATATTATGATATGTAAACTGTAAATTAAATTATAAGATATATATATATATATATATATATATATATATATATATATATATATATATATATATATATATATATATACTATCATCAAAATAATCACAGTAGTAATGGTATTATAGTATAATAACATAGTGATAATATGAATACAATAATAATAATAACAAAAATGAAATAATAACAATAATCGATCTCTCTGTTTCTGTAGTAAGAAAATAATCACAAATTGAATACAGTGAAATCATTCCAGTCACACAGTTTTAGACAATAAAACTATTCCATACATCTAAAATATGACATTATAGCTTGAATAAAAACCTGTTTAATTCGCTTCCCAGTAGCTTTGAATCCCTTTTTGGTTCTCCTCTCCTTCTACCCATTCCTCTTTTGTTTCCTTGAAGCTAAGTCTGAAATTTTCTCTTCCTCTATTCTTTTTTTTTTGAGAAGAATGTGAATGAATATGGTGGTTGAGAATGAGAATGGTTTTTCTTTTTAATAATTTCTTTTCTTTTCACCTTCTTTCTTTCCATCTTTTTTTCTAGTTTTTATTTTTTTGCTTTGTTTTGTTTCTTTTCTAATTTGTGTCTTTTTCTATTGTTTTCTTTGTTTCTATCTTTTGTTTTATTTTCTAAGTTTTATTTTTCTTTTTCTATGAATTATCTCTATTGTTATCAAATAAAAATACATATTCTTATTTTTGAAATGCATAAATTTAATAACTAAACATAATTTCATTAATTAATTTGCCACACCATTATCTCTAAAATAATAAATAATAATAAATATAATTCTTCCTTCACATATAATTTCAAATAAAAAACAATATATAAATAACTTTAAAACTACTTTTATTTCACTAAGAGCATTATAATATTTAACTAACAATTAATTAAATGGTAACTATAAAGCATAAAAATAATTTTCTTTTCTACTAAAATAAGAAAGCAATATATCAACATAATTTATTTATGCAATGACAATGCAACTATAATGCCATCTAGGTGCATGTGTGTGCAAGATAGAGTTCACTCCATCCCAACCCTGCCAGGTAGCTAACCACCTCTACCTTAACCACACCCTTGTCTTCGACAACCTACCCATCAGGAAACTCATATTTTCCATTAATAGGTTAGTGTCCAAATTAATAGCCAAAGCATTATATATCTCATCATTTCAAAATAAAAATAATATCCACTATAACTCATCATTTCAAAATAAAAATAACATTCACTTAATCCACACACAATTATCCATAAAGTAGTTCCAATTATAGTAAGTTTAGAATGCATCATAGTTTGAGACGTGACATTCTTGCATGTATATAAAGTGTCCATTTGTTTACCCATATGACTCAAAAGATTAGTTTTAAATCTTCAAACATAACACCTAACTCATACTTAGTAATGCCTATTGCACCACCATAAGAAGTTTGTCCTCTAGAATATGCTCTTGTAGATGAGTGAGATCTTGAATAGTTCCTACATATGTCACAAATATCATCAAATGAAAGTTTATAAATATTTCTACAGCCCATAAGATTTAAATTATCAATACATTCATCATGAAATCCTCTTAAAAAGAGCATCTTAGTGGCTTTAGGTGCCAATCTAGTTTGTTGTGATCTCTAAAGACTAAATATTTAAAAATATCTCTAGAAAATCTTCAAGTGTTTCTTCTTCAATTTGTGACATCTAAAAAATATCATCATAGACTTCTTTTGAATTATAGTGGTCCTAATATTTTACCAAGAAGCATTCTCTCATGTTATCCCATGTGCCTACAATGTGTTATCCATGTCGTATGAACCATCACAATGTTGTATCTTTAAGTGTGGTTGGAAATAATTTAGCTTTTGAGCATCACTTTGATAATCATAATTGTGACACAACACATCAAACTCAAACAAAAACATATCAAGATCCCCAAAAGAAATATCACAAAAAATTGGTAAAGTAGAATGAGGTATATTTTTCATAGGAGAAGACCAATAGTAAACTCAAATGTTATTGGCTCATTATTAGCCAAAAATTAGTTGACTTCATTATTGTCTCCTCATGCATTGGCTATATCTTCAAATGCCCAAGGTGTCCAATGAACAGCAAAAGAGGGACATGGCTTATATTGTCTTTGTATTGTTCTCTAGTCAGTACCACTTCATAATGTGTATGATGCCTTGAAATTTTCTAAAAAGTTAGAAGCAACAGGACTAAGTGGTTTCCTTGCTACTACAGGTGATGATTCAAGTTCATCCAGTTTACTTTCAAATGGATGAGTAATGTTTGGTGGGGATCCAAAATAATCAGATTCTGGTTTGTACTCAATTGCTTGTTCTTTTACAAACTCTAATGGTACCTTAGTTGAGTTGATAACACATTTTTCTAAGTTAGGTTCAACTTGCTCCATTTCCACCTATTTTTCATAGTTTCTAACTTAATTACTCGTGTGAGATTTCCTCATTTTGATGTACTTGCACTACTCACAATGGGTTGTTTAACAAATCTACCTAGACAACACAAATTAGAGGTGATTACCTAGGCAAGGTTGACAATTGCATGGACATTCTTCCTGATGAACTAGTCCTATCTCAAGTTACTAGACTAGTAGGCCTTTAACGCCTTTCCCAAGCAATGACATGAAATTTGTTGGATAGAATTAAGGGTAATTTGGTGAGCAATTTATGACTTTATACTTGGTAACAAGTTAATTTTGGGGTAAATTTAATATAATCCCTATGTCAATCTAGCACATAAATTTGTGAAAGGCATAGTGGCTATTTGCACAAGGGCTAAATGTAGTAAGTTTGAGAGTAATGAAATGTAGCTAATATATCAAATGAAGACAAAATCCACTCTTTCAAACTGGTATAAAAATTTTTGCAGGAACTATAAATAGGCTATAGGAACTATATGAGGGTGACACGAACTATAACAATAGAAATATAAAAGTACAAAATGACAAACCATGATAATTCTTTGAAAACTGAGATTAAAATATGTAAATGAAAGAACTTGATAATTGTTTACTAATGCAATAGATAAGCTCAATTTGAATAAGATGACTTTTGTTCATTCCATGAATTGCTCTATTCGTACCTTATATATCATAATCAAATCAAACCACACTGGATTATTTCATCGATTATATGAAATAAAGAATTATCTAATTCACTCCATTCATGTAGTTGATGAATTATTTGATTGAGTATATGAAACAAACCAAATCATTATTTTGTCAAACACATAAACTCAAAATAACATGCAACAAAATAAAAAGAAATATAAGATAACATCACCAACATTTCCTGAGAGGGGGCCCTCCTCTCGATCCATGTAGTGAGTAAGAAAAGTCACTAAATGCATTCCAAAATGCAAGTTATTTGTATTACAATTTGTTTTCACTCAAAATATTATTTGCCCCCTTTATATGTTGTGTCTTATATAGGTGTTTTTACATAATGGCTCAACGAAAGATAAGATAAAAATATAATTGTTGGTTGTCTCACAACCACTTCTTATCAACAAACTACAACAATTTAACAAATTGATCACTAGTCTAGAGCCTAACAAAATACAAACCATTCACTAATATTCAAAGATAGTTATGTTGAACTATATGCTGAATTTAGCTTGTAGGATGATCATTGCCTTTGATTTAGTATCCATGAGTGTACAAGAAGTCCTTCTCCATCCTATTTTTATTACACACAAAGCCAAGTCAATCAGTACCACTTGGATCGATATATCTTAGTCTAATATATCTTATTAAACATATAAAACAGATCTTCTATATCAAATTAATTATTTGTGGCAAGGATAAGCAACAAATGACATTAGATCACAAAATAGGATAAACAATTAAGGTCCTAATGTAGGAAAAAGGCTTAAACTTATGCAAACGTAGCACAAGTTTTTGACTCATCATAGAACATAACCGTGGTGGAATATAATACATCAACAAGAAAGGACTAAACTTTCCTTTAGGGAAACCTCCCTTCTTAATGAGCATGAAAGTGACTCAAATTGTATTTTATGTACTATAAAAATCAAACACAAACTTTATATTTACCTAGAATGTGGGTATAATAAAGTTGTGAAAAATATGGGTCTGGGGACAATACAAACTTATTATAATATTGTTTAGTTTGAATGAAATATTACTATTTACTTTGAGAATAATTGATATTGATGAAAGATTCAATTAAATATGTATTGAATTTATTCTTCTCTATTAATGAATTTTATTTATATAGTAGAATGTTTAAATAATATTACAAGAGTGAAAAATCAATAATGACATGGACTAAAAGTAACTAAATCCAACAATTGAGGTATTGAAATCTAATATCACCCTTATTAAAAATCACTATTGGAAAAATAATAATACAATATCAATCTTATTAAATACCAATATATATGTTGTATTTCAACATGAGACAAATTAAAAACTAAAAACCATAATATTGGAATCTAGTATTCTCATTAAATTAAATACCCATAATGCTATTAGTGGAGTCTAAACTATTCCATTTTATCTAAATTTAATGAAATGATATGCGTATGTATATACACACATATGTATATACACACATATGTATATACATATACATACGTCTATATAGATAGAGTCAAACCCCTTGTTTGATTTAATGATTTAAAACAAGTTTGAAGAAATACCAAGAAGAATGCAAATACCTATGTTTGTCCTTATGATTGTAGATCCACTCTCTCTCTCACACACACAGGATTACCTATGGACAAACATAAGTATTTGCATTTCTTCAAACTTGTTTTAAATTGTTTAATTAATTAAGAGGCTTGACTTTCTCTCTACATACAAACATACATACAAATGTATGCATATATGTACTTACACATATCTATCTATGTATAAATATACATGCATGTATATATTTACTTTCTTCTTGGCATTTCTTCAAACTTATTTTAGATTGTTGAATTAATTGAGGCTTGATTCTCTTTCTCTTTACACACATAGATATATGCAATCATAAAGATAAATATAGGCATTTGCATTTTTCTGGGTATGTCCTCAAACTTGTTTTAAATTGTTAAATCAATTAAGAGGTTTGACCAAGTTGCAAGATGGGAAGCTAATCAACTTCCCTTCCTTTCCCTATTATAACAAGTTCCAACCGTACTTTTAAGCACCACTATTTCCAGAGAAGAATAGGTGGCTGAGAGACCCTGAAATGCAAAATTTAAGTTGTAGAACAAATCCATGCTCATTAAAAATACATTCAGTTGTAACATCTAAAACTAAATATAGTTAAATTTCTTAATCAAATTCTAAACATTCAATGCATTAATTTAATTAACCTTAAAAAAAACCTTAAAAAACACAAATTTATTTCTATTCAAAAGAAAGGTGAGGTTAAATTTATATTTTACATTAGAGAGCATTGGTGAACTCAAAACAAAACAAAGAAATAAAGGGTAAATGGCTACCAAATTTATGTGGATTATTTTCAGAGGCTTGATATAGAAAAGAGGAAGGGCTATAGTTTAATAGATCCTATTAAATATTAAGTTTCAGTCATAATAGTGACTCAAATAATGAACACTAAATACTTAAGTTCCAGTTCTAGAGAGTGATTCACAATAAATCTGCCAACATCCCAACAACTTGTGGAAACCCAATCTTCATATCTTCTTCTCACTATCCATGGCATTGCGTTGGGTAGTATGTAAACCATCTTGACCAGAAAATATAGTTGAAGAAATTGAGGAAACTTAAAGTTGAGAGCAACCAGTAGAAGAGATCAAGCTGGTCTTCATTGAGGTTATCGTATGAGAGCCAGCCTTGTTGATTCTTCGTCTTTGTTAGAACATTAACCAGAGAAACAAGGGCGCTACTGAGGAAGAAACCGAATGAATAGGAACAATATGTGAGAGCAGTGAGAAAGGATTGCATTCCCGCCACCGACTGGGTGTAAAAGAATTCCACCAACCCCACCGCAGTAAACAGTTCTGAGAAACCGAATATGATGAACTGTGGCGCAATCCACAGTATGGAGAGCTGCTGTGGTGGTTTAGCAGCTGCTACTGCTTTTCTCTTGCTTTCCACCACAGCGGCTGTCACCATTGAGAAGCTCGAAACAAACAGTCCAATGCCAATTCGCTGCAGTTGAGAAATGCCACTGTCCTTTCCGGTCATACGCCGGAGCAATGGCACAAACACCATCTCATACAAAGGAACCACCCCCACCATTATTATATACGGAATGGCTTGAACAGAGGCTGCTGGTATTTGGAATCCTCTCACTCTCCTCTCCATGCTGCTCCCCTGCGCAACAGAAAATGTTTGCAGCTGTGCAAGTATGCAATTCGTCACTATGGTGCACCCAAATATGGGCATCACCCGTATCAGAAGCTTCACTTGTTCCACCTCACTACTCCCCACTTCCACTGTTGCACCCTGCTCCAACGACCTGCAAACACCAATCACACAATATCTTATTTGTCATTTTAGGGCGCTTTACTTAAACATTATGTATTTCATAGTCAAACAATCAATATCAATTTTACACCTCATTCACAACAAAAAATAGTAAATAGTTGTCCTATTTTTATTGGTCAAAATTGACCTTTCATTAATGAAATGGATGATGTTTAAGAATAGCCTGTCGGATGTATGTAAAACATCATCTATTTCAATGGTCAAACAGTCAATAGTAATTTTAGACCTCATCCACAACAAAAAGTAAATATTTGTCCTATTTTTATTGGCTAAAATTGATCTCTGACTGTTGAAGTGGATGATGTTTAAGAATAGCCTTTTAGAGGGAAGTAAAACCTAAAACAGTTGGTACATTATTTGTTATATCAGACATTCAAAATTATAAATAACATGAGAGTGAGGTATTTTCCACACCCTGTCAAATTATGCTATTTATTTTAGAGTTCAACTGCATAGTTTTTCAGTTAAACATTAGGGTCTCTCATGTGAATGAATGGTCCATTAGCACTCATTGCATCTAGGTGATGTTCACAGGGGTGAAGCATCGGGACTTTCCAGGAGGTCACCCATCCTAGTACTACTCCGACTCAAGCGCGTTTAACCATAGAGTTTCCCCCAAGATCAAGTCCACTTAACTTGCAACCCCATTTGCAAAACCTTCAACAAGTGTTGTGCCTTATGAACCATTCATTATATAGCCCCTTTAGCTCATCAATTGATAAATAAGAGGTATTTTCTACAACATGTCAAATTATGATATTTTACTTTTGAGCTTTTTAAGGAGCACCTGAACTGATCTGTGTCCGGAAGTGTCTGTCTCTCGGCTGCTCTTCTCGGTGTGTTTTTACTCAATTCAAATAGCATTTTTGGGTTAGATGAGCGCTCCAGTTTCCTCTTGTGAGCAGCAGCCACTAGCACCTGTCCATTCACGGTACAGTGTACAAGTAAAGATATATAAGGCATAATATTTGGTGAAGGTAGTGAATGAATGATTTTTTAATGATGTTCAGAGATCAGGCAGTTTAAGGGATCAAGAGCAGTAACCTTAAGACACTTTCAAGTTCCTTGAATGTCCCCTTTTCTACTATGAATCTTATCAAGAAATTGACCTTTCTGTGAAGTGGTTTGTATATGGGTAAAATTTTATGATTAAGTATATTGAAATTAGAGTAGGTAGTATTAGGATATTGGTACCTGAAGAATGAGAGTGAAAATGCTTCCTTGGGGAGGCCTGTTTAAGTAGAATGGAGTTGCAGATGAGAGAACGAGCAAGGCCAAGAGCATAATTGCAGCAGAAACTCCGAAGCCCACATCCATTCCATATCGGCATTGGATCCAAACTAACAAGGTTAAAGCAATCACCTCTCCCACACAGAAGCTGAGGTACGCCATATTGAAATACTTTGACCTCGTTCGGTCATTTGGGTTGGCATAGAACTGGTCTCCTCCGTATGCAATCATGTTAGGCTTCAAACATCCACTGCCCAGCGCAACGGTATACAGTCCTAGGAAAAGAAGCAGCGCTTGTTTGCCTTTTGCTTCTTCACAAACACCGCTCACATCGCACGCCTGCGGTTTCAGACTTGGAATGTGAGCTTGTACTGCAATTACAATGTATCCCTGAATCAACACCAACCAACATCCCATAATTAGGGTAATTCAAAATATTAAACACTAGTAATTGAGTGTAAATCATACAAGACATACCATTAATTCAATCACGCCGAAGATTATAATTGTGAGGAAGCTTCCAAGGTATGAGTCTGACAGGAATCCTCCCAAAATGGACAGCAGAAACGTTGTACCCACGAAATTGGTGACAATGTTAGCAGACTTTGATAGCGAGTAATGCATGTCGTTAAACACATACGTTATCAGGTTGTTTCCTACTGATGCAATTGCCATCATCTCCAAAGCCTGCACAGCTGTGTTGCCGATAAAAGTTTTCAGTCACTACAGATATGAGCAATCATCTTAACAAGGAATGATAAGAGCAATATGAACTAAATAGTAAAGTCGATGTGAAAAATTGAGTTCCACCGAACGCACCAAAAACTTCTGTACTAAAATATTGTAAAATCTATGTATATCATCCATTTCAATAGTCAAAAGTCAATAGCAATTTTACACCTCATCCACAACAAAAAGTGATCAATATTTGTCCTAATTTTATTGGCCAAAATTGACCTTTGATTGTTGAAATGGATGATATTTAAGAATAGTCATGCCCCCTAGGAATCAAGTAAAATGCACACCGAATTCTTAAAAAAGTTAAGAATGCGTTTGTGGACGATGGATGATTAATAATAACAATAAATACTTTTGGGATTCAACTAATTCATTAGAGCTATGCCCCAACAATGCTGTTTATTATTTTAACATGGTGAAAATTGTATATATCCATGTTCTTTTTCTTACGTTTTGGGCTTTTTGATTATGAGTTTATAAGCCATATTTTAATTCTTGTCATTACAAATCTTTATCTATGCTTCCCAAATTTACTGTTCCCTAAACATGACCTATGTCAATTTTTGTAATCATAGATTTGATCCCACAACTTTTAATACTTAAAATTCAAATTGCCATCTTACTGACTATTTCATTAGTTATTATGTACGGACCTAATGCATATTATGTTGATTTGTGTGCTTGTATACTTAGATGTCACCTAGCAATAAGAAAATAAAATCTAGATCCAAGGACTTACAGGAAAATCTACTCTATATTTGTCTTCTTGAGACATCATCCTAGGTTTGTTGTATGCTTGCTTGTTGTCTTCAAATTTTTGCTAAGAGCTATAAAGTTGGTTCATTGAGACATTTGACCTAAGATAACACAAATCCTACAATCGAGTCTTTATGCATTATTAGACATTAGGAACTAAGGTGAGAGAGAGATTTAGTAGTCTACATTTTATTAGATTAGATCTACACATCGTAGATTCATATCCATGTGTAAGATCAAGTCCACACTCACATAGGTGATTGAAAGCTCGATAAACAACCATTTTTTAGAATTTAAGATCTTTGTCTAAGTCGATCAAAAATGTAAATCATCAGCATTTGAATCATTTTCTAACATTTGTTATAACACTTCTAACCAACTATATTGCATTTGATTTAATCTATATTTATTTATATTTGTGGCAATGGTCAACCTTAGCTCTTTTTCCTAGTAGGTTAGTTAGTGCTTTATTTTATGCATTTATTTAATTTGCCTAGATTTTTCATGTAATGCAATTTATTCCCTTTACATTTTTTGGTGAACTTGACCTATCCTATGTTGCAAGTATGTGCCTAATTGGTGTTGTCATTGATGTCAATATATCTTTGTTGTCATTGGTGTCAACTGTATCGTATTTTGTTATTTGGTTAGAAACTTTGTATGTTGAAAATTAGCCCCTCAGGAAGAATCAGAAAGGAAACAATGAATCACAGTGAAGATAGTGAGATGCATATTGAAGAATAGTCCAAAAGACTGCTCCGCATTTCTTGGAGAGTGAAGATCTTGGTCTGCAGATTGTAAGTTATTTAGAGGTATGTCTGAAGATGCTAAATCCTAAGTTTGAGCCTCTAGTATGAAGAATTGAGTGAGTTACATTCACCAGAGCAAAACCTGTTTTTTCTGTTTATTCACTGGTGACAGGGAGAAAGTATTTTGCTCCGCATTCCTCCGCATTGAAGTATTTTGCTCTGCAGTTCTAGAGGGAAGTCTGGGATGATGATAAGTTCCTACAACTCCAATGGTTTGTGATTTGGTGGTCCGCAAGCTATCTTTCTTTTATGACAGTTGAAGACAATGAAGTTCATGTGCTTTGGTGTGAAGCATCTCATGAATAAAGTGGTTAGAGTTTGTACGGTTGCTCTTGGTGATTACAATGTGCTTGTGGAGGCCTCCTGATCATGTTCCTACCTTTGCATTGGTCTGCATTAAAGAATTGAGATCGTGTTTGAAGATTACTTCCAGATAACATAGCGTGTAACTAGTCTTAGCTGACTTTGTTAATTCCAGTGATTGTGGAGATCTCTTGAAGATTGCAAAAGCATGTTGTGGCATGGAAGATCATGTTTGAATCCCAGCTAAGGCATGAAGTGATCCGCATACATCTTTACTACATTTCCTTAGCTAATTTTGTATTAGGTCCAGACCTATTTTATGTATGTTTGTAATGCCGACCTTGGATATTGTTCCAATGGTTGATGATTGTAATGTCGACCTTGATGATCATTCCAAGGTTGATGTAGTGTATAAATACTTGAAATTAAGTCGAGGAAAAAGTGTCCTTGTGTGAAAGATGTGAAGATAAGTAAGGAAGAGAAAAGGTAGAGCAGAGCAGAAGAATATTGCGCTTCAATGGAACTGAATTCAAGTATGGGTAGATGCTAACATCTCAGTTCAAAACCCTTGGCAGTGAGCCACCCCTTGGCAGTGAGCCTTTTTCTCGGCAGTGAGCCCTATTGGCAGTGAGCCTTTGATTTTTGGTATTGTGCTTTACATATATATCTTGTGGGTTAACTCTCATCGTGGTTTTTCCCTTGACAGGGTTTTCCACGTAAAAATTTGGTCACTTGTGTATGATCTTGCAATTGTGTTTATGGTTCTATGTTTATGCTTTCATGTTTTAATCATAACAAACAGTGGATAAGTGTTTAATGATTTAAGGTACATAATTTCTTAAGTTTTGTGACAACTAATTCACCCCCCTCTCAGTTGTTTAGTTCATTTCAACAATTGGTATTAGAGCCAAGTTCCTCAGAAGAAAGCTTGACCACTTGAGGGAGATCCAGAATGTCGTTTAAGAAGGAGAGTCCACAGTTCGATGGAACAAACTACTTCATCTAGAAGATCCACATGAAAACTTATCTCCTCTGCTTGGGTTACAGTGTTTGGAAAATAACTAAAAATAAGTATGAAATATCGAAGAATGGTTTGCAAACTGAAGATGAGATCAAGGAATTTGAGTTGAACATAAAAGCCAAAGATGCCCTGGTGAGTGCCTTATCCGATGTCGTAATAACAAGGATCATGGAGTTGGAAACTGCTTATGAAATTTGGATAAGCTGAAGAATCTGTATGAAGGAGATGAATTTGTGAAAAGTACCAAGTTGCAGAGTTTGAAGGCAAATATGAATGTTTGAAGATGAGTGAAGATGACAACATAACATCCTTCATGCAAAAGGTCGATGATCTTGTGAGTAGCATTAGAAGTGTAGGAGGAAAAATTGAGGATATTGAAGTTGTGAACAAAATTCTTAGATCATTGCCTAAATCTTATTGTCATAAAGTGGCTGCAATTGAAGAAATAATGACAGTAACAAATATTACAAAAGATCAGTTGCTAGGGAAGCTGACATCCTTTGAAATGAGAGAACTTGGTGGATCCAAATTATGAGCTTGAAGAACTTGAAGCCAACTTTGTTAACAATCTACCCAGAGGTACTGGTAAGTTCAAAGGCAAATTACCTTTCAAATGTTTCAGTTGTGGTAAAGTTGGTTATTATGCTTCTAGGTGCTCTACAAGAGTTCCCAAACCAAGGCTAGATAGACCTAGGATTCTAAAGAAATGTTATTATGTTGAAGATCTTGATGATGATGAAGGAGTATCAGATGGTGAACCAGATAATGCTAATACTTTTGGAAATGAGTGCTTGTTTATTGCTATTAAAGAAGAACTAGTGACTACTAATTCTACTAGCTATGTGAAGGAAGAAAAACTAGTGGAAAGTGCCTTGGCCGCTCAGGTTGTTGAAGACAAAGTTGAATGGGTTATTGATAGTGGATGCTCTCATCACATGACTGGTGACAAAAGTAAGTTCACAAGTTTGGAAAGATATGATGGAGGACTAGTTAGGTTTGGTGATGATATAGCTGGTAAGATTTGTGGAAAAAGATCCATTTCTTTTGATGGCAAGCACAACACTGATGATGTCTTATATGTGAAGGGATTAAAGCACAATCTCTTGAGTGTTGGTCAGATGTGTGGCAAAGGTTATGATCTCAGATTCAAGGACAATGGATGCAAGATTTTGGAAAGCTCCAGAACAGTGATTACAACTGGTAAGAAGACAAGAGGCAACATTTATCATTTGAAAGGGACTAATGAATATTGTTTGTTGGCTCAGAATGATGAAAGTTGGTTGTGGCATAGAAGGTTGTGTCATATCAATTTTGACAACATTATGAAGATAAGTTCCACTCAGGCTATAAGGGATTTTCCTAAGCTTGTGAAGCCTGCCAATACTTTGTGTAAGGAGTGCCAATTTAGAAAATAGACAAGAATAAGTTTCAAGAGCAAGGACCAATCTGTTGATGGACTGCTGAAATTAGTGCATACAGATCTATGTGGACCTACCAGAGTAAGAAGTCTACAAGGAGACATGTATTTCATGTTGCTGATTGATGATTATTGTAGAATGACTTGGGTTACCTTCTTAAAAGAAAAAGTTGAAGCCCTAGAAAAGTTCAAAGCATTCAAGGCAATGGTTGAGAATGAGCTAGATTTGAAAATAAAATGCTTGAGGTCTAATAGAGGTGGAGAGTTTACATCAAATGAGTTCAACTTCTTCTGTGAAGAACAATGGATAAAGAGACAATTATCTGCACCCAGGACACCACAACAAAATGGAGTAGTTGAAAGGAAAAACATGACAGTTCAAGAGGTTGCTAGAACAATGATGAAGGAAGTTGACCTACCAGAAGTTTATTGAAGAGAGGCAATTCACACTACTGTATACATTCTAAACAAAGTCCAAGTAAAAGGTAACAACTCTAAGACTCCTTATGAGTTGTGGCATGGTAAAGTTCCTACTGTGAATTATCTCAAAGTTTTTGGTAGTAAGTGTTATATCAGAAGAGATGAAGATCTAGGTAAGTTTGATGCAAGATGTGATGAAGGTATCTTCCTTGGATATTCTACCAAGAGCAAGGCCTATCGGTGCTACAATAACAGGTTGAAGAAGATCACTGAGAGTGCAAATGTCAAAGTTGATGAAACCAAGGAAAAGGTATCAAATGGATATAAATTTGATGAACCGGATGTCCCTGCAAACAAAGTAGTAGTGCAACAAGAAGAAAATTCAGAGGAAGAAGAAGAACAAGCTCCTGAAACCATTATCAAGACACCCAGGTATGTAAAGTTAAATCACTCTGAAGATCAAATCATAGTAGATAAGAGTAAAGGAGTTTATGCCAGAAGAAGAGCTATTGATGAATAGGTTAATTATTATTTGATTTCTCAAGAGGAACCTAAAAATGTAAATGAAGCTTGTAATGATGAAAATTGGGTAAAGGCCATGGAAGAATTGATGCAGATAAAGAAGAATCAGACTTGGGATCTTGTTCCCAGACCAGTAGATAAGAATGTAATTGGCACCAAATGGGTCTTCAGGAAGAAAATGAATGAGAACGGTGAAGTGGTAAGAAACAAAGCAAGATTGGTATGCAAAGGATACTCTCAAGTTGAAGGAATAGATTTTTAGGAAACATTTGCACTAGCGGTAAGGATTGAAGCAATAAGAATGTTTTTAGCATTTGCAGCCTACAACGATTTCAAGGTATATCAAATGGATGTAAAGTCTGCATTCTTAAATGGAGAATTGAAAGAAGTCTATATTGAACAACCGGAAGGATTCTAGTCATCAGATCAGGGTGACATGGTGTGCAGATTGAAGAAAGCATTGTATGGACTAAAATAAGCCCCCAGGGCCTGGTATGCAAGATTGGATAAGTATCTGATATAGTTAGGGTTCAGTAAGGGTACTATCGATAGTAATCTCTATTTCAAGATCAATAATGAACAAATCCTAATTGTTGCAGTCTTTGTTGATGACATTATCTTTGGAGGCAATGAAGGTATGTGCATGGTTTTTGCTGGGGAAATGCAAAATGAATTTAAAATGTCCATGTTTGGTGAGATGAATTTATTTTTAGGTCTGCAAATAAATCAATTAGATAAAGGTATCTTCATTTCTCAGTCGAAGTATGTGAAAGAGTTGTTAAAGAAGTTTGGGATGGAGGACTCCAAACTGGTAAGCACTCCCATGGCAACTGTTTGTAAATTGAGTAAAAATGATGACTCACCTATGGTAGATCAGAAAAGATATAGATCTATGATTGGAGGATTACTTTATTTGACCCAAACTAGACCTGATATAATGCATGCAGTTTGTCTTGTGGCAAGATTTCAAGCAGAACCTAAAGAATCACAAGGGATTGCAGTCAAAAGAATACTGATATACGTGAAAGGCACAATGGATTATGGTTTGTGGTATCCAAAAGACAATGATTTCACTCTCAGTGCATACACTGATGCAGATTGGGCTAGAGATGTGGATGACAGGAAAAGTACAAGTGGAGGTGCATTCTTTTTAGGAAAGAGGCTGGTATCCTGGTTAAGCAAGAAACGAGACTCAATATCTCTATCTACTGCAAAAGCATAATACATTGTAGCAACATGTAGTTGCACTCAAGTGTTATGGATGAAGCATACATTGAAGGACATTCAAGTTGTGTATGAAGATCCAATTGCAATCTTTTGTGACAATACAAGTGCCATAAACATATCAAAGAATCCAGTAATGCATTCAAGGACAAAGCACATATCCATAAGATATCACTTTCTAAGAGAAAAGGTAATGGAGAATGAAGTCAAGTTGGAGTATGTATCTACAAAAGATCAGATTGCAGACATTTTTACTAAGCCTCTGCCTAAGGATACTTTTGAGTATCTCAAAGAAAAGTTAAGGGTTATCACCCCTCCTACTTTCAACTGAGATGTACAGAAGTGCATCAGTCCGGAGGTAAAATCCATCTCTAGATTTGGATTGATGCTTGTAAGGGCTACTTCTCAGGGGGAGTAGTCAGATGAAGAGAATTTAGAAGAGAGATTGGATCAGAACAGCAGAGTTCAAGTATGTGCCCTTTGCCATTGATGTCAAAGGGGGAGAGAAATCATGTGAAAAAATTAGAGAGGAGTGTAGATGTGTAAAGAGATAGGGGGAGAATCAACTCAGAGAGGAAGAGTGCAGATGCGTAAAGAGATAGGGGGAAAATCTTGTCTTGATGGCTGTTGAAGTTTTTCACATCATATGTTGCCATCAATGACAAAGGGGGAGATTGTTGCAAGTATGTGCGCAATCGGTGTTGTCATTGATGTCAACATATCTTTGTTGTCATTGGTATCAACTGTATCCTATTTTTTTATTTGGTTAGAAGCTTCGTATGTTGAAGATATTGAGAAAATTAGCCCCTCAGGAAGAATAAGAAAGGAAACAATGAATCACAGTGAACACAGTGAGATGCATACTGAAGAATGGTCCATAAGATTGCTCCACATTTCTTGGAGAGTGAAGATCTTGGTCTTAGGATTGGAATTTATATAGAGGCATGTCTGAAGATGCTAAATCCTAAGTTTGAGCCTCTAGTATGAAGAATTGAGTGATTTACATTCACCAGAGTAAAACATGCTTTTTCTATTTATTCACTGGTGGTAGGGAGAAAGTATTTTGCTCTGTATTCCTCCACATTGAAGTATTTTTCTCTGCATTTCTAAAGAGAAGTCTAGGATGATGATAAGTGCTTACAACTCCAATGGTTTGTGATTTGGTGGTCCGCAAGCTATCTTTCTTTTATGACAGTTGAAGATAGTGAAGTTCACCTGCTCCAGTGTGAAGAATCTCATGAATAAAGTGGTTAGAGTTTGTGCGGTTGCTCCTAGTGATTGCAATGTGCTTGTGGAGGCCTCCTGATCGTGTTCCTACCTTTGCATTGGTCCATGTTAAAGAATTGAGATCGTATTTGAAGATTACTTCCAGATAACATAGTGTGTAACCAGTCTTAGTTGACTTGGTTAATTCCAGTGATTGCAGAGATCTCTTGAAGATTGCATAAGCGTGTTGTGGCATGGAAGATCATGTTTGAGTCCCAGCTAAGGCATGGAGTGATCGGCATACATATTTACTACATTTCCTTAGCTAATTTTGTATTAGGTCCAGACCTATTTTATGTATGTTTGTAATGCCAACATTGGAGATTGTTCCAAGGGTTGATGATTGTAATGCCAATGATGATCATTCCAAGGTTGATGTAGTGTATAAATACTTGAAATTAAGTCAAGGAAAAAGTGTCCTTGTGTGAAAGATATGAAGATAAGTAAGGAAGAGAAAAGGCAGAGCAGAGCAGAAGAATATTGCGCTTCAATGGAACTGAATTTAGGCATGTGTAGATGCTAACATCTCAATTCAAAACCCTTGGCAGTGAGCCCTATTGGCAGCGAGCTTCTGATTTTTAGTATTGTGCTTTACATATATATCTTGTGGGTTAAATCCCACTGTAGTTTTTCCCTTGATAGGGTTTTCCACGTAAAAATCTGGTGTCACTTGTGTATGATCTTGCAATTGTGTTTACGGTTCTATGTTTATGATTTCATGTTTTAATCATAACAAACAGTGGATAAGTGTTTAATGATTTAAGGTGTAGAATTGCTTAAGTTTTGTGACAACTGATTCACCCCCCCTCTCAGTTGTCTAGTTCATTTCAACATCCTACACCCTCTAGGATTGATTTTACTTAAACTAAATTAGGGTTTTTCATATCTAGTTTTTAAAAGTGATATATCTTATTTTTATATTTACTTAGGTTTCATTCCCTTTTCTTATTTGTTCTTTTATGTTATACTCTTATCTTAGGGGTTGTGATTTATTATGTGACCTTGTTTTCGCCCACCTTAACCACCCTTGGATTGGACTCTAGGGTTTCATTTTTAGATATGTTCTCTTACTAATTTTCTAAGTTTTACATCAGAGAGTGTTTCTTATTGATTCATCTTTCTATCTCTCATGACCATAGTTATTTGTTTATGGCATGAGCTACTTAGAATCCAAATCTTCCTTTGCAAAGGAGTGCTCACCTAAAATCTAACATGGTTACTCAATCTAATGAGAATGAAGTCTTTTGTAATGCTCATATTGAGAACCATTTTGAGGATCATAACAATTGAACTAGATTTTAATCACAATGCATATAGCCAAGTAAGATCTTACACTTACTAAATAATTTCTTATGGTTGCTCATGAATACCCAATCTTTTCAACAATTGGCCATCCTCTTACATCAAACATTGGTGAATGACCATTTGGCATGGATATCCTTCATGTCATTAGCTCTTTGATGGTTTCTTCTAATGGTGTATCCTCTTATCCATCCTCTTCTCCTAATCCTTCCTCCTCTAACCCCGTATTTACCACTTACATGGCCACTACAACTCATGTTGTCTCTCCTAGTGTGATCTGTACTCTATTATCCCCACCTCTACCACTCTTACTCCCTATACAAACATACCTTCCTCGACATTTCCCGCTAATTTTGTTCCTAGCTATGGCTTACCTCCTGGTTATATTCCCTCTACCATAATTGAATCTCATATGATATTCTTTACTTCTTAGATTCTTCATCCACTACTACTCCACCTACCAAATCCATTTTTCCTAGCACTTCTCTTGCTAGTGTCATCCCTTCTTCTATGGCTACTACTCATTCTTCCCATCCAATGTCTCATGTACTATTCCTCTCTCTCACACCCCATGTCAACTCCACTTATAATTTTCTCCCTTCGTCAATAACCTTGACATCACCTTTCATTACACATCATCATTACACTTACATTATGTCATGTACACTCCTAACACCTACACTTTGGATATTGTTGTCATTTGGATTTGCACCCTATGTTGAAGCGCTTTTGCTGCAACAATCTAGTGAAACATTGGAGTGATTTCTAGGTGTGCGACCGTGCAAAGGAAATCAAACCTCTAGAGAAGGTTGGTTCCTTACTATAAATATGCAATTCAGAGTAGGCTAGGATTAAACCTAATCTAATCACCATTGGGAAAAGGGGAGGAGCAAACTAAAAAGAAAAGATGATACACCAGGTTTGAGTGTTTGACTCTCAGATCAACCATTTATGCACATAACAATAACTAAACAATAGATAAGCATACATAACTCATAAACTACCTGAAGAGGTAAAGGAAACTGATTGAAATCCAAAAGGAAAGAAGCATTCACAAATGGAGATTCAAACAAACGTATTAAATAGTGCAAAAGAAAAATATAAAAAGGTAAAAGTCTCTTGTTTATTATCAAGGCAAGGTTACAACTAATACAAGACGTGGTTTTTTAGACTAACAACCAACAACAATACATCTTGTCATACTGGGAGGTGAGTAAGTGAGTTGATTCCTCTGATCTTGATGCTCAACTTCATGCTCAGGAGTAAGTATGACAAGTAGGGACTCCTCATGGTTTGTCCCTAGCTGGGCTAAATGCCTTATAGGGCATCCCCTTGAAACTATTCTTGAATGATCAATGGAGACCACATGCTTTTGCTCTGATTCCACAACCTTTTGCTGGTTTGAATGATTTAGTTGCTACACATGGTTTGGAAAGATGGTTTCTTCCACCTTATGAATGCGATGCTCATGATTTTCTAAATTATGCTAAAAAAATGAGCCCTGCACATGCTCAATGGTGAAATCTCCTCCATCAAAGAGTTGATATCCCTGCTGGATAATCAAGAACAAATCTTTAATTTGTTCTTGCCCATGTTCAATCTCCACATCGTCATTTTTAATAAAATATGGGAGCTCCTCAAATAGGTTTGTATTATCAGCCTCTACACTTTTCAGTATAGGGCTGCCTACTTGCTCCTCTTCATGAGCTGGAACCTCATGGTTATGCTTTTCTGGACATGCCAGCAACTCACCATCATTTTCACTGTCTCTGTGTTGTTCTAGAACTGCAACTAATGTTGGCATTTGCATGCCATCTTTGTCTTCAATGCAACTAGGTAGTTAATGAAATAGAGTATCGTCATCAACTTCTGGAGCCACTGTAGCAATCTCCTCCTCAATGTCCTTAATCAACTGTAACTCCACCAGATTCTACTCAAGTTGTCTCTGTAGCTGAAGGCTCTCCCCATGCAATCTTTGTATTTCAAAACACTCATTTCCTCCTTTGTAGAAACATGGTAGGCTTCTAGATTTCCTTCAATTCTTCCCATATTTGGTCCTATCTCCTTTCTCCACATCTCTTCCAATCATTTGAATGATTCACTTTTGAAATAGAAATTCAATAGCCTTCATGATGTCTTTCTTTTCTCCACTTCCAACTTCCACTTCCCACCTATAGTTCTATTGCATTTTCTTACAAACTTTCTTCTACTTCAGATCTGATCCCATGTCAATTTTTTGCATTTTCTTTAGAAAGCATTAACTATTCCAATGACTCCCCTACATAAATCAGGATCACCATTAATGGCCTCCTATGGATGTGATAAGATGGAGGATGACCTCCATATGCCTCATAACACCTATGGACCTTGCATTGATATGATTTCTATACAAAGGCATGGGTTACTAGTCTTATTTGACATGGATCCAATTGTAAACATGCATGAAGATGATGCAACAGGCATGGGAAACTTGTAAACATGTTTCCCACTCCAAGATTCAGGTCTAGGCAACAAGACTAAAATAAAATTCTATATATACATGTAAAAATATGTAATAAGGGTTGGTCATTGAACCAATTTCAGGATTGTAAGTGCTTCAACAGTGTGCTAAGGTATCAATGATGCATGTTGATCTCTATAAATGATGCATATCATTTGTAAAATAAGAGAAGGTATAGTCTAGAAGGATTTTTATCTTCAAATGGTATGTCTCCATGGTGTTTAGGGAAACCCTCAAATTGGTGATGGATTTCCTTTTGCTACATTTTCTAGTATCAGTATAATAGGAGTTTAATTAATTTCGTAGCATTATAATGCATTACAAACTTTCTTGTAATGTTCTTACTCTTATTTACATAAGTTAGATGAATGTGTGACAACATTGTCATTCATTGTAAAGCCTTTGTAATGGTCTTCCTTATGTTGCATGTGGGTAGTTGCAATATTGCTCTAGATTATTAAGTATGTGTATTTACAGGTTCCTTATCTCACGAGTTTGTATGCATGTGTAGCTTGGATCCATTGTTGATTTGGAGACATATTTTACATCCTCTTTCTTAGCTATGACTTTGTTGCCCAATGGAGCAGGCATTGGTCCGATTTGTGAAGGCACAACATCTTTCATTCTAATCATCTCTCTTTTGTTAGTTGTAGGAGTAGGTTAGGTTCCACCATGCCTACGTGATTCAATGTTATAAACTTTGTTATCTTTTATGCAATCTTAAAATTGAAATATAATTAGAGAATCATGTTTGTGTGTCTCTCCCTCTTACCCATGTGTATGAAATATTAAGTGGAGTCATCTACTGGGGAAAATATAGTGTAGTTTTTATATTTTTGTGTAGGGTAAGAGTGGAATTTTCATCTACTTGTTAGAGGTCTTATAGGTTTGTATGTAGCTAATGTTAACATGAACTTAGTGATAAATCTTAGGGTTCATAGCATTTTGGGTATGGTTGCTTAAGGGCCTAGAGTTTGAATTGTTATTTCTATTTAATTTTTGTATTATTAAGACCTTAGGGAACACCCCCTTGGCTTTGTAGATCCTAAGGCTGAAAGTGAGTTTACCCACTCACAACAATTGGTCCATTCATGCCATTATCTGAGCATAAGTCCTGCCCATCGCCTTGCCCATCACCTTTGATGACATATCCTTGTCCTTAGGCTTTGGTGTTGGTCTTTAGGATTTGTGGAGTTGCATGTTTGAGCACCAAAAAACTACAACTAATACTTGTCTCAAAATCACAAGATTTGATCTCTCAATGCAAAGAAATGTACTAACCTTCCCTAGCATTGACTATCAATCGTAGACTAACCGACTAACAAATTATTGAACTAAACCACAAAATCAATTTTTCCACACACAATGCAAGATTTACATGATGCCCAAGGATTCTCCCACATTAGAAACTTGGGGTTAATAAAAAAATGAGTCCTTGATTTTCCAAGAAAGCCTTCTTTTTCTTGGAGATTCTAACCCGCTACATCTTCAACTCATTCTTTCCACCTCAGATATACCTCAAGTGGTCCAACCTGAGCTAGATTCACCGACAATAGTTGACACTCTATCCCACCAATCATCCTCCATGCTACTTCCCTTTGGCCTATATTTAATCATATCCCACTTCCCCTTTCTATCAACTAGTCCCTCACATTTGTTAGCCTCCTTATTGACTATCTCATACCCTTCTATTATTTTCCCCACTACCATGTGTTACTTAGTACAACTCCTCATTCTCTTGTTCATCTATGCTATTCTCTAGGCAACATCCTTTTGGTAACATGCACTGTCACATTCTCCTCTTTGTGATACCTCTTTTGTATTTACAATGTTCTCAAGCATTTTAACAATGCCACACATTCCAACAATGCCACACACCTTTGGAATCAATGCATATCATCCCTCCCTAACACACATTCTATTGTTGTTGTAAAACTATCCCTTGATTTCCCTCATCGACATCAACTTATGTCTCACCTATTGCACCTCAAGGCTCTCTATGAAACAAGTAAATCTTTGCATTCTAGGTAACCTCTCATCTCTAAATGTAGCTCATGCGCTACCATTAGTCCTCTTTCCTTGTCACTCAAATGCACTATGTCCCTCTTCTCCACACCTGAAATAGGTTCCTCTAAATAATTTCTACCTTTTCCTCTCATACCCCCCCTATCCTACTAAGAATATCCTCCATGCTCTTGTTAGTCCTCTTTGCAATACATATATTCTACTCTATCATCTTTTTAGTGACTTCCATCACCATCCCTACCTCTATAGTACTAACACATATCATCTTCTTTCTCTCCATGGTGGGAATTTCAACCTTCCCTTTCATTGCAGTATTGGATACATCTTCCTTGACCCCTCAATGTTACTCCTCTATTGTTGTACCTCTCTCTTTTGTCATCACACCTCTCTTCTTTCTATCTCTACCGACTCTATCTTTCCTCCCACTTCTAGTTGAACTTCTCTACAATGACTATCAATTGGTAGGCCTCCTCTACTATCTAGATATTCACATACCCAATTCCCCCTAGATGGACTCCCTTAATTATTTTACATACTTCCCCAATTTCTTATCTCCTTCTTCATGGTGCCCTAACCTAATTGTAAATTGCTAGTACTTCTTAGTGTATTCCTTCATAGTCATGTTTCTCTACTACAAGTTATGCAGCTTCTTCAATAGATCCAACTGGTAATTCATCAAAATAAACTTGGACTTCATCTTTTCCACCACCTGGTCCCACTTTCCAATCCTTGGATTACCTCTTCTATTCCTCTCTAACCAAACTTCCTTCCACCATATCATTTCATGAACTTTCAACTTGGTCTTTACAAATCGCACTCTATTCAAGTCCACAATTTCCTCGTACTCAAAATGCTCCTCTAGATCTATGATCTAGTCTATCGACTCCTCAAAATCGAAATTCCCAAAAATAGTTTAGAATGTCCACTTTGGTCCTCTTGCCAATACCAATTATGGCATTCAACATCCTCTCTTCCTTGTCCTCTTTCCTTCCATTTGATTCTATAGAATCTACCTCCTACTCTTCATCACTCTCCTTGGCCCTCGGTTTAGGGTTTCTCTAGTGGTCTTGTTCCAACACATCATCTAGTTCTACGTCACCTTCAACATCTCATACATCTCCATTCTTATTGCAATATTGATAATACCTCAGCCTCTCTTTGGAAACATCTTGGCAACTTCCGTTGGTCAGTGATCTACCCACAATCACCCCTTGTAAACCACCTCACAATCATTGCTCTATTTACAAACCTCCATGGACTACCATAGTTTAGCAAAAAATGCTTTAATCAACTTACTTTCTATTCACCCCATGATCAACCTTGCTCTATACCACTTGATGTGGTCAAGATAGAAGGCTCTAAATGAAGGGCCATCTAGCCATGTAGTGAACACAACACGCACAAACAATAGAGATCTCATAGAAACACCATTCTCATTAACATAAGCTTGCATGATTATCAATGTGATTACAACCATATAATTTTCCACAATGGACCCTCTTACATTTCAAGTTACAATCATTTGATTACAATTAAGATTCACAAATAGATAGTTACCACAATGGGCTCTTTACATGCACATAATGACTAACTATGGAAACACCACTTCTAAAACCTATTGCAATGACATCCACTATCTTCCTACATGTTGCATTATCACCTTCCTTAGATTTCACTCCACATCATACTCCTTGTTCTCTCACTCTATCTCTTAGACCCAACTCTTCACCATAAAAACCTCACTCTCTATGCTCCTACTTCATCCTACAATCTTCACTTTCTTTCAAACAATTCAAAACCAAATATATATGGCCTCCTCAAGTTTTCCAAATGATTTACATTGGCCACAAGATGGTGCAAACCCCAAAACCACATGAAACATGTTATAAAAAAAAATAACAAACTTACAAATTCAAATAGTAAAATAATAGAGAACCTCCATGTGGTACACCACATACATTCCCAATGGTTAATTAAAATGACACACATCTTCCTCTATTGTCGTAAAATCCAAATAACACTTTCAAAATAGAAACAATCACAACTATTCACAATAGTCAACCCATAGACATGTTGGCAATATGTATTATCATTGATGTCAACATAATATGTGTCAACTTTAGGTTAGAGATGAGTGAAGCTAATGGATGGTGGAAGATTTGAGAGAGATGGATTGATTCAACTTGCTTAAGGGAGGTCTGTCCAGAAGACCTAGAAGATGGAGAAAAACTATTCAAGTATAAGAATGGTAATCTTCTTATATAAATGTGTTGTGGAGGTGTGTAAACATGTTCTAACATGTTTTCTATATGTCTACAATGATAGCCTATCAGTTTGGAGTATTGTACTTAGAGAAAAATTGCAGAAGTTTGATTAAGGCCTTCATAATGTATATTCTAAGGCAGAGTTATAACATTTTGATCCGCATTCCTCCGCAGTGCAAGATTTAGTCTTTTGGTTTAGTATTTAAGTTGGTATTGATATTAACATACTATATCCAAGATTTTAGGTCTTTACTCCTTCAACAAAGAAAGTTATCAGCAACAAAGTTCCGGATAGTCCTCTGACAGAGTATAGAAATGGTGGAGACCTGCTGGAATGCTTCGTCTTCCTCCGGATAAGACATTGTGCCCATGCAGCTTTGAAAATATGTTTGGAGATGTCTAATGCACACTACCTTGTTTTATCAGGTGTTCTTATGGTCCACAAGGTCATATTTCAATTAACATAAGTAACACAGATAGTTCTGGATGCAGAAGTACTCTGTAGAACATAGGTTTGAGCACTTACAGAGGATGGAAAGTATACAGATCAGATATAGGAGCTTGTGTGGAGATTCTACATGCCTTAATGTATCTCAGGTTTGAGCCACATACAAATCTTTCTTATCTCCAGTACCACATAAGGCATTTAAGTCAATTAGTGAAGAATTGCATATGACTGCCCTCTAGACTACAGTATAATTGAGTCAAGTCTTTGATTTTCTCCAGAAGTAATAAATAAGGATGTGCAGATATGGGAATATATGCATAATGATGTATGAGTTTCTTCCTAAGAAGATTCAAATGGTTTGATGGTCTGCGATGCAATATTCTAAGTTGTGATGTGTTACAATATGATAGAATGCCTTATTTTCTTCAGTTCAGTATGTTACTTGTTTTGCAAATGCATAGAATGGTCAGATACTTTAGGTGAATGATGTATGGATGCTGTCAAGAAGACTCGTTGTTGAAACATTGGTCTACATGATGTTTTTGGCTTCTCCCCGGTGGTGTGAAGATGAACAGTTAGCAGTGTTTGTGTAGTTTGAGCTAATAGTCTGGTTTCTATTATGTGCGGTGGATCCTAATCAATTGTTTTGACATTAGAAGGTGTGTAATGGAGTTCCTTGAATTCTATTATGAGATGTTGTGGTCCGCAACTTGTTTTCTTGACATCTTGTATGAGTTGAAGCTGACCCTTGAAGAATTACACATTTCATCTAAAGGTTTTTATGATGTTGACCTAATCAACATTTTGAAGTGTTGCAAAGGGCATTTATAGGAGATGAAAGTCATTAGTGAAGTGAGTGTGAGTGCGTGAGTAAAAAAGAAGAATAAGAAGTATGAAGTGTGCATAATCAGTATGATGGAGTAATTGTGCATAAAAGAGAAATGTAATATCAACATGAGTTAGATACTTCTTTCATAATAGTTCATAGTTTTGTTTATCATTGTAATTCTTTGTAGCAGTGAGATTTCTTCAGGGAGTAGTAGATTCCTTTAGTTGTAACCCTAAAACAAAGTCAGCAAGGAGTTGTAGCTTCCTTGGGTTGTAGTTTCCTTGGGTTGTAGCCCTAAAACAATGTTGTAAACTTTTATATAGTAGTGAGCATTATATTGTGAGTTAACACTCACCGTGGTTTTTCCTAGTTTTAGTTTTTCCATGTAAAAATCTTGGTGTCATTGTGTTAATGAATGTGTTGAATGTTTTACTTTTTGTTCTCTAAAGTAAATGGATCTTATCTGCAAATGAAGTAGCTAAGTTTTAGTATGTGCTGATTCACCCCCCTCTCAACATCTCTGTGTGTTCAACAATTGGTATCAAAGCCAAGTACCTTTAAGAAGCTTAACAACTGAGGTAGATCCTGCACTTAAACACATGGAATCTAAAGCTATATATAATGATGTATTTATTCTGAAACTAGATCTAGAAGCAATGGAACCTTAAGGTTGGGACCTCAACCTAGATGATGTTGACCTTGAAGGAGAACTCAGGTCAGCCCTAGAGGATTTGGATGAAGCAAAAGAACTAAATTAGGAATATGACATGCTTAAAAAATCAAAGGAGACAATTGTGAAATTGAAGACAAAGGCAAAAGAATCAAAAGAAGAAATTGGAAAACTGAAAGCTCAAATAGAAGGAGATAAAGAAGGTGACATTAAACTCAAGGAGGCATAAGATATGATCTCTAATTTGAAAGTCATGGTTGAAGAAGGAAAGATGATTGAAGACTGTTTAAACATCAAGCTCAATGAGAAAGCTATTGAATGTTCAAAACTTGAGGAAGAAGTTGTCACTCTGAGAAAAGAATTGGAAAAGGCAAAAGAACAAATTGACAAGGGATTAAAATTGAAAGGAGGATTTGAAATTCTTGATGAGATAATTAACTCTCAAAAGCCAGCAAAAGAAAAATCTGGCCTTGGATTTGAAAAGGGGAAAAATCCTATAATTAGTGAATCTGCAAACTTATATGATAACTTCAAATCAGAAGGCAAGTCTGAGACAAAGAAGGAAGAAGCTTGTGTTGAAGATCTTAAGAAGAATATCTCCGGAGATGCAAAAGAAGATAAATTCACTCCTATCTGGAGATAAAGGAAGAAAAAGAAGAAGAATTTTAGAAAGCCTGCACCTAAACAAACTGCTCCTATCAGGTATCCTTAAGCTTTCAATGGTAATTGCTATGCTTGTAAGAAGTTTGGTCACAAGGTTGTTGAATGTAGAAGCAAGAAAAATAAGAATTCATTTAGGCTTCCAAGGTACAATGTTGTAAACTCTCATTCATCTCATAGTCAGTGCTGTGATTGCAACAAAGTTGGTCATAAAGCTAATGATTACATAAGCTTAAAGTAATAAGGAATAGTTTCATGAGCAAGAACAATGTTAGAACTCCTCAATTCTTTTATGGATATTGCTACACATGCAACAAGTATGGTCATAAGGCTTCTAATTGTAGTTCTAGTGTGAGAGGAGGTGATTATGCTCTACAAATCAATATCACCTACTACAATTGCAATAAAACAGGACACATTGCAAGGTTCTGCAAGGGAAATAGTGTAAGATCCTCAACTTCTCAAAAGAAGGTTGATATTGCCCCACAAAAGAGGGAAATGAACAAGACATAGAGAAAGAAGGAAGAGAATGAAGTAAAGGAAGGATCTGCACCTTTGTCTAGTACAGATGGATCGTCCAGAAATTAAAAGGAAGTATTGGTTTAGGGGGAACTGCAACTGCAAACATTTTCAAAACCCATGAATGAATAAGATGCTGAAATCTTAAACATATTGGTTAAAAATGGTTTGATCATGTTAAGATAATGTTATGAAGATGTTTGATCAAATTTTTGGAGAAATTGGACTACTTGTGGAGGATTGTTGATTGATCATAAGGTTCTACATAATAAAAAGGCTGATTAGGTCAAAACAAATAATGCAATTAATTTGGAGTAGTCATGGTTGGTAAGAAGACTATATAGGCAATATTTGATCATTCTGATCTCATTTTGAACGAATTCAAGAGTGTTGAAGAGCCAAAGAAGAACATAAGCTTTTTAGAAGAGCATTGGTGCGAACCTATCTACCACATTATTAGGTATTTCTCATTTTCACTGGTTAAACCCTAATTTATGAAGGTATTATCATGGAAACACTTGTAGTAATTGATGTTTTGAGAGACCAAGGCCAAAATTCAAAAAGCACCCATACAAATCCACAGAAACAAACAAAGACGGTGCATTTTCTCATGTCCCTGCAAATGTACTTCATACAGAGGATGTCTGAATTTACATCCATTCTTAGAGAGATGAATATGATCACCTAAAGGTAGAATAGTTTAGAAATGACAATCTATTAGGAGATGATTTTCAATTAAAACGAGAGTTTGCTATTATTGCTGCAAAACAACTTGACATTTGCAAGGGTTTCCCAAATTTTTGGTATGAGGAACAATGGGTCAAGATTGCCCTAAGTCAAATCCATGGAGACTTTTTCTGCCTTGATCAATCATATTTGATCACTAAGGAAGCCATCAGGGCTATTACCGGATTATGCTCCTCCAGATATGTTCCTATATTGAAATAAGTAAAGAATGAGGAAGTGATGAGACTAACTAGAGCAAAGTTTGATAAAAGAACCCTAATAGTAAATGACATTGAATATTTGGGGGTCCGGTACGCTACAATGTGTATAACATACAAGATATACTATACCAATAGAGAAAACTCTGCTACTACCACTGCAATATACAAAACTCATCAAATGGTAAAAGAAGGAAGGATTATGACCTATGTGAGCTCCTGCGGAAACAATTAATGGATAACCTGAAAAGAACAAAAGAGTCAAAATACAAATTTTGGTATGGTTCCCTAATCATCTATCTTATGTTTTATTTCTTAAAGGAACTGCCTGTTGTGAATGGTATGATTTGCAAGGTAGATACTCCAGTTGCCCATCAAATTAAGGATTATATGAGAAGTTTTTCTGATCACAAACATTGTAACACACTTTTTTGGGGATTTTTCAAAACATTTCAAAATGACATGCAAGCAAGAGAAAGAATATCAGGAAAAGTTGTTGAGAAATATAAGAATGATATTACATTCATGGTGGAAAAATATAATTGCTACATGGAGGCTGTAGAGCCAAGAACTTTTTGGATAACCACTCTCCCATATGAACTGTCTAAATTTGATTTGATTGGATATGTTGATATGTTGCTCAACAAGCCAAAGGATCCTTTTGTTGAAAGATTTGGAACCTATGATGAAATCGTCAATAAAACAATTAGAAAGGACATAGAAGAAAATGTAGAGGAGGTAAAATATAAAGCAAAGAAGATGAAGTTTGATTTGGAAAAGATGCTTAATACTCTTGAGGGTTTAGCAGAACAACCTTAATCCTCTTCTACTACACAAGCACCTAAAAGGGCTAGTAGGTCTACCTTTGCTATTGTTATTACTTCAAAATCCTCTGGACCTACTCCTACACCTCCCAGCAAGAAAAGAACTACCACTAAAGTGCCCGTACAAACCAAGACTGCAGAGACAAAGAAGCATAGACCTAAAGTGCAAGGAAAAAGAGGAAAAAAGAATCCAATAAATGTAGTAGATGAAGAAGAAGAAGACGAATCTGTTATGCTTGAGAGAAGAAAGATGAGAACAAGAGAAGAAGAAGAAAAGGAGGAAGGAGGAACATGTTGCAAATATGTGCTTGATGTGTTGTCATTGATGTCAAGATATCTTTCTGTCAGAAATAGTGAAGACAGTACAGAGGAGTGATTAGTATTTCCAGTAAGGCGAAGATCAGAGTATGATTAAATGGTTTGTATAGGATTGTCTATTGTTGCTCCAGTTGAGATTTGAGACGTCTGCATGAAGATTTGGTGAAGTTATGGCCTTCTGAGTAGAATAGGTTTCTATAGTTGTTTAATGATGATAGAGTGGCAAGAAGTTGGTCTGGATTGGTCCGGTATGAGCATATTGTGATCTACGGATCTAGAGGCATGTCTGGGATGTTGGTGTGTTCCCTTAACTTGAGTGTTTCATGGTTTGGAGGTCCACAAGCAATCTTTCTAGTATGACAGTCATGGCAGTGTGTGTTCTTAAGGTTCAATGTGAAGATGCAAGTGATTCTAGTGATGCGAAGTGGTGTAGTTGTTCCTGTTGACTTAATTGTGCTTGTGGTGGTCTCTGGATTGTGCGGCTATTGTGTTGGCGCTCCACATTGACAAAGGAGCTCGTGATTGAAGTTTTCCTCTTGGTTGTTGTTGTTCTTCCTAGTCTTGGCCGACCGGATGTTCCTAGCCTGTTGTGGATGATCTAAAGATCATTTTATGAAGCATGACATGTTAATAGAGGAAGATTCAAGTCTCAGCTATGATTGGTTGACAGTGTAAAGATCCATGTTAAGTTTAGCCAACCTTGTTGATCATTCCAAGATGGATGAAGTGTATAAATACTTGTTGAAGAGTTGTTAAACATCATCCTTGAGCAAAACAGATTAAATCTGAATAAAGGATCAAAAGTAGAGCAGAGAAGAAAAGGAGCGAGAGCAGTATAGAGTGTGAAGTTAGTAAAGAAGAATTTGGGGCGAAGCAGAAGTTTTTGAGCATTCATTGAAACTTAACCAAACATGAAGTAGATGTTATTTCCTAGTTAATTCATTCTGTTCTAAATAAATTTTGTAGGCAACGAGCCTCCCTTTTTAAGCAATGAGCTCTGGGCAGTGCACCCGAAGGCATGTGCCTTCTATTTTTCTAAAGTACTTTTAACAGGGTACAAATCTTTGTGGGTTAACCCCTCACCATGGTTTTTCCCTTAATTGGGTTTCTACGTCAAAATCTTGGTGTTAAATGTGTTGATTATGTTTTTGCTCTTATGTTGTTGATCTATGCTTTAATGTTTACATCATTAATCTGGTAGTAAGATAATAAAGAAGGTTAAAAGCATAAAAAGTTTATATTGTGTGACAACTGATTCACCCCCCCTCTTAGTTGTCCGTCTAATTCCAACAATTGGTATCAGAGCCAGACCCTCTTATAAAAGCCTGACTGCTTGAGGAGATCTAGACCATGGAGGAAAATTTGGCATCCGGTTCTATAATATCATTGATAGTCATCGCCCTTCTGTCAAACTTGGCACCGGTAGCATCAGTCACTGTCTGGATTTTCATGGCTTTCAGCAAGGGCAATCCACCGATTGATTTTAATCTGGTTACAATCTTGATGAAATCCTTTGTGATCTTGAATGGTTTCAATAGCCATATGACCTCATCATGTATTCGGCTTAAAATATTTCAAACCCATTCATTTTCATCAAATGTTGGAAACCTAATGACTTGCAGAAAATGTTTGCTTTCTAGGGCCTTGTATTCTGGTTTCAATTTGTGGCTATCATCTGTTAAGTAGTTGTTAAGAAAATCCAAGAGTTTTAGGTTTCCAAATTCATCTATGTTATAGTGGATGTATGCCCTAATATCCTCAATATGCAGTACACCATGTGGAACCTCAGAGAATGCACCCAACGGTTCAACTTCAACTGATTTGTGTGGATGCTTCTTAAATATTGGTTGGGGCCTTTCATTTACATCAACAACTAGAGGAGTAGCAATATGCAAAAATTGAGAACTCAAGAGATTTCGCAGGAAACAGGGAAATACCTTGTTACGCAGATTAGGGTTTTTGCTTGGAAATCTTTTTCTCGCTTCCAAATCTTGAGAATTCTCAGCTCTAAGCTCATCCACTTCTTTCTTCTTATTTTCTCCAGATGCAAAGTGTTTCAAATGATGAATGAATGACCCTTTTAAGCTTTGCATCACCTAATTTGCCTTTGTAGTAAATGCTCTGCCCTAGCACATCTGGTTGCACTATTTTTGAACAGTCTCTCATGTATCACTCCCAATTTGCCATAATCACTTCCTTTCTTCCAGAAATCCTTCCAAATGTTCTGAGTCAATTCAAGGTACCTTTTCTCATTGTGCCAAAACTAGGCATTCAACTAGCTAGGGATTTTTTATTTTTAATGCAACTCCCCCTGAGCCAAAGCTCCTAATTTAATTGCCTGAAGAATTATCTGCACCAGATTCTGGTGCGGACCCATCACTCTAGTTCACAGTTGATTTCTTTACCCATGTCTCACTTGTTTAATTCTGGATCTCATTCTCTTCAATTTTTCTTTTGCCCCTTGTCTTGTCTCTGCTCATCTGGTTTTCTGTTTATTGGACCTCTTCCTTCATTGGTCCTGCGTCTGCAGAATCTTGCAAAATGATCGGATCGGTTACAATGGAAGCACACAACATTTCTTTGCCCATTTGATTGATTTCCTCTTATTCTACACTGATTTGCCATATGTCCAAATCTATTGCATGCAAAACATTTACCAATGAAAGATTTTCTATTTCCTCTATCATTCATTATCATACCTCTACATTCATTGGATTTATGACCATACTTTTTACAATTGAAGTATTGTCCGAAGAAGGATGGATTATTTTTATTTACTCTACTTCTGCATTGAGTGGCTTTGTGACCAAATTTATTGCACTTGAAACAATTTCCATTGAAAGATGGATACCTTTGAGCATAAGGTTGTCTTATCGGAGGTCTTCTAGGTCTATTTGTCTCATTCCTTGGTTGAAAGTTTCTTTGTCCAAATCCAGACCTTCCACCTTTTTCATAGCCAAGACCATGCTTGTCTTCAGCTCTTTTCTGACCCTCAAGTATTGCTTCAAGTTTAACTGAGCTTATCTTGAACTTCTCCTTATATTCATTTGCAACTTCTAGATCATGTTTGAGAATGACAATTTGTCTTTCAAGATCTCTTTCATTGTCTTTGCTTTCCTATAGATTAGATTTTAGATGACCAGCAATATTATCCAATCTGTAGCATTCATTAGTTCTTTCTCTTAGAGTTTGATTTAAATCTTCTTCAGTCTTCTTCCTTTGCTTGATTTCTTTGGTAAACCTCATTACCCCAGATTCCATCTCAACTTTTAGAACATCAGCTTCTTCTGACAACTTATCACACTCCTTTGTTTTTTCTTTCAAGGCTTTATTCATGCTATTCTCTTCAGAAAAATTGGATAATTGCAGAAGGAGCTCCTTATTCCTTCCTCGAGATTTCTTTAATTCATCTTTTAATATTTCAATGCTATCATCAAACATCCTTGTTTCATTTTTCAAATTATAGATTTCTACTTTGGACTGATCAAGATCTTTTAGAGCCAACTGAAGTTGATCCTTAAGTGAACCCATTGAAAAACTTTTTCTAAGATCTTACCTCAAGCTATTAAGCTTCTTTTAAGGAACCTTGCTCTGATACCAATTGTTGGTTTCGGTCCAGACAACTAAGAGGGGGGGTGAATCAGTTGTCACACATTTTCAGTCCTTTTTACTTCTAATCCTCCTTTACCACTTATAATCAATTTAATGATATAAACATTTTAGCATCAATCAATAACATGTGAACATAAAACATAAATAACACATTTGACACCAAGATTTTGATGTGGAAATCCGGTTAAGGGAAAAACCATGGTGGGGGTTAACCCACAAATATTAATACCCTATTAAAAGTATTTTTACAAATGGGAATGCACATGCATTCAAGCTCACTGTCCAAAGCTCACTGCTCAAGTAGAGGCTCACTGCCTATGGAGATATTACAAGAGAATGACATAGATTTGAACTGATTAATAGCATCTACTTATGCAAGGATTTCAGTTCCAGTTAAGTACAAAAATTGATCCTACACATTTCATCTTTGCTCTGCTCCTCTTAGTATTATGCCTTCATTCGTACTTTGGATTTCTGCTCTTCTAACATACGCCTTGTTCACATACACCACACACATTGAATCATCCAAATTCATCGGCTATATATATCCATAATATGATCTACAATCATTCCATCAGTCAGCTTCAACAACACTTAAAACTTTTATGAATGCTCTACTTTGTCGGCTAGATCTATGTATAACTTAAGGTGCGGACCAAAACTTGCTCTTGAAAATTATTACTCATGTCAGCCATTGTCACTAATCATTATCATTTGTCCAACAAATGACTTCCATACATATGTAATCAAGATCTTCTGCAAGGTCAGCTTGTTTTTCTTCTGTCTGCTCTAACAAACTAGAACTTGGTACTCAAAGGCTAATATCTTTTGAATCCTTCATCACTGGAGGACAAAAATCTGAAGTTAGACTATCTTGACAATGCATATGACTCCCTTAGATCCCCATCTAATCATAACCTCCCACCGGAGAGATCCGGACCAAAATGCTAGACCCTATTGCTGCTCTGTTCCTAACTGACCAGACATATAAATTCTGAATCTGACTTCCGACATGAACAAATTGTGTTATGCAGATGATTGGGATGATCTTAGTTGCCATCAATGACAACATATATCCTGCCTAGCAGTGTCTCTTGCCAACAGTACTAAGGTGCATCAATCCGGTGAAATTCTCAGTCATATCTTGAGATCAGGATTGATGCTAAGAAAATACTACTCTAAGGAGTAGTCAGTATGCAAACGTTGGAGATTAGTCTGAAATAAAAAGGGGAAGAGATGATTGCAAATATGTGCCCTTTGCCATTGATGTCAAAGGGGGAGAGAAGTCATCTGAAAAACTTGGAAGTAAGTAGTTGCTGGTGAAAGGGGAGCAGTGAAGAAAGTGGTTACAGGTGTGACAAGAGAAAGGGGGAGAAGTTATTGTCTTGATGGTTGAATCAGTTTTTCACATCATATGTTTCCATCAATGAAAAAGGGGGAGATTTTTCCAAATATGTGCCTGATGTGTTGTCATTGATGTCAACATATCTTTCTGTCAGAAACAGTGAAGACAGTGCAGAGGAGCGATCAGTATTTCCAGTAAGGTGAAGATCAGAGTATGCAGATTAAAGGGTTTGTATAGGATTGTCTATTATTGCTCCAGTTGAGATTTGAGAGGTCCACATGAAGATTTGGTGAAGTTATGGCCTTCTGAGTAGAACAGGTTTTTGCTGTTCAGTGATGACAGAGTGGCAAGAAGTTGGTCCGGATTGAGCATATTGTGATCTATGGATCTAAAGGCATGTCTAGGATGTTGGTGTGTTCCCTCAACTTGAGTGGTTCATGGTTTGGAGGTCTGCAAGAAATCTTTCTAGTATGACAGCCATGGCATTGTGTGTTCTTGAGGTTCAATGTGAAGATGCAAGTGATTCTAGTGATGTAAAGTGGTGTGGTTGTTCCTATTGACTTAAATGTGCTTGTGGTGGTCTCTGGATCATGTGGCTATTGTGTTGGTGGTCCACATTGACAAAGGAGCTCGTGATTGAAGTTTTCCTCTTGGTTGTTATTGTTCTTTCCAGTCTTGGCTAACTGGATATTCCTAATGTGTTGTGGATGATCTAAAGATCATTTTATGAAGCATGGCATGTTAATAGAGGAAGATCCAAGTCTCAACTATGATTGGATGATAGTGTAAAGATCCGCGTTAAGTTTGGTCGACCTTGTTGATCATTCCAAGATGGATGAAGTGTATAAATACTTGTTGAAGAGTTGTTAAACATCATCCTTGAGCAAAATAGATTAAATCTAAATAAAGGATCAGAAGCAGAGCAGAGAAGAAAAGGAGCAAGAGCAGTATAGAGTGTGAAGTTAGTAAAGAAGAATTTGGGGCGAAGTAGAAGTTTTTGAGTAGTCATTGAAACTGAACCAGGCATGAAGTAGATGCTATTTCTTAGTTAATTTGTTCTGTTCTAAATAAATTCTGTAGGCAGCAAGCCTCCCTTTTTGAGTAGTGAGTTCTAGGCAGTGCACCCGAAGGCATGTGCCTTCTATTTTTCTAAAGTACTTTTAACAGGGTACAAATCTTTGTGGGTTAACCCCCACCATAGTTTTTTCCTTAACTGGGTTTCCACGTCAAAATCTTGGTTTTAAATGTGTTGATTATGTTTTTGCTCTTATGTTGTTGATCTATGCTTTAATGTTTACATCATTAATCTGGTAGTAAGATAATAAAAAAGGTTAAAAGAAAAAAAGTTTATATTATGTGACAACTGATTCAGCCCCCCCCACTTAGTTGTCTAGTCTAATTCCAACAGAACATCCAAAGGAAAAGGAAAGGCAAAAGAAAAGAAATCAAAAGAATCTTCTCAAGAAGAATTGGAGCATGTGCCTCTACAACTTTAGACAACTGTAAATGCTATAATAGAACACAGTGCTCTGAAACAAGTTGCAAATCTCTATGATAAGATGCCTGTTGATGACAAGGCTACCATTGAGGAAGTAATAATCAGATACATGATGGCCTTCAATGTGGCTTTAATTGAGTTCATTGACCAGCTTCCAGTGAGCCTTGTAGATCTACTCACCAACAAGAGAAATAAAGCTATGGAAGATGAGATTGAGATGAGGAAACTAGCAATTGAAAAGGTGGGATCTTCCATCATAGATGAAGAAAAGGTTAGAATATCTCAAGAACAAGCAAAGGAGTTCAAGACAAAAAGGAGAATAAATATTTTGATGGGAAGAGATAAGGAAGAAATAGACAAACTGGAGAAGGAGAAATTAGAGATAACTGCTAAAATCATTGAAGAATTAAAAAATGCTAAGGTGACAGTTGGGGAACAAGTTCCTTTAGAAATACCAGATGAACCTATTCAGGATATAGATTTGTCAGCATTTGAAAATGTTGTGGAAAGTGGTGATATGGGTGAGAAAGATGATAAAGTGAATAATCCTCCTTCGGATAACACAGAAGCATAGAACTTAGAAGATCAAGCTAAAGAGAATATGTCTCCTCTAGAGGATACTGATACTAGTGCAAGACATGATCCTCCCCCTTTGGAAACTACTGAGACACAAAATATAGAGGGTCATGATAAAGCTAGTACATCTCCTCTCAAGAACACTAACCCTAGTACAAAACATGACAATTCTCCTCCAGAGTGTTGGAAACAAGGTAGATAACTGAGAGGGGGGGTGAATCAGTTATCTTAAATTTCTTAACTTTCCTTTCTTCTTTAACAATTTGTGCAACATCAAAACATATAAGCATACATAACCATGAGAGAAGAAATAAAATCAACACACATAACACAAGGATTTTTACGTGGAAAACCCTGTTAAGGGAAAAACCACGGGGTGACTAACCCAAGATTGTATTCTTTATTAAAAGAATAAAAAGTACAAAATGACACTTGCCAATTAGGTCTCACTGCCCGAGCACACTGCTCACAAGAGGCACATTGCCTACAAGAGACTCACTGTCTACAAGTTTTATGGAAGGTAACTAGGTGTTTGAACTGATGAGAGGCATCCATATATGCTAAGGTTTAGTTTTGATTAGGCTCAATATACTGATTTAATGCACTTCATTCTTCCTCTGCTTTAGTGTTGTTGTTCTATCACATGCCGGACTTGTATTACTACTTCCACACTTATCTCTTCCTTTCTTCACACAATAACACATACAACTCCATACTTCATACTGAAATCCATCTGGTATATATATCCGCACCAAGGATTTCAACATTTTTCTAGTCAGTAACTGGAATACTCAAGATATTTCCAAGACACTGATCTATCGGTTGAATCCATGCTTAATATGTGGTGCATATCAAAGACATAGACACATAAGTCATCAATCATGTCAGCCAACCATGTATGATCCCTCAAATAGCTTGATCACCATCAATTTCTCATCCGGATTAAAGTCTGATGATCTGTCGGTCAATTCTTTCTCAGTCCACTCTGCCTGTCAGAAACCCAACACTTGGATGCTCATATCTTTTCACTCATTCATCACTGGAGGTTCAATCTCTGGAATGTAGTAGTCATGGTACTCCTCTTGACTTGTCCAAGTCCGCAACTTGCTGGGTTACACCATCTGAGAGATTCAGACCTGATCGTCAGACCTTGTTGCATGCTATGTTCTTGTTCACCGGACTAGAACACTCTTCAATCTGACTTCTGGTAGAGGCATACTATGCTCTGTGGATGTGTGGGATATACTTTGTTGCCATCAATGACAACAATCATGAAGCCACACGGTGTCTCTTGCCAACAATCTCTCCCTTTGGCATTGATGGCAACACTTAGTGAAAAATGACTAAGTGTCGTAGCAGACTCCCCCTTGGCTAATGCTCTGTCTTATGTACACTTTTACCAGAGCTCCCCCTTAGCTGGATTCCATATTTTTCACTACTCCTCACTCCCCCTTTGACATCAATGGCAAAGGGTGGAATCCACACACCAAAATTTGTAAAAATCAACCTATACATAGTCGCATAAGTATATATACATGTTATACTTACATAAACTTAAGTATATCCACAAATGTGGTCTTCAACTATACAAATTCTGTTGCCCAACTCTGCTTCATCCTATCCAAAATTGAGATGTGAGCACTCAACAAAACTGCATAAGCTTCTACCCTTCTTAAGTCTGTCGGATCACTGATCCTGGCTGTGGTCTGAGCATCAGTTAAGGCTTCATGCATGGCCTCTAACTTAGGGATAATTATCCCTCTAAGTTCACTAATCTTGCTTATTATATTCTTCCTCTCCTTTTCAAGCCTCTTTATTTCATTTATAATAGCAATAGCCTGGCACTCTTGATTCATTATGGATGTGGTGAGAGGATCAAAATTTTGAGATAAACTTGACAGTTTACCTTCTTGTTCTTTCGCCTTCTTTTCAATATCCTCTGTCAATTTAGACCAGGATAGACAAAATTTGTATATTTCTCCACCATCTTTAAGAGCATTTTCTAGGCTCTTTATCCCAATATCCAGGGTTCTCCTATCATTAGCTATTAGTCCCTGTACTTCAGAGAATCTCTTTCCCAAAAATTCTTTCCGGACCTTTTCTTCTGCCGATTTTTCTAAGGAATCAAAATGAGTGTTGACAGAGTTTATCAGAGATTTAAGGTTACCAGATGGAAAGGCCGAAGGATCCTTTTTGAATGATGGCATGATCTTCTCTAGCATTCCTAATGCAATCTCTATCAGCTCACAATCTTCCATGTGAGACTTTAGAAGATTTTCTTTTGCTTTAGCTTGGGCAAAGGATGCTATCTTCATTGTTTGGACCGGAGAGAGGGAATCAAAATTGAGTGGTCCTTGAAAGAGTTCCAGTTCATCTAACTCCATCATCTCTTTGTTCAAGAATTTCTTCACTGCCTCTGCAGTGTCTCTTGCTGGAGACTGAGTATTTTCTTTTGGAATCTCTGAGCTGTCATTAGAGATCATCTCTGTTTTCTCTTCTTCTCTTCCCTTAATCTCTTCTTCTTGACTCACTTTTTCTTCTTTTCTTCCTTCTCCTTTAGTTCCTGATTCTAGAATGTCTATAGTAGGATCCAGAGGAGAGATGTTGACTTCTTCATGGACTTCCTCTTCCGGAATAGAGGAATCCAAGTCCTTAGACTTCTCCTCATCTATCTATTTTAACTCTTCTACATTTTTCTCAATAGATTCTTCTTTCGATGCACTTAATCCTTCGACATCCATGGTAGAAGGTTCTTCATCTATTTCCTCTATAATAGGAAGATTGAATTTCTTAAAGGCATTCCAGAGGATGTCTTCTATTTCTTTTGCCACTTGATCAGTCTCTCCAAGAATAAGTTTGTTCATTCTTGCTTTGCTGTGGAACTCATCCTTGCAGTCCTTAAAGATCATAGTCATTTGTTTTGGAGTAATGGAAGGATAGAGCTGAATTGCAATCTGTTCCTGAATCTCTAAATCCTTTTCCTTGGCGTTCTCTTTTCTGGGTTCAAGTACCTTCTCTAGACTTTTGGGAATTAGAGAGATGATTTCAATGAATACTTTATTATAAATGTTTAGGTACTTAACTGTAGCTTCCTCCAAAATTATTTTGTCAGTATCACTGTAGTCATCATAAAATTTAGTGACTGGTTGTAGGTTCCTGTCCATGGTGACTGCCTTGATGATATCATCAATAGAGAGAGTATGCCTTTCAACAAATCCTTCTGCCTCTTCTTCCTTGTTTTTATTGACAGAGGGTTCCCCAGATGTTTTCTTCTTCTTCTTCATTTTCTTAACTTCTTCATTAGACTATGTTTCTTCATCATCCTTTTGGATTATGTATGATCTTGTGGCCTTTGTTTTCGTTCTCTTTTCTCCCTTTCCAGATGTCTTGGCTTCTAGTTTTTTTTGAGGCTTTTGGGCTCTTAGAGGTGGCAGGTGCAGAGCTCTTGGAGGATCTAGTCCGGGATGAGGCTTGTATCGGAACACTTTCCTTTTTTGCTTCTTGTTTCTCTTTCTCAACTCTTTCTATTTTCTCTCTATTTGCATTAACTGCCTCCTTTGATATGCCATATCTTTTGGCAACTTCCTCTACTTCCCTTCTCACTTTTCTTTTCATCTCTGGTTGTCTCAGTTCAACATGTATTTTTACACTTAATTCTTGAAAGGTTCCAAAGCTTTTTGCCTCAGGGTCCTTAGGCTGACTCAGCAAATGTTGGACATGCAGCTCCAGGATTTTCTCATCTACCTCATATCCCATTGGCATAATCCAAACTGTTCTGGGCTCAATTGCCTCCATTAGGCATTGATCAGTGTCTACCATGAAGCATACTGTATCCTAATATTTTTCAACTATTATTTGATGAATTCTTTCTCTGGCCTACATCAAACTTTGGAAGTTTTAAAAGTATCCCCAAAGTGCTATACTTTGAGCCTTGGCATCACCAAGCCCATACATATAGTCTCTGATTTGTATGGCAACCGGTCTGTCATTTTTCCATACCCAACTACTTGATCCAGGTAGCTCATTCATATAGTAAAAGAACAGACATAGTATTAAGCCACCATTAATGAATGAGTTCTTCTTGTCCTTCTTGATCTTCTGCAAGTTTTCTAATAGTTGGTTCATGAGAAGGTCGCATAGATCATAATCTGCATTTTCCCTTAGCATCTGATATGCAGTATATATTGCAGTTCCGGACACAGAGTCCTCCCTGCTGGAATGATATATTTTATAGCCAATTATCATAGAGGCAAATTTGATATCCGGATCTGTGATATCTTCTATTGTCATTGCTCTTTTGTCAAGCTTTGATTCGGTAGCTTCACTTACTGTCTGGTTCTTGATAGATTTGAGTGCAGGCAACCCACTGGATGAGTGCAATCCGGTTACTGCCCTAATGACATCTTTTATTATCTTGAAGGACTTTGTCAACCACATGAATTTCTCATATATTCTACTAAAAACATACCGGACCCATTCATCTTCTGCAAAATAGGGAAAGTGGATGCAATGTCCAAAATGCTTATCCCGGAGGACCTTGTATTGAGGTTTGAGTTCAAAAGTTTTATCTATTAATTGTTTATGATAGATATCCATCAGCTTGGATTCCCCAAATTCCTCAATATTGGTGTGGATGTACACCCTAGCATCTTCTATGTGCAGAACCCCATGTGGAATGCTAGAAAAGGCGCCTAAGGGATCAACTTCTAGGGACTTGTAGTGGCGTTTCTTGAACTTTGGGTATGGCCTATCAGTGATCTTAACAACCATTGGAGTAGCCATTTTTGCAAAAGATTCAGAGAGAGATATTCGAAAATGGAAATACCTTTTTATGTTTCTAGGGTTCACAATATGAGCTGGAACAGGTCGCTAGATGAATCAGATTCTGCGGTTGATCTTTGAGAAGGTTTGTAACAATCTTAATGTAGAGTTCTTCCTTTCTTCTTCTCGAATGCAAATGTGCAAATGATGAATAAAAGAACCCTTTTATCTTTGTGCAAACCCTAATTTCCTATTGCAATAAATGCACAACTTAAGTTATTTCAGTTGCCTTATTCTGAGAGAGATCTTTCTGAAACACTAAGATGCACTTAGAATCATTTTTAGTGATAATTGACAATGTATCTCCTTTCCTCCAATCATGCCATTTATCCGCAGATCAAGATATTTTAATTTTGAATCATACAGGATCTAACTGTGAAAATCTTGCTTTTACCGGATGGCTGTCAAACCAGATCAATCTTGGATGATTAAACTCTTCAAAACTCCTTGCGGATCTTTCATATTTTTACCAAGGGTTATTTAGATATTTCTCTGGGAAACCTTTAATCCGCAACATTCCATGTGCCAAATTTAGGCACCAATTGACTGGCTGGGGGAATTTATTTTCCTTTGTGACTCCCCCTAAGCCAGAGCTCATCTATTTAGTTTTCGGAAGGAATATCAACACCAGATTCTAGTATGGATCCATCCCCATCATTTTCTGTACTCTTCTTCACCCAAATCTTGTTCATCTCCCTTTGAACTTCATCCGCATTCACTTTTCATTTTCCTTTGTCTTGATTTTGATTATGATGCACCAGACCCTTTTTTATCTCGATTCTTACTTCTGCAGAATTTGGCAATATGACCGGATCTATTGCAATTGTAGCAAACATTATTTCTTTGCATATTTGACTGATATCCTCTTGATCTGCATTGATGGCCATATGTCCCATTCTATTGCATGCAAAGCATCTACCATTGAATGAATTATTTATTTGCATATTTCTGCATTCATGAGATTTGTGACCATACCTTTTGTAGTTGAAACATTGTTTGGAGAAGGATGAATTAGTCTGATTCACTCTTCTTCTGCACTGAGTTACTTTATGACCGAAGTTGTTGCAATTGTAGCAGTATCCATTAAAGGATGGATATCTTTGAGCATTTGGTTGCCTTACCAGAGGTCTTCTAGGCCCGTTTCTTTGATTTCCTGATCCAGAGCTCTTCTGACCGGATCTGGAGCTTTCACCTTTCTCATAACCCAAATTACGCTTGTCATCTACCCTCTTTTGGCTTTCAAGAAGAACTTCAAGTTGAGCTGAGCTTATCTTGAATTTTTCTTTGTATTCATTTGTTGTTTGAAGATCTTGTTTAAGAGTGTCTATCTGATTCTGAAGTTGTTCTTCATTATCTCTAGCTTCTTCAAGATCAGATTCTAGATGCCTGATTATTCTATCCATTTTGTGGCAGTCCTTTGACTTCTCCTTGAGAGATTGTTTTAGATTATCTTCAATTTTTCTTTTCTCTTCAATTTCTTGGGTGAATCTCATAACCCCTAATTCCATTTCATGTCTTACCATAATGACCTCTTTTGATAGCTTCTCACATAGCTTGTTTTTCCCATTCAGATCTTCATTAGTATCATTGACTTCACTTTGACTTGCTAATTGTTGAAGTAGTTCCTTTCTCTTTTTCATAGAGATACTCAGTTTTTCTTTTAGCTTATTTATGAAATCATCAGCTTGTTTGAGTCTTTCTCTCAAGTTATTGACTTCAGAGTTAGATTGCTCAAGATCATCTACGACAGACTGAAGTTGTCATACCATACATATCCATTGAGATTCCCAGATCTTCCTCAAGCTGTTAGGCTCTGTTTAGAGGAACTTAGCTTTGATACCAATTGTTGGAAACAAGGTAGATAACTAAGAGGGTGGGTGAATCAGTTATCTTAAATTTATTAACTTTCCTTTCTTCTTTAACAATTTATGTAGCATCAAAACATATAAGCATACATAACCATGAGAGCAAAAATAAAATCAACACATATAACACAAGGATTTTTACGTGGAAAACCCTGTTAAGGGAAAAACCACAGGGTGACTAAACCAAGATTGTATTCTCTGTTAAAAGAATAAGAAGTACAAAATGACACTTGCCAATTAGGGCTGACTACCCGAGCACACTGCTCACAAGAGGCACACTGCCTACAAGAGACTCACTGTCTACAAGTTTTATGGAAGGTAACCAGGTGTTTGAACTGATGAGAGGCATTTATATATGCTAAGGTTTAGTTCCGGTTAGGCTCAATATACTGATTTAATGCACTTCATTCTTCCTTTGCTTTAGTGCTGTTGTTTTGTCACATGTCAGACTTGTATTGCTTCTTCCACACTTATCTCTACCTTTCTTTGCACACTAACACATACAACTCCATACTTCATACCGAAATCCATCTGGTATATATATCCGCACCAAGGATTTCAACATCTTTCTAGTCGGCAACTAGAATACTCAAGATATTTCCAAGACACTAATCTGTCGGCTGAATCCATGCTTAATATGTGATGCGTATCAAAGACATAGACATAGAAGTCATCAATCATGTTGGACAACCATGTATGATCCCTCAAATAGATTGATCACCATCAATTTCTCATCCGGATTAAAGTTTGATGCTCTGCCGGTCAGTTCTTCCTTGGTCTACTCTGCCTGTCAGGAACCCAACACTTGGATGCTCATATCTTTTCACTCATTCATCACCGAAGGCTCAATCTTTGGAATGTAGTAGTCATGGTACTCCTCTTGACTTGTCCAAGTTTGCAACTTTCTGGATTACACCATCTAAGAGATCCGGACCTAATTGTTGGACCTTGCTGCATGCTTTGTTCTTGTTCACTGGACCATAACACTCTTCAATCTGACTTCTGGTAGAGGCATACTATGCTCTATGGATGTGGGATAGACTTTGTTTCCATCAATGACAACAATCATGAAGCCACATGGTGTCTCTTTCCAACACGAAGAATATAATGAATGATGAGGAAAGGAAAGAAGATAATCTTGAGGAGAAGCAGAAAGAGAAAGAAAAGAGTGAAGAGAAACAAGATGAGAAGACTCAAAATGAAACTGAGAAGGATAAGAAGAAACAAGAAAATGAAAAAGAAACAAAGAAAAAGGAAGATGAAGACTTTTAAGATTTAGGTCAGAGTCCCCCAGAGACTGATTCATTCAAAGTCCTATTGGACTTGTAGATACAATTTCAACCAGTGATTACTCCTCAACTTATACAAATTCCTACACATGAAGGGAAAATTGATCTGTCAAACATCTCACCACTTCACAAACTACAACTTGGTGATATATTGCATACTTCAGTAAGAAAATAATTTCTACAAGAAAACTTGAAGAAGACCAGTGTAGTTGAGGATGCTGTGAAGGTGATCCAAGAAGAGTTACCGGAGGTAACCATTGATTCCTCTCTATCTCCAAAGCAAAAACTTAATCTATTAATGGATTCTTTCAAGGACCATTCTTCCTATGTTGAGCAAAAAGTAGAGAAAGAGGCAGTAAGAAGGGTAAATGATAAAATGTTGGGTGAGATGACTAACAAATGTGCTAATGCACATAATAAAATGAAATAAATTTTGAAGAAGATTAAGGTTTGCATTGATGAAGCCATGACATTGTATTTGTTCTACCTAAAATGGCCAAGTTCCACAAAGAACATCAAAGCTTATATTAACTCCATTGAGTCACAGATCTCCAAGTTGGCCGAAATATATGACTTGTCAAAGAACAAGGATGGAGGAACCAGAGCACAAGTTGAAAATCTTCATGCACAAATGTCACAGCTACAGGACCAAAGAGAACAAATAAAGAAGCAGTTTGGTCATCTGAGAGTAGCAAAAAATTTGAGACTTCCTTCATTATCAGGGTTGGTTGGTGAAGCTGAGAAGATTGAACAAAAGATGAAGACAACTAGCAGTATTGATGTGTCTAAAGACTTATATGTGTAGTTTGAATGCCAAAATCACATCCTCACCTTAGAAAAAGCAATTTGGGTATCTACTCTGTCACAAATCAAGGTAATATACAAAGTCATTTTGCCTTCTAAATGAGTTGCAGAGTATCATGGAGAAGAAAATTTTGAATGTATATAGACTTGCGGAGGACAATAGTGTACATAACATCAATTTTTGAGGTATTTTCGTCTCAGGGGGAGAACTGTTTGTAAAAATTATATAGTAAGGGGGAGTTTATATTGTTTTGGGATAGTTAGGGCCTTTGTACTTGATGTGAAAAGGGGAGAGAAAGGAATATACATCTAAGGGGGAGTGGTTGTACACATTTTGTTTTGGATGTTTCCATCAATGACAAAGGGGGAGATTGTTGGCAATATGTGTTGTCATTAATGTCAACATAATATGTGTCAACCTGAGGTCAGAGATGGGTGAAGCTGATGGATAGTGGAAGATTTGAGAGAGATGGTTTGACTAAGATAAAGACATAGGATCATCTTTCTTAAGGGAGGTCTGTCCGGAAGACCTAGCAGATGGAGAAAAAATGTCCAAGTATAAGAATGGTAATCTTCCTTATATCTAAATGTGTTGTGGAGGTGTGTAAACCTATTCTAACATGTTTTCTATATATCTACAATGATATCCTATTAGTTTGGAGTACCGCACTTAGAGAAAAATTATAGAAGTTTGATTAAGGCCTTCACAATGTATATTCTAAGGTAGAGTTACAACATTTTGATCTGCATTCCTCCGCAGTGCAAGATTTAGTCTTGTGGTTTAGTAGTTAAGTTGCTATTGATATTAACATGCTATATCCAAGATTTTAGGTCTTTACTCCTTCAACAGAGAAATTTATTAGCAACAGAGTTCTGGATAGTCATCTGACAAAGTATAGCAATGGTGGAGACTTATTGGAATGCTCTGCATCCTCTGAATAAGAAGTTGCACCCATGTGACTTTGCAAATATGTTTGGAGATGTGTAATTCACACTACCTTTCTTTATCAAGTGTTCTTATGGTCCGCAAGGCTAGATTTCAAGTAACAAAAGTAACACGGGCAGTTCTAGATGCAGAAGTACTCTGTAGAACACACGTTTGAGCACTTGTGGAGGATGGAAAGTATATAGATCAGCTATAGGATCTTGTGCAGAGATTATGTATGCCTTAATGTATCTTAGTTTTGAACCACATGCAAATCCTTCTTATCTCTAGTACTGCATAAGGCATTTAAGTCAGTTAGTGAAGAATTGCATATTACTGCCATCCAGACTACAGTATACTTGAATTCAGTTAGTGAAGAATTGCATATGACTGCCCTCTGGACTATAGTATACTTGAGTCAAGTCTTTGTTTTTCTCCAGAAGTAATAAATAATGATGTATGGATCTAGGAATATATGCATAATGATGTATGAGTTCCTTCCTAAGAAGTTTCAAATGGTTTGATGGTCTGCAATGTAATATTCTAAGTTGTGATGTGTTACAATTTATTGGAATGCCATGTTTTCATCAGTTCAGTATGTTCCTTGTTTTGTGGATGCATAGAATGATCAGATAATTCAAGTGAATGATGCATGGATGTTTTCAAGAAGATACATTGTTGAAACATTGGTCCGCATGATGTTTTTGGCTTCTCCTCGATGGCGTGAAGAAGAACAGTTAGCAGTGTTTGTGTAGTTTGAGTTGACAACCTGGTTTCTATTATGTGTGGTGGATCCTAATCAATTGTTTTGACATTAGAAGGTGTGTAATTGTATTCCTTGAATTCTATTATGAGATGTTGTGGTCCGCAATTCATTTTCTTGACATCTTATATGAGTTGAAGCTAACCCTTGAAGAATTACACGTTTCATCTAAAGGTTTTTATGATGCCAACCTAATCAATGTTTTGAAGTGTTACGAAGGGTATTTATAGGAGATCAAAGTAATTTGTGAAGTGTGAGTTCATAAGTAAAAAAGTAGAATGAGAAGTATGAAGTGTACAGAATCAGTATGGAGTAATTGTGCAGAAAAGAGAACTGCAATATTAACATGAGTTAGATCCTTCTTTCATAGTAGTTCATAGTTTTGTTTATCATTGTAATCCTTTGTAGCAGTGAGATTTCTTCATGGAGTAGTAGCTTCCTTGGGTTGTATCCCTAAAACAAAGTTAGCAGGGAGTTGTAGCTTCCTTGGGTTGTAGCCCCTAAAACAATATTGTAAATTTTAATATAGCAATGAGCATTATATTGTGAGTTAAAACTCACCGTGGTTTTTCCCATTTTTGGGTTTTCCACGTAAAAATATTGGTGTCATTGTGTTGATAAATGTGTTGCATGTTTTACTTTCTGTTCTCTAAAGTAAATGGATATGATGTGCAAATGAAGTAGTTAAGTTTTAGTATATGCTGATTCGCCCCCCTCTCAGCATCTCTGTGTGTTCAACACAACACTCACGAACCAATTTATTGTCTTCTACTTATCCAAATCTCCTAAAACATTAACACTAGATCCATCAGACACAAAAATAACTTATCTCAAAACCATAAGATTTGTCCTCTTAATGAAGTGAAATGTACTAACCTTCTCTAGCACTGACTTTCAACCATAAACTAATACACAAACAAACAACTGAACAAAACTACAAAATCATTTTTTTCAAACATTATGTAAGATTGCCATGATGCCTAGGGATGCTCCTACATCAAATGTTCTATCATAAATTGATACTTGAGATTTGTTAATCAAACCTTGCAAGTTTAGAAAGGTAAAGAATCCAAGTGCACAAATTATGGTTGAAATAATACTAAATATTATTTTATGGTTGAATTGTAATAACTTTGTTATGACTGCACCTCTTAATTTTCATTATGTTATATAATTGATTTTGATTTCTCAAGTAGTCTTCTTATTTTGGTGGTGTCCATGATTACTTTTCTATTAATTTTCTATCATATTTTTATACAAGTTAGTTTTCTAAGGCATTATGGTTTCTACTTGGGCATGAAATATTGCAAAGTCTTTTGTAGTTGATTGATTGCATGGATTGCTAAGTGCTGATGATGTTTGTGATCATTATTATCATTCTTTTTAAAGTGTATCCTTTTTTTATTTTGAGGAGAGTTTGTTGTGACTCTCACAACATGCCCCTATTTTTCAAATTTGGGACCCTTCCTCAGAGCTAACCAAGTATATTTTTGCTTGCAATAAGACCTCTATGTGTGCCCTCATGGATTGTTTATGATGTTGCTGCAATGTTTTCATCTTGAGTGGTCCCATTTAGAGTCCTCACGTACATTTACATTTTCCCCTTTTTGGCCTTCTTGTGTTTACTAAGTCATTACAAGGTGGTTTTGCTCATTCATGCATATGTTGGACCTCTAAAAGGTTTAAATGTCCTAGTTTCACTTAATCCTCATGTGTGTAATGGTGTCAACATGGTATATATTCATATCCATTAGAGCTTGGTCCTTTATGGTTCCTTAGTAGTCAATCGATTACTATAACAAAGGGTTCTCTTTGTTTGTCTAGGATTGTTAAAATTTTACCTTTGGAGTAACTAGCATGTTCATCCCATGGCTCTTAAGCATTGGCATCCATGTAGTCATCCATGATTTCTTAAAGCTGTAGTCACATAGGCTTCACATGCAAGAAAAAAATCTAAATTTTCCTATTCCAAATTACTTAGGAACTTTTCTTATAATTTTTAGTTGACCCCTTATAGTAGGTTAGACCACTTACGCTACCTTATTCCATCATGTGGTGACTAGACCCATTTGTTTTGTGCTTATGTGATTACTTTATATGTTATACAAATGGCTTAAATAATCCTTTATGTTATCACCTTCATCGTTTCTCCATGGGCTTGGTCTACTTATGCTTAGGTATCATTTAGTTGACTAGAATGAGTGGTGGAGATTCTTGACTATAACGCAAGTGACTACTTATACTAGCTCTGCAATGCCCTCCCTTTGCCATGGTAGGTGAGCTAAGTTGATTGATTCCCACTTGCCATAGAGTGCAAGGTGCTCATGTTAGTGAGTTCTATGTGGAGGTCATGTTAACATCTAGAGTGTGCATGGCTATATGTCATTATTTCATGGACCATTCCTTTTATGGAACATGTATTTGATGTTGTACCACATGGGCTTGATTCTTCCATATGGAAAGCACATGTATATATGTGGTGGGATTTGTGTTTTGGACTTTTATCCCAATTATATATTGACTTGGTAGAGTGTCCATTGATTGATTAATTGGCATACAATGAGTCCTCTTCACTATGTAGAGTGGGGAGAATCGGTGGTTAAGCACTCGACATGGGCCACTAGAGGAAATGGTGTTTAATTTAATAGTATGAGTCTAAATAAATGATCACCATGGGATAGTCAATGATTATTTTAATGATTTTAGCTCCCCATTTGGTCCATTTTAAACTTGTATTCTTATGCTCTCTATGTTCTTTCTCTTCCTAGGACTATGATAATACCTTTCCCACCATTATGTTAGTAATGCAGTGCTCATATAACAAGAATATGTAATAGAAAATAGTCTTGTAGGGAGTGTGCATTTTGTTTTCACATACCATTGTTTATAGTATTTCCTATATATAGGAGATTCATCCCTATGTACATGAAATATGTGAGGGACTCTCTTAGGTTTTAGTGAGTGATAATTTAAAGATTAAAGGGTGAATACATTGTGGAATCTAGTGAAACAAATTCCTATATGTTCATGAGTATGTGCTTGATTGTATCATCAAAAATATGAATTTAGGATAAACATCTAGGTTTATATGCATGCTTTAATTACTTAATGAACACAAAGATTGACCTTGGGTTAAATAGTATTAAAAGGAGGTTGATTTTGGAAGCCTATGAGTATCATTTTGGTAGGTATAAGTAGTAGGGTTCAAAAGAACATTATGATTGTTTTCATGAACATAAGATTGAGATTTAATTAGGCAACCTAGGTCTCTTATAATGATCATGATTATAAATGTGAATAGAGGTAGATCCTAGGTTTATATAATAGTTAGTGTTAATCTAATAATTTATGAATATGATTACACCTAGTCAAAGCATAGGGCTAGTGAAAATCATCAGAATATCTACTTATGTTAACTTTTAAATATTCATTGAAGGCTTAAACATGCTTAAATAGGCCTAAAATTTACATTTGGTGTTGACTAGAAACTTGTTTTAAAAAAAACATTGATGTTGTGTTTCTGTGTTTGTAGGTGTTGGTACAAGTGTTATAAGATCTTTTGGGCTAGCATGAAGTTGGAACCTAAGGCTATTCTTGGGAAATAAAAATTAAAGGAATTTCAAGACGGTTTATTGCACATCAGTACTATGACTAAACCAAGGACAAATGGAATTGGTTTTTGTGCATGAAGATCATGACAAAAGGTTAATTGAAGCTTGGGAAGGTCTTATTTGATGTTTGAGACATATGAAGGTTCTAACCTAGGAGAGTAGTGGGTGAGGCCCAAATAGTGGCATGGAGGAAAAATTGTGTGAATGTGAGCCAAAACCATGAAACTCTTTTTAGGCTTAGATTTTTAACATTTTTTGGCTTGGTAAATCAAAAGGAAATGGATTTTGGTTTTTAGAAAATGGATATCCATTTATTTTCAAAATTTCTCCCTAAAATTACTTTGAATTACATGGGAAATAAATATATCCATTTTATTTTCAAAATCCTCCCCTAAAAAAGAAATTACCATGATATTTCATGGAAATTAGGCTTGGGATTCCAATACCTTCCTTTTTTGTACAAATCACGAGTTGGGTTGTCTTTATAGTTTTTACTCAACTTCATCCTTGATGCTAATGGAAAATTTTAATTAAAATTTGATAAAACGAAAAGATTATGTCTAGGAAACTTTCAAGATTCTAAAAATATAATACATGCCTCATTATAGTTTTAATAGGTAATTATTATTAAATTTTTACATACACAATGTTTGAATTCTTGATATATATACATACTGAAAAATGCCCATAACTTTCAAAATATTTATGCTTTTTCAAGTCCAAATGATGCATCACACTCTAGGCTTCATTGACTACATGCTTAAAAAAATTAATTTCATTTTTTTAGGATGTTGTAAAGAAGAAAAATAGGGATCCTACTCCATGACATGTTGATTCAACCCAAGTTAGGGTGGTCAATTTTTTTTAAAGATGTAAAAAAATCCATAACTAATTATTTATTTGCAAAAGAAATTCATAAAAATATGCATCACTATTGTTCGTGTCCTTTTCTTATATCCAAAGATTTAAAAAATATTTCTTTTTGCTCATACTTAGGTTGGTTGGAATGATACCCACATTTTATTTTTTTCCAAAATTTTTAGTAGTGCATTATAATTGAAAATTTTAAATTTCACCAAATTAATTTAAAAATTGAAAATACTAGTAGTCTATAAACTATAGTCAATTTCCTACAACTTTTATTACTACATATGTTTTAGACTGTATAGATAACCCATTCAATTTTTCAAATGAAGTTGCTTAAGTCTATTTTTTAGAATTTTCTTTTCCACTTAGGGGTGTTGTTTGGCCCATCATAATCTCACATTCACCCTAATCATCTAAACTATTGGGCTACTACCTTAGAGATTCCTATGAGAATGTAAGAGTGTTAAGGGAGAATGCTAAATTAATGAATTAGTTAAATAGAGGAGGTACAAACAAGGAGGATAAGATGAAAAAATGTTGATCTAAGAAGAATTCAAACACTAAGAGAGTCTTTAAGGACTACTAGGGCTTAAAGATGGACCTATGGGAGGTTTGGAGTTGGTTGCTAAAAGATTGTATATGCAAATCTTAGTTGCATAGTGTTGATGGAGACTATGATGCTACCACGACTTGAGATGTTAGAATGAGGGCTCTCAAATAAACTTGTCCTTTTTCTAAAGTTAAATTCATGACTATCCTTATTTCAAAATTGTGCCTTTTATCAAATGTAATATGTATTTGTTTTAATATGGTTTTTTGGAGGGAAAAATCTTTGAATTCCTTGCCAAGAAAACCTATTTATATATAGAAACATGACCTATTTGGGTTGGAAACCAAAACATTTGATTCTTTAATACATTTTTTCTTCTTCATTCTTCTTCCTTCTCTCTAATTTTACAATCAATGGGTTATGTTATCTTTCACTTTATATTTTATATTCATGAATATGGGATGATTCTAAAGGTGTTTCATATCACTGAGAGTTTGTTCATGGAAAATTATTTTGCACATGGTTAACTTGCATCTTTGTGTAGTCCTAAACATGAAACATATTTATTGCATAATGATTGTGAGAGATATAATTGCAACTTGTGCATGAGATATGGAGGTTGCTAACTATTTCTTTTATAGTTCTCATTTCCTTAGAAGATGCTTAGAAAAGAAGTTGTTACATAGAAAATTTATTTTCTTTCCTATTGATGTTAGGAGAATAAGATTGACAAGCTTATTCTCCCTTTTTTTCACGTTCCTTTTGCATATTTTGTCACATTAGTTAGATTAGGATTAGTTTAGAGTTAATTTATGTTTAAATTTTGGATTTTATGCATAGGTTTTGTATAAATTGGTGAAACTATTGTAATTTAAAAATTTAAAAATCTATAATGTAATGGTTGTTTGGTAGTTGAAAATGAGATTATTGAATTACATGCTTTTTGAACCAACAAAGAACACACTTACAATTAGGATAGCCAAGAACGTGTAGTTTTCATTTAATATTCCTTTGGAACCCCTTGAGTAGGATAGTCAAAACACCTACCTATTAGGTTACTCAAGTATTTGCGAATTCACATATAAGACTCTTAGGGATAACATCCTTTCAAACAGGGGAACAAATTTTCTCATGTTTTTATGTCAAAACATGCATCAACAAGCTGCAGTGAAGCCACTCTGGACAAAATCAACAAATTGTAGCTTCATAAATGAAGCACATGTCTAGTAACTACTACTTTTGACATTAGATTAATTCAACCTATGAATGTTAATAAATAATTTCTTCTAGGGATGATAGAAAGCTTGGCTCTACATCTTCCTTTTCATGTCATTATGTAAGGATATATGGGAGCACCAAGATTTTGAAAACTTGGCCAAATGACAAACAACATGAGATCAAGCCTTTCCACTCTAATACCAATGATTTAATTTTGGACTAATAATTAGATGACAACCTTGTGTCTAGTGAGAACATTATGAAGCAATGCAAATGGATATAGGTTTATTTCCATTTGGTGCTTGCTATGCTTTAGAGAAGCAAGCCATGAGATGACAAAGCAAGTGACTAGTGTGAAGAATATGTTGTCCTTCATTGATATTGTGGGAATGTATAAATAATTATAGAGTATGTGATAGGAAAGCAAGTTCCTATGATCAAGAAAGGAAAACATCCACCTAATTTTCCAAGGAACCTAGGAGAGGTATAACCCATGATAATGGTGGTTCTATAAGGAGCTACATACATAGGCCTATAGAAAAACATATTCCACATTATGGGTTGGAAACTCTCTACCTAAATAATGTACAAAGGTTATATTTATACAGTGGTTGTTAGTTAGACCTACAAGTAAAAGGATGACATATGTCATGCACATATGGCATGTACTTCTTATGTGTCCAAGGTCATGCTAGGTGTTCAACCCATATGGTGCCAGTTAATTCGATTTATCATACAAAGTAGATATGACTAGGTGTTGGATGCATACATGTGTTGAATTGAATGTATTGGTGTAGATGCAAGTGCCATCCATGTGTAAGTCATGCACAATGCAGAGATGTTGGTGTTGTTATTGTTGAAGGCAATACCAACTCCCAAAGTTGTGCGACATGACTAAAGAGTGCATGCATAGTTATTTACACTTGGTTGCGCAGTACTATTAGAATATGTGCTTGTGTAGATGTGCATGAAGTTATTCTACTAGAACCCTTCCATGTTTATGCAATGCATCTTGGCATAAGGTGTGCACAAGGAAATATCATGACATGGAAGGTGTTGATGTTGAGTTGATGTAAATAAGTGCAAGTTATGTGACATTGTGCATGATCAAAGGACATGATTAATTTATGCATATTTATTTTGATATCCCCTTGTTCTTTTAGTTAGTATTTTGAGAAGAGTTACATTTCACCTTTCATCTAGTTCCCTAATTGAGTAGGATACCTTGGGGTTGTCACTCCTTTAGGTGCCATTATCATTGGTTCTCTCATCTCTTTTATATCTTACTTTTTGCAGCATAAAGTGTTTTGCGTGGGATACACACTACTCATCCCTTCTTCACATTAATTTTATCTCTTACTCTTCTAACAGGTTCACCGACGTATCCCTTTTTCACATTATTAGTATCAAATGGTGTTGCATGTGGCAAAAACACATGTTATGTGCATGTTGCATTGTTACTAGTGTGATGCATTTGGTTTCAAAAAACTAGTTACATTTTGCTAATTTTTATCCATGATAATTTATGGACCTTAAAATTTGGGGCGTAGGCACTACCCTCTCATAAATGATTTTTCATGTTATATCTTAGATTTACTTATTCTTTAATGACTATAGATGTTATCATTGGTTATTTACCCTCATTTGGGGCAACATTGGGGGCATCTTGTCCCCCTTTCATCGATGTTCTTATGATTGCATATTACTATATTATTACATGTTTATCATGATGATATCTTCACATTCTACATGTTTACTTGTTTTTACATGATCATGGCCATTTTTCTTCTCAAGCCTCTGATTCCTTGCATCCATTATATAACCAATTACAGGGGCATATTATGTCACCAAGGTTCCTTTTTTTAGTATGGTTGTAGTGACTAAGCTCATGATACTTCTATTTTTAGATCAAACCACATTATCTTTTTGTGTTTATAGATAGAGCCCTTATTTTCATAATAAGTAGATTCACATTACCTTTTCTTTTTCCTTTTTACTTTTTGATATTTGAGATTTCAAGCAAGTTGTAGTTATTGCATATTGTTAAATGCTTGGCAAATCCTACTTATTGATTTTTTTTTGTAGATCTTGAGATAGAGCAATCAAAGTGATGAGAGTGTACCAAATTGATATCCTTATTTGTATCATTTTTTAGCATTTGAAATATTTTACTTTCATGATGGCTACTTGTTTTAATTTCCTATGCATTTTCATAGTTGTTCACATGCAATTCAAAGTAGGGGTAAAATGTAACGGTGAAAAATGTACACCTTGCACTTTTCCCCTTTGCTCTAAACTCACTTTCTTGTTTATCCTTAGAGTGATTTGACTATTGTACAAGTGGCATATTCTAGTAGGGAAGCTAGCAAAAAACTTGATCCTTATTTAATTCCATCTACATTTATCCCTAGGAACTAGTTTTGATCTTCAATTTACCCATTCCTTTACGTAGATTAGATCAACCATCACAAAACCAAACTTGCTTAGTTTACAAGTGAAAAAATGACCTAGAAATTTCAAATTTAGATTTGGGCCCTCATTGACTCCATCCAACTAGCCATTATAAGCTAACTAAACTATAAAAATCATTAACTTGTTGTGATACGGTGTTATATTTAAGGACAAAAACTAATTCATTTGAAACAACATCAAGAGCTCTTATTGTTGACTTTTATCATCACATAAAAAAGCACATATAGAGCATCAACATTACATCATTTGCTTACATCAACATATCTAGCCATTTGCTACATTTTTTCCTACTTTCTTCAATCTTTGGTTCCATACTATTGATTTGGTAACAAGGGTTTGACCAAGGAAGAATCCCTAAACCTAGTAAACTCCTCAATGGTGTCTATAGACACCACCCTTTTACAATTCAATAGGTGTAGATAGAAAGGCAAACGATTTAAAGGAATCCAAATTGACAAAGTTCATAATTGCTAGCATATGTTCAGATCTATGAGCAGGTTTAGTTCCTTACTCATAGAGATTGGTTTCATAGTTGTGGAAGCAACCTAGAGCATTAAATAATTTGTTTTATAGATTGAGATGTGTTTGTTTGATATCGCATTAGTTCTTGATCATATTGTTGAATCAACTAATAACATTTATCCTAAGATGAGAGACATCAAATTTCCATAGTCCATAATGTTAGGTTCAGTACTTCAGGAATAAACTGTGTGCAAATTTATCCTAGCATAATTAGTCAAAATTCTAGCTAAATACTATTATTTTATTATTTAATTTTTAAGCATTTAAATTATAGCATAATTGATTTTAGGTTGTGTGTTTAGGATAATTACTAGTCATTTTGTGATTTATTACATTATTTTAGATCTATTTGAACAAGTCATTTATTGTCCTTTTCACATAGACTTTATGTGATCTCCCATGATAGAAAATAATATAAAAACATAATGCAGATTGCTATAATGTATGGTATGTGAGTTTATATAGGTGACCTTTGTAAGCTACAACGTTAGCACATGTGGGAGGGTCTTCCTAAGGTAAGAAAATTAGATATAACAATATAGTTGCCAACAACTACTTATTTTATTTTATAGGAAGATATTATCATAATCATGTCTTCAAATTATTTGGACAATTAAGTAAAATTATGGAAAATTTATTAGACTCATCACCAACTCCACCCTCACAACAAAGATCCACATCGAAAACTCCAAATCACCTCACATAATAATATGCTAATTAAGAAAAATCCTCACTAACTCCACCTTCACAACAAGGATTTATAACACAAAACCCAAATCATCTCCCATAAATAATGTGCTAATTAAGTAGAATGCTCACCAATCCCACCTTCATAGCAAGTATAGGAAACATAAGTTCCCACCCATAGCAAGTATAGAATCATAAGTTCCCATCTTCATAGCAAGTATAGGAATCATAAGTTCTATTGACCTTCACTTTCGAAGTTTGATGCTTACCAACTCACCTAAAACAAATGTTTGAATAATTTTGATTGATAATCAAGTTTTATTTTGACTAAGGTAAGTCCACTCTAAACATTTCTTTCTAACAATGCATATAATAGAATTTCTTCAATACCTATTAACATCACTTATATGTTATGGATATTTCTCATATAAAATTATAAGAGCCTTTAGATTGTGTTTTTTAACATCAATTAAAATAATGTGTATTAGGTTCTCGAGTCCATTAAATTGAAATTATAAATTTTGTAAGAAAAAATTGTGTATTTTTTACTATATTAACAGTTTTTTATCACACCACATAATCCATCATCAAAATAAAAGAAAAAATACGGGCCATCACATTTCATAATCCATTTATCCTCCCATCTAATAAAATGTGATCCAAAACATTAATAAATAACAAAGGAACAAGAGCAGATGATGGAGGAAACACACCAATTATGAAAACAGCAGCTCTCATTCCTCCATGCTTGGCAGTGGCAGTGGCAGTGGCAGGAGCAGGTAGCATGTTTCCTCGTCAGGAATTCAAAACAAATTGAGAATTCAATCCTTCACTATAAAACATTCAGAGCGAGTGGAGTTATAAAGATGATGGACGAATATCTGTACTAATTTAAGTGCGGCGATGGGCACACAATCTTATTCCCCCTTGTTTAAAAGCAAACGTTTCAAATCCAGTTGTTTAAGCTTTCTGTTCCCTCAAATCACATCTAGCTTGTGGTGCTCATGGAATATAGGTATAGCCGTTTTCTTTTTCTTTTCTTTTTCTTTAGTGGAAGATTATCTCTGACATTCTTCCATTATCTTTTTTTTTCTCATTATTGCGTTCACACCTTTTCCACTTGTTAAAGCCATAATCTTTCACAACAATGTCCAAATCCTCTTGTTAATTTTCCTCTCCAATTATTCTTTTCTTGGACTATCTATATGCGCATGTGCTATATGATCTAACTATTTTAGGCCAAGGCATTTATGGAGGGCATCTCATTTACTTTTGAGTACGGGTCTTCTACATCTTTAGAGTTGTAAGGGTAAATACTAGCATTTGCGTCCTTGGAGGTTGAAAGGATACATAAGAAATTTATGGAAAGAATCAATGAATTTAATAATACATAAATAGATGTATAACAATAAATTTGTTCATACTTTAAGTACAAATAAAGATGTTATTCAACAAGTTTTAAGATTCATTTGTAATAGGTATGTATTCATTCTATAGACGTAAATAGTCCCATGTCATTGCATGATCAAAGATTAGTATCGATGTTGCATCAAACAAAATTCCATAAGAGTTTATTTTCATCTTTGTAATAAAATTCTCTTTTGCAACTGTTGTGATTCCTATGCACGGAAACATAATGTTGTCAGTCCAAAATCATAATTTGTAATCTTTTTTTATGAATGAAAACCAAACAATAAAAAACAAATTCTTCAGAAGGTGGACAATTCTTGAGGTTTTAATTTTTTTGGTCATCAATTGTTGACATGTATAAGATAAACAATGTAATTGGTTAGTTTTTTATTTTTATGTTTATAAAAAGAGGATAATCAAATATTAGAAAAAATATCATTATTTCTTATATGAGGGATCTTGCAAGTAATTGTACATCCCTGGAGTTACTGTTGTGAGAGCAGTTGTAAGTGAGCTTTTTCCTTCTTTCTGATAATGTTGTAGGGATTTTTTTTCATTCTGAAGTAGTGGTCGAAAGAGAATTCAGGCTCTATACGAAGGCCTTTTATAGACTTGACTCTAGACATTGTTGTAAATGTGAGGCCTTATCTTTCATTTTTACCAATATCGATTGTGGCTTTGTTTAGTGTAAGGCCTTGTGATTTGTGTATAGTGATAGCTCATGCCATGGATAGTGGTATTTGCCTATGATTGCCTCATGGTATAGGTTGTATTGGTATAGTTTTTGGGTTTGTTTCATCCCATGGTGGACCGTTATAGTTGTCAAATGTTATTGTAACGTATGCTGACAATTCTGGTGGTTTTGATCCAATTGGATATACAATATCTTTGACCTCTCCAAGAGATACATTTACAAGTCCAGCTTGGATCCGTAAGTTTGTTGTAAGCATGACATGTTGACATTTGCTTATTAAAACCTCTTGGGGAAGTTGCTCGTCATTACTAGTAGTGCCTAATTTACGTTGTGTATTTTTCACAAGACTAAGTGCAACAAGAAGATTTAGTAGTTTAAGCATTTTTTTGCTGTGTAATATTACTAGCTCATTTGTTGCAAACAAGTGTATTGATTGGTCAAAATCTTCTTGTTCAGTTGTTATTAATTGCTTGTTTGTGTGGGTCATTAATACTTCCCAATCATGTTGTGTTGGTTCTACATTGCGCATGTTTTGTAATGTATGGCAAAATTGCATTTGAATTGGATTGTCACCTTGCTATCTAAATTTTGTTTGCAATGTACTAATTGTATTAAATTTGTGCCATATATTTATTGCAGTTGTGTGTGATGCATAGATAGGTTTGTCCATCACAGGTGGCAGTTGGGCAAGGTCTCCTACAAGAATTATAGAAATGCCACCAAAGCAGAGATGTGCTTGTTGGGGGATTGCTTCTCGTAGCCTGCTATCAATTTTGAATAGTAGTTTTGGGCCAGTGAAGCTCATCTCATCAATAAGAATGTATTGTATGTTTTTCATATCTTCTTGAAATGTTGTCAATGTTTGTCCTTGCACTGGTTGCATTTCTTTAATTGGAATCCTAAGGGTTGCATGTATAGTTGAGGCTTGTATGTTAAATGTTGCAATTCTTGTTGGGGTGAGAACAAGGAGTGGGTTTCCTCTTTCTGGTACTTGATTTTGAAGTGTATTGCTTATGCAAATAATTAGATAGGATTTTCTTGTGCATGCAGTTCCTTGTATGAGCATATGTAGTGGTTGTTTTGAGGCATTATCTATTGAGTGAGTTGTAATGATAGTAAGTGTTAGTTGTTGTTTTGATAGGAATGTATAGTTTTGGTTGTGCAAAGCTAAGGGGGGATAGACATCTTGTTTGTGTTTACAAATTGAATTGCGGCATCATGCAAAAGTGGTTGAACATTATGTTTTTCCCATTTGTTATTGTTGTCAAAATCACGTCGACCTAGCATTTCAAGTTCATTTAAATTGAGACTATTAGCAAGGCCCATTTAAGATAGTAACTCTCATTTGAATTCATTTCTATATTATCTTGTATATCCATCTCTTTATTAGAATAGTCTTCCTCTTCAAGCACATCCTCAATTTCATATGTGTGATCAATATGCCATGCATTGTATTTTTGTGTTTTCATGTGCTTCCAATTATTGATGATTTCTTGTTTGTTGAGGCCTATATCTCTATCAATTTGATGAAAATGTTTATATAGAAGTAATTCACTCCAACAGAAAGTTTCAAAATATTCGGAGTCTTCTTTTCAAATGCTATAGAACTGTGGAAATACCTACACTATTACCTTTTCTCTTCTATATTCCCATTTGGATCCTTTGCGGCGAGCAGCGTATGTGAAGGATCTTTCTGATTCGAGCATTGTTATCGTTTCTAGGTGAGATGGGCGTTGCATATATGACTATATGTAGTTTGATTGTATTTCACTACGGGCTATTATTTTTTTCAGGCGATAGAACACTTTCTTGCCTACATTCAATGATATAAACTTTCGATTACAAATCACAAGTGGTAATTTTGTAGCATATGACACGTTTCTTGTGCTCCTATATCTTGTTCTACAACAATCTCTACCATGAATTTTTGATATGCTCTTAAAGCCTATTCTTCTAATCTTTGATTTGCACATATTCTGATGTAGGAGGGGTACTCCCACCTGCAACTCATAACTCAAATCTGCTCATGACCCAACTCATATGCAACCACAAACACAAATTCATACTTTATTTTATTGAATTTAAACTCACATACTCTATTGATTACATGTAAATCTGTACAAGAAAATTACATCTACATTCATGGCCTCCAATGGCCTCTCTCACAAATCTGCACACATAACCTTCATGGCTTTTTTGTAAACAATCACTTTTCTCACATCTACGCCTTTCCCATGGGCTGAGATTTCCCTCTCTAAAAATCTGCTCAATCTACAACAAGAACATAATTAAAATGCCTCAACATGAGGCATCTCAGCTTCTCCAAATTTTGGTGCTTCATCTTCCTTTTTTTGGCATTCCTTTTATCTTTTAGCAGCCACAATTCTTCATTATTTATTTCAGCCAACATTTCCATAAAAAACTATTGCATTTTCTAACCATAGGCCCTCCATATGTGGTATCCCATCTTAATTAATGCTTGATGTTCAAAAACGCCTCATTCTTCTTTATTTCTCCAACAAATGACATTAGAAAAACCTCTCTAATTTTGGTGCTTCAGTTTTTTTAAACAAATGATTTATTTTTTTTAATTTAAAAAATAATTTAAATACCTCATGAAGCTATATAATCAATTTTGAGAAAATTCCATTTGGGTGACTGCGAATCTGCGGAATCGGGTGTCGACAGGCGAAAAAAATGAATGTTCTCTATTTTGCCTAAATATTTGCCCAAAGGTATGTTATGACCCCCTCAGGTCCTCCGCAGAAGGATTTCACTCCAGCCTTCTAGAATTATGAAATTTTAAACTTTCTGTAAACTGCGACACACTTTCAGCTTTAAAGACACAAATTTCCGCCATTAATTTCTCCCAAACGGTGAAAGATATGACTTTGATTCTTTTTGCACATTTGACATGTTACCTCCAAGAATTCCTCTGCAAAAGGATTATACTCTAGCTCTTATGGATTTTTGGGAATAAATTTTACAAAACTGCCCACGGAGTGTTGAAATTGCGAACTGCCAAAAGTTTGATTCTTGCAATTTTGTGTCGAATTTCAAGTTCTGTGATGCCAAGAGATGCCAATGACCACCAAACCAAATCAAAACTAAAAATCAAACTTGAAAATATTTTTGGGTGATGTCGATTGCCAGTCCACCCGGATGCTCCTGCATTAGACACGCCAGGACGGGAAATTTTGTGAGTAGGACTCACAAAATGAAGTTGAATAGTGGGACTATCCACAGCTTCACCACTTCTCTTTTCCACCCGCAGGTCCTAGTGTAGACTCTACACGCTCAAGACCTCTAGCTCTGATACCATATGATGCAGGAGGGGTACTCCCACCTGCAACTCACAACTCAAATCTACTCATGACACAACTCATATGCAACCACAAACACAAATTCATACTTTATTTTATTGAATTTGAATTCACATACAATTTATTGATTACACAAATTTGTACAAGCAAATTACATCTACATTCATGGCCTCCAATGGCCTCTCTCACAAATCTGCACACATAGCCTTCATGGCTTTTTTCTAAACAGTCACTCTTTTTCACCTCTATGCCCTTCCCATGGCTGAGATTTCCCTTGAAAAACTGCTCAATCTACAACAAAAACATAATTAAAATGCCTCAACATGAGGCATCTCAGCTTCCCCAATTTTTGGTGCTTCATCTTCCTCTTTTTGACATTCCTTTTCTCTTTTAGTGGCCACAATTCTTCATTATTTATTTCAACCAACATTTCAACAAAAACTATTTCATTTTCTAACCATAGGCCCTCCATAGGTGGTGTCCCATCTTAATTAATGCTTGTTGTTCCAAAATGCCTCATTCTTCTTTATTTCTCAGCAAATGACATTAGAAAAACCTCTCTAATTTTGGCACTTCAGTTTTTTTTTTTAAATAAATGATTTCTTTTTTTTTAATTTCAAAAACAATTTAAATACCTCAGGAAGCTATATAATCAATTTTGAGAAAATTCCATTTGGGCGACTATGCCAATCTACCGAATTGGGTGCCGACAAGCAAAAAAAATGAAAGTTCTCTATTTTGCCTAAAAATTTAACCAAAGGTTTGTTATGACCTCCTCAAGTCCTCTGCAGAAGGATTTCACTCCAACCTTCCAAAATTATGAAATTTTAAACTTTCCGTAAACTGGCGACACACTTTCGGCTTTAAAGACACAAATTTCTGGCATTAATTTCTCCCAAACGGTGAAAGATATGAATTTGATTCTTTTTGCACATTTGACATGTTACCTCCAAGAATTCCCCTACAAAAATATTATACTCTAGCTCTTATGGATTTTTGATAATAAATTTTACAAAACTGTCCACGGAGTGTTGAAACTACAAACTAACGAAAGTTTGGTTCTTGCAATTTTGTGCCAAATTTGAAGTTATGTGATACTGAGAGATGCCAATGACCACCAAACCAAATCAAAACTGAAAACCAAACTTGAAAATGTTTTTGGGTGATGTTGATTGTCAGTCTACCCAAATGCTTCTACATCATATTCTTGCTAACATATTCACACAACTATCTGATTGTATTTCAGCTTTAGATGCATACTTGGCAATGTATTTGAGAACAAGTAATTGTGATATAACAAGCTGGCAATCTATATTAGCTCTCCATATTGAGAGCATCTCAGGGTTATGAATGTTTAACCTATTATCATTTCTTGATGGTTCGTAATATTTGTTCCTTGATTCATCACATGACAAGGTGGATTTTTCTTGTTCTTTCCATGGAGCCTTGTATCTACATTATACATGTTGCCCTTTCTTACATAGGCAAGTCCTCTCACTACATTTAGTGTATCTTTGTACATGATTAATTAACTCTTCATAATCATTGTATGGGTTGGTAGAGAATATTTCAGATGTGTTTAATAGACATGGATCATCCATTGGAGTTATATGTATCATGTTTATTTCAGACTTAGAGTGAGGGTTCCAAGCAGTGATGTAGTTGTCAAAGAATTCTTTTGCTCTATCCACTTCTACGTTATTTTCCCAATCTAATGTATCCATGTTTGATGCATTTTGGAGTCAATCAGAAATGATACATGATAGAATTGTACAAATGATGATGAAAAAGATAGGAGGACTCATGATGACCCCCCAAGGACTACTTCTATCACAAAAGTACAATATATGTTCTCCCCATAGGAGAGCAAAGATGAGAAGGTCAATGTGACCCCCCAGAAAATGTGAAGGAGTGAACTCCATGTGAAGAGATGGATCCTCCCAAAATTGATATAAGAACACTAACCATGCAATCTCCCCTCAAAATAACTTCTGTAGTGTGTAGAAGCTCGACACTAGATTCTAAAGATGATCCACGAATGTTGAACCATATTTATCCCCTTAGGAAGAGAAAGAACCACAGAAGTATGTAAATAATCTTCCCATTCCTGATAGGAATGTGCAAGAAGAAGTATGAATGTCTATGAAGTTTGCACATGATTCAAAGACATAATTGAATCTCCTAAAACCTACTCAAAGGTATCCAATCCATTGTTGAACTGTGATTGAAGAAGAGGAGGATGAAAAACAATCTTTGAAGAATAATACGAAGATGCAACTCCATCAAAGCTGTCACCAAAGAGGAACTGAATATCCTCAATGGTGTCTTCCAAATCTACAAGGTGGGACTCTGTGAAAATACACGAAATGTTAGGTAGATATGCATCCCAATGTGGTGGATTTGGAACAACAATAAAAATGTCTTGATTCAATAAATAACTATAAGTCAATTTGAATGTAACATCAAGAAATGGTTTTCCAATCTTTCAGAAGAATTTAAAGGCGACATGAGAAATGAGGACACATTTCATGTCCATGTTGATTACTCCCACAATAGGTACATTTGATTTTGTATTTTTTAAACATGATCTAATTATGAGCAAAATTCAATGTAGAAATGCAATATTGCCCCTCCCCCCCCCCAAAAAAAAAAAAAATGTTATGACTATTTTAGGAGCTCCCCCAAAAAGATATGCAAGAAAAATTACAACTTGTTGAAGATCGGATGCCAAATCGACCATTAATAAGTTATGGCAATTTTTACAAAATGTGCAATCTGAATCTTAAATTTGTTTACAATTTTTAATTCCTTACAAAATCCTGAGCACTTTAAAAAAATCACTAATTTTTGATATCGTAGGCAAAAGTTATGCCCTTTCGAAAATTGCATTTACAATTGGCTTTGGAGGTTAAAAAACTAGTCAAAAAGGGAAAAAAGAATTAGTTCAACTTCACTGAAGCGAATTGGACAAAAAGAGCTTTCCTTCAACTATAATTTTGCAAAATTTCTCCTTTGTGGGCAAAATTTATAGTAAAATGAAAAAAACCCTATTTTGCAAGAACTATGCAAAACACAGGTATTCTTATTTAACATAAAATGTCAAGTTTGGGCAGGCACATTTAATGCATAGTAGAGAATGCTAGCATAAAATGTTGAGGTTAGAAACTCCTCCTCTAATTACAATGTATGTTGAGGTTACATGTATTACTACAATTAAATGTTAACTTTTATATGATATGTCAATGTTACAAGTAATGTAACATAAAATGTTACATAGCATGAAAAAGGTAACAAAATTATGTATACAATAATCTTGTGGCTTGTGGGTTGACTGTAAGAAACAACAATCAAAAACAAAGAGAAAAAACATAGCAAAGACCTCGTCAAAGTTTGTAGAAGCTGGATAGAGGGTCAATTGGGTCAGCGAAGAGCCAGTGTGGCTAAAGTCCGCCGAAAATGTCCTAAGAAGACTCAAAGTCCCAACTATTGAAACGACCGACCAAAGAGAGTGGAGACCATGACCAAAGAAATAGCTTACACCATGACCACAATGAATGTGGAGACCGGCGATGAAGGGCCTATGGACTGCATCAAAGAACAGTGACCCAAAAACTAAAAATTGCATGTGGACATCGGTAATGAAGTTGTTTGGTGGTTTTAATAACCACGACCTACAACTATGAAGCCGTCAACTTCAAACAAAATGACGACCTCAATCAGAAGAATGGAGAAGTCTTCGACCTCGACTGGATCTGAGACTTCAACCACAAAATAGAGACCGCAGCTTGAGGATTGAACATCAATTTTGTGAGCAAAGGCATCGACTTTGAAAAAACTAGAAACCACAATCTTCAAAAATAGCGACCAGAAGTCTTTCATGGCAACTCGATCACATGAGAATACCTTGACCTACTTGGTTATGAACAGTGACCAAAAGCTTCAATGAAATCTTTAATGGTGACCTTAAATGTTGATGCAAACTGCAACACCAAATCCTCAGCCTACAATATGGTGTGGTGTGGTGTGGAGATTTCAACGTTTCTGAAGAAGGTGATCCTTGGACCAAATGGCAACCTCATCTTTAAATAGTAACCAATCTCCAATAAATTTCTATGAAATGGTTGTCAGATTCAATATTGAAGACTTTGATGGAACGGCTATAGAGAGAGAAGCTTTGAATGTCGTCCGAACTGTTGTAAGGTCATGTGTAGGGGCTAAGAGAGGTCGAGTCACCTCTTAAACTAGTCGAGGAAGCTAAAAGACGCATATTAGGGTGTGCACAAGGAGTCGAATGCCTGTAGAAGCAACCAAGCAGGACCAAACACAAAAATGACAATCTAAAATGAAGTCGAACAGTCCAACTTCAACCTTGAATTCCAAAACAAGAAGTCGACGGATGTGTTTGAAGGGGTTGAACAAGGTCGGATCTGATGAGCTTGCACAGGGGTGCCAAGGTTGAAAACCAGCGTCGTGGGATGAGTTTATGGTAGGCAGAGAGCTCGAAAGGACATGGAGGTTGCCTATGAAGAAGTCGACATGTGAGACCGACTATGGAGACCGATTAGGATCTGGGAAAAAACAGGCTGAACCTGCAACAATGAGCCTACACAAAAACTCAGAACATCACAAAATGGAGTCCTGAATGCTACCCAAAATTTGTCATGGACCAGAAAATGGGCTGGATATCAGGCTTGCAGGGTTTTTAAATGAAGACCCAGGCAGGATCTACGTGGCCAGAAGAGTGTGCAGGGGCCTGTGAAGAGTTTGCAGAGGCCAAGAGGCCACAAAAGCTGAAAAAATCCAGCACAATAAAAAATCTGACCCAAAAAATGAAATTTGTAGTGGGTCAAAGTGCCCTCTATAAAATAAATTTTGATTTTAAAAAAAAAAAAAAATCGTACTAGTATGGATTTGGCTGTACATGCCATACAAACCCTGGGCGTGGGGTAAATTTTTTTAACAAAAAAGACTACCAAAAAATGTCATTTAAAGCGTCACCTTTACTATCTCGGGCCTGCTAGACTCAATGACAAAGTCCGTTTGGCTCTAGGATGAACTCTTGCGATGGCTTGGTGCGGAAATTGCTCAAAAATGAGAAGTGTTTTACTAGCATCGCTCGGATACCATGTTGGAGACAATCAAGATCAACTAGCAAAACTAAGAATACTTCCACAAACAATACTGCATATAATAAGCCTAAAGCGATATTGACAAAATTTGAATAAAATGTACATAAGAGCCTTGCTTAAATAGGCAAGGGAGAGGAGGAAGGAAGGTTGAACTCAACCACTGATTGACCTCCAAAAGATGTGACACTTGTGAGCTAAGTAACAAGCGATAATGCAATTGGAAATCAAACATGCAATAGGTGTCTCAAATGTATGAGGACACATGTCTTCACCACATGAGGTGAGACAACTTTCTAAAAAGCTAAGTAAACTTAAGCTATGTGTGAATAAGACTTCAACTATGTAAACTAGAAACTAACTAATTAGAGAAAGCCACTATTTACACTAACAGAATGCAGGGAGGAAGGAAACAAATCTAGTAAAACATCCACATAACTAGATATGCATTTACATACACATCCAAAATACATTTCATACAATGGGCATACTTAATAATCCTAAGAAAAACTATAATAACCCAAATGCGACAAAGGAAAGACTAATACAAAGGATTTGTATTGCATTAGATGTTGTCACACATACATCAAACCTCAGTTACAATCACACCAACAAATGTGGTAAGACAAAATACATAGTTGTGACTATACATTCCTCTGAATCATCACAAATGGCAATGGAGACATACCATTACATAAAGATGTGTGTTTAAAATCCTTCCTATGAGTTACAAGATGGATTCCATCCCCTTACTGTTGCAAATATCAGCAGCAAGTTTTGTCATTGATGTCAACACCTAAGGTCAGCATCTAAGGAAGTTATTTGGATAAGTTTGAGCAAGTGTTTGAGAAGTTAGTGCAATTGCAGAACTGTTCTATCTCCTAGAACAGTGTAGTGTTTTGCTCCACATATCTTGTAGATTGAATATCTTTGTCTGTGGTTTGAAATTTATGCTAAGGAATGTCTATAGTTGCTATGTCTCAAGTTTGAGCCTCCGGTGTGAATATTTGAGTAAGTTTTGTTCACCAGAGTAAAAACTATTTTTCTGAGTATTCAATGGTGACAAGGAGAATGTATTCTGCTCCGCATCTCTCCACATTTAAGTTTTATAGTTTGTGGTTCTAAAATTAAGTTTGGGATGATACTATGTGTCTTCAGTTGAAGTGGTTCATGATTTGGTGATCCGCGAGCGATCTTTTCTTTGTGACAGTGGTTGACAGTAATGTTTAAGTGGTTCGGTTTGAAGAATCTTTTAGATAGAGTGTTTGGAGGTTGTGCGGAAGTTCTTGGTGATCATAACGTACTTGTGGATGTCTCTAGATCGTGTTCCTACTTTTTAATTGGTTTGCAAGGTGTAATTCGGAACGTGGTTGAATTGTGTTCCTAAAGGTCTTAGTGTTAACACTAGTTTTGGCTGACCTGGATGTGGTGTTTTCATTGTAGAGGAAAAACTAATGTTTTGTAGACTTAAATAAAATTCAGGGTTTAACCTAACTAAACAGTCCACTATCATTGCATTCCTACATTGAATTATCGACCAAAGAGCGTAAGCTTGTGATGATGCCTGCACTATTTATGTCTTCAAAACTCATTTCTAATCTAAATTAATCTTATACAATTCTTATCTTATCTAGTCCCACTTACTAAAGTAAATGGAAATGGAAAACAACAAAAACAATCTAAACTTCCAGTTGCTACAGGTACCTTCAGCAGAAGCTGAAGATAACTATATTTAACAGAAAATCATAGTTTTAATCTAACAACTCAAAAATGATGAAAAGGCTAACACTAACCTCCAAAGGATTAAAAACATGCACTCTACTCATGAATCACAGTTACTGGAAATATCAATCAATAATTCTTACTTGCTTCATAATATAACACAGAAGATGGAATGAAATAGATTAACTAAGAATGCAGGAAATAAATAAGAAAACATGCAAAGTGAGAGTTAGTACCTTGAGTGGTCAGCTTAGGGAACTATCTCACTTTTCCTGGAGATTAAATCTACTTCAGATCTTCACACATCCCATAACATACAATTAAATTCAAATCATATCTAAGATAGAATCTTCTTCAGATTTTATTCAAAATTATAACATGTCTGGAATAATTGATAACTGTAACAAAGTAATGGCTATTTTGAAAGTAAAACATAACAACCATCATCAACGAACTAATCCCCCTAGCTTATATAAAGATGGGAGAGTCTTGTGCAACCTTCTAACTAACTGTGATCATCAATTCATTCCTGGACATCAGGATATTGTTTTTCAGATCAACTTATTAACTGGAACAAAGGAAATAGAGTCCTATCCAAACAGAAATTCTAACCATAACAACTCATAAATAAGATTCATAAACTTTGGCGAGATTCCTAGAATGAGTCTTCTTTCTCCTCTGCGTTTATTCTCCCATGATGACCACATTTGTCTCCACTAATCGCTATGTCTGGCACTTGGACCGCATTCTCATTGATTCCTCTGTTCTACATCCTGTTGTAATTACTCCTCGGATTCTTTATTTGGTTGCACAGGGTTAATCATTCCAACATATATATAAAACAACCTCTCACAATAAACTTATGAAATCCTATCTATATTTCATACATATTAATAATTCAAATCATCCATTTGATAATATAACTAGCTGAGTTCATTTATCAGCATAGGGTCTAAGTCTATGGAAAGTATATATATGAAACAACATAAAATAGAGATAATGTATGTGAAGTCTTTGTAGAACCATATAGAAAAGGTCTTTAAAACATATGGAAACAGTATAAAAGGAGGACAATATTTCATCCCAACATTCCCCCCAACTTATACTTTTGCTTGTCCCTAAGCAAAATTAAAGAACTAGACACATATGGCAATAGGTTGTAATGCAGGGTAATTCTTTTGAGGTTTGTGTCCACTATAACTCCTTTTCCTTGCTTGAGGTAGAACCCATTAGAGTATGCAAGTCTTTCCATCCTGATCTACTCAGCACGCCTACACTGCTCACTTTTCCCTCCTATCCAATGTGGCACTAGATAAAGAAGTATAGGAGGCTGATAAGTGAGAGGTAACCATGATACTCCCTTTTGTTCTGATATCTAGATATATCTGTGCAATCTTTCAAGCATATTCATGAAATTGTGGATAGAATGGGGTTCCTTCCTTTGTAACTTTGGAGTTAAGCTATCCCATCTGCTCTACACATACCTCTAACAATTTTGGATAATAGATATTGCCATCCTCTGTATTCTTTTGTAGTCCCTAAGTCTTAAATCCATAATCACCTTACCTGGTCCTTTATGAGACAACAATGTCAACCATTGGGTTAAGATGATTTCGGGCTCCAAGGCTTCCTTCCTCAGTTGCAATGGTACTTTCTTTTCCTGTTCTTCATATTGGTCCATCAATAACCCTCTGAGTTGTTCATTTTTAAAATATGACATTAATGCTCTGACCTGGAGGTCTCCAACATAAATGTAGGGATTCCATTGTGTATCTTCATCCATTATATAACTGCTTAGGTAATACTCACACAACCGGTCTTATTCTTCTAGGCTGGCCTCTTTGAAGTAATTACAAAAGATAAACCTTGAATGGAAGTCGGGTTGATCATTGATAAACCTGTTGAACTGAAAACTGAGAAATTTTTCCTTCAAAAATAGTGCATACACTCTTGATGGAGGTTTGCATCCCATAATCTGCTTAGCCCTTTCAATAACCTCTGTCAACTTTTGCTCTAACTATTTAATCTTCAAATCCTTTTCTGCAACAGATTCATTGAGGTTATGCTTTTCTTTTTCCTAGTTTTCCTTCTCTTGCCTCTTCCTCAATCTTTGCTTTATTTTCAGCCAACTGTGCTAACAAATCCAAATTAGAGCCATGGCCATAAATTTGAATCTTCTCCTCCAACTCCTGAATCCTCTTTTCCTTTTCTCTATCTCTTTCTTCATAACCCCTTACCTGTTCGTCAAGTTGCCTTATTCTATCTATGGCTTCCTGCAACTCCTTCCTAATATCTCTGTCTTCTATCAATTCCTTTTCACCTTCAAGATTTTCATCATTCCCTTTTTCAGGGGCATCAAATATTTCCTGAGCAAAGTCATATGGCATAGGTTTTCCCATTTTTCTGGTAATAAATGGATCTTCTGGTTTAGAATTAGAAGAAGAAATGTACCTTCTTTTTTCTAGCAGACATATTATCATTTGCATAGGCATCATCAGAAGCATCCTCAAGAGGGTTTTCTCCCCTATTTGAATCTAGATTCAGAGGAGCTAGATCAGTACCCTGCTGGCCTTTATTTTTGTCTTCTTCTCTAGGGTGCTCAACAATTTTCTCTTTAACACCTTGCTTCCTCAACTTCCCTGATCGCCTAGAAGTAACTGTCTCATCTTTTTCTACCTTTTTCCTCTTCTTTCTGTTCTCCCTCTGACTCTTTGTTTTTCTTCCTAGATGTTGAGGAAGCGGTTCTTTTTCTTTTATGAATAGAGGTTCAGGGCTCTTCAACTAATACAGGCCTAAACTCTGGAGGGTTCTCAAGTTGTGTTTCTTCCTGCTCAGTATCAACAGGGGGTTCAGTTTCATGTGGAATATCTTCCTCTGGCTCTGGTGCTTCCAAGAGTGTTAAGATGTCTACACATTGTTTAAAGGCTTCCCACTCAATCTGTGGGTATTGAATCCTTAAACTCATTTTTACTAACAAAGATATTAAACAATGGTGAGAAAGAGTTGTGTCTTCTTGTTGCCTCTGATACTCTGAAGACATTCTTCTCAACATACTATACAAATAATTGGGAACATTGACAAGTTTCTCATGTCTCAAATGGTTGAGCAATTTAAGATGTGCAGTAGACAACATATTATAACTACCATCACAAGTGATATATTTGATAATATAGAAAGCACATTTCCCCCAAAAATATGAAAGAGATAATCGTTTGATACCTTGTGTGGTAGGATCTAGGTGTTCACCTCTTTCACAAAACTCCTCCCTAGCCACAGCTGCATCAGCCCTAACTAGATACTCAGACCCTATTCTAGGCAACCCTGAAACTTGAGCAATTGCAAGCTCAGAAGCGTCTACTATCAACCCTCTAACCATTGCTTCATCATATTGCAGAGTAAGTGCAAATTCGTGTACCATGTCGTCATCATATTCTGTCAATTTGAGGAAGTAATCAAGCCAACCCACTCTAGTAAAAAGTGGAAGAACCAGTACATCCTCCAATATTTCCTTGTGTGTTGAGGGTTCCCTTCTGATTAAGTCTCATCCCATTAAGACTATGAATTAGAACTTCTGCAATGTCAAATCTCTACACAATGCCAACTAACCAATTTCTACTGCTTCAGCACACCACCCTGAAAAAGCAGTCTTTCAATTTGCCTCTTTCCTACATCTCCACTATAACTCCATAACTCCTTAAGGTATTAATTTATTTTTTGACAGAGGTGAGTTCATAGTGCAGAGTATTTGTCTAGTTTTCTCAAAGGTAGGGTTTTAAACAAGGCTTTGAAAGGCAAAAATGTGAAGGCAACAATGATTAAATGACAATCATTTGAAAAGAAACCCCTCCCCCCAGCTTAATGATGAAGTGACTGCACTTCATATGGCAGGTGTGAGGGATGAAGGAGTGATAAAAAGAAATGGCGGAAATATACATTGCATGCATGAAATAAATTATGAATAAACATGAAAATAAATAAAGAAAGATAAGCGTATTAATAGAAAGGTGTTGATTGTACATATATAGTGAAATGAAATAGTTAACATACCTTGGAAGTTGTGAACAATACTGGTGAGGTGATAGAATGGAATAGTGCAAGATGGCAGATGGAAGTACCACATAATTTGAAGTGACACTTGGAATAATGTAAATGGAGCAATTTGAAAGGAATATGGGTTGACGGAATGGGCGGGAGAATTGAGGTAGCGTTCACCAAGCAATGGAACAAAACAGTAGACTAGTGTTGCTACGGGCGCCTGCAGAACATGTCCCGACTGTGTAAATGTAACATAATATAACAGGTCCCAGTTGAGTCAGGTCCCGACTGAAGAAGTGAAAAATAGGTCTCGACGAAGATATGAAGTTGTAAACATGGAAATTGTGCAGTGTGTGCATGTGGGAAAAGAAAAGAAATTTAATTGTTAGCAACAAGGGTTGAGTATTGCAACTCAACCTTGTTGGGAATTAAGGTGTCTCGACCTTGGTAATTCCTTACATTATTAATGTTTGTATTTATTATTTAATTGCCTATGTTGTAAATATTTAGAAATTCCATATTGTCATATTGTGGGATGTAGCATGGTGATGTGTCAATCCTAAATGGAATATGACAACTTGTAATTTTGTCCTCACATGAGGAGATAGGCATCCCACTTTGTGGTAGGAACATTTTTCCATGTGTCAGCATCTTCCATGTTGTGTAAGGGAATATTGACTGAAATGGTTATGACAGATTCCTATGACAGAATATATGACATGTAAGAGTCAGAAATAGAAGTTTGTAAGATAGGTGAGGACATGTGTCGTGAAGTATCTTTGAATGAGGCATATTTGGGCGCCCCAAGGTGGACTATGACATGTTGTAAGAGAATATGTTATTTATAGCATGTTTATGACAGATTCTCTTACAGCTCTAAGTTATAACCGCTATGACAGATTCTATGACGGTCTTAAGTGTCGTAAGAGCATCTGTCATAGCCCATTTTGATAATAGGCAACCTCTTTGGGATGGGAACTATGGACAAGTGTTAGGTACATTCTACAATATTGCCCAAGTGTCCTTAGGCATGGGTTTTGGTCCATGAAACCAAGTTGGACACCCATCCCAAGATAGGACCTATTTTGCCTTGTATATTCTATATAAATAGGTGCTTGGAGATGGAGTTTGTATCATAGGTTTACAGGTACTGTTATGCTGTCGGATTGACTCCAAACATGAGTGTTGAAGACCATTGAAGCTTGCATTGCAAGTGTATTGTAAACAACTTTCAGATTTGTTAATACATTGTGCAGGTTTCTAAGTGGGGTTTTTCACCTGATAAGGGTTTTCCCCACCATAAATCTTTGTCTCTCTTCTTCTGTCTACTTTCTAGTTCTTGTGTATTGTTGTAATATCTCTATTAGATGTGATATGTTGCTGTAGTGATAAGGATTAAATTGAATTTGCATAGCCCTCTCCTCATTAGATTAGTGTAGGAAGCATTTTCCGCACACCTAACTTCCTTTTAGTTGTTATCAGAGCCTCGCTAGTTTTGGTCTTAGTTGTTGGGTAGGGGTTTTTTGAGTTGATCTTAAGTTGAGTGGGAGTCTTTGTAGAGTATTCTGATTTCTATTGTAGCAAGGAGATGGCAAGCACATCCAGAAGATTTGAAGTGGAGAAATTCAATGGCACTAATTTCGAGCTGTGGAAGCTCAAGATGGAAGACTTGCTTGTTGACCGAGACCTTTGGGAAAGTGTTAATGGAACTAAACTAGCTGCAATGTCACAAGATGAGTGGGATCTCAAGGATCGAAAGGCTAAGGGTCTCATAAGACTTAGTCTTATTGATTCTGTTCTGTTAAATGTCCATTAGGAGACTACTGCAAAACTACTTTGGAAGAAGCTAGGAGATGAGTATCAAGCAAAATCCCCGGTTAATAAACTTTTTCTGAGAAAGAAGTTGTATTCTCTTCGAATGGAGGATGGAGGATCCGTTGCTGAACATATGAATACCTTTAACATGTTGGTTGGACAATTGACATCTATTGGTGTGAAGATGGAGGAGGAGGATCGGTGTATGACCCTGCTGTGTTCTTTGCCGGACTCGTGGGATCACCTTGTCATGGCTATTGGAAGCACCACATCCACATTCAAAATGGATGAAGTGGTTTATTTGCTGTTATCTGAAGAGATATAGAGAAAGTCTTCTGATGCAGCCAAAGAGGCTCTTGTGGTTCGTGGAAGACCTAAGGAGAAAGGGAAAAAGAAGGACAAGAAAGTTGAAAAGGGTAGATCGAAATCCTGGGGGAGATCCAAATCTCCTGGAAAGTCCAAGGCTATCTATTGGAACTATGGTAAATCTGGGCATTTCTGAAAGGAGTGCAAAGAGGAGAAGAAGAAGAAGAAGAAGAAGAAGAAAGCTCCTGATTCGGATTCCAACAAATCACAAGATGATGGTGATGCTTTCATCGCAGCCCTGGCAACCCATGCATCTGATGATGTGTGGTTGATTGACTCTGGTGTATCATTCCACATGACCTCGCATCAAGACCAGTTCACTAAGTATGAGGAGTTCAATGGTGGAAAGGTGTATCTGGGTGATGACTCTCATCTGAAGATTGTTGGTCGTGGAAGAGTCTCTATCTGATTCCCTGATGGTTGAGTGAAGGGGATCTCTGGGGTTATGCATATCCCAGGCTTAGCACGAAACTTGCTTTCTGTAAGCAGTTTGAATAAAGCAGGTGTGCAGGTTGTCTTTTCAAAAGAAGGATGCAAGATGACTAGAGCAACTATGGTGCTTACTAAGGGTACTAGGAGAGGTACTCTATTTCAGCTGGAGGCATACATTTCACAATACAATAGCTCTTCTGACTCAAGGAAGAGGGCAGCAGTCACTTCATCCCCACAATCTAAATGAGCAGTTAGGAGATTTGTGTTTCTAGTTCTGATGTTTGTAATCATGCCTTGGAAGTTAAACTTCCTCCTAAAAAGACAATGTTATGGCATAAGAGATTTGGCCACATTGGTGAGAAGGGTCTGCGTACCCTGAAAAATAAAAATCTCATTGAGGGGTTGTAATCTTGAGTTTGACTTTTGCGAACATTGCATATATGGGAAACAAAACCGTGTTTAGTTTTATTCAAGTTTTCACAAGTCTTCTGGTGTGTTGGACCTTGTTCATTCTGATGTGTTTGGTCTTGTTAATGTTCCTTCGTTATCAAAATCTATATACTTTTATCTTTTATAGATGATTACAATAGGACATGGATTTATTTTCTCAGAAGCAAATCTGAAGTCTATAGCAAGTTTAAGGAGTTTAAGGCCTTTGTTGAAAATCAGACTGGTAAAAAGATTAAATGTTTGAGAACTAACAACGGTGGTGAGTTTTGTTCTACAGAATTTGATAAATATTGCAAGGAGCTTGGGATTGAAAGACATAAGACAACTCCATACACCTCGCAGAAAAATGGAGTTACAGAGAGGATGAACAGAACACTGATGGAGAAGGCTGGGAGTATGCTTAGTGGAGCTGGCTTAGAACAAAAGTTTTGGGCTGAAGCTGTTTCCACTACTTGCTATCTTGTTAATAGATCTCCTACATCATCTCTTGTTGGAAAGACACCCATGGAGGTGTGGTCTAATAGAAATCCTTCAATAAAGCATCTTCGTGTTTTTGGTTGTGCGGCATATGCACATGTGCCTAGGGAGAAGCGGTCAAAGTTGGAGAATAAGGTTGTTAAGTGTATCTTCATTGGTTATGGTATCAGTGTGAAAGGATGCAATCTTTGGAACCCCATGGCTAAAAAAGTGTTGTATAGCAGAAGTGTCATCTTCAGAGAGTTTACACCTTCTTCCATTGTTTTACAACCAAAAAAAAATGAAAAGAAAGAGGATGTTGTTCAGTTTCCTGCTACCCCTGAGAAGATTGAATAGAAAGACTATGTTGGACCTGATGATGAGGAGAGCACTAGCAGCTCTGAAAGCTCAGATGAAGAAGTTGGACCTCAACCTCAGCTCTTGAGGAGGTCTACACTGATAAGAAAGCAACCTAAAAGGTTTGGTTTTACATTGCTTGATTCTAGTTGTGCTTATGCTTTGGTTACTAACAGTGATGAACCTAGAACTGTATCAGAGGCTATGGACATGAAAGATGTAGGTTCTTGGAAGGAGGCCATGGAGAATGAAATGGCTTCTTTGGAAAAGAATCAAACTTGGGACTTGGTGCCTTTGCCTCCTAGACGAAAACCTGTTAGATGCAAATGGGTGTTCAAGAAGAAATTTGGTGCAGATGGCAGTGTTGAGAAGTATAAGGCCCGATTGGTTGCGAAGGGGTATTCACAAGTGGAGGGTATAGATTATGGTGAGATTTTCTCTCCCATTGCAAAGCTGACATCCATTATATTCTTGTTGTCTCTCGCAACAACTTATGACTTGGAGGTAGAACAGATGGATGTGAAGACAACTTTCCTTCATGGTGATTTGGAGGAAGAAATCTGCATGTCACAGCCAGAGCATTACATGGTGAAAGATAAAGAAAATTTGGTTTGCAAACTTAAGAAGTCTTTGTATGGTTTGATGCAATCCCCTAGGAGATGGTACTTGAAGTTTGATGCCTTTGTGTTGTCAATTGGATTTGTGAGATCGAAATCAGATCACTGTATGTATTATAAGTTTGATGGTGATCATATTCTCATTGTTGCACTGTATGTTGATGATATGTTGCTCATTGGGAAGGGTAAGAATATGATTTCTAATTTTAAATCTTAGTTGTCAGCATAGTTTGAAATGAAAGATTTAGGGGCAGCCAGGTACATTCTAGGAATGGAAATCAGAAGAGACAGAACCAAAATAAAACTTTGGTTAAGCCAGAGTAAGTATGTGAAGACCATGTTGGATAGGTTCAGCATGGCAGTTTGTAGACCATTGTGTTCCTGTTTCTTTGGGGACAAAGTTGTCTGTTGAGGATTGTCCAAAATCTCCTAGTGAGGTGGAGGACATGAGCAGAGTACCTTATGCTAGTGATGTTGGCAGTTTGATATATGTTATAGTCTGCACAAGACCAGACATTGCCCAAGCAGTGGGAATCCTTAGTCGATTTATGGCTAATCCTGGATGAGTTCATTGGGATGCAGTTAAGTGAGTGTTCAGATATTTGAGGGGTACTTCCGAGTATTCCATTTGCTATCACGGTAATGTTTCAGGACCTCCGCATTCCGTTGACACTCATGGATTTGTGGATTCAGATTGGGCAAGTGACATTGACAGTAGGAGATCCACCAGTGCTTATGTGTTTACACTGTTTGGTGGTGATATTAGTTGGATGAGTAAACGACAACCTGTCTTTTTTTGTCCATGATAGAAGCTGAGTATATGGCAGTAGCTCATGCTTGTAAGGAAGCCATTTGGCTTAAGAGATTATGTTTAGATATTGGTATTGATGCAAGTCAGATCACGATCAGTTGTGATAGTCAGAGTGCAATTTGCCTTGCAAATAATCAAACTTTCCATGCTAGAACAAAGCACATTGATGTTTAGTTTCACTTCGTGCGAGACATGGTTGAGGATGGAAAGGTAAATTTAAAGAAGGTAGATACTTTGAAGAATGTTGCAAATGCATTGGCGAAACCAATGGGCACAAAGAAGTTCAGATGGTGTTCGGAGTTTATCGGCCTCTCAACCTATAGCAGTTAAATCTTATTTTTCTATTGGCTCTTACAAGGTGTTCAACAAGTAGGAGAATGTTGGGAATTAAGGTGTCTCACCCTTGGTAATTCCTTACATTATTAATGTTTGTATTTATTATTAAATTGCCTATGTTGTAAATATTTAGAAATTCCATATTGTCATATTGTGGGATGTGGCACGGTGATGTGTCAATCCTACATGGAATATGACAACTTGTAATTTTGTCCTCACATGAGGAGATAGGCGTCCCACTTTGTGGTAGTAGCATTTTTCCATGTGTCGGCATCTTCCATGTTGTGTAAGGGAATATTGACCAAAATGATTATGACAGATTCCTATGACAGAATCTATGACATGTAAGAGTCAAAAATAGAAGTTTGTAAGATAGGTGAGGACATGTGTCATGAAGCATCTTTGAATAAGGCATATTTGGACACCCCAAGGTGGACTATGACATGTTGTAAGAGAATATGCTATTTATAGCATGTTTATGATAGATTCTCTTACAGCTCTAAGTTGTAACCGCTATGACAGATTCTATGATGGTCGTAAGTGTCATAAGAGCATCTATCATAGCCCATTTTGGAAATAGGCAACCTCTTTGGGATGGGAGTTGTGGACAAGTGTTAGGAACATTCTACAATATTGACCAAGTTTCTTTAGGCATGGGTTTTGGTCCATGAAGCCAAGTTGAACGCCCATCCCAAGATAAGACCTATTTTGCCTTGTATATTCTATATAAATAGGTGCTTAGAGATGGAGTTTGTATCACAGGTTTACAGGTACTGTTATGCTGCCAGATTGACGCTAGACACGAGTGTCAAAGACCATTGAAGCTTGCATTGCAAGTGTATTGTAAAAAACTTTCAGATTTGTTAATACATTGTGCAGGTTTCTAAGTGTGGGGTTTTTCACCTGATAAGGGTTTTCCCCACCGTAAATCTTTGTCTCTCTTCTTCTGTCTACTTTCTGGTTCTTGTGTATTACTGTAATATCTCTGTTAGATGTGATATGTTTCTATAGTGATAAGGATTAAATTGAATTTGCATAGCCCTCTCCTCATTAGATTAGTGTAGGAAGCATTTTCCACACACCTAGCTTCCTTTCAAACGTCCACATCACTGGACATTATTGTTGTATCAGCATCAGAATGTGCATTGTTTGGTGTCACAGCATCTAAATCAACATCATCTGGTGTCACAGCATCTGAATCAGCATCATCTGGTGTCACAGCATCTAAATCAACATCATTTGGTGTCACAATATTTGAATCAGCAGTATCAGGAGGAGCATACTGAGCAGATAGAGATACCAGAAAGTCATCTCTCTGGAGTGGCTTCTTGTATAATTTGAGCCTATGCCCATTGACCAATAGTGAAAACTGAACTTCATTAATAGTTTGCAGTTGAACTGCACCATTAAGAAAAACTTGTTGGATTTCATATGGACCTAACCAACATGACTGAAGCTTGCCCTTGAAGTCCTTATACCTTGAATTATAAAGTAGTGCCCAGTCTCCTGTAGTGAATTCTTTTGTTTTTATATATTTATCATGCCATTATTCCCTTTTCTTCTGTATGACCTCTATATGATGAATAGCTTCCAGTCTCATTTTATCCAAGGCATTCAAATGTTGTAGCCTTTCCTGTTGTGCAGTGGTCAGATCCATTCCTAGGTCCATTATTGTCCTCAGGGTTTTATTCTCAAATTCAATAGGCAGAACTGCAACGTTGCAATAGACCAGCTCATAGGGTGTAAACCCAATAGTTGTCTTCCAAGTTGTTTTATATGCCCAAACAGCTTCAGGGAGCCTAGAAACCCAATCTCTTCGGTGAAGCTGCACTGTCTTGGTCAAGATGTTTTCAATTTGTCTATTAGTAACTTCTACCTGACCATTAGCCTGTGGATGGTAGGGAGTGAATTTCTTATGCCTGGTCTGTTATTCTGCAACCAATTTTGTCATCAAATCAGATGTAAACTGTGGTCCCTAGTTAGTTACTATTTCTCTTGGAACACCATACCTGGTGAAGATGGTCTTCATACAAGAATTTGGCCACATTGCCATCTCTGGCAAACTGTAATGCTTTCACTTCTACCCATTTAGTAAGGTAATTTGTACATACCAAGATATATTCTTTGTTGTTTGATGAAGGAGATATAGGCCCCACAAAATCCAAACCCCACTTGTCAAAAGGAGCTAGTGAGAGTTGTGGCTGCAAAGGCATCTCATCACTTTGAGTAGGTCTCCCCATTCTCTGGCATCTATCATAGCTCCTAGTGTACTTGATACCATCCTTATGAAGCGTTAGCCAATAATAACCTGTGGTGAGGATTTTAAAGGTTGTCCGCTTTGCTGCAAAATGTCCTCCATAAGGCTCATCATGAGAAGCCTTCCTTATATCAAATACTTCATCCGCCCTGATACATCTTCGCATAATATTGTCTGGTCCAGTGTAGAATAGAAATCCAGAAATCCAAGAGTAAGAGAAACACTTATGCACCAGCTGCCTCTTCTCCCTTGGAGAGAAATATCCTAGAATTTGCCATGTAACCAAATAATTGGCTATATCTGCATACCAGGGAGTGTATGTAGTGAGAGAAAATTAATGCTCATCAGGAAAGGAATCATCAACCACTCCATCTGAAGACTATGTAGGTAGTCTGGACAGAAAATCAGCAACAACATTGTCTTTGCCTGGTTTGTCAACAATTGTAATGTCAAACTCTTGCAACAACAATAACCACCTTACAAGTCTGCCACCTACTATGGGTTTATTCATCAAGTATCTGATGGCTGCATGATCTGTATGGATGATGACCTTGCAACCAGTTATGTAGTGTTTAAACTTATTTATGGCATAAACAACTGCTAACATCTCTTTCTCTTTCACTGTATAATTCAATTCAACTCCTTGCAGATTCTTACTAACATAATAAATGGCATATTCCTTGGATCCTTCTTGTTGGCCTAAAACTGCACCAATTGTAAAATCTGATCCATCAGTATGAATGTGAAAAGGTAAGGTCCAATTTGGTCCTCAAAGAATAGGAGCTTGTGTCAAGGAGGTTTTCATCTTTTCAAAAGAAGTCTGACAATTCGGTGTCCACTCAAATTCACTGTCTTTTGTTAACAAAGTAAATAGAGGTGCAACAATTTTGCTAAAATCTTAAATGAACCTTCTGTAGTAACCTGCATGTCCTAGGAAAGTCCTGACATCTTTTTGCTTCTGTGGAATAGGTAGGGTGGAAATAAATTCAATTTTCTTTGGATCCACTTGTATTCCAGCACTTGAGATAAAGTGCCCCAAAACTATTCCTTGTGTCATCATAAGGAAACACTTTTCATTACTCAAAGAGAGATTGTGATATGTACATCTTTTCAATACCTTCTCCAAGTTGTGTAGGGCTACATCATATGTGTCACCATATGTGGTGAAGTCATCCATATAAATCTCCATACTATCATGTGCAAAATTAGAGAAAATGCTTAAAACCGCTCTTTAAAAAGTAGTTGGAGCATTGCACAAGCTAAAGGGCAAGACAGAGTATGCATATGTTCGCCAAGGGAAGGTAAATGTTGTCTTATCTTGATCTTCTGGAGCAATTTTAATCTGATTATAGCCACTAAAACCATCAAGAAAGGAAAAATATTTCTTGCCTGCTAGTGAATCAAGAACTTGGTTAATGAAGGGCAATGGAAAGTGGTCTTTCCTGGTAGCAATGTTCAATTCTCTATAGTCGACACAAACCCTCCACTTTCCTCCTATCTTTGGAACTATAACCAATGGTGACACCCATTCACTGTCTGAAATGGGGTATATGAAGCCTGCATCCAAAAGTTTCTGTAGCTCAATTTTAACAATTTCCCTGAGGGCTGGATTCATGCGCCTTTGATGCTGCTTGATAGGCCTATATCCATCATCTATGTATATCTTATGCATGAATAAGGCAGGATCAATTCCTTTCATATCATTATAATCCCATGCAAATGCCATTGAGTGTGACTGTAAAACTCTATGCAAGGAGTGTTGTTGTTCATCAGTCAAGGCATTATTAATATTCAACATCTTTCTTGGCCTAACCTCTAGTTGCTTGGACAGTTCGTGCACAGAAGACAAATCAAGGCTGGGTAACATAGGTAAGCATTGCTGAGGTAATAAAGCATGAAATATTTGAGACACCTCTTCTAATGAACTGTTTGGTATTGTGATGCTCAAAGGGTCTTGTAAACACGACAGACAATCTTGCTGTTGCGGATGCCTTCCACAGTCATTATGGAGGACATGAGCAATTAGTTCATCTTCATTTGGAACATCTAACAAGGGGTTGCACTCAATAGTCATTAGTGTGTGCAAGGAGTAAGTGTCTTCTTCTTCCTAGAAAGGCCAAATGTTCTGCTCAAGTTCATGGTATGGTTGGGCTAGAGGATACAACACCAATTTCTTGGTCACTATCCCATTGGATATTATCATGTTACCAAACCTACAACCTATAAATGCATCAGCAATGGCAAGCCATGGTCTGCCTAGTATAAGAGGATAACCAGCAAGATTAGCTAATTGAAGAACTATCTGGGTAGGCCTAAGATTGTTCAATTGGAGTATATGCATTGTTTCCTTGGTCATGACATTAATAGCAACACCTAGATCTATCAGAGTGTTCTTAATCAGAGCCCCATTGATCTTGACATCCACCACTGGACTTCCTGGGTCTGTATATTTTAGAACAGTTATATTACCCAACATGATGTATGCAAGATTACCTAACACATGCACTGTATGTGGGTCTATTCTCTTCCTTCCTGGTTTCTTTATGCAAAGATCCCTAATAGTTTTGGTATAGATGGGGATATCCTTGATAGCTTGGATTAGGGGAATCTTGATGCTGATATCCTTTAGCTAGCTAAGAAGGGCAGTATCAACGTGAGCTGGTTGCTTTTGCATGGTCAAATGTTTAGGGAAAGGAGGAGACTTTTGCTGCAAGGTAGGTTGGGCATCTTGGTTTGAGTTAGGTTCCAAGGGTTGTTTATCTAGGGTCTCTTCGGTGGGCTCTTCATCTTCAAGCTTAGTAATTTGGGGAGACGAGGTCCTGCAAGTTGTTTCCCTGATCTAAGATGAACATTACTCACTTCCACCCCATAGGTGGGAGATTGCATCACCTCATTAGTATAAGCCTATTGAACAGGCTTGTTGTAAGGGTTAGGTGCAGGTTGGGTAGGGATTTGGGTAGGTCTAGGAGATGGATTTTGAGGTGCGTTTTGAGATGGTGGCATGATGGCTAGCTGTTGTGGCTGAGATAGAATCATAGGTTTCTAAAATTGTGCATTTTGTTGCCATTGTTGGCCCTTGTTCCACTGAGGCTACCATTGTTATTGTTGATTAGGCCACTGAGGATTATAGTTAGGTCCTTGGAAACTTTGTTGTGGCCATGGGTTAGGTTGTTGTTGGTTCCAACCAACTTGTGGAGAAGGCCATTGGGGATTTTTCCATTGTGGGTTTTTCCATGCATTTGGGTTACCAGACCATTGCTAAGTATTCCAGGCAGAGGAGTTTTGATTTGCAGCAGGAAAGGAAGGATTAAAATTAAGTGGATCAGAAGGCATACCTTGTCTTTGTTGCCATGGCCTTCTTTGAGCAATGAAGAATAATTGTCTGTCCTCTCCTTTGAATTATTGTAACTCTGGTCTCTCAATCCTTTCTTGCTAGATACTAGTCACCCTCTTACATTTGCAATTGGATTTCATTTGTCTACAGTTGGGGCAGTATTTAGTGAGCATTGCATCTGCCTCTTCTTGTTTCTTCTTGATGTGAAGAGTGTCCAACTGTGTAGCCATGTGGCTAATGATATCTTCTTTCATATTGGTCAGCGAGTTACTAATTTCCACTCGAGAAACTCCATTAACTACCTTGCCTACAATGGCTACTCTTTCTCCTCTGGGCTTTCTGGAAAAAGTCCTAGAGTAGTTCCTACAAGCTGTACAAATATCTTCAAAGGGTAGTTGGGAGATATCCCCTGTTCCAATGAGATTTAGGGCATCCATGCAATCATCATTGACTCCTCTTAAAAAGACCAGCTTTAATGATTCTTCAGACAACCTATTCTGAGGGTTTTTCTTCAAGGCAAATTAGAATCTCTCCACATAGTCCTCTAATGGCTCCTCCTCCTTCTGTGACATCATAAAGATGTCATCTTTCCTCCTATCATGTCCTCTGCAGTAATCTTTGTATTTTGGCAGGAATTTTTGTCTTCACGGCATCCCAATCTAGGATGGCATCTTTCCCTAGTCCCATAAACCATCTTAAAGCAGCATCTTTTAGGGTATCAGGGAACATCTTGAGTCTGTAAGGATCAGTGGTATAATCATAACTCCTACATAGAACATCAAACTCGAACAGGAAAGTGTCAGGATCTTCAGTCACAAAACCATAGAAAACAAGCAATGCAGATGGTGGTATATTTTTCAGAGTAGCTTCCTGTGCTAGGTTTGGTATAGGGAATTCAAATATAGCTTGTTCTGGAGGATCCTCTACTACATCTGCCATGGTTCTAAAAGTTCCCTCTGTGGCAGTAGAGGAAGCTGATGGAGATGTAGGGGGTGTTGATGAAGATGTAAAAGGAAACTCTCCTTTAGCACTTCCTATTGTGTAGTTGTTGAAATCAGATGTACCCTTGTTGTTCTAAGAAGTTGATGGGAGGAATCTACCTTGAATATCTCTTTGCCTCTGCATACAAAAAATTGAGTTTTATGTTTCAGCAGCCTTGCACAATGTTAGTAGAATGCTTGGTGTTTCTTGAAAAATGAAATTATACAATCTAACACTAAAATCAAGATTTTAACTATAAAAGCATGTAAAACCTAACAAATGAGATTATGAAGATAGCACCATCCCCAGTAACAACACCAAAAATGTAGAGGAAAAACAAATGTTTTGTAGACTTAAATAAAATTCAGGGTTTAACCTAACTAAACAGTCCACTATCATTGCATTCCTACATTGAATTATCAACCAGGAAGCGTAAGCCTGTGATGATGCATACACTATCTATGCCTTCAAGACTCATTTCTAATCTAAGTTAATCTTATACAGTTCTTATCTTATCTAGTCCCACTTACTAAAGTAAATGGAAATGGAAAACAACAAAAACAATCTAAACTTCCAGTTGCTACGAGTACCTTCAACAGAAGCTAAAGATAACTGTATTTAACAGAAAATCACAGTTTTAATCTAACAACTCAAAAATGATGAAAAGGCTAACACTAACCTCCAGAGGATTAAAAACATGCACTCTACTCATGAATCACAATTACTGGTAATATCAATCAATAATTCTTACTTGCTTCACAGTATAACACGGAAGATGGAATGAAATAGATTAACTAAGAATGCAAGAAATAAATAAAAAAACATGTAAAGTGAGAGTTAGTACCTTGAGTGGCCAGCTCAGGAAACTATCTCACTTTTCTTGGAGATTAAATCTACTTCAGATCTTCACACATCCCATAACATACAGTTGAATTCAAATCATATCTAAGATAGAATCTTCTTCAGATTTTATTCAAAATTATAACATGTTTGGAATAACTGATAACTGTAACAAAGTAATGGCTATTTTGAAAGTAAAACATAACAACCATCATCAACAAACTAATCCCCTAACTTATATAAAGATGGGAGAGTCTTGTGCAACCTTCTAACTAACTGCAATCATCAATTCATTCCTAGACATCAGGATATTGAGATCAACTTATTAACTGGAACAAAGGAAATAGAGTCCTATCCAAACAGAAATTCTAACCATAACAACTCATAAATAAGATTCATAAACTTCGGTGAGATTCCTAGAATGAGTCTTCTTTCTCCTCTGCATTTATTCTCCCATGATGACCACGTTTGTCTCCACCGATCGCTATATCTGGCACTTGGACTGCATTCTCATTGATTCCTCTGTTCTACATCCTGTTGTAATTACTCCTCCTTGGATTCTTTATTTGGCTACACAGGGTTAATAATTCCAACATATATACAAAACAACCTCTCATAATAAACTTATGAAATCCTATCTATATTTCATACATATTAATAATTCAAATCATTCATTTGATAATATAACCACCTGAGTTCATTTATCAGCATAGGGTCTAAGTCTTAGGAAAGTTTTTATATGAAACAACATAAAATAGAGATAATGTATGTGAAGTCTTTACAGAACCATTTAGAAAAGGTCTTTAAAACATATGGAAACAGTATAAAAGGAGGACAATATTTCATCCCAACACTCACTACTTGCGATTATGCTTTAGAGTTTGTGATAGTGTGTTCTTGCATGGAAGGATGCATTTGAGTCCCTGCTAAGGTGTGGTATGGTGCGTATTCATTCCTTTCCACCACGATAATGTTTAGATCCAGACCTAATTTGAATATTGGTTAAGTTTGTTGTTTGTGTTGACCTTGAAGATTGTTTCAAGATTGTGGATGTATAAATATGAATTAGACAATCAGGAAATTGAGCGAAGTATTCGAGATAGACGAAATCGCTACATGAGAAGCATCATTTGTTGTAGGTGTGATCCAAATGGTATGATAGTGAGCAAAAATAATATATTTTGATGCAGAGAGGTTGCAATAGATTCAGTTGAGTTTGTGGTGGATCCCTGGTTGTTGTGAGACATGTTCTCATTGTAACTATCTTCTACTTCAGGCAATGAGCCGTTTTTGACAGTGAGCCTCTTCCTTTGGCAGTAAGCCTTGTTGTAATTTTGATATTATGAAAGCAATAAAAATTAACTGTTACTTGCACAAGACTAAATTGCAATTAAAAGAAAAGAGTGAGATCAATCACCATGAATAATGTAGACACGAGAATAACATGGATAAACCCTTTGTGGGTAAAAACTCCACAATTGTGAGTCACTCTCACTTAATCACTCTCACTTAAGCACTCCAAATGGCTACAATACAAAAGGTCACCACTTTAGCATTAAACATCCTCCTAGGGTTAGTTGGTAGTTGCAAAACCTTGCACACACCACAAACACTCCATATATGGATCACAAGCTCCTAATTTCATTGTGCTACCGTAGAGGCTAAAATATACAAAAAATAGGGGAGTGATTGAGGCAATTTTCCAATAGCACTAACAATTTTTTTGTGCCCTTCAAATTTTTCAAGATAGATCTTTTAACATATAAGTATTTTCAAGATTCTACAAAGAAGAAAAGGGTTAAGATAATTAAGGTGAGCAATCTCAGGAAAAATCAAAATTATCGGAAGTAAAGATACTAGGGCCCCTCACTAACTCTGGGGTCCAACGCTCTATTAGACTCCATCACCCCTCTATCAAACTTGAGCATCCCTCTATTAGATACTAGTGTCAAATTGTCAAACTATCAACTACCAACATCAATTTGTAAACTACGGAGGATATTCCTCCCATAGTCACCAACTTACAAAAATTATATAGAGTAAATTACGAAATCAATTAAAATTGACTATTACTTGCACAAAATTAAATTGCAAATAAAAACAAGAAAAAAAAAGAGAGAAAGAGAACAATCACCATGAACAATGGAGACACAAGAATAACATTGGAAAAACCCCTTGTAGGTAAAATCTCCACCAAAATTGTGAGTCACACTCACTTCAATACTCCAAATAGCTGCAATACATAAGGTCACCACCCAAAGGCCATCTAAGAACTCTCCCAAACAATTAAAAACTCTCCAAAGACCAATTTGCAAACTCGCAATGAACTCCCTTGCCAATATAATCAAAATATGAGAACAATTCTCAAAAATAGCTCCTAATACAAGAGATACAAAACTCTACAAGATTTATCTATATAAAGATGTTCAAAGCCTTAGGAAATGATGAGACTTGTGTGACCTTTCATCTCCCCTTAGGAAATGGAAGATAGTGTGTAATCTTTCATCTCTCTTTTGTAACATTTCACCTCCTCTTGATGGAAAAGACAAAGTAGGACATTCCTCTCCTTTTGGAAAGAGAAAAAAGATAAAAAGGAAAAGACAAAGTGGGGCATCCACTTCTCTTGGAGGCTCTTCTTGTCCTCCATCTTTTGGAAGCCATTACTTTTGCATATGGGTTTGAAATGACATGCCAATTTTTTTAACTTGCATATTTTTTCAAAAGGAATCCAAATCTGTAAACATGTTAAGGTTTTGATCCATTTTCAAATCAAACATGAGATTGTCAAACACCAATGTGAGACTGTCAAACACTTCTACAGGTCAATAACATCAGTCACTTTCATGTTCAATACCATGAGAATCTTCTAAAACTTCATAGGCATATTCCTCCAACCGTTCAAAGTTCATTTGGAGTTCTAGTCTCAAACTTCATATCAAACATGTTTTATTGGCCCTATTCTTAGTGTCTTCAATAGCATACTCAATTTCTATTTTTGTTCCAGCTCTCATAATTTACTATATTTAGCATAGATCTTAATATTGTTTCTTATACTGAATATTCTCTTAAATCTAATTTGTCTTTTATATGTTACCCTAAAATTCAAATTTAGTGTCATGCAGATTTTAATATTCCTTTTGGGTCCTTGATTCATTGTTTAGTCCTAAGGTTTGTATTTTCTTAGTCGCCTTTGTATTATCCTTAAGAGTCACGGGTTTCTAAGTTATCACAACTAAAGTCGCAAGTTTCTGAGTTTTCATAACCTATGTCGCGAGGTTCTAAAGTTCCTTAACTCCCCGACCTCCCGACTTGGCTTTCCTTTGTTGAGTCTTCCTGCACACGTTCTAGTCCCTATGTTGTCGGTAAGTCAGAGGTTTTCAAAACTTCATAACCCCCAACTTGTGGCTCTTAAGTTTCGGTTTTCGGCGACTCCGCGACACAGAAGCTTTATCCGTTTTTCAAGGCATTCTTTCTTTATTTAATGAAGCGCACGACACAATCGACAGGCGTCTTTGGAATTTTTGGAAGGCGTGTGAGATCACGGTGGCATTCTCTCAAGGCGGGAATTTAATGCCACATTAATTAAGCTCTAAAAGCACGTCATGTCAGAATAACGGCATAAACATATTTATGGTGGTGGTATTTTCTCTAAGTCATTCTATTGTACTAGCTTTTACTCTCCGTCGTAATTCTCTGAATGCATAGTGATTTCTCTCTGTGCTTTTGCTCCTGCGGTTTGGGATGAAATTTAAATATCAAGAAGCCCCTCATCTTTTGGGCATTGAGAGCAATTGGACCAGTCTGAAAGATACCGATCTTGGGCATATTGACTTGGGAGAATTATGGACTCATCTGCAACAAAACGATAAATCACCAATTGCAGAGAAGATTTTACAGAGTGGCTTAGCGCATGCTGGAGGTTTTTGGACTTCTGTGCAGAGTGTTGACTTGGTTATTGCATGCATGCAAAGATACATCCCAAAAACTCAAGAAATCAAAGCTAAAGATGGCTCTGTGATGGTAAAAGTTGACTCTAGTGTTATCTCTCGCACATTGAGGATTCAGGGAAAGGAGAACTTTGAAGATATGTCTATTGCAGAAGGATTAGAGTTCTTCAAGGCAAATGAGGACTAGTGCATGAACTCAATTGCGAGAAACTGGCTAAAGTCCAAGAAAAGAGGTAAGTCCCAATTGCCTCCAAAACTGAAAAGATCTCATTTCAAAGATGAAATTTCTGACATTATCACTCTATTACATCACGTGGTTGGGAGTACAACTACATATTCTTTTGAATACTAGATGTGTCAGTTTATTTTATTGATATGTAGTGAAAACCAATTCATTAACTGGGCTGAGATCATTAGTTATCATTTAAATGAGCAATTGGCTAAATTCCAGCAAACTACCACTTTCCATATGTGCTCATACTTAGTGTACATTTTAGCCAATCAAGAGGTTGTTTGGGCCGGGTTGAGACCTCAAAGGTCATTAACACCAGACACACATGTGTATAGCTATTTTCCTCAGCTTACCAGAGATGTTGGGATGACAGATTATTGCCATATAAATGATGCTTGTTTGATGTTTATTGTGAAGAAACTTGATGGAAACCCGGAACTTAGAATTTCTCATGAGGCCGCTGCTTTAATTATGGGTTTGGGAGTTTTTACATTCAGTTTAATAGATTCACCTATCTGCGGATAGGGGGTTATGAAAAGGCCACAACAAAATTGCTCCGCTATGCAAGTGATTTTCTTATTTTTCTAGAGATTTGTAGACAAATGGTTGTTGTAAATGTCAAGTATCAAAGCATGAGAAAGAAAGGATATGCTTTCCTATTAACATTATCCTCGTACACTTGCAAAAACAATGATGTTGCAAAAGGAGCGGAGCAGGCCCTTAGTGAATTTAATTTTTATTCTTTGTCTATGAGAGCAAATTTTGATAGCAAAAATTATGTACAACAGAATTTCCATGGCTCGGGCTCTTATGAACATCATCCTCATTTAGAAGATTTATGGGAAGACTGTGTCGATGACAAAGAAGTGCAAAGAAGAGACTACATGAGACTCACATTGAGTCAAATTCAGGGTTTTGGTCTCCCTTTTCAAATCCCAGATGGTATTGAGGAAAATTTGAAAGTCATTGATGTTGAATACTAAAATTTAATTTCAAAACCCCTTCCCTGAATTAACTGGTCAGAGAAGGAGGTTGTGGATTTAAAATCTTGTTCTACTATAGTGTTGAAAAGAACAGAGAATTGGTTGCTAGGAAAATGGCGCGGACATGCAGGCTCTCCTTATGAGCAAAGAACGTCTAGAACCAATGAGCAAGGTTCTGCACAAAGTTCTGGGGCTCATACCGCGCCTGGGAGACAAGAGGCGACACAATCTAATACTAGTTCACAATCTGGGGGAGATGGCGAAAGGCCCGATGAAATTGCAAAATTGAAATCAACTTGTGAACAAGACAGCTTGCCTTTGTCTACTCCAAAGAGGAAAACTGATATGGTGAAACTTGTGCTTGTAGACTCTGATTCTATCTTTCAACAAATTGTCGATGATGGTTCTTTTCCCCCATTATTTGAAGTTCCCTCTTCCCCTGTGGATGAAGAAGTTCTTGTTTCTTTTCCTTTGGTTGATCAGAATAAAACTGTTTTGAATAACAAAGATGCTGGTATGACAACGTCTTCTCTTGGTTGGTTAAAGAAAGCAGTTCAAAAGAAAAGAAAAAATGTTCCAACAATGGTGGTAGAAGTTGATATAGTCACCAAGTTGCTACAAAGTACCTCAAAGCCTAAAAAGGCTAAGAGGGTGTCCAGGATGGTAACTGATACTACATCTGGTCATCTACATCTGGTCATCAGTTGTTGGAAATTGCCAATCTAGTTAAAGATTTGAATGAAAATGAAATAACCGAAGATTATAAAATAAGTCACATAGACATGGGTCCCTCTACTCTCGAAGGTGATGGTTATCATCTGAATTATTTTGTCGGTGCTTTGATCAAAAGAGTGAAGGAGGAGAAGAAAGAAAATTTGAAGTTGCTGTCACAAGTTCTCTCTTTGAGTAATTTTATTCAATCCACTGTGACTCCCACATCTCATGAAGCTTCCAGTTCTAGTATTGAAGGCATTGATTCCAACAAATAAAGAAAAATCTGAATTTTGCCAAGGCTGTCAATGAATGGATGGAAAAACTCTCCTGTAAGGCTCTATTCTTCCTTAGCAGATTTATGTTAACTTATTCTCAGGTGTTTGATAAGAGGATGGAGTTAGTTACTAAACTTCATTAAGTGAGAAAAGAACAGGGTAGTATGTACGTGCTTTCTAAAGAAGTCTCATAATTGATAGCCATGGATTCCTTGTCGCTGATCAAGGAGAAACTGATTAATGATCCAAAAGATATAGACTCATCTTGGTTTGATACATTGGAATGGAAATTATCAATGTATGATAATTTTATTGTAGAAATCAATAAGGTATTGGGTCAATATCTTGAAATATTAGCTGAAATCAAAAAGGATTGCAACCTCCTGGAAGTGGATATTACAGATGAGTTCAGGGAAAAGCTATTGGATGTTAAAGAAATATCTCTAAAATTCAAACAAGTTTTCAATAAGGAGATAGCTAATCTTGAAACTATCACCGAGAAATCACTGGGAAAGCTAGGCCACATGCATGTGTACCTCAAATCTTTCAAATCCAAAGGCGATGACATTCATGAAACAATAGCCAAAGCAAATAAGATGCTAACTAAATGGAGGAGTAGATTGCAGATCACTACCACACCCGGTAGTAAAAACATTACTTTTGTTGTCACTAGGTACAGGGAATACAAAACAAAGAAAAGAATATGAGAAGCCTTGATGGATGAGCAAGATGGCGAGAGCGTTGAAGACCCAAAAAATGGCGAAGGGGGAGCTGCATGATTACTTTCTTTGTTTTATGTTATTTCTTTAAAATTTGGCTCTAAAGACTTATTTTCAAGACTTATTATTATTATTTTTAAAACGGTTGTCTCCAAGAAACCATTCTCTTAAAAGATAGTTATTGTATGTGAACTATATATATGGGTGCTTGGGCACAAAATAGGGATTTTTTTGGGTAATTTTAATTCCTCATTAAGGCAATTTTGTGGTGTTTTTCTCAGTCCGATTACTTTAATATAGAAGATACATGTGGTGAAGTTCAAGCAGGCATGAACTTTGTGTTGTGGTTGTTTGGATGCTATTCTTCTTATGTTGGATACATTGCCAGTGGTTATTTCTGTTATCTATATTGAAGTATTGAATGCTTTTTCTGCTTCATTGCCGTGGGATATTTATCTTTTGGTGAATATTATATCTGTGAAATTCTTTATTGTTCTATTAAAGTGGTTACTTCGAAGTCTTTGAACTTCTTTTGAAATTTAGCTGTTGTAAGGTGTATTATTGCCTTTCTAAGCTTTCTGGTTAAAAGCAACATAGATTTAAATTCATTGCATATTATTTGAAGGTAGCTGTCACCTTGTAAAATAAGCAGAGAATCAGTCATAAAGTATTATTATAACTGGTTCAACTGTTGATACATTTGTCACTTCTTGGGTAAAAGAATATAGTTAGATGACAAATCTGTATACCAACAGATTTTTGGCGACTCTACTAGGGATACTACTTAATTATATATGTATTGTGAGTTGCTTTGCAATTAATTTACATGGTTCTTCAAAGACGTAACGCTCCAATCCTCCAACCTAACGTAGATTGGCTTATTGGTGATCAAGAGGATATTATTACTGGGCTTCGGTTACTTGCCTGGCAACAAAGAAGAACCAATTTGTAGTATAACCAAGTTAATAAAGCACTAGAAAAAGAACTTGGTGAAATCATGAGATAACGCTAGGTGTTTCAGTGAAGCTCAAAAAATTGTTTTTGTAGAAAATGTGGTACCTGTTCCTCAGAGAGAATGAGTCTTTCTTGTACAAGCTCTTCCTAACAATCATCCCAAAAACCAGGTTGCCAACCAAAGGAATCAGTTGAACAATCGACAAAATCTTCCATGAAATAATCAGTAAATGAAGTTGGCGACTCTGTAACTTATTATTGTTGTTGTTCAAAACTGGTTTCTAAGAGATATACTAGAGGAGATAGAAAGAAAGAAATTTGGGATAAAGATTTTGAATTATTAGAAGTTGTTAACTTCTCTTTTTCCCAGTCTGTTAGTAGACCGTCATCCCCTCCTAAACAAAGTGCTATTAGTGCTCCTGGTGCATCCTGTCAAGCCCTTCTTTTGCACGGGACTGTCCTTCCTTTGCAAGTTAATTTTCCTGTTATCATGGCTCAGCCTCCACCTATCTCATGGGGAGCTGTCATAGGTCCTCTCAACCTACGAGCTCAGTTACATGACTTGCCAAAGGGTTTAGGTAAAATTATACCTAAATTCAAAGGGGATGGGAAAGTCACTCCTGAAGAACACATGCAAGCCTTCTTTGTTGCTTCTTCTATACTTGCTATACAATATGAAGATGTCTCCATAAGACTCTTTGTAGAGTCTTTAACGGATGTTGTTGCTGACTAGTTCTATCACCTTCCAAATGGCTCTATTACCAATTGGGCTACCTTGAAGTCAAAATTTGAAAATAGATTCAAATCTGCAAAAAATGAGCAAGTTCTTGTCTCTCAGTTGGCCTCTATGAAAAAGGAAGTACACGAGCCTATGAGAGAATTTGTGGCCAAATTTAACAAACTAGTTAATAGGATTCTTGAAGACATGAGGCCCAGAGATGCTCTGTTAAAATGCTTCTTTATCAACACTCTCCCACCAGATGTTAGTTTCACTATTAAAAGAGGTGTGGCTAATTTAGATGCAGCCCAAGAGAAGGCCATATCCATAGAAGATGATTTAATTATTACTGGACAATGGAAGAAAGAACTTCAAACTGGTAAACCCTCGACAATAAATTCTATTGATCTTGTTATACAGAGGTTGGCTAATGATATCATTTCTTTGAAGAGACAAATGCCCAAGGGTTCACCTCAGCCACTTTATCGAGATATACCAAGGAAAGATTATGCTCCCCAAGGAAACTATAATAGAACATTGCCATTGACTGGTCCAACTCAAAGATTGGCTATCGAAGGGGGGGCCTTCTACCAGCAAGAACAATCATATGATGTGCAATTTTTATTTGACCTCAGACCATGATGGAACTACTTGCCCAAAAATGGTTAGATTTATGCAAATGCTTTCAACTAATGAGTGTGTCGAAGAACCCTATGTGGAAGAGCCTAGTCAGTCTAATGATGCCAATGTAAACTTCTTTGAATATGAATCCAATGGAGAGGCTAGAGAAGATGTATACACCGAAATTGACAATCCTAATTGTGCAGTCTTTAGAAGGGGTCAACAAGCTTAGAAGGGGCAAGAACCGAAAGGTCAAACTGGCGGTTCATCCTCTACTCCAAAGTATATCTTATCAAGACAGACCACTCCTAGTTCCAAAAAGCCGGAGAATGTCATGTCAAAAAATGCATTTATTGAGGTACCATCCACTCCCTCTTCTAAGACACTTGTTTCTAGTTCATTTGATATAATTGGGTCTTGTAAAAATACAAAGATTCAAATCTCACAGGTTGAATACCTTAGACTCAACCCTTCAGAACTGGATAGATTAATCAGATATGTCAAACAAGAACCTTCACCTTCCTAGTGTAATGCACAAGTGTCAAATGAGAATGAAGTTCGTATAGAAAAACAAAATTGTTCAAATTCTAGTGATTAAAACCCAAGTCAGCAAAACCCTTTTACAAAACCTAAACCTTTCTATGTGTCATTATATATTGTTGGTTTTAGGCTGAGTAATTATGTTATTAATTATGGAGCCTCTGATAATGTAATGCCCACCCAAGTAGCTAAGGCTCTAGGTTTATCATTCACATCCTCACACGGTAGATGTTTTTCTATGGATGGTTCCCCAGTCCCCATAATAAGAAGGATTAAAGATGCTCAAGTTGCCCTGGCTGCTTTTCCAAAGAAGAGGTTGAAGTTAACCATCCTACTTGCTGACATTCCCGCTAGTTATGGAATGCTTCTAAGCAAAAGTTTTTGTAGAGACCTGGGAGGAGAAATACAGATGGATTGGTCTCATGACTTAATACCACTAGAGGGGAAGAAGGTGCGTCTTAATCCTGAGCCCAAAGCCAGATTCACTGTGTTGAAGTCAGGTGACCCAAGGGCAGATATGTTGTTTGTAGAAACCGAGTCAGGCACATATATGTGTACTTCGACGAAGGAGGAATGCTCGAGTTTGGTTAGCCCTGACCTAGTTGATGAACTATGGACTTTAGAATTTGGTGGAAGTTGTTCTAGTGCTGGATTTGGTGCAGGAGTGGTTTTGATTTCACCAGATGGTTATAAATTCCCTTTTGTTTATAAACTTGAATTTGACAATACCAACAACACGACAGAGTATGAAGCTCTGTTATTTGGTTTGACTCTGGCCAAAGAAAGGGGTATTAAACAGTTGAAGGCTATAGCGGATGCTGAATTAATCGCCAAACAAGTCAGAAAGGTATACACTGTAAATAATGGTAGACCCGGACACTATAGAAATAGAGTCTGGGATTGCATTGAAGACTTTGATGCTTTCTCTATAGAAACAGTACCTAGGGATCAGAACACTAGGGCTGATTCATTAGTTGTTTATGCATCTCTACTCTTACCACATCCGGATTTTAAAGATAAGTCATACAGAGTGGAAATTGTATATCGACCTAATGTCCCTGATAATGTAAATCACTGGCAGGTATTCAACAATGATCAGCAGATAATTGCATTTTTGGAATATGCTGAATCTTTTGCAAATATTTTATTTGAAGGAAGTAGTGATGCTAGTAATGATGTTTTGGATTTCTCTTGATGGTAAAGGATCTGAAGTCGTTCAATTGAAGGGTAACAAGATTCCCAAATGATTAGTTTCTCTGGAGAATTTATTCATTAAACATGATCAATATTTGAAACAAAAAAGCAAAGTCTCTGTCGAATCATGTGCTGATTTTGATCATGTCAACATAGGCACAAAAGAAGATCCCAAAATTGTGTGCATCGGGAAGTGTTGTTCTCCTCAAGAAAGGGAACGTTTGATCTCTTTGCTAGTTCGTTACAGAGATGTTTTTGCTCAGTGCTACGCAAATTTGAAGAGATTTAGAAATGGAGAGTTGCAACACCATATTCCATTAAAGCCTGGTGCTACACCTTACAGACAGAAACAAAGAACTTATAATCCCAAGGTGGCAGAAGCTATTTTTAGCGAGATAGACAAAATGCTCAAAGTAAAAATTATTTATCCCATCCATCACTCAACGTGGGTAGCTAATATCGTTCATATTAGGAAGAAGAATGGAGAAATAAAGATTTGTGTCGATTTTAGAAATCTGAATCAAGCCTCCTTAAAAGATAATTATCCGCTACCTGTGATGGACCATATATTGCAGACAGTTGGTGGTTCTGAGATGATGTCTATGCTTGATGGTTTTTCAAGGTACAACCAGGTTGAAGTAGCCCCAGAAGATCAACATAAAACTGCCTTCACTACTCCCATTGGTGTCTTTGCATATAACAAAATGCCATTTGGTCTCATAAATGCAGGGACAACTTTTCAAAGGGCGATGGATTTGCCATTTGGCAATCTAAAGAATAAGATTATTGTTTATTTGGATGATTTGACAGTTTTTTCTAGAAAAATGACTAATCATTTAAAGGGCTAATCATTTACATGATCTGGAAGTAGCGTTCCAGCATTGCAGAGAGCAAGGAATTCCCTTAAACCCAAAGAAGTCAATCTTTGATGTGACTGAAGGCAAACTCTTGGGCCACATTGTTTCAAAGGATGGAATTAAGGTTGATCCCAAAAGGGTGAAATCCATTATGCAATTGAGCTTGCCTACAACCAAAGACAACCTCAGATCATTCTTCGGACAAGTGAATTTTTTGAGAAGATTTGTACCAAAATTTGCTTAACTAACTAGACCTATTATTGTTATGATGAAAAATCACCTTGTCTTCAAATGGAACAATGAAGGAAAGCAAGCCTTTGAGGACATAAAAACAGCCATCGCCAATACGCCAACACTGGTACATCTTGACTTTGGAAAGAATTTCATTATATATTGCTACGCTTCAGAATATACTCTATCAGCGATCCTATTGCAAAAAAATGGTCAAGATATTGAAGCTCCTATCTCTTTTATAAGTGCTCCTCTTAAGAATCGTGAATTGAATTACTCTCCACTTGAGAAACACGCATATGCAGTAATCAAAGCCCTGAAAAGCTTAAGATTCTATGTTTTACATTCTCATACCACTGTTTTTGCTTCGGAGTCTGCTGTGAAACGTATCCTCACTCAACAAGAAATCGGATGCAATAAAAGGGGATCTTAGATAGCTAAGGTGCAAGAGTATGATGTTGATATAAAACCCAAAAATTTAGTTAGGGGAAAGGGTATGTGCCAAAGGATTGCAAAAAAACAAGATTGTTGTTGAAGAACAGTTGCCCCTAGTTCTTTTCACCAGTACAACAGGTGAGTGGTTCTCTAATATTTCTTATTTTCTGACATATGGTGATTGCCCATCTCACCTTTCTGCCAAAGAAAAGAGAAATCTGAAACTCAAAGCCAATAAATACATTCTCTGGGAAGGAAGTCTGTATAAAAAAAGTGTAGATAGAACATACCTGAGGTGTGTAGACAAAGAGCAACAAAATAAGTTATTAGAGTCTTTCCACAATGAAGCATGCGGTGGGCATTTTGCAGCATCAGTAACAGCGTTCAAGATCCTACGTCAGTGTTTCTATTGGTCGGGCATGTTCAGGGATGCCTATTAATGGGTGTCAAGTGTGAAAAGTGCTTAAAGTTCATTGGGAGACCTCATCTTGCAGTGTTAGCTTTGAAACCCGTGGTGATTGATGAGCCCTTCCAACAATGGGGTTTGGATTTTATCGGCCCTATTAATCCTAGTTCCAGTGCTAGACATACACATATCTTGACTACCACTGACTACTTTACCAAATGGGTGGAAGCTGTACCAATCAAACAGGGTACTTCAAAGGTTGTATGCACCTTCTTGAAAGAGAACATTTTAGTAAGGTTTGGCGTTCAAAGAAAATTGTCACTGATAATGCTAGTTCTTTTTCATCTTCTGAGATTACTCTCTTTTGCTATGATTGCATTAATCTAGCACATTCATCGGATTATTATCCCCAAGGCAATGGACAGGCTGAGTCAAGTAACAAAAATTTGATATCTTGAACCCCTCTTAGGGAAAGCTTTATACCTTGTATAATTCAAAGGAAAATGGCATGCCCAAAACGTCATTTTGTACGCTCATTCATAGGCTTGCAGCAATAGAAATGAATTTATTTTGTTCCTTGTACCAGCAAAAAGGACCCGGCTCCTTTACCCTGCACAATCTATTTCTAGCACAAGGCATTTATCCACACACCCTCATTTTAGTATTCATATCCTTCCGGATATCAGGCCTGAAATCATACATAATTACATAATCACTTATGAATAAAAGCATCATATGTGAACTGCTACCAATATCCAAGAAAATGGAAATAAATTTGAAAAAAATCGATTTAAAATTATTGAGGAAGTATTGCGAGATAAATAGAGTTGCTCAAAATATTAATTATGATAAAAAGATAGAAAGAGTACAAAGCTTTATTGTTTGTTGGAAAATAAAGTATCCTAAGGTAATTAAGGCTTTCCTTCTTTAAGAATGTAAATTACAGAACAAACTATTTTCAGTTGAAGCAAACATGCATAAGTTATGTGTTCATGCAGCTTGCACGTACAAGGGCTCAACTTCAAGAGCTATTCAGATTCTATCCTACCAGTGGTGGAATAAATAGATTGTATTGAAACTTTTGGCAATAGAGCACCAACTGCATTATAATGATTAGCATCAAGGTGAGCCACAAACTGGAAATGAAGTAGGCATGACTTCACCACTTCAAGATCTATAAGACATAAGGTGAATCAATCATAGCCCATTCAAATACTTGTTCATATTGTGATGCAGCATTTTCCCATGTATAGTCTTGTAGCATTCCTCTTTTCATGATCCCCTTCCATGAAGATTTATGTTGATGGTATGTTTCGATTGCTATCTTCAGCGTCTAGCAATTCAACCACAAGTGATTATTAGTTGCATTGAATATCCTAAGGACTGAAGAGGATAAGCAGGTGTATATCAAACAAGCATTCTCAGAATCAAATGAAGTAAAGGATCATACCCCAACCATAGCTTCCTTGGACAAAGGAGAAAATCTCCACCTACAGAGAAATACATGGAAAACAATATCAGTCGAAGAAATACACTCAAAGTCATGCACAAAATGCGATCTTTAAAAGATAACTCGAAGCCCTCCGAGCTTCATATATGCGAGTTTTTAATATTATTGGTATGGTATACACCAACCTCCATAATAATTCACCATTTACCCAATTTTATGGTCTTGAATAATTGCAGGGCTCTCAAGAAACCTTCTATCTGTAAACTAATGTTCACAAGTTTAAGAGTCAAATGAACAACTTTGAATTCTCTAGAATATATATTTACTAATCCTCTTCAGGCATTAAAGCTCATAGATCATACCCTGTCCCAGAACCTGCACCATCATTATCAAAAGGATTGAAGTCCTCCACAGTATCCTACATGAAACCCATGAAAAAGCTATGAGCGAAATATAAAGCATTCAGACATGGCAATATGATTAAAATTATCAAATTCCAAATTCATGTGCCTTCATTACCCTGAGGCCCCCAGTACAATGTACAACTGGAACTGTCCCATATTTCATTGCATAAAGTTGGTTGAGACCACATGGTTCAAATCTTGATGGCATTAATAATATGTCACATCTGCAGCCAAAACAATCAGATTAATTACTTTTATATTTGTTGCATAGAAATTGACAAACAAATAATAATTGGAAAGATGATTAATTTACCCTGCAGTTATTTTGTGAGCAATTGGTATACTGAACCCAACCCAACCTCTGAACTTGTCTTTATAAGAAGACTCTGATGTTTTCATCCAAGACTCAATGTATTCATCTCCAGAACCAAGCATAACCTGCAATGAATTTTTTTCCATTGGCAATCTCTCTTTCTCTCTGTATGAATAACTTCAAAAAAATATTACAGCATGCAACAGAAGGAGGACAGATTAATTGGGCATTCTACAAAAAGTGTCAGCTGCGGTCTGTGATTTATCATATGCAAAGCAAAAAGTACCAAACTCCAGAAGATCTTCTGGATTACAATTAGTTCCTATGCAATTCAAAATCAAGGCTGAGTTGCCCATCTTCATCTTATAAACTGAAGAGATGGAAAGGTGGATAGAGCAAACTAGGGTGTCAAAATGCATGGCATGTAATCACATCTTTACTTTATGCAAATAATAATGTCTTCATAATGCCTGACCCAAGATACTTATGTTTGAAGCTTTAGAAATATGTTCGCTTATAGGATAATATGAAACTAATGCTGTTCTCCCTTAACAACCAGTTGATATAGTTGAATAGAGAGTTGGGATGAGAAAATTTTAACAACCTGAAAGAGTACTACACCACAAACTAAGATTACCAAGAATTGGGATTTCAATTAAGATGCATGTATGTACATAGAGGAGGGAAGGTTGAAAGCACTTCTCTTACATTCTGGATGAGTAGTTAGTTGCTCCAGTTACAATAAGAAGAGCAGAGGCATTCATATTTTCTTGATTGTGCTGCATCTGTACCTGTACCTAAACCTACCCCTATTCAAATTTGGTTCAAAACACAAGTTTCAAGCCAGCCGAGCTGTCTCACACAGAACCAGAACCCAATTTTCTCCACAGCTAAAAATATTGTGTAAAAAGATGAGTTATTTTGTGATTACGAAGTTTCCATTGTTATCACAATTATTTAATTGCTAAGGATGCATAAAAGCTTAATCTGTAAGGCTAAACAACTTTTCTGGTTTCCTTTTGTAAATTATTGAAGAAATACTTCTTAAGTAATATTTAATTTTAATACACAAATTGTTTCTCTGTTGACTCATAATGGTTAAAGGCACAAATAACTTACGTGAAGGATTAGTAATTATGTTAATTATTAATGGCTATGATGATTGCTTTTGGTAAGGATTAGTAATTATGTAAATTATTAATGGCTATGATGATTGCTTTTGCTACTAGATTAAAGTATTTTAGAGAGGTTTGAAAGCTGAGAACATAAAGAAATACAGCTATATTTCAGTAAACTCTATCACGAAATAGAAGGTTCTTTGTGGCCGAAACAAAATACAAAATAATGGTTGCTAATACTTGCAAACATTGCATTTTTGTTGAATGTTTCATCATTATGGTTTCCTTTTTTCTTCACCACAAAATAATCAACCATTTTAATTGGTCATAGAAAATTTGGTGTATTAAAAATTAAATATTCCTTAACAAGCATTTCTTCAATAATTTACAAGAGGAAACCAAAAAGTGAATAGGTTGGAATTAAACACTTTTATCTTCTAAACCCAATACGCCAAGATTTTATCAAATAGCACTTTGAGGGGAAGAAAAATTAAATACAAAAACAAAATCAAATAAAATTAGTTTTAAATTTGACGAGGGGCTACATTGAAGGGAAGAAATGGAAAAAAAAAAGATCGGGAGAGGAAAATCAAGTCATACTTGCTGAAAGATAGTCATATAAAGAGTATTTTCAACAAATATTTCGCAATAGATGTGTTAGTACAATTCGTAAGGAAAAGGACCTATCTAAATTAATTGAGAAAGCAAGATGAAGCAGTCAACTATGAAAACAAAATGATACAGTTTTGCATATACATATAGTAAAAGCAAATAAAGAAGCAACAATGATAACATCATTACAATTTCCAGGTTTGGCATGCACAAGCTTGGCCATAATTAAAATGGGAGAGCATCTTCACTTATTTTTCCAAAATAATTTTAATGGTTAATGTGTTGCATACTATGTTACCGGTTCTGCACCAAAATCCCCTGGGTCCTGGTTCGGTCCAGCCCGGGTCCGGATCCTGGTCCGGTCCAGCCGGGGATACGGCCAGGGTTTGGTTATTTGACTGTGGGTCCGTCCAGGGAGAACCCGGACAGAACCCATGGCTGGACAGCGTTTAAGTGGTTTTTTTAACTGTTTTTTAATAAAATTTGACAATTTTTTATTATCTAATATGGATTGTGGTGATGATATTTTTGAAAACCCATATGACAGTGATGCCTAATTAGTCATGGCTGATTGTAGACATTTGGCATTATAATTTTAATTTTTGAATTGTAATAACTATATATATCATAACATTATATTTCTTATAACAACTAGTAACACAATGATTCCAACTCCAACCATTATTACTCATTTATTTACCAAGTATGTTTTGAGGTTCTATAGTTGGGAGGCTGTCCATTAGGTCACTAGTCAATTAAAGTCTTATTTTTTGAACATAGAACAATCCATTGTTAAGCAATAGCAATGAGGTGAATGTGAATAGTTACCTGATTATCTAAGTTCAGTTACAGAGTAAATAGAAAGAGGAAGAGATTAGAGAGCAGAGTTCTAAAGATGCAGAAAAAGGGAGATAAGTGTTTGGCTGCATGCCACAGCATTGTGAGATTTTAACCATGAATTTCTTGTTGATAGTGGACTGGAGGCACAAACCCAGTTGTTGGAGCTCTCCCACGTTGGGTTTCTGCATGATGAATTTGTATGTGCATCATCTAATATGGATTGTGGTGATGATATTTTTGAAGACCTATATGACAGTGATGCCTAATTAGTGATGGCTGATTGTTGACATTTGGCATTATAATTTTGATTTTTGAATTGTTATAACTATATATATCATTCTGATTCATGACATTCGACATTCGTGTTTGACTAATTGAAATTTGACATTGTAGTGTTTTTAATTTCTAATACTAGTGTGGTTTTGTTTATTATATGATCATATTCATGATACTATGGTATTCTGAACTTAATTACTGCTGCAAATATGAATATATTTCTGATTTTTATATGTTTTTGTATGGACAAACCCAAAATGAACCCACGCCCAAAAATTTTTTGACCGAACCCGAACCCGAACCAGTACCAAAACCGGTAACTTAGGTTGCATACATAGACTCAACTATATGGGATCACTAGCAACTCAGGTCCTGTACATTTGCAAATAATATTTAAAGCAGTGCTATATTAGAAGCTCAGAATTCAAGAGTTATAATGAGATCTGCATGCATAATTTCAAAGTGTAGGATGTAATGCAAAGCACCACAAGACGAAACACAAACTAATAGGCAAACAAGGTAAGTATTTTAACCTCCATTCAACCATTCGAGCACTAGCAATAGCACCTAGAAGTGACATGGTAAAGCAATAGGATGTTAGTTTTTGGCACCTAAAGATTTAGGTGATACTTTCCAAAAGTGTCATACAAACTGAACAAGCATTGGCATGACCAAGTCTTAGGATTGAATCCAAAAATCAGTTTTCCAGATAATTGGGCATACTGTATCTGTAACAAGTCTTTTTGGGACACAAAATAATTGTGAAAATTTGGGCTATTGATTGTCTTCAACCACTTCTAAGTTTTATCTACCTAAATAATTACACCACAGCCCCTTAAACAGAAGAGTTTGCATCCTTTTCTAAAAATGGTCTTCTAAAAGAACACAGCCATAAATGTGTCATTATCCTTCTTTTTCTGTCTATAATAGATTATACATTGAAAGACGAGCTTTCTATCTTTATCTTCTTGAAAAAAGCAGAATCCAAAATTAACACTAATATAATTTGGCCTTAGTTTAGAAGTTAATTTTGTAATTAATGGTGTTTTGAAGTCTGCTGCGAAATGATTGAGATATGGTTAAATTCAATTGACTGGATGGTTTCTTCACATCTATTCTAATTTCCCTATTTTAATTCCCGTGGATGGAGTCTTTCTCAAATAAAAAAAGTCAATTTTGTAATTAATGGTGTTTTGAAGTCTGCTGCGAAATGATTGAGATATGGTAAAATTCAATTGGATGGTTTCTTCACATCTATTCTAATTTCCCTATTTTAAAAATAATTCCCATGGTTGGAGTCTTTCTCAAATAAAAAATGCCTATCTATATTAAACTTGAAACAAACAAATTCTATAACTACCACAATTGTAGGGAATAAAACGCAAATATGATCCATAAAGATTCACAAAATCAAGAAGAAACAAAAGACTAACAAAGACAAAACTATACCTCTTGAAGATAGGAGCCTGACCAATAAATATAAGAACAATCTCAGGGTGCCAGCTCCTCGAGCAAAAGTATGCATGTAGATTTATACCATATTCAGACACCTAAATGAAGAAATGTACAAATGATAGGCAATGGAGCAAATGACTATCCTAGATAATGGCGATGCTTCTAGAAGAGTGAGTACGCATGATTTTTGGAGAGAGAGAGAGAAAGAGAGAGAGAGAGAGAGAGAGAGAGAGAGAGAGAGAGACCAAAGTAGGAAATTGTGACTCAACAAGTACTTTCATTTATAATAGCAAAGGGGAGCCCAAAAAGAGGAAAAAAATTCCAGAATCAGACTACACACTAGGCACTAACTAGAATACACAAATCTATCTACTGGGGGTGAACCTTGAATGGTAGCCCTACACATGCGTGCAGACATTAAATTGAATTACAGATTGTACAAATATCAGAATATTACAACTAACAATGTGAATGGAACTCCAATTTCCAGACAGAGATCAAGACAAGAAAGCAAATGAGGACCTCTGTTGATGTTGCCCTAGGTCTACATTAGAATCAGATTGCAGAATAGCAGGACTGACACTATCATCAATCACTGTAAAGGAGCCAATACAAGACCTAACAGACTAATAACATTGATAGGTGAGTGGCCTAGGCTAGGCACGCCTGATTTGGAAATCTTGCAAAGAAACACAATATGTCTCTCAAAAACTCTCCCAGCACCCAAGATTAACCATCCATCAGAAGCACAAAGAAAACTTGTAATGTGTGTCTACCTAGGTCGCTTGTATCATCAGCAAGGATTTATATGCTGAAGAGAGAAAGGGAAGGAGGACCCCCCTGTTCATTGCTTTGAGGGGAAGACGTGGTCTTATTGATCTATCAACAACCCTGCTATAAACTGTGGCACCAAATGACTACTTAGCACCCCCAATAATGCAAATAAGGATGTCAATCTAGTAGTCTCATCCAGAAATGAATCAATCAAAGTCGGCCAACATGGCTGGCACGTCACAGGTATTTCTTCTTCGAATTTTTGGGATTTGAAATGTTTGGGCTTCTTTTCAGGAACTCTTGTAACCCATCAGTCTATAAGACTCCCTTGTTTTTGGGGCTTTCTTTCGATTGCATGTAACTATAGTTGTGTAATTTTGCTACAATCGTGATCTTTGATGTGTTGAAGTAGAGACTAGTGGCAATGCTATATGGGTTTTGGGGCAGAATATTGTGGAAGATGTCAATGAAGGCCTCTAGAAGGTAGTAAACCTGTAAAAACAGCAAGGAGATGGTGATTAGAGGGGGGCGGACTTGGAAAGCTCACTCTTCTAGAGTTTTTCACCCACATTGGGTTTCTCTGGGTCAGTTCTTGTGTTATTGATGGTTGTCATGCTGTGTATTCTCTCTAATTGTCTTGGTAATCTTCCTTTGCATAATCTACACTTGTACAACTCACAAAGTAAGGCTTTTAGAGCTGCTTTTCATTAATAGTCAACATTAATAGCCTTTTCATGTTCACTTCAGAAGAGCAAGTATTAATAGTCAAAGATTGATTGGAAATTTTCAAATTTGGAATAGATAAGATCCATTTTGATGAAATAAGGTGTGGAATATCCATCCTGTTTACAGATCATACTCGTAAGAAACCCTTATATAGTCTGCTTCCTAAGAGTGATTGCTTCTCAGAGGTATCAAACTAGCCATCTCTGGCCTGGAAAACGATTTAAAAAAACTAGCAAGTGATCCTCCAGAGTTTCTGTATAGGAAATCATATCTCACTTGGATCTTGTAGTAGATGAACATGTGAAAATAAAGTGTTCCTTAGTCTCCATCCCATCAAGAGAATAAAGGTGAAAAATCATATCAATAACTTGTGAGACCAAATCAATAAGGATCATGAGGCTATGAGTCCAATGATAACGTATATAGTTGGGACAAATGATAATACCATCATTAATTTGTAGGAAACGCTCAACATAAAAGGGCGAGAGTGGGTGGAGAGGGGAGATGCAAGTACCATGAATATATATACGGTCAATAGACGTACTCCCTAACCACTCATTTCATCACTCTATTCCTAGGAGGGAGACAACAAGGGGCATTGAAAGAGTATTGACAAGGAAAGAGTTTGTCAAAAGAGATCCCAATGGACTAGAGAAGCCAATGTAGAAACCATTTGGAAGAGTGCAATGCTAAATACAACTACCTCTTCTAGCATCATGCAATATCACTGATGAATCTGAGCCTACAGAGATAGAATATGATCTTGAAGATTCTCAATGCAAAGGTATTGGATCAAAAACTCAACCTGTACAATGATACGAGGGACATTTTATTTAGAATAGATAATGTGTCAAAGAAAAATGATATAAACCCTTTCAAAGCACTCTCAATCAGGATCCCAAAACTTGGCCCATAACGAGCAGTAAGCTTTGATAGTTTCAAATACGCTTAATTTTGTAGTAAAAACCTGGAAGTGCACCTGGAAACATTGGCACTCCAAGACAAAAAGGAAGGCATATCCCTCACAAAGTTACAACTAAGCAGCAGGCCTAAGATGCTTTTTGTATTGGATATGAAGTGTACAAAACTCCAGCATGACTATGCACTAGGCACAAACATGATAGAAATAGTACAATATAAATTAATCATATAACAGGCAGGACAAAGTCACCACTATCACTACCATCCAAAATAAAAGGCATCCTATCAAAACCTACAAGTCAGACCATACAGAGCAGTATCAATATAATGTCTTCAAAGAGACATAACATGTAGTGCAAAAAGCCCCTTTGGACCCTCTGGCACATTCTTGACAGAAGAAGCTTTGTTTTCCTGTTTATCTTCATCCTTGCCTCTTTCACATTATGAATTCTATGTCTTCATCCTTGCCTCTTTCACATCATCATTTTTGCATGTTCATTTAATCCTTCACACAAGTACGCACCTATACATAGTCTTCATGCTTTTTGCAAATCAAACTCTGTCTTCCTTACACAGGTGCACCCTTCATAATGTAAATCAATCCTTAGAAAATTCAGTGCAAATCAGTTTTTAAATTCCTCAAATGACCAGCTACACCTCACAATGCAGAAGCAGTCATTAACATGTAAAACTTTTATTGTCTTATACAGGTGTGCACTTCATAATGTAAACACGGAATTTCAAAAATTTGGCCTATCTTCCAGGCTTCTAGAAACACACCTCTCAATGTAAACACAGATTTTGCATTTTAAACTTGTCTAAGCCTTCATTTGGTCCACACCTATGTGTGCATTTCCAAATTTTGATTTTTGACTATATGCTTCCCCAATCAAGCACAGGCACGGGCCTGAGAATGATGATAATAGTTTGTTAAGAACCCCATTCTTCCTCCTTGCTGGGCACGCCTCACAATGCAATCTAGACTAATATATCATTCATTGATAGTTTCCATTCATAGGTGTGCCCCTTAATAAATGCTCTATGACATTTCAAAAAAGAAGATTTTTCCCATTCACGAGTGCACACCAACAAGTGCATGTTGTAATGTCCCTTTCAGTTATCTTCATAAACTCTGAATTTTTTTTTGTGATTCTTTTTGCAATTCTGGAATATTAATAAAATCCTAAATAACAGCATACAATACTGGTATTAAAACTCTTCTAAACCTAACTGAACTCTTTATTATAATGAGCTGAATACCCACAAAATACTGATGAACATACAAACTGAGCATCAAAAATATTACTGCTGAAAACCCTTTTACATGTAATATTCAGAATACTTAAATATCAATAAAATGCCCACTCACAAGTGTCGTACTACTATACGGAGCAGGGTCGATCAAATACCATGCAATAAATTGACCACAGCTGAGGGTAATCAAGTCATACAAATGTTGGGAAGAATGGTATAGCTGCTGTAATTGTTACTGAGTAAATTGCAGTCCAAGGAAAAGACACGACAGGGAATATTCACTTGTACGACTACCTTTTCAAGATGTATGGCAGTGCTCGAAAATGGTACGAGTAGGTTCAACAAGCAGCAATTAAGATTTGCTGAAATGCATTAGAAATTAAAGGATATCAATTATGGAATCCTTCACTCTGTAAATCCGGAACTTTGTCTGCAATCTTCAACACAACTGAAAATCTTCAAAAAACAAACTGAAACTGAAAATGACTCAATCTTTCAGCACCAATGTGATACCTTGATGGAATCACCTCAAATGGACAAGAGGGTTTTCATCCTCCAATCCAATTAGAAACCAAGAGGGTTTTTGTCCTCCGAATTCCCATACTCCAAGGGTTTTCGTCCTTGGGTGAAAAGATGAACACAAGTGCTCAAGCTCCAAGAAAAGGGTTTGATTTCAATACACAATGAATCTCTTCTTTTGTGACAATCTCTTCCTTTTATAATCACCTTTTAATTTGAATTTCCTTTCTCCTAAAATTCCCTCCAAAAGTGTTCAAAAACACTTTTTAATAAAATATTACACAAGGCCTTATAATGTCCCATTTAGATGGCCACTTTATTATTATTATTTTATTATTAATAACTATTAAGTTGTCATTTTACAATATTTTAAAATAAAGTCACTAGGACCAACTTAAAATATTATTATTGAATTATTTCCCTAACGTTATCCTTGGCCTACGGGAAATAAGGAATAGGCTACAAGTCTCCCAATTAATTTAATTCTGAAAAGGAGCCATGACAGTTGCAAACCTTGACTTTGAATGCTTGTTTTATTTATCCTTGATATGGTGTGCGTCTATAAAGGTCTTAGCAGATTTTCACTTCAAATTTTATTTTCCCAGATTCTAAGTGCACACCTATATATGTAGTGACAAACTTTCGACAAAATCTTCCCCTCGTCACTCTATGGCAGGTGCCACTTAACAAGCCCACAACATTGACTTCAAACAAAAAATGATCTTTTAATGGTGAATCCTAAGATATGTCCCTTTTAATCCTCTGCTACAGCTGAACTTTCATATGGGAGCAATGTGTAATGTCCCCTTTTTGGGTCAACACTAATTTTTTTCCCAAATTATCAATTTCCAAGCAAAGGTTTAGACAAATATAATTTATTCCCTCACAAATCTGATCACACACTTTCTTCCCTCACAAATCTGATCACACACCTTCTTCCCTCACAAATCTAATCTAAATCATACACAACTTCCTTACACAAAACTGGTCATAATCGAGTCAATATCTTCATATAAATTTCTGCTCATATCATCATTAACATTCAGCTCTTAATCTTCATATATATTTGCATTTGTCCTTCATACATGGCAGCATATACTCTTCAATATGAATCTGAAATGGACTGCATATTTCTGCCATTTTCTCTTTCTAAATCTTGCTCTTTCAAATCATATTATATTCGTTTTTTTTCCTTACTTCCCTACCCCTCTCACACAACCTTTTTATCTATCTTTTATATATCCTCAAGAAAGGTAATTTAACAAGGGACATACCTTTTCATGATGGAGAGACACACCCTATAATACTTGCACCTCACAAATATTAATCGCTTCTCGTCAAAAATAAAACGTAGCACCTTAATATATTCTTAAACCTTTATCTATTCTTAATCGCACTCCTTTTACTCTTCTTACTTTAGACTCGATTCCTTTATGGAATCTTTATTATAATTTATTTCCATATCCATATTTGGATATTATATTTATATATAAACATCATTATTATAAATTATATTTAGTAATATAATAATATATCATATGATATCTATATTATATTTATATAATGATATTTAATATATGGTATTTATGAAATATCAATACATATATATTTATATTTATATTATTATATTATAATCATAATTATAATAATATATAATATTTACATGTATATTATTAATATTTATATTTGATATTTATAATAATATAATACTATTAAATATATTTATAATATCTATTATTAGTATTATTTATAATATAATAATAATATATCTTGTTAATCGATTTAAATAAATATTATTTAAATATATTAAATATATTCGATTTATAATGAGGATAATCAATTTAATTAATATGGGGACATGACACAATGGAACAATGGACGTTTGAAATCTTATTCATTGATCCTAAAAAAATATGAATGAAAGATGACCAAAATAATGCAAATTGACCATGACTAATGCTTTGTATTATGACTCGTGATAGAGGACGGACAAGGGTTTAGCTTGAAACTGGACCCATTAAAAAAATATTTGTATGGGTACAAACACATGGTGAATGTGTTTGATAGTGTAGGAGGTTGTTTTTAGAATAGGTGGTATTAGGGGTATTCAATCGGTTCATGTAAAATCCCAACAATAAAGATGCATCTCACAAACCTACCTTGAAATATGCATCAATCATTCCAAAATCTCATGACTTGATATATCATTAAAAATAGCCAACTCTCATCTACACATAACTACAGAGCTCCAACAAATCAGCAAAATTTCCCAACTCCAACATATGCATATGAAAGAAAGAAAGAAAATATATTAATGTCCACAAATGACCAAAAATAGATTAACAGGACTAGAATGTATAATAGGTACAATAGCAAAGGACTAAGGCTAAAAAAGAAGCCCTGGACATAAAGAATACACATAGGGGCTAACCTAAAAAAGGCATACCCCCAAGCAAGTACAATAAAAAGAGAAAAAGAGGAAAGGCTACACAAGGTAATAAACAAAAGAATACCATCCAAATGTAGAACTAAAATTCTAAGTGTCAATGTTCCAAGATGCATCGGGGGAGCCAACAAAAATGTCATTGACCATAGTGAGAGTACCAATGCAAAGTCTGAGAATGCTCGTCAAGGAGAGTCCAAAGCTAAGAGGGCCAAGAGGGACAATCTTAGGAGGTAGTCAATGCCATGTAGAACCCCCTTAACATTTGAGGCCAAAGAACTACTAGTGGTGGAAAAAAACTAGCAATGTGAACTTGTCGCTGAGATTTGTACTATGGAAGGGAGGTGACAAAGGGTCTCTAATGCCAAGATGAGATAAAGCCACAACCACTAGAATGAGAGTCAAGTTGCCAAGGAGCCTCAGCCGTAGTAGACCAAAAGGAGGAGCAATGCCTCACCAACCTGTACCCATTTGTATGCAAATCAGTAGTGTTTAAAGGGTGCTTAAACACCTCTAACAACAATGACAAGTTAAAAGAAAAAAGTAATCAATTTGATAGATTTGGTATCACCATACAGAGATTAATGCCTAAACCTGAAGATCTCATGAAGAAAAAAGAGGCAAGCACCTTTGATCATGGTAGCAGAAGAAAGTGGAGAGAGAGCCACCACAATCTCCATATAAACCATAGTTTGACTACTTGACAAGTCGCCAAGTACTTGTCACTTTTTTTGCTTCCCAAGTTCATTTGTTGTTTACTCACCAAGTTTTGCAGATGAGTGCACGCCAAGCTTTTATATTTTTTTAGCTAGGCACTCAAACGAGTCTGAGCCAACGACTTGCACTGTGCAAGGGATATGGAAAAATGTGGAAAAAATTCGATTTTGATGCCGAAAAACACAATGTTGTGGCTTTATAAGCCCTATCTGCCCATGTTAGAAAAGCACACTAGCATTTTAGCATTGTTGAGTGAATTGGAAGGGTTTTATAGGGGATTCGAAAAGCAATTTTGTGGAATTTCAAATGTTCATGTTAGTTTTTTTTTTCTTTTTTTCCAAGCATATAAAATATTTCTAGCATGTTAATTTTTTCATAGCATGTAAAGTTTAAAAATTTAATTGCATTGAACTCAATTTATGTAATTTTTTTTCCTGATTTACACAAGTTTATGTGAATCAAATTGTTTATTTTTGTTTTTTCTCTAAATTTAGGGTGTATGTTTTAGGGTAAAAACAAGTTATTTTTTTCAAATTTATTAATTCAATTACCATATTACCACATTACATTTCAATTTTTCAAATGCATTTAAATGATTTTTTTTTAAATAGTGTTTGAATTGTTGTATTTTTAAACACTATGTTTTTGTTTTAATTAATGTTGCAGATTAGTATAATTGCATTCGACTCTGCATCGAGTTTGGACTCAACAAATGGAAGTTGTCTCGTTGGAAGTAAACCCCCTGGAAGCCATGACCTCGCTTGGAAATATGTCGTATTGGGACTGGTAGCAAAGAGTGATTTGTATTTTGTGCACGACCCAACTTAATGGAGACATCAATCACCTCAAATACCATATTGCAAGCATTCCTAACCACAATGCCAAGCAATGTCTAGAAGGCCTAGAAGAGGTGAAACAAGAGGTGCAAGCACTTCTTGCATTGTTGGATGAAAAGAAATTAGAGAGGGTGAGGGTACAAGCAGCCATTGCTCTTGATTTTCTAGAAACTGAGGCAAATACAATAGGCATTATGAGCTCTAGTTGCGATCCACGCATATGTGGCGCATCCACCTCATCCAGGTCAAGTAGAGCCTAGTCACAAGGCTTTTTTGTGCCTAGAAACATACCTAGAGCACAACCTTCACTGCAAGTACAAGTTGGAACAAGGAGGTGCACAAAGAAGCAAATAAGGCATGCGTAATTTTTTGGTATTACAACCTTCCCTTCAACATGGCAAAGAATCCATACTGGGAGTATTTGGTGACAAGATTGATAGTTGCAAGGAAAGGGTACATGGCACCCCCTTCAAAAGAGTTAAGTGGGAAGTTGCTCCAAGATGCTATTGTAGATGCAAAAACAATTGTGGAAGATCACAAGTGACGAAAGTTCAGACGCACAATTCTTTCAGATGGGTTGACAGACGCAAGGAACTGCACCCTCATCAATTTTTTGGTGGCTTCGAATTGTGAGCTCATTTTCTTGAAGTCAGTTGATGCCTCCAACAAAATAAAGAATCTAGAAACTTTGAGCTTGATGTTGGGGGAGGTTATTGTAGAGGTGGGCATACAAAATGTTGTGCAAGTTGTTACTAACAATGCAACGACGTACATGGCGGCTAGAAGATTGCTTCAAGAGAGGCATCCAACACTCTTTTGTACCCCTTGTGCAACCCATTGCCTTGACCTTTTGGAAGACATAGGAAAATTAATCGAGTAAGACCAGTTGTAGAAGATACAAGGAACATCACAATAATCACCCTTGGGTTCTCAACTTGATGAGCAATCACACTAAGGGGAAAGAGTTTGTGTGACTAGGGGTCACAAAGTTTGCAACTTACTTTCTAACATTGCAAAGCATTTCTAACTCATTGACATCTTTGAAGCAAATGTTTGTGAGTCAAGCATGGCTAAACTCAACATATTCAAAGAAGGTTGATGGATAGAGGACCGCAAAGACAGTTTTTGATGATGCCTTTGCGAAAAGAGCTATAGAGATTGTCAAGGTAACTTCAAACTTGCATTTTATTTTTTTATTTTCAAATTTAAAAGCATTTATTTTAATTGTGATTTGTAAGTTTGTAAGTTTAATTTGTTTGTACTTTGTAGGTGTCAGAGTCGTCGGTGAGGATTATGTGCTTGGTGGATGGGAACAAGACTTAATGGAATACATTTATGAGGCCATGGATAGGGCCAAACAAGCCATCCAAAACTCTTATGGGGTGGAGGTGGGGGGGGTACAAATAGATTTACCTCCATTTGCGAGATCATTGATTGGAGGTGGAACAATCAACTCCACCAACCCATTCATGTAGCAAGGTACTACCTCAACCCCAAGTTTTTCTTCTCTAATAGCTTCACAAATGCTAATGGGGAGGTTATGGAAGGACTCTCAACATGCATTGAGAGGATGGCACCCGAGGTTGAGGTGAGAGACATTATTATTTTAGAGTTGCAAAATTATAACCAAGCTAGGGGGAAGCTCTTTTCTTTGACACTAGCTATCCAAGGAAGATCCACCTAGACACCAGGCAACAAAAATTAAATTCTTATATATTACAAGACAAATTACAAGTATTAATAAAATATTGCTTTCTTACAAACTCTTGAATATCTTATTTCCAGGTTCTTGGTGGGAAGATTAGGGTGGAAATATGCCAAATCTCCAAAAGCTAGCCCTCCGAATTTTGTCTCAACCTTGTAACGCTTCTAGTTGTGAGCGCAATTGGTTTGACACCATTCACACAAAGATGCACAATAGGTTGACTCAACACCTCAATGACCTAGTTTTTGTGCAATACAACCTTTGGCTTCCCACAAGAAAGTTGGAGGACAAATCACAAGAGCTTATTGATTTGGATGAGATTGATCCCTATAGTGATTGGACCGCGCAGGATGAGGATCCCTCCTTGTTTACAAAGGACAAGATTGTTGATTTCGAGAGCCAAGCTATGGAGGATGTGGATACAGCAGAAGCAAAAGAGATTGAATTGGATAACAACGATGTAGCAAAGGAATCATTGCCATCTAGTAGCAAGGTGGAGCCATAGGCGCAGCGTTCTAGGCCGAGCAAGGAGCCGCAACCAAGCGCAAGGACTAACCCTCTCCCTAATTTTCACTAGAACGGAGAAGAGGAAATTGTAAAATTTTGTAGCTTGTAACTTGATATGCAATTTATGATGATGATTTTCAAAGACAATCATCATAAATTCATAATAGTTATCAACTAGCTATTGTATCCACATGATGATGTGATTTTGTACTCTATTTATATTCAAATCTAATAAAAAACACTTCCCCAATGTTTTATAGCCTCATTTGATACATTTTGTAACTGAATTTGTCATGTCCCCTCTCCCTATGAGCCGACTCCCCTTTGAGTAGATAGAATTTAAATTAAAGATTTAAATTGTAATTTCCTAACACAAAGATGTGCTGGCCGACTCAAGAAGGCCGACTCTCCTTGGATGAAGAGGCCGACTCCTAATTGATGTTGCCACCATTAGAAGATTAAAGCATAAAGTGGTGCGAATACGTGAAGAAATGAGAATTAGTCAAATGAAGTGATTCAAATTGAGAAGTTACGTTTTAGTTGAAGGATCAGCAATTTGTTTATGGAGAACAAGCGATCAGCATATAAGACAAAAGTCTTATAAAAAAGAGCGATCCAAAAATAAGAAGAAATACGATTTGGAACAAGACAAAAGGGGTTTTGTTATGAAGTGTGATTAGTATTTAAGGGAGCAACAGTCATTAATAAAGGCAGCAACCCGAAATGACAGCGTTTAAATCTAAAAGAGAATGTTAACAAAAGAGACGCATCTCTTCGTAAAAGATGCTTTTCTCTATGAAGTCGCCTCCTTTTGAAGAGGCATACGAGGATATATGGAATGGAGAATAATCGATCATTGATGCAGGAATATAACAACAGTTCGGATATAAAGGTATTTGATTCATCGTAACAACAGAGAATAACTGATATGATATACAGCAGATTCTCATATAAAGAGACATGAATCAATCATCAATCGATCATTTGGATCATTAAATATTACAGCAGACATTCAATCTACAGGATTATAACTATTGGTTCAGCCATATAGACTATTAAGGACAGCAAAGGGATACATTACAAATTCTGAACTGAACTAGAAGTTCAATAAGAATCTTTATTGAATGTACAGGTCAGATCGTTATTGACTGTTAATTATCTTACTTATTGCATATCACTATCATATATAAAATATTTGCAATAATCTATCAACATGGATAAGGAGGGAATAAGCACTATGGGAGAATAGCTAAAGGCACCCTTTACATTGACAGATAGGGAGAACAGCTAGTAGGGCACCCTACTGTCCTGTGAAAGGGAGAGGACGGCTAAGGGCACCCAAGGGCAGAATTCTCCTCCTTGATCTCCATTTATTGAGAGTCTATTGACAAATTAAGGTTCACCAGTCAAAGAAGAATGGTAAGGGGATTGTTTGGAGGGAGAACCGTTGACTGACAACACCCTGCCATGCCTCCCTGCACCATGGTGAGGGGACTGTTTGGAGGGAGAATTGTTGTCTTAAGACACCCTGCCATGCCTCCCTACATCATCCTCTTCTATGACTGAAGTATGTAAACAAACTACGTTAGCTGCATGGTAATGAATATATAATCTCTCTATATTGGTATTGTTTATAAATTTGAATGCAATGTAATTTTGTCTAACCCTAACAGTTAAAGATGTATATTTGTATTTATGTATTTTGTATATGTTTTCCTATGTTATGACCACAGAACTCAAGTCCAAGAATTATGCAATTTTGGAGATATTCTAAATGGTAATTCAAAAACCCTAAACCTAACTTGTGGCAATTGAATTTCTAGGGCAAATTAGGTAAGGGACATTACCAAATTTTGCATAAAATTGTGTTTTTTACAAAAATTAAAATATTTTACAAAGTTGTCGAGTTTTGCCAAGTCAAAAAAATTTGGTCTGTCGAATCCAAGTATCTGAACTATGATATAAACAATAGTACCTCCCACGGATTTCATAGTAGATATTTGCTAGAAAATAAAATGTTCGTCAAATTCCAACTCTTAAAGAAATCAATGGCACCAAAATCTTTAACTCTACAAAATATGGTGGTTCATCGCAACACGAACACACTCACAACTAGCCAAGAGAGATCCTCAAACTATGAGACCAATGATGTTGAAGACAAATGGGTTGAACAATGACCCCATCAGCCTATAAGAAATGCTCAACATAAAAAGCTAGTTAAGGGTAACAAGAAGCTGGAGGGGAGCTCCAAGTGACCTAGATGGACAAACAATAAATGTCCTCCCTGATGGATCGATCAAGCACCTCTTTCACTATAAGGAGATGGATGACAAGGAGCACATAAAGAGTACTTGAAAGGAGGACCCGAGACCTATTTTTATTCCCCGTAGGCTAAAAGGGGGATTTAAAAATGGAATAATATAATAATAATTTATTAAGTTGCCCAAAAAGGTACTTTAAGTTATATCTTTGGAAAAAGGGCACTTAATCTTTTATTATTAAATGGAGCCAAAAGTAAATATTGGATACATGGCCAAAAAGGCAAATAATAATTATAAGTTGGAAAAAAGGGTGAATATTCAATTAAAAGAAATATTAATTACCTAAAAGGTAATTAATAATTATAAGTTGGAAAAACATGAATATTCAATTAAAAGTAATATTAATTACCTTTAGGGTTTGGATGGAAAAGGGATTAAAAAGCAATTGATAGAAAAAGAAGATTCATTATATTCCTTATCAAATTCCAAAAACCCTTATTTTGCAGAGCTTGGACAAATTGTTCAGCTTTTTCCAAGAGGACAAAAACCCTACTAGCAAACAATTTCGTGGACGAAAACCCACCTAGTTGTTCGAGTGATTTCACTCAATTGTGTTGAATGCAAGAAGTTTGTGTGGAGAATTTTTTCATATAGGAAAATACAAAAAATATATATTTACAGAAAATTTGCATAGCAAAATATATCAGATTCAGAGTGGTGGATTTTATGCTTATTATTGTTGGTCATATTAATCACACCCGGCCGTACCAAATGTTCTAGCAGATCAGACCTATCAAGAAGGCCGTACCATCTATCTCCTAGCATGCTCACTATACAAGATGAAGTTTAGACATCTGATGAGAAATAAAGGTGGTCGTACACCAAGGAAGACCAAGCGCATGAATGAGGAGAGGAAGCGTGGGAATTTTAGAGGGGATGAATTCATTTTGGAATAGTCTTTGGAGACTATAAAATTAGCCACTCCCCTATTTTGTCTTATTCACCATGTCAAAACGGGATCACTGACTTTGGTCAGCTTTATGTGTATTCAGATTTTTTTATGTATTCAGATTTTTGTACTAAAAAATCAGGGATTATTTGGGCAGCTACAGCTGAAGGTCAACAATTCAGATAATCAAGTTTGGTTCTGGTTTTTCTGAATATAATTAAATAGTATTATCTCATTCATAGAAGCAATAAACGTCAAAAAATCACGATTAGTCGTGATTAATTGCGAAATGGGTCTAACCCTGATTTTTTCCCTGTTTTAAATCATGTCTCATGCAAAAATTGTTGACTGCAATTTTCATCGATTTTTTGGGCGTTTAAATCACAGTTTGATTGCCGTCAACCCACATGATTTACCCGTGAGATTTCACCTTTTCAGAACCCGCAAGTGGCTATTTTTAGTGTTTTCGCATGACGTTTTGGTAGAACGAGGCATTTGCAGGGTGTTTAGTCGCTCTGACAACCTTTTGGTCGATGCATTTGCAGGTATTTATCACATTCTTCATCTCTTTACTTTCTCCATTGTTTTTATATGCAATTTTGTATGGTTTCAGATTCAATAGTAAATAGAAAGCTTTCTTTGTTAAACATATATTTCCATTGGTGAAGAGTCGACTCTATCCACATATATTTCTCCACATTTTGCACTCTCTGAATATCAGCCCTATCCGAGTGCTGCCCTGCAAGATTGAATTGCCTCATGGCATTTTCTACTTGTCCTAATCTGCAAAATGCCCCTTACTGTATTGATCATTCCCTGAATTCTTCACATCCTCTGGATTTGTACTTGCCATAGCTCGTTTCACTGTTAAACTTTATAAAATACTTATTAGCTTCAACAAATTTATGTCACTGTTGAACTTTATAAAATACGTATTCATTGACTTTTTAAAATACAATTTATAAAATACTATTCATAAGCTTAGATCACCTTACAATGGTGTTAGAGTGATGTTTTAGCTTCATCAAATTTATAAGCTTATTCGGATTACTTGAGGATTGTTGTAATGTCCCCTTTTTCCAAGTGATCACCCAACGGAGTCAGCTAGCATATTTTATTCCCATGGGCTAGGTCGAGGTGGCAAGGGAATAACCTAATTGGTTAAATAATATATTTAGCTAATTTTGATTGACCAAATTGTGTTATGGAATGACTTCTCCTATTTTTGTGAGCCTTCTGGTAAAATAAAAGAAAATTGCCAAGAAGGTGGGTGACCAATTTGTGGGAAAAAAGAAATAAATAAATATATATATATATAAGATAATTGCCCAAGGCAGGTTGGCCAAGTTGGGAGAAGATTAAAAAATAAAATAAAATATATTTTTGCCAAAGAGGTCGGCCATCATGAGGACTTTATGGTTGGCTATAAAAGAGGGCAACTTAGAGGTCAATTGGATCATTCATTCATATCATTCTTCATTTGGAGATTTATCTCTTTGGCTGCAACTTTGGTTCAGCTTATTCCAAGGACGAAAACCCTTGTGAATATTGGTGAGTTGGACGAAAACCTAGCTCATCTTAAGGTGGACTCATCACGGAGTTCAATTTGTACTTCATTGGAGACTTGGAGCTTGATTTCATATTCAGATTTCCAGATCAGCATTGGAGCAGCATCTTTGGTGGCATTTGTGTTGTCATCGCATTGAGGTTTTACCCTAATTTGGAGCGCCACCTCTTTGAGAGGGTGATTTGTAGTTTTTGGGCCTTGAAGGCTATAACCTAGACACCACCAAGGGAGAGATATAATTCAGATTTTGAGAGCAGAGTGAGAGCGCCATCTTTTCAGTGTTTGGGTGGAAGATACTTGCTAGGGTTTACCCTAGAGTGAGTGCCAACCTCAAGAAGGGCGACTTCATGTTGGAAGAGCAGAATTTCAGAATTTGAAGATCAACATCATCTATTGTTTGGCAATCATATTCCAAGGAGCAGAACTGAGTTTGAGTGTGTATAGCTGGTATTTTCTCATTGCTGGGCACCGAAACTGGATTTGCACATTATACATGTATGTGGAGTTGCCTTATGCTTTGGTGAGGATCAAGTGCCAAATCAGGTCGCCCATTTAGGGTTGGACATAAGACATCATTCTCCACCAATTTTGGTATGTATGAGACTTTGTTTATCAATATAACAGTCTGATTTGTAACAGCAGAGATTTGGGCTATGTTTGGGCATGTTTGAGCCTATAAATTTGATGTAATTTCCATTCCACCGAGTTTAAGCATCATGTAATTTCATGTTTGAGCCTATAAAGAACCCCAAGACCTAGGAAAGCCCTAAGCATCAAGCCCTTCAAATACATTCTAGGGTTTACAAAGATTGTTGCTAAACATTGTTTGTACCCATACAATTTTTTTTGTAATGTGTCTAGTTTCAAGCTAAACGCTTGCCCATTCTCTAATCACATGTCATAATACAGAGCATTGGTCATGGTCATTTGCATTGTTTTGGTTGTCTCTCATTCATATTTTTGTAGGATCAATGAATAAGATTTCAAATGTCCATTGATCCATCGCTCACATATGAAGGTTCATTGTAGCAGAGGATTAAAGGGACATATCGCAGGCTTCACCATTGAAAGATCGGACTTTGTTTCAAGTCAAAGTTGTGGGCATGTTAAGTGGTGTGCACCATAGAGCAAGGAGGGGAAGTTTATGTCAAAAGTTTATCATTACATATACAGGTGTGCACTTGAAAGCTAGGAGAATAAAAGTTTGAAGTCAAAATCTGCAAATACCTTTATAGGCACCCACCATATAAAGATAAATGAAACAAGCATTTGAAGTCAAGGTCTGCAAATTGCACTTGTTGGTGCGCACCTGTGAATGGGGATAAGTCTTTTTTTTTTTTTTTCGAAAAGTCATGAAGCACCTATTCGAGGGTGCACCTGTGAATAGAAACTTATCAGCGAATAATAAATTGGTCTAGATTGCATTGTGAGGTGCCTGCTTGTGTGAAGAATTCAAAATCTGTGTTTACAACTTTACATTGTGAAGTGCACCCCTGTAAATGGGGATAATCCTTTTTTTTTTCTTTTTTTGAAAAGTCATGAAGCACCTATTCAAGGGTGCGCCTGTGAATGAAAACTATCAGTGAATAATAAATTAGTCCAAATTGCATTTTGAGGTGCCTGCTTGTGTGAAGAATTCATAATCTGTGTTTACATTGTGAAGTGCACACCTGTAAAAGGGTTGACAATTTGAAAGAGTTTAAAAGTGAATTTGCATATGTAGGCATGCACCTATGAATGTATATAAATAGATTACAAGTTGCAAACTCTGTAAATGCCTTATTGTGCTTGCACCTGCATAGGAAAGGAGCAAACAAGTTTCCAAAAGTTTGCGATTGCATTATGAGATGTGTGCCTAGTAAGGTAGCCAATAGTTTAAAGAGTTTACAGACTAATTTCTTATACATACGTGCACACCTATATAAGGCAAAATGAATTCTACATTTGAAGACTGATTTTCATTATGAGGTGTGCACCCTATAAGGCAGAATGATGTTTACTTTGCAAAATTTGGGATTCCATTATGAGGGGCATACCTATATAACATGTTGCTGCTCAAAGTTGACAATCCCAAATCCCTAAACCCAGGTAACTTCCTGAGTGCCAGGGGTGTCAAACTCAGGAAAATACCACCAACTCATGTTCAAGTTGGGCAACAATGGACAACATTGGTAAGGTGGGTAAGACCACCCTCTTATTTTGGCTTCGCTAAACCAAGGGGGGTATTCCCTGAGATGCACAAGAATGGAACAAACAATAACATGAGACCATAACTTGACACAAACCATACCCAATGCACAAGATACTCCAATTATCTGTTATTAAAGTAATGTTTTATTTATAATGGTCAATTACCTTTTAGGATAGACTTTAGGAACATTCTTTATTCTTTATTAGTTGTCTTTTCAGATAAAGCGTTTGTAATCTTATTTAAGGATGCTTCCGCTCCGTTTAATATCAAATATCTTATAATCATTCTATGTTTAATTATTTTTATATGGTATCAAAGCCCAAGTTGAATTTTGGGATCGGTGAAAACGTGAAAATCTAGGGACTGCTATCGGCAATGACAATTCGAAGAACACTCGTGGCACAAAAAGAACCAAAAAGATTCGTACGGAATTTTACAGAACCGTATGGAATCATCAAGGGTTTTTGTAAAATCATGGAATTTTTTGATAAAAATCATGTGTTTTAAAAAACAGTTTTTTTAGGCAGATTTTTTTACAAATCCTGCCTCTTTTTGGGTCGTTTTTACCAAAAAATCATGCCAGAAATTCGTGTGCAGATTCACAGTGGATCTGTATGAGAAAATCATGAGTTTGTTCTAGAAAATCACAACGGCTTATTTTTCTTTGAAAATCAAGTTTTTTCAGTGATTTTATTTTTGGTTTAATGGATTTGGAGGTCGCACCAAATGCAAAATCACGTTCTGTTTTTTGAATCGCGCAGAACATTCTGCATCCATGGTTGTGTGCATTCTTCATTTCGTGCAGGAGGTTTTCCTCTGTATTTTTTGGCAAAATAGGCCGTGATGCGACGCCTAAGTCTTTTTGGTGAATTTTTCACAAAAAAAATCAAGCCTATCTTCTTCAACAGCTAGGGTTTTCTAAATCGTGGGCATTTTTGTTCAAGCTTTTTAAAGATTTTTTTTCACGAAATCATGGATGATTTTTTGCGCCTAGGGTTCATCTACGCCTAGGGAAGAAAATTGTTAAGGTCTCAGTGATTATTTGTTGCGGCTAGGGTAGCGAACAAAAGCTAGGGCAAAATAATTTGTTGAAAGTGTTAACAAAGGGTTTATTGCAGCAAAGGGCATTTATTATTTTTGCTCTTACTCCGTAATTGCACCGTACGGGAGGGAAGATGGCCCCGTTACTGTAGCAATCTACCCTAAAAAAAAAAATTGAAAATGTAAACAAGGATAATGACAATGTTAGCACAATATTGCATGAACAACTAAATACCTCCACACTTTTGATCACCAAGTTCCCAAATCGGGTGAGGTGAGAGCATAATGTGCTTTCGCTTACAAACTATAGCATTGTGCAACAAATAAATACATTCATCTGCTATGAGTAGGCATCCACTATGGCAGTGGGGATTCACCACTTTATAGTGGGTGGAAAAATAAGAATGAAATTACAAAATCATCCACTTATCCAGTGGGAATTCGCCGCTTATTCAATGGGTAGAAAACATGAAAGATAAGTTCCAATTTGCCCACACTGGCGGTAAACCATCCAGGGGTTATTATGTGTTGAGCAACATTAAAGAATGAATACAAATGAATACCAAGCTGCATACAACTCAGGTTAGATATATTAGATCATTATATCAGCATGATATGAGTTTTTGTATCCAATAGAAACCCTGCACAAGAAAGAGTGTTATTCAACCCCAAAATCATAAAACCCAGCTGATATCATGAAAAGATTCCAAACTGATCAGAACTGTATCATATTTCAACTTCATTCCCTCATGTACAGTGGCCCTAGGAATGATCACCAACATTTGAATGCATAAAAATTATATCAGAACTCAGTCCCAAACTGCCATTGAATTATATATACCTCCAACACATCATACTTGAAGAAAGACTCAGTCAAACAAGGGAGCAAACTGCCCAGAAACCCATGTCATTCATAACAGGTCCGTACGGCCTGACGAGAAGAAATCACTTCAAACATTACAAAAACTGCCCAGAAATCCCTGAAAACTGATTGTGGATGAAATGCCATTACAAGACATTGATTTCCCTTGTATCAAACAACAAACTCACAATCTTCAAAATACAAAACATTATCCTGAAGTTGTACGGCACTAGACTGGTACAGCAGAAATATCCATTATAAATCTGACTTAAAACAACACTCAAACTCCTCAAAAGTTGACGCCAATACCATACAAAGACATTACAATCTTCTTTTGCTCCAACAAATAAGAAATGATACCATAATCAAAATCGTCCTCCCTAGAGGGTAAGGACTGCACAGTACGGCCAGCATTGAGATCATCATCAAACTCCAAAAATCTATTAAAACACCCAATACAATCAATCCAAAATAACATCAACAACAAACTAAATACCACAAACTCCATGAAGCTCAATGGGCAACTTTGTATGAGTTTGCTCCAATCTCTGTCATCAGCACAATGCTGATTTCTGTATTGAAACCACAACCAACCTCAAGAGGGTTTTCGTCCTCAAGAGCATTCTACAAGAGAGTTTTCGTCCTCAAGAAAATATGGAAGAACTCACGGGTTCAATCTATTTACAAACAAAATCAATTCCAAAAACATAACCCTTCAAAATGAGCTCTCAATCCCCTTTTATAACTTTTTGAGAGGAATATATTATTATTTTCCTTTTAACTCTTCATATCTCTCCTCTCCAAAAGACTTTTTTTGAAATAATAATAAAATATCAAGTGTGAGGCCCCCTTTTTAAGTGTATCAATTATAACACTTAAAACCCTTTCCAATGAGCTATAACACTTAGGTACTTTTTAATTATTTTCACCCCTAGGAGCTTAAGTGAAAATAATAATTAAAATAGCTCATTAAATAACACCTTTTTGCGGAAAATCCCAAACTTCACCCAACTGCCAAATAAATTGAACCATTATGCTCTGTAAGGTTTGGGATGCGCAACGATGCCTTCCAGGTGACATTCCAAAAATAGACGGCTCCACCAAGAATCTTGTAGAGCAATCCGTGAGCCCGAACAAATATGAAATCCCGATCAATCACTGAGCTCAATGTTATAGAAAATTACTCCACTTTTGGAAAGGAAACCCATCTTATAATTAATATTACACTAAGTTGCTAATAATTAATCCCAACCTTAGTGAAATATTAATTAATCAGCTAGATAATAGTCCCAAGCCATAAAAAGCATAGAAATGTACTGATTGAGCAACTTTGACTATCCCTTAGTGAAGAAGATGACTTGAGACACACAACTGTTTTGCAAACTGAACCATCACCACTCCAAGAACATTGGAGTTCTCCCAAACATGCCAGATAGCCTTCGAGAGACAAGGAATAAGCATAATGCGCACAAAAATCTATGCACCCAAAAAGGAACATTACAGTTACCCAACATCATGTTGGAAGGCAGCAAACGTTTTATTGACAAAAATTACAACACATGGAAGCAACAAATGCTAACAATTTTCGAGTACAAATGCCTCGAAAAGATCGTCCTCAGTACCAACACTTGGCCAACGACTGTGGGTAAATACCAAGACAAGTGTGACATGTTGGAAATTGTCATTGATGTCAAAGGCAAGAGAAAATCGTTATAAGCCGAAGGCCATAAATCGTCATCCAAGAAAGATCTTGATCATGGCTGACTACATCAACAAAACATTGATTAAGGAATTATATTGGCTCCCAAATTAGAGTTTTTGCATTAAATAAATAAATTTATATTTATTCAGATTTACACCTACAGATCTGCACAGGAAGATATAAAAAGAAAATCATTGAAGAGGAGTATATAGCAGATTTGTAAGAAGAGTATATAGCAGATTTAAAAAGAGGAATTTATGGCAGATTTAAAAGAGGAGTTTAAGCAGATTTAAAAGAGTACATGCAGATTTAAAAGAGATTGTAATGTCCATCATCCGTTGAAGAAGCAACACTCAAAAGGTGGAACTTTGTTGTGGGAGTTGGTGCTTCCTAAAGGAGAGATTGGTGTCTCTTGCTAAGTTGGTGCTTAGCAATGGGGGTTGGTGCCTCTAGTGGGTTGGTGCTCACAAATTCTACAAGAGGGGATTGGTGTCTCCTATAGGTTGGTGCCTACAAATATTGTAAGAGAGATTTATACATAAGCAATATTTTGCCGTGGTTTTCTCCCATAAGGGTTTCCATGAAAACCTTGTGTTCTTCTTGTGTTGCATAATTGGTAGATCTTGTGTGATTGATATTGTTATGGTAGTTAAGTTTTGAAAAAGTAAAAATATTGTATTATACTAATTCACCCCCCCACCTCTCAATATAATCGTGTACTCATCATGACGAACGTAACAGAGAAGCAGTCATGTTGATAAAATAATTAGTGATTGATGAAATGCTTCTAGAGGTTCGGACATGTATGACCTTTGCGGAAGTTTGGAAGCATTTGCGAGAACACGAGACTTCAGATAAAGGCAAGGCCTTCTTCCTAAAGAATATGCTCTTTTCGATCATGATGGATGAGAAAGTGTCCTTGCAAGAGCATTTACTCAAGATCAAGGACACTGAGATCAATTATCAACAATAAGTCGGAAGATGGAAGAAGAGGACATGGTGCTAATCACGCCGAGAAGCTTACCACAGGCTTATGAGCATTTTATGGAGACACTCAATATTACACCTACCAGTGTTGACCTAAAGTTCAAAGAGCTTTGCAATAAGCTCTTACAACAAGACAGATGGAAGAAACAGTTTGGTAGTAGCAGTGATACATAGAGTGTGGAACAGACATTTGCAGCCAAAGACAAGGGCAAATGCAAATGGCCACAAAAGAAAGGACAAGGTAACAATGAGGATACTTCAAAGAATCTGAAAAACATCACGTCATTATTGTGGTAAGATGGGTCATATGAAGAAGCACTACAAAAAGAGGTTGGCTGAACAAAATCCAACCAGGGAGGGCCTCAGCCAAAGGCTCATGTCGCAAAGCATTCTGAGGAGCAGGAATCAGTCTTCTATACATTCATGGCCAAACGACTAGCAGATCAATCAAAGCCATCTGCATGGTACATAGATTCAAGGGCATCTTGTCATTTCACCCACAAGAAAGATCGGTTCCCAGAGTACACAACTTGCTCTAATTTAGCGATCTTTGATGGTGGTGAGGAGTACACAGTTGTTGGCAGAGGGAATGTGCAAATAACCTCTGAAGGGAGAAATTTAATTTTTCTAAATGTGTACTATGTGTCGGGAATGGACTTTAATTTACTCTCAGTGAGTCAGCTTATGTGCCATTGTCCCAATCTGGATGTCACCTTTAGCAAACATAAATTCTACATAGTTGACAAGGAGACAAAGACAACTATTGCAGTTAGAATAGAAGATCATGGTTTGTATCAACTGGTTGATATTGGATAGGTCCAAGAGCATCCTTTTGCAACCAAGAGTGCATATGATATCAATACACTTTGGCATTAGCGATATGGGCACCTCAACTTATCCTATCTCACTCAGTTGGCTCAAGAGAATTTTGTAGATGGATTACCTGACATCCAACAGCAGATACAGGGTGTTTGTGGAGCTTGCCAAGCAAGGAAGCAACACAAAACTCCATTTGAGGACAGACAGGCTTGGAGAGCACAAAGAGTCTTGTAGTTGGTTCATGTAGACATGTGGACCAATGCACACGACATCAATCACTAGTACCATGTATTTTCTTCTATTTGTAGATGATTTTAGTAGGAAAATATGGGTGTTTTTCTGAAATTAAATCAGATGTGTTTAATGAATTTCAAAGGTTTAAAGCATTAGTAGAAAAAGAATCTGGTTGTAACATAATCACTCTTAGATCTGATAATGGAGGTGAATTTTGTTCCAAAGAATTCAATGACTTTTGTACTAAACATGGCCTAAAACGTCACTATACAACACCGTACACTCCATAGCAGAATGGAGTAGTTGAGGCCAAACTGTACTATCACAGAGATGGCCTGATGTATGTTGGAAAACAAGAGTGTTCCCAAGAAATTTTGGGTTTAAGCAATTTATCTGCTAAATAGGTCTCCCACACAAGCGATGAAGCAGAAGACCCTAGAGGAAGATTGGTCTGGGAGGAAACCAAAAGTTAGTCATCTTAAGGTATTTGGTTCTATTGCATATACCTTGATTCCAAATGCAAAGAGAACCAAGTTAGATCCTAAGAGTAAGAAATTAATGATTACATGGTACAATGACAATCAAAAGGTATACAAGATGATTGATGTGGACACTAACCACTTGACTCTCAGCAGAGATGTACTGATTAGTGAGAAAGCTGGGCACGTCCAGTGTTCTTCAGAGATCAAGATTTCTGAAGACCAGTCTGTTAGGGCTAAAAATTCAAGTGTTCAGCTTCAAGTAGCTCTACCTGAAAGGGAGAGGATTTTGAGCATGAGGAATCTCCCAGGCAAGTAACAGTACCTAAATTCATTGATGATAACCTGGATCAGCATCTAGATGATACAGGAAAAAGTAGCCCAAGTCATGGTGATAACACTGATTTGGATGGAGAGGTTTCCAAGAAGAGACCAAAATGGTGGGAAAGCACCATTGGAGATGTTCGGGTAAGTGAAATGATTGAGGGTAGATCATCGAGAGGCAAGAGCAAGCAAAACACAATTAACTTTGCTCTCATGGCTAATATTCAGGGAGTTTATGAGCCACAAGTGTTTGAGGAGCCCAAAGGAAAACCTGAATGGGAAAAGGCCATGGCCACCGAACATGAAAGTCTTATGAAAAATAAGACTTGGGATCTCTCAGATCTTCCACCAGGGAAGAAACCCATTGGCTGCAAGTGGGTGTACAAAGTCAAGTACAAGACAGATGATACTATTGCGCCATCTACTCTACGTGCATTCAATAAATGATTTTGGGCCCACCTCAAGCTAACATGTCCTCTCTTGACCATTGGCACAACCCTAAAACTTGCTGAACCCTGACATCTTTTGGGAAAACACCAACCATTGATCTCCTCTGCCACTAATCTCATTGCATAGTTCAGTGGCTCCCTCCTGAAGATATTGCGATCCAATGGCACAACGGAAAATCTTGCAAAGCTTTGACATCTCCCTGTGTTGCATTAATTGTAGATCTTGGATATCACCTTGCATTAATTGTAGATCTTGGATATCATGTGCCTCCTGCCATGCAATGGGGTCATTTCTCTTTCCCACACCCATGTGGTTTATTTTTATTGGCTCCACCAATATGATGGGCCCACTTCCTTATGTTGAAGTGTTTCCCTTCCAAGGCTGCCATGTATAATCATGATTTGATTAAATTTGATGGCCTCCCCTTTACAAACGTGTGATATTGAGCCCAAAGCAATGAAATATGATCATGAATGCACCATAGGTTTGCAAGAGCATGGATTTGATCTTTTTGACTAAATCAGGAGTGATTTGAGCATGATAAACTTAAGTGATGTCTTATGTCACCAATCTCATCATGTGGTTCTTGTTCTCTTTGTTTGACAACATTATTCTAACACCACTAGAGATTGTGAGAACTGTGGGATCTTCCATGTCATTGCTCAATTATGTGGTCCGCACAATCTTGTTATAACATGATGCTATTTCCCTCCATGTTGTGCGGTCCATTAGATCCCCCAAGCTGGCCTTTTGATCGAATAGGTTCTCATTCTTGACCTAACGCTTCCAAACCTGCAAGTTTTAGCACTTTGCATTCAAGCTTCTTCCAGGAATCCACGTGTCCTCTTCGGACTGTTGCTACTTGTCACTCTCGGAATATCCTGCTCAATCGGTCCCACTACATGCCACATTAGCTGATTTACAACCGATGGCACAACCTCAAGCACTGAACACTCTGACATCTCTTCAGGCTTGTGCCAATTGTTAGATCATTTTTAAACAAACGGCTTGCACTCCCCAAAATCCTTTGATCACTGACACCTCTTTGGCATACACAGACCATAGGATGAGATCATGATCCGATGGCTGCCACTCCTTTATTCTGACAATATTAACCCTTTTAAGGGTGTACGAACTGTCGGATCTAAAGGAGATCAACGATGTGGAAGCTTGCTGGCTGTTTGCTTGGGAACTGTGAAATTTGACGTTCTACTTTGTTTAGGAATGGCAGTTACAAGTCGCGTATATACTGATTTTAGTATGATTATGATCTATTGCCCATCTGTGCCTTTTACTCTGTAGTCTTGACTTTGGGGATATAGGTTACACAGGGAATGTGAGGATTATTTTAAATTTAATATGCTCTGTTTTCCTTTGGTTTTGCATCAAAAGAATCTGATACTCTGATTTCTTGTGTTGCAGGATTGGGTAAAAGACATGAATACTAAAACGATGAAATTGCTAAAGCAATGAGCAACTCATGGACAGAGATCTTCTGGAAATTCTAGGAAAATGCATATGAATTCTGGGAGGATTATGGACAAATATTGTTGAAGATTTGTCTTATTCCTAGGAATGATTTGTATGGTTTGGATATTGCCACAAGAAAACAAAATAAAGTTTTTACTATTTTCTTTAATAAAGGCTTGTGATTTTAAATTAAAATTCATGACTATTGGCCTTTTAATGTCGTAATTTCGAAGTAGCTAAGATTTGGAGGGAAAACCTTTTAGGCTTCCTATCCCAGGAAACCTATAAAGGTCCCAAAACTTGATTGTGTAAAGGGTTGGAAACCAAACATTTTTGCTTCTCTAATACAATGCAGTTTGTTTTTCCTGCTTCTTTCTCCTCTCTAGTTTTCTAATCAATAAGTTCTTCATTATCATGTGATGAGTTCATAGCATGCTTCATATCACTGAGAACTTGCTGATAGTGAATTTTTTGTGGTCAACCTGAGCATGCTAGTGCAGCTTTAACTATTAATATTTGTCTTCCACAAATACTGTGAGAGTAATACTTGCAGCCTGTGCCTGAAACAGAGTAGTTGTGTGTTGTTTCTTTCATAGTTCGTTAGTCCCATTGGTGATTGCACCCTACTTATATGTTGAGTAAGTGAATCAATGTTGATAAAGAAATAGTTTGTTTACTTAAAATGTAATACAAGATGAGGGTTAAGAATAAGGACTCGTTGAGAATTATTATACCATTGATTGTATTAGCCCCATGAAGTAAGATGAGGACTGTTTACTTTGAACTAAGTTGATAATCTGATTTTGCTGAATTAAGGTCTTTACATTTGATTGAAAGCATCAGTGGAAACAAAGATTGAGACTGATAACCTTGTAATGATCAATAAAGTATCATCTTATATAGGACATGGCTCGTCAGGGTTTAAGTAACTATGAAGAAACTAATGGCCATACACATTGATAAGTTCTAATTGTGAACAACTGAGTGATTTAACCTGACTAGAACTTAGCATGGCAGTTTATGATGCCATTATTGGATAATTATCCAAGAGGCACTGTTGAAATTAAATGGTTGTAGACTTTGAGTTATGGTGCTTTTAGAGTAAACTACAAAAAGGGAAGGATGACCTAATCCTCTATAAATAATTAATACAAATGGAACATAAAGACTTGGAATTGACTAAAGTTTCCTTAATCATGATGATAAATGATTGAGGTGATGACCTTGACTGTTAAGGTTGAAAGTAGTTAGACAAACCAGCCAAAGAAGGCAGTGGTATATAAGATCCTGGCATATGAAATCTTGAAGTTGATCTAAGTCCTTAAACCTATCCAATGGATAAGGCAATGAACCTAAAAGATTTAAGATACTTATGAACAACTGAGTGATTTAACCTGACTAGAACTTAGCATGGCAGTTTATGATGCCATTATTGGATAATTATCCAAGAGGCACTGTTGAAATTAAATGGTTGTAGACTTTGAGTTATGGTGCTTTTAGAGTAAACTACAAAAAGGGAAGGATGACCTAATCCTCTATAAATAATTAATACAAATGGAACATAAAGACTTGGAATTGACTAAAGTTTCCTTAATCATGATGATAAATGATTGAGGTGATGACCTTGACTGTTAAGGTTGAAAGTAGTTAGACAAACCAGCCAAAGAAGGCAGTGGTATATAAGATCCTGGCATATGAAATCTTGAAGTTGATCTAAGTCCTTAAACCTATCCAATGGATAAGGCAATGAACCTAAAAGATTTAAGATACTTATGAAGGTATGAACCTAGTTGCTAATGTAAACAAGCAATATGGTTAGAGATCTAATGTTAGAATACAAATATATGAGCATTTAATAGCCTCTTGAACCAACTCTCTTAAAAAAATGGTACGGTATTTGAGGTGTCATTACAACAATCCCATCATACTGATGTCCTTTCAAGGTATAGTCATTTATTTGCACCACCTCCAAAAATCAACTGGATATCCATACACAGGGTCAACTTTTCAATTGCTAACCTTCCATGTTTATAGTATTTGAGTACGATCTTGAACTTGATTCACTCCAAGTTTTCTTATAACTTTCACAACTAAGCAGCATTCTTTAAAGCTATCCGCTCTTCACAATTTGACGTACTTTTTTAATCAAGCTGTTCATCTAGAGGAGTGTCCTCATCTGTAACAGAAAAAGAAGTTGAACATCAACCACTTTTGTATTTTGGGACACTGGAGATAATAATTTCTTCCTTTGCTTGTTATTTTTTGTACTCTCAAAGCAACAATCTCATTGTATTCATGTTTATTGGAATTAGTGGTACAGAAAACTCATCACAAGAGATTAGAAAAACATCCTAAACTCATTCTAAGCATGCTATAATCTGTTCTATATGCTGGTAACTTAATACACCTCAACTACTAAAACCCAAGAGTATACATATTTCATGCTATTGAACACAAAAAGAACAATGCCTACTAGCTACCACTGAAATCCAGCTTTCTTGTTGAAAATCTAACAGATTGCAAGCAAGTAAAAAAAAAATTGTCAAGAGGGTGAACACAGAGTCATAAATTTGAAGAGAGGGATATTCTATTCTTGAAGTCATCAAAAGAGTTGAGAAACCATCCATTATATTACAACTCAATTTAAGTCCTTAAAATAAACTGACCACATATTAACTATTACCGATAGAAAGGGTAACTGAATTTTGGTATCCCACTTTCAATTATTTTATGACAGATTCAAATATAATCTATAATTGAGATGTAATTCCCTAGCAAAAAAAAACTTACGAACTGTATGTTGTCTTGTATTAATTCTGGAAGAGATGATTGAATTAGATCAAGTCCTTTTTGGTAATCCAATCTTCCAATGAAGCCAATCTGCACAAAAATTTATTTGTACTGTTAAAAAATTACCTAATGCTCCTAACTGAAAACATGTAACTTCCTCAAGCTCACCAATGGCACATCTGGTTGAACAGAAAGTCCAAGTTCTTTCTGTAGAGCAGCTTTGCATTCAGCCTGAATAGAAAAACTATACAACATTTAGAGGAAAGTAAGCAAAACTGTCTACTTAATCAAGAATGGTATACAAGGTTACAATTGTCAATCCAAAATGAGAGTCAAAAGCTACCTTTCCTGAAAGATCCTCTGCAGAATATTGATGGGCAATGTATTTATCTGAAGCTGGATTCCACTCATCAACATCTATACCATTTGTTATGCCTGTTTCACTCAGCAAAAGAAAATAGGTACTGTTAAGAAGCAATGCTGTGTTACATTTGAAGAGCTGTAAAGTTTTTGAAAGCACAAAAATAATATTCATCACACCATTAATTACAGATTTCCTGCTTTGTAAAAGCTCATCAAGACCCCATCCACCTTCGCTTGTTGTTATTTCCCAAGCATACCCCTGACCAAAGAAAGCAGAAGAGAGCAGAATGGTTAGATAAAACTAAAAAAACAATTAGGGTGCAGATGATGAGGATATTCCTCATTTTAGCATTGGGAATACTTCAAAAGGTGTGTGCGTGTTAGAGTCTTGAAGAGAACTAGAGGAAAAACAAAAAGTTATATAGACATTTATTTTCACCCATCTATAAATGTAGAAATGCCTTTGGTAGGAAGAAGCTTCTTTACAAGCATCATCTTTGAAATGGATGAAACATTATTTGAGATGTTTGTGAAAGATTATTTCCAGAAGACAAAGATCTCAAATTAAAAACATGAACAAAAGCTATATTTTCTCAGTGCTTCTGGATATCTAAGACTGTTACAGCATAGACAGATGCTGTTTCAAATCCAAAAATTGCTGCAAAATAATATTTTAACATAGCATTGGGATGATGAGAAACTAACCTCACTAACAGTCAGAATTCTATCTGCCGTGACAATTGCACCTTTCAAATGACTAACAGCTTCACCTCTGTCAAGAGCATGCTTTCTTGCCCATGTTGGATATACCCATTCCAATGCACCATACCAATCAGGAGGTAATCCTAGATTCCCATAGGTTGTGGCAGGCTCAACACCCTTGTTGTTAAAGGCAAAGAATAAGAAAAAGCAATGCTGGGAAATTCGATCATATTTTCAGAGTATCTAAAATGAACCTTAGAAATGTTAAGCAAATTGTGAAAGATGTCTTAGAAATTAAGCATATAACATGCACAAAAAAAATGACAATGCGACTGCATCTGTCTAGGATTACTACCTGATGTGCAAGGTTATGTATTGCAAGAATACTGCGAGCATCATGATAAACTCCATATGAGCGATACTTAGCTGCAATTATACTGGAAAAAGGAACACAGATAACTAATTAACTAACTAAACAAAGCCTACCATGTTGGGAAAAGGGTTAACCTTACTAGCAAATGTATTTACACAAGGTCTATATTCTATAAATAAATTAGTTGGAACAACCAAAATGCCCAGATAAATTGATTAGTTTTAAATATTAACAAGAGCATTGATATAAGAACCCTATGAAGAAGGCTCAAATGCAAAATAAGATATTATTAAATGTAGAACAAGGATAACTTACACAGGCACAAGGCTTGCATGCCAGTCATTTGCTATAAATAAGCACTTTTCTCCATATGTAAATCCTCCAAGAGGAAGCACTAAAGGAGCCTCACAAACCGCATGGCATAAAAGTGTGAATCGGAACTGCAAAACAGACAAATACATCACAAGTATTGGCACTAAAACATACCATGGTATATAACATGTTACAAAATAATAAATCAACAACAATGATACCTGATTATCCCCAAAGGCACCAAAATTATCACCATATGGATTCCCAGGTCGATGATAAGAAGGATGGTCAACGAACACCTACAAAGAGAATAAAAGATAAAACCTTATGCACAAATTTGAGAGAGAGATGCAACACAGAATTCATGAGAAGTTTTTCAAATCAAACCAAGTAAAAAAGAAACTCCATGCATAGCCAGACTCAATGCAACTTTTATTTCTTATTTCATTACACAATTGTGCCATGAGAATTTTGAAAGGTGTTAAGATCACATTACCTATTAGTGTATGAATATTATGTTTTATATCATGCAGAAACTGGGGATGTGTCAGATGATAAAGATTTAAGTCTGCCATGAAGAACAGTCAACTTGGGGTCTGTTAAAAAACTTGTAAATCAAAAAATGGTGGTTGAAAGACATAAGTCCTATATGTCCATTCCATAAGGAATAAAATAAAAATTACTCACTAATAGGACTTGGAAAAATTCCTTTGCTCAAACTTCATTCCAACGTTGTGTATTCATTCTATATTTCCATCTTTGTTCCATTTATACTATTCTGCTCTGTATCTTCAGTGTCCATTGTCTCCTTGTATATTTTATAATATTGATATTTTCAATAGCATTTATTATGTGCTATGCCCTAGATTATAAGAGTTGCAGAATCAGGTGGGAAAATTGGCAGCATATTCCGAACTTACTGAAACAAGGAAGTGACAAACAAGGCTTCTAAAAGAGAAAATGGAAAGTACTGGGAAATTTTAGTTGGTAGACATTTCTATGGAAAGAACAATAGTGTGAAGAAATTTTAGGATGGGAACAATTTGGACCAACACATTGAAAAATAGAAAATACGCAAAGTCCACAAGTAAGAAGAAACTGAAAATCAGATTACACGGTCAACTATCAGACGACATCCAGTTCCATACAACTACCTCGAATTTCAAAACCTACAAATGAAAAAAAAAAAGACAGAGACAAAAACAGCAACCAAACTTGCATGCAAAACATATAAATGCGCAAATCTCCATTGATTAAAAAATCATCAGATTTAGTAAGCTCACGTAATGCTGAATATAAATGGTAGAATACATTTATTTACAGGTAATCAGTAAAAAATTATAGTAAATTTCAAGAATAAATAGTGCATTGCTCTTCTAAAAAGCACTATCAGATCTCACCTTATTTGGAAAGAATCTTTTTATATTTCATCAACTAAGTTCTCAGTGTGTGCAACTTGTCCATCCCTCAAATCAAAAAAATAATAACCAGATAGCAGTCCAAAAGAATGGCTTTTTGTTGGCTCTCAACTAGTGAACCTAGAACCACTAATTGTCCCAGCTAGTCATCCTATCCTATTGCCAAGATCCAAGCTTGGGGCTGCCTATCTCACCAATAAAGGTGAATACACAACCAAGACACACACAAGAGACAATATGCAAAAAACTTCCATTATATTATATAACACTACATTACAAAGTAAATATTGCCATTTGCAATCAATGGTTACAATTCCTTAGTCTACTTCCCCAACCCTTGCCCTTAGGCTTACAAACCATTTGCAACTTGGCAATTAATCCCCTCCCTTAGCCTAGAATAGACTAACTCATGGCTCCAAGGCCTTCAATGGCTTCTTGTCTCCTACACACCAATGTCTTCAGCTCCTGTCAAGGAATTAACTAATGTTGTTTGAATGACCCATACAATGTTATTTATAGCTTAATAGGCTTCCCCCATGTAGGGTTCAACCACCAACATAACCAGATATTATCCTTTAGCAATACCTATCCTCCTAGGTCTGCCACATGGTTGCAGATCTGCGATCACTAGCACATGGGTGCTGAGTGGGGATCTAGTTGTCCTCCACTATCCTTTGCCAATTGCAATCCTTAGCCCACCTAGCCCCAATCTTCCTTCAACAGTCTTCCATCTTCGTTCCATCACCTACTGGCAATCATCATATCCTCCTCAAACATTGGCAACAAGTATGTTGGTGATAGCATACTTTTGGTGCCCAAATTTCTCTAGCACAATCTACTTATCTATCTCAGATAAGGCCTCAAAACACTTTGCTTGTAATTCTACAAACAGTGCCTACCATTCTTGGATCACCATTATTTTTTGTGTGTGTGAGAAACTTCACTTGGTCCTTGTACACCCTAGTCACCTTAGCTTCTATCAAGAGATTTCTTCATTCATGTCATAGCCCTTCCACTTAATTACCAATGCTAAGCACTTCTCCCTAACTTATCCTTACTTTTTGTATACGCTCATCTAGTTCTTTGATCTCTTCTTTGATTTGCCTCTCCTTCACAACCAATTGTTTTCTTGGCCTCTCACATTTTTCAATTTTTCCAGTCTCTCTTCAAGGTTTTCTATTTTACTTGCCTCCTCTTCCAGCTTACTTAGACCCTATCATTCATTATCATTACTTGACTGCACTATCCTTCCCACTACCACTAGCTTTCCCTGCATACTCTACACTTGAAGCACCAACTCCTTCAAAAACTCCATTTTCACTAATGCATCCTTTATGGCCCTCTCTGCCACATTGACAATCTCATTCAAGTTTTCACCCTCTACCTCGAGTAATGCTTCAATTCAAGTTCAATCTTCAATCTTTTTGCCTATGGGAGGTCCTTATCCATCAAAACCTTAGGCCTTGATCCAACGATGATATCAACTACTACTTTTAGATTCCCTTCAGCTATCTTTATTTCTTCCTGCTATTTCAAGGTTTCCAAGAGTGGTAATTTTTTCTACAAAGCTCTGTTGCTGCTCTCTTTGCTCCAAACATCTTCTGCATAATTTCTCAGTATGTCATCAATATCACCACGTGTATCTAGTATCTTCAAGACCCTTATTTTTAGATTGCATTGTTCCTCTACCTTTCCTTTGCGTGAAACAGTTACCCTTATCGGAATTACTGCCACCACCATTATTTCATTTTCTATTGTGCAATGTCCTTTGGTTAGTGATCTCAATTGCAAACATTAAGACATCTTCATTGCTCCTTAATTAAGAGGCACCCGACCCACTCCCTATTGTCATGAATGACTCCATATCATTTCCAAGACTTAGTTTGAGAGATTATGAGTCTTCTATCATCAATAGCTCTTAAGGCTCCATAAATAGAACCCTTGAAATTGGCAATCTCACAATAGCGACCTCTCTCCTTGGCTTGGGTTTCCTTTCAACCTCTTCACCTTCCTTCCCTTGGTAAGCATAAGCAAACTTTTGTACAAAAACGCTTCTAATCTCATTGAAATCTTTACTTTCTAGGAGTACCCCTGATATGGCTTTCAACTTATCACTAATCTTGGTGTTTTCTTCCCTTGGCTCATTGGTTCCTTCCCTAGCACATCCTTTGGCATTTATGTGTTCAAACCTAATCCCTCACCACACATCTTTTCCCTTTCTTCTTTTGATGGCCTTGTCAATTGCTTCTTATTGTTGGCTTCTATAATCTATAAAACAACTCTAAGAAACATGACTGAGGGGGTAATTTGTCATCATTACCACTCAAGAGTTGTCGCAAGACTTCACTTTAAAATGGTTCAACAATTTTGGAAGCCATATATGTCAGTTCTCAAGTTGGAGGCAACCTTGGGATGATTCAGAGTATCACAAGGAGATCAAAAGACATCGGATTAGACAATGAAAACAACCATAATTTGAATGGCAGTGAAACCAACGGTTTACAATGAGGTGGTTTCAATTCATCCCCAACAGTTTCAAAACCATCGAATATCAATAGGCAATGGTTGTGTTTCTACCCCAGCAGTTTCGAAATAGTTGAAAATCAACAAGTGGTGATTTTGTTTCCAGCCAAGGAATTTCATAACCAACCCCCGATTACTTGTAGTGGTTTCATTCTATTTGTCCAAGAAGGGAAGTTGATGGGTTTTTGGTGCTTCATCTCACATTCCTGGTGTTTGGAATGCCTTTTGCCACCACATGAAGACATGAGGAAGCAATGAGAACACATGAAAGGAGCTCATTTGTGATATAATAGACATTATTGTAGGTGTTAGATCTCATTTGTTCATGAAAAGAGCTCGTTGTTGACATTATCATTTATCTACATGTATTTTGACTAGATATAGTGGAATGTGAGGTTGTTTCACTCGGTCTTGCTGGAGTTTTTCCCATTTTCTTTGGTTTCTCCAGGTTATCTTGTGTTCAATCCTTGCCTTGCAATTACTTCTATGTTTTCAGTACTACAAATGTATTCTCCATGTTACTCTATGTTAGCATATGAAATTTGATTCAATGTTATAATAGTTGCAAGTAGAATTCAATTAGGTTGAGGGTTTTGAGTGGAGTTGGTGCTAAAATCCATTGTTGATGAACTAATTGGGAAATTTTCACTTCAATTTACGGATCGAGTGGTATTAGAGCAGGTTCGAATTACTTGGGGTTTGTGTGTTTTCAGTAGGTAGAGGAGAAAAATTGCAGATTGTGCCCTTTATGAAGTCACAGGAGTGATGATTTTTGGAAACATTTGTGCCTGAAATCAATACTAGGAATTGGAATAGAGTAGCTAGAGAGATGGCAAGAGACAATGAATATAGAGATGGATGAAGATGAGTGAAATTTCAAAGATTGGAGGAAGATGAGTCCCAAATTTCTATGTCAATGGATAAGCTAGATAGGCTAGAAACTATTATTCCAGCACTATATCAAAAGTTGGAGCTTGCTCAAGAACAAGAGGAGGCTGGAGCAGCCCAAGAAGATTGAACAAGAGCAAGGCCAGTCCTCTTCCAACAAGAATGACATCCTCTTCAAGGCTGAAGCTAAAATTGACATCCTACAATTTGATGGAGAGATCAACGTGAAGAAGTTAGACTAATTAATTACGCAAATGGAGTTCTAGTTCAATTTGCATAAGCTGAGTTCACATCATAGCAAAATTTGTTTGTAAGGTTAAATCTATCCATTGATGCTCTAACTTGGTACAAAAGCTATGCCACCTCTTTGCATTTACGAAAGTCTCACCTATCTCTAAGTGAGAGGGTTTTAAAGAGTTGTTGAACAAGCAATACTACCCCATATATTATGAGGAAGAGAGATCCACCAATAGCACTTTCAACAAAAACAAGGACAAAGTATTCAATAATATACAAGTTAATTTCATAATAAGGCGGTACAGGATGGTAAGAATGTCATGGACAAAGAAGTATTAATGAAATACATTGGGGGGCTGTTTGGACACATCAAGAGGCCTATTTTTATGGCCAAACCCCAAGATAAAGATGAGGCTTGTACCCAAGCCCACTACCCTATGCTTGACAAGAAAAAAACTTTCTTTCATCAAAAACAGCAGGGTAAGAAGCAGCAATAAGGTGGACAAACAAGCAAGGGTAAAGGCAAGAGGAAGAGCAAGAAGAACGCCACCACCACAGTGAAGACCAAGGGCAAAGAGAAGCAGTTTTGTAGTCACTGTGACAAAGGACATACCAAGGAGTCATGTTGGCTCCATCTAGAGCTGAACCCTTGCAAGAAGAAGAAGAACAAAAATGCTTTGTTTAGTCCAAAATGTAAGGAGATAGAGTGCAGTTCTGATATTGATGATAGATTGTCATCTGCCACCATGACAAAGGATGCATGTGTGCATGACAATGAAGCTCAAGAGGAGAATGAATTGACCTAACTTTTCCACATAAAGATTCAGCTCAAAGGAAGGAAAGTAGATTCACTTTTTGACACTTGTTCTCAAGCAAATTTGATTTCTCAAAAACTAATAAATGAGCTTGGTTTGCAAACAAAGAGGCACCCAAGTCCATATTTGTTGGGATCGCTTAAGCAAGGCATTGAAATTTCAGTCATTACTCAACAAGTAGTTGAATTTGAACTCAACCCAGAGTTTGTGGATGAGGTTGTTGTAGATGTCATTTCATTGAATGTTTCTGGGGTTGCGTTTGGAAGCCCTTACCTCTACCCTTAGGATGTTGTTTTCTATAGAAGAGAACAAATATAGGCTGTTCAAATATGAGAAAGGATTTAAAATCACCTCATATAAAGGCAAGTCCAAGATTTCAATGATAAGTGGCATGCAAGCTAGGCAACTAATAAATGCTAGTGGTAAATTTGTGTTGCTCATGTTGAGGAAAAAACAAGAAGAGAAAGTGGCTGAGATAAAATTAATTCATGGGCTGCACAAGAGCAAAGAGAAAAGATTTGTGGATTGACTCATAAGACGGTTCAGTGAGCTCTTTGAGAAGCCAAAAGGGCTGCCCCACATAGAGCAACTGAGCGTGAAATCAATTGTTACCCAAATGTCTGCTTTCAAACATAGGTCTTTGTCCGCAAAGCATATTGGAGGCTAATGAAGTTAAAAATAAGTCGAAAGCTATTGAAATCACAGTTACCGGATACTCCACCCCCTCTCCCTTGGTACGCGTATCGCCGTATCAGATATGGATATACTCATAGGATATGGCTCGGATACGTCTTGGATACTGTATTCGGTTGTACCAAAAAAACCCTATTTTTTTCTCATGCCAGATACACGCAGATACAACATCCTCATGATATTTGTGTCATATCCCAAAAATATTACCCCTAGAATGTTAAAAATTGCCACAAGCAACTATTCCATGACCTAGCATGCTGATTTCTTGTTGTGGGGAACTACTCTGGACCAGCGTGCACACGATCGGAAATATGTCTTTCTACGTGATTGCATTTACTCAAATAATCGCATTCATTCTAAAGTTGGAGTTATAGTGTCAACAAGGAATGGAGGAAGGGGCAAATTTTATTAATTGGTGATACTTTTTTCAATTTTTGGCTTTTTTGTTTTACTTTACATTGTAAACTTTTATTTATTTATTAAATTTAATGCATTTAACTTTTAATTTAAGTTTAATTTATTAATATATAATATATTTGTTAAATTTATTATTTATATTAAATTTAAATTATTTAATATTATTTATTGCCAATCTATCTATCTATATATATATAAACTTTTATTTATTTATTAAGTTTAATACATTTAACTTTTAATTTAAGTTTAATTTATTAATATATAATATATTTGTTAAATATATATTATTTATATTAAATTGAAATTATTTAATATTATTTATTGCTAATCTCTCTCTCTCTCTCTCTCTCTCTCTCTCTCTCTCTCTCTCTCTATATATATATATATATATATATATATATATATATATGTCATATCTAGCCATATCCATATTAGGGGCTTGAAAAATAGTCATATCCGTATCCCATACCGTATTCGTGTCCATGCAACTCTAGTTGAAATGAAAGTAATCCGACCCACCACTTCTCTATGTAGTTCTCCCATAGTGGTGGTACCAAAGAAAGATGGCACTTGCCGCATGTGCATAGATTACCAGCCTTTGAACAAGATTACCATCAAGAATAGGTATCCACTACCTTGGATAGACAATCTTTTGGATCAACTGCAGCATGCTAAATACTTTCCCAAGTTGGGCCTCAAATTGGGATATCACCAAGGATCAAATAAGATGTATGGAAGACAACGTTTAAGACAAAACAAGGTCTCCACGAGTGGTTAGTACTCCCATTCGTATTATGCAACACACCTACAAGTTTCATGAGGTTGATTGATGAGGTATTAGGACCACTTATAGATATTGTGTCATAGTGTATTTATATGATATCTTAGTTTTAGTTGGCTTACGAAGAGCATGTGAAGCATATTGAATAAGTCTTGCAAGTTTTAGGGGAGAACAAGCTTTTGTTGAATGGCAAGAAATGTTATTTTGCACAATATCACATATCTAGCTTGGACATGTGATTACATAGAGAAATGAGGATTGATCCAATCAAAGTAGAAGCCAAAGTGAAATGGCTAGAGCCCATTAATGTCACCGAAACAAGAAGCATCATAGGAGCTGTGCAATACTTGAGAAAGTTTGTCAACGCTTTCTCATCCATAGCAGCGCCTCTTCATGCTATCACGGTGTTGTCCTCGTTTTCGAACTCGACAATTTTTAAACTTTTCCTTGCTCGTCAACCAACATGTGTTGTCAAGTCACTTCCCTATGTGTCGTGTTGATCTTCAAGTCACATGCAAAGTCCCTTTGTTGTTGTAGCTTGTTCAAGTCATAACATCTTGTCAACCACAAAATCCATACAAAACAATTAAATAACCCTGGTAATAGGAATACAAGTTTTCGGTATAGTTTGACAAGTACACCATTTTGAGGCATATTTCAGCATTATTATTCTCCATCAAGTTCACAGTTTTACAAAACCGCAAGGTCGTTTGGAAAGCTTGCAAACAAGTTTTATGGAATGTTCAAGCCACCGATATAATGAGTTTTGATATAAATTTTAATCCAAATTCGGTTATAAGTGCTCCGCAAGTGCAAATTTATGGCAGTTTTAAGTTTGATACGTTTTCACAACTTGATTTTAAAGAGCAACTTTATTGAACCTACCAAATTTAAAATATGAGATTTATTAAATCGCTTGATTAGTGAAAATTTAGAAGCTTGGGGGCATGTTTACAATCAAATTGAGAAAGCAATTATAATTAGGACGAGAAACAATTATGCCTTTTGCATGGGACAGTCATCTCCATCTTCTCTTCATCTTTGGGCTCTTACGCTGCGTATGATCATAATTACCATCAGCTCTATGTGGTTAGAACCCAAATTTGTTCCTTTATTGAATACACACAAAATGAATTTGTGAAAGGGGTTTCAAAAAGAAAAAGTTGTAAAAAGTTTCAAAGTGGCATTTTATTGGTGTGTAAGCACCCCATTAGCTCCAATGGGGGTTGTCACAACCACCCTATCAGTCGATGGGGTGGTATCCACAATCTCTTTGTTCTCTATAACAAATGCGATTGGCAGATGCAAGGCCAAGTTCCCCAATTGTTTCCTGCATCCTCCTTTGCTTGTGCTAGAATCGCTACTTTGGAACAGTGTGTAGACATCTAAGAAAGCCTTATGTTGTAACTAAAGCGTGAAAATGTGCAGTTGCAGCTGTAACAACCATGAAATGCCATTGTCATCGACTACTTGTCTCCACCTAATAGTGTTATGTAAAAAAGAACCGGTTAAAGGAGGCATTGCACATTTTGCTTACTGCACACGACCCCTAGAAATTCCTCTACATATCTTCAATCATTGCAACCTGCATTCTCAAGAATATTCACAAAGGAAGAAAATCCACTTTCATTGTTCACAGGCAATTTGCATTTGCTGCACACACAGCCTTCCAAAATGAGCTTATTAACATATGTCAAGTTCTGAAGTTTGGTGGATGCCCATAAAATGTTTGGCCACACAAATTGTTTGACAGAATGCCTCAAAGAGGTGTCCTCTCATGGACTGAAATAATTGGCGGATCTGCACAAAATGAATTTGTTGAAAAAGGCTTTTAAACCTTTTGAGCATATCAGCTTCGACACTTAAGCTAGTTCTTCAAACCCTCATATCAGCTGATGGACAAGTTTTCACAACTACCCCAATACTCAACACCAATACAGATTGGTCGAAAAGGCTTTAGAAACTTTGTATGAACTCTTTGGCGTTTTGGATGTACCTCACACCTCATTAGCAAATTATACAGTTTTGAAAACCTTACGAAATGTCACAACACATGTTGATTAAAAAGATTAATTGAAAAGGCTTTAGGAACTTTCAAGTGGTTGTCACAACCTCCTTCAATGCCAAAATAGGTTCTCCAAACCATGAAGATTACTGAATGTGAAAACATAAAAAAGTCACGAGTTGTTTGAAAGAATGTCCCCGTAGATACAAAATGAGGCCTATCTTGGGCCCGCAATTAAGAATGTTGTCATTACAATCCCTACATATTTTAATGATTCTCAAAGACAAGATACAAAGAATGCCAATGTGATCTCTAGGTTGAATTAATGAGCCAACTATAGCTAGCATTGCCTATGGGCTTAATCAAAAGGCCAACAGTGTGGCGCAGAAACATGTTCTTATTTTTTATCTGAGTGGTGGTGCGTTTGATGTTTCCCTCTTAGCAATTGAAGAGGATATTTTCAAGGTAAAGGCCACTGTACGAGATACCCATTTGGGAGCATTTTGTCCAGGAATTCAAGAGGAAGTACAAGAAAGATATTATTGGTAATGCAAGAGCCCTTAGGAGTCTACGGACTGCCTATGAGTGAGAAAAGAGGACCCTCTCATCTGCTATAGAGATTGATTCCTTGTATGAAGGTATTGACTTCTGCCCCACCATTGCTAAAGCCAAATTTGAGGAATTAAACATGGATCTCTTTAGGAAATGCATGGAGCCAGTTGACAAATGTTTGTGAGACACTAAGATGGATAAGAGTTCGGTTCATGATGTTGTTCTTATTGGCGGGTCAACTAGGATTCCCAAGGTATAGTCTTGTTGCGGGACTTCTTCAATGGTAAGGAGCTCCGCAAGAGCATAAACCCTAAGGGCCTAATGAGATTAACTATGGAACTACAGTCCAGGCAGCTATTTTAAGTGGAGAAGGCAACAACAAGATACGAGACCTCTTGCTTCTTAATGTTACTCCTCTATCCCTTGGTCTTGAAACTGCTAGTACTGTTATGACAATTTTGATTACTATAAATACTACCATCCCCACAAAGAAAGAGAAAGTGTTTTCTACCTTCTTGGACAACTAGCCTAGTGTGTGGATTCAAGTGTATGAGGGTGAGAGAACAAAAACATTTAACATACTAATTAGACTGCATTCAAAGGCCCCTACATTCATTAGAGATAAGAAAAATAAGTCTTTCTTGGAAAGAAGCTATGAAACTTGCTACAACTCCGGCCTCAACTGCAAGTCTGCAACAGTGCCACTTTCCCGCCAACACATGCGAAATGTTCAACCAAGTGCTATGACAGTCATGCGCCCGTCAAGTTTACACTAAGGACCAATATTTTATTATAAAGTGCTCAGTGTAATCTTTGTAAAAAATATTTTTGAGATATATTATGGGATTTGGTTATATTTTATTTCTAAAATTGAACTCCCAAAAAATGAAAACAAAAAATGGTTACATGGTTGTAACTACCTTTTTCTATATATTGTGAGGTCATCGTTGTGAAGGGGAACAAAATGGTTATGGAAGGTAACAACCTTGGGCCTTTTTCAACACAACCACTGTATAGAGATTAATAGGAGACTTTGTGCTCTAAAACCCTCTCTACAAAAACCGTGTCAACCTTCCTGTCCGACGACCACCAATTGTCATTTGTCATCCTTCTCATCATAGCCCTACCATCCGGACTTCCACCTTCGCAGAAAAGTGTATAAGCTCAGGCTATGGTCATATGCCTGACCTCGCTACTCTTTCTCTACCTTCTTGGAGAAGCATATCTAATTCGGGGGCCACCTTAATCCAATCTGCTAGGGAATGACTAACCAACATTTCCTTCTCTAAATCAAATGCATAGTTAGCCAACCTATCGGCTACTCTATTTGACCCCCTATAAACATGATTGATTTTATATGCCCTAAACCCTCTAATAAGCGGAGTATTTAATCTCCAATTCGGTGTTTGTTTATTCTGGATTGCATTAATGATAATCTGAGAATCCCCTTCCACATGCAACCTCCTAACTGTCATGTCCCATATTAAGGCATTGTTTAAATTAAAGATTTAAACATCATGATTAAGATGGAGAAATCGTTCGTAAAATATATATATATATTTAATAAACATATATATATTAATTAATATTATTCTATATAATTAAAATACAATATAGTTATTGTATTATCAATTTGAGTATTAATATAATAATACTATTAAATATACTATTATATAATTTATAATATATAAATATAAATATAGATATTAATATTGATATAGATATACGTATTAGTATAAAAACATAAATATAATTCCATGCTAAATAGTATTATACTATAAATGTTAATATTAATAATTTATATATTAAGAGACAAATTAGGGATGCGATCCTTTAAACACTACAAAATGGAAGGGTTTGACTACTATTAAACAAGTCTTAAGAATAAGGAAAAGTAGCGTTTAGTGGCAGCGGTCAACTTGACCCCTGATTTCATAACATTCAAGCTAAACAATTAAATGGAAATGATTAGATTGTTTTAAAGGACACGATCACTATAAAAAGTGACGTATCTTACCAAGTGAGCCCGCAAGGGTATAAATAGTGATTAATGGGCAGCGAAAAGGGAAAAAAAGGAGGAGGGAGTCAGATATCATTCGGCACTTACAACCTCCTTTCAACAGCAAGAAATAAGAAATAGAATACAAGTAAGAAAATCAGCATATGAATTACAGACTTTGATCAAGATTGGAAGCTTGAGGATAGTTTACATTCATATAAGACCATTGAAGCGATTCTCCTAGAGCACCAGATTCCATAGAGGTTCCCATCGCTGGCTATTCATAATATACATCTGTGACAGATCTGCATTTGTGACAGCCATCGCCATTTAGATATGGTCATCGTGAGCTGAGTTGTATCATTAGAGTTGGCAATCCATTTTGGAGAGAACTTACATGTAGTTGAGAGCGAGCTGTGTGAGCGATCAGTATCTAGAAACCGTGAAATACCATCTACAGATAGCATACAGTGGTCAGTCTACGTAAGGTCAGAGACACATCACATAGCAACAACAATCAGACATTCATTAAGGTCAAGACAACGATCACTGTAGGAGTGTTGCAGCAGTGATCTCCCATCATATTGGAGATCTGTCACACCACAGATCGGGTTGTATAGCTCATTCCATTTTAATACTAAATCCATTCAGATCATAGACTTGGAAAGCAGCAATCAGCACTGGAGATAGTCGATCTGCTACAGTAGATTGGATTTCATTTTGGAAATAAATTGAAAATTTATATGCAAATCTAGAACGGGGCATTACAATTGGTATCAGAGCAGAAGATTCTGCCATCCTGTGAAGAAATTTAATGCAACACTATACAAGACGAACAGCCCATAACAATAACATGGATACTCAAGATATGAAATCATTCATGGAGATGATAGCCAAAAGCATGATGGAACAAAATGAAAGAACTACTAAATCCATGATGGAGCAAGGAGAGAAGACTACACAAATGCTCCTAGAAGCACTCCAAAAAGTGGGAAGCACCGTGGAACAACTCAAGGGCCCTTCGGCAAATGGAAAGGAAGTAATTTCAAACCAAGCCGAAAATAGCAACTCCTCCTCAAGTTCGAGAATTCCACTACCGTCCTTCCTGCCAAGTGAGGAAACTCCAAGAAGGGAAGAAGAAAGTCCACAAGCTATGAGCACCGAAGACGTGGCTAGGGCCTATGCCAGTCTAGAGCCCGAAGTAAGAAGAGCGGTTTCCTTCCAAGAATTTAGTAACTCTAAAAGGAATGAGTTAACACGACATGAGAGAAGACCTATCCACCAAGACTTAAAACATAAGGCTAATAGAGTAAACCTTCCTAACTTTGATGGAACCCCAAAAATCACCCCACATGCGTGGCTCCAAAAACTTAATGATTATTTTGCACTTAGTCCCATGATCGAAAAAGATGCCCTCCAATTTGCAATCCTCCACTTAGAAGGAACAGCCTATGAATGGTGGCATAATGGGAAAAATACCCTGGGCCATGAGACCATCACATCATATGCCGAATTCTCTAAAAGGTTCCTTAAGAAGTTTGATAGGAGACATCCCCAACAAGACTTTAAGGACTTAACCTTGGTAAGACAAAAAGGAACGGTGGATGAGTACATAAGTGAATTCGAGAAAATAGCTATTCGAGTTACCGGAATTGAAGATGAAAGACTAACATTTCTATTTATTGAGGGCTTGGACGAGAAATTGAGAGGACTAGTGGGAGCACTTAAACCCACCTCATTGGATAATGCCATTGAAATGGCAACCCGTTTGGAAAAGAACAAACCCACAAATCTCTATACAAACCCATCCCACAAGAAGGAAAGATTCCATAAACCTTTCTCATCCGAGAACAAAATAAAGGAAAAAAACTTATGTTACAGATGCAAGGAACCTTGGACTCATGGACATACTTGCAAAGGAAATGAGAGACCTTGGACCAGAGATGATACGATAAAAGATGATTTCCGAAAAAGGAATCTATGCTTCAATTGCAACGAAAAATGGGAGCCGGGTCACCAGTGTGCAAGAAAAAGAGAGCACCACTTAAAAATCATAACAAATGAGGAATTGGAGGAAAAATTTGAACCAAAAGAGAAGAAAAAGAAACATAGTGAAGAAGAATGTTCATGATGGCTCAAGCACAAGCAAACCCTGTTCAAGACATGATAGGTAGGAAGTGTGCCCTCCATCATGTTCTTGTCAAGATGTGATAGGTAGGAAGTGTGCCCTCCATCATGTTCTTGTCAAGATGTGATAGGTAGGAAGTGTGCCCTCCATCACACTCTTGATCCTTAATATTAAAGACATGATAGGTAGGAAGAATGCCCTCCATCATGCTCTCATCAAATTATTTAAAGGGATGATAGGTAGGAAGAATGCCCTCCATCATCAAGACATGATAGGTAGGAAGTGTGCCCTCCATCACACTCTTGATCCTTAATATTAAAGAGATGATAGGTAGAAAGAATGCCCTCCATCATGCTCTCACCAAATTATTTAAAGGGATGATAGGTAGGAAGAATGCCCTCCATCATCAAGACATGATAGGTAGGAAGTGTGCCCTCCATCATGTTCTTGTCAAGATGTGATAGGTAGGAAGTGTGCCCTCCATCACACTCTTGATCCTTAATGTTATAGAGGTGATAGGTAGGAAGTGTGCCCTCCATCACACTCTAATTTGCAAGTATCTCTATGGATTCTATCAAAGGATCAACTTGAGGTATGGATAACTATATGTTGAAATTAAAATTTATGTTATATCATTCATTATATTATGATGTATTGATTTCATTACTAATTTATGGATCTTTAATGTTGCTAATGTTCCTTTCTAGTAGTTATTCTTGTGTGCAGGGTAATAGATCAAGAATCCCAAGAAGGGGGGGACATTATCTCATCATCAACCCCCAGAATCATGCTATATGTCATCTTATCATCAACTTGCTTAAGAAATCAAGGTCTTACTTACAACATCATTAGATTCACATTATGGAATTTTCATTAATATTATTCCAAATCTCCAATCTCAGATTATCAATACTCCCAAAGTTTTCTTTAACATTGAAAAATTCTTCCTTCCTACATTCATTTGATTAACTACATTTCCTCAATCATATTGCTATTCAAAATCAAATCAAATCTTCTTTGATCATGACATCATATAATCAATTACTCCTCAAAGAACATAACTCTTCTCAATTTTGAGGTCAATAACTTATGTTACCGAATCTCGTAATCAAAGATCAAGATGCATCTTGGTATCTCAATACTTTCAAATCTTCATTAATCTATGGTACTTGCATCACATCGTTGTTATTCAAACATCAAACAAATGCTCTTTGATCACAAATTCTCTTTCATTGAATCACAATCGATCTCTCTTCACTAAAGTATGTTCAATCTAAACCAAAAACCACGATTTCGTCTCAACGCATTGGAAAGTAGATATTAAAAGGTGCAAGGTAATAAAAGAAATCGTTGTTATTGCTTGAGGACAAGCAATCTCGAGAGGGGAGGCTTGTCATGTCCCATATTAAGGCATTGTTTAAATTAAAGATTTAAACATCATGATTAAGATGGAGAAATCGTTCGTCGAATATATATATATATATATATATATATATATATATATATATTTAATAAACATATATATATTAATTAATATTATTCTATATAATTAAAATACAATATGGTTATTGTATTATCAATTTGAGTATTAATATAATAATACTATTAAATATAATATTATATAATTTATAATATATAAATATAAATATAGATATTAATATTGATATAGATATACATATTAGTATAAAAACATAAATATAATTCCATGCTAAATAGTATTATACTATAAATGTTAATATTAATAATTTATATATTAAGAGACAAATTAGGGATGCGATCCTTTAAACACTACAAAATGGAAGGGTTTGACTACTATTAAACAAGTCTTAAGAATAAGGAAAAGCAGCGTTTAGTGGCAGCAGTCAACTTGACCCCTGATTTCATAACATTCAAGCTAAACGATTAAATGGAAATGATTAGATTGTTTTAAAGGACACGATCACTATAAAAAGTGACGTCTCTTACCAAGTGAGCCCGCAAGGGTATAAATAGTGATTAATGGGCAGCGAAAAGGGAAAAAAAGGAGGAGGGGAGTCAGATATCATTCGGCACTTACAACCTCCTTTCAACAGCAAGAAATAAGAAATAGAATACAAGCAAGAAAATCAGCATATGAATTACAGACTTTGATCAAGATTGGAAGCTTGAGGATAGTTTACATTCATATAAGACCATTGAAGCGATTCTCCTAGAGCACCGGATTCCATAGAGGTTCCCATCGCTGGCTATTCATAATATACATCTGTGGCAGATCTGCATTTGTGACAGCCATCGCCATTTAGATATAGTCATCGTGAGCTGAGTTGTATCCTTAGAGTTGGCAATCCATTTTGGAGAGAACTTACATGTAGTTGAGAGCGAGCTGTGTGAGCGATCAGTATCTAGAAACCGTGAAATACCATCTACAGATAGCATACAGTGGTCAGTCTACGTAAGGTCAGAGACACATCACATAGCAACAACAATCAGACATTCATTAAGGTCAAGACAACAACCACTGTAGGAGTGTTGCAGCAGTGATCTCTCATCATATTGGAGGTCTGTCACACCACAGATCGGGTTGTATAGCTCATTCCATTTTAATACTAAATCCATTCAGATCATAGACTGGGAAAGCAGCGATCAGCACTGGAGATAGTCGATCTGCTACAGTAGATTGGATTTCATTTTGGAAATAAATTGAAAATTTATATGCAAATCTAGAACGGGACATTACACTGACCCCCAAAGAGAGACCAAGCTGCATACCAAAAATGAAGGCCTGCATTTCTGCCTCATTATTTGTCATAACCTCAAGGCGCTTCGAAACTGCCCCACAAGACCTTCCTTCATTGTCTCTGATCACACATCCAATTGATGTTGGCCCAAGGTTTCCCCTAGAGGCCCCATCAAAATTTAACTTATACCATCCTTTGTCAGGGGCCCTCCATCTCGCAACATCTCTACCACAGAAGGATGATCACTGGAAACCTCTTGAATGGGGGGATAATATATATAATATTTATTATTATATATTTAATCTATTTATTATATATAATAGATTTTTTAACACATATAATTAATATATTATTGTTATATATTTAATCTATTATATAGATTATTATATATTTAAATATATTATATATACATTGTCATCCCTGTACCCAAGAAAAAGAAAATTGTTGTACCGGCATACCCAAATCCCAAACCCGAGCCCATTCCCGTACTGGCAACTTAGCATTTTTCTAACAGAAAGCTTTTTCATGGCCATCTTTCCTTGTTGAGAGGACCTTTAACTAGAACAAGTTCAAGACCCCTAACCCTAGCAAATGATGTAACCCATAATTAATCCTCCTCAATCGATCCACCACATCATCTATAGTCAAGCACCATTAATCCATTTTCTCATTAATGTTATGCATTTTTCTAGCATGGTATCAGATGTTTAGGTACACATGTGAAGGCGGAATTGGTGTTTTTCTAATAAAAAGCTTTTTCATGGCCATCTTTTCTTGTTGAGAGGACCTTTAGCTAGAACAAGTTCAAGACCCCTAACCCTAGAAAATGATGTAGACCCATAACTAATCCTCCTCAATCAATCCACCACATCATCTATAGTCAACCACCATTAATCCATATTCTCATTAATGCTAAATTTTGGTCTAACAAAACTAAATAGAGCATGTAAATCCATAGCCTAGAATTAGTTTAACCTTTGGCCAAACACGATCCCTCAAATTCAGTTAAACATTTTGAATTTTTGTTCCAATTTCCACACTGGCATTAATTACCTTAGTTAAATCTAGATAAGCAAGCAGAACTCCTAGAAAAATCTCTCTAGAAAAACTAATGCCCACTACTAATCCTTTCCTTGATGAGAACACCCCATTCGTTGAGAGAAAGAACCAAAGAGAGCCAACATCAGTTTAAAATCAACAATTACAATTACATGCCAAATCCTTCCAAATTAGATGAGAAATGGCTAGTTCTGCAGCTTTCAAGATTCCTTTCAGAACTGCAGATCCCTAAACTTTTATATTGGAAGCATTGCAAATAACATTCAGAAGACAAAAGGCACCGTTGATACTAAGATGTCATTAGCTGATAGAACTTGATGTCTGATTAAATGCTCTAATTCTACATAACTGCCAAAGGATTTTACTGATATATTTTCTTCCAATATCAGGTCTTGCATCATAACAGCCCAAAACCTCTTTCTTCATCCAGAGCACAAATTTCCCATGAGACTAAGAGCAATCCTCTTCTACCCACTACCTTTTATCCCAAAGGTAATGTCAAAGGATTCTCCAAGCTTATAGAAACCCAAGACACTAGAGAAGATCCATGAAGGGCACACATGGGTATCTTCCAAACAAAACAAAAAGTTTACCAATAACTGAAATTTCTGTGTCGATTTTTTACTTTTTCTTTCAGTCCTGGCAAGCATCTACTCCACATCTTTAGTGGAGACCTAGATTCCAAAAAGAATCCAATGAAACCTCCCTACATCCTGATTTGTGTTTCAAGGATAAAATCCCACCCGACCCTTGCACGTGCTTTATTGAAATCAAAATCCAATAATGGTGCCTTCTCCCCCAATTCCTTAGCCCATTAGTAGGCCTCTTAGGCAGAGATAATATTGTCTAATATGAATCTATCATTAACAAAACCCCCTACTTAGTGCTCACGGTCTTACCAAAATTCCAGTGTTCCACAGTGTTCCAAGGACGGGGACGGGGGGACGGCAGGGGGATGGCAATATATATGAATTATTCAAAATATATATATATATATATATAGAGAGAGAGAGAGAGAGAGATGCTCAAATTTCCAACTTAATGGACAGCAGTATAACAACAATAAATATTTATTATTAGCAGCAGTATAACAGCAACAAAACTAATCATGAAAGCAGTATAAACAGTGATAAAATTAATCATGACAGCAGTATAAACTATAAACTTTATACTTAGATACTATAAAGTATAACTATATTCAAAATTCGAAAATAAATTAATAATGATTGTCAATCTGAAATTGCATCTCTAATACCATTATTACAAGCCTAATTGAAATCTAAAATTCCCAGAAATTGAAATTGACTGAAAGGCCTGAAATCTAAATGCCTTTAAACAAAAATCTGAATTTCAAACCAATCTGATTAATGAGCTCTAATACCATGAAAACAAACAAAATTGAAATCTAATAATTCTGGAAACAAACTTTGTCTGAAAAATCTAAAAGAATAATTTCTGGGCAATAGAGCTGATCAATGAATGAACATTACCACTAATAGGACAATAAAAGTCTTCTCACATACCACCAAAAATCATCTCTACCTATTAAGTTCTGGTTCAGCTAGAGTACACATTTTTTCACATAAAGGAAAATCAGTCTACAGAAACTTTTGGCCTTTACATGTATTCATTGCTTTATCATCTTAAAGTATTTTTTGCCCATTGCATGAATTTATTAAAAAAATTTAAACACGTCCCTGTTTTTTTAAATGTATTATGAATTTGATAAGATGTAGGGGACATCTGGCCATCCCCGGCCGCCTCAGGAATAGCCAGGCATCCCCTTTTTTTTTCTTTTGACAATTTTGTATTTCCAGGAACATGTTTCCAAAACACCCCCCAGTTTCAATTTTTTTGGGGACGGCCAGGGGACATCTCTTGCCATCCCCTCATCCCCGAAACACAGAAGGGGACGAGTACATGTGCTTGAGCGCCAAGGACGTGTCCCCATGTAACACAGAAAAATTCCTAATACTCTATCTAAAACCTAAGCAATAACCTTAGGAAGGAAACCCATTCAACACATAGAATAAAAGAATAAAATGCTCACAAGAAACTTCATCATGTCTTAAAAGTCTAAACAATAACTTGTTAAGACAGATCTAATTATCTCTAAATTGGGTATTTTTGGCTTTATGCGGACAAGAATCTGTTTCAATAGATGTAAATACTCTCCAAACAGTTTTGCATAATGGAGATGCCAACCAAGAGTGCTTGAAGCCTCATAATTCGCTTTCCTTGTCATGGCACTGAGAAAAGCATTAATCATGAAACATTAAAGGTTCCTGCCATGATCTTGAAGATTGAAATAATTCTTTTATTTCAAAAGCATTGCATAAGTTTGATTATTGGAGCCTAAATATTTTACTATATAATAATGCTCATATACTCACTCATGAAAATTTCTTGAATTCCCTTGTTTCCTTTTGTTAAAACAATTAAATTCAAAGCAATTTATCTTTGTGTTGAACTTCAAAAAACAGAGAACGGAAAAGCACAATTCAACCCATTCAAACAAATACAAATGATAAGTATAACTCAGAAAAATGTGTGCTTACGTTGAGAAGAGAAAGAAGACATAATGATATAGTATTTCTACACAAAGAGAGAGAGAGAGAGAGATTACCCAATCAACACCTGCCCTATATTCATGAAAAAATGCAACTTCATGCTCTCCACCAAAACAAGATATTTTAATGCGACATTGAACATCAAAAGCACCACTATATTTCTCATCTGTTACACCATTCATGTATCTTGGAGATATGACCATGACGCGATGACCTCGAGATGCAAGGGCGATAGGTAAAGATCCACAAACATCACCAAGCCCTCCAGTTTTTGAGTATGGTGCAACTTCTGCTGCTGCAAAAACAACATTGAATGAATGTTTGATGTGGTCATTTCCTCCTGCAATATCATTGGGAGCAAGTTTTCCTCCTCTGAGCACTCTATGGTTCTCTCCCTCATCACTTCCCTGTATGTCTGCACCATTTCAGAATATCAGGAGTTCCATTTATAGTGCAACCACACAATATGCTTTTACCTAATGTAAGGTAGTATATCAAAGACTGAAAACAAATACTTTTATCGATAATCTTGTAGTACAATCCTTTTAGTAGATTAGATTTAACACTTGTTTTAATCCTATTCTTCTAACAAAAAATGCCTACCATTTTCAATATCAAATGGAGTTCTGATAAATAATCACCAAAGACATACCACACCCTCAAAACCATTTAAGAAACATTTCCAATGTGCTTAGAGTGGACTTAAGGCTCTAGAGAAACATGGCACCTACCCACCCCAAAAAGTATGAAAAAAAGGAAGGAAAGCACTCAATTATGTATAAAATACATGTCAGTCAGTAACTTTGACAGTGCCACCTTATGGAATTCAAGATTAGCTGCAGTAACCAATGTTTTACTGTGTTATTTTATATTCCAGGCTATCCACTAGTCTACATATCACATGTGATATGAAAAATCCCATACTAGAAACACACCAAAAAAGTTAAAAGGAATTTTCAGCAAGGTGAACCCAGGTTTGATATCTGTGCTGCGAGAAGATTGTTTTACAACAAAGTTATCAATCTCTACAAAATATATAATTTTTATATTTCCAAGCATTTTAAGTTTCTACAGATTCACATTAAAAGCATTTCAATTCATTCTGGTTTCTATCATTGTTTTAGTACATTGTATTTGGAGAAAACCAGTTTCTGACATGCTGCTGCTGCTGTTCAATGCCTTGGGGAGATCTGGACAATTTGAGAATAAAACCATAACAGATTTATACTCATTTTGAGAGGAACGAACTCCTATCTAAGAACCTTTGAGGGTAGGGAGGATAAAATCATTATAAAATTAGACGATAATAATCTTTGAATGTAAAAATATCTATTACTTGGGGAAGTTGTGATTTTGTAGACACGTTTTGGCTTTGATCATTCAGGCTAAGCTTTAGTGGTTCCAAAAGGATGTGAATTATTTTCCAATTGCAGCTCAGGCCCAAGTGCTTTTTTTCCTTGCCTAAGATTGGAGAGATTTCCTTGTAATTATAGAAGAAATGATGTACATCAGCTAAGAATTATAATTACAAGGAAAGTCTCTGAAGTAAATATAAGATGTACGTACACATGCAAACACATTACTTGGGGAAGTTGTGACTTTGTAGACACGTTTTGGCTTTGATCATTCAAGCTAAGCTTGATTGGTTCTAGAAGGATGTGAATTAATTTCCTTGCAGCTCAGGCCCAAGTGCTTTTTTCCTTGCCTAAGATTGGAGAGATTTCCTTGTAATTATAGAAGAAATGATTTACATCAGCCAAAAATAATAATTACAAGGAAAGTCTCTTAAGTAATATAAGATGCACATGTCTGTGCATGTGTGCACTCGCCCACCTACCTAGCCACCCACATGCACACCCACACCCACACCCATGCACGCACACACCCACCTGCACACAAGTAAGCATGCACCCACACGTGCATGCACACAATACAGGAATACCATCGTTAACAGTAATAAACAATAAGATGACACTTTAAAATGAGGAAATATTAATTTAATATTACATACTATTACCTTAGTAACAAAAGATTACATAACAAACATGTTCACATTGTAATATTGCTATGTATAATTTGATATTATGTTCTTGTTTTCATAGGTAAATAAAAAAAGGGACGAAAGCATGTCAGCCATAGATATAAAGAATAAAACCTCAACCTTTTTTGTTGTGTGACTAACAAAATTGATCTGAAATTTCATCAAACAAGTTGTAGAAACTAAGAAATTACTGAACTAACTACTATTCTACTTGCTCAATTACAATGACAGTTAATGAGGTAAGAATGTTGTGCTAGAAGCAAAGAAATAGCAAAACAACATACAACTCAGAAAATGTTTATCCTAGAAAACCCCCATTAGAGGGGAAAAAAACAGCTAGTAGTGACAAATGCCTGACTACCTATCAATATTATTATCAACAACATAAGCACAAAGAGGGGATGCAACCAATTGTTGCTCCAATTGCTCATTGTCAAACTTACATCATCTCCTACAGCTAAATTCTCCTCTCGTACACATGTAACTCTCTAGCATAAAAGTCCCTGGCAGTAGCACAATCTTATCACCAAAAAAAGAAGTATAGTATTCCTTTGTCTGTTTTGCCTTGTTTTGCAGGTTTTTAGATGTCCGTTAGGAATTTTGATGTGTGGTTCTGCCAAAGTCATTTTGAGGGTCTTATTCATCGATTGCAGTAATGCGAAGTCAATTGGTTATGAAAAAGGTGCCACATGGGGCACACTTGGTCAATAAGAAATGTTTTGCCTTTGAAAGTGTTGGGTCCCAAAACCGCAGGTCCACAATCCTAGAGTATATCTACACCTTCTAGGCCAGGGTGTTGTCAAGAAGGTGAGAAAGAGGCTTATCGACAGATTGAGGAGGGTTAAGGCCAACTAACGAGAGTGGGTATGCTCTTCTGCACTTCGGGCTCAACTAGACCTAGGAGAGTGTTCCTAGAGGTACCGAATGAAACACATATCAACAACCACAGCCATACCCAATGTACACTTGACCCCTATAATTGTCACTAGGCCAAGACAAACTAGCTGCATAAAACCTCTAATTAAACTGATTAATGCACCTTGTACATGCACCTGATGATGACAACATGATATCTCACAAGATGAATCCACTTAACTTTACAAACACAAGTTACAAGGTGCAGGCATGCATGAACATGATTCACATACGATTTGAACAGCTTTAGGTTGCTTAAGATTAATCCCTAGTTGTAACACAAAATCATGAACAACATGTGAAACCTAATCTACTACTACAGCTAACAAGACGAGGGGTGATTAAAAGAGAGTGTTGGCCCTTCACCAATCCGGACTGGTGCTCACTCCATTGGGCAATAGAGTCATGAACAGCAAAGAGGAAGGAGATGCATCTAATAAACATCAACAGAACTAGATGTGCAATTACATACATATTAAAGATTACATCCCATATACAATGGACATGCTTAATGATCCAGAATTGAACTACAACCCATATGTAACAAAGAAAAGACCAACACAAAAGCTTTGTATTGCATTAAAATGTTGTCGTACATTTATCTAATCATTGTTACAATCGCACTAGCAAATGTGATGAAAGAAAACGTACAACTGCGACTATACATTCCCCTGAGTTGTCACAAACAGTCATGGAGACATACAACTGCACAAATGCGCTTTACAAACCATTCCTACACTGTACTAGATGCATTCCATCGTTTGCAACGCAGATTGGCTTTGCTTGATGCCCTAAAATCACCTGAGGCACTTGCAGACCCAAATTGGCCCAACAACCAACCCTTTAAAATGAATACATGTAATGTCCCAAATGGAAATATTATGCCCTAGTTTGGATTTCCGACTTTCCCAACTTATTCTCTTATTTCTGCCCTAAATCTTTGCACTTATATTTCTGCCCTAACCCTAATTCTGCTCCAAAATTCAGACATGAAACAATTGCATGTAATTATCATAGAACATATTACACATCCACACAATCATACTAAAGATTCGCCCAATCATATAAGTGATATTCACCATGAACTTTACACAACAATTATGACAATTACATATCCATGAAAAGCATGAAGTCCGCTGCTATAAGTTATGGAAATATGAAGGCTTATATCAAATATAAATCAGAATCACTACTGTTACAACTCAGACTTATATTTCAGCTTGTACATACCACAAATTCATAGACAAATGCTCACAAATGGTAGCGCTCCAACATGTAGGGTTAAAACCCTAAGTGCTGATGTAAAGCGCCTAAGAAGAGGCTTGCCATATGGACGAATTAGGACTGCTGCTCTGCTGTACTGAAATCTGCTCCTGCCCAAAACCTAGCAGCCCAAGAATGCCTCAAAATGATGGTATCTTCTCCTCAAATGCAATTCGCTCCAACCCTAGGAGATTCGCCCACCATGAATGCTCTTCTAGCTGATATGAAATCTTCTCTTGATGTTGTTATGCCCATTTGAACTCTCGCCTTGGAATCCACAAGTAGAGAAGTTAGATTGTCGCCCAACTCCTCTCAAGTCACTTGAGGTTTTCGTCCCAAGTCACTCTTAGAGATTGCTCTCCGTGTATGAATGAATGAATGCTTGATTGATGCCTTTGAAATGCCAATTGACCATGTATATATACACTTTCCAACCTATTTCCTCCTCCTGGCCGACCTGGTCAATAATAGGATATTTTGAATATGGATTTCCCCCCAAGAGGGCCGACCCAGGTGTAGTGTAGCGCCTAGAGTAAAATCAAATTAAAGATTTGATTTATTATTATTTTTGTCTTCTTTTCAAGCGCTCGACTTATGTATTATTTCTTCATGAGGTATAGAGAATACACAAGTTGCCCAAGGTAGCAATGGCAACTTCCTTAGTGATATATGCAATGTGAACAAGGTGCCCTTATATCTTTTCCTTGGTATGAATGAAAGCATCAACATGGTATCCATAATATGACAAGTCATGTCCTCCAAATGTCTCGAAGCCAAAGGAAAGCACAAACTAACTCAAATGGCGACCATTCCCAGAATGGGGGCATTACAATCCTCCCTTCTTGGAATTGCTTGTCCTCGAGCAATGGCAAGTGTGTATGCTGTGAGATAGTGTCAAATGACATGTATCTCCATCTATCTGCATGCCCGATGGCCATACCAAACATCCACTGGTGGTTGCATCCTCCAAGAAGGAATGGAAGAATGCAATGCAAAGTGAGCTCCGATAGCTAAAACCATACACTCTCGAGTCCCACCAAGCACCATCCTCCATGAAATATGCTCGCAACCACAAGTGCCATGACCCCTAAAGCTCCCAAGATGCCACTCCCTGAGAAGCAATAGCAGGTCCAATCCGAAGTCTCGAAGAACATGTGATGAAGAGTGTGATCCTTGAAGCATAACCACAAGTCTCCAAACTTCTGCTGCGCCACTTTGTTATAAGCATTGGAAGTGCTATATGAAATGTGAAGTAGTCCACCAACACTCCAATGAAGTGGTATGCAAAACATACCTCCACCCGGATCCCAAACAATCCTGTCACCACACCTGTCAATCATGAAGAGGGGAAGACATCTCACAGTACTATCATCAATCCAACCTCCAACATCAGTCAACCTCTCATAGATGTACAAAGGCTGCAACACAGGTGCCAAAAAGCACATATCAGCTCCTCCAAGGTGGCTGGTATGAGTCAAAACAGCCACTCCAATCCAAAAATCATCCCTATAAGGTTGTCAACAATCCCTCGAATGACATAGAATGGTATGGTATCATTCAAATGCCATCCTTCGATAATGAAGTGGTAATCCAAGCCTCTCCAGAGAACCCAAACAACCGCTGTCCTTCGCCTACTTAGTATGAAGTCCATACACCATGAAATAGCAACTCTCATCCAAATATGCAAAAGAGCTTCATGTGCTAGGGCAAGAATGTTAGGGTCATCGTGCACATCTCCAACTCCAATGTCACATGCCAATTGTATGACAACCCCTAACACCTCCAAAGTAGAGATGGAAACAATATCATACCTTGGTGCAAGAATCTTCCATACCTCTGAAGTGTACTCCTCCAATGTAGATGTCTTTGTAGACAAGCATAGGGCAGCCTCAAGTATCACCATAGGATCACTAGGACAAAGATGCATCACAATATCACCCAACTCTAAACCTCCTCCATGAATGATCAAAGAGTCATCTCTTATGACTCCATCTCCAAGTGAACACATGTCATTAGTGGCTAATCCACTAAGTATAGCCTCAATATCTCCAAACTCCTCAACGGTTGGAGCCTTCAAAGGGCTCTCAAAGTCAACTACATCATATGCAAGGATCTCTTAATCATACCTTTCTACCTGCCCATCCAAATCTGTATGCTCCACCATGATGTCTTCGTCCCTTGGAAGAAGTAGAGATCGTAGGTGTGTCTCCTTCTGCTCTCTTGCCTGGTCCCACTATCGGCACTGTTCCTTGACTTCCCACAGATGTAACCTCGCCTAGGCACCTAATACCTTTGATCTTCTTGCCCGCTGCAACCAACCTTCGCACAACTCCATGCCTTGGTCACAAGTATCTATCTCGAGGACCTCTTCCGCAATGTTTTCCTCAAGAGAAGTGGCTATTATATAAGAGGCAGAATTGTTGCTATGAATCAAAAAATTAGACGTGTCCTCATACCTCAATTCATGGTCCTCGAGCTCCTCCTTCATCTCCTTTACCTTCGCCGCCTATCCTCCAATGCGTGTAGACTCAAGGGGGGTCTCTAGCTGAAAATCATGTGCCTCTAATCTGAATTGGACCTCCATCCTCTTAGCTGCCATGCTCATTGGTTGGCCTTCAGTATGATTTGCTTGCCATTTGAAGTGAACTCTAACTCCATCTTATTGAAGTCCTATATGTATCGCCCAAGAGACTTGAGCCACTGAATACCCAAGACAACCTCCGTTTCTCCAATGCCGACCACATACAACTCATCCTCAAAAGTGTAGTCATCCAACTATATACTAAGATGAGATATCTTCCTTGTGTAGTTCATCTTGAACCCGTCTGCTAAGAGGACATTAAATCTAGAAATTCTTCTACTTGCAACCCTCTTTTGGCCACAAATCCTTCATCAATGAAATTATGTGTAGCACCACTATCCACCAAACATGAAACTCTTTGACCTTTGATCACACCTCTAATCCTAAAAGGATAATGCTTCGGAACACCGGAAAGAAATACAATAGTACCTTGTGTGTCATTGATCTCCTCGTGTCATGCCTCCATGTCTTCCTCCAGGCTAGTGTGGGCAACTTCGTCTTCATCATCGGAGAAGACCTCAATGTAGTATGCCTTGGCCTTGCCTTGGCATTTATGTCCTGGCACCCATGGCTCCTTGCAAGTGAACCACAACTTCTTCCTCCACAACTCATTTCTTGTCTCAAAATCCAACATAGGCCTCCTTTGCTCATCCTTTGGAAAGTTCCTCTTCGGCTCCTAAAATGGCTTGCTTTGAAACTTGGGTTTGGCATGTGCTGAAAATTTCATCCCTCGAGCCCTCCTGATTGCTTCCCGTAGTGTCGAAGGATCCAAGGCTCTAACCCATCCACAAATCGGCTCCTCAAGTCCCTCAATGAATAGAAATGTTAGTCGTGTCTCTAAAACATTTGGCACCAACACGGCAAGCTTCTGAAACTCCGTAATAAATACATCCACCAAACCATCTTGTTTGAGTTGTGCCAGGTCTTTGAAGAACTGTTCCGGGTTTGCATCATTGAACCTATCAATCAATCAAATTAAAGATTTGATTTATTATTATTTTTGTCTTCTTTTCAAGCGCTTGCCTAATGTATTATTTCTTCATGAGGTATAGAGAATACACAAGTCACCCAAGGTAGCAATGGCAACTTCCTTAGTGATATATGCAATGTGAACAAGGTGCCCTTATATCTTTTCCTTCATATGAATGAAAGCATCAACATGGTATCCATAATATGACAAGTCCTGTCCTCCAAATGTCCCGAAGCCAACTGGAAAGCACAAACTAACTCTAATGGCGACCATTCCCAGAATGGGGACATTACACAACGTTTGTTTTTATAGCCCTCAAATGCATCGCCCTAATGCACATTGAATGATCTACATCTGCAACCTTCCTGCTCAAAATGAATGGCCCAGATGTAGCGCAAGTACAAATGGTAGCTGGGGCTCACCTACCCCACTCAAGGTGTCCCTAGAAATTTATCACAACGTACAGTGGTAGTTTGGACATTGGTATGCATGCAGGCAGCATCATGTTCACGTGTTTTCATTTCCACGACCTTTTTCCTCACTATTTAACTATTCGGTGATCTTCAAATTTGGTGAACCTTTGCGAACCACCCGAATCGCCGAAAATCCTTCCCTTGTTCTCTTTTCGTTGGTTCTTATCTTTTTTTATTCTTTCTCTTTTCCCTTGTCTTTCAACAATTTGGCACTTTGGCGAACTAATGAACCGCTTTGGCATTTTGGCAAGTTCGCGAACTGAAGAACTTGCAGAAACATTTGTCATTTCTTCATCTTTTCCCTTTGCATTTTCGGCCTTTCGACGAAATGGTGAACTCACGAACTATTTCAGTGTTTCAACGAGTTTGCGAACCTACAAACTCGCCGAAACATTCTTCCTTTTTCTTCAATCCCCTTCTTTACTCTCCCTCCTCCGGCGAGTTGCCAAGTTTGCAAACTGATGAACTTGCCGGAACATATTTCATGTTGCTTCTTTCTTGCCTCTTCCCTTGTCTTCTTCGGCATTTAAACACAAACACAAACCGGCAAACTATTTTCGACAAGTTCACCAATTTGCAAACTTGCCAAAAAGCCGAAAAATAAGGCATTTTTGGGCCTTCAGCGGGTTTGTGAACTCACAAACCTGTTGAAAGGCAAACGCTTTAAGGATTATCATACTTAAGAGGAAACTTTAAGGACTTAGAGGATTTTCTTAGATGATTTCTTAAGATGGGGGCCCATTTCAAAATATCTCTGATTGAATATAAAAGATGGGCAAAGTAGGCCAAGGCAATCAGAGGGGCACAAACATGAGACTTTAGCAATTTTGGGCATAGCGAATCTGGGTCCCAACAGAAGGCAGAATAAGTCCTCACAGTACCATCCTGAGCAGAATAGGTTCAAGTTTTTGAAGCTGGCCTAATGCAGAAGTTTGAATTTGATCAAGAATTTGCCTTTGTTCTTTCAGCCAATTATTCTTAAGCGCAAAAAACGACTAAAGCATTAAGTTGATTCCTTTGTTTGGGCATTTGCCTTGTCAACTAGCAACCATTGAAGGATCCGTGTATAAGCGAGGTGTGGACATGTGTTTTAGATCCATGGTCAATGTCATTTTGCACATTCATACTCATTGGTACATCAACAATCTTCAAAAGCATGCAGTATTGCCAAGTATTAAAGCATCGAAGGTCAACACGGATTCTGATAGGATCTCCAGTCAACAACACACACCATCAATGGGTTGGTGGATTCTATATCCACAAAAACTTCCATATGCCAATCAAATGGCTCAAATCTGAGTGCCTGAGATTTAAAACTGTCAACATTTACAAAAGAAACATAGTATGGCCATCACTATTGAATGCTTGGAATGCAAAACCTCATATCACATTTGGAGGGGGATCAAACTCACCTCGGAAATTTGAAAAGCAATTTAATATTGGTTTTGCACCTACTTCCTAACAAATGTCGTTTGGACAGATCTAATCCTATGGATGATCCAAATTTATTGCAGAATGTTGCAAAACCAAAAGGTTGACTGGTCCTTGGATAGTCACATGGAGTGTTAGTTGAAATCGAAGTAGATAAGAGTTAGCGAAAGTCAAGTAAGAGAGGTCAGCAAGAATAGTTAGTCAAGAGAAGGGTAGTACATTCCCGAGTCAATAAGTTTTTGGCCTTGAGCCATTATACCCCCTATAAAGTGTAAAGCTTCAAGATCGCTATAAGTAGAGATGTGCCTATTTGAATATGTGTTGTCTTCCAAGAGCACGTGTGTGTGTTATTAATTTGCTTGGTCTAACATCCCTTAGTTGGAGTCTCCACCGTTGGTACTACATTAGTTGATATCAAAGTAGGCATAGTTTCTGCAAGAGTGAGTCCTAATAGAGTCAATTTTGATTAGTGTACTAGACCTACATAGATTTGTTACGCATAGTTACAGTAGTAAGTTTTGTTTGATCCAAAATCAACAATGCCTCCCAACAGAGTATCTAATAAAGGTAGAATAGGTGCTACCAATGTGGCAAGGAGACTTGATGAAGTTGCAGAGATGATGAGTCCTACAGGCTAGACCAAACACCATATAAGAAGATCATCAAAGAGGTTTTATCCTGAGAAAGGACAACAATGACAGAGAAGATGAGGCAAGAGGAGGCAATGAGAGACAAGTAGAAGCTAAAGCACTACATATGGATAAAGAGGAAGATAGATTCCTAAAATCTATCTCAAGGATAGGAAAGGTAACAAGGATGGACATGCCAAACTTCTCAAGAATAATGAACCCAAAGCGGTTGATCGACTGGATCACAAAGATGGAAGAACACTTTAAATATGACCATGTTATGAATCCTCAAAAAAGTTGAAGATAGCACAAACCAAGATGGTCATGCAGCGATATTATGGAAGGAGTCATAGTTGGAGAGAACTAGGCACAGTAAGATCAACCATTTGGATAAAATAGTTGCCAAGCTAAGGGCGAAGTTTCTAGCTGGTGATTACCAACTGTATCTAATTGAGTCAAAGGGAGCTCAATGTGAAGGATTACACTAAAGAACTTCATAAGCCCACTATTTGGATAGGACACCAGAGGTCAACCAAGAGAAAGTGGTGTGATACATCAATAGGCTTGGGCTCAATATCCAAAAATGAGATGAGTATGCTCAAGCTTAGAACCATAGAAGAAGCATATTAGTATCCACTGAAAGTAGAAGAGAAGTTGTCCAAAAGATAACAAGGCAAAACTAAGGAAGAGGAAGAAGTTGATCTCCTAGAAGAAGCTAGCAAGATCAAGGAGAAGCACTTCTCAAACTCAAAACTTTGGCCATAAAAGGACCAACCCATATCGCAACAGGGGAAGAGGATTTCAAGGGACATGCTTCAAGTGTGGCCAAACTGGTGACTATGCATATGAATGCTCTCAAGCTAGAAGCGAAGGGCACAATAAAAAGGAAGCAAGCACCCGTGTTGTGCAAGCTAGTGAAGTGTCAACTGCATCACCAAAAAGGATTAAAGATCCAAAGCACAAAAAAATCCTCATGATGAATATCCTATTGAAACTATCTAAGGAGAGCAATAAATTGATACAATGGAGATGTCTTTTCCAAACTATTTGCAGATATGGAGGTAAGTGTTGCAAGGTGATCATTGATAGTAGTAGTACATACAACCTTGTTTTTGTAGACATGGTTGATAAGTTAGGATTAAACAGAGTAGCCCATCCTAACCCCTACAAAGTACCATGGTTGCAAAGGATCCATCAAGTTGTCGTGAAAGAATAGTGTTTGGCTAGCTATAATGTCCCCTTTTCGCGCATAATCAGTTTCAAAACAATTAGCCTATTTTTTGAGTTTTCCCGTAGGATAATTGGTGTGCAAGGGAGAACTCCAACGTTCTTGGAGAGCACAGGATTGATCAACCAATAGTTTTGTTCATGACAGTGAGTTTAGGTGATCTTGGTAAGTCTCATGATACTTTCAGAATGCAATTTCGTCCTTTTGGGAGCTCTCCACACTTCTTGGAGAAGCGGGCTATTTTTAGATTGACACCAAAGTTGGTTCAGTGGATCATCCTAAGTCCTCAAGAGCATTATGGTATGATCAGAAGTTCGTTTTTTATTGATTTTGGTGGTTTCCACAACTTGGTTGGATAATTTAAATTATTAAATAGTTATGACTTAAGTTGTCTAAAAAAGTATTATTCAAAAAGACAACTTATGTGTAACTATTCATTAGAAAGGCGTTTAAGTTGTGCACACAAGAGCGCTAGACTAAGGGGGACTTTGCACACTAAAACAATTTATTATTTTGAAATAAGTTTTGGAGGGTTTAAAAGGAAAGTAATATTTTATTCGCTCCAAAAAAAGTTATAAAAGGAGGCTTGGAGCTCATTGTTGAGGTTAGACATGTTATGATATTTGCTTCTGCATATGAGAGACCCTGTGTTCATCTCTGAATTACTTTAGGACGATAACCCTCTTGAGATTAGTAGTTTCGGGGATGAAAACCCCCCTAGCTAGTCATGGTGGTTTCCTTTTCAGGAATCACATTGAGCTGCAATGGAGATTTTCATGGAGTTTGAAGACTTTTGTAGGGTTCATTGAAGATTTTGAAAATTGATAAACTTGAAGTTTTTTTGAGGTTTTAGTAAGATTTTTGGTGTATTGAGTATATTCCCCTTGCTGGGTCAAATTGTCTAATGTTTTCCTGCAGGTCGTACCCTCTCTTTTTGCTAGAAATACTTCATTGATGATCATCAAACTATGGCGTAGGAACTTCAGAGGAAGTAATTTGTTGTTTTGAAGTTGTGTTTGAAAAGGAAACTTCCCACAAGCTGGTCGTACTATATAGTACAGGGCGTACCTATCACAAGGCATGGCGTGAGGGTTTTGGAGGTTGAAACGCCTCATCTATCAGCGTTGTTTGATTCATTTTGGTGGCGCCTTATGATGAGAGTGCTGGTGGTAACTGTTGTCCCCTGAATTTGCACCCTGTTGTTGAAGCTTTTGGCAGTCCCAACAAATTCAGTGGAACATGGGAATGATCTCAAAGTGTGGGACCTTGCAACCAAGATCAAACCTCCAGAGAAGGTCGGTTCCTCCTTCTGGACTTAAGGTCCAGAGAATAATAACTAAACCTGATGCTACTAATCACCAAGGAAAAAGGGAAGGAGAACTAAAAAGACTTGTTATTTTAATCATTGAAGGATTGGTTGAACCTCTTAGAGAATAGGTTAAAGCATTTGACCCACCTACTTTACAAGAGTCAATTAAGAGAGCAAGAAACATGGAGTTCTCTACTCCAAAAAGCAAATTTTAGTCTAATTCTTTCCCGCATAGGAAAGATAAAAAACCATTTCAAAAAAGTTTCAACCAGCCCAAGAGTTTACCTCCGAAAATGGATGAGGAGGCCAAAAAATGAGTTAAGAAGAAAGAAACTATGTTTTACATGCAAAGAGCCTTGGGTTTCGGGTCATAGGTGCCTTGGAAAAGGCAAGTTCATTACATAGAGGTGGTTTTTGTTGATGAATCAGAATCAGAAAATCAGAACAGCAAGCTGATCAAGAAGAAAATGAAGAAAATGTCATAGAAGAACCAGAAGAGGAGAAGAATACTGACAGTTCCTTTGCTCAACTTTCGAGCAATCAAAAAATGATCCTTTTAGGATCCGTAGTGTTTTGTGTGTGCAAAGATTCACTGCTTTAATTGATACTAGTGCTACACATAACTTCATCGATGAAGGTATTGTTACAGGAAGAGAGCTGAAAACCAAGGAGTTTGAAGGATTTAATGTTATGATTGCGGATGGTTTCACTCTTCATTGTACCAGAAGAAATCCAAAGATGAGTCTCCTTTTGGGAAGTGTAATGTCCCCATTTTCCGAGTGATCACCTAACAGAGTTGGCTAGCCTATCCTGTTCCTGTAGACTAAGCCGGAGCGCTAAGGGAATAACCAAATTGACTAGATATCATATTTAGTCAATTTTCTCAAGGCAAATTGATGATGAGGGATGGCTTGGCATATTTTTGTGAATTTATTGGTGCAGTCAAAATACATAAAATAATTTGCCCTAGAGATGAGCGACGAAGGAGAGAGAAAAAGAATGAAAGGAAGGAAAAAGATGGAAATGCCTTTGAAGATTTTGAGGAAAAATAAGAATAAATTAAGATAATTCCCCTTTGAGGTGGACGACCTAATTGAAGGTCAAAAACATGATGTATGAGATGCCTAAGTGGTTCGCTCCACTTGGAGAATGGAAAGAAAAATAAGAAAAATAAAATACCTTGTCTAGGTTGGCCAAGGTAGGGGAAAGAGAAAAATAAAGTAAAATATTTTTATGTTTGGGTGCCTAGCATGAGGCCGGCCCTATGAGAGGAGGAAAAAAGGAAATAAAATAAGCTCTTAAGAGGTCGGCCAACTTGAGGAGGGAAAAGAATTGTGTATAAATACAAGATCATTTGGAGGCTTTTTCATCATCATTCACATCATAATTTCTTCTTGAGCTTTATACTCTTTGGCTGCAATTTTGCTAGCCTTCATTCCAAGGACGAAAACCCTTGCGACGAAACCCTAGCTCATCATTGTGGAGGATTCATCACGGAGTCCTATTTGTGCTTTATTGACATCATTTGGAGGAGATCATCATTGCATAATCAGATTTGAAGATCAGTTTTGGAGCAACACTTTGGTGGCATTTTGGAGCATATTGCATTAGGGTTTTACCCTACTTTTGAACGCCACATTTGGAGCAGCTTGGAGCGCCCATCTTGGAGGGCAATTTGACTTGTTTTGGAGCAGCCAAAACCTAAGCACACTTCATGGAGGATTCCCCCAGCTAGGGTTGATCATTTGACATCTATTTTGCATGTATTTGGTATGTACAAACATATTTTCTAGGTCTAATCTGTAGTGCAGAAATCTGGGCATTGTTTGACATGTTTGTGCCCTAGAATTTATTGTAAAAATCATATCAGAATATTCAGATTTGTAGCAGCAGAGTTTTCTACAGAAAATCAGATTTGGTTGTTGCAATTGGATGCCCTATGTTGTGTATTTCATGGTGGATTTCATGCTTGTTATGAATATCAACTTGTAGCTTCATTTGCCATGCTTATTTATCATGTTTGGGCATATATATGTTCGCTGTGATTAAATGTTTGAAATCAGAAATTAGCATTTTGAGCAGAAAACTAAAAAGCAGAAAATTAGGGCAGAATTCAAAATTTTATTTTCAGAATTTTAGGTCAGATCCCATTGGGGATATTACAGGAAGCTATGAAGTGAAGGAAGATTTCTATGTGGTAAGTATAGGAGATACTGATGATGTCCTAGGAATTCAGTGACTGCGTTCTTTAGGGGAGATCACATTGAATTTCCAATCTATGTGGTAAGAAGATGGTTTTGAGAGGTATGTCAAATGGTACACCTCGTGTTGTTACTACAAAGAGGATGGAGAGGTTGTTTTGCCATGGGCGAGTTGATTGGGCAGCCCAATGCTTAGTCATGCCTACTACTTCTCCAAAGTGGAAAAGAGAGTACCATGTGGATGTGCAAGCCTTGTTGGATAAGCATAGCAAGGTTTTTGGCGGGATAACACTTGGAAGGCCCCTAGATAGAGATATTGAGCATGTGATTGAGTTGGAGGAAGGTGCAAAACCGATTATTACTACTCTTTATCACCATCATAGAAGGCATAAGGAAGAGATTGAGAAGGCCATTAAGGAGCTTCTAGAGATGGGACACATACGTCCTAGCAAAAGTCCTTTTGCATCTTCCGTTGTTTTGGTAAAAATGAAGGATGGTACTATGCGTATGTGCATAGATTATCGTTCTTCAATGCCATTATGGGCATTATGAATTCCTTTTGGGTAAAATGTGCATCCTTAGCACCTTTCCCCATTCGTTTTGGACTCATTTGACCCTTTATCCCTAATGCAATGAACTAGTGTCCATGGTGTATTTTGTGCAATAGTTCACATTCAGCTTGTACCTTATCTGATTCTGTGTGGGAAGACTTCACCTCATATGTTCATGAGCTTCATAAAGATCAATAACTTATGATAGTGATGCTACTAGCTTAATGATGACGATATTACTCATGTGGCTCATGATAGCCCTTCCTCCCTCTCTCTTGGCTCATGGTCTATTAATGATTTGGATCTTAGTGAGACTTGCTTAAGTGATGAGCATTCCTTGTCCTCTCCTTTATGAAACTCATGAACATATGATAGTGATGCTACTAGCTTGATGATGATGATACTCCTCATGTGGCTCATGTTCCTTCCTCCCTATCTCTTGGCTCATAGTCTATTAATGATTTGGATCTTAGTGACATTTGCTTAAGTGATGAACATTCTTTGTCCTCTCCTTCACATGATCTTATTGTTGACTCATTATTATTTCATGATGGATTAGCTCATGCTATGGCTACTATTAGAGAAGACATGATGCTTGATGGCTTAAATGGTAATGGAGATACATCTTTACATGTCAAATCATTTCTAATGTTACATTATGAGTATATGCATGATGACATATTCCTTATTGCTGCATTTAAAGACACTTTCATAGAGGAAGCCTTATAATGGTTCAATATTAATCATACTTCTTACACTTCATTCATTGTACTTGGTCATGCTTTCATCAATTAATTTACTTTTGGCCCTAGAGTTTCCCATGATTCTTCTCTTTTGCCTTCTAGTTGCCTTTCCTTAGGCAATCCCATGGATTTATCTATGAAGCATGATGTGATGTACCACGTGTCCATGGGGACTCTCCTTTGAATCCTTTTAAACTTTCCTATGATGTATCTTTGAATAATTTGTTAGGAAAGGTGTCTCAACCTTGCTCCTAATGTTGAGATTACAAACGGTGCAATTTTCAGGTAATAAAATAGAAAAACTTAATATTTGGGCTATAGAGGTCATTTTTGGCCAAAATAAAAATTTCAGGTTGTTCTGCATCAATTCCTGGATGCCTGTGATGTGGACCTCTTCAAGCTCTACAATTTCAAAAAAGGGGCCCAATCAGCCTCCCATATCAAAAGTTATGGCCTCAGGAAGTTGGGCCTCCTACATTGGAAATGTAAAAACATTTAGGACACATAAAAGAGTTGTAAGAGGGAGTTGCACTTGTTGACCAACTTATGACGTGTGTTATGACACATCATAAGGCATCTTTGGATGGAGATAATGGAGCCAAAATGGAATGCCCAAGTTGGTGAGTGGATTATGACAAATTTATGACAGGTGGAAGGAATGTGCTATTTTTAGCATGGGGACTCATCTTCGGATTTGGGTGTTGGATTTTTAACTAAGGATTTGGGCGCCACATTTTGAGTGGTTTTAGCACATGGTTTCCTAATTATCATTTGATGATTGCATGTATTGTACATTGAGTTGCTTTAGAGAGAGGTTTTTCACTCAAAAGGGTTTTCCCCACATATGTCGTTGTGTTATGGTAAATTACTTTTGTGTTTATTTCCTTGCAATGTAACTATATGATTTGTTTAATTTTTGCACATATCTCCTCTCATAGATTAGTGTAGGAAGCATATTCCACACCTTTGCTTCCTTTCATAAATTGTGGAGTACCTTTTAATCATTCTCCCACATCTCATATTGAACAAACACGTGGCATAAACATGCATAAAGAAGAAGAAGATGTAATGTCCTAGGGCAGTTGAAATTCTGATCTAGGGTTTTTGCACAGAAAATGTGTTACTAAACACCAGAGAAAACTCAGAATTTAGAGCACAAAATTACAATAACAGAACACTAATCAAAGCTCCCAATGTAAAGAACAAATCAGAATTGCTACTATTGTTTGTTACTGCTGTAAATCTGGGACGTCATCCACTGGTAAACATAGAGTATACTCTAGATATAGTTTAGCAGCATACAGAAAAGGTAATGATTGCAACTCAGACGATATGATACCAATGAAATGTGCTGATATGAATTCTGACCATGAATATCTATGCATAAGAGAACTCTTCACTGTAGTGTATGGAAAAATAGACAATGGATAACAGATCTAAATAATTGATATATCAATCTGAAATTTAATGAAGCAACACAGTCTATTACAAGTAACCTCCTAGGTCTAAGTTGACTTTCAACAGATAACTTATAATTACAGTCTCTAAGCACAAAGTTTGATGCAACAACAATTATTACAAATTCACAACCATGCTGCATTCCCAGCGACAGAGTAATGGTTGAGAACCAATTACCAACTACCATAAAGTGTATTCCAAAGATCAGCTAAGTGAAAACACATACACATCTATGACATGCTCAATCTGGCCTGTAGCACCACTTCAACTCTCCTGGGTATATCGATTATGAATGACCTCAGACCTAGTGTGATTCTAGCCAATAGTATGCATGAAAGCAGGTTCAGATCTGGGTCTGTTCAGGAGTGTATTGGTTCCACTCCAAGTTGATCACTTGCTGTAGTAAGGACCCTGGTCATTGGTGGATAAGATAATGATGTCTCCGACACCTTAATCGCCTCCTTCTCTTCGATGGTGATGTGGTGCGAATACTCCAACTGGTGATCTCAGTCGCCTGTTAACCCGTGACTCTTCCCAACTGTATGTTTAGCGCTTCAACTTGTATATCCTTCACAGCCTTCAATGGTGATATTCCTTGCAGCGTAAGATCAAACCAGCAACACAATAAATCTATGCGCAGACCTGAAAGAAAACTAACATACTATTAATGGCGTTTGTAAACCCCTGTAGTAGAATTTGCTCAGAAAAATAGCAAAGGGCAGGGTTTTCATCCTACCGGTTGCCACTGACTTGAGGGTTTCATCCCAAGCAATTTTGAAACACAAAATGATAATTGCTAGTGAAAATTCCAATCGCCTACCAAAAGAATGCTCCAGTTCAAGTATAAGTATCAATTGATTTTAGGACCTAGGGTCCTAAAAAGGGGCGCCAACCTATAGATGTTTGAAAATTAATTAAAATACTTATATTTTTATTTATTAATGTATTTATATTATATATTTATTAGTGTTAATAAACACTTTTATTTATTATTTACTATAATAATAATATATTTATTTTTTGCAAGAGAGACATGACAAAAGAACATGAAGATCCCTTGCAATTTTTACTTAGTTTATGCGAGGGCAATGTGCAAACTTCTAATGATTATCTCTTACATCTTCCACCACTATTATGCACAATATGCATTCTCATACAAATATTGGACATATTGAGAATGATAACCTTTCACATTACTTGAGTCCCATCATGAGCAAATTGGAACATTTAGAAAGTTGTATCAATGATTTGAAAAAGTCTCAAAAGAATGATTCCACTAGTGAGATGTTACGTAATCCTTTGGCATATAACATTGTGACTTATCCTTCACCCAATGGATTTATGGTACCGTGTTTTACAATGTAGAATGGTAGAGGTGACCCATTGTTTCATCTAAGGTCCTTCAAAACTACATGCTTAGACTATTTATGTGAGGGTTACTTGCTAGATTGTTTCCATCAAACTAGAGTGATTATGCAATTACATGGTTTCATTCTTTACCTCATGCTTCCATTACTTCTTTTTTGGATTTAGTGAATGCTTTTGTGGAGCATTTTCAATATAATATTGAGCCTAAGATTACTTTGATCAAATCATACAATGCAAACAAGGGGAACATGAATAAATCAAGGATTATGTATTTAAGATTTCAAGCTATGGCTGCTAGCATGAATTTCACATTACCAGATATTGAGCTTCAAGGTTTATTGATCAAACTTCAAAGGTTTACTTCAATTTATAAAGGTAATATTGTTTTACATTCATTTTCAGATTTATGTGCTAGTTTATGCAAATGCAAGTGTCTTCTTGGAAAATAATATTTTACATCATATTGTCTCTAGCACTTCTCCTCTTTCCCATGTGTTATCATCAATGTCATATTTAGAAAAATAGGGCCAATGAGGATGAATATAATGTCAACCATGGTAATGATCATCATGCAAACATCAAACCAGGAGCATTTAAAGAGTTCAGTAGATTGGAGGATTCTTCACATGTTATATTGGAACAACTTTTGTAACAAAAATTTATCACTTTGCCTCATGTTAAGACAACGGGTACACCTAGTGTTGCATCATATTACAAGGCTCAATATTTTTGTGCTTATCACTGCAAACATGGACATACTATGGATAGATGCATCAAACTCAAACATAAAATTCAAGATGTTGTTTACAAAGGGATGATACAAGTTGAGGATATTCATGATCATGCACATATATATTTAGCATCTCCACATGATGAGGCTAATCAAATGGAATTGAATGATGAGGATTCTTCCAATGTATGTTGATGATAATTTTAATGGTACACATAGCACACCATATGTTGAGGTTACACATGCAGCTATTAAACAAAATGAACATAAAGGAAAAGATCGAATACATGACATAGCATCTAAGCCAGTTCTTTCAAAGAATAAATCATACTCAGCACCTTTGTATAGCACCGATGTTCATTGAGAAACACTTAATGATCATACATCATCCTCTATGCAACATGGCATGGATAGTCCCGTGGGGGCATGGATTAATGTCATGTCCCCATATTAAGGCATTGTTTAAATTAAAGATTTAAAATGTCATGTTAAATATCCTGGCCATAAGCCATTAATAAATATATATATAATATTATAAATATATAATATTATATGATAGTATCTATAAATATTTTAAATATTAACCGATATATTACATTTATAAATAACCAATACAAATATAAATATTAATATTAAAATAGCATATTATTATTATTATTATATAATATATAATAATAAATATAAATGTTAAAATTAATATTAATATTAATTATTATTATGATTATAATATAATAAACATATTTATATAAATGAATGTAAATCATACATTATTTAATATATTAGATTGCCTTTAAGACAATCCGTAAAGGCAGCAGCAACTAATATATTTATAAAAAGACATGACCTTTGTGAAAAGGTAGTCATTGACCATTTAAGAAAATATAAAGGTAGAGAGTGGAGGAAGCAATGAAAGACAACAAAATACAATGAAGCAAGCAGATATAAAATTAATAATTTATGAGTTTGAATTACAAACATGATTAATTGCTGGGGAAAATAAGATAAGTATGCTACACCTATATTCCCAAAGAAATAAATAAATTAATATTTATAAGTTATTTCATTATTTTTTTATAAGGAATGATATTAATTAAAGGGATTATAATATGAATGATATTAAAATATAGATTTAAGTAATAAATTGAGTAATATAAGAAAGCAATATTATAAATAATATATTATTAACAAATATCAATATTAGTGATTAAATATTATTATAATTATAAATATAAATATGTATAGATGATATGATAGCATGTTATAGTCAAGGTGGAGTGAATAACTAACATGATATAGATAGCTTAAACATCTATGAATAACATGATTATAAATGCTTAGAGAATCCATCATCATTAGGATTAAGCCCCAATAAAGAGTAATCATACTTGATTTATATAATGAAGGCAAGGTCCTTAGAAACAAACCCATGATATAAGATCATAGAACACATTGAGAGATTGGAGGTAGACTTGTTAGGAAGAAGTAGCATTAATACATCGAAAGGTAGATAAGACCGGCGGTGGAATGGACCATGTTACATCATACTTAGGTAATGGATAAGACCTGCGATGGAATGGACTATGCTACATCATACAAGGGTAATAAGTAAGACCTACGGTGGAATGGGCAAGTGTTACATCATACAAAGGCACTTAGTAAGACCTAAGGTGGAATGGGCAAGTGTTACATCATACAAAGGCACTACCTGTAGAGGATGATTCATGCAACCTAACAAGAGATAGTACCCCATCTCCACTAGGGTTTGAAAATAAATAAAATTAACATATAATAAACAACCCTAAGTATGAATCCATTTAAGATTGAATAATTAAATAATTTATTTATTTGATTATTTTAATATGATTTATTGATCTTATCTATTACTAATGTTTCCTTTAAGAAGTAATTCTCATGTGCAAGGTGGAAAATAAGGATCTTCTTAAAGGGGACATTACAATTAATATGACACATCTCTTGGGCACATCGAGATAGACATGCCGATGGGAAATGACTTCGTTGGTTAATATCCGCCTATCTCTTTTCTTACATATTACATATTGTGTTTTGACAATTTTCCTTTGTTTCTTCTTGTTATCTGTTTTTCCATGTCTTTAATTAGCATGTGGATGATGCAAAGCCATCTTTAGTGATGCATGTTGACACAAGTGACTATGAAAATGGGTTGTGTGGTTCATGCAACTTCTTCCTTTTGTCTTCTATATGCTTTCTTATTGTCTATTCCCTGTGGATTGGGATAATGCAAAGTTATGGAGTCACCAAAAACATAGCTTGTTTGCTTTGTATTTTGACTTTGGCCTTTTTGATTGAGTTCCGTTTGTTTTACTCGTCCTCATGTCTTCCATTGTCTTGTATCATTGTTAAGCTTATGCTTTGTTATCTTTTTATTCTCATTTCACCTTTTATATTGTGTTTTGTGCCTTGTCTCAACTTATATGCCTCTCATATGTTGTTTTTAACCATGATATATGATATGTTCCCCCTTGGGGAGCATCCACTTTATGTCACTTGCCTAATCTTCTTTGATGATATTCACTTGGATATTATATGTTTGTCTTATACTATCATCATTATAGCGCTTACATATCCACATCTCATATGACACATGCTTATGCTTACACACTCACATCTCATATGAAACATCCTTATGTTTACATGTTTGCATCTAATATAACATTTATCTAGGCTTATATGTTCTATCTTGCACTTTAGCTCTTATCACTTGATCAATCGTCCTCAACATTGTGGGGCACCTTGCTGTCTCTTACAACATATGCTTTTAGGATCACATCTTGTTATTTTCTCTCATGCTTGTCACACGAGGATATCTATGACAGTTATCACATGATCATATCTTATTAAATATTACTTTTTCTTCTCTCAAATTCATTGCATCATTTGCATGCAACCAATTGTGGAGGGGAAGGGGACAAGAGGGGGTGGTAAGGTGGGGTGCATATACTATTGCTAACATTCTTTTGATGGCTCCTTCGCAGCCCTACAGCACTTTATCTTGATTATGATGGCTCCTTCACAACCCAACATTGCTCACTTTGATTATGATGGCTCCTTCACAGCCCAACATTTATCACTTTGATTATGGTGGCTCCTTCACATACCAACATTCATCACTTTTGGTTATGATGGCTCCTTCACATACCAAAATATCACTTTTGGTTATGATGGCTTCTTCGCAGCCCCACACCTCTTTTTACTTTTGCACATTATTGTTGGCATTGTTAAAGCAGTACTTCATGACTATTTCAGATTTCTATCATATGCTACTGATGAAATTTTGTGCTTGCAGGTTTCAAGATCACTTCGAGAGCATTGCATCAACATCTAAGATCATAAGGACAGACATAGGCATTTGCATTTTCTGCTTGGTGTGCCTTCCAACTTGTTCAAAATCATTAAATTGATCAAAGGATTTGACTAAGGCAAAAGCTGGGAAGTTAGTCGCCTTCCTCTCCTAGCTCAGCAAGTTCTATCAATGTCTGTAGGCACCATACTTTTCAAATATCATAGATGAACAAAATTATGAAGATCAGACATACAGAGTTCAAGGCCGTAGACCAGGGTAAATACCACAGAAAAAGGGTCAAAACCACAGGTGCACAGATCAGAATGGTAGATGTGGAATTGAACCTAGATGGAGTGCAGGTCATTTATCAGTCTGTCCAAGCTTCATGGTTTCAGATCTAATAGCAGGGATCAAAGTTGGATCACTAAGTGCAAGTCAAAGCCAAATATCTTCCTATCACAAACAAAGCTAAGTACCTTTATCCTCTTTGCCAATTTTTTTTAGTGTGTCTGTATGGTGTTTCTACAATTGGCTCCTTAAGTTAGTGTAATCTGATTGTTATTTCTTCATTGCACTTATTTACCCTAACTTATTCAGAAGAACCTGTTGTATTTCTTTTCAACTATTAAATACTATGGTGAAATTTGCATACCCGTGCCAATTCCCATTTAGTTTTGGGACCATTTTGAGGGAACGTCTTAATGCAATTACATATCAACAAATGGTGCAATCTTGTGCAAAGTTGGGCTCATTCCCCAATCCTTCATGCATCCCCGCCATCACTCACTCCTATGCATTTTAGTTTTCTATTATCAGCATCCACACACCTTCCCATATATTCTACCGTTTATTATGCCTTTCATTTCCCCCATGTCCAAGCATTCATTCCCTGCCTAGATCCTACCATTCCCCTGTCCTGGGTCAATCCTACAAGCGCGGGATCAATCCTGCACCTGCAGATCTGACCTCTGATTTTCCAAAATTTAAATTCAAATCTGGGCCAACTCCCACCTATTCCTTTCCCGTGCTGAGCTGATTTAGCAAATATTTGCATGATTATTGTTATGCACTTGTATTTAAAGGTATTCAATTGCATTCATTTTACATCCTCTTTCATCTGAGATCATTCACATTCTTAGAGCATTCAAGGAGCAATTAATAGCGGGATACTTCAATTTGGTGCACTATAATGAACTAGAATCTGCATAATCATCATCTAGGACATCTGCATGCTTTCTTGCCGCCTACTAATCCTTAGCCCGACCATAAAGCCAGTCTTTTTCCAGGGGTTGACATAGGAGAACATGTCCCCTTCATGATCCAGCAGCCCTGTAAAGGTGTTTTTAAATACCACCAGTCTTTACAGCAGAGCAGACAGCAGAGGATCAGGTGAATCAGAGAGCAGAGGTGTGCGAATTATAGGATCAGATCAACATGTCAGAGGACAGATCTGCGCTTGCGGAACCAATCCAAATCTGCAACTCAACCCAAGAAAAGTCACAGCTTCTGCACAGAATCCGAAGCGAAGGACAGATAGAGATCTCTAATTTCCAGTCTCGAGGCATTCTGATTTCAGTGCATTAGCAGGCTTATTTGGCGTCAATCATTCCTAAAACTAAGTACATCTCTCCTTTTCATTTACTTTCCCAAAATAGCAATTGCAATTATCTGATTTATAACATTCAGCTACCACATGGTTAATCTAAGTTAATTATTGCTTATGTGTATGCATCTTATTGGATTGGCCTCCTTCGTAAATACTTCAACTTTCCACACTCCATCATTGTTTAAGACCAAAGGTTCTGGTTTAAACTTTCCACACTCCACCATTGTTTAAGACCAGAAATTCTGGTTTAAAACTATGTACTCGAAGTTTGAAAACATCGACGTTGCAAACATCATGACCCATAATGAGAATGAAGAAATGCTACATGATGTGCACACATGCACTAGAATACATCATGGGATGTTTGACATGATATTTTACGATTTATTTCAATTTTTTCAATCATTATTACAGAGAATTTAAATTAATCAAAATGACCTTTGAGCACAAACATCATTCAAAGCAAAGAGGACTGAAATTGTATATTTGTAATACAAGACTCAATCTTGTAGCTTCACAAAAATCTTAAAGATCTCTCCAACTGAAATAAAGGATTGCAGTTCTAAGGAGGCCCTTAGTAGAAGTCGCACTTACTATCTTTGGGACGCCTCTCGAAAGTGCAAACATAAAAATATAAGCATATGTGAATGTGAACAATTATAATAATAAATGGGGTGTTACCTCTTTGCAGGCTTAGTGGGGAGGGCGGTGCAGCCTTCTCCTTCTCCTTCTCCTCCTCCTTCTCCCGTGTGTTTGCAGGTTGAGTGAGGGCGAGGGCAAGTGCCCATGATCTTCTTCGCCTGTGGCTACACCATCCAGTGCTTACAGAATAGGGCTTCGCCCGTTGTGCATGGCAATGGAAGGCTGCTTTAGTGGTAATAGGGTGAGAAAGGGCCCATGAAGCTGCGCTTGCCATGAAAACACAGACTGCCTCTCCTTTCCTCTCCTCTCCTCTACTCTGTGAGTGAATGAAAATGAGAGAGTGGGACGGGCAATGAACAGATAAACACTCGAGGTTAAACTCTCGAGGTTGCCAGATGCAGGTTGCCACCAGCCTCCTGCATGCTCCGCCTTTTAACTACCGTGGACAATGACTTCAATGATCTCCTTTTCGTTACGGATTATTTTGCTCGCTTGTAATTATTTAAATTAATTTTTAGAGATACGTGTCGCAGAAACCACATATATCTGTGCTTGAAAGTTTGAAACTCCTTGGTTGGGACGAGTGGAGGGTGGGAGCCACTGGGGTGGATGCACGCCACGTTCACGCTATTTTTATATTACACGAGATTGTACCTTTTTTCTTCACGCCATATCGCATTCGGTTTAGGTCGTACCCGGCTACATCACACGTCATAGAATAAAAGAAAGATTCTAAAAACGTCCACCAGACCAAAGCAGTTTAGCAATAAAGATCTACTTCAATAAGGTCAACTTTTGGGCACAAGTTGTGAATGGATCATCAAATGAGTAAAAAGAAATTATTGAAAAACAAGTCATGATAGGCAATCAAAGAAAAAAAATACAAGTAAAATAAGGATGTAAATATCATCATCACATGTTTGAAGGACTATGGTGAGAAAGAGAGAACTTACATTTTAACAAGAGACTTCCTTAAAGCCAAGTTGAAGTGGACACGTTATATTCAACAAGGGATTGGAAAAAAATAAAAAAAGGTAGAGGTAGGTATGTACGAGTTGCCATGAGAAACATGGAAGACAAGAACATGATTCTAAAGAACAAAGGATTACTTAGAGGCACAAATATATCCTTAGACGAAAACTTGACATTTGCCCAACAAGAAGAACAAAGGAAGGAATGGGAGAAACTGAAAGCAGCAAGAGATGCAAAAAAGTGGGCATGGATAAAGAATGGGAAAGCTCAAATCAGCAAGCAATTATCACACAAGAAATAGGGATTTGATGCCCCACAGGGGTATTTACAGGTGGTAAGTTGGAATTGTAGAGGTTACCCGTGGAGAAGAGGACTGAAGTTGGGAACCATGGCAGAGGGGAACAACGTTATTATTCTTACAGCAATGTATGAACATGGTTGCAAAGTCCCAAACTTTGAAGGATACAAGAAAATCTCAGTTTGGAATGAGGGGACTAAAATAGGGAAAGGGCATGGGGGGTCATAGTGGTAATTAGAGAAATGTGGTGTGGAACCATAAAAGTAGAAAAAGAGGACCCAAATAAGCAGTTCATATGACTAAAAATAATAGATAGTGAGGTAACAATCAGGTTGGTTGCATGTTATTTTGCTCAAAAAGGTTCAAAGACAGGTATAAGAAGATAAATCTAGATGGCGAAGACCCGTATGCTTCATTAAAAAATGATATTTTTGTTTTCAACACTTCAAGGGAAATAGTGTTAATAGGCGATCTTAATGCAAGGACAACAAACAATCAATCTCTCCAGTTAGGTAGCGAAGGAGGGAATAGCAATCCTCTATGGCTAGAGGAAGGTGGGGGCCAACTTTGGGAAGAGCATCATGAGATAGAAATGGGGGTGTGATGCACTTTGGAGCTAAACTATTAGGGGTAGCTTGTATGGCATGGTTATTTGTAATGGCATGAGAACATGTCCAAGTTTAGGTGGTATCACTTGTAAAACATACAATGGTCAAAGTGTGGTGGACTATGTAATTTGCTCTCAAAGTTCTATTTCCAGGTTGTTGGAATTTAATATTGGGGACTACCCTATTGAGCTAAAATCTTATCATAAACCTCTCCTTGTTAAGTTTGGCATTCTCAGAAACAACCAACAAAGAAGGCAAGTCCATCACATACAAAAGAAAACTCATCCACAAGGTAAAATCCTCATGAATCAATAAAATCAAGAGCTCTTCACTACAACCCTTGAACAACACCTTCAGGTGATAAAGAATAACATAGAGAGCAAGACAACCAATGAGGCAAATGGCTGTGTATGCAATAATATGTTGATCCATTTAATGCACAAGGCCTTAAATGCTTGTTAAAGATCTCAACCTAAGAAGGGGGCTACAAATAGTTTCCTGGCAAACCCGTGGTATGATGAAGAGTGCAAGGTTTCAAAAAGATCCTTCAAAGAGAGTGGGATGAACAAAGAAAGCAAGAAAAAATATGAGAAGTTGATACAATCCAAAAAACAAAGATATGTGAACACAAGAAGGAAAGAATTAATTTCTCTTGGTAAACACAACCTCAAAGGCTTTTGGAGAGAGCTGCAACAAAGGAGAAAACAGATAGAAAATAATATCATCCAGATGCCCAATGGCTAGATTATGTGAGCCTCCTCTTTGAGCAGACCCAAGAGAAAGATACCCATCCCACAATTAGCACATCAATCGAACTCTTCTTGGTGGAAGATATCAAACAAAGCATAAAGAATTTGGCAGATGGTAAAGCGTGAGACATAGGTGGGCTCCAAGTTGAATTTTTAAAATAGAGAGTTGAGAGCCTTGCTCCACATATCAGAAGAATTTTCAACGCCACCCAAAATGGTTTTCCAACAGAGTGGATGACTAGTGTCGTTATTCATCTCTATAAAAGTGGAGATATCAATAATCCATTTAACTATCACACTAATATGGTCAATCCTCTTATTGGAAAACATTTTGGGAGCATAATAGAGCACAAAATTAACAGTTAGGCAGAAAAAGAGGGAAAAAAAAAAGCAAAAGGGCGGGCAAGCTTTAGACCAAGAAACTCTACCATTGATCATTCCATCACCCTTAGGCACTTGATTAAAAACATATGGGACACTCAAGGAGGGGAAGCTTTCTAGTGCTTCATTGATTTTAAAAAATCCTTTGACTTAGTGCCTAGGGACAAACTTTGGAACAAGGTAGAGGAAATTGGGATTCTAGATGAGTATAAAGTTGCAGTGCATAAACTATATGAACATGTCAAAGCTAAAATCAAAACAAGATAGGGTATGTTTGAATGTTTTGGTAGCAACATCAGAGTCAAATAGGGATGTCATCTATCCCCCACTTTGTTTGGTTTATACATTGATAAACTTGAGGAATGGTTAAACAAAACTAATGGGGGGGCTATCTAGATGGCTAGTTACATGGTGAAGTTACTTTTATATGTTGATGATCTTATCCTAATTGCAAAATAGCTCATGGTTTGAGAGAACATTTGAAGGCCTTGGAACTCTTCTGCCAAGAGGTCGAGATGCAAGTGAACACTAGCAAGACCAAAGTCGTGATTTTTTCATAAAAAGGAAGAAGAAACAAGTTAATTTTTTTTAAGGAAGCTCACTAGAAATAGTGGAAGAATACAAATACCTTGGGATTGGTTTCCACAACATACTCAGTTGGGAGACTTACAAAGCAAAAAGGATACAAGGAGGATGGAGAGCATCATACTTAATTAAAAATAGGTGTAGGAAAGCAGAACTATGGGATTGGAAAACTAAGAAAACCCTTTTTGGTTTGTTGGTCACATTGGTTGTACTCTATGGTTGTGAGGTATGGGGGAGTAGCGTGTCAAATCACAATTGGAGACATTTAGAAAGAGTCCAAAAGCATATAATCACTAGCAGCCTCAAAGTCAAAACAACATTCCCTTATGAGATCCTTTTGGCTAAAGCGGGAACTTTCCCAATGGAGGCATCAACAATAACTCAATTGCTCAGTTATTTGAAAAAAGTTGAAAACATGGATGGATAACCATCACTGGCCCAAAATGGGTGTGGAGGAGGAATTAGGTTGTAGGAAGAAGATGATGAAGCAAAACAAGTGGATGAGCAAGTGGGACATTAATTTACAAGAAAGTCCTAACACCAATGAGGAAAACATATTATGTCAAAGAGATTAACCCCACTTGGGAGCATGGTGAAAAATCGTATCTAGGTGATGCACTGAAGGGAAAGGCAAAGTTGTTAGTTGCGCAGTTGAGGACCAAATTACATCATCTTAGGTGTGAGACTAGTAGATGGATGATTCCCAAGGAAGATTGTGAAGCTATAACTTGCATATTCTATAGTAAAGGGGTGATAGAAACAGAATGGCACTTCATCATGGAGTGCACATCATATGAGGATATCCGTATATAGTATGAAAACAACTTGAAATAAGGTAATCCAAACAAGTTATTCGAGGAAGCAAGGCTTCACAAAATTGTCGATTTCCTGGTCAAGATTCATAGTAGAAGATCTAGCATTAAAAGGACTTGAAAATGTCTTAGGGTTGCGACTCTTGGTCCCTTAGACTGCTTGGCCTTGTGGACATCATTAAAAGTATTCCATTCATTTATTCAATATAATCTCTTACATTGTAGATTAATTTTGATGATATCAGCTAGACACGATCCCTTACATTTTAAAGATCTCATTTCATTTTTGTTTGTATTTTTATATTATTTACCATATTAATGTGATATGCTAGTGTCCCCCTAAACACCACTATGTCCACGTTTAAATTTGTTTTTTCCATCTAAATTTAATTTTTTAATCTAAAGTTTAATATTAATTCACGGTTAACTATTAAATTAGCTTTTAAGTATGTTATTAAAAATGAAAGAGATTTATCATCATTAACTAGCATATACATACCCATTTTTCTTTGTGAGACAACCCAAGCCATCTTCCATAGATATTACACACACATCCACCTCCATTGTTATACCTTTATGCACGAACACCTTAGGGCCACACACTTCCAACTCTTCCAATACTTTATGTTGAATCATGCTTCCTAGGTTCTTGATCAAGGCAAGCTAATAAATGTGCCATACATACCCCTTTTCCCTTACTTTTCAAATTGGGTAGGTGCTATAACAGGGAATACAAGTGCTACCAATCATGATTTTTTATGTCAACAAACATGGAGGACACTTTTTCAAGCATACAAGTCATTTCCATGCCAATGGACTTTTGCACCTACAAGACACTTCCATGCTACATTGGACACCTACGCACCTCTAGGATACTTTCAAGATTTATCGATCATTACTATAGATTTTAAGATGTCTTCAACTATGGCATTTCTAATACTTGATTTCAGTCATCCAAAATCTTCTATTTTAGTATTCTCATCCTTCTGCTATTTATGCATCTTCTACAACCCTTGAATTAGGCAAGCTTCCTTCTCAATTTCCCATTCTTTTTGTAAGGTCCACCCATCCTATGGCTCTTGTCATATCTTGATTTATTATGATGTTTATGCTTTAGCATGTTCGGGGCCTTATTTGATGGAGAGATCATATATGTGGTTGTATACAATTGATTGTGATCATGTATGATGCTAACCTCATTTATTTTTTAGATTATGTTTATGAATTATATATTCTTTGATTGAGAGCCATGCTTAGTTATCATGATGTCATATCGAATGTTTTTTTCTAAGAAAGATCAGAGAATCATTTTTATGATGTTCAATAGACTAATTGTGATTAGATTGTTGGGACGTAATGGATTTGAGATTATGTAGTGTTTGATAATGTGTTTAATCATCACAATGCATAGTGTGATTATGTATATTGAGGAATATATTATGTGATGATGTACATGGATTTAATTTCATGTTTATGAGTATGATATATTGGTCTACCCTTTTATGCTTCAGCTATGATTTTCAAGACAAGATTTAGTATGCACATTAGTTGTGTAGGAATTTAACAGGCATTGGTCAACACAAGGCATGTGGAGAAGGTATAGTCACATATCACAATTTTGTTTGATCTGACTGTAGCCATGCATGTAACCTCAAACATAGCTTGTGTGTTTGTATTCACTTAACGCATGCCAAAAATCCTTGTGCAACTTTTTGTATCACTAATACTTCATGATTCCCCACACAACTATAGGAACAATTCTCACGCACCTTTGTACAACACAGTTCTTGCACATACTTTCTTAGAATTTGTTACTATCATTTCAACAGTCATGCAAATGGGTCCATGAGCATCTAGTCTACCACGCTCAATTCAATACTATACATGTTCAACAAATGGCCGCACCTACAGCACATGATCGTGCCATCCCTTTGGCACCATATGAGTTCAACATTTGGCACACTTTTGTCCACATAAAATGTGCACCATATGCATGTGACAACTATTAGCATATTATTAAGGGCTTAAAACTAATACCCCCCATATAAATCATTGTCTTATATTAAGTACAAGTAGAGAAGAACCTATCCAACTACTCTATTGCACACAATTCACTATATAGTGTATATTTTCTCTCCATTATAATTCAAGTATTCCCCTCTTTTCAAATGTGCATTTAATTTCCAATATAAAGTTTCTATTTGCATATTCCATCATTTATGTTAGTTATAGATTTTGTCATCTAATTTGCCTAAGTATCAAATTATTGGTATTAAAGCTTGATTTTTTCATTCTCATGCCATTTAAATGTGCTCACAACAATAGCTAAAGGATCACACTATCAATTCAACATCTAAGCACTTCCATTAACACCAGGAACAAAGAATAATGGTAGATGAACACACACCTAAGTTTGTAGTTGAGATACAACAAATGCTCAACATGAAAAAATAGAGAATAAATGATTCAAGCCACTTATTTTACAATCTTCATAAAGAACAGATTCTCATGTCTGGGAGTAGGTGATGTATTGAAAAAAAACAAAACCATAACAATTTCATCATCGATAATTGACGAAGTTTCTGAAACTCTCAACACTACAAATGAAATTATGATTGTTGAGAGTTTGCAATACATCCCCAGCCACATTTCTCTCCAAACTGCTACGTTCCACAACTTTGTAGGTGGAGACTTTTTTTGCCAAAAATACTTTGAAGCAATGTAAAATTTTAGGCATAGAATAGATGCATTGTTGAACTTAAGAACATGCACTATATGTAAAGAGACATATAGTGGCATGCAAATTCACATGTTTGGTGCGGATACGATTTGTAATAGATGTCACACAGAGAAAGGGGTTCACCACTTCTCTACGTCAAACAAATTAGACCTGAGAGAGCAACCAAAAGTGTTAAAAGTCCTTACACATGTGGAGGAGATGCTTATAGCCTAGGTGACACCAATTCTACAAGGTACCCATGCTCGAGGAGGCCAGGGCATATATAGTGATCACACCATAAGCTTTCCTCAAGATATTAAAATGATCGCAAAAGAGTTGTTGTAGAGATTAGAGGGCCTCAAAGTCTTGATAGTTCGATGAACCAACAATGAAGGAAAGCACTATGCTATTATGTAAGTAGAACACATGTTATGGATGCTCTAAAATCAAAAATAAAAAATGACCCATACTACATAGATGTCCATATACATATTGACTCGCTAAACCTGTTGCCTGAAACCAATACCAGTGTTCTGGACATGCTGCACAACTTCAAACAAGATACTAACCAAACAACAATGTCAGGTGTCAAAACTAGCAATGATGATGACCATGATCATGACTTTGAGCATTCATCGTCTTTTGTTTCAAAACTACCTAATCAAAAGTGAGAGTTGGATGCCATAAAAGAAATTCTATAGCTAGACAACATGGACTCTAACACTATTTCATGGCCTGTGATTTGTTTCTCACCAATAAATGAATACAATACTAAGGGGTTTCTAGATATGGATTTTCCAACACTCTTCCCAAAAGGGGATGGACTGCTACTTCAACCCAAAAGCAAACAAGTCCACTTGCATGAGTACGCTTTGCATCTGATGAGATAGATCATGAGAATAGATTTAGCCGACATGTAAGATTTTGTTATTTCCTATACAATCTCATAATGCACCATTGTAGCCAACAAGTTACTGATGACTCAAATCTATGGTTATGTAATTTCTACATATTCTCTTTTCAAAGACTTTGATACTATGATATGGCATTGTAGGAGTCAAGGACAACACTGAGAGGGGGGGTGAATCAGTGTTGTGTGAATTTTTAATTCTTTTGCAAACTTTAACTTTCAAAACACAAGGAGAGAAATATATGATTGATTTGTCAAACACATATGACTGAGAATGAAGAAAGAAAACAAAAAACTCATGAGTAAATTATGCACACACACAGAGAATATCAATATACATCATGACACAAGATTTGCATTAGTGGAAAACCCTCCAGGGGTAGAAAAACCACTCCAAAACTGCCTCACTGGCTTTATCAAAAATCTCACTGTTTACAATGTTTAAAAGCACCAACTTCAAGGAGCACCAACCCCTAATACAGAACAAACTATAAAGTGTGCAAGAAGTGATTGCCACTCAATCTGATTTGCACCATTACCCAACATGTCTTCTCTGAATTTGCAATCATACTCAATCCAATCTTCTTATCAATTTCATGATCTCTGCATAATCAAATTACCTGATTCACAATACATTCTCAATGTCTTCCTCTGCATTTCATCTTCAATAAAAAATAATAATTCAGTTTATCTATATCACAAGTTGTATTCAATTTGCATATTGATTCACATCCATTAAAACTGTATATTCAACCTCTAAAAACTCACACACCTGTATGTTTCATCTATGTCTATTTATAAAGTTACATCAATGCACCTGAAAAACCATTGTATACAAATTGAATGTCCTTTCACCTTCAAGACACATTTTCATTAACCTCTTTTCAAAACCTTTCATCTTCTCTCAAAAAAATAATATCTGTTTGCATCAAATAAATCTCCATTCTGTATTCTTTATAAAAGCATCTAAAAAAATCCTTCACCTCTTGTAATCTATTTTCAAAGAGAAAATAAACCTTCCTATTCTATGATCTGCAAAAACAATTCACCTTAAAAAATCTTCCGTGCTTTTATATTCAAATCCATTGTCTTCATCTAATTTTGTTAATCTGTCTTTAAGAGAAAATAAAATCTCTCTTAATTGAATCCTTTTCAAAAATAATTACTCTTCAATCTGTAACAAATCATTTTCAAGTCAAACCCTTCATCTTCTCTACAAAAAGAAATTTCCTTTGTCTTCTTCAAAATATTCTTCAATCTGCATCAAAAGACTTTTCATATTCTTCAAAAAAAATTCAATTTGCCTCAAAAAATTTAACTCACTCTCAAAAAAAATATATTCTTCACACTTCAAAATGATCTCTTCACAAAAATTCCTTATTCAAAAGAATAAGAAAAATCCTTCATAAATCTTCTAAATCTGAAGAGAAGATTTAAAAATAGAAAAAATCATTGTTAAAAAGAAACTTCAAACTTCACATAAATTGACCTCATTGAGGGAGGCAATAAAATAGGAGATAAAGGAGTTTCTAATTTAAAAAGAAAACTTTAACCAAAACCCCCTAAAGCATATTTGATGCTTTTGTTTTCCTCATAAAAACCGATGCCTTTTTCTATAAATCATGCTCCCCATTCGATGTATTTTGAACCATTCCATAAATCATGCTTTCCTTGAAAAAAAATGTTGCATTTTAAACCTCCTTCATAATTCCCTCTCAAGCTTTTTTTGTGATGACCGATGCCTTTTTAAAACCATAAAACATCTTCAATAGACATTGACTTTCTTATTCAATAATAAAGTATTTGATGTTCCTTTAAAACTATAACCTTAACCACCGGTGGAGATTAGAAATTGGGGCCGGTTTTCTTAATGTGCCCACTTCCCTTTGACATGTCACTTTAAGTGACAGACCTGTGATATCAGGTCAACTTGATTTTATAACAAAAAATGCATACATTGTATGACAGGTAGAGAGGAGCTAATGAATGCCTTGTAATCATGTTTATTAATGATTTTAACTCTCAAGAATTTTAATTAATAGGGTTCCTCATATATCTGCTAAGTATACCTATGATATACAAGTAAGATGACTTCAAAACTTGATGTCTTGTATGAAAACAAAAACTAACATCACTACATGCACAACCTTGTCTTGTGGACACTTGAGTGTGAAAGCAACATGATAAAACCAACTTATCTCCTCTCATAAACTCTTGTGAACACTGGAGGTGGAAGCAACCAGATGATATAGTTTTCTATCATGATAAGTTGAACACCTGCTAGGAATTATGAAGTCTTGATTCAACAACAAATAAACCAAGAACATGATCAACCTATGAAGACAAAGTGAACACCATCCAATCTGTGGATTACATAATCCTTCTCAACAAATGAAAAATCAACATCATTAACATCATACCAACAAGCAAACTTTTCAATGTCTTTTCTACCTTGCATTTTAACACAAACATGAATCAACTCCAAACTCTCTGAATGGAAGAGATTACTAGGACTTTAGATATCTTTTAATCAACTCCATCTTAAGTCACCAATATCAAACCAACATTCTACCTCTTTGTAGCACTCATATCACTGCATGAACTCCTATAAAAATGAGCACACTGAAGAAGATCTAATAGCATCAAGTTCTGAGTTATCAACCAATCTTGCAAGATCATTGAAGCATCCTGATCAAATAAGTCCTCCTTATTAGTGACCTTCAGATGTTTACTAAGATCAACCCAAGATCCTTTCATAAACAAGATCAAATATGAACCAATATAAACACTAAACATGAGAATCCATCCTGAGACAACTTTGAAGATATCTTGATCAAATCAAACCATGAATATGAATATGAACAACTCCTGTCAAAACCAACACATTGCAAACCTGCAAGACCTTTTTGACATCAATGACAATCAATCTCCATCAATCTCCCCCTTTGTCATTGATGGCAAAACTTCATGAAACATTCTTTCTTTCTCCCCCTTTTTGACATTTGATGACAAAGACAAATCAATTTATTCCCCGTTGTTGAAGTGTACTAACAAATCACTGCCAATCTCTAACAAGGACAAACATCACTGAAATAAAAATATTCTAATACAGATCTGAAACAATAGAAGCAATTATCTTCTCCAACATGAGAACTAATCAATTATCAATCTCAAAATCATTAAACACAAAAACTAATCAACACCTTATCACCTATCAAGTGGAATTCAGAGCTTCACAACTGTAAAGACAACTACTCCCTTGAATCCAACATACCATGTTATGCACCTACACTGCCTCTGATCTAATTAAAAAGAACTTGATGAAAATACAAGACACCACTAGATTGACATAACTTGAAGCACATATCTGAAACCACTTCAAAACTGGAACCACACAATTTTCATATACATCACTAAAACATATTAATGCTGAGAACCATCAAAGAAACATGTCAAATTATCACACCAAGAATGCTTCCAAATGAGTATGATTAGGCATCCAGTCCACCATCTTCTTTTGTTACTAACTCCAAACCACCTGAAAGCTCCAATACATGCAAGACACATATGATCAAAATACATGAATATTAATATCAATAACATTTGAATTACAATATCCTGACAAATCAATCTTTGTGAGTACCAACATGATATAAACAGGATAAGATAGTCTACCTCATCAATCTCTTTGTGCATTGAACCCTTTAACAACTTATTAACACCTTGTATGCATCATGAACCACTGATCATGAATACATGTATTACTGGCATACACTGAAACTTAACTTAGTTAGCAATACCATCATAAACTATTTCAAAGCATGGCAAGAATGATAGACAGACAAGATCATCATATCAAATGATCTCCTTCCTGAAACTTCTTGGGGTTAATTGATAGAATATTTGCAACCTCCCCCTTACTTCATGCTCTGTTATGCAACAGATGAAATGACTTGTGCAAAATGCACAAGCTTAGTATTTGACTTCTCTTGACTATGTCTCTGCTTCCAAACCTTAATAGGCTCTTTCCTCTATTTATGTTTCTTTATCCAAATCTTTTCAACCTTTTTCTTTTCCCAACTCTTCAAATCAAGTAATGCAATTTTTTCAAACCTTCTACAACTATATGCTTTGTGACCAGGAGAATTACAATTATAACAAATTATGTTGTGATCATAATCAAATGACTGATAATACCTTTTTGACATCCCCTGAGTAATTATGTTTTCTTCCATGCAGGATCATACATTCTATTCATTTTGCAATTTCTTTGAATGTGACCAGCATTATTGCACTTGTAACAAACAATATCAATATTCCTTCTGCAAACAACTGATTTGTGTCCAAATTGATTACAAGTATAACAATAACCATTAAATGAATAATTATACATGTACATGTATGCTTGTTTTACTAGAGAAGTTCTTCTAAAATTTCTTCTTCTTTGATTATACATTTCATCTTTGACATTTATTTCAGCTTCTGACTTCTTTTTGTCTTCAGGAGCACTAGCATGAAGATCAATTTTCTTTCTAGGAGTTTGTCTGGTTTTTTAACACTCTCCTTCTTCAAATCCTAAATCAGTAGTGTCATTATGATGCTTTTGTCTACCCAACAACTCATGTAACTTGTATGTACTTTCTTCATATTCCTGATAATTCTTAGACAAAGCCTTGAGACCATCATACTCTTTTCTCAGATTGATAATATCACCCTCTAATTTCATATTCTCAATTCTTCTAACTTCAAGGTCAGATTTTGAAACATTTGCTATCCTCTTTGCTTCCTCAACTTCTGTCTTCAAACTAACAATCAATTTGTTTGATTCACCTACTTGATTCTTCAAGTCTACAATTAGGTTTCTAGCATCTTCAAGATCTGTAAGAGCTATCTTTTAAATCTCTTTCTTGTTGCAGCTGCAATATTAATTTTTGGTTCTCCTTCTTATAATTCTTGAGCTCACTCAGAGCATATATATGTCTCCTTCCATATCAATCTCACAATCTTGTTCATCATATTCCTGATCATCATCACTTGTGATATTAGCTTCTTCTGAATCTGATTGGGTTTGAACTTCAACTCCTTCATTTGAAAGTCTCCTTTCATTGCCACTTTCTTCACACACCAGAGTGTCCTCTTCTTTATCATTATCTTGATAAATTCTTTTCAATCTCCTCCACATATCCTGAGTTGTAACACGGTTCATAATTTTACAAGAAACATCATTAGACAGAGTAGACAATATGGCCTTTTTTGCAATCTGATTACATTCAAGGGCTTCTCTGTCATTTCCATTCTCAACTAACATTAAAACATCATATCCTAAAGAGGATAAATACACTTGCATTCTAACATACCAAACTAAAAAATTTGAACCATCAAACTGAAGAACTCCTAAAATTTTTTCTTCTAATACAATATCATATTCAACTTGGAGAACATCTTTATCAACTGACTTTATATCAACATTTGGTATGGATGATGTCTTTTGTGTCTTTTGACCAGAATGAAGCTTGACATTTCTCATGTTCTTATTTCTTCTGCACTTACCCATTGAACTCCACTACCAGGACTTACCCGAGCCTCTTAGACTTCAAAAAGGGAACTTGGCTCTGATACCAATTGTAGGAGTCAAGGACAACACTGAGAGGGAGGGTGAATCAGTGTTGTGTGAATTTTTAATTCTTTTGCAAACTTTAACTTTCAAAACACAAGGAGAGAAAGATATGATTGATTTGTCAAACACATATGACTGAGAATGAAGAAAGAAAACAAAAAACTCATGAGTAAATTATGCACACACACAGAGAATATCAATATACATCATGACACAAGATTTGCATTAGTGGAAAACCCTCCAGGGGTAGAAAAACCACTCCAAAACTGCCTCACTGGCTTTATCAAAAATCTCACTGTTTACAATGTTTAGAAGCACCAACTTCAAGGAGCACCAACCTGTAATACAGAACAAACTGTAAAGTGTGCAAGAAGTGATTGCCACTCAATCTGATTTGCACCATTACCCAACATGTCTTCTTTGAATTTGCAATCATACTCAATCCAATCTTCTTATCAATTTCATGATCTCTGCATAATTAAATTACCTAATTCATAATACATTCTCAATCTCTTCCTCTGCATTTCATCTTCAATAAAAATAATAATTCAGTTTATCTGTATCACAAGTTGTATTTAATTTGCATATTGATTCACATCCATTACAACTGTATATTCAACCTCTAAAAACTCACACCTGTATATTTCATCTCTGTCTATTTATAAAGTTACATCAATGCACCTGAAAAACCATTGTATACAAATTGAATGTCCTTTCACCTTCAAGACACATTTTCATTAACCTCTTTTCAAAACCTTTCATCTTCTCTCAAAAAAATAATATCTGTTTGCATCAAATAAATCTCCATTATGTATTCTTTATAAAAGCATCTAAAAAAATCCTTCACCTCTTGTAATTTATTTTCAAAGAGAAAATAACCCTTCCTATTCTATGATCTGCAAAAACAATCCACCTTAAAAAATCTTCCATGCTTTTATATTCAAATCCATTGTCTTCATCTAATTTGTTAATCTGCCTTTAAGAGAAAATAAAATCTCTCTTATTCGAATCCTTTTCAAAAATAATTACTCTTCAATCTGTAACAAATCATTTTCAAGTCAAACCCTTCATCTTCTCTGCAAAAAGAAGTTTCCTTTGTCTTCTTCAAAATATTCTTCAATCTGCATCAAAAGACTTTTTATATTCTTCAAAAAAAATTCAATCTGCCTCAAAAAATTTAACTCACTCTCAAAAAAAAATATATTCTTCACACTTCAAAATGATCTCTTCATAAAAATTCCTTATTCAAAAGAATAAGAAAAATCCTTCATAAATCTTCTAAATCTGAAGAGAAGATTTAAAAATAGAAAAAATCATTGTTAAAAAGAAACTTCAAACTTCACATAAATTGACCTCATTGAGGGAGGCAATAAAATAGGAGATAAAGGAGTTTTTAATTTTTTTTAAAAAACTTTAATCAAAACTCCCTAAAGCATATTCGATGCTTTTGTTTTCCTCATAAAAACTGATGCCTTTTTTCTATAAATCATGCTCCCCATTCGATGTATTTTGAACCATTCCATAAAGCATGCTTTCCTTAAAAAAAAATGTTGCATTTTAAACCTCCTTCATAATTCCCTCTCAAGCTTTTTTTGTGATGACCGATGCCTTTTTAAAACCATAAAACATCTTCAATAGACATTGACTTTCTTATTCAATAATAAAGTATTCGATGCTCCTTTAAAACTATAACCTTAACCACCGGTGGAGACTAGAAATTGGGGCCGGTTTTCTTAATGTGCCCACTTCCCTTTGACAGGTCACTTTAAGTGACAGACCTGTGATATCAGGTCAACTTGATTTTATAACAAAAAATGCATACATTGTATGACAGGCAGAGAGGAGCTAATGAATGCCTTGTAATCATGTTTATTAATGTTTTTAACTCTCAAGAATTTTAATTAATAGGGTTCCTCATATATCTGCTAAGTATACCTCTGATATACAAGTAAGATGACTTCAAAACTTGATGTCTTGCATGAAAACAAAAACTAACATCACTACATGCACAACCTTGTCTTGTGGACACTTGAGTGTGAAAGCAACATGATAAAACCAACTTATCTCCTGTCATAAACTCCTGTGAACACTTGAGGTGGAAGCAACCAGATGATATAGTTTTCTATCATGATAAGTTGAACACCTGCTAGGCATTATGAAGTCCTAATTCAACAACAAATAAACCAAGAACATGATCAACCTATGAAGACAAAGTGAACACCATCTAATCTGTGGATTACATCATCCTTCTCAACAAATCAAAAATCAGCATCATTAACATCATACCAACAAGCAAACTTTTTAATGTCTTTTATGCCTTGCATTTTAACACAAACATGAATAAACTTCAAACTCTCTGAATGGAAGAGATTACTAGGACTTTAGATATCTTTTAATCAACTCCATCTTAAGTCACTAATATCAAACCAACATTCTACCTCTTTGTAGCACTCATATCACAACATGAACTCCTGTAAAAATGAGCACATTGAAGAAGATCTAATAGCATCAAGTTCTGAGTTATCAACCAATCTTGCAAGATCATTGAAGCATCCTGATCAAATAAGTCCTCATGATTAGTGACCTTCAGATGTTTACTAAGATCAACCCAAGATCCTGTCATAAACAAGATCAAATATCAACCAATATAACACTAAACATGAGAATCCATCCTGAGACAACTTTGAAGATATCCTGATCAAATCAAACCATGAATATGAATATGAACAACCCCTGTCAAAACCAACACATTGCAAACCTGCAAGACCTTTTTGACATCAATGACAATCAATCTCAATCAGGCATATATATAATGATTATAATTGTCTTTTGAATGAATGGATATGCATGCTTAGTCTTTATTTCTCTAGCTAAGATCTTTTGACAAATTACTATGAATTGTGTTTTCAAATGCATGTTTTATTGAGTTCTTGTCCAAGTTGTATGTTGATTGCATGAGGAATACAACAAGGAGCTTTCCAGAAGCCTCCGGACCTCTTAGGAGCCGTCTTCCTCGTAAAGAACTAAAACTCTAAAGAGCTCCATATCCCTACAACATTGTAAAAGAATTGTCCTCCCCTTCAATTGATGATTAATGAGGCAAAACCAAGGATCATTCAAAAATTCATTGATGGGGACTCACAAATAGTTACAGTTGTATATCCCAATGACATAACTCATTGACAAATCTAAAACTCTAGTTGGAAAGTAATTTTGGTTTATGGTAACTAAAAGTGACTCCCAGTTCACGCCCGCACTAATTCAAGATCTGTTTGATTACTGATAATCAAGATTGATGCAAATTCTGATTTGAAGTTCAAAATCAAAGGAACTGTTGAAGCATTGAATAAGTGACTGGTTAAGTCCATGTTTCGTTTTAGCTAAGACTAGTGTAGCTATTTTATAAAATAAAGGCTCGATTGTATAAGTAGGAGCCTAGTAGATTATCTGAGTTAGTCCTAGTTTTTAGTCAAGAATTATTATTTTTCATCAAGGAGGCCATCTTTCAGTTTTACTCATGTATCTATGCCCATCCAGGCTTATATTTAATAAAATAAAGAGGAATTTCTATTGAAGTTGATTTGGTTCAAGAGGATCCTTCCTGCTGGAAAAGTAGGGCCCGCTTCCCCAATGAAGGAGATCTCTCGGTACATATTTTTATGTTTCCTTTTCACTGTCATTTTCTATGTGTTATTGTTCGTTGATGTGTTCTTCTTTTGTGTGCATGTTCTAAGTGTTTAAATACTTGTAGGTTGTCTCTTAATTCTGAAAATACCAAAAAGAAGTTTTATGATTCGAATATTCTACCCTGTGAAACAACACTAGTCTATTCATTTGTTTACCTGAGTATTTAATTTCTGTTGAATGATACGATGAATTATGATGCTTTGACAGTTAATATAGTTTCCTTCCCACAAGCTAGCTTAGACATTTTCAATTTTAGCATGTGTGTTTCTTTCCAAGCAAATAGATTAGTTTGAATTTTAGCATGTGTGTTTATTTCCAAGCAAATAGATTAGTTTGAATTTCAGCATGTGTGTTTCCTTCCAGTATATAGATTAGTTTCAATTTCAGCAAGTATGTTTCATCTAGTGATTAGTATAATCCTTCCATCCCACAAGATTCAGATTCCACTGCAACCCCACACAAGAAAATCTTATCGCAAATTGCTCTAGACACCTCCAGATGGATAAAATTAAATGATGAATTAAAGAAAATAATGACGACCTCATCAGTTACCATAGTTTTCATGAAAAAACATAGATGCTAACATATCGACCACTATAGAAGGACTTTGACACCTTGTTAGTGCCTAGATTTTCTGGCCACTAAATTTACAAAATTCAAAGCCCTATGCCCCCTTAGAATCCCTAGTTTTCCCATCAATTATATCTGATCAGATAGATCTTCTATGATGCCACATCTTAAAGAATCATGTTAAAAATCCTCTAAGTGTTTGCCTTTCTGTCGGTTTTGCTAGTTTGCAAACTTGCCGAAAGCTCAAAATGCTTTGTATTTCAGTGTTTCATTAGGTTTGTAGACTCACAAACTTACCAAAAATGGTCCACTGATTTGTATTTTCACCGAAATGTTGGAGGAAGAGGGAAGAGTTGGCAAGAAAGAGAAGCAAAATGAAGAAATGTTTCGACAAGTTTGTTAGTTCGTGAACTTGCTGAAATACCAAAAAGAGAGAAGAGATGGTGAATGAAGAAAAGAAAGAAATGTTTCAATAGTTTGTGAACTCGCCAAAGTGCTAAAAAGGTTCATTAGTTCGCCAAAGTGTTGAATTACTGAAAGACAAGGAAAAGAAAGAACAAAGAAAAAAGAACAAGGCTGGGATGGTTCACCAGTCCACCAGAGTGCTGAAATGTCGAAATGGATAAGTAATGAATAAATAAATATGGTTTTTTGGTAGTTTCAATAGTTCGTGAACCTATGTTTCATCAAAAATATTTAAAAGTGCATGTAACATGTTTTGAAAATATGTTTTTCGTGAGTTCTCGAGTTTGAATGTTTGCCTACACCCAAGATACCATCAACGCAATAAAGATGAAGTACAGGTAGGTAGGGGAGTAGATGTGATTCAATGCTGATGTTACTGAAGTAGGTGGGTAGGTGATTCCCACCCAAGCATAACAGTAGAAAGTAGTTCTATATATACATGATCAAAAGATGTATTTAGGTTGGTCGCTGAACCAATTTTCCAGAGGTGCGAGAGGTCGGGGTTATTCTAGGGTATCAAATGATGTTGGTTAGGGCTGCAAGTGAGGGAATGCATCTGATTTAATGTAGGAAGGATTCTCAAAGCACATCTATATGTAGTGGTATGTCTCCACGGTTGTTTGTAACAACTCAGGGGAATGTATATTCGCAGATATATATTTTCTTTCACCATACTTGTTGGTGCAAGTGTAACTACGATTTGATAATGTGCCAACATTTAATTTAATACAAAGTCCTTTGTATTAGTCTTTCCTTAGTTGCATATGGGTTGTTGCATTTCTGTTCTGGATCACTAAGTATGTCCATTGTATGTGGGATGTAATCTTTGATGTGTATGCAAATGCACATCTAGTTCTGTTGATGTTCTATTGGATGTATCCCTTCCCTCCTTGTTGTTCATGACCCTATTGCCCAATGGAGTAGGCACCAATCCATATTGGGGAAGGATAAATCACCTTTCATATATCTTGAACCCTCATCCTATTAGTAGTAGTTGTAGGATCAAGATTAGATTAGGTTCCACTTATTGTTCATGATTCAGTATTATGACCAAGGAATCATTCTTAAGCAACCTAAAGTTGTTCAAATCGTATGTGAATCATTTCCATGCATGTTTGCACCTTGTAAATTGTGTATGTAAAGTTAAGTGGATTCATCTTGTAGGATATTGTGTTATCATGTTTGGGTGCATGTGCAAGGTGTAGTAATCAGTTTTGAATAGAGGTTTTATGCACCCAGTTTGTCTTGACCAGTTACAAATTACAAATATAGGGTTCAAGTTTACATTAGGTATGGTTGTGGTTATCAATTGGTGTTCCATTTCATGCCTCTAGGAATGTCCCCTTAGGTCTAGCTAATCCTAAAGTGCAGGAGAGCATACCCACTCTCATTAGTTGGCCTTAACCATCTTTAATTTGTGGATGAGCCCCTTTCTCACCTTTCTGATGACACCCTTTTCCTAGAAGAAGGAGAAATACTCTAGGATTCTGGACCTATAATTTTGGGAACCAACACACCACTTGCATGATTTCTATAATGATTAGTTGGCTAAGAAACTAATGTGCTTTGGGACTTCTTTACGGGGCACACTCTACTGTAACAAGTGTCGATCTGAGCTAACTAACATGATCAACCAGTTGGGATCTCCAACATTATTCTTCACACTGAGTGCAACCGATATGAAATGACCTGATCTTCATAGATTGTTTACACATAATACCCTCCCACCATTGCATACAAAAGAAGGTAGTTTATAGAAAACGTGATTCAAAACCTACACACAACATCCCTATACATGCACCAATGGTTTTTGATATTCCATGAAGAGGTGATAGAGAAATTGTTAAATACAAAAGATTATTGGTATAGATATGAGTGGCAACACCAAGGTTCTACTCATGTACATGACTTCTTGTGGTTAAAAAATGCACCGAATATGGACACAATTGATTGGAACAATGAGAATTAGGTCAAGAGAGATAGACATTTCTTTGATAAGTATGTCTCTACTTGGAACCCTCGTACTCAATCTCAAATAACTCGCATGACAGGTCGGTCTCCCTTAAATGCCTCATGCTTGCTAGACACTTCACATATATTTTCTTCAGATCCCTTGTCAGATTACGAAGAGTTGATAAATACTATGCAAAGACACATGAAATGTACAGAACAAACATGCTTGAGGAAAAGGGGCCAAAATACTAGGCGTCATTACAAAGCTTCATGGATAGAACAAAGGGACTTTACCTTGAATTATGACAACAAAGGTCACAAATCTTACAACCCATCAAGAAATGATGATAGAAAAAATATCCGCATATTAATGTCGACTACCAACTTGTCACTTCAAAAGAACTCATTCTCAACTATATAGCAAATTATGCATCAAAATATGAGAAAAAATCCTTAAGTTGTATCAAAATGTTGAAAAGGATAGCACACATAGGCAAATCTGAAGATAAATCTTTTCTAGCATATCTAAAATTCATGATGGAGATAGTTACAGATTGTGACATTGGTGCACAAGGGACTTTTCACATGCTACAAAAATTGCCCCTCATATCTTGTAGTCAAACATTTGTCTCCCTCAATTTAGGTAGAAAAGTACTACAATGTATAATAAGAATGACTGATGAATCTAAACTGGAAACTACTTATATTTAAGATCCTATATGCAATGACCTTCTGATTTGGAAACAATCTCTTTAATACAATCAACGCAACTATACTCATTCTGCTCTCGTTGCAAAGGAAATAAATAGTAGAGGAGAAGAGAGAAGATAATTGTTAATGTGTCACCCCAATTCTATAGTATTCCAATGGAGAACAATGAACATTTTGAAACATTTTGTTGGAGTGAGATAGACACATACTGACAAACATAGGTCTCACGAAACAAGAAATAGTGATGAATTAGAAATACATGAAAGAAAATAATTAATCCCCTTGGCATGTTGACGAGACAATAGAAACACATGAGGCTGATGAAAAAGACAAAGTTGAACATGGTGAGATGCATATCCAAGATGACCATAGCCTATATGAGTGGAAATTACTATCACAAATGGGTATCCCCAATAACTTTAGTGTAGACGAATTAGAGATACTTGGAAGACGAGACTTTGACATTAATTACACATGGAATAGAAGTGATGTATTGTCATGCTTGCACAAAAATGCTACTCAATTCATATCTAGAGGTAAACTATCAATCAAACAACATGTTCACTATTCCCCACCCTTAAATACAATAGCTTACTAGCTAGCACCTAGGCAAAAATTGGCATTAGACATCATTTCTCAACATCATGTGGACCCATCCCCAAAAGAACCTTTACACATGATCATTTAAGGAACAACAAGTACTGGAAAATCATATTTAATAGACTGCATTAGAAACACACTGAACGACTACAACTTAAACAAAAATAATTTGTTGCTTGCATTTGCACCTACAGGAGTGGTTGTTTACAACATATGAACTGCAACAATCCATACATGCTTGAGGATCCATATTAGAGAGATGCGACCTTTACAAGGTCAATCTCTTACAATATTTCAAGGTGATTTGGAAGACGTCGAGTATGTACTAATAGATGAAATAAGCTTCGTAGGGCCAAAATTACTATTGAAAATTGATACCCATTTGTGTGAGGCATCTCCCCACCAACAACGTCAGAGTTTGGGTGGTGTGTCCATTATCTTTGTTAGTGAACTTGGCTAGTTACTACATGATATGGACAAGCCTATATATGCATTGCATTTAACTGCATTGATGTTATGGTAAACTTTCACTGTAGTCATCACATTAGAGTTTTCTATCAACAAGGTGAAAGTCAATCTCAAAGACAATTTTGTAACATCCTATAAAATACAAGAAATGCCCAACCATTTCAGCATGATTGGGAAATATTGATGAAACATACAAAAAAAATGCTGACCACAATAGAAACAGAAGAGTTTGACACGTCCATGCATTTATTTGCAACTAACAACCTCTAGCCTTGTTGCATAATAAGAAAATGCTAAAACTTCTAAATCTTCCTATCGCAATTAGCATTGCGCAAACTACTCAACATAAGTCAAATAATTGTATTGATAATGATCAACTACAAGAAGAGGTACTATTGTGCATAGGTCAGCGAGTTATGTTAACAACAAATTTATGGACTGAAACTATGCTTGTAAATTGGTTGTTAGGATAAATTGTAGCTATTGTGTATGGTGACAATTGCAAACCCATAGATTTGCCAATGTATGTTGTCATCAGATTTGATAGCTACATTGGTCCAATGTGGGATACTGAGAAGCCAAAAACATCCCTATGCCACCAGTCACACGTGGCAAGCGTAGACAACTTCCACTATCCATGGCTAGGACCATAACAATCCATAAATCCCAAGGCTTGACATTAAACAAAGCTACGATAAACATAGGGGAAACCGAGAGACAAGGCCTAAGATTTATAGCTATATCTAGAGTAAAGTTAGTAGAGAGCCTTCGCATAGAGCCTGCATTCTCTTTTGACCGATACTCTAAAATGCAAGACAATCCCTACACTATAATCAGAAAGAAAGAAGAGGCTCACTTACAATTACTTTCCTCTAAACACATTCAAGTACATTTGTATGCTACTTTCATTGATATTTCATGCTTCATCAATCACTATAATATTGCTTCCTTTCTTGAATGGTATGTAGGTCAATGGAGAACTCAAAGCGCTTACGGCATCTAGTGATCTACCATCCTGATATACCTCTCTACCCTTTAATTCCACCAATGTAGATGGAAAATGTAAACCTACCCCCATGTGTTCAAACTTGTACAATAATAATTTATTTTTATTCATTATTAAGATATAAATAAGAGATAATAGATTACGCTGTGCCCTCTATAGCTTTACATCCTCTTTAGTTGGGGATGAAAAAATAAATACATTTAAATAAATCATGGCTTACATATTTCTCCTTCTGGTGTAGGTGACAAGAAAGGGGCTTTCCCGAATATGGATATCAACATGTACAAAAATAGAGAATCATGGGTTGCAAGTTGGTTTGAAAACTGCCACTATCTACTTCTAGAGCAAGTCATATTTAGAATATTAGAATTGCAAATCCCCCACCACCTCAAAGAGAAAATGTCAAGGATAATATGGGAGCCTACACAAAGTAGGGTACATATATCTTATTATGAGATGTTTAACTTCAAATATGACCATAAAGTTATGTTGGTTGTTGACAGTTAAAGTGGACGCATGAAGATATACATTCATGATTTTGAGGGATGGCCTTATGGCTTATACCAAGAGCTCCATGAGCTCTTCCTTTCAAACTGCATGTACATGATTCTTATCATCTACCCACTTCTTATGAGGAATTATGCCCTGATAGGACAACTAAGTTTGTGATTTCTACAATTAGTGAGATCTAATAAAAAGGAAGGGGATTAGTTGCTCAAGACACAACAATAGATTGAAAATGATATCCATTCCAACCACCATATAAAATTTCATATTTACTCTATAACACCAACTTCAAATACTCCCATGGAAACTTAGGCACTCCAATGCTTCAAGCAATTACCACCATGATCTCTATTGAGACCATTCATTTCCTCTATAATGACTACAGAGACCAGTTATTGTGAATGCCATTGTTTGTACTTATAAGTTACAATTGTACATAGGAGAAATAAATTATCATTCTAATTATCATTTATTCTCTAAATTATATGTCTCACATTTGTAGTAATAGTGACATTGTTATTGTCTCTTGGTTTGAAATTGTACATTTTAGATTACTATAAATGTTTAGGTATTCCATAATAATATAGCTTTTGTGTAGTGAATATAACTTTTAAAAAAAAGTAAATTGAACAAGCATCGTTGCTATGATTCTTTTCTTCACAAACTTCAAATGCTAGACATTATAGTAGACCCACAAGATGGACTGACTCTTCCTTATGATATTATACATATATTAGTTTCAAGTTGGTATGCTAATATGTGGATCAACATGGTCAAGGCTATCATATTTAATAGTTGGCACTTCAATATTGAAGGGTACAATCATGTCATATTGCAAACACTACAACTAGAAGAATCCCCCTTCACTATTCATGTAGTGAACAAGCATTTCCTTGATATTATTGTCATGCATGTAACTCCACAACATTGGACAACAAGAATCAAAGACGATATTTTAAAGCTTTGTTAATTAGGTGTACAGTAAACAATATTTACTTTGCCAGATATCCTTTGGTTGGTCATGTACAACACTATGGAGCTATCTTAGAGGATGATATGTGTGCATTCTTTGACGAGATTAAAACATGATTCTCAAAATTCCTTGCTAAATTCTTGACAAGCTACCTCATGGATCACAATTCTTATGATTTTCCAAGGGTTGAGTTCTACCCCCTCTGTTAGGATTACTCATCTAAAGTGGAAATAAAAGATTCTCAAATTACCATATAACACATGCAAACTGGCTCAAGTATTCCAGAAGGATCAAGTTATTGATGGTGTATTACATCATTGAATTTCTTGCTTCAAGAAAGATGAATTCTTGTGAAGTAATGTGAAGGCAAAATATATTATATTCTAAACTGTATGATTAATTTGTTTTTTACACTTTCAAGTTTTCTATATGCTCTTTGTCAATGACATTGATACCATTTTGTTGCTACATATGGACAATCACTATAACTTTGTGAATTATGCCTTCTTGTTTGCAGCTTCATTGAACTTTTTTTCTACATACAAAACTATTCCCTTGATTGTTTAGATTACGGGGTTTTCAAATGAAGATCATGTGGTTTGTGGTTGGCGATGTTCAATGTTATGGTTGTTGATTTATAGGCTCAATCATTTCAATATGATAGGATAAAGAAAATTTATTTATCAATTTGGTTTTAAGTATTTTGCAATTAGATAGAAATTAGATTATCAATTTGGTTTTGGGGTTTCTATAATTATAGATATTACTTATTTGGAGTCAATAGGACAAAGGAACTTATCATTGGGAACTCAACAAAAGAGATTTATTCTATCTATTAGGAGCTTACAAATTTGTTTTATGTATTACCAACTTTGTTTGTTGTATTAATAGTGACGGCTAACTGAATGACTGGTTTGTTTTGGTAGATTAATTATATATTGAAAACTGCTTTCAAGTACTTAATATTTGGATACATGATTTGTATTTTAATCTATAATGAGAATGTGGACTTGTGAAAAATTCATGTATGTTGCTTATATAATTTGTCTTGTATATAATTCGAAAGCATTGGGAACTCAACAAAAGAGATTCGTTCTATCTATTAGCAACTTACAGATTTGTTTTATGTATTAGGAGCTCTGTTTGTTGTATTTGTAGTGTTAGCTAAGTGAATGATGGGCTTGTTTTGGTAGATTAATTGTAGACCAAAAATTACTTTCTACTTAACTGATAAAGGGTTGTAATGTGATCATGAGCTTTTGTCTTGTAGATGCTATTTTGTTTATGGTGGATTATATTTGCACTCATTTAAAAAAATGGGTTATAGAGCACATAAACTGGCCTTTGGTTCTTGCAGAAATATATTCGAATCACTAGACCTACCCTTCATTATGGTGTCTTGGTGCATAATGATGACATGCTAATGTTTGTGTCTAGCCATCCATCTTGAATGGGCCTTAATAGGGCTTGTTGGGACCCAAAATAATGGCAACATAAAACTCTAAAACATTCCTAAAACACCCAGGCCAGGATTGTCATCAGGGTGATAGGAAGAGGTTTATCAACAAGTTTTGGGCGATCATGGCCAACAAATAGGAGTGGGTAGACTCCTCTACACTTCAAGCTCAACTTAGACTCTGGAGGGATGTTCCAAGGGGTATACTTGAATAGGTATTGAGTTCAAACTAGATTAACAACTAAAAATATTGGACAACCAAACTGAACTCATCATCTTGACTCCAAAGACTGTCACTAAGTCAAGAATAATTAGCTGTCACATGACCCCTATATAGTTGATTCAACTATGTGAATGTACATGCACAGGAAATATGGTTTTTACTCTGAACCACAGATGAATGATTTGTTTGATTTATAAAAAGTGTTTGATCCCCATCCAATATGGATCGGTGCCTATTCTATTGGGCAACAGAGTCATAGAATGCAAGGAGGAAAGGAAAGACACAACAAAGGATCAATAGAACCAAGCATACATTTGCATATATGACTTTTAGATAGATCTTCATATAATGGACATACTTAATGATCCAAAAGAGAACTGCAATGATTCATATGCAACAAAGAAATGACAAATACAAAGCCTTGTATTAACTTAGATGCTGTCACACACCTCCAAACCTCTGTTACAATCATACCAGCAAATGTGGCAAGGGAAAATACATAACTACGATTATATATTTACCAAAATCAAAATAAACTCCCATTGAGACATACCACTACATTCAAATCTGCATTTGCTAATCTTCCTACTCTATGTTGAATAAATCCCTTCACTAACAAACTAGACAAATCGTGTGTGGGTGCTAGAGAAACTCTTTAGGCTCTCCCAGACTAGACAATTGGCTCAGAGACCAACCCTGAAATACCTTCATTTCATGTATATATAGCAATCGTGTAGCCTCAGGATGTTTGAAATCCCAGTCAACAAGCAACAATGTCATATTGAATGTGACACATGGCCATGTCAGAGGAATCAATGAAAATCTTGGGCACCCATGCCCTGCATATAGATTTTGTGTCCTTGAGGTATCGCAGAAGATATGGGATACTTAAATACTGCACCTCCCGTTGAATTCGAGTACCTGTGTATTAACTACAAACACTATTCCAACAACCAACCTGACGTTTGCAACTCTGCACCTTTACGTCATACCTCTAACATCCATTCTAACTTTGCCCTATCGGCAAAAATATCCCAGTGTGAACATTTCTTGCTTGACGGGCACCTGGGCACCTCAGTCGGCAAATCTTTGATTTACCAAACTCACCATATTTCCCCCAGTCGGTGAAATCCAACTTTCCCAAACCTGGCCTTGGTGTACTTTTCCTTCTCTATCGGTTCGCTAGTCGGCAAAATGTGACTTTTTAGAACCTCTTCTATCTGCTCCCTTTGGCATATTTTCTTCACTTTTTTGCCTTTATCGGCAAATCTTCACGATTCAGAACCAAGCCCCTTGGTCAGCGAATTTCCATTTTACCGAAGCCAGCTCCTTTATATCTTTTCCTCTTTATTGGCCTATCGACAAAACCTTGAAAAGACAAACTTTTACAAAGTTCAAGACTTTGCCGATTTCTCGACAAAGCCCTGCCTTAGCCATTTTCTCACTTTCCTTTATGTTTGCCTTAGAAACCTTTAATTGCGCCATGACCTTCAACCTTTCTTCAGTCGGAGAATATGTCGTCAGCAGTTTCTAACCGTTTGTCGGCGAACTAACAAGTTCGCAAACCCAAGCCACTGTCAACAAAGCACGCCTATGACACTTCCCTTTGCCTTAAACAAATATTTTGCCTGCCCAACCGCTTATATCGGTGAATCAGCAAATTTTTGATCTAGCAAACTAGTTCAACAATTTGCAATTTCATCGATTTGCCGATAAAGGATCCAAATGAGCCATTTTTTTCTTAGGAAGAAAACTGACACAAGGGTAATGATATAACTTAGCATATTTTGGCATAAACCCCTAAAAACTATCTCATATCAGTTTTAAATGAGGGGTTTCGAAGTCAAAGGCAAAAGTGGGGAAAAAGATAGAATTTTTTGGGTTTTTGGGGCAAAATAATGGCATTTTGGAACTGATTTTTCTGGGCACCAACAGGGCCTCTTCTTCCCTACGAGGGTTGTGTCTCCACATCCATGAAAGAAATTTTAATAGATATGATATATACTTATATGTTACATTTTACATTTATGTTATTATTAAATGTTAATTTTGTATGTATTTGTAATGGTAGCTAAGTGAATGACTAGCATGTCTTAGTAGATTAATTGTATATAAAAAACTTCTTTCTGCTTAACTGAGAAAGGGTTGCAATGTGATCACAAGCTTCTATCTTGCAAATGTTGTTTTGTTTATGGTGGATTGTATTTGCACATTATTTTCCTATATACTTAGGAAGACAATGATTTCTATTTTACATGCTCACTGATAATTATATTTTCCCTCACATTTCATATCGTAGTTGCCAATGGATTTTACTACATACATACAAACAACATGGAGGATTCTAAAAAAAATAGAAGAATTAAACAATTCTCTACATTATGTGTTCATTCACCAATAGAAGAACCTAATATAAATGAAATTAATGTTTTTTCCTTCACTATATATGAATTTGATAGTGTCCAAAATGTTATAACATAAGAGGACAACTATATTAATAGTTTTGCTACTATCTTTAGCAATGAAGATCCAAATTCTTGTTCGGTTGCTTAAGCATTTTCCATATACACATTAGCTGTTATGCTTTAAATCTTTCTCTAGTTTTGCTATACATACTTCATAGTCTATGACTCTTTTGGTTACGATGACAAGTTTTTGTATTCACATAAAAAATACATAGTAGGAACAATGATGTAATGTAATTATATGTTTATGTATACTTAATGAAAATTCATAGTGAAGTCACGAGAGTAAACTTAACTCTTAAATTCAATGCTTCCCCTACAAACAATGTATCGACGGAATTGTTGCTCATTTACCCCATGCAACTGCTAGTATAAAAATATATACACATAAAATGTAGGAATCTACATGTCAAATGATAATTTTAAAAAAAGTCATTAATTTAAAGTTTTGTTATGTATATATAACAATAAATTTATATTCCATAAATCACTTTTAAATATATTTTTAACAATTATATTTGTTATTTTAAAAGTCATTTTAACTTTTAAGTTATTATATATTTTACAATATTTAAAAAAAAAATGTTTCATTGGTTTAAAGTTTTGTGTATATAAAATAATTTTTTATTACATAAATATTTTTTAAACATATGTTTAAAAATTATATTTATTATTCTAAAAGTTACCTCTAAGTTATTATATATTTTATAAATACATTTATATTTTAACAAATATTTTATAGGGGAAAAGAGACATAAAGGTGTTGTCTGCATTTTTGATCTTTTAAAATTTTAACCTTTTGTGTCTATTAAAAGGTGTTGTCATGATCTTCCATGTTGTGTGTGAAGTTCCTTTGTCACCTCAGTTTAATTAAATTGAAAACATTAATATTTGCATCATGAAGTCTTGCTTGTAAGCATTTCCATGTTGTTTTAGAGTATCAAGTTGCCTATCAAGTCAAAGTCGTCAAAGTTGATCATAGTCACAAGTGGTTTGTAACCAAGTTTAGTCTTCTAAAAGCATCACAAGATGGTTTAAGTTGAGTCACAACTTCCCTATTAACCTAGTTCAACGTGAAGGTGATTAAATGACTAAATTATCTCAGCCGTAGAAAAACATTTTCAATTCAACGTGATAGGTTCTAATTGGCTTCCCTCAATTTTTGACATGTTAATTCCAAAATGTATTAAGTCTAGATGCAGGTGCAATGGGTTTGCAAAAGTAAAATTGATATTATTTATAGTTTTGACACATAGACATGAGTTACTGCAGAGTGCACGAGCTTCTTGGAAAGTTTGACAGTTGGCTCACAAACAATATTTTAATTCACCCTCACCAATTTAAAGTAAGTGATACATAAGGTGAAGTCTCAAGTTGTTACCATGCACAACTTCATTAAAATTGACAAAATTTTAATTGTGCGATCAATTAAACTGCTTATTAGCGAAAGCGTGTAGTCATACTTTTTGTTCACGTTTACAATGGAGTCATCAGGGAATATTTGGAAATTGGTTTATGCATCCACAATGTTGCAAGTACAAAGTATCTAAAATCAAGCAAAAATTTAAAATTCCCATTTTTTTCCAAATTTTATTTTCAATTTTTAAGTTTGGAAATTGGGAGTTACAATTAATTAGTGATCCAATTTAAGTCAAGAGAAATCTAAAAATTACAACGACATGTAAGAAAAATGATATAATGTAGAAAACTAAAACTCCGAGAGACTCACGAAGTCCATCGACTTCCCCGCATACCCTGCGAGGTAACAAAGAAAAAGGTAGAAAGTTTTAAAAAGGTCTTTATGAAAGGTGAAAAAGCGGAATCTCAAGGCATATAAGGAAGAGTGTCAATATTTTGGCTTTCCCACGCACACCAAAGTTCAGAAAACCTATGAACATAAACATAAAGACAAGGCTGGTGGTTCCATAAACTATATTTTTAAGTGTCAAAAGTTATTCTATTCTATTCTATTTTAAACATAAAAGAAACAAACAAAACAAAATAAAGAAATGTGCGGACCAACACCTGTTTTCCTGGTGGAACTCCAACTCCGCCTACCGCAAAGTGCACAAACGCGTCAATGAAATTCGCCCCGATTGAATGCCAAGATTGCAGTATAAGTAGATTTGTTGACAAGGCATTAAAAACTTCTGAGCAAATCTTGTTGCCGACTGTAAAGCCACGTTCCAATATTCTACAGCTCTACTCGTGACTTCCCCTCCTGCGCCATCGTTGCAGGAATTGCACACTTCAATTTTTTTTGAGCAAATGTGATTAGTAGGCATAAAGCCACACCTCCATTAAATGATTTAACGACATTAGAAGAGAGCATAGAACATAACATACACCTCCATCATCACAATCATCATTGAATTAATGTGACTCACGATATCATGATGTTGTTAGAGTCCTTACAGATGAACTAGGCCTTGTAAATGTTCTTGATCCAAAAGAACACATAGCTTCTGGAAATGAAATATGCCAAACTACTTATCATCAAAGAGTTAATAACAAGATTTCAAGAAATCAGTATGTACATGAAAGATGGCAGTCGATCTGGATGGTCAGGAATTGTTATCTGAAGGCCTTCAAACAAACCTTTGGGTGGTTGAGGATATCAAGTGAATCATTAAATCAATGGCTTAGGAAAAAGATACCAGAGGGACATCCCTCACCATCCGTTCCTAAATCAGGGCATAATTGAATAATTGATCAAAATAACAAAATAAACTGATAAAATTATTTGTTGACTTCATTTTATTTATCTGACAGTTTATCCTGCTGTAGGCATTGAGAATCTAATGTACATCAGAGACCACACTGTTAGAAAAGGGGCCACCTATTTATGTTTTCAGGTATCCTCACGAAGCAATCACATTGTTCCGCCATATGCAACAAACAACTTCCCAATTTGATCATTTGCCAGCATCTCACGGCCTGTAACAATGGGGTATTGAAAAAGGATTTGCAAAAAATGAAGTTGCTGACAAAGTTTTAGAAGTATTCAAACAAATTATCCAGTTTGAAGATGGCTTGGCGACTTCATTTTATCAAAGATTGTTGACAACGAAGTGGTGTCATGGAAGTCATGTAACATAGAACAAAGTACTAGTGATGGAGTTGTTGATAAAATTGCAGCAGCAAAATGAAAGAAGAAATTGCAGAAAGATAAGAACAGAAAGAAAGACACACAATCACAGAGATAAAGAACGCGGAAGTTTTAAAGTGGTTCACCAATATATGGCTACGTCCACTATCAACAGGGGAATCTCTCTTTGATTTAACTGTGTTTTAACACCTTACATCCAGCCAGCAAATAGCTGCTACAGCGATAAAAAACCATACTCTGCATACATCTTCAGCCACCGTGCCAAGAATACAAAGGAGGCAACGGTTACAAGAACAAGAAGATGCTGCCGTTACAATGAGTTGGCTTCACACACGTACCCAACAGGAGTTATGGACACCCTCCGGAAATATTCATTTCTGGAATGCAACATTTGGTTTACCAAGTTCTCATGTGATCTCCATTACAATTCAATTGTAGTTGGGGAAGAAAGATTTATGTCTGAAAATTACAGTCAAGCTCTCCTGATTTGATTACTAAGTCATCACATAATCAGTGCAAATCTTTGATTAGGCAAAATGCTATTCCTCATTCTTTAGTAAGCTGGCCTATGACATTGCCTGGAATGGAATTAAGAGCTAGTTTGCAGGACAACTTGTTACATAGAACTTAAAGCTCCACTGGAAAGTTTAAAGGGTGCAAATTAATGTATCAAATTGGATTCAAATTTTACAAAGGTTATTACGGAAAGATGTTATCCAGGAACTTGCGAAAGGATATGACAAAGCCTTGGAAACTTATCAGGAAAGTCTCAAAGAGAACGAAAAATAATCAGAAATTACTAGATGATATCAGAAGTTATGTTTAGTAGATCAATAAGGCAAACAAGGGTGACCTAGGTCTTGAGGGATTGAAGGAAAGACAAGCCAAAGGCAATACATAACCCAAGAATTAGAATCACGAGAAACAAGTTGAGATCAATCTTCAAATTTAAGGTGAAAATGAAGGTTGAATTTGAGTAAGTACAGGAAAAAAGGCGAATTCTTCAGCAACACAATAGTCATTACCACTAAATCATGCAATCTATGAGCACGGGTTAGAACAAAGTCATAATAAATTGTTCGACAAATCGTCTTGGAATTTTCATCTACAACACTCTCATGATATGTTCGATCAAATGCTTCAGGAGTACACCTACAACCAGCACATATCAAATGTTTGACAAAAGGTTGTGACAACTGTATGACTGCCAAAGTTACATGAAGGTTTATTATTTTATTATAAAATTATCTTTGATAATGAAATATTTGTGAAGGTGGTTTATGGGAACTTAATTATATTTTCATTTCCCAAAATACTTGTTAACCCAAATAAGGGTAGTTGAGCGATTGCAGTAGGAAGAGAAATATTTCCCTATAAAAGGTAAAAGCTTGGTGATGGTAAAGGGGTTGGAATTCAGGACAGATTTATTTGTAAAGTGATATTTAAAGTTGAACTTTGAATCTACGGGATTTGTTGGGAAGGAATAGTACTATATTTGAATTCTGAATTTCTTATGGTGTTGTTATTGCATATTTTCTCATGTTAGATGTGATTTTGGATGTATTATTTCTTATGTTGGGTACAAACACATTTCCTATTTTTTCCCTTTGCATTTTTAAGAATTTGTTGTGAGTTCATCCATTTATATTTTTATATTTTTCGTATTCATATGATTTATCAAACTCTGTTTTCTATTTGATAAATTTACACGCTTTTATTGCAATCTTACCTACACATATCATCTTCACATTTTGTTTCCTACTTGAGGAATTAATGTGTGTGTTTCAATTTCAAAATTTATATTTTTATTGGAAAAATCCCTAGAAATGATTTTAAATGTACAACAATCCACAATAAAAATAGCCTCCCCATGTTGACGAGGAGTTTTACCCCCAATAATTATTGTGATTTGATAGAGCAAATCCATTTACCAACAAAAGAGAGTCTTGAGATCAAAATTAATTATTTTTAACTTCACTTCTAAGTATTGTTTTTTCTAGATATCATAAGTGAAAAATGTTTTGAAGATCAAGAGTGCAAAGTTCAAGGCCATAAACCAATTTCAACACCATAGAAAAATGGTGAAAAATGTGGGTGCGCAAATCATAACCATAGATGCAAGATGGAACCTAGATAGAGCACAAGTCATCTATAAATCTATTCAGACTTCATAGTTTATGATCTGATTGCAGAAATTGGAGTTGGATTACTAATCACAAGTTACAACAGAACATCTTTCTATCACAAACAAAGCTAAGTGCCAAGTTATCCTCTGTATCAATTTTCATAATGTGTTTGTGTGGTGTTTCTAGACTTGGTTGTGTTATCTAAGTTGATTGTTTATTAATTACTTTAGTTAATTAATTGACCTAGATAACAAGTGTAGTGAAAATAAATGTTTTCACTACACTTTCATATAGAATAATTAATTAATTTTAACCATGCTAGGATTTAGAGTTGGGATTGATAATGATAATACAATAAATAATGTAATTAGTGTAGGAATTAAATAAATAAATATAAATGTGCTTAGCTCCCAATCCAATGGAGAAAATATTGTTAGAAACTAATTTGCCATTGCATCAGAAAATTTGGATCGATCAAACAATGACCTTAAAATAATAAAATTCTCTATCAATTTTATTAGTTTTGAGGTTGTGCTTGTAGATATGATATTTATGCCTATAGAAATGAACTTCGTGCCTACAAAAGTGAACATAATACAAAAAAATTAACTTTACTTACATGAATGATCTATCAAAAATCTATTGACTACAAATGATTCACCTCAATTTGATATACCAACATATAGTAAAATGGTGTTCAAAGACACCAATTGGGAACTTGCTAGACAAGCATTTCTTCTCCTTTGGTCAAGCCCCTAGGTAGCCCAATTTAAAGGTGATGAACAAAAATTTAAGATAGTGGGCAATCATGCAATATGCCCATAGGATGTTGATGTAATGTTGATGTTACAAAACTATGCTTTTGATGGCCATAGATACATGCATATGCTGTAATTTTCCTATATCTTAAATAGATCTGATATGATTCAAAAGAATTTGGGTTAGTCCTTAAATACACGACAATAGCATGCAATATGAAATAATTAACACTTTAGTTAGCTCGTAATATGTAAGGGAGGGGACATGAACCTAATTTAAGAAATTCAAATCTAAAAGTTCAAGGTTTAGATTTGTGCAATTAAAGTTGCCTAGGTAAATTTTGCACTTATAAATCTAACCTTGGGTTAAAAGGTAGTTAAATGTCAAGTCAAATCTAAATCCTAAGGATGGGTGATGATGGGTATAGGCTAGGACAAGGGTATTTGCCAACTTACACACTAGTCAATGCATAAATAATAAGTTAATCGTCATGGGTCCAAAACATAAGGGAGAATCACATGGGTATATGATTTTTACCATTACAATTTGCCTCTACTGTGTGTTGCATGCAAACTACTTTGAGGATGCATGTTAAAATAAATCAAGTAGTCAACATGGAAATTAAATATTTCACACTCATAAAGGATATAGATATGGATGTCGATCATGTGTACTCTCTTGACGATGAGTGCTTCATCTTGAGATCCCACAAGCATTGAAGAAAATGTTCCAATTAGTAGCATGTCCCAAGAATTTAAAAACAAACATAATAATGTCTTTGATAATCACAACTATTGAAACTATCTACAAAAAAAAATTAAAGGGGGTGGGGTAAGATTCTGACTAGCAAAAAGTGGTAGGACTCTGACTAAACAAAAATGTGAAAGGAATTTGACAAAAACAAAAGATTCTAACTACAAGAAAAGGAAACGAAGGACTACATTGATGGTAGTTGATTGTCATTGATGTCAAAAAGGTGTTGTGTTGATGATACAGATACATCATATGGCAGGAATCGTCAGTTAATGGTGTCAGTTCATCTTCATAAGTTTGGAATTAAGTTGCTATGATGTCTTGGGAGGTTGTCTTACATTCATCAAAGGTTTGTATTTAATTATAGGGAGCTTGAATTCATAGGGGAGCATAAATATTTATTTGAAGACCCATATTTAATATTATAAAGGAGAAATTATTTTTCAAAGAGGAGTTTACCATCAAATGTCTTTGAAATTTAATACATATTTAAAAAGGGGGAGCAAGTAATTTAAGAAAAGCATTCATTTGCTTTTATCAAATAGTTAATAATTCTAAAGGAGGAAAGATTTTTAAGTTTTTGAAAAAGCATGGTATGGATTTATGAGTGAAAAGCTTTATTCATTAAAAAGGCTTCTATAAATTAGAAAAGGCATCAAATTTTTAAGGAGCATGGTATATATTTCAAGGAGGGAGCCCGATTAAATTAAATTTGAAGACCATGCTTTGAAAAACATTTTTCAAAGATTCCTTAATTTATTTAAAATTTCTTTTTAAGGAGAGCACGTCTTATGGAAAGAATTGAAGTATTTTTGTGGCATTAAAATATGCTTTAAGAAAGAAATTTTAAAAGCATTAAAAATGCTCTATAAAAATGAAGAGATAGTTTCACGTTTAAATGGGGAATATGCATATATATTTAAATGGAGAAAAGCATCATTTTAAATGGATGGTGATGAAGTTAGAAACTTTTTATTTCTTGGAGGATAAGGAGATTTTTTTTAGTGCTTTTACATAAGGCAATTTCCTTGTGGAGAATTTTCATGACAAAAAGGCTAAAACAGATTTATTTCCTTTTTAAAGCGCAAAGAAGTCCAAGAGTGCTTGAAGATAGAATTTTTTATTAAAAGATGATTTTGTTTTTTTGCTTTTCTCAAATTGAAAGAGAATGATTTTTTTTAAGAGGATAAAGATATTGAAGATTGATTTTTGAGGAGATTTTTTTTAAGGCAAATATTTATGGAGAATTGAAGATATATTTTTGAAGAATAGATTTCCGACAAGGAATGAAGAAAAATGAAGATATTTTTTATGGTGGACATTATTTATTTTCTTTTGCAAGAAGATGAATAAATATTTGCAAAGGGAAATTGAATTGCTTTTTATTTATGCTCAGAATATGAAGAGTCTTGTTGAAAAGAAAATGAAGGATTTGAAGAAGATGAAAAAGATTTTTGTCAGAGAGAAGATGAAAAGATTGAAAAGTCTTTGAAATAATTATGCATAGATTAATATGAAGATTTTTATTCTTGCAGGAAAATAGTTTTTGCAGATTGAAGAATACAAAAAGAATATTCAAGATGATGAAAAGTTATACAGAGAAAATATGAAATTGATTTTATTTTATAGAGATGTAATTTGTTGGTTCAGGATTTCTTGCAGGTGGATATGAAGAGGATACAAATAAAAGAATTTTTATTTTCTCCTACATGACACTGATTGAAATATGAAAGGTCATAAAAGATGAATTTGATTTTGCAGAGAAGAGGAACATCAAGAGTCTTTTCATTAACAATAATTTTTCAGGTGCATTGATGCAACTTTATAAATAGACAAAGATGAAACATGCAGAGTATGCAGTGTTGTTGTGTGGATCAGCATTCCAGGTTGAATATATTTTGAATATCCTCTTGAAGAGAAAATTCAGATGATGAGAGAAGTATGGTCATATGATAGACACATGTGAAAGAAGAAATGATTTGTATCAAAATAGAGAATCCATCTGAGTTCTTGATTTTGAGTATATGTTAGGGGTTGGTGCTCCTTGAAGTTGGTGCTTCTAAATGAATTAGGGGTTGGTGCTCCTTGAAGTTGGTGCTTCTAAACATTGTAACCAATGAGGTTTTTACTTAAGCCAATGAGGCATTTTGAGTGTTTTTTCTACCCCTGGAGGGTTTTCCACTCTGTAATTTTCTTGTGTCATAATCTCATGTTTTGATGTCTTCCATAGCTTCATTTACCGAATATGATTTATGTGATTAATCATTTGTTGATTAATTGTTCAAGTAAATAGTAGTTTAATTCTATAAATCATATTTGTCAATTTTGGAAAATTGTAAAAATAATACAACACTGATTCACCCCCCCTCTCAGTGTTGTCCTGGACTCCTACATCCATTCATGGGGAAAAGATTTTGACTCTAAAGAAAAAGTGACAAGGACTCTAACTATGCATGAAAAGTGATATGATCCATCTAGAAATGGTAATAAAGCTCTATCTAGTACCAAAAATTATCATACATATAATAAGTGTATCATTAAAATCATGTAATAAGAAACAACATCGATGATAATATATTCAATCCCCTCCCATTTGTTGCATGCAATAGATGAAAGGAATTGGAGGTAACAAAAAAGATAACATCATGTAAATACATGCTAATGTTAATGATAACATTGTGTAACAATCACATAAGATGTATCAAATAATAAGCAAGAGATAATCATGTAAGAACATGAAATAATTGCTAAAAGATGCCCCAATGTTGCCCCTGAGGGTAAGGTGACACAAGCAATAACCTATAAAAATAAATCTTGTAAGCACAAAAAACATGGCATATGAGATGTAAACATTTTAGTTTAACATGCAAAACAATAATAGATAAACGTATCCACTGAGTTGTGAGCATAAAGGTGCGTGAGATATGCAAGAGATAAGGTCACCTACAGTGGAAAGTATGGAAACAAATAGTACATATAGGTGGAGAAGTGCAATGGGTAGTAGGATAATGGGCTAAGGAGTCTAAGAATGCTATATAGTTTCCCCTTGTAACATTGCATCGTTGCAACATGCATAAATCAAGATCCATTGAAATTGTAATCAGCCAAATTTTTGAAGATGCAATAGAAGCCAACTAAATGAAACCCTCTGGGCTATAATATCCCAATAGTAATAGTGGCACAAATGCATAAGATTTGATGGATCTCTCGTTTCCCCTTTATAGTAGATAATCTTGATGAACCTATTCCAAACCAAGAAGTAATAATGAAGGGTACCAACCAATTAGGATAAAATTTACCTTATAATTCTTCTTTAGAATTTATATTCTTGGGATTAGCATGAAGAACCAAGTCACTAAGTTAAAAATCTCTATGAATAATGCCCTTATTATAAGTTATCTTTAATTATCATTGATATGTGTAAAGATTGTCAAATGTATTGACTCTTCTCTCGTCAAGTTTTTAAGCTCGTGTAATCTTTGTTCCTTGTATGTAGGATCATCAATAATTCCATGAAGATAAACACATGAAGGGGGAATCTCTATCTTAAGAGGCACAATGGCTTGAATACCATAAACTAATAATGAGTAAGGTGTGTTCCTAGTTGGAGTGCAAATACTACTATGATAAGCCCATATTCTAGGGAAAAACTATGTATGCCAATTAGTACCATGCTTATAAACCATGTTCCTCAAAATATGTTTAATAGTCTTATCAATAGCCTTTGCTTGACCATTATCATGTGGGTAGTAGGGAGAAGAGAAACGTTGTTAAATCTAATACTTTTCTATAACAAAAATCTCTTCTCTATTCTTAAAAGATGCATCATAAATAATATATTAGATGGAAAACCAAATATATAAATAATATTATCCAAAATGAAAGCACAAATATCAGATGTCGTAGTAGATTTGAGGGGGAGAGCCTCAATCCTCTTAGTGAAGTAATTTCTAGCAATGATAATAAACATGTGTCCATCCAAAGAAACTAGGGAAATATTATCCACCAAGTCTAACCCTCATGTATATAATATGCAAGGAGAGGTAAATGGATGAAGTTCATGAGTTGTGCAAGTTTTAATTCTATGTGTTCGGCATGTTAAACACTTCTAAATAAAATCATATGAATCTTTCTACATTTTACTCCAGTAATAACCCATTCATAAATTTTTTTGAACCAATAAATTAGCACTAACATAATCTCGTATATGCCCCATGGGCTTCATAAAGGGTAATAGATTCCTCACGATCATCAATGCATCTAAGTAATAAACCATTATAGCCATGCCAATAAATTACCCCCCTACAATAATCAAATGTTTAGTAGTTAACTTATGAATCAGGCAAATAAAATTATTTTTAGAATATTAGGGGAAAATGCCCCCAAATCAAGAAAAGTATAAATATCATGAAACCACTTCTCACCAATCAACGTAGCATGAACCAGCAAAGAAGTGTCTTGTAAAGTTGGTTGACATAATCTATTAATAAGCAATATCAAGTGAGGAATATTGTCGTGTATGTTCATAAGTGAAGTGATATTGGCCATAACATTTGCATGTCCATTATACTTATGAGGAATACCATTAATGGTAAATGAGTTAAAAGAATAAAGAAACTTTAAATCCAACTCACAATATTGTGTAAGTCTACTATTCTTAGTATTATAGCCACTAGTAATTTACCTAGGTATCAACTATGAATCATCATATACATCAATATATTTAACTTTGAAAGAATTAGTAAATGCAAGCCTACAATCAATTCCTTATACATATCCATAAATTATTAGTACATGAAAATTCTAGCCAAAAAGATAAAGGAATTAAATCACCCAAGGATGGTATTAATATAACACCCATCCCTAAACTAGTCATACATTTGGAGCCATTAAAGAGCATGGTTCAAGGAGACTAGTATATGCTTATCATGAAAAGATGTATCGATAGGTACATAAGGACATGGTGGTGTTATTATTTGATTGACAATTGCTTGTCCCTTATTAGATTTCTAAGAAATAAACCTGAGATCAAATTTCATAATATAATCCACTGTGAGCTAGATGGTATGAAATGTTGGCCTTATAAAGCATAGACTTCAAAGGGTCTTCCTTTACTAGCACATGTGTCTTAATGTGTAACATATAGTGCCTCAACTTCTATGAAGAAAATACCATAACTAAGCATAATTTTTCCACAGGAGTATACTATGACTCATAATCCAACAAAGTGAGATTGATATAATAGATATCACATTATTTACCATTGTCATCATTCTATTGGTGCTCAAACATGTAACCGCACAAATCCTAAAGACTCAACACTAAAAACTAAGGACAAGGAATGTTAACATAATTGATGGGCATGACTTATGCTTAGACAGTGGCATGGATAGACCAATTCTTGTGAGTGGGTTATCTCAACTTTAGATATAGAATCTACAAGGCCAAGGGGTTATTCCCTAAGGTCTCTATAATAGGGAAATTAAAGAGAAATAAACCATTAGACATAAGTCCCTTAAGCATCCATACCCAAAATGCTATGAACCCTAATATTTGTCACTAAGTTCATGTCACCATTGACTACATATAGACATACTAGACTGTTAGAACACTCTAATATACTAAGAGGGGGGTGAATCAGTATATGCCACAATTTAATCCAATTCAACTTTATCAATCAAAACTTTCTACTGCCTTAAATAGATAATGAAGCAAACTATGAAATTTAAAACACAATCACACAACCACACAACCACAAAACCAGACTTACCTGGAAAACCTTAAAAGTGAAAAACCACAATGAGCAAGCTACTTGGATCTACTATCCAAATCCAACCTCACAAATAAAAATAGGTTTACAAGAAAATTTATGGGCTACAACCCAAAGGAAGCTACAACTCCCTGATACACAGTTTTATGGGCTTCAACCCAAAGGAAGCTACAACTCCCTAGAGTGCTACAGCACTTACAACATTTACAAAAAGAGGCTCCAACGTCTATACCAAAACACTTGATAGATTTTGTTGGTTCAATCACCTTCTTAGCATCATCTCCTTTGACACTGAAATATGACTTCAACACCTCTGCTCAACCAACTCTACTATCTTCAACACAACTCTGCAACACAACACAATACAACCTCTATTATGAATCATGCGTTATAAACTCTAGATTTCCTTCTCAACTTCTGGATCATCGATCTTTTTTGCACACACACATACACTCTCTTGCACATGCTTACATACTTATACTCACACACTCTTCCTCCTACTCATAACTTTGCAACAAACTTGATCATTTATTTATATGCTCCGCAAGTCTTCAAAACATCATCTTCGTCGGCCTAAATGAAACTTGTACCATGAAATGTTCAACGGCCTAGTTTGTCATCTCCTAAGTCATCTACAATAATGTAGGAAACAAATCACGTTAAGTGGTTCATACCAAGTAATCAACTAGACATATTTTACCTTAGCACACATCTCAAAGATGACACACACTTCTAAACACATGGCACAATCACCTAAACAGACCAAGTTAGCTCAGCAAACACTTATCCTTTCATGCATTAGCTCTAGACCTAAAGAGGTACAAGAGAGACAAAATAACATCATGTGGTTCATGCCACAAGCACTTTGTGATCTTTAAAGTATTTTCATATACTCCTTTTATCATTTCATGATCCTTCCTGCTAGTGCAAGTAATTAAACATTGATGTCATTATCCCTTACATAGTCTGAATACACTGTCTTGATATAGGACATTGAAAACCATACTTGCGGTACCCCACAACACCTGAAAGTTGAATTGAGTAAACATACTGACCATTTAAGCTTATCTTTCAATCACAAAGCCAAATATCAAGATGCAGTGAAATGTAGTGGCTTTTACTTTCTCCCTTTGATGATCTTAACTAGCAACATGACTTGTCTTAACTCAGCTGACTCTGGAAATCACTACGGTACATTGTAGTATTTGAAACTTGATTATATCATACCTCTTATCCATAGCTAACTATCCTCCAAGATGCAAGATCATATCTTCAAGTGTAGAGAAATGTGGAGCATTATGTCGTGCCTTTGAAATTGTAACAAATTGTATTATCACTGTCTTCACTCTACTAGCTCTAAAAGATTATGCGGTAACTCTTATGCTATGAAATTAGGATCATGCATACTTCATAGTTGTCTCTGTCTAACCTCCAAACTGCAAGGCCATATCTTCATCTGCGGTAGAATGCAGTATAATCTTCTGAGCTTCTTTAATACAAATCCTTGTGCCTTTGAAACCTTATGCATTTTTCTTCATATTTCATACATGTTTTTCAATAGGAAGTAATGAATGCAACATTTACAACACCATATACCATATTCATTCATCAAAAACAAGGAAACACAATTTCTTAATGTCAGCATATCCATTAACTTCAGAAGATAAGGTACAACTATGTACATATGATACTGATCCAACAACATGCTCATGACTTTCATCACCATATCCTTCACTTCACAACTCATCTGATCATCACTCTTCATCTACTCCTCTAATCATCACTCCTTTGACAGCATATGCAACAATGTGCCTTCCACATCACAACACCTCTAATCGCTCTTTTGACATCAATGATTACCACTCTTTTGACATCACTGATCATCATTCTTTTGACATCAATGACAACATATGCAACAATTTCCTCCTTTGTCATTGATGGCAACACTAACCTGATATACAAATTTTTCTCCCCTTTTGACATCAAGGGCAAAGGACTAGTGGTCTTCCTTTGTATCGACAAAACATATACAAGCTCCCCCTATCTATGCAAACCTTGTCATCATCCTTACTCTCTTATCATCAAATATTGAGTCAAACTTTCCCAAACCTTCGTCATCTCTTTTGATATATCATTTGCTTCAAAAAATTCTAAAATACTTGACAGAGGTAGGTCTTCCTTTCCACAACTCATATGGTGTCTTAGTGTTGTTCACTCTTAGTTGTCCTCTGTTAAGAATATAGACAAAAATATGAACTGCTTCTTTCTGATATGCATCATGCAGCTTGGCTTCATTCAACATTATTCTTGCCATCTCCTAGATAATTCTATTCTTCTATTCCACTACTCCATTTTGCTGAGGAGTTCTTGCAGCAGATAGGTGCCTCTTTATTCTGGATGTTCTTCATAATATTCCTCAAACTCATTTGATGTGAACTCACCACCTCTATCAGACCTTAAGCATTTGATTCTATAATTCATTTCATTTTCAACCATGGACCCTAAAATCTTAAACCTACTCAAGGCTTCTAATTTTTCTTTTAAGAATGTAACCCATGTCATCCTAGAGTAGTCATCAATAAGCAACAAAAAATACCTCTCACCTTGGAGAATCTTTGTCTTGGTAGGACCACATAAATTAGTATGAATCAGTTCCAATGGCCTTGTAGAAGAATACTCCTTGGTCTTGAATCTTATCATTGTCTGCCTTCCAATCTGACATTATTTACACAAGGTTCTTGCAAGCTTGGTAATCTTTGGCATGTCTCTTACTGCTTGTATGGAGCTAATTTTCACAAGATTGTCAAAGTTGATGTGTGCCATCCTTTTGTGTCACAACTAGCTTTCATTTGTCTATCCTAGAAGATATCTTGTTCCATTAACACCCTTTAGGTTGTACAAATTATTTTGTGTCCTAAAACCTTTTGCCACTAGTTTACTAGAATATGCTCTTCTGATTTCACATCCTTGTTCATGAAATATGAGGTTGTATCCTTTGCTGCACATTTGAATTACACTGAGAAGATTGTGCTTGAGGCCTTCTACATATAGGACATCTTCTATTTTAGATTTTCCATCAATCCTTATGGTGCCATTTCTAGAAATCTTTGTAGATGAATTGTCTCCAAATTTGACTGATATGCCATTCCACTTAGCAAGATTGATGGATTTTATCTTATCACTTGTCATGTGGCTTAGACATCCACTATCTATCACCCAAAGATTTGTTTTCCATTAAGCATGAAATTTTGTTTGGAAAATCATTAAATTTTCAACCTCATCGTTTGTCTCTTGTCTTTTGGAAGTGTCACTCTCCCTGTCTTGCCGGTAACATTTGCCATCTAAGTTTCTGATGTTGCTAATCCACTTCTGCAATATCTTGCTAATGTCCAAAATTGTTACAAATATGACATATCACATTGACATCCACTAGTGAAGCAAGAGGATTCCTACTTACCAGATTTATTCTATTCATTCTAGACTTGCACTCCTTAGCATTATGACCATATTTATTGTAGATAAAACAATAACCAAAAAATGCATGATTGAACCTATTTATGAAGATATATCTTGCATGGAAAGGTTTTTCATACCTTCTTCCTTGAGACATGACTAGAATGAGATCTGCTTCTTCAAGGTCGTCTAGATTTCTAGACTTTGCTTTCTCTAATTCTTTTATGAGTGAAAAGATCTCTTTCTCAAGTTTTGTGCATTCATTTGTCTCAGCTTCAATTAGATCTTTTTGTTCTTTGTTCTCTTTCCTTACACATTCTAATTCTTCAAGAGCATAAATAAGTTCACCTTCAAAATCAACTTCAAATTCTTCTTCATCTATAGTCTTGTCAGAAATATCAGAGATTACCATGGCCATGAATAGAGACTCTCCTCTTTCATCATCTGATGAGTAATGGTCTACTTCTTCTGAAGAGTTGTAGTCTTCTTTTAAAAGGAGGTTCCTTTTGAAGTTACTTCTTTTGAAACCCTTGTTGCTATTTTCATTTTCTCCAAAAGGACATTTAGAAGCATAATGACCATTTTTCCACATTTGAAAGGAAACTCACTTTTATACCTACCTGAACCCTTCTTTAGCTTCCTCAAAAATTTTGCTTCTTCTTCCTTGTGTTCACTGTGGGGACCAAATGTTCCTTCTTTCTTCATATCTTTGAAAGCAACTTCTCTTTTGGATGTACCTTGGACTTCATTCCTTGTCTCATAGCCAATGAGGGATCCAAACAACTCTTTCATGGTAAGTGTCTTCAGATCTTTGGCTTCTTCAATAGCAAAAACTTTTTAATCAAACCTGTGATGAAGAGTTCTTAGGACTTTCTTCACAGCCACTGAATCAATCACTTCTTCACCTAGCCCTCTGATTCCATTGACTGCTTCATCCACTCAGAGAAAATAGTTAGCAATGGTTTCCTCTTCTTTCATTCTTATATTCTCAAACATTGTTTTGTAAGTTTGTAATCTTGCTTGCTTTACACTATAATTTCCTTCGTATAGATTTTTGAGTTTATCCCATATCTCTTTGGTCATCTTACATTGCACTACCTTGACAGACTTTAAATTGGGTAGACCACTTATGATAGCATTCTTGGCTTTAGCATTGTTTTCATGGGCATTCTTCTTATCTGAATCTGTAATAGGATGAGCAGGTTTAGTATAAGCATCCATTGCAGCTCTTCAAACATCATACCCTAGTGAGGTAAGATAAGCTTCCATCCTTACACTCCATAAGGTATAGTTAGTTCCATCAAATAGTGATGCTTTGTTAGAAGAAGAGGACTCTCTTTGAGCTATGTGTTCTAATCCAAGATTTTCCTTCAACCCTTAAGCTACACAAAGGAACCTAGCTCTGAGACCAATTTTTAGAGCACTCTCATATACTAAGAGGAGGTGAATCAGTATATGCCACAATTTAATCCAATTCAACTTTATCAATCAAAACTTTCTACTATCTTAAATAAATAATGAAGCAAACTATGAAATTCAAAACACAATCACACAACCACACAACCGTAACACCAAATTTATATGAAAAAACCTAGAAGGGAAAAAACACGGTGAGCAAGCTGCTTGGATCTACTATCCAAATCCAGCCTCACAAATAAAAATAGCTTTCTGATAAATTTTATGGGCTACAACCCAAAGGAAGCTACAACTCCCTGATACACAATTTTATGGGCTTCAACCTAAAGGAAGCTACAACTCCCTAAAGTGCTACAACACACAACATTTACAAAAAGAGGCTCCAACCTATGTACCAAAACACTTGATAGATTATGTTGGTTCAATCACCTCCGTAGCATCATCTCCTTTGACACTGACATATGACTTCAACACCTCTTCTCCACCATCTTTGCTATCTTCAACACAATTCCACAACACAACACAATACAACCTCTATTATGAATCATCTGTTATAGTCTTTAGATTTCCTTCTTAGCTTTTTGATCATCTATCTTTTTCACACACACACATATACACTCTCTCGCACATGCTTACATACTCATTCTAACACACTCTTCCTCCTGCTCATAACTTTCCAACAAACTTGATCTTTCATTTATATTCTCCACAAGTCTTTAAAACATCATCTTTGTTGGCCTAAATGAAACTTGTACCATGAAACGTGCAAAGACCTAGTTAGTCAGTTCCCAAGTCATCTGCAGTAATGTAGGAAACAAATCTCGTTAAGGGGATCATACCAAGTAATCAACAAGACCTATTTTACCTTAGCACACATATCAAAGATAGCACAAATTTTGAAACACACGGTGCAATCACCTAAATACACCAAGTCGACTCAACAAACACTTATCCTTTCATGCATTAGCTCCAGACCTAATGCAGTACTAGAGAGACAAAACAACATTATGCAGTTCAGGCCACGAGCACTTTGTGATCTTTAAAGTCTTCACATATACTCCTTTTATCATTTAATGCTCCTTCTTACTGGCACAAAAAATTAAACACTGATGTCATTATCCCTTACATATTTTGAATACGCTATCTTGATATAGAACATTGAAAACCATACTTGTGGTACTCCACAACACTTGAAACTTGAATTGAGTAAACATACTGACCATTTGAACTTATCTTTCAATAAACAAAGCCAAATATCAAGATGTGGTGAAATGTGGTGATTTTTACTTTCTCCCTTTGATTATCTTAACCAACAACATGACTTGTCTTAACTCAGCTGACTCTGGAAATCACTGCGGTACATTGTAATATTTGAAACTTGAGTATATCATAACTCTTTGTTGCAAATATGTGCCTAATCGGTGTTGTCATTGATGTCAACATATCTGTGTTGTCATTTGTGTCAACTATATCCTTATCTTTTGATTGATTAGAAGACTTATATGTTGAGGACATTGAGAAAATTAACCCCTCCAGAAGAATCAGAAAGGAAACCGTGAATCATAGTGAAGATAATGAGTTGCATACTAAAGAACAGTCCAAAAGATTGCTCCGCATTTCTTGCAGATTAAAGATCTTGGTCTGCGGATTGAAATTTATTTAGAAACATGTCTAAAGATGCTAGATCCTAAGTTTGGGCCTCCGGTATGAAGATTTGAGTGAGTTACTTTCACAGAGTAAAACCTGCTTTTTCTGATTATTCTCTGGTGACAGGGAGAAAGTATTTTGCTCTGCATTCCTCTGCATTGAACTATTTTACTCTGCAATTCTAGAGGGAAGTCTGGGATGATGGTAAGTGCCTACAACTACAATGGTTCATGATTTGGTGGTCCACAAGCTATCTTTCTTTCATGACAGTTGAAGACAGTGAAGTTCATGTGCTCCGGTGTGAAGAATCTCATGGATAAAGTGGTTAGATTTTGTACAGTTTCTCCTGGTGATTACAACATGCTTGTGGATGCCTCCTGACGATGTTCCTACATCTACATTGGTCTATGTTAAGGAATTGAGATAGTGTTTGAAGTTTATTCCCAGATAACGTAGCGTGTAACCAGTCCCAGCCGACTTGGTTAATTCCAGTAATTGCAGAGATATATTGAAGATTATAGAAGTATGTCATGGCGTGGACGATCGTGTTTGAGTCCCAGCTAAGGCATGGAGTGATCTGCATACATCTTTACTAAATTTACTTAGCATAATTTTGTATTATGTCAAGACCTATTTTGTAAATGTTTGAAATGCTAACATTGGAGATTGTTCCAACAATTGATGTTTGTGATGCCGACCTTGATGTTCATTCCAAGGTTGATGTAGTGTATAAATACTTGTAATTGAGTCGTGAAAATGTGTCCTTGAGCAAAGATGAAAAGATAAAAGGGAAGTAAGGTAGCAGAGCAGAGCAGAAGTGTTTTGTGCTTCAATGGAATTGAACCTTGACATGGAGTAGATGTTATTATCTCAGTTCAACCCTTTGGCAGTGAGCCACCCTTCTGTAGTGAGCCTTTCTTTGCAGTGAGCTATTTGGGCAGTGATCCCTGTAGGCAGTGAGCCTCTGATTTTTGGTATTGTTATAACTTATTTATCTTGTGGACTAACATCCACCATGGTTTTTCCCTTAATAGGGTTTTCCACGTAAAAATCTGGTGTCACTTGTGTATGAACTTGCAATTGTGTTTATGTTTCTGATTTTATGCTTTCATGATTTAGTCATAACAAACAGTGGACAAGTGTTTAATGTTTTAAGGTGCAGAATTAACTAAAGATTTGAGACAACTGATTCACCCCCTCTTAGTTGTTTGGTTCATTTCAACAATTGGTATTAGAGCCAAGTTCCTCTGAAGAGAGTCTAACAACTCAAGGAAGATCCTAAATGGAGCTAAAAAATGAACAACTACATACTGATTCTGATGCACCTGAATGTTCACTAAAAATGATAAAACTGGATGTGAAGTTGATTTAGAGGTAAGTACTAGCGATGAGGCTATGTTTCAAACAAAGAACTGTTGGATTATTGATAGTAGTTGTTCAAATCACATGACTGGTGACAAGAGTAAGTTTGTAAGTTTGGAAAGATGTGATGGAGGACTAGTTAGATTTGGAGATGACTGCATTGCTGAAATATGTGGAAAAGGATCAATCAATCTTGGTAACCGTGAAATTACTGATGATGTTTTTATGTTAAGAATTTAAAGCAAAGTCTCTTAAGTGTCAGATAGTTATGCAAAAAGGGATTTACTCTTGTATTTGAGAATGATACTTTTGAAATCAAAGAGAAATCTGGAGCTACAATGGCCATTGGTAAAAGGACAGAAAGGAATCTTTATCATCTCTAAAAAAGTGGCATTCTTGGGCTCACAACTTAGACCAATGAATGATGGATTTGGCATAGAAGACTGTGTCATATCAATCTTAATGTTATAGTAAATACAGGCTCAACCCAAATTGTGAAAGATTTGCTAGAAATTGATTACTCAAATGACATCACTTGCAGGAAGTGTCAAGATAAAAAGTAGCCAAGAAGAATTCTACAGGGTAAAGAAAATTCTTCCACTGAATGACTAGAATTGGTCCATACAAGCCTTTCTGGTCCTACAAGAATACGAAGCTTTCATGATGATAGGTACTTTATGTTTTTCATTGATGATTATTCTAGAATGACTTGGGTTAGCTTTTTCAAAGAAAAATTAGAATCTCTGGATGGACTCAAAGCTTTTAAAGCAATGGTTGAAAATGAGCTAAATATGAAAATCAAGTGTTTGAGGACTAGCAAGGAAGAAGAGTTTAGCTCCAACAATTTCAATATGTTGTATGAGACTTATGGGATAGAAAAGCAGCTCTCTGCAAAGAATAAGGTAATGGAAGAAACAAGCAGAACTATTCAGGAAACTGCAAAGTCGATGGAAGAAGCAAATCTGTCAGAAGCATTTTGGAAGGAGGCAATTCAAACTATTGTCTACACACTAAACAAAGTTTAGGTAAAAGACAGAAATGAAAAGACTCCCTTTGAATTATGGTATGGAAAGATACCCACTGTGAAATACTTCAAAATTTTTGGAAGCAAATTCCACATCAAAAGAAAGGAAGAAATAGAAAAGGATGATGCTAAGTATGATGAAGGCATTTTCCTTGGATATTCATCTTGGAACAAAGCTTACCACTGATATAACAATAGATTGGGAAATATTGTTGAAAGTACAAATGTCAAGCTTGATGAGAACATTCAAAAGTATTCTGATTCAATTAGTTCTCCTTGTAAAGAAAAAATTGAGGCTAAAGAAAAGGGACTGCAGGATGAAGCATGAGGGAATTTTTAGACCATCAGTGATAAAGCAAAATGTGATGTGAAAGGACATAGAGTTGTTGTAGATCAAATGAATTTATGTTTAATTGTCAATGTTGAATCTAAATTAGTGGTTGAGACCTATATTACTTTGAAATTGTCTGAAGATAAAATTTAGTCCACTGACAGTGAAGAACACAAAATTGCTCTTAAAAACATTGAGAAACCTGAAGAAGAAAACATGGACTTAAAAGAGAATATAGTAGAAGTAAATGATTATACCAAAGAGTTAAGTAAGGAAATCAAGGAACTCAAACAATGTCTTAAAGAGAATAGTGAAGAATTGAGATTGGCAAATGAAGAGAAAGAAAGAATTAAGGAGTGCCTGAAGGGCAAAATCAAAGACTGCATAAAGCTTGAAGAAGAAGTTGTGAATCTGAAAACTGATCCGAAGCATGCATGGGCTCAACAAGAAAAACTCAGTGAGAGTGTTGCTAGATATAACAGATTAATTGCAAGGGAAAATAATCATGACAACAAAGAAAGTATGAGACTTGAGAAAGGTGAGAGTTCTAGAACAGGTCAAGAAGGACAAAGGCAAACAAATTCAAGATCAAAGGAATAGATCAAGAAGACCTCTAGTCAAGCAACCAAATGCTCAAAGGTACCCATCTTTCAATGGTTATTGTCTTAATTGCAGTAAGTTTGGTCATAGAGCTACTCAATGTAGGAGTAGAATGAATCAAAATGCTTTATCATTCTTTGGTCAGTGTTTAAATTGCAAGAAAATTTGTCATAGAGTAAATGAATGTAGAAGTCAAATAAGGAATGGTTCCAACAAATGAAAGAAACACTCAATTCATTCATGGAAAGTGCTTTACATGCAATAGATTTGGGCATATAGCCAACCCATGCAGATCAAGGGTCAATCCAAATAATGGAAGGAACCAAGGACAAGGGAATGTTGTTTGTTACAATTGCAATAGACATAGACATGTTAAAATTTTTTGCAGAAGCAACGAAAACTATCCTGCAGAAGAGAATAAAATAGAGCAAAGAGAGGACAAGGAAAAGAACAAAGTTTGTCTGGTAGAAACCCAAAGGGAAATGAGCAAGATCTAGGTGAAGAGGAATGCAATAGAAGTCAAGAATGAGCCCGTACCGATATTAGGTATAGATGCTCCCTCTGGAAACTGAAGTTAGAGCTTTGACTCAAGGGGAGCCTTATTGAAAATCTTTACTCCCCTACCAAAAGATTAGTGCTGATGCCCCAATATGAAAAGACAAGATTAGCAACAAAGGTTCAAGATAGGACAAATATTATGTTCTTAAAGGACAGAGGAAGAGCTACACAAACTAAGAGAACTCCTATGCATCAAGGAAGAAAATATGCTATGAGCTTTTGCGAAGAGCAAGCTACAGTGATCTGATCATCAGATCTTTGATGATTAGCTTGAGAATGATGAGTAACTGGAGTTTAGGATTGACAAAACAAAATTGTTTCCATAACAGATGCAGAAGTTGATGACAGAAGGAGTACAAGAGGAGGTGCCTTCTTCTTAGATAATAGATTGGTTTCATGGTTGAGCAAGAAGCAAGACTCAATCTCCTTGCCCACTGCAGAAGCAGAGTACATTGCAACAACATGTAGTTGCACTCAAGTGTTATGGATGAAATATATATTAAGAGACATCAGAGTTGTGTATGATGATCCAGTTACAATCCTCTATGAAAATACAAGTGCTCAGAGTGCCACCTTCAAATCTAGATTGATGCTTTATGGGCTACTTCTTAGGGGGAGTAGTCAGAGAGTTCAGAGGAGAGTTGGATAAGAGCAGCATAATGCAAGTATGTGCCCTTTGCCATTGATGTCAAAGGGGGAGAGAATTCATGTGAAAAACTCAGAGAGGAAGAGTGCATATGTGTAAAGAGAAAGGGGCAGAATCTTGTCTTGATGGCTGTTGTGGTTTTTCAAATCATATGTTGCCATCAATGACAAAGGGGGAGATTGTTGCAAATATGTGCCTAATTGGTGTAGTCATTGATGTTAACATATCTGTGTTGTCATTGGTGTCAACTGTATCCTTATCTTTTGATTGATTAGAAGCCTTGTATGTTGAGGACATTGAGAAAATTAGCCCCTCCAGAAGAATCAAAAAGGAAATAGTGAATCACAGTGAAGACAGTGAGTTGCATACTAAAGAACAGTCCAAAAGATTGCTCTGCATTTCCTGTAGATTAAAGATCTTGGTCTACGGATTGAAAGTTATTTAGAAGCATGTCTGAAGATGCTAAATCCTGAGTTTGGGCCTCCGGTATGAAGATTTGAGTGAGTTACCTTCACCAGAGTAAAATTTGTTTTTCTAATTATTCTTTGGTGATAGGGAGAAAGTATTTTGCTCCACATTCCTCTGCATTGAAGTATTTTGCTCTACGGTTCTAGAGGGAAGTCTAGGATGATGGTAAGTGCCTACAACTACAATGGTTCATGATTTGGTGGTCCGCAAGCTATCTTTCTTTCATGACAGTTGAAGGCAGTGAAGTTCATGTACTCCAATGTGAAGAATCTCATGGATAAAGTGGTTAGAATTTGTGTGGTTTCTCCTAGTGATTACAACGTGCTTGTGGATGCCTCCTGATCGTGTTCCTGCATCTACATTGGTCCGCATTAAGGAATTGAGATCGTGTTTGAATTTTATTCCTAGATAACGTAGCGTGTAACTAGTCTTAGTCAACTTGGTTAATTCTAGTAATTGCAGAGATATATTGAAGATTATAGAAGCATGTCATGGTGTGGAAGATCGTGTTTGAGTCCCAACGAAGGCATGGAGTGATCCGCATACATCTTTACTACATTTCCTTAGCATAATTTTGTATTAGGTCAAGACCTATTTTGTAAATGTTTGAAATGCCGACCTTGGAGATTGTTCCAATGGTTGATGTTTGTGATGCCGACCTTGATGTTCATTCCAAGGTTGATGTAGTGTATAAATACTTGTAATTGAGTTGTGAAAATGTGTCCTTGAGTGAAGATGAAAAGATAAAAGGGAAGTAAGGTAACAGAGCAGAAGTGTTTTGTGCTTCAATGGAACCGAACCTTGGCATGGAGTGGATGCTGTTATCTCAGTTCAACCCTTTAGCAGTGAGCCACCCTTCAGCAGTGAGCCTTTCTTTGCAATGAGCTATTTAGGCAGTGAGCCCTGTAGGCAATGAGCCTCTGATTTTTGGTATTGTTATAACTTATTTATTTTGTGGACTAACATCCACCGTGGTTTTTCCCTTAATAAGGCTTTCCACATAAAACTCTGGTGTCACTTGTGTATGAACTTGCAATTGTGTTTATGTTTCTAAGTTTATGCTTTCATGATTTAATCATAACAAACAATGGACAAGTGTTTAATGTTTTAAGGTGCAGGATTAACTAAAGATTTGAGACAACTGATTCACCCCCCTCTCAGTTGTCTAGATCATTTCAACACTCCTATCTGTATCTAACTATCCTCCAAGTTGCAAGATCATATCTTCAGGTGTAGAGTAATGTGAAGCATTATGATGTGCCTTTGAAATTGTAACAACACTATATAATCACCGTCTTCACTCTACTAGCTCTAAAACATTATGCAGTAACTCTTATGCTCTAAAATTAGGATCATGCATACTTCATAGCTGTCCCTGTCTAACCTCCAAACCACAAGACCATATCTTCATTTATGGTAGAATGCAGTATAATCGTCTGAGATCCTTTAGTACAAATCCTTGTGCCTTTGAAACCTTATGCATTTTTGTTCATATTTCATACATGTTTTTCAATAGGAGGTAATGAATGCAACATTCACAACACCATAGACCATATTCATTCATCAAAAACAAGAAACCACAATTTCTCCATGTTAGCATATCCATGAACTTCTGAAGATAAGGCACAACTATGTACAGATGATACTGATCCAACAACATGCTCATGACTTTCATCGCCATATCCTTCACTTCACAACTCCTTTGATCATCACTCCTTTGTCTTCTCCTTTGATCATCACTCCTTTGACAACATATGCAATATTGTGCCTTCCACATCACAACACCTCTGATCACTCTTCTGACATCAATGATTACCACTCTTTTGACATCATTAATCATCATTCTTTTGACATCACATGAATGGACCAATTCTTGTGAGTGGGTTATCTCAACTTTAGATCTAGGATCTACAAGTCCAAGTGGTTATTCCCTAAGGTCTCTATAATAGGGAAATTAAAGAGAAATAAACTATTAGACACAAGTCCCTTAAGCATCCATACCCAAAATTCTATGAACCCTAATATTTGTCACTAAGCTCATGTTGGCATTGACTACATACATGCCTACTAGACCTCAAACAAACAAATAATAATTCACTCTTACCATCCACCAAAACATAACTTCAATGTTATTCCCCAACAAATGAATCCACGTAGCATTGCATACACATGGGTAAGAGGGACAACATACGAACACAATCCTCTAACTATTTGTCTATTTTAGGACACCATAAGATGTGGTAGAGTTTACAATACTAGATCATACTAGCATGATAGAACCTAAAATATTCCTACAACTAACAAGAGAGAGATTATAATGAAATATGTTTATCCTTTCACCAATCAAACCAATGCCTACTCCATTGGGCAACATACTCATAACTTGTAAGGAGGATGAGAAACTGTAGGTGCAAATCAATAATGACACAAAGATTGTGTATGTGTAACCTCAAAGAATAAGGAAACCTACTAAAAATACTTAGTTATACTTTCCAATTTAGAAGTACCCCACATGCAATAGAAGTACACCATTATAAATGCTTTGCAATGCATTAAAATGTTGTCACACATTCATATAATCTTGTCATAGTCATGCCAACAAGTGTGGCAAGTGAGAGACAATAACTAGGTTCAAATCCTCTCCTAAAATACTATAGCCTATAATGGAGACATTAGCTTGTAGGAAAGACCATACTAGACTGCACATTCCCTTTTATTACAAACATGCATCATCACTTATAGAGTTGAACATGCACCATTTAATACCCTAGAATTTGTTTGAGACACTTATACTTAGTAAATTGTCTCACAACCAATGCTCATTACATATTTTAATCATATCAATTACATTAAATCTTACTATTTTGATGGGAAGGAAAGAGTGGTCAACAAGTTTGCAGGCCACCCATGTATTGTTACATCATCTCCGTGCACAATCGTGTACATGAAACTATACCCTTTACATCAATAACCATATGCCATTGTATACAAACCATGTCTATGAGGGGTCTACGGATGTTGACAAGCCTTTTAAAGTCATCCCTTGTTTTATCACATCCATTTAGGACCATTAATGGTATCCTAGGTCATGCAGGGACTTAGGTGAAACCCTACATTCAAATGATAGGGGTTTGAAGAAATGCATGCCTGAAGGACAAACATAGTAAAAAATACTCCAAAGGTCCAAGATCAGGGATTTGAGGATTCATGTGCCAAAGGGTGCATGGATGAAGAGTGAATTGCGGAATTGGGGGTCAGGAGATAGGGATGTGAGGCATAAAGGGAGACAAGAGTTTGTAGGCTCGAGAGGGAGAGTGATGAAACAAAAGGGAAGTGGGGATTGAGATTCTGTGCAAATAATTTTACAAGAGGGAAGGATTATAAGGAAAACCCCAATAGTCTATGGGAGATAAGGGAACAAAAAAGTGGAGGTCAGGGAAATGGGATGTTGTGATGAGGGATGAGAAGTAGAGGAAAGTTTGAAAGCCTACTTTTATTATGAGGGACCAAGACTTTGGAAAAATTACTACCAACCTACCTTGGAAGCAAAGAGATTTGCAAAGTCTATGGCACTGGCATGGTTTGGGGATTTGGGATACTTTGTGCAAGTTGGAGAGGGGGATGAAGAATTCTAAAAATTTATGAGTGACTTCAAAGAAGAAGCAAGGGATTGAGACCTAGGAATACCTAATGTGATTTGGGAGCAAGGGAAGAAATGACCCAAAATCCTACAAACAACTTCACAGGGGATGTGGGGATTACGGATTTGGCATACTCATTATCACATTACTGAGGGAAAGGAAACTTGAAAGACTACCAAGGTAGTGGGGATCAGGATACTGGATACCCTTTAGGTATGATAGTAGGGAAAAGTCTAGGAGCTCATGGTGTAGCAAAAATAAAGTAGCAGAAATTGAGACTCGTAGAAACTTAATATCATAGGGATCAAAGTTCAGGGTGACCAAATATTATGATACTAGAGTGTAAGGAGGGAAGCGGAAACTTGAAAGCCTGCAATAAATGAGGGATAAATAAAGTAGGGGCAGCATAGAGAATGAAGGCAAGGCATGCCAGTAGAGGAAAAATTGGTAGCTTAAGACATGGGGAACTAGGGAATCCAGGGATTGAAGGAAAAGGTACCTAGGTAAGGAAGATCCCAAAAACATGTGGGAAGCAAGGGATTGGGAAAATAGGGAAGTGGGGAACTGAGGAAAGGTATGCTAGCAAGAGAAAACCCAAAAACATGCCCAAGGTTGGAAATTAACCCAAACACCCTCATACTTAGATTTTTTATTATTCTTGAAACTTAGGCACATAACAAAGGTATGAGGGGAGGCAAAGCATAACACTTAATCACAAATAGGTCAAGGGGGGCCATTAAAATAATTCATAAATCAAATCTCAATAATGGGCAAAGCAAGGCCAAGGCAACAAAGAGAGCACAAGACTTAGAAATTTTAGCATTTTAAGGTAGGTGCCAACATTGGCTCTACTTGGGGATGTGTGCCTCTTGTAGGCACAATGAGAATTCATATAAGTATCCATGATGCAGACCAAAATGTCAAAAGAGCTGAGGAGGGAATGAGAACAAAAGAAGACAAGAGAAAAACATATGTATAAGATACAACAATATCAAGGGAATATATACAAGAAAAAAATAAGAACTCATAGCCAATGACATGGAGACATGGAATAAATTGCAAATGTATGATTGCAAGAAAAATAAAAATAAAAAGTTACAAGTTAGATCTTGCAAAGAAGATGCATGACACAGGGCCATGGAAAATTTTCCATAATCCACTCGCCTCTATCAAACATAAACTACATGAAGGAGCTAATCATCCTCAAGCTAATGAAGTACTTCCCACTAAGATGCAACAAAATGTACCTCCTACATGGAAGCATATGCATGTTGCAAATGTCAAGAGGATTATGTTGAGACTAAAAATGAAGGCCAGTCTAACATGGCAACCATAATTAGAAACAGACCTCACCAATGTTGTCATGCACATCTACAAGCTTATGTCTAGAATATAATACCTTTTTCCTATCAAGGTTAGCAACCCAATTCAAATACACGAAGAAAAGAAAACTCTCACAACCCATTCCAACCACATCTACTTTGTTTCCAACATCTTAAAATGAGTCAAGACCAAAACTAAAAGCCTCAGACTCACATTCTAATGAAATAACTTGCACAAGAGAAGAATATAATAGGAAATATGCTATAAATACTTGATAATACTTGAGAATAATAAGCCATGTTGAGGGGGAAAACCCCCAAATATCTCCAATAAGAACACAATTCATAATATGATGAATAAATAACACTCGCTACCTCCTATATATACCCTGTGTATGCCTTGGATAACACCCAGACTGACTTAGATACTAAATATAACACCTAGGATGACATAGTTATCTAAATAAGACTATAATAATGATCATATAACTTGATTAAGAGTTAAGCTACCCATGAGCCGACTATGTATAACCCTATGCACACTATAGGATTAAGGCCATAGCATGACCCCCTCTTCAAAGAAGCATTGTCCTTAATGTTGATCAATTGTGCTTCTAAATAAAATCTTCATCTTCCCATGTGGCACCTTCAACCAGAAAATTCTTCCACTGAATGAAATACTCTATGATTGTCCTAGTCTTCAACGTCTTTATACATGTTTGGAGAATTAACTATGGATCCAAGATTATTCTTCCTTCTTCATCTAGCTCTGGTAACATTGTCTGTGTAGGAATTTTTTTACCCATCACCTTCTCTAAACATAAAACATGAAAAATTGGATATATCTTTGTTGGTGGAGGTAACTCAAGCTTGTAGGCTACACTACAAATCTTTTGCAATATCTGGTATGGACCATAATATTTTGGTGACAACTTGTTATTCTTTGTTTGTTGTTTCAAGAAAATTTTCTTATAAGGTTGCAATCTCAAGAAAACCTAATCACCTAATTCAAAACTCCTTTTGCTATAGGGTAAAAGCACAAATTTGTGTCACACTTTCAGCCGACTTATCAGTACAAGTGAATTTAAGTAATTCTAACTAAAAATCAATTTTGGTCAAACATATGATCTTGTAAGATTCATTCTAGCTAAGTTAGATATGTCCACAACTTTTCCAACTAAAATTGTTGGCTAAATGCATATGTAGCAGGTCACTATGAGGCCAATTTACCAAAAAAATAAAATTATTTGAAAAACTTGATATTTCAACAACTTCTACTCGTGTAAATAACATTTTTTTTAAATATAAAAATACCCTTTTGTAGAATCTATAAGTTTAGTTTTCAAAAATATATATATTTTAATAGTTTAATTATTTTTTATATTTACCTTTTTATTTTTACTAAAAGTAGGTTATCAGCACAAAACATTAGGTCGATTACCATGTCAAGGAAAAATAATAAAACTTATTAAAAAAAATTGAAAAAAATATGATGCACTAGATAAAAGAATCTATATCAAGATGGTATAATTTTTTTTCTATTTTAGATAAATATTTAATATGAAAGTTGACGTCGAATGGAAACAACTACATTTTAATACACACACATTTTATTATTTATTTAAAAATATATATTTATCAAAATTGGAAAAAAATATATCCATGCGAAGTTTCAAGTTATAAATACACACAAAAATTGAAGAAAAAAAATTACTATATAAAGATTGACGTCTCATGTAACTTCATTTTTCAGCATTTTATCAGCAACTAAATTATAGTGTCAATTCATTAAAAACTATATTCAAATAATTTTTAATTTTTTTCAAAAAATACAAACATAAAATATACTAAAAAATAAATATTTTATTAGTTTACATCATTTCAAAATTCAAAACATTTATGTCACTTTTTAGTGATTCAAGTTTAAAAGTTGGATCAACGTTGGTTGTTTCCTTTATAAAAGTGTGACACAACTTTGTGCTTTTACCCTACAATGTTGGTCATCTTGTTGTTTTTTTCAATTATGTGCCATGGCCAAATTCTCTTTGAGTCCTAAAAGTACATGTTGTTGATGATTCATGTGTTCTCACACGACCTAAACTCTTGGTGTCACCTTCAATGATGATGTTATGGATGGGGGATATATCCATATAATGCCATAAATGAGGACATTTTTGAAGAATTATGGAAGGAAGTGTTATACCACCATTCTGCTAGTGGTAGCCAAATCGCCCATTGAGATTTCTTGTATGAAATGAAACAACGTAGATACCCTTCCAAGAACTTATTGGCAACCTTAGTTTTCCCATCTAACTAAGGATGGTATGAAGAGTTGTGATCCAATTAAGTATCCAAACAAGAGAATAAATGTGTAGAAGTTACTAGTAAAGATAGGATCATGGTCACTAACAATGACCCTTGGGCTACCATGTAACTTTTGTATGTTCTCTATAAATGCTTTTGCCACTATACTTATTGTAAAAGGATGGGATAATGCAAAAAAATGGAAATATTTGGTGAGGTGATCGACTGCTGCCGTGATGACACTCTTACCTTCAAATCTTGGAAGGCATGTGATGAAATCCATGGAGACCTCTTCCCATCACTAGATAGGAATAAATAAGGGTTGTATAACACCAAGTGTCTTAACTATATCCCATTTATTTATTTGACATACCAAACATTATGCCACAATTTTTTTAATATCATCTTTAAGCCCTTCCCAAAAGAAATCCTACTTGATTCATTGATATATCTTGAAAAATCATGAATGTCCTCCAATTGGAAACCCATGGAGCTCCTTGAAAATCATGTGTTTGAGGGAAACATTCATACATAGGTACAATCACTCTTTATACCACAAAGATTCTACCTTCCAACGAAACTTATCTAAACTACTAGGATCATTTTGCAACTATTGAATGAGATTCCTTATAGTAACATCATTTTGCCACTCAACTTTGGCTTCTTCAAACTAATCTACTTGTAGTATTAAAATGGAACACAATAATGTCTAATCCTTCTCATCCTTTTTGAATAGTGCATCAACCACTATATTATCCTTCCCTTTTTTATAGATTATCTCAAAGTCATAACCCAACATCTTAGTGACCTATTTTTGTTGTTCATCTAAGAATAACCATTGCTCCAAAAAACATTTTAGGCTAACATGATCTATCTTAACTTTGAAGTGTCTACCCATCATATATGGCATCCACTATTTCGCTGCATGAAGAATAACTATCATTTGGAACACAGTTTAGGTGGTCTCAAAATTTACAAAAAATCCTAAGTTTGGTGCCCTTTGTTGCCCAAGACCTATCTTTCCCATCATTTATAACCAATCTAAGAAATCTGCTAATGGGCCCTCCCTTGATCAATTATTGTCTTGGAGTTGTGCATTGCCTTCCCCATGTTCCTATCATATGTTGAGATGTCCAAAAAATCCAAAATCCCTAAGTGTGGAGAGTTTTTAGTTCATTTTGAGTGTTTTGTAGAATTGTGGAGTTTTAGTTGACTTTTGAACATTTCCCCTTTGTTCCCCATTTGGTCCTCACCTCCTTTCCCACATGAAAGTCTTGTAAACCTTATCGGGCCTTTAGTCTTTCTCATTCCTCCCATTTCTTCCAATTTGCGAGATCCCACTAGGTTTGGTGAAGATATCAACAATATGCTCAGAAGTTAGACAGTAGCGAAGGTCAATGACGTGGCCATGGATGAGCTCCTGAATGTAGTGCATGTGGATCTTAATGTGTTTGGTCTACTAATGATGGACCAAATTCTATGAATTTTGAATGGCACTCTGGATGTCACAAAATATGACTGATGGTCATTTGATCTAGATCCCAAACTTAGTGATGAGATTCTGAAGCCAAATGCCCTCAGTGGTAGCATTCACAGTCCCCGATTTTCAACCTCAATAAAAGATAGAGCAATAGCAGAATGATTCTTGCTCAACCAACAAACAAGACTTGAACCAAGTGAGAAGTTGTACCCTGAAGTAGACTTGCAATCCTGGGAATCACCTACCTAATTTGAATCTGTGTATCCCACCAAGTCAAGATCAATGTTCGCTGCATAGTAAATCCCAAAACTATGAGTACCCTGAATGTAGTGAAGGATCCATTTGGCTACTTTCTAGTGCAGCTCATGGGGCTCTTGCATGAATCAAGAGGCCATGCCTCCAACATATGAAATGTCAGGTCTCGTATGAGTCAAATAAATGAGACTCAAGTTTGACTCTAGAAAGGAAGGGAGTCAGAGCAAGCTTAGAGTCAACTATATGAAACCTCAAGAGCAAATCTAGAGCATACTCGGACTGTGTGAGTATGATTCTAGAAAAACACTGAGAGATCTCAATCCCAAGAAAATAATGCAACAAGCCCAAGTCAGTCATCAAAAACCTGTCATGAAGGGCAACTTTGACTACCCCAATGGCAGATGAAGAACTCCCTGTGATCAACAAGTCATCAACATATAGGACTAAAAATAGGAGTGAATCATCCTACTGCAAACTGTAGGTATTGGGATCAGAATGACACCGAGTGAAGCCAATTGTCAGAAGGAAGGAGTCCATCTTGGCATACCAAGCTCGAGGAGCCTGTTTGAGGCCATAGAGAGATTTCTGAAGGCAACACACAAGTGAAGAATCTTGAATGAAACCATATGGCTACTCTATATAGATCTCCTCTTGAAGGTCACCATGAGCAAAAGCACTCTTGACATCCATCTGGTACACTTCCCAACAATTGGTTGCAACAATAGTAAGAACAAGTTGGATGGAGTTCATTCTAGAAACTAGCACAAAAGTGTTGGAGTAGTCAATCTCAGGAACCTAGGAGAATCCTTTGGTGACTATGTGAGCCTTATGCTTGTCAACCGACCCATCTACTATAAACTTTCTCTGATAGATCCACTTACATCGAACAAGTTTTCTTCCCTTAGGAAGAGGTACAAGATCCCAAGTGTGGTTCCTCGTCAAGGAACTATACTCCTCCTGCATAGCTATATCCCACTCAAGAATACCATAAGCCTCTTGAAAGGATTGTGGATCAAAGGTAGTAGAAATGAAGACATGTGGAGCATCCCAAAATTGTGATTGAGTCTGCCTAGTGTCTGATGGATCCCCAACCCAATCGCATGTAGATTGCAAGGTCTATCTAGCCCAAAGTGGACCAAAAGTTAGAGAATCTAGAGGAGAATTGTCACCCTTTGAATGATGACTAGGAGAGGAAGGAGGTGAATCCTTTGAATCACTCGCAACATTGAAAGTGGAGGTAGAAGACTCCTCATCATCAAGAATTTGCTTAGATGAATCTGACTCATCAGAAGATCTTTCATGTAGCCCAAGTGACTCCAATGTCAAAGTAGAAGGTGGAGAAGTGATACGATTTGAGCTCGAAGAGCCCGCCTCAAATTGAACACTCCTCTTAATAAATAACTCATTTGTAGTAGAGTGGAGCAACCGATAACCCTTCACACAATCAAGATAGCTTAAAAATATGCAAGGCCTACTTTGCGGATCCAAGGCCTTACATTTCTCTATAGGAATGTGGGCCCATGTAGGAGAACCAACAACTTGAAAGTGCTTAACTAATGGTTTTTGACTGCTCCAAGTTTCAAAAGGAGTAACTCCCTTCAAGGCTCAGTGAAGAACACAGTTCTGGATATAACAAGCATAGTTAATGGCCTCTACCCAATACTGTGGTGCAAGAGATCTGGAGTGAATCATACAATTCGCCATTTCCTTCAAGGACCTATTATTTAATTCTACCACACCATTTTGTTGAGGAGTGTATGGAATTGTATGTTGCAAATGAATCCCCTCTAAAGTGCAAAACCACTCAAAATGATGGTTGACATATTCACCAACATTGTCAGTGCGCAAAACTTTTATGGCTTTCTCAAATTACTTCTCTACAAAAGTTTTGAAGTCCTACAAGTGATCAAATACCTCAGACTTTTGTTTGAGAAAGTACACCCAAGTATATCAAGAAAAGACATCAATGAAAGTTAGAACAAATCTAGCCTTGTTGAAGGATGGACGAGGAAATGGACCAACCAAATCACTATGAACTAACTCCAGTATTTGTGAAGCTCTCCATGCCTTACCTTTGTCAATTTTTTCCTTAGGATGCTTACCAAGAATGCAACCTTGGGAAACACCACCTAAAAACTGAACTGAAGGCAACCTTGTGACCATGTTCTGTTGGTTAAGCTATTGCAAGTAGTGGAACTTAAGATGGCCAAACCACTCATGCAATAATTTACTCACATCATCTGAATGAGTGAGCAAAATAAACAGATGAGGATTAGGAACAAAGTGAAAAAAACAAATAAAGTAATGACTGATGATCTGCTCTCCCAACTACAACTGTAGGACTACTGTGCAAATCATGAATCACCACTGAATCAGGAGTGAACTCAACCTGCTTACCTGAACCTGTGTGAGTGATTTGATATATAAACAAAATATTAGTTGATAATGAGGGCACACAAAAAACATCATGGAATGTGTCATCCCCCACATCAACAAACCCTCTCCCACACACCTCAAAAGGGGTGTCATCACCCATCAAAATAGAAGGCATAGTACATAGCTCCAAAGATGCAAGTTCTTCCTTAGATGATTCCATGTGGTATGAAGCACTCAAATCAAGAACCTAAGTGGATGGTTGTGAAGCAACTACTACAAGGGCCTTGCCCTTTCCTTTCCCCCTGTTGTTATCTTTTTCCTTGTTAGACCCCTCATTAGAACTTTGTTTTACTGATTTAGGAACACTGATATTATTCTTTTCAATAATGTGAGTCAAGTGATCAATTTGTTTCTTCAAACATTTATGTTTATCATGGCTGGGTCTTTTACAATAGGCACATTTGACCTTCTCTTTCTTAAGCTTGTCATCATTAGAAGATGAGGTCTCATTAGCTGCTTTTGGGGCAACTTGTTTCTAATCCTTCTTCTCCTTTCTATTCTTTTGTTTCTTATCCTTATTATTACTACTTTGTCCTTTCTATTATTTTGTACCTTGGTTGGCAACTAGAGCATGCGACTTAGAGCATTTTAGAGTGCCCATCTAGATTAGCTTATCTTGCTCTCGTGTGAGAGAGATAGTAAAATCATCCAAAGATGACATAGTGAATTGTGTCCCAAGTGCACCCTTAGTAGCATAGAAGGTCGAAACAAATACTAAATATTTAGAACTTAGCTTAGAGAGAATACTAAGAATCAGTTGTTCATCCTTCTTTTCAATTCCACACTATTTTAATTGTAACCTTAGTGACTTTAATTTTGTGAAGAAATCCTAGATTGTGTTGAAGTTGCCTAGACTTGAACTATTTAGTTCATTTTCCAACATATGACTCCTTAATGAATCTTGTGTGCCAAACAGTGTTTCTAGCTTTGTCCAGATTTCATTTGGTGAATTCAAAGATTCAATATGAAAGAACAAATTAGGAGAAACAAACAAACACAAAGTTCCATAGGCTCCATCACATTTGTTAAACCACTTAGGCTTATCTTCATCTTTAGCAGGTTTAGTTTCCAGTCACATAGTTATCCTATGCAAATCAACTTTCCTTAAGTAGATTGTCATGCGTGATTTCCACTCAAAGTAGTTGTAAGGAGTTAAGATGGGTATTGTTGTTTGATCCATGATGCAGAGAATGCATAAATGAAGTGTTGAAAAGAAGAGAACTCAAGTACACCCCCCTTTTCACTAGTTTTTTCAATGACCCCCCATAAATTACAATGTTGGTACTTTATAATTAGTGTGATTTACAATGCAAATTTCATATTTTCAAACTTCTACAAGGCCCAAAATAGCCAAAACATTGAAACTACAACTCAAGTATAATATGAGATTAATTTGAGAGTACCAATGTGGAGTCCATAGAAAAATATAAACTCTGAAAAAAATGACACCCAAAAAGGAGTTTGTTTGCACGAGTTATGGCTCTTGGAATGTCTCAAAACAACGACTATGTAACAAAATCTATATTAATCTGTAATTTCTAAAAAAATGGAGTGTCAAATCATAAAACCAACTTTACCACAATGTAGAGCATGAAATTCTACTCCAAAACAAAAAAACAATTGTGCCAAAAGAGGCCTTCATATGGCTTAGAACGAACCTTCCAAAGTTTGGGTGCACAAATGAAAACTCCAATGGTGAGGGGTAAAGGCTAAATACACCATTCACAGCCTGAAAGCACTGTTCACAACCTGAAAGCATTGTTCATAGCCTAGAAATACTATTCACAGCCTGAAACACTGTTCACGACATTGTTCATGGTCATACAACTGCCATAAAAGGAAAAAAAAACCTTTGAAGCTCCCGATGTCTGATCTGGACAAACTTTATATGAAATAGGGGTTTTTGGGCCTTCTAGACACAATGGAAAAGCCTTTTTAGCCTCAAAATGTCCCAAATTTGAGCAACATGTTGGAACCAATCTTTAAACCCCCGTTTGCAACTTAAGTTTTTGATCTCTAATTTTGGTGAAATGAAAGCTTGATTTGACTTTCTTGAGCCTTCTAGATGCTATGAAATGACTGGAAAAACTCCTAGGATTACTAGAGTACTAAAAACACCCAAATTTCAAATATGCAAGTACAAAACCCCAGAGGTTAAAATTTTTCTTTCAAACTTTTTTGATTCTCCAGATCATCCAAAGATGCAAGAGAAGAGCATACTGGGTTTCAGAAATTTTGCATAGAAACTTATTAGCCCCCCTGAATCTCTCAAATAAGGAAACTAAAATCTATTATGCACTAGAATAGATCTGATACCATGTTAGAACTTGCAAAGATGAATAACCCAAAAAACTAGTGCAACAAATAGATTAATAAACTATGAAGCAAATGATATGAAATCAAAATAATAGCATAGAGTTAGTCTTCGAGAGAAATGAAAATACTCATAAAGAAAAATAGAAATAAGAGGATGCAAAAGAAAAATTTGCATAATACAATGTACCCACAACTAGCTAGGAGGTGAGTATATATAGAATATGAGAGAAGGGAGATGTGGAAAATATGACGAATGGGAAGAGTCCACCACAATATCCTAAATAGGCAAGTGTAACTCCCATGGAAGATGCTGAAACCTTGCACCCACTCACACTAATACTCACTTAATTAACCCTAAGCAAGCTTAATTATATGTGTAGAAAAAACCTAGGAATAGGAAATTAAATAACCAACTAGGAAAATTAAAACCTACACTAACAACTTACATGTGATATTTGCATCCACACTAGCATGATTCTCTAGGTGTCAATTAACATGATGCTCACAAAAGGTTTGGCATAAATATTACCACTTAATCATGAAAGAGGGAAAAACCTAACCTATTCCCAAAGAAGAGCAAAAATATATATATGAAAATCAATGTTTGTTTGATCCCTTGCATTCTAGATTGATGCCTACCCATTGGGCAATAGATTCAAGGTTTACAAAAAGAATCAAGAGCATAGGTACTAACCAACATTGGATATAGCTTGCATATACATAGAAATCACAAAATCATAAGTCATTCACATAGTGAATCTGCTTCAAATATTCATTACTAATAAGAACAAATTTCAATAGTAAAGATTTACTTAAAATGGCGCGACAAAATGCAAGGCGACACACACCTGAATGGTGAAAAATGGAGATGGAAGAACACTTTGAGGAGCGCAGAGATGGGTGAAGATTTCCTCAAAGGGAGCTCAAGCAGGCTAGGTTTTACGAGAACTGGGATAGAAGGACCGCTGGTGCTGACCAAAATCTTCACCCCCAGGAAGAAGAGCAATGGAGATGGAACGATGATCGATTCCCCCAAGGAAGGAGACGCCAACAGAATAGAGGTTTTCGCCGCCCTAGGCAGTGGAATCAAAGGCAGCAGGACTACCCCCTACATAGAAATCCAAATTTACATTAGCGGGGAGAGAGAAACCCTAGAGGTGGAAACCAGCTTAGGGACTTTCCGAGGCACAATATACAGCCCAGAAATCAAATACCTAGAAGGAGGGAAGAAGATAGAGAAGAAGTAATAACTATCTCCCTAAGCATAAATTGGATTCAGGACCAAGTCTTGAAATTGGAAAACACAGCATTAATAATCAAATGGTATGGGAAAGATCTAAATTGGCAAAGTTTGAAAACTTGGTGGTGCGATAAATGGGGCAAGGACCTGGAATTTAAGAGAATGGAGAATGATTTTTTTGTAGTCATCTACCCTACTGTTGCCATTAGGGCTCAAATTGAAGAAGGGGTTTGGATTCTGGATGGCTGTGGTTTTTACATCTACCGGTGGAAGGCGGGATTTGATCCAACATCATACCAAATCGAAAAAGTTCAAGATTGGTATATCATGCCCAATCTGCCCCTCGAATACTGGGATCCCAAGATTCTGGAAGAAATTGGAAACAGTTTGGGAACCTTTGTATGCACTGAAGAAAGATCTAACCCAGAAGGGTCTGGCATGTTTGTTAGGTTAGGCATTGAAAACAATCCAAATCGAAGAATTCACAGAGAAATCAAGATTGCGTCGGGATTCGGGACTTGGTTACAGAACTTGATCTACAACCCCATTTCCACAGACACATTGGTCAAAATTCTGGGATGGAAAAGGGATAATCACTCAGAAGAGAAATCAGAGCAATCTTCAAACAAGCAACCCATACCTACCATCGACGAAGATCACAATTCTGCTAACAAAGTCCTTCCTCCCCTAACCGAAGGGGAATTACAAGTCGACCCCAAATTAGGGCAGAGATGTGAAGATATCCATAATATCAAGCCCTTAGATCAAAAACTGTCTCAAGTCATTGAGATGATTGACAACAAAGTGAGTACGGAAGATCTGGATTCTCTTATTAATGTGGGCAATGAACTGGTTGATATTGCTAACGCGGCTAAAAGATGTGAGATTGATCTAGACAATTATGGAGGGGAAGACTGGTTTGCAGAACATGAACTAGACATTGGGGAAAATTTAACCTTTCTGGATGAAGAGGAAATTCCAAGCAAAGTCTTGAATACTCCCACTCCAAAACCCCAGAGCAAGGGGGGCTAGATCTGAAAACTAAGGATCCAATCAAAACTTCTCCTGATTGTGGAGAACACAGAGGAAAAGGAAGAATTTTAAACAAGGAAAAGCTAAAATGGGACGGGGAAGCGTCTGGCCAGTTAAAAATTGAAACATTGTTGAAAGTAGGGAAGGGAAATCCCCTTCTTGAAGAATAATGAAAATCATGACTTGGAATGCTAGGGGCTTAAACGCCCCTAACAAAAGATGCTTGCTGTGGTAGCATCTAAATACACAGCTTCCAGACATTTGTTTGATTCAGGAATCTAAACTAAGCGAACAAGAAAGATCAAATTTAGGTTTGAAGATGAAGAACTGGAAAATCTACGGAGTCAATTCAGAAGGAGCCTCAGGAGGGTTGCTAACTCTATGGAAACCTCAAACAATACTGGTAGAAGTAGTGGCTTCAAGCAACTTTTGGCAAGCCTGCAAGGTAAGGAGTTTAGTCTCCAATTTAAGCTTTTTACTGATCAATGTGTATGGACCTAATAATTATATTCAAAAAAGAATTTTGTGGAATGAATTGGATATAGTTTGTAAGCTTCTAGATTTTGAGGCTTGTATTCTGGGAGGGGATTTCAATGCTATCTTAACAGGAGCTGATAAGAAAGGGGGAGTTGGAAGAAAACTCCAGTCTCAGCTTGATTTTGAAAACTTTGTGGATAGGAATAAGCTCTATGACATTCAAATGGGGGGCAGACAATACACTTGGACAAACAAAAGGTTGGGTTTTTGTAATATAGCCGAGAAGCTGGATAGATTCCTATTCAAAGGAAATCTGAGTAGATTCCCCTACACTCTTGATAGTCAGTTACTACCTCTACCAGGGTTAGACCATTATCCAGTTCATTTGGAAATTTTGGGAGAAAGGGGCCTTGCTAGAAGCCCTTTCAAGTTCAAAAATATGTGGTTCAAGCACAAAGATTTTGGATTTGATCAAACATGGTGGAATGATACACAGCCAATTAGATCCAAAATGTTCAGTGTTGTAGTCAAGTTGAAATTAGTTAAGCAAAACCTAAAATTATGGAATAGAAACAACTTCAAAAACATTTTTGAGGAAAAGAAACAGTATGAATCAGACTTGAAAGCCCTCTCGAAAAATATTATCCATGAAGGAATGGACAATCAAAGTTACTTAGAGGAAAAAGCTTTGATGACAAAACTAAATGATATTCTTTCCAAGGAAGAAACGTTTTGGAGACAAAAGTCCCGGGAGGTTTGGCTGTCTGATGGCGACAGAAATACAAAATACTTCCACAATGCAACAAAAGCAAGAAGAAAGGTGAACATAATAACAAGGGTTAGAGACAAAGATGGAAGACTTCTGGAGGGAGTGGAAGAGGTGAAACAATCAATGGTGGACCATTTCCAGAACCTGTTAAATGAGGGGGAAGGCTCCAACCTCACAATCCAAAAAGAGCTTATGGGCTTCATTCCTAAGCTGGTAACAGAGGCCCAGAATGAGATGTTAAACAACAAATTTTTGGAAGAAGAAGTTAAGACTGCTCTTTTCCAACTCCACCCAGACAAGGCGCCAGGCCCAGAGGGCTTTCCGGCTGGTTTTTTCCAAAAATGCTGGGAGATAATCAACAAAGACATTCTGGTGGCTCTGGAGGAATCTAGGACTTCGGAACAGCTGCTAAAGGAAATTAACAATACCTTTTTAGCTCTGGTCCCAAAAAAAGAGAAGCCTAAATTTTTGGATGACTTTAGGCCCATTTCTCTATGTAACACCCTCTAAAAAATTTTAGCCAAAACAATGGCTAACAGATTAAAATTACTTCTTCCAGATTTGATTTCCGAAGAACAGACAGGGTTCATCACAAATAGATCCATCCTAGATGGGGTAATAATAGCTCAGGAGGCCATTCATTCAATTCAAACTTTGAGAAAGCAAGCATTTCTAATAAAACTTGACATTAAGAAGGCATGCGATCGAGTCAACTGGCGTTTCTTGTTTAAAGTTCTGGAAGGGTTTGGCTTCAATAGGGTTTGTCTAGACTGGCTCTTCTCCTGGGTTGCAAGCCCAATATTTTCAGTTCTGGTGAATGGCAATCCAGAAGGTTTCTTCAACATATCCTGGGGGCTAAGACAGGGAGACCCAATCTCCCCTTTTCTTTTTATACTAATGGCGGAAGCCCTTGGGAGATCAATTACCAGAGCTTGGAACTTAAGGGAGATTGATGGCATTCAAGTTACTAGTGATATTATGAACATCACCCATCAACAGTTTGTTGATGACACTATGTTGTTCAGGAAAGCCCAAATTAAGGAGGCTCGAAAACTCGAGACAATTCTCCAAAAGTATACAACAGCTTCAGGGCAAGAAGTCAGTCAAGAAAAATCAGAGGTTTTCTTCTTCAACACAGCAGCAAGATTGGAAGCTCAGATTTTGAGGATCCTTGGTTTCAAGAAAGGATCTCTTCCCTACAATTATTTGGGGATCCCACTGGTTAAAGGTCTTTGGCTGGGCAACACTTGGAACAGTTTGTTGGAGAAAGTTAGTATGAAGTCAGCCTCTTGGAAAAATAATTGGCTCTCTTGGGCTGGCAGGCTTACTAAACTCAAGTCAGCTATTTCCGCTCTACCGACCTATCTCTTGTCTTGCCTCCCCTTGTCAAGTAAAGCAAGCAAAGCATTGAATAAGAAGATGAAAAAAAAATTCTGGCAAGGGTCATCGGATCAATTCAAGTTTCCTTTAATCAAATGGAAACAAATTTGTATATCCAAACAAAGTGATGGAACTGGAATAAAAACTCTTCTGCTTCAAAATAAAGCTCTTGGAGCCAAATTGGTTTGGTCAATTTTCTCCAACCAAGAACTTAAATGGGTTAGAGTTGTAAGGGCAAATACCTGGGTGAAGAAGCGAACAACATTTTCACCGCAAGGGAGCTCCCCTCTGGCTCCAGAATTTGGAACTTCATATGCAGCTGCAAAAACCTCATCTCTGATCATCTCTCGTAAGAAATCAGGAGTGGGAACTTAGCAAATTTTTGGGATGACTCATGGCAAGGCATACCCAAGCTGGCTGATAGAGAAGATTTGTCAAATGTGAAAAGAATTACAACACAGGCATGGGGGGATAAGGTAAGAGATTATTTAATTCCGTCTTTCCACAATGGACTACTCACAGCCAAGTGGAAGAGTCCTATAAATCTTGGTTTAAGTCAGGCGGAAGTGGAATTATTTGACAGAGTTTTAGAGAGATGACAGATCAGCTATAGGCAGGGCCAGGATATTTTCCGATGGATGGGTTCCTCTAATGGAGTCTATAGTGTCAAAGAAGGTTATAAAAAATTGTCAGAAAGCCCTAAAGAAGACACCACAATCCCAAAGGATTTGTGCTGGAACCCAAATTGTCTTCCAAAGGCAGGGGTGTTTTTGTGGATAGCTTCTCAAGGCAGAGTCCTTACTGCCGATAGGTTAGTCAAATTTGGCATTCAGGGCCCTTCACGATGCTATTTGTGCGAAGAAGCTGCAAAAGATGGTGATCATCTTTTTCTAAATTGTCCTTTCTCCAATCATTGTTGGAACTGGCTAATGAACAAACTTCATTGGAAATCTACTTTGGCAAACAACCTATCAGAATGGCTCATGTGTTGGTGAAGCTTAAACAAGAAAGCAGTCTACCACAATCTATGGTCCATTTGTCCCTCATTGTTGACCTGGGAGCTTTGGAAAGAGAGGAATAGAAGACTCTTCCAGGACAAATAAATGCCTCTTCTCACGCTTCTCAATAAAGTTGAAAGCAATGTAGTAGAAGTCTTCAATTCAAAGTTGAGTAACTCTAAACCCTCACAGCAGCTCTTTTCAATATGGGATGCATTGATAAGGTAATAATGGCCGGGTCTCAAAGTGCCGCCCGTCAATATGGTAGGAGGTTCACTCACAGCACAAAAAAGGAAACTTTCCAAATGGTCCCCCCTGGACCATGACTGGTTCAAACTAAATTTTGATGGGGCTTCATGAGGGAACCTCGGCAAATCAGGGGCTGGGTGCATCATTAGAAACTGGGAAGGTAAAACAATTGGCAACTTAGCAGAGTCACTGCCAGATGGCACAAACAATGAAGCGGAGTTCAAGGCTTTAATCCTAGGCTTAAGGCTTTGCCACGAACTTAAGCTCAGGAAAGTAGCCATTGAGGAAGACTCCCTCTTGGTAATAAATGGGCTTCGATCAAGGAAATTGCAAAATTGGAAACTTGAGTTTGATGGATAGGTGCAAGATGACAACAATCAACCACATATACAGAGAGGCCAATATAGAAGCTGACACACTTTCTAATCAGGGAGTAGATGGAGTCTGTGTAAAAGTTTTAACCTCCTCTGAGTAAAAAGTTGGTGTTAGGGTGGTAGGGTGGGCACCCAATCCAATACACCTTGGATGGGTCACTGCCATAAGTCTGCATTATGGCATTTAAGCTTGGTCGACACTCTGTTATCATTGCTGAGCAAGCAACCTCACCGAAACGACCTGTCGCATGCTCCACATCCTCCCAATTCTTTGTTTAATGAATATCGATAGCAGTTAAATGAATTTGGATCTCCTTCAGCTCTGATAGACAGTTGCCTTCAAATTTCTCTTCAATCAATCAGCTAGACTGATCGATAGTTGATCTCTACATTGGTGGAGCGGGCAGAATGGAGGAAGGCTCCAGTTTCATAGCTAAGATCTATGTGCATGGTCTGTTGAACCTGGGAGCGTTGACACCTCTCCAGTTGGAGAGCTCAGTCCAGCATATGGCCTTCAAAGGTGCCATCACAGACCTAAGGCTCAAGTGTATCCTGTGAAGGCATGAAGGCCTTCTTCTCCCGGCGGTTAAGATCATTCTGGGGTTAGATTTCCTGTCCACGGATGAATTCTACAGGGTAGACTCATACATCTCCTGGTTTCTAGCTTCAATCCTAGATGTAGGGGTGTCAACAGGAGTAGCGAAGAGTCTGATGCTGAAGCTATTCAATCCAGAAATCTTCGGTGGCCTCAACTCCATACTCGGTGCAGCCATCCCTGGGATGGGTATCCCCCGCCCGAATGACATTACCTCCCCTAAAGATCCATTGGAGGTGGTGAAAGTCTTCCCCCTCATTCTCGACTTGAAAGGCATGGCACTGACAGAACACCAGGACTGAGTTCTCCAGGTTTATGGCTTCCTCCAAAACATGTTGAACGAGGACGGGGACTTCGAGGAAGGGAAATGGGTCGGCAGGCTCCAATCCATGGTAGTGGGGCTTGGCCTTCTTTAAAAACTAGGTTTCTGTTGCTCAGCTCTTTGTGATCATTCTTAGTAGGTATATGTATATAGTCCAGCCTCTAATGGGACAGTAAGCCTAATGGCATTTTTGCTTAGATATCTCTGTAAGGTTTCAGTGGTTTTTGCCTAAATAACTCTGTAAGGTTTCAGTGGTTTTTTGCTTTGGAAGCCAGTTTGGATGGTTGCAGGTAAACAACTTATAGGCACCTGCCTGTAAACATTTCCTTCTGATCAATACAAAACTCTATATTTATGAATAAAAAAAAAATCATTTTTATTAAGATGAAGATCATTGCAAGTGCCTTACAGTTTTTATAATCTTGTACCATCAACTACCCCTCAACATAATCAAACCAACAAATGTGGATAGAGAAACCATATGGAACACTCATAGACTTTCTTGAAACATCCTTGCTAATCATGAAGACATCAAGTATGGACTTCTCTTGCTTGACTACACAATATTAAGATGCATACTAGGTATTCCCAACCCTTAAAGAATAGGTGCATCCTCTATTTGTTTCCTTGTGTCATACATAGGCATCTCTTTACATAGATGGTTCAACAACTAATTAGTTCAAAATCAAAGAAACATGTATTTATAACATTACACACCTACCCCAGAAAACATGAGATTGTGACACATGTAATGACATTAAGATATGCATGACCTCCCTACTTAGATATTTGATTTCAAAAACACAAGTGCAAACAATTATATTGTATCCTACATAAATAAGGGAATTCTCAGAATTTGGTTTTGTAGAGATAGAGAATAAAATTTCCCATTCAATCATGTCAGTTACCTACAAATATATCCCTATATCAATCTTTGGGCTCATTAATTATTGAAAAGTGGTCCATGCTTGACATATTTGATCTTGTACAATATTTTTTGTGCACACAATATGGAATTTGTCATTTCTTTATTTAATCTCCAACTACCGCCTTTAGACTCATTCATTTAGGAACTGCTAGGCTAGAGATCTATTTATTTGTCAATGATTGGTTTCTATATTCCTAATCACCTCGAGCCCAACAAACCATTGCCATATTAAATATTTAACTACCCGTAATCAACTTGCCCATAAAATGTTCTTGTATATTCCTTATTTTTATGTTCATGATACTCACCATTTTGAAAGTTTGTGGGCATCTGAGATATAAGCATGACAACATAAGACATACATAAGATCTCACCAAGTATGCACATCAGGCCCACCAAACCACTATTATATAGATACTAATGGCACCTACTTGACCACTTAAGTACATGTGGACAATCTTGATCATATTGTTGATTGGTCCATAGGACCAATAGAAAATGATTTGTGCTCACCACATGCTTATTCTTGATTCCTTTAGGCTACTCTAGAAACCACTATTGCAAATAGAGTAGACTTGGACTTAAAACATTATCAAGTTAGACATTAAACTATCATGCACTTTAGTAGTACCTAGTTGACTTTAGCAGCATCATGACCACTTCATATCCATACATGCTCACTTCATTAGCCACTACCCATGACCTTAGCATCATACTCGTCTTTGTCAACATCTACCTATCAACTTCATTAGCACCCCACGACTTCAGTAGAAAGCCTAAATAACTTATGTAGCTAAATTATCATCTTCATTAGCAAGGGTAATTGATTATCATCTTCAATAGCAACTCCACAAATTTGTTAGCAACTGCAACCAACTTTTGTGACATGGGAAACTTTGACAGGGAAAGTGACAAGCACAAAGATACACACCTAAATAAGACAACACATGTGAAGCCCTGAATTGGCATTTCGTAGATTTGTTATAAGAAAAGTCTTAATAGAGTATCAAGGGCAAACAAGAAATATTAATTTGCATTTTTAAGGCATAAGCCACTAAAATCAAACACAATAGCTAGTGATCTAACATACATGCAAATGGAATATATCCATAAAAGCACATACATGTATAAGCATTATAATGTACATCCTTGTTAGGGTTATATAGCATACATGCATTATAAAAAATATACACCTAACAAGGAACCCTAGTAAGATATCATATGAGGAATCAACATAGAAATACAATCATTGCCTATGATATCATCATGAAGGAGATAAGAGGAATCATCATCAAAGAACAAAAAGGGATCCATGATAAAAGTTAGAATTGATACAAGATCACAAATACTACTAATGATCAAATCTAAAAATTAAAGATCAAACCCTAAATTCTATCAAGATGCATGATATTTAATTGTAATCCTAATGTATAATATTACATCTCCAACTTCCTTGGAATGGGTACTTGGATAACCATGTAGTTGAGAGATATTATTATTTTATTAATTCTCTTAGTAACTTGGAATGCTAGTTGTAATGGAATTCAAGAAGGAAGGTGGAGTATGATGGTGGTAGTTACAAAGTGATTAGAGCTCATTTATGCCACTTTTTCATTCCTAGGCTCTAAGTGGGGAATTGGAGCATCTTCTTTATTATTAGGTGGGTCCCACATGTGTAGTGGTCTCATATTGGAGCACTATTTTTTGGGGAGTGTGCCTATGAAGTGGAGTGGTCAAATATGCTAAGAGTTACATTTACTATTCATGGATGCATTGATTTGTCACATTGGGGCAGTAGGCTTTTTCCATACCATGGTTTTGGGTGGTTATTGTTTAAAGAATCCACTTGTAGTTTCCTCTCAACCCTTATGTATAAATTGTATGCATTGGATAGAGGTTTCATGGATTATTTTATAAATACAAAAGTATTGCTAGAATGTTGTTAGATTAAGGAGAAAGTTTTATTAATGTAACACATTGTTTGGATCAATACATTACTGGTGCTCTCTTTGGTGGTGGAGTTTTCTCGAAAGGGTTTCTCTGGACACATACATTTGGTGTCAAGTGTTTGAATCTTATGGTTTTTTGATTTATTATTTGTTGACTTATACTTCCACACAGTCATTTTATGGTTAATCAAATGATGATATAATCAAAATTTTAGATTTGTAGCTCTATTAACAAGACTTCATTTGTAGTAGCTTACCTTGGTTTATAAAATTTGGTTTCAAAGCTTTGGTTCTATTTAGAAGGGGATGCCTTTCTTGAAGTGTTGTGGGTTTTTTGTTATAGTAGGAGCTTTTGATTGGAGTGGTTTTGTAGATTTGGAAGTGATTGAAACCATGGCCTCTACCTATTGTTCAAAGATTGACAAGTTCAATAGTACTGGGTATGAGTTGTGGAAGTTGGAGGATCTCTTAAAAGTGAGGGATAAATGAAAATGTGTTGATGAAGATTGGAAAAAGGTTCGACAAGAAGACACGAGGAACCATTCCATTGTGTCTTGTAGATTTCATCCTCTTTAATTGCTCAAAGGAGACCATTACATTTGCATTATGGAAGAGGATAGGTGATATATATCATACCAAAAGTCTAACAAATAAATTATATCTCAAAAGATATTTGTATTCTTTAAAAATAAAGGATGGTGATTCTATTGCAAAACATTTAAATGCCTTTAACTTGATTTTGAGTTAGCTAGTTTCAGTAGATGTTAAGCTTGAGGAAGAAGATAAATGTATCTCATTAAGTTTTGTTCTTTGCTTGAAACTTGGTAAATGTAATTTTTGCTATCAGTGGTATTTCTACAGAGTCAAAGATTGACTCCCTTATTGTTACATTTCTTTCAAAGGAAATGAGGAGAAAATCCATGGATGAGATCTTGAAGGATGATTTGCATGTTTAGGGAAGGCCCAAGGACAAAGGTGGGTCTAGAGGGGACCAGAAGGAATCAAAAGATAGGTCCAAGACAAAAGGATAGTCTAAAACCCCTGGGAAGAGTAAAGCATTGAAACTGTGGGAAGAGAAGCCATTTGAAGAAGGAATGAAAAAACAAAAAAAACCCTATTATGATTCCTCCATAGAGAAATCTTTTGATGACAACGATAATGATGCATTATTTATTTCTGCTAACACTATTATTGTTGATGCTTGGCTCATTGCCATTTTTATTGAAATCACAAATGAAATACATTACATTATATCAATGACATTCATGACATAATACTTAAACTGATAGGGATTCAAGTATTATCCTAGACAGATTTCTGATTAGCCAGATCGCTCAAAGCGCAGGATAAGAGCATATGTCTGAGATTTCTAGACTCTATAAACCTGATCTAACCCCAAATTCAAATGAATCACTATGAGGTAGGGTTGTCCTTATATAGCCAAAGGAGCTTGGCCTTTACCTCAAAATAATAAAATTTTCTATTTTGGAATCCAACCATACCAACATGACACCTAGCAACAACTACAGGAAAAGTACGCACACTAAGAAGTCTATCGTAAACACTAAACTTAGTGGTAGACAAAGGGAATCACTTTTTCAGGAACCGTATAGTGAGAACGACCCACTTTACACCTAAAAGTGGATACAGGAATGATGCTTTCATGATAGGGTGGCATCTTGTTGTCAGATCTTAACGTGGCTGACATCATGGCACAGACAAATCCATGTGCTAGTCTAATCCGAATGGTGTAGGTGGAAATAAAACAACAGGGATAGGATCAAAATCCCTTTCCAAGTCATCATCTCTTCTTCTAAAAACATAAATAACTATTGTAATTTCCTCAGGATAAGCAAGATCTATTTCAGTTTTGATAGCCAAGAGTGTAGGCCGCAAAGCTGGTTCCATTTCATCAATTACAGCCTTTAAGAACCAACTGTAAAATAGAGTATAATATTCTACTCGAGGAATGTGGTAGTAGGTAGGATGAACAATATATTTTATCATTCCTTCAGCTATGGCCCAAGCAAGGTTTCCATGGATATGATCAAAGAATTCATTCATATTTGGAGGCAAAATTGTCCCATCATGCCTTGAAAAGAAATCTACAAAATATTCGAATTCATGTTGAAGAATTGTTATGCTATTGATAAAACCATACTTAGCACATTTTAACAAATTCTTCTTTATCCTGATAGGCTAGACCATTGGTATTAAGGAGATTATGCAGGTATCGAAAGAAAACCCATTTCTCACAGTATAAGCAATACTGGCATCTTCTAACCCAAAATTGGACATAAACTCATCTTGTTCTTCTGGTTCAAGGATACCTTGGTCATAGTGATCAGATATCATATTTTTGAGTTTTTGGAGCCATTCATTGAGGAAGTAGACTTAAGAATTAGCTCAATTATTTCAAGAGGTAACTGAGGTACTATCATGGTATTACCTTCTTCTTTTGGGAGATCATAAACTTCAATTCCATCTTCTCTAAGAAATGTGCCAGCCGGTTCAATTACCAAACAAGCACTTTCTTTCATGACTACATGGGCCATTTCTCGAGTGAGTGAATCTACAAGGGGGTTATTTTCTCCCCTAATCCATTCAATATTGAAGTCATACCCAATAAATTCAAAGTACCATATGGCAATTCTCCCTTGGGCTATATCCTTATTTGGTTTCTTTTTTCTAAGATTCCTCATGCCCTGGCTATTAGTGCAGACATTGAAAGAAATCAGTTTCAAGAAAATCTTAAATTTTTCTATGCCTTTCTTGACTGCTAAAATCTCCTTTTCATATATATGATACCTTGTCTTTGTGTTAATAAAGGTACTTGATCTGTATCCACATAACTGAATATGTTCTCCTGGAACTTCCCGCACAAGAATAGCTAACCATGTCATGTCAGAAGGATCTATATATAAAACCAATGGCTTGCCTAGTTCTGGAATCTTTAGTGGAAGCAAATGTTGGCATTTTTCTTTAATTCAAATCATATCCTCTGTAGCTTCCTCATTCCATCCTATGTTATTTTCTTTAAGTACATTTTGGATACTCTTTCTATCTTCATCCAGTTTGTGAAAGAATGGTGCAACATAATTTAGACATCCTAAGAATCTTTGAATCTGTTTTACATTTGAAATAAAGTCTAGAAATTCTTGGAGCCTTTTGAGAATATGAGGCTGAAGCCTGATCTTACCACGTTTTAAGATTAAAACAAGGAAATCAATTTCTTCTTTACCATTCACCATCTTTTCAGCTGACAGACATATCCCATTCTTTGTAATGGTTGTATATAATTCATGTAGATGATGCAAATGTTCTGGAATATTTTTAGAAAACACAAGGATATCATCAATATAAACTTACAAAATTCTTTTAGATGTCTTAAGGCTTTGTCCATCCTCCTTTGGAAGTAAGATGGAGCTGTTTTTAAACCAAATGACATAACACACCATTCATATAATCCTTGAGGAACTGAAAATGCAGTTTTAAACCTATCTGCCTCTTTTACCTTGGTTTGCCAAAATCCAGATTTGCAATCAAAATTTGAAAATATCCTTTTATTTGTAGCTCTCTTGATCAAATCTATGCTAAAAGGAATTGGATAATTGAATGGCATAATATTATAATTAAGAGGTTTATAGTTTATACAAAATCTTTTCTTACCTCTTTCTTGTTCTGCTCTTTTGTTTATTAGGAATGCTGGGCATGAGAAGGGGCTTTTGCTTTCTCTGATGAATCCTCCTTCTAAGAGTTCGGTCACATGTTCATCCATCTCTTTAACTTCCATTGTGCTAAAGAGATATGCTGGTTCATGTGGGGTCATACCCTGACATTCTGATTTGACACCGATCTCACATTCTTCATGATATACCTTCCAGAACTGTAGTGGATTCATGCTGCAACAATCCTTTTCAAAGGTTTCTCTTATAGAACAAAAGGGGCCTATTTTTATTGTATTACTCGCTTGAAGATAGTGATCTTTGATTTCTCTAATCCATTATTTTTCTTTCTCTTTCTTATTTTCCTTTTTATTCTCAAACCTATATGTGTCAAACTTGAGAATAGGTATTCTGATTTGAACATCATCACGTCTTAGAGACATCATTATTTTCCTTTGAATGAAAGGTTCATATTTTGTGAGGAATAAGTAGCCAAGTAATATATCATTATCCATTTTATTAAACTCTATGAAGTCTGTAATGAATATGTGTCCATTGATTTTGATATGGACGTCTTATGCATACCTTCCCATTTTTAGCTGCTGCCCAATAATAGAGTGTCCTTTGGGAATGTCTGGCCTTGATTTCCAGGATTGTTCAGGAATGGCCTTTGTCTTTGCAAATGATCTTGCAGAACATGAATCAACAAAAGCATCATAATCTAATGGCTTATAACCAAGAAATATCATACTAATTCTAATATATACACTGTTAGTTACAATGTAGACTGTTGCTGCTTTTTTAGAAGTCCTTCTTGGTGAAGTGTCATTATCTGAAGATGTTGAGCTCTCTTTTGATTTATTGTTTGCTTTGAATAAAAGATCACGCATCTCCCTGACGGATTCATTGAGTTGTCAAAGCTATTTTTTATTATCCTTAACTAGGCGGGTGAGATTTTCAACATCCTTAATAACCATGTCTAATTTTTTAAGGATTGTAATTTGGTCATTCGGGGAATCACTCTCTGTATTAGAATGGTGGTGCGATCTGGAAGGTTGTCTGGAAGATTGTCCTTTGTGTCTTCTTTGCTTCCATACAGGAACCTTATAACCAAAATTCCTTTTATAGGTTTTGAGTTCCTTTCCTATCCTCTGTTTGTCTTCACTAAGGTCCTTAATTTTCTGGATGTGTCTTTTTCCTACAATCCGCCTTTATTCTCTGGATTTTATGTACTTGTAGGGATCTCTATTTTTCTCTTCTTGCAGACTTTTTTCAACATCTTTAATTTTTTGTTTGAGCATGGTTTCTACATAATTTGCATCTTCATCATCTGAGCTATCTTCTTCTGACGAAGACACAATTTTCTTATGTTTTTATTTCACCATATTGTAGGAGTCTTCTATCTCAATGAGCTCATAATATTGACCTTCAGGTTGGGAATAAGCTTGTCTAGAAGATAGAATATCACAATTGATACTTTCAGGGGTATGCTAGAAAGTAGGATATTGGGGAGCTCCTTTACAGGAAGTGTGCTTCTCTTTTCTTGAGCAATCAGTTGCATAATGAGGCCCTTTACAAATAAAACATTTTACATGCCTCGGTACCCTTTTATTTGCCTTTTTTAGAAGATATGGGGGAAGATTAAAACCTTTCTTCTTGAATTACCTTATATGAACTGGGGCAATCCTATATCTTCTCTTTCTTTGAAAATTTTTAGCTCTAGACCACCTTGTATCTTTTGACCAAACCTTTTTCTTTTTGTAGCATTTTCTGCATCCACAATTGGAATGACATATTTTTTTACCAAAACCTTTTAATTCTATGAATTTATGAAGAGTGTCATGTGGAGGTTGTTTGCAATATCCTCTCATGTTGCAAGAAGAATTATACTTGTCACTATCATCAAGAGCCCTTTGAAGACATAATTTGTTTAATTTATGACCAATCAAATATTTCATCTCAACATATGTTGTCTCTTCAACTGTCTTCTTTTTTTTATTGATGATATATTCTTCTGCAAATTCTCCCATTCCACAAGAGAGTTTAAGAAATGTCTTTTGGCTACTTCATTATTTTGCAATCAAGCAGTGAAAAGATACTTTTCAAAAGTCAAAGCATATTGTTGATAATAAGCTAAATTCTTGAGCTTCATGCTATACAAAAATCTAGTGGCTAGTTTAACATGATTCTTATCGGTCATTGAAAATTGATCTATCATACTTAATTTAAGTTGTTCCATGCCCCCATCAGCAATATCTAATTTTCCTACATCTATATCTCTAATATGTACAACTTGAGTCTGATCATCTAATTTTATTGTGACCTCTTGTGCTCCTGGTGCTCTATCAGACCATCCCACCACTCCCTCAATTTTCCTGAAAATAATCTAACTGCATAATGAACTTGCTGTGAATTGGACCAGTGTGGTTTGTTTTGAAAGAAATTCCTTAGAGAATTGTACCATGTACAAATGGCATCATAGGGGTCAATTAATTTATATTAAGAAAATAACTAGTGCTTGCATTTGTCCTCATTTGTTCTGGTGGAGTATTTTTTGGTAAAGATTCTTCCATAATCTCATCAAAGCCATCATCATTAATTCTTGCATGCTCTTCTTCCCAGTCTCCTGGGAATTCTTCAGGAATTTCTATTTCTATCACTTGTTCTGATAGATTCTCTGATTTAGAAGAGATAGATATTTCTAGGTCTACTTCATGAGTATACTCATCTTGTTCAGCAAAGACGGGCTTGGGCATGCTTTCAGTGACACCTACTTTTGCTAACCAATCCTTTTCTTCTATTATAGCATTAGAGTGTTCCTTAGACTTGTGGATTCATTTTTTGTATGTCTTAGTAGGTTCTTCATCATCATCTAATAAACCCTTTCTTCTTTGAATTATCCTTTTCTACTTAGGGGCAACTACTTCTTTTCCTTTGGTTTTACTGGATTCTTCTTCTGAACTGTCACGTTCTGCTTGTATGACTTTGATTTTTTTTACATAGGATCTGACTTTGTCCAATTTTCTAGACACATGGTCTATCAAGAGCTTAGCATCTATAATTTCACCTTGGAGTTTTTCTTCAATCCTAGAATTTTGAGCAGAGGAATTTTCAAGGGTTGTTTCTATCATGATATTGTTGTTATGTATCATAGTTATAGTTGTATCAAGTCCTCTAAATTGGTGTGCCAAATTAATGACATCTGTATGAGTTCTGACTGCATATGATTCTATATTTTGTCCATTAATATGAAGATTATGTCCTAATGACAAATCATCTTTCATATCTACAGCTATGTCATCAATGTTTTGTTGAGGAGAGATTTGCCACTGAGAAATCCAGTTTCTTTGGGCTTCAAAACTTTTCTGTGATTTACCCACTATTGTATGCAATCTAGACTCATACCTTCCCCAAAGGTTGGAATCCTCATTTAATACTGTAAAAGTTTCAAGGGTTGGCCACCTACCAGGTTCATAGCTGCTAATTTCTTTTGTTTGTCCTGGGACAATTTCTAACTAGAATTTTGTTTTCCTTTCATCCTTGACTCTTGGCAAAGATTCTCTAATCATGGTTGTTCATTTAGGCATCTTGGTGATCTCAATGCCTTTTCCTTTTCTGTCTTGCTCCTCCTCTTCCTTAGGGGTTAAGGCAAGTTTAAGACTGACTTGTCGTGCTAGTGCATCCATCAACTGAGGATTACTACTTAAATATGTCAAAGTAGCCATTGAGGCTCGAGATGGGTAAGGACTGACAGACATTTATCATCGCAATGTATTTTGAGGAAGAGTAGATGAACTAGGAGTATCAGAATTGTAGTCAATGTATGGTTTCTTATTTGTGTGGGCTTGTTGCAGACTATGTCTAGGACTATCCCTAAGCATGGAATAACTACATGATGATCTCAAGGATCTCCATCCTAGTTCAAGGTCAATAGCTTGCTCAAAGATAGTCTGCTGAGGATTGGTCGACATATCAATGGTAGAGATTCGCCTATGATGAATACAAGAAGTATTAGAAAGAAGAGAAGAAGATGGGATATCCAAATCCCTGAATCAGGGTTTTTCACCATTAATCAAACTGTCAATTACAGGAAAACCAATATCAAACCTAGTATGATCAATATTGCGACCAAAATCAGACAAATCTTTATTTCCTTTGGGATATGAAACTCCTGTAGGAAATTTGGAAGGAGGGAAAATTGTATTAAGCAACCTATAGATGCACCTTCCACCAATTGTTGTATAGATTGATCCCGGTTGAAGATCAACTCCCTTGATTTGAAGTAGAAGACAAAAAGCTGAGGAGATGTGTTCATCTTCGAGGGAAATGGTAAAATTTGGTTGGACAGAGCATTTCCCATCTCCTTTTTACCATTTAATATTCCCCTAAATTGGGTAATAACAGCCTGTTCCCAGACATGACATCTAGTATCTATTAAGGTAGCAAAATATTCTGCACCTATGTAATAGTTGAACTGAGGGTGGACAATTAGGTCTACATAAGAAAAATGGACATGGAAATATCCTTTCTCACACCATCTCAAGACATCTTTGGGTATGACAAATGGCAAATAAATTGGTCTAATTCCTTCACCCTTAACTTGTAAGTTGAGCTCAGACTGACGCACTAAAGTAATCATCCTAGCTTTAATTCCCTTTTCAGGATATAGATCAGAAATAGAAATCTCAGGAAATCTAAAGTTGCCTTTTCCATCTATTGTAACTTTAGTATCTTTAATTATATCATATAATGGAATTGAAGAGGAAGAAGATCTTGCAATCATAAAATCTCTTGATGCCATGATAAATTAAAAATAATCCTTGAAATTTAGGAAAGCCTTCTTTGGTACACTTTTGCTGACTTACTTCTGCCCAAACACACCTCACTGGCCCCAAAGGGTCTTACTGTTGTGGTCTTCCCAGATACAAGCTATCTTACACTCAATCGTTCAAGATTATTTATAATTTTATAACAAGTCTGAGAGCGTTTTATGACAGAACAAGCCAAGCTCTGTATAAATTGTATGCATCGGATAGAGGTTTCATGGATTGTTTTATAAATACAAAAGTATTACTAGAATGTTGTTAGATTAAGGAGAAAGTTGTATTAATGTAACACATTGTTTGGATCAATACATTATTGGTGCTCTCTTTGGTGGTGGAGTTATCTCGAAAGGGTTTCTCCACATACATTTGGTGTCAAGTGTTTGAATCTTATGGTTTTTTTATTTCTTATTTGTTGACTTATACTTCCACATAGTCATTTTATGGTTAATCAAATGATGATATAATCACAATTTTAGATTCCTAGCTCTATTAACAAGTCTTCATTTGTAGTAGCTTACCTTGGTTTATAAAATTTGGTATCAAAGCTTTGGTTCTATTTAGAAGGGGATGCCTTTCTTGAAGTGTTGTGGGTTTTTTGTTATAGTAGGAGCTTTTGATTGGAGTGGTTTTGTAGATTTGGAAGTGATTGAAAGCATGGCCTCTACCTATTGTGTTGGGAATTAAGGTGTCTCAACCTTGGTAATTCCTTACATTATTAATGTTTGTATTTATTATTTAATTGCCTATGTTGTAAATATTTGTAAATTCCATATTGTCATATTGTGGGATGTGGCACGGTTATGTGTCAATCCTACATGGAATATGACAACTTGTAATTTTGTCCTCACATGAGGAGATAGGCATCCCACTTTGTGGTAGGATCATTTTGCCATGTGTCGGCATCTTCCATGTTGTGTAAGGGAATGTTTGACCAAAACAGTTATGACAGATTCCTATGACGGATTTATGACATGTAAGAGTCAGAAATAGAAGCATGTAAGACAGGTGAAGACATGTGTAATGAAGCATCTTTGAATAAGGCATATTTGGGTGCCCCAAGGTGGACTATGACATGTTGTAAGAGAATATGCTATTTATAGCCTATGTATGATAGATTCTCTTACAGTTGTAAGTTGTAACCGCTATGACAAATTCTATGACGGTCGTAAGTGTCGTAAGAGCATCTGTCATAGCCCAGTTTGGAAATAGGTGACCTCTTTGGGATGGGAGATGTGGACAAGTGTATCTTCATTGGCTATGGTGTCGGTGTGAAAGGATACAAGCTTTGTGACCCTGTGGCTGAAAAAGTGTTGTATAGCAAAAGTGTCATCTTCAGATAGCTTACACCTTCCACTATTTTACAACCAGAAGAAAAAGAGAAGAAAGAGGATGTTGTTCAATTTCCTCCTACCCCTGAGAAGACTGCACAGAAAGACAATGTTGGACTTGATGGTGAGGAGAGCTCTAGCAACTCTGAAAGCTTAGATGAAGAAGCTGAACCTCAACCTCAGCTCTTGAGGAGGTCTACACGGATAAGGAAGCAACTTGAAAGGTTTGGTTTTACATTGCTTGATTCTAGTTGTGCTTTTGCTTTGCTTACTAACAGTGATGAACCTAGAATTGTATCAGAGGCTATGGACATGAAAGATGCAGGTTCTTGAAAGGAGGCCATGGAGGATGGAATGGCTTCTTTGGAAAAGAATCAAACTTGGGACTTGGTGCCTTTGCCTCCTGGACGGAAACCCATTGGATGCAAATGGGTGTTCAAGAAGAAATTTGGTGCAGATGGCAGTGTTGAGAAGTATAAGGCGAAATTGGTTGCGAAGGGGTATTCACAAGTGGAGGGTATAGATTATGGTGAGATCTTCTCTCCCATTGCAAAGATGACATCCATTTGATTCCTATTGTCTCTTGAAGTAGCTTATGACTTAGAGGTAGAACAGATGGATGTGAAGACAACTTTCCTTCATGGTGATTTGGAGGAAGAAATCTACATGTCACAGCCAAAGCATTACATGGTGAAAGGTAAAGAAAATTTGGTTTGCAAACTTAAGAAGTCTTTGTATGGTTTGAAGCAATCCCATAGGAGATGGTACTTGAAGTTTGATGCCTTTGTGTTGTCAATTAGATTTGTGAGATCGAAATCAGATCACAATGTGTATTATAAGTTTGATGGTGATCGTATTCTCATTGTTGCACTGTATGTTGCTCATTGGGAAGGGTAAGAATATGATTTCTGATTTTAAATCTCAGTTGTTAGCACAATTTGAAATGAAAGATTTAGGGTCAGCCAGGTACATTCTAGGAATGGAAATCAGAAGAGACAGAACCAATAGAAAACTTTGGCTAAGCTAGAGTAAGTATGTGAAGACCGTGTTGGATAGGTTCAGCATGGCAGATTGTAGACCATTGTGTGTTCCTGTTTCTTTGGGGACAAAGTTGTTTGTTGAGGATTGTCCAAAATCTCCTAGTGAGGTGGAGGACATGAGAAGAGTACCTTATGCTAGTGTTGTTGGTAGTTTGATGTATGTTATGGTCTACACAAGACCAGACATTGCCCAAGCAGTAGGAGTCCTTAGTCGATTTATGGCTAATCCTGGACGGGTTCATTGGGATGCAGTTAAGTGAGTGTTCATATATTTGAGGGGTACTTCCAAGTATTCCATATGCTATCATGGTAATGTTATAGGACCTCCGCATTCTGTTGATATTCGTGGATTCAAATTGGGCAGGTGACATTGACAGCAGGAGATCCACCAATGCTTATGTGTTTACACTGTTTGGTGGTGCTATTAGTTGGATGAGTAAGCAACAACCTATTGTTGCTTTGTCCATGATAGAAGATGAGTATATGGAAGCAACTCATGCTTGTAAGGAAGCTATTTGGCTTAAGAGACTGTGTTCAGATAGTGGTGTTGATGCAGGTCAGATCACGATCAATTGTGATAGTTAGAGTGCAATTTGCCTTGCGAAGAATCCAACTTTCCATGCTAGAACAAAGCACATCGATGGTCAGTTTCACTTCGTGTGAGACATGGTTGAGAATGGAAAGGTAAATTTGGAGAAGGTAGATACCTTGGAGATGCATTGACGAAGCTAGTGGGCACAAAGAAGTTCAGATGGTGTTCAGAGTCTATGGGCATCTCGGCCTATAATAGTTAAATCCTATTTTTCTATTGGCTCTTACAAGGTGTTCAACAAGTGGGAGAATGTTGGGAATTAAGGTGTCTCAACCTTGGTAATTCCTTACCTTATTAATGTTTGTATTCATTATTTAATTGCCTATGTTGTAAATATTTGTAAATTCCATATTGTCATATTGTGGGATGTGGTACGGTGATGTGTCAATCCTACATGGAATATGACAACTTGTAATTTTGTCCTCACATGAGGAGATAGGCATACCACTTTGTGGTAGGAGCATTTTTCCATGTGTCGGCATCTTCCATTTTATGTAAGGGAATGTTTGACTGAAACGGTTATGATGGATTCCTATGACAGATTTATGACATGTAAGAGTCAGAAATAGAAGCATGTAAGATAGGTGAAGACATGTGTAATGAAGCATCTTTGAATAAGGCATATTTGGGCGCCCCAAGGTGGACTATGACATGTTGTAAGATAATATGCTATTTATAGCCTATGTATGATAGATTCTCTTACAGTTGTAAGTTGTAACCGCTATGACAGATTCTTTGACGGTCATGTCATAAGAGCATCTGTCATAGCCCATTTTGGAAATAGGCGACCTCTTTGGGATGGGAGTTGTGGACAAGTGTTAGGCACATTCTACAATGTTGACCAAGTGTCCTTAGGCGTGGGTTTTAGGCCATGAGGCCAAGTTGGACACCCATCCCAAGATAGGTCCAATATTGCCTTGTATATTCTATATAAACAGGTGCTTGGAGAGGGAGTTGTATCACAGGTTTACAGGTACTGTTATGCTGCCGGATTGACTCTAGACATGAGTGTCAAAGACTATTGAAGCTTGCATTGCAAGTGTATTGTAAACAAATTTTAGATTTGTTAATACATTGTGCAGGTTTCTAAGTGTGGTGTTTTTCACCCGATAAGGGTTTTCCCCACCGTAAATCTTTGTCTCTCTTCTTTTGTCTTCTTTCTGGTTCTTATGTATTGTTGCAATATCTCGTTTAGGTGTTCTATGTTGCTGTAGTTGTAAGAATTAAATTGAATTTGCATAGCCCTCTCCTCATTAGATTAGTGTAGGAGGCGATTTCCGCACACCTAGCTTCCTTTCATATTGTTCAAAGATTGACAAGTTCAATAGCACTGGGTATGAGTTGTGGAAGCTGGAGATGGAGGATCTCTTGAAAGTGAGGGATAAATGAAAATGTGTTGATGAAGATTGAAAAAAGGTTGGACAAGAAGACATGAGGAACCATTCCATTATGTCTTGTAGCTTTCATCCTCTTTAATTGCTCAAAGGAGACCATTACATTTGCATTATGGAAGAGGATAGGTGATATATATTAAACCAAAAGTCTAACAAATAAATTATATCTCAAAAGATATTTGTATTCTTTAAAAATAAAGGATGGTGATTCTATTGCAAAACATTTAAATACCTTTAACTTGATTTTGAGTTAGCTAGTTTCAGTAGATGTTAAGCTCGAGGAAGAAGATAAATGTATCTCATCAAGTTTTGTTCTTTGCTCGAAACTTGGTAAATTTAATTATTGCTATTAGTGGTATTTCTACAGAGTCAAAGATTGACTCCCTTATTGTTACGTTGCTTTCAAAGGAAACGAGGAGAAAATTCATGGATGAGATATTGAAGGATGATTTGCATGTTTAGGGAAGGCCCAAGGACAAAGGTGGGTCTAGAGGGGACCAAAAGGATTCAAAAGATAGGTCAAGGACAAAAGGATAGTCTAAAACCCTTGGGAAGAGTAAAGCATTAAAACTGTGGGAAGAGAGGCCATTTGAAGAAGGAATGAAAAAACCAAAAAAAATCCTATTATGATTCCTCCATAGAGAAATCTTTTGATGACAACGATAATGATGCATTGTTTATTTCTGCTAACACTATTAGTGTTGATGCTTGGCTCATTGACTCAAGTTTCTCCTACCATATGACTCCCTAAGAGTAATGGTTTTCATCATATATAGCTTATGATTGAGGAGAAGTTGTCCTTGGTGACAATGTTACATGTATTAGATTATTGGTAAGCGAAAGGTATAATCAAGTGTTTTAGTGATGGGATGATGAAAACTCTTAATAATATTTTGCACATTCTAAGAGTTGTGAGAAATTTACTTTCTATATATGAGTTTAATGATTCTAGAGTGCATGTGACATTTAATAAGTCTGGTTGCAGGTTGGTGAGAGGAAATTTGGTAGTAACTAGAGGCTCGTGATATGGGACTTTGTTTAGGCTTGATGCCTCTACATTTTGTAACTCTACCAATGTAACCAAGAAATCCAAAAATGTATTTATTTTGTGGCACTAATGTTTGGACCACATTGGTGAAAAAGGTATTCAAGCCCTTATTAATAAAAAGATGGTTGACGGGTTTTTTGTTTACTCTAATAAGAATTTCAATTTCTATGTATATTGTGTGTTTGGCAAGCATAATAGAGCATCTTTTCCCTCATTAATTTATAAAGATAAGAGATTATTAGAAATTGTTCATTCAAATGTGTTTGGTCTAATAGATATGGGTTCTATGGGTAAATATTGGTATCGTGTCACTTTTATTGATGATTGTTATGGATGCACCTAGGTTTATTTTCTTCATTCTAAAACTAAAGTTTTATACAACTTTAAGGAATTTAAGGTATTTGTAGAAAAGTAGATGGATAAGAAAATAAAGGTGTTGAGATTTGATAATGGTGGTGAATATTATTCCAAGGAATTTGATAATTTTTGTAAACATGCATGTATTGCTCAACATAAGATTACCCTCTACATGCCATAACAAAACATGGTTGTAGAGAGAATGAACCAAACCTTGGTAGAAAGAGCATAAGTATGTTAAGTGGACATAGTTAGATTGGTGCTTTTGGGTAGAGTTAGTGAGTATTAGAACTGTTACTTGGTTAATTGATCTCCTTGTTCAATTGTTGTTGACAAAAATCCTTGCAATGTATGGACAACTAAGAAACCTTTTATTTCACATTTAAGGGTATTTAGTTGTGAGGATTTTGTTCATGTGCTTAAAGAAAAGGGATATAAATTGGATCCAAAAGAACATAAATACATCTTTGTCAGTTACACTAAGAATGTAAAAGGTTATGAGCTTCGGAATCCACTAACCCAAAAAATGATCTATTTTAGAGATGTGATTTTTAGGGAGTTTAGAGCATTTTTAGGTCCTTTACAACTAAAGCAAAAAGAAGGAAGGAAAATGATGCATTTTGAGACTAAGATAAAGAAGTAGGAAGATGCACATTTTGAAGATCAAAAAGATAGATTACAAGATGGAGAGGAGTTAGAAGAATCAGGTGAGAGTTTTGAGTAGGATGAACATGCACACGAATAGGAAGAATCCCTTACTCCACACTTGATATGATCCATGAAGCAACAAAACCTAGTTTATAGGTATAGCCCATTATATTTTTACTGCATATTTGCTTTGTTATGTATTGATGAAGAATTGAGGTCTTTCAAGGAAGCTCTCTCTTTAGAGGATAGCGAATCTTGGATGTAGGCCATGCAAAAGGAGATGATGGCCTTGGACAAATTTGACACTTGGGATCTTGTAAGTTTAATTGAGGGAAGAAAGCCCATTGATTACAAATGGGTGTACAAAAAAAGTTAAAGGAGATGGTTGATTAGAGAAGTACAAGGCTAGATTAGTGGTTAAGGGCTATTCCTAGAGAGATGGAGTTGATTTTGGTGAAGTTTTATCTCTTGTTGCTAAATTATTTTCCATTAGATTCTTGTTATCTATTGCTACAACTTGTGATTTGAGATTAGCAAATAGATGTTAAAATTGCTTTCTTGCATGGGAATCTTGAAGAGAAAATTTATATACTGTAACAAGCAGATGGGTTTGAGGTAAAAGGGAAAGAAACATTAGTTTGTAGGCTAAAATGGTCTTTATGTGGTTTGAAAAAATACCCTTAGATGTGCTAACAAAAAATTGATGCATTTGCTTTGATGTTAGATTTTGTTAGAAGTGAAGAGGATCACTGTGTTTACACTAAATGTATTGATTATCAGATTTTAATTATTGTCTTGTATGTGGATGTTTATTGGTAACAACAAGGAATGATTAGGGAACTTAAAACCTAGCTTTTTGGTGTATTTGAAATGAAGGATCTAGGGGTAGACAATTTCGTTTTAGGAAAAAAAATCAATAGGGACCAAGTTCACATAATAGTCAAAGTAAGTATGTTGAATTTTGCGGCAGTTTGATATGCACGATTACAAACCAATGAGTAGTCCTTCTAGAGGCACAAATATTTAATTAGATATGTGTCCCAAGCTATATGATAATGTAGAGGATATGTATAATGTGCCTTATTTTAGTGTTGTAGCTTAATGTATGCAATGGTTTATACTAGATCAAATATTACCCAAGCAATGGGAGTTCATAGTAGGTTTATGCCTAACCTTTGTAGAGAACATTGGACTCATGTTAATAGGGTATTTGGATATTTATGAGGGACTTCTAATTATTTCTTATTTTATCATGGTTCTAATGATTTGGGAAAGTTATTGGACATAAAAGGATTTTTTGATGTAGATTGGGTTAATGACTTGGATAGTAAAAGGTCCACTAGTGGCTATGTGTTTTTTTGTTTGGCAGTGTTATCAATTGGATGAGTAAGAGATAGTCCATAGTTGCTTTATCTACTATTGAAGTAGAGTAAATAAAGATGTACAATATTGTTTTGTTTGTGAGACGGTGGAGAATGTTAAGGTTAGGTTACAAAAGGTTGACACTTGAGAGAATGCTAAAAATTAACTAACAAAACTAGTGAGCACAAATAAGTTCTCTTGGTACTGGGAGGCCATGGGCCTTGCATCCTAAACTTAATTTATTTATGGTTCTTTCTTATCTCATTGTAATATATAATATCAAGCAGGGTTATGTAAGGATAGTGTGATATTTAATTACAATCCTAATGTATAATGTTGTATCTCCAACTTCCTTGGAATGGGCACTTGGACACCCACGTAGTTGAGAGATACTATTGTTTTATTATTATTCTCTCAATCAACTTGGAATATTAGTTGTAATGGCATTCAAGAAGGAAAGTGGAGAATGACAATGGTGGTTACAAATTAATTAGAGCTCATTTATGCGACTTTTCCATTCCTAGTCTCAGGTGGGGAAGTAGAGCATCTTCTTCATTATTGGATGGTGTAATATCCCAAATGGGGATATTTTGTCCTAATTTGGATTTACGGGCTTTCCCAATTAAATTTTTGAATTCTGCCCTAAAATTTCTACACTTTATTATTATGCCCTAACCCTAACTTCTGCTCTAAAATCAGACTTTAAATAATTGCATATAATTATCATAAATCACATCAAACATCAACATAATTCCATCATATGATTTGCCCAATAATGCAAGTGGTATTCACCATGAAATACATATTTCAATCGTGATAATAGTGCTCAAATGAAGAAACCAATCTGCCACTTATAAACTAAATATGGAGTCTAATTTTACATTCAACAAGGGACCAATATGCCCAGATACAAATCAGAATACTATTGTTACAACTCAAACCTAAAAATCAGATTGTACATACCAAAGAATATGAGTAAATGCTCCCAAATAATGGTGCTTCCATGTGGAGGTTTGAAAACCCTAAGTGTTGATAAAAATCTCCCAACAAGAGGTCTCTAATATAGGCAGATTAGGTTTGTTGTTCTGCTGTTACAAAATCTGCTCTTGAACAAACCCTACCAGCCAACAAGTGCCTCAAAAGGATGGCCACTCCTCCTCAAATGCAATTTGCTCCAATCCTAGACAATTTGCCATCCATGAATGCTCTCAAAGATGATATCAAATCTGCCCTTGATGATGTTGAAGTGCAAGTAGATCCCTGTCACAGAATCCTCCAATGAAGAAGTTAGATTGTCACCTAACTCCTCCTAGGATGCTTGAGGGTTTTATCCTAAGATTCTCGCCAAGAGATAACCCTCCAAATGTATATGAATGAATGCTTGAATGATGCCTTTGGAGTGCCAAATGATCTTGTATATATACACTATTCATCACACCTTTTCCTCATGGATGACTTGGGTAATAGCTTATGTTTGTATTACAAGTTTCCTTCCAAGAGGACCGACCCATGTGACTTATCTCTCCCTCCATAAGGTGCTTAATTCAAATTAAAGATATGAATTAGGATATTAGCAAGGGTGTCGCTAATGATAATAATTAATTAATATTTTATTCCACATCAAGTGCTAGTCAAGGAATATGATAATCTATCAATGAGTGCCTAGGAGAGGCATGTGAATAATGTTTGCTCTTCACCCAAGGTGAATAGTAATCTTCCTGATTATATCAAATCTCCCAAGGTGAGGTATCCATATGAAAGCATCCCAAGATGTGATGATAGCATCCATGCAACATATGATCAAGTCCAAACTCCTAACACAAATCCATATGAGAGGTCTTCCAATTAGTTGGCTCCAAAGAAGACAAATCACCATATCCCTGATGAGTGTACCATAGGTAATATGCAAATATGACAAGTCATCTCCATTGTTTGTGGTATCCTCCAAATGTCTCGGAGCGGAGTGAAAGACCCAAATCAATCCTAATGGCGACCATTCCAAAAATGGGGACATTACAGTCCTCCCTTCTTGAAATTACTTATCCTCAAGCAATAACAAGTGTGTATGTTGTGAGATAGTGTCAAATGACATGTATCTCCATCTGCTCACATACCCGGTGGCCATACAAATCATCCACTGGTGGTTGCATACTCCAAGAAGAAATGGAAGAATGTAATGCAAAGTGAACTCCAACAATTGAAACCATACACTCCCAAGTCCAACCAAACACCATTCTCCTGAAATAATGCCCGCAACCATAAGTGCAACAAGCCCTAAATCTCTCAAGGTGCCATTCCTCGAGAAGCAATAGTTGATCCAATCCAAAGCCTTGAAGAATAAGTGGGGAAGAGCATGATCCCTAAAACACAACCATAAGTCTCCAAACTTCTGTTGCACTACTCTCATATAATCATCGACAGTGTCACATGAGATGTGGAGCAACCCATCAACACTCCAATGAAGTGATGTGCCACCCATACCTCCACTTGGATCCCAAATCATCCTATCACCACATCCATCAATCATAAAGAGAGGAAGACATCTCAAAGTGCTAACATCAATCTAACCTCCAATTCCCATCGATCTCCCATGGATGTACAAAAATCTCAACACAGGTGCAAGAAAATTCATATCAGCTCCTCCAATGTGGCTGATGTAAATTAGGAAAGCGACCTCCCAACTAAAAATCAACTCCATGTGGCTATCAATAACCCTTCTAATGACATGGGATGATAGAGTATCACCCGTAAGACATCCTCTAGTGATGAAGAGGTGGTCCAAGCTTCTTCATAACACCCCAATAACTGATGTCCTCCACCAACTCAGTGTGAGATCCATGCACCATGAAATAGAATAGTCATCTCTCGCCTAGATATGCCAAAGAATCTCATGTACTAGGGTCAGAATGTTAGTGACATCAAGCACATCTCTAACTCTGGTGTCACATGCCAACTGTAAAGCAAACCCCAGTGTCTCAAAATCAGAAATAGGAACAATATCATACCTCGGCATATGAACCAACTATAGCTCAGAAATATGCTCCCCCAATGTAAGTGCCTCGGTGTTATGGATCACCAAACTCAGACATAGGACAAGCTCCAGTGCCATCAAAGAATGATAGAGTTATATCACAATATCACCCAACTCTAAACCTCCTCCATGAATGATCAAATAATCATCCCTTATGACTCCCTCCCCAAGTGGAAAAATGTCACTAGTGGTTGATCTGCTAAGTATAGTCTCAACATCTCCAAGATCCTCTATTGCTTGAGCGTTCAAGGGACTCTCAAGACAAATCAACTCATGATGCAAATCAAATGTAAAGATTTATAAATCATACCTTTCTATTTGCTCATCCCAATATGCATACTCCTTTTGCTCACTCTTCTTCATAGGCTCCATGATGGCTTCTACCTTTGGAAGGAATAGTGATCTTAGGTGTACTTCCCTCTGTCTCCTTACTTGATCCAGCTATTGACATTGTTCTTGGACTTTATGTAAGTGTTGTCTAGTCTGGGCCGCCAACATCTTTACCTTCCTTGCTTGTTGCAGCTAATCATCACACCATTCTTGATCCCCTTTTATATCTTCTTCATGCCCCATGTCCAAATTGCAAGTGTCCATATCAAGGGCCTCTTCCACCATGTGTTCTTCATATGTAGGGGTTGTCATGAAAGAAGTAGGGTTGTTGTCATGAATCATAAAATTAGATGTGTCATCATACCTCATCTCATAGTCCTCTAGCTCCTTCATCTTCCCTCCATCCTTTGCCCCATGTTCCCCTATGAGTGTTGATCCAAAAGGGACCTCTTGCTGATCTCTTGCTCCAAATGTGAATTGGACATCCATTCTCTTGGCTATCATGCTAGCTAGTGTGCTACTACTACTGGCCTTCAGTATGATTTGCTTGCCATTTGAAGTGAACTCCAACTCCATCTTGCTGAAGTCCTGTATGTATCTCCCAAGAGAGTTGATCCACTAAATGCCCAAGACAACCTCCATCTCTCCAATGTCAACCACATAGAACTCATCCTCAAAAGTGTAGTCCTCCAACTGTATGCTAAGATGAGATATCTTCCTTATGCAGTTCATCTTGAACCCATCCGCTAAGAGGACATTAAACCCCAAAAATTCTTCTACTTGCAATCCTCTCTTGACCACGAAGCCCTCATCAATGAAATTATGTGTGGCTCCACTATCCACCAAACAAGATACTCTTTGCCCTTTGATCACACCTCTAATCCTAAAAGGATAATGCTTCGGAACACCGGAAAGAAATGCAATAGTACCTTGTGTGTCATCAATCTCCTCGTGTTGTGCCTCCATGTCTTCCTCTAGGCTAGTGTGCGCAACCTCTTCCTCATCATCGGAGAAGACCTCAATGTAGTATGCCTTGGATTTGCCTTGGCATTTATGTCTCGTCACCCATGACTCCCTATAGGTGAAACATAGTTTCTTCTTCCGCATCTCATTTCTTGTCTCGAAATCTAGTACAGGCCTCTGTTCATCCTTAAAAAAGTTCTTCTTTGGATCCTTCTGAAATGACTCGCCTTGGAACTTTGTTTTGGAAGGTGATGAAAACTTCATACCTCGAGCCCTCTTGATTGCTTCCCTTAATGTCAGAGGATCCAATGCTCTTAACCATCCACATATCAGCTCCTCAAGTCCCTCAATGAAAATGAATGTCAATCTTGTCTATGAAACACTTGGTACCGACATGGCAAGCTTATGAAATTTTGTAATGTATGAATCCACAGATCCATGCTATTTAAGTTGAGCCAAGTCCTTGAAGAAATGTTTGGGATTTGCATCATCAAATCTATCAATCAACCTTTGTGAGAAGTCCAAGTATGTAGTGATGTGATCATGTCCTTGAGTCACCAAGCTATTGTACCACCAATCAAGCTCATCTCCCTCCAAGTGTAGTGTGGCAAATTGTATATCATCTCGCTCGACCATAGGGCTCAATGTGAAGTAGTTATCCAACTTTTGAATCCAAGCCCATGCTGTGATCTTCCTTGAGCCATCGAAAGGAGTGATATTAACCTTTCCCAACTTGTTTTGCAACTCTTGTTTTTTTATGATGGTGAGTCCTCCCTTCTCGAGGATGGTCCCGGTTCTGGTATTTGACTTGGTAGATGTCATTACATGGCAAGGCTTCCTTGCACTCATTTCTTAGTGCCATCCATTCCCTCCAATAGTCATCAAAAGTTTCTCCTTGAGCTCATGGTTCCTCTTTTGTGACCCTTGGTTGATCCAAAAATGTAGGCATGAGCGGTCTTGGCATGGAAGAATGAGATGTACGCACCGAAGCTTCACCTTGATTCCTAGAAGTACTTGCATCATGGTGCCCATTATGTTGATTGCCTCTATCACCTCCATTATTGCCAAGGTTTTGCCTCATAAAATGATTCAACATATGGAGTAGCTCCTGTTGCCCTCTTGCAATATTATTGAGTGTTGCCATTTTACTTGTGTCTTCGTGAGGTTCTTCATGGCTATGTTCACTCATGTTGCCTTCTTCTATTTTGGGCCCAACAATCTATTGTCTCCTCCTATATGTGATATATTTTCCTTCTTCCAAATTCATATGATGTCCTTCACTTCGCAATCCTTAATAGAGTCCTACAGGATGGCAAGATCAAGGCTCTGATACCACTGTAATATCCCAAATGAGGATATTTTGCCCTAATTTGGATTTACAGGTTTTCCCAATTAAATTTCTAAATTTTGCCCTAAAATTTCTGCACTTTATTATTCTGCCCTAACCCTAACTTTTACTCCAAAATTAGACTTTGAACAATTGCATATAATTATCATAAATCACATCAAACATCAACATAATTCCATCATATGATTCACCCAATAATGCAAGTGGTATTCACCATGAAATACATATTTCAATCATGATAATATTGCTCAAATGAAGAAACCAATCTACCACATATAAATTGAATATGGAGTCTGATTTTACATTCAACAAGGGGCCAATATGCCCAGATACAAATTAGAATATTGTTGTTATAACTTGGACCTAAAAATTAGATTGTACATACCAAAGAATATGAGTAAATGCTCCCAAATAATGGCGCTTCCATACGTAGGGTTGAAAACCCTAAGTGCTGATACAAATTGCCCAACAAGAAGTCTCCAATATAGGTGGATTAGGTCTGTTGTTTTTCTGTTACAAAATTTGCCCTTGAACAAACCCTAGCAGCTAACAAGTGCCTCAAAAGGATGGTCACTCCTCCTCAAATGCAATTCATTCCAATTGATGTAGAGATCAGAGGGGGGAACAAGACTACTTCAAGATGTTTGACAATCATTCAGTGGAGGATGATGAACTCACTGTTTTACCAACAAACTTTCATTGCTTACAAAGCCTAAACCATTGATTCACTTGTGGCATGACATCAAGCACTTATTGTATACACCTAAAATTGGCTCAGGTTGAATTAAGTAAATATTTTGATATTTATCTTAATTCTTATTTTCTTCTGTCAATTAAATAAATATTATAACTTTATTTGATTGGTTCATTATCCTACAATTAAATAAAGTCATTTTATTTAATTAAATTCTCTCAATTCTTCTAATGTCTAAAGTCCAAAATCCATCTCATCAATCCACCTCATCTCTTCCACCTCACCATGTTGCACATATAATTAAATATTCTTAATATTTAATTAGTTAATATCCTCTATTTTCCAAAATAAATCATTAAATCAATTATCCTTCACAATTGAATTTTTAATTCAATGTTCCCCACTAGCCTTCACAAATGGAATATTTAATTCAATGTTCCCCACTAGCCTTCACAAATGGAATATTTAATTCAAATGTTCCCCATTATCCCGCACACTTCCCAACAATTGAATTTTTAATTCAAATGTTCCCCATTATCCTCCACTCTTCCCAACAATTGGATATTTAATTCAATTGTCATAATCCACTATTTTCAAATAAAAGATTTTTAATTCACCCATTATGAATTAAAGATTCACTTTTATTCCTAACCATTGATCTCATCTGTTGATCCTCACCCTCCATTCTATTTTACAAAATTCTATAAATAGAACCCTCTTCTAAGCCATTAAGAGGAACTTCATTCTGGCATCCTTACTATGCCCAAATTTCTCTAGGAATCCTCTTCTTCTTCTCAACTTTCTTCTTCATACCATCATAATGCAGAAATCATCATAGCCATTTCTCCTTGTCATCTTGAGGAATCGAAGTAAGGAAGCAAGCTCCCTGAGGGCCATCTTCATCATTCAAGATCAAGAAAGAATAGGCGAACAACAGAAGCTTTGAAACAGGGAAGGTTCACATTGTTATTCATTTGCTTCATTTCCTTCTATTTTTCTTGTTTTCATTATTCTGTTGATGTTTGGGTTTATTTATCTTTATAGATCAATCTCATTTTTCCATTCACACTTACTTTCTTGGAGGTAGGCATTTGGAGGGTTTCCTAACACCATGAAGACACTAAACAGACCATCCCATGAGGTCTTGGGACTACACACATGACACTTTCTTCATAGACTGCTCCAACTCTTTCTAGCCCTATTTTCAGGTCTGATAGGGAATTACTTGCGATCCAGACACTTTCAAAGCAAGGTCAACATTGTTTGAGATACCCTTTTGGAAGTCTAACAACATACCAAAAACTTGCAATGGGTTGTTTTGGGACATGTGGTACTTTCAATAAGACAGATCCAGTGTAAAGAGCCCCAATTAGCCCTAAAATACAAAGCAAGTACCCTCTAATGGAGTCACGGTACTTTCTGACCCACTTGAACACATCAATGACATGGAAAAACTAAGAATTTCATGGGTTTTTGGACCTCACAGTCGACTGTGGCAGATTTAGGTTATGTTGTTCCCTCTGGGATGCACCTAACACATGGTTTTGTTAGGTTCCTTCATACAAACATCACCAAAACCAATTCTCTGCCCAAAAATCTTTCATAACACATTAAAATAAACATGAAAATGTCCATTCCACTGATCTAGGTGGAGTTACATCAGTGGAATGGGGTAAGAATGCCTATTTTCTGTCAAAACCTTAGAATTGGGTTTATTGAACCATTTTCAGAAGAATGCTTATAACTTTGCAATATAAATGTGTCAAGACTTCAAACAAAATGCATAATAATCTCAACTCACCCTACTAACTTGCCAACTTCATGACTTTCTACAACTCATCCGTACAAAAGACTGGTACGAGCAGGAACATGAATTATATAGGAAAATTATGCAGAAAACTAAAATTTGTTATTGATTTCTCCTCCAAATTACCTTCTACAATGCTATCCACATGTTCATGGCCTTCTTTAACATATGCTCGACTATTACAACTGAATGGAAGATAGTTTGGATCGGTGGGAGGCAGGAAAACTGTCTTTACACTTGTCAAACTGCCCCTGGTATCATTTAACTACACTGCACTTTGTATATACTATGCATAACACTATGCATAATCACTCCAAACTTAATATGACCTCCTCTAACAATGTTGTCATGCCATGAATGGCATTCAAACATGAACGTGGGATGTACTCCACCATTACAACTATATGAAACCATATGACTACCATGGACTTGGACCACATAGACCTTATTACAAGACTTTATTACATTGAGAATGCCATATGAAGGGGACTACATTTGACTGCAACATGAAATGGTCCAATGGACCTTATTACATCATAAAAACATGGGACAACATGAAAACAAAGTATGGGTACTCTTGAATCTCTTGGTGCTCCTGCACCATACTCCCAGGGTTGGAAAAAAAACTCAAGTCCTCTTGAGTGAGGACCTATAACAAAATCATGTTTGATCTCCCCTTTCTCTGGTCTGCAAATGCTTCTTCCACCTGGTGTACCTTTCAAATGAACTAGGTATTGAAAACATGCATCAACTCTTGAACTTGCACCAACATTCTGCTTCATCTTCACTCTTGGTCTGCCATTCTCTTGCTTAGGTATTTGGACCTGTCAAAGTGAAATTGTTGCCTTTTCCAATCTACTTTTCTTGATACCTGCACTAGTACAAATATAATAACAACTTTCATTGACAAAAACAATGGGATTAGTATCAATACTATTCATGAAATCTTGGTTTTGTCTCTCAATCTGTCTTGGTGACTTCTGCCATTCCTTAACAACTTGATCAACCTTATCATCCACCCCAACACTATCATCCCTTTCTACTAGTTCATCAACAACAACTCTATCAACATAATCAACCTTCATGTATTCTTTTTCTTCCACCATCATCACCTCAACTTGTTCAATCCCAACCTTAGTATTCCATTCATTGTCAATGGTTGCATATGTTGTCCATAAATCTTCTTCTTTATCCTCCTTTGTGTGTTCATTGCCTCTTCCCATCAAAGGTTGTTTTGTCTTCATATCTGGTTTAATTTCTTACAGTTGCCTTCTCTTTTGCATTAGCCTCTGAATAGACCATACCACTCTCTTTTTAACTGCCAAATGCCAACTTGTGGCTTGCCTATACATCTACTTAAATTTGTCTATCTTCATACTGATTTCCTCTAGTGCGTGCCTCCATTCTTGATCCTTCTTCAGTTGCTTTATCTTTTCCTCTTTTCTTTTCTTCTCTTCTCTTTTTGTTTCTTCTTCCTTTCTTCCTCTGCCTGCAGATATCTCACCAGCAAATCCATCTTCTAGATGGTCTCCAAGCAAGTCTCTCCTTGCTTCAACTTCTCTCAACTTTCTTTGCCTTCTCTTGGCAACAACTAGGTTCTTCTTGCCCTGCAAACAACCACAACACACAACCACAAAACCACAAACCAACTTTCTTTTCCCAGAGCCTTCTAGCTCTAATACCAATATGATGCAGAGATCAGAGGGGGAAACAAGACTACTTCAAGATGTTTGACAATAATTCAATGGAGGATGATGAACTCACTATTTTACCAACAAAATTTCATTGCTTACAAAGCCTAAACCAATGATTCACTTATGGCATGACATCAAGCACTTACTTTCTTAGAGGTAGGCATTTGGAGGGTTTCTTGACACCATGAAGACACTAAACAAACCATCCCATGAGGTCTTGGGACTACACACATGACACTTTCTTCATAGACTGCCCCAACTCCTTCTAGCCCTATTTTTCAGGTTTGACAGGGAATTACTTACGATCCAGGTACTTTCAAAGAAAGGTCAACATTGTTTGAGATACCCTTTTGGAAGTCTAACAACATACCAAGAACTTGCAATGGGTTGTTTTGGGACATGTGGTACTTTCAATAAGACAGATCTAGTGTAAAGAGCCCCAATTAGCCCTAAAATACAAAGCAAGTACCCTCTAATGGAGTCACGGTACTTTTTGACCCACTTGAACACATCAATGACATGGCAAAACTAATAATTTCATGGGTTTTTGGACCTCACAGTCGACTGTGGCAGATTTAGGTTATGTTGTTCCCTTTGGGATGCACTTAACACATGGTTTTGTTAGGTTCCTTCATACAAACATCACCAAAACCATTTCTCTGCCCAAAAATCTTTCATAACACATTAAAATAAACATGAAAATGTCCATTCCACTAATCTAGGTGGAGTTACATCAGTGGAATGGGGTAAGAATGCCTATAACTTGCCAACTTTGCAATATAAACATGTCAAGACTTCAAATAAAATGCATAAGAATCTCAACTCACCCTACTAACTTGCCAATTTCATGACTTTCTACAACTTATTCGTACAGAAGACTGGTATGGGCAGGAACATGAATTATACAGGAAAATTACGTAGAAAATTAAAATTTGTTATTGATTTCTCCTCCAAATCACCTTCTACAATGCTATCCACATGTTCATGACCTTCTTCAACATATGCTTGACTATTACAACTGAATGGAAGGTAGTTTGGATTGGTGGGAGGCAGGAAAATTGTCTTTACACCTGCTAAACTACCCCTGGTATCATTTAACTACACTGCACTTTGTATATACTATGCATAACACTATGCATAATCACTCTAAACTTAATACGACCTCCTCTAACAATGTTGTCATGCCATGAATGGCCTTCAAGCATGAAAGTGGGATGTACTCCACCATTACAACCATATGAAACCATATGACTACCATGGACTTGGACCACATAGACCTTATTACAAGACTTTATTACATTGAGAATGACATATGAAGGGGACTACATTTGACTGCAACATGAAATGGTCCAATGGACCTTATTACATCATAAAACACATGGGACAACATGAAAACAAAGTATGGGTCCTCTTGAATCTCTTGGTGCTCTTGCACCACCAATCCTAGACAATTCGCCATCAATGAATTCTCTCAAAGTTGATATCAAATCTACCCTTGATGATGTTAAAGTGCAAGTAGATCCCCGTCACATAATCCTCCAATGAAGAAGTTAGATTGTCATCCACCTCCTCCTAGGATGCTTGAGTGTTTCATCCCAAGATCCTCACCAAGAGATAACTCTCCAAATGTATATGAATGAATGCTTCAATGATGCCTTTGGAGTGCCAAATGATCTTGTATATATACACTATTCATCTCACCTTTTCCTCATGGCCGACTTGGGTAGTAGCTTATGTTTGAATTACAAGTTTCCTTCCAAGAGGGCTGATCCATGTGACTTATCTCTCCCTCCATAAGGCGCCTAATTCAAATTAAAGATATGAATTAGGATATTAGCAAGGGCACCACCAATGATAATAATTAATTATTATTTTTATCTCAAATCAAGCACTAGTCAAGGAATATGATAATCTATCAATGAGTGCCTAGGAGAGGCATGTGAATAATGTTTGCTCTTTGCCCAAGGTGAATATTAATCTCCTTGATAATATCAAATCGCCCAAGGTGAGGTATCCATATGAAAGCATCCCAAGATGTGATGATAGCATCCATGCAACATATGATGAAGTCCAAAATCCTAACACAAATCCATATGAGAGGTCCTCCAATTAGTTGGCTCCAAAGAAGACAAATCACCATATTCCTGATGAGTGTACCATAGGTAATATGCAAATATGACAAGTCATCTCCATTGTTTGTGGTATCCTCCAAATGTCTTGGAGCGGAGTGAAAGACCCAAATCAATCCTAATGGCGACCATTCCAAAAATGGGGACATTACAGATGGGTCCCATATTAGAGTGCCATTTATGTGGGAGGAGGCCCCATGAAGTGGAGTGCTCAAAGATGTTGAGAGTTACATCTACTATTCATGAATGCATTGATTTTTCACATAGGGGCACCCCGTTTTGCCATACCATGGATTTGGGTGGTCTTAGTTTTAGGAATCCATTTGTGATTTCCTCTCAACTCTTCTCCATAAATTATATGCATTGGATAGAGGTTTCACAAGTTATTCTATAGATACACAAGTATTGCCAAATGCTATCAAATCGAGGAGAAAATTATTGCATTGATGTAACACATTAATGGTGCTCCCTTTGGTGCAAGAGTTTTTTTCTCGAAAGGGTTTATGCATGTACATCTAGTGTCAAGTGTTTGAATCTTATGGTTTGTTGATTTCTTATTTGCTGATTTATACTTCTACATTCATTTTATGGTTACCAAATGAATCAAAATTTTAGATTTGCATACTTTGTTAACAAGCTTTCATTTGTAGTAGTTTACCCAAAGGGTTAGAATGTAGGGATAGAAAATATAAAAAAATAATAAGAGTTCATACCCTAATCAAAGTAGAACAATGAAACACAAGGGAGGATCCAAACCCTAATAAAATATGAAATAATTGTATACAATCTTTAACATCATATGCGAAACTCTAATGGAGAAGGAAAAACCCTAAGGATGAAACCCTATGGGTGTAAGAGATTCAGGTTTACCATTTCATTTGTAGGAAATAAATGCTTTCGCTACACTTTCACCTAGAGTAATTAATTAATATTAATCATGCTAGGACTTAGAGTTGGGACTAATATTATAATAATGTAGAAATCAAATAAATAAAAATAAACATACTTAGCTCACAATTCAATGGAGAAAAGATTATTGTAGATGTCATAAACTAATCTTCGACTCTACTAGGAAGTCTAGATCTATCAATTAATGAAATTCTCTTTCAACTATCAAGTATGAGGTTGCACCTATAAAAGTGAACTATACACATACATAAGTGAACCTAGTGTGCAGATACATAAGTGAACCTAGTGTGCAGATCTAAACTTCACTTGTGAAAATGATCTGTTAGAAATTTGTTGACTCAAAAATATTCACCTTGATTTGATATACTAACGTATGGGAAAATGGTGTCAAGAGACACTATCTAGGAACTAGCTAGACAAGGACTTGTTCTCCTTTAGTCAAGTCCCTAGGTGGGTTGACTTAACAACGACGAATAAAGATTGAAGACAACAATTAGTCATGCAATATGCCCCTAGATGTTTATGCAATGCTAATGTCATAAGATTATGCCTTTGATGCCCATAGATGCATGCATGTGTTAGATTTCCCTTAGATCCTATATGATTTTAATTTAGAATTAGGATTAGTCCTTAGATACATCATCGTAGTATGCAATTTGAAATAATATGCACTTTAGTCAGTTCATAATGACTAGTAAGGGAAGGGGACATCGGCCTAATTTAAGAAATTCAAATATAAAAGTTCAGGGTTTAGATCCATGCATGGGGAAGTGACTTGGGTCAATTTCACACCCATAAATTTGAACTAGGGTTATAAACGATCAAATGTAGAGTGAACTCAAATGCTAGAGTGGGTGATAATGAGGATAGGCTAAGATAAGATTATTTACCAAGTTTCATATAAAAATACGATACTAGTCAATACATAAAGAATAACTTACAAAGCTCCTTTTCAATTTCCTATACTCATCCTTGAATAGTTTCTTGCTATGAAAAAATTGAAGTTTTTAGAATACTTATGTGATTTTGATCTTGGGAGAAATGCCATGATTAAGTGTACTTGAGTTGAAGTAGTATTCAGATGGATGACTTCTCGAAAACCCCTAATGCTTCACTCTTATGAGCATCTAGATGTAATGAGTGCTAAGTGAACCATTCATACTCATAAAAGATAGTTTGTGTGAATACACGTCAATTAGTTTAACTCAAAACTAATTCATTTAGATGTAACGAGTGCTAAGTGGACCAATCATACTCATTAAAGATAGTTTGTGTGAATACAAATCAATTAGTTTGACTCGAAATGTGATAAAACAACATAATTCAATACAGTTTGAAAATTACCATGTGCCTGTTATAATTACGCGAATTCTATCGTTGATAAGAAGTGCCATATTTAGCCTCGCTTCGTTTCATTGCCACTCTATGACTTTCCAATTTTAACCATGTAATCTTTGGTGTAACGAGAGGCATGGTGGCGGCAGATATCTGAAAAGAAATCAGAAAAGTATTTGACTACAAAAATAAGTCGCGGGTGCGGTCGTTACCTAGAGCGTTTCAAGTGTAGGTGCGGTGGAATGAAATAAGAGGAGGAAAATGTTCCGCGTGTTATGATTGCGAGGAGGATATTTTTTATATTTAATTAAGAAGGAAAGAGAAGTACGTGAAATGGCATGGCAAGTGCATCTCTGGCGATTTCCCGGCAAGGGCAGGGGCGAGGGCGCTCCTTTCATACGCAGGTTTTGGCGGATAATCATCTTCATGTAAGGGTACAACTCAGGACTAACCAGAAGAATAACAATAAGAAGAACATAGCCACAAGTGCAAGTAGAGGGCGAGACATCCTTTACTTCAATGTCACGGGCTTTCCATTTCCTCTCGGTCCATTTCTTAGCCGTCCCACTTTCAGGACGGAGGTATGACTTATTCCACTCTTTATAATTTTTTTCTTTTCTCGCTCGTCTACTATTTCATGTTTTCTCTCTTTAATAAGCGCTACCAGTGGCTCCCCCCTTTCTACAAGTTTTTTCTTTTGTCCCCCAGCGGATCATTAAGATGGACCAGTGTTTTCCTCTCAATCCTTTCTCTTGGGTTGAAGCAGGTATTGCCATTTTGAAACAAAACAGTCGAGGAGCTTTTCAGGCCTAACTGTCAAGTTGATTTAGAATCCTCTAAATACTTTAGCCATCAACAGACTATAAGTTCGAACACCAAACCTTTATCCTTGCAAAGAACTGTAGGTCTAATGACTGCATTGAAAATTCACATCTTGATGCAGTCGAGGTTTGAGAATCCAATGAAGGGCTATCGAACCAAGCAGCTCAAATAGACACACCAGAAAATTTTGTCAAGAAAGAAGTACAAATGAACAGCAAACACTTTCAATATTAAATAACTGCCAATACATTTCCTAACAAAACTGCTTCAGTATTCTAAATGAGCTAACTGTGACTGAAACATTGACAGTACTGGACTGAACAATCCACTCTTACAGATGAATAAGCTTAACAAAAATGACTACTGGGACATGAACAGTATACAGAATTTTATAGTCCTATGACAGAATTAACATAAGAACTTCTAAAACTAAATTACTCTAAGTCTGAAACAGTTGCGGCCTGCTACTATTTTCCACACAAATGTTGGGACTTCTACAATTCTACTGTCAAACTCACTTCCACCCTTAAACTACGACGAACATGACTCTACTATAAAACTTATAACCAAAAACCAACATCTTTCTCCTAAGATGGTCTCTCCAGAAATCTTTGAATCTCTTCCAGCCCAAACGCCTTCGTCAACATAATAAAGAATGGGTTATTCTTAAACATCATCCACTTCAACAGTCAAAAATCAATTTAAGCCAAATATTTACCTCTTTTTAATGTAGATGAGGTGTAAATTTGCTATTGACTGTTTTACCATTAAACTGGATGATATTTAAAGAAAATATGTAAAAGATAAGAATCTCTATTTTTTTTTTGAGATGAGGAAATGGAAGCCGCCAAGAACAGGCAAACAAAAGCGCTTGAGACTGCCAATACTAAAATGAAGAATACACTAAGGTATTTTAAGGGAAATGCTAGCCTAGAGCCGCCACCAATAACTCTTCATCACACTGAGGCTATAATACGGAAGCACACCGATGCTATAATAAGGAAGCTGCCAGCCATAAATCGCCGGGAATAACTTCTCACTATGCTGATGCCAAATTTAAAGAGTCGCCTACCATAAGCCGCTAATATTACTTTTTAACCACGCTGTTGCTATATTAAGAGAAGTCGCCAGTTATAATATTACCACCAGCCGTTCACTACTCGCCTTCATTATCCATTAGCTGCCCACTATAATACCCCAGCGTGGATTATTGACACTGCTAGCAAGGAAAAGTAATCGCAACTCAAGATTAACTTATAAATATTGCCAGCCATAGGTATCTAAGGCAAGGACTAACGCAAGATTGATCCAGCAAGAAAGAAAAACAAAGCTATTAAAAAAAAGAACAGATGCCCTTGCATCATACTCGCCAGGTAAAAAGTTTGTGAGCATAATTCACAAATTAGTTTCAAACTCCATTAGTGAATCAAACACCTTAGAAAATTTCCTCCTTCGCTTCTTCCAACACTTAACTGGGATATATCTTACTTCCTTCCGCCAAATTCATTCACTATCTCTTTCATCTCTTTTGATTGTGCTTGTAAGAGTCTTCTCTCCCACCTCTAATTGCTACAAACGAACTCCCTCTTGTGGGCTCTCTCGAGAACATTCTTTAACTATCACCTCTTCACTCTCTCTTGTCTCCATGTTGACTTGAAGACAATCCTCTTCTGCTGCCACATCTTTACCAACCAGTTCTTCAACTGCTGCTGCAACATTACCTTCTTGTTCTATCCCTTCACTCTGCTTATCATATACATGAGAATGTGGAATTGAACCACACTTTTCCCTTTTCTTTGCATTCTTTACCTTTGTTGGTTCTGTAGATTGAACAAACACATTAAGGGAATCAAGAGATCCCACTTTTTTTAGTTCTTCATCATGCCTCATAGACATGCTGTCCAACTCTTCTCCATTTCTTACATTCTTCTTACAATTTGTGTTCACACAATGGACTCCAAAAGGCCCATTTTCAACAACCTCCATGGATGTTCTATCCTCATTCTTCTTTGTCATATGCATGGTCTTTAGCCAGACTCTACTCATGTGTACTAATGGGCACTTTAGCCACCTCCACTGTTTCCTTCATGGAAACCTGAAACTCTTCATTGCTGCCCTCAACACTTATTCCCTGCAAAAGAGAATAATTAAGTTTTTTATCTTCATCTTTCAATGAAAAGCTCAGCCTCTTTCCCATCATCAAATAATAGGTCTCCTTCCATTTCACAATCTATCACTTTTACATCCTCATTCATAGAGATCTTTTCTTTTATGCTTGCTGCAAAACATGCCTTATCTTCTTTTATTTCACTTAAAGACCACTTTCTAGAAACTTAGCATACCTTCAAATTGCTGCCCACTTTCTTCCTTCCCATCCTTAAATGGATTTAGTGTGTATTCCTTTCCATCCTTGATGATGGTGTAGGTGTTCTTGTCATCACGAATAGCCCTTCTATCATATTGCCAAGGTCTTCCAAGCAAAACGTGGCAAACATCCATAGGCATGACATCAAACAAAATTTCATCTTGATATGTTCCTATATGAAAATCAACTAGACACTGCTCATTTACTAGAAGTTGGTGTTCTTTTTGCATCCATGATACCTTGTAAGGTCTTAGATGTTTGATTCTTTTCAGCTTTAGCTTCTCTACCATTTCGCTAGATAGAAGATTGTCAGTACTTCCACTGTCTGCCACAACTCAACAACACCTACCTTTGGACTTACAAATAGTCTGAAACAAATTTCTCCTTTGTGCTGGTTCATGTTCTTTTTTTATTTTCAGGAATACCCTCTTAAACATGAGGGCTTCTCCTTGCTCAGGTTCCACTGTGCGTTGAGATGGTGTTTCTTCATTAGCTTCAACAACATGATTTCTTCCATATTCTAGTGGTTCTTGTGGACACTCATAGGCCCTATGGTTACCTTCTCTACATCAATAACAAGGGAAACTTCTAGCTCGTCCTCTTCCAAAGGCTTCTCTTCCTTTGAAGGTGTTCCCTTTGCCTCTAGTGTCTTGATTGTAGTATACTTCTTTATGAGAAGTGCTAGAATCCTCTTCATTGTTCTGTGGCCTCTTGTCTTCACCAATTTGTCCTCTTCCTCTTGAGTTGTTTTGTTGCTTCCTAGCTAATTTTACTTTAGTTCTCAAGGCACATTGATAAGCTTCTTCTACCGATCTCACTTGGATTACACTAAACTCATCTTGAACAGTAAAATGAATTCTATTAATACATCTTGCAACCTATTCCTCATCATCCTCAACATGACCAACTTGTATGCTAAGCTGGTAAAATTCTTCAGTAAATGCTTGGACACTTAATTCCTTCCGCCTTAGATTCTGCAACTGCCTCAACAAATTGAGATGGTAATCCGCAGGTAGAAACTTTGGTTTCAACTTTGTTACCATTTGATCTCATGTTTGAATCTTCTCCTTTCCCTTCTTTTGTTGATCCATTTGCACATGATCCCACCAAAGGGATGCACGACCCTTCAGCTTGGTACTTGCAAACTTCACTCTTTGCAGGTTTTCTAAAGATTCATACTCAAAGTGTCTTTCCATCTCTAAAATCCAATCAATCATTTCTTTTGCATTCAAACTCCCTTTGTAGTATAGAATCTCCATCTACAGTTGATCTTTGATGAGACATAGCCCTTTTGAAGGGCTCATTCATATACTCACGTCCTTGTCCCATAGGTTCTTCTGCTTCTTCTTCTTCTTCTTCACTTACATTATCCACTGACACTCCTTTTCTGTGTTGTTTCCAAGGCTTCCAACTTTGCCATTATTACTCTTAGCATCTTTGCTATCCCAGTGTTATCATGATCCATCTCCTCTTAACATTCTGCAATTACAGGAAACTCTTCAAGGTTCTTCCCAGATCTTCTCCTTGCTTTGATACCATTTAATGCAGTCGAGGTTTGAGAACCCAATGAAGGGCTATCAAACCAAGCAACTTAAATAAACATAACATAAAATTTTGTCGAGAAAGAAGTACAAATGAACATCAAGCACTTTCAATATTAAATAATTGCAATACAAATCTTAACAAATCTGCTTTAGTATTCTAAATGAGCTAACTGTGATTGAAACATTGATTGTATTGAACCAAACAATCCACTCTTACAGATGAATAACCTTAACACAAATGACTCTACTAGGACATGAATAGTATACATAATTTTATATTGCTATGACATAATTGACATAAGAACTTCTAAAACTAAATTAATCTATGATTGAAATAGTCATGGCCTACTACTATTTTCCACACAAATATTGGACTTTCATTTGTCAATCTCACTTCCACCCATAAACTATGACAATCCTGACTCTACTAAACTTATAACCAAAAACCGACATCTTTCTCGTACGATGTTCTCTCCAAAAATATTCGAATCTCTTCCTACTCAGCCCAAACGCCTTCATCAACATAATAAAGAATGAGAATCTTTATTTTTAGCAATGAGGAAATGGAAGTCACCAAGGATAGGTAAATAAAAGCGTTGGAAACTGCCAATACTAAAATGAGGAATACGCCAAGGTCTTTTAGGGGAAATGCTATTCTAGAGCCGCCACCAATAACTCTTCATCACGTTGAAGCTATAATAAGGAAGCATGCCGATGCTATAATAAGGAAGCTGCCAGCCATAAATGGCTAGAAATAACTTATCACTATGCCGATGCCAAATTTAAAGAGTTGCCTACCATAAGCCGCCGGTATTACTTTTTCACTACGCCATTGCTATATTAAGAGAAGTCACCAGTTATAATATTCTTGTAGGCTAATGGAGTTGGTTAACCTATCCTATTCTCATAGGCTAAGCCAGAGGGCTAAGGAAATGACCTAATTGATTATATATTCTATTTAATCAATTTATTAGGGCAAATTGAGGATGAGAGATGACTTTGTATATTTTTGTGAGCTTATTGGTGAATTCAAAGTAAATGAAATAATTTGCCCTAGTGGTGAGTGACCCAGGAGAGAGAAAAAAGGAATAAAAGGAAGGAGAAAATAAATGATGGATATGCCTTTGGATATTTTTGTAATGCCAAGGAAAAAATAAAATAAATTCAAATAATTATCCTTGGAGGAGGACGACCTAGGAAGAGGTCTTAAAAATAATAAAAAAGTGCCAAAAGAGGTTTGCTCCTCTTGGAGAAAAGGAAAATAAAATAAGAATATTTATTGCTTTTGGCGTGTAGGAGGAAGTCAGCCAAGGAGGAAGGAAGAAAAGAAATAAAATAAGAATATATTGCTCAAGGGAGGTCGGCCTTGACAAAGTCTTTTGGAGGCCTATAAAGGAAAGTAAATTGCAAGTCATTTGATCATCCATTCATCATAATTTCTTCTTGAGTTTTTAATCTTTGGCTGCAACTTTGTTGGCCTTCATTCCAAGGATGAAAACCCTCGTGAATGTGGTGAGTTGGACGAAACTCTAGCTCATCTTGCGGAGGACTCATGATGGAGTTCTAATTGCACTTCATTGGAGACATTTGGAGACTTGAAGCATTGAAGAATATTCAGATTTGCAGATCAGATTTGGAGCAGCATTATTGTGGCATTTTGTGAGCATATTGCATTAGGGTTTTGCCCTAATTGGGAGAGCAACACTTGGAGCAGCATTCTCGGTGGTTTGTGTTGATATTGTCCCAGGGTTTCAGCCTAGAATTGGAGCGCCATCATTGGAGGAGGGCGACTTGGCTTGAGGAGGGTGATTTTCATCATTGGAGGGTTTTCTCAAACCCTAACTTGCAGCCACCATCATTTCTTGTGAGTGCCGCCCTTTGAAGGGTTTGTTTCATCTTCATTTGCCATATTTTGGTATGTACAAACCTAGGGTTTAGGGCAGATTTGAACAGCAGCATTCCGGGCTATGTTTGTCATGTTTGAAGCCCTTGTTTGGATGTAAATTTCAGTTATTATACTCAGATTTGTAACAGCAGAAGTCACCTACAGAAAATCAGATTTATATGTTGCTTTTGGATGCCCTATCTTGTGTTTTTCATGGTGGTTCTCATGTTTGATATGAAAATCAATTGGTAGCATCATTTGGCATGTGTATTTGTCATGTTTGGGCACTTGTATGTTCGCTGTGATAAATTGTTTGAAATCAGAAAATAAAAATCAGAAATCAGAATTAGGGTTTGAGCGGAAATAAAAATCAGAAAATTAGGGCAGATCCCATTGGGGATATTACATCGCTTACACAATATTCTGTGGAGTCGGTGGTACATTACCTCTCAAAAATGCATTAGGGTTTCCATCATTTTCCATCTCCTCGCTATATAGATATGGTCATTATTACCAAGAAGTGATGGACACTTTTGGTCTTGTCAAAAAAATTACTGGAGATTTATTTCATGGAGAGCAATCTAGCTCCATTTGGCTGAACAAATGATGGTTTTAGCTGATTTGATGATAACATTATTTTCATGAAGCATGTGCTTAGGAAAGAGATTTGATTTCTATTTGGAGAAAAATCCGATTTGCCAGTCTTTCTCAACTGTATTGGGTGAGAATCTCATTGTTGCTGCTAAGTTGGCAAATTTTGTACTCTGTGTACTTATATTATTCCATTATGTAATATGAGATGAGAAAATACCGAGACTACCAAATCAAATATGGATGATATCAGACATGGAATATACATTGAGATTGAATGGTAGGCAGATATGAAGAAACAGGCAAAAATATTGATGGATGTTAATGAAAAAGGTTAATTTGGGAGGGGAAGCAAACAAAGACATTAGGGTTGAATACAATGGGTGATCAGCATATAATAGGAGGACAATAACCAAACGGAGACAAGATCGCACATAAAAGGATGGAAACTAGATAAAAATATAATAAATGTTATAGGGTGGGAAATGGACAGGGAAAAAGTAAAGATGTAATTAACAGTATTTGGAAAGCTAATGATATAAAGTGAAGGGAAATATGATAGTTTGGTGGGCAACCTATGATAACACTCAGAAGGAATTTAAAGAATGTGTATTGGAATCTCAACCTATCTACACTCTATACTATGAATGTAATCTTTTGTAGGAGCTGTGAAATGTTAAGAATCTGGCTTGAGCATGCACTTGTTCTGGGAGTAATCCTGAATTATTTCCTTTTGAGTAATAACAAATACTACATCTTCAGGAATAATGTTACCTTCTTCATCATAGCTCAAACAAACAAGACCTCACCATGCCTCTTTTAGTACAAGGTAACATATTTTTTGTGTGGAATGTCTGCCATTAAGAATGATGCTTAGACATGCATTTGTTCTACAGATATTTTTGTATTATTTGATCAATTGAATTGTATTCTGCTTGTTGTCTCTCTGCCTCATTGTAGAGCTCAAGTCTGAAGCAGACTTGGGTGCCATAACACCAAATGTACGATGCTTTTGGAGATTAAAAAATGATAGCAAATACTCCATTGCCAGAGATAATGCTTAATCTTCAACACATCTCAAACAAGCAAATCTCATCATGCCAAATTTTTGTACAAGGATCCACTTTTATAGTCATGCCAAAAACCTTGTTGATGTCTTTACTTGTTTTCCTTTCACATTTACCCCGGCCTGTTGGGTTTGTGAAATATTATGATGAATACCTTTTTATTCTGTTGAAGGTAAGTGACAATTGCTACACTCATAATCTTTTCTACTTGTTATTTTAAATCATGTCCAGTCATTCTTGACACTATTCATGCATCCATGTTTTCTCCAGACTGCTTATATATTTGTAACTTCAATTGTTTAAATATTAATATCAGCATATTTTTTCACACTAAACCATTGGCATCATACGACTTTTTGGCAAATTCTTTACTGGGTTTCCTTAAATTGTAATTTTGGGGCACTTTCATGAATGATCTTATTTTGGCCCTATGTACTGTTATTTGTGTAATAAACTTTTATAAGTACCATTAACTCTTATCATCTAATTTTGAATGGCTGTGTTCCGTGGCATATGTATCTATTACAATACATATCTATCACAATACATATGTTGTGATATCATTGCTTGTACATTTTTTGAATAGTGAATACCACGATGCTATTTGTGTATTTACACACAAAGATTTGGAGGACTTAATGCATTGATCTATGTTGCCATTCCAGGTTGTTATTTGCTATTAATTGAATCTCCTGTCATAATTTTTTAAATTTCCAACAGGTGGCAAAAGGAGTGATATGGACATTTGAACAGGAGCAGGCTCTTGGTTTTGGCAATGTTATAACTAATATTCGTATGACAGTCATCAGGCTCAAGTCTGGAGGCCTCTGGGTTCATGCTCCAATTGCTCCTACAAAAGAATGCATTCAGGTAAGTTTTCAAGCATTTTATATGCTTTGAGCTAGGCCTTCATAAGCAAATTTGTCCTCTATTTATGTTCTTTTGAAATGTCAAACTATTATGTTTTCTTTTCTTTTAAAAAAAAAAATTAAATGGGGCAAACATATTATCAAGGAATGGGCATACTCTCCCACAAGGACATCATTTTGGACACATAACCTATATTCTTGATTAAACAAACTAATTAGAATTGGCTCCGAACTAATCCATCAGTCAAAGTCTGTCTCTGGAATAATATATTTAGCTGATAGGCTTTTATATGTGAGCATTATAGTGCTCGGAATTGTCTCATGCCGGAAAATTTCCTAAACTCGTCGGTTTTCCTATCGGCATATTCCTTGAACCTCCTATGGGTGCAAGTACTAGGAAAATTGTCTCACGCCGTATTTTTTTAAAGTGGTTGGATACTCTAGGAAAACCGTTGAAAGCAAATAACTCAGGTGATTCTTTTATTTTTTGTTCACGCTCCTCTTCAGCTCACCTCAAATCTTGCAAGACCACGAAACACAACCATCAACCATTATTTAGTTGCCTGAAAACAATTCTCTGTTCAATGTAAACTATTTACAGCTGATGGGATTTGTGGATTACAAAAGATTTTCAAGTGACAAGATTTCAGTGGTTGTATTTATTACGTCACGAAAATCTTATTGTTCATAAATGCAGATCTAGGTCAAATCTTATTTTAGATTTGTAGAGGTGGATAACACTGCACTTCCACCGCCCAAATTTCCATTGCACATTTTGTCTTTAAATACAAAACAACACAGGCATCCCAAAGAATCAAGGCAGCAACAAAGCTTAAAATCGAAAGTCCAGTCGTATTTCTGAGCGTTTCATTTGATGATTGCAATAGTCGGATCAACAGTGTATTTGTATTTCTGAGCATTTCATTTGATGATTGCAACAGTTGGATCAACTATTCTGATGCTGCTTTACGCCTTCCGCGGTATGGGATGGGCGTTGGGGCTCTTTTCCCTCTCCACCGCTGCAGCGGTCACTTTCTACAGCTATTTCCTCATGTCCTAAGTATTTGATAACTGCGATAAGCAAGGCCGTGGACAAATTTACTTCAGAGAGCTCATAAAATTGAGCTGACCTTTTGTTTTGGTCATTATGGTCATTTTCTGCTAAATCGCTAGCCTTGTGGAAACTGTTGTCTTTAGTTAAAGAATGTTATGGCACTAAAATACCCTACATACATCGATATGTGTTGTCTGTGCATTGAAATTTGGTCACAAAATTTGTAATTAATAAAATCTGTCACGCAACACAAGGATCTAACAGAACTATTGGAGGAGGGAAAATTAAGATCTCCATTTTGTAAGTCCTTTTTTTTTTGGTTATGTTAAATATGGCAGACAATATGCAAAATTCAAGTTGTGAAAAGACTTCCAATGCCATCTACCACGCTTTGTCTTATGATATCCATGTGTTCCATTGTGAAGCATGACCAAATTGGGGCCGCTGGAGTTATTACACAACTGACCTAACTGACAAAGGGTTGTTTACAATAAAATCACACTCTGATCAAAAGCTTTTGTCTTGCAGACAATTTTTGTATTTAATATTTATAAATATTCTGTGGTTTTGTTGAGTTACATGCAGTGTCTTTGGTACATGTCCCCTACCCTATGTGGTTGTCTCAAATATTTGATATTTATAAACTGAAATTGCAGCAAACATATTTTAGTTTTTGTGCTAAAAAACAAAGAACTGAAACCTTTTTGTGCAAAAAAAGCAAAGAACTGAAACCCCATTACTGCCTTTTTAAATGTTCTGGTATATCATAGAGTTGGGAGCTGAAAAAAAGGAGTCTTTTTTTTTTCATTCTTTTTATTTTTGGGAAAGAATAGAACTCTTTCAAGTTGACAATTCATTAACTTTAGAAGACTTGCCTATATCGCTGGCCTCAAATTTTAGATTTGTGGCATCGAAAATTTGCATCAAGAAAGAGAACAGAAATAGACAATAGATTGGGCATTTCCAAATTACATAATACCATTCAACAATGCGTGTTTACTAGAGAATCCATCTACTAGCATTAAACAATTGGCATTTAATAACAACCTAAAAATTGCAAAATCAATTTGTCTGAGTTGAAGGTCACGGAGGAGAAAATGTAACCGATTGGAATTTTTTGGACTGCTCTATGAACCTTTCTTCGTTTACAGTTCTTATCAATATGGTAATATTGGTTTTATTACAAACATGGGATTATATATATATATATATATATATATATATATATATATATATATATATATATATTTGTAGAGACTCAAAGGAATTTCTACATAAATTCCCGTAAGACCTGGATGCCATAGATATTTATCATCAAAATTACAAGTCTTGTAATTTTCTTCACAAACATCAGTAGCGACAAGAACAACATGGCTCCATTAATTCACATCACAAGATAACAATCCAATTTCAAATTGTAGTTAATTTTGCCTTATAAAAGATTTACAAATAGTGTATGTTCACACATAGTCCTGTAACAAGTGTTTAACTGATGAAGAATTAGCTATTATAAAAGACTTGCAAATAGTGTATGCTCACACATGGTCCTGTAACAGGTGTTTAACTGATAACATACAAGTAAAACTTACTAGTCTCTATTGCAAATTCTTGAGCTTAAAAACCTTGTAGTTGAATTTAATTGTTTAAATGAATCCTCAGCATGATAGTAAAATTGAGCATTTTACTTCTTCTAAGTGTTAGTGTCAAAAAGAGAAAAATGGTTTTCAAATGCTTTTCGGGTAGTTTCCACTAACTACCATAATAATTTATTACAGCTAAGAATATCGGCCTTTCTCGAAACAAAATCTTGTACGTTTCCAGTGTAGAAGGGAAGAGAGAAGTGAAAATTTGCCACACAATCAAACTACCATGACCTAAAAAGTATATAAATGGAGATTTTGATGCATATAGATGAAAGAGAGCATGTCGGCATTTATAATAGTTTAGATGCACATTTGGGACACCTCATATGATAATGAAATTTGAAAGACCTTTAGGAGTTTTCCGTTGAAACTGCAAATAATAGCTTGTTTGCGGCATGCTAGCCAATTTTAAACCCTCAGAAGAAAGAATAAGAGTAAAATATTTCCGAGCAAACATCTTGAATTAGTTTGTAAGTAACTTGCATAATATAAAATTATTATTGAAGTTAATAAAAGTGGAAAATATAAGGTAATTAAAGTTAGGAAGAGAGTCGACCAACTTTGATCTTCTTTATTCTAATTATTATTTTAAATTAAATTTATTTGAAAATTTTAGAAAATACTTTTTAACACTTTTGTGCTACGACGTTTGGGAGAGTAAAAAATCAAGTAATAATAATCTATAATAAACTTAGTCAAATTAATAATCCCTTTAAAGTAGAGTCTTTGATAATATCATGTGAAACTAATAATATCGGACTACTACTTAAAAAAGAAAAAATATTCAATTGACATTATAATTTAAACAAGTAGCATGCAATCAAGTAATAATAATCTATAATAAACTTAGTCAAATTAATAATCCCTTTAAAGTAGAGTCTTTGATAATATCATGTCAAACTAATAATATTGGACTACTACTTAAAAAAGGAAAAATATTCAATTGACATTGTAATTTAAACAAGTAGAATGTAATTGTTAATAGTCCATCTTTTAAGAGTTTGGGTGGGGAATTTGGGGATCTTAGTTCAACATTTGCATAGAGTTGGAGAGCATTGTGGCAGTTGGGGTGTTTTTAGAGGGAGGAATGATCTTGCCTTTTAGGTCTGTGGGTTAGCTAATATGCTATAGCCTAAATGGAAGGAGAAGCTTACTCCATCTGTGCAACTCATAGATTTTCATCAAACAAATGTTTAGGTGGTGGCCTTGGAGCCAAAGAGTTGTAAAACTTATATATGGTTTCAATCAATAAGAAAAATGTGCCAGGCTTTATTTTAAGTATTTGGCTGCTGGAAGAGACCATATTCAAGGGGAGGAGAATAGCCGAGATGCCAAAAATATTGTGGGGATGATGAGAATAACACGCTTTTGAGGAGATTGGTAAAAACAGGCCAGTGTTCCAAATAGATTTTTGGGATGAATTTTAGTGTTTAAGCTAATACATGTCTTTCATTCAACATATAAAGAATCTGGACGTGGTCATTGTTGTTGGGATTGTTATATGATTGGGTAGGAGAATGTTGGATGGTCAATCTGTCTGATGTAGTTCAATCTAATTGAAATCATAAACATTTTAATTTATATCTTTTAAACCTATGCTTATTATGAGGCATACCCAGATACGATTCTAAGCCACTTTTTATTTAAATTAGATGTTAGACCCTTAAGCTATGCAAATTGTAGTCTCAATGAGAAGTAAAGTGAAATGGTACATTTGGACTTCTTTGGTTGCCATCTCCATAACATAAGACCATAGCTATTGTTCAAGCCCACTTATTTGCAATGAATTGAACTCTACAACTCTATAAATTAAATCTTCAGTAAATCTGAGCACATGTTAACATGGGTGAATTGCCTCTACAATGGAATTGCCTTGTGAAAATATTTTGGAATTGTCTAAAGATGTGGGAAAATGGATCACCTTACTTGACACACAAGTCTTGGGAGGGTTGAGTAAATAGATGCCATTACTTATCAAAATACAAATTTGTAGTCAAAACATGTATTGATTAATTGCTATATAATTAATTGCCCCCCAAGAGGATCGCATATTTGGAATTTTATGCAGCAATGTAGATGGCTCATAATGGACCACATCTCTTGGACTATCCACAATGGATCTCGAGCCAATTTCTGGGAAGATTTCCTAAAAGGTCTTCCTTTGCTGGCAGAGTTCGCAGGAGTAAGGGAACACTGGAGAGATTTTTCCACAGCTCATGGCAGGAAAGCTTCTTGCTACATTAAGGACTTAGTTTGGAATTGGGAATTGATTTCGTCATTCCAATTGAGCAGCGAGGCAATGCTTGAATTAAAAGAAGCTCTCAAGGCCAGAAGAATTATTCCCTCAGGAAAAGAGGATGAAATCTTCTGGACAGGATCAAAGTCAGGACACTATAAAGTAAAGTTTGGGTATGCCATGCATAATCCACAGACAAAGAGTGATTGGCCTTTAGCCCTTTGCTGGAGCAAATGGACGCTCCCTAAGGTTTGCGTGGATTGCTATTCACAAGCGGATCCTGACAGGCGATAGACTCAAGTCATTGGGTATTGAAGGACCATCTAGGTGTGTATTATGCGGTGAAGCCGAGGAGACAACCGACCACCTTCTGCTTTCCTGCACGTTCGTGTCCAAATGCTGGGACTGGCTGAGGAAGAAATTAGGATGGATCAGTGCCCTCTCTGATAAAATTGAGGACCTCTTCAAAGGGTTGCCCAAAGGACAGAAATCAACATGGCAAGGTTTGTGGCTGGCAAGCCCCTCTCTCTTGATTTGGCATATCTGGCGTGAAAGGAACAATAGGATTTTCGAAGACAAAGAGTCAAGTCTGGAAACTGTTCTAGGGAAGCTCGAGGCAGGCATCAATGAATTAGTTAATGTAAGATTGGCCAGCTCACCCCCGATACCATTTGCCGGTTGGGATGGGGAAATGCTGAAAAGTTGGCCGGATCTTGTGCTCCCAGCCCAAAGCTTCCACCTTGGAAGTGCAAAAGAAAGAAAGAAAGCGAGGGCCCTTACAAAGTGGATTGCCCCGCCGAAGGGGAGATTGAAACTAAATTTTGACGGTGCGGCCAAGGGCAATTTGGGGCCCTCGGGTGCGGGAGTCATCATAAGAAATGAGGATGGAGGGATGGTGGTGGCGCTCTCAAAAAGACTCCCGAAGGGGACTAACAATGAAGTAGAATTTGAAGCCTTGCTCCTTGGGCTTCGCCTTTGCAAGGATTTTAAGCTCGTGGACTTTGACATTGAGGGGGACTCACTTATATGCATCAATGCCATAAAGTCAAAGCAATCCACAATTGGAAATTAAGATATATTGCTGAAGCCATTTGGAAGATCTTGCTCGAGCTTGAGAACTTCACCCTCAGTCACATCTACTGAGAAGGCAATTCGGCGACAGACCATCTAGCAAACTTGGCATGTGATCAGGTGGACGCCACCACTGCAGAGTCATTTGAACCATGGCCGAATCTCCCTCTGCATTAGCTACAGGATTCGGTGATACGTTGGGCAGCTTATGACAATTTGCCGATCGTCCTTGGATTTATCAGATTTAGGGAATCTCTAATTTGCAGATATGGCATTCCAGAAACCACCTTAGCGAGGCCTTTAAGACTCCAGGCAACACCCAAACTCCATACGCCACCATGGAGATGAACCGCATTTGCATCTGTCAGTGTGAGGAAGAAGAGTCCTTTGAAGGGTCCGCGGAAGAGCTGGAGGTTGATGGGGAAGCCCAGGAGGATCGTAACATCCCGGAGGAGCCGCCACAAGAGACAAAGATCGAGCAGATTAAGCGATTGTTTGTAGCCGAATCCGACCATATAGCGGAGGCCATCCTCAAGGTAATTGGTGTAGACAACCTCTCGGAGGAACATGTCCATGACAGCTTCATCTACGAAAAATTCCTGGCCACCTGTGTTCTTGTCTCGGGAAGGAAAGCTCACGGGAAAACTCTGGCCAATGCCTATGTCAAGGAAGACATGAAGGATACTGCTATGGCTGCGATCACGGCCTTTGACAAGCGCCCAACTAGAGGTCTTATTGGGGGAGTCTTCCATGCAGCTGCGGTCAACATGAAAGCCGAGACACCGACGGTTTTTGTTGAAGCTTTGGCACTTTTTTGGCAGGGCATTGACCGCAACAACATGGAAACCTTTGCCTTCTACATGCGAAGCTATGGTGACCTTCTGTTCCCTACCCAAATTGAGAGGGCCTTGGAGCTGGCGGAGGGTCTTAGAGTGCTGTGGCACATCTAGATATTAGGCTTTTCCAGCCAACCTATATGTAATCCATGCTGCTAAGTATAGCAGGTTTTTGTAATCCTTGGATTTAATATAATGGGAGCTACCCCCTATGGTAGCACTTATTTAGCAAAAAAAAATAAAAAAAATAATGTAATATTAAAACATTATTTTTAATATTTATAAACTGACTTAAAAAATATATTTAAATATTGACTTAAAAAATATATTTAAATGTTACCTTCAATTTCCTATTGGCGTATCCCTTGAACCTCCTATGAGTGCAAATGCTAGTATTAATAAAAACATAATGAAAACAAGTCATAGCAAAGTTGAATGTTCTTGTCAGCAATGTTGCACCAATCTCTTCTGGTATAGCCTTAAGCAATGGTGCCAAAGTTTTCTTTGGTCTACCCTCCTCCATATTGAGCATTATACATTTGTTGATGTATAATTTCATTTTTCTTTTTCTGTACTTTTTAGTTTTGTAAGATATGGGCCTTGAAATCTTTTAGGAGGTGTTGAAAGATGAACTCTTTCTAGTTCTAAGTTAAATATAATTCTTTGGGGGATCAATCCATTGATCCTCATGTGCTGTGATGGAAGCTGAACGGTAGGAAAGTTATCCTAAGGCCATCTAAGCTTTGACTCACATAGTGCACTCACTAGTGTCTTTGCCCTCCATCTCACATCTGAAGGGGCTATGGTAAAAAGGAAGATATGCTAGTGTGTAAAACTGGTCTTGTCAGATCCATTGTGGTATACCTTTGCGTAATTTATATTCATTTATTTTCAGATTTATGCTTTAATGGGTCATTCTACACTTTACGTGTTGATAGGTATATAAATAGAGACAATGCCTCCCTACTCAGCCATAAGTTCATATTCATATATGCTATTTGTGATTCCATTTTAGTAAATTTTGGTGTATATTGACACAATTACATCTTGGGTGTTCTTTTTTTATGCTTGTCAAGTTTATTATTTGTTTGATTATGGAATTTTGTCATTAAGCTCACATGATATTACAGCTTAGGGCTCAAAAATCCTTAGGTTTTGGTCATTTGTTGCTGCAAAGTTGTGCGAAGGAGTGGCGATATCTTATAGATGCAGGGTCACAACCTTTCCTTTTTATGTTAAAGTTTGATTTTTCTGAAGAATATTAGAGATCCAGAAAGATTGTATCAAAGGAAATCTTTTGATTGCAGATCTGAATTTCTTGCAAAATTTAGATATAGTACAAGATCCGTTTGTTTTATGGGGCCCTTTTCACACAATGATTTGTTCACATTCAAGAACTAGGGTTTCTAAAATAACTCCTGTTTAGGAGTGGAAACTTTCAGATCTGATCATTTGAATTCCTTATGAAAAACTGTCAAGGGCCCAGTTTTTCCATTGGAAAATCCCGTCATTTAGTGCTCCAAATTCACCTTTGAAGGTTTTTTAGTGTTAATAGGGATTGGTCATGTCAGCATATGGTGTGTTTGTCAAGGAGTTGGAGGAGGTGATCTTGGATTTGAGCCTCACCCCTCACCCCTTTTCTTCTGGGGCAAACCTTTGGCAGGTAGTTGGTAGTGACATGGAAATTTTGCTTTGTTGGACTTTGGCCGACATGACAATGCCACATATAAGTGTGATTTCTAATTGGTTTTGTACATATAAGTGTGATTTGATGTCTTTAAAGTGGCAGTTTCTAATTGAACCATATGGATGTTGTGGCAAAAAAATCCAAAAACATTCCCAAAGGGGTTGAGTTGGATGACACTTTTATGAATCTCTCTAGCCAGATTTTTTCCATTTATTACCTTGTTGGGAAATTCAAAAAATCAGATTAGTCCAAGAGGCAGTGCCACATGTGCATACTACCATAGTCAATGACGAGCATTTTGTATATTATAGTAAATTACGAGGTGACATGTTTTGTGTTTTGGTCATTTCCCGCCAAGTTGTAAGGGGAATGCCTTTGCCCACCTCTACATTTGCAGTAGGTATTTCATTGGTGACCTAAGGTCTTGGGGGAGAATGGGACAGAAATAGGTTCCATGATGGTGGTAGGAGGGCACTCAGAATTAAACACGTGCGGACGCCACAGCAGAAGAGAAGGGGACATTGATTGTGATAAAGAGGGTAGAGGAAGGAATGATCTCTGTGGAATGAACAAGTAGAGAAGAATTTATAGGATAGGGAGGGAGAGTATTTACAAGAATGATATGTAGTATGTACATTAATGAGGCCCCTTGAAGGAGCAGATTGTGATTCTTGACGGACTTGTAGTGGGAGAGGTTGCTTCGATTTTGGGTCATCGTGAGTCTTTGCCTCTTGCCACTTCTTCTAGGGACTTGATGATTATGTTTCAGTTTCTTGAGGGCGCTTATGGGTAGGAACTTTGAACTTATTGGGTTCTCGGATTCTCGAGTCTTTAACTCTTCATTTGCTTTTGGTATCTCCATAGATACTCCTAACTTGTCCACAAGCACCTCCAATATTCTCTCCACCCTTTCAAGCTTGCCCATAGAAAGAAAGAAAGAAATTATATGAATGTTCACAGACGACCAAAAACAGGTTAATGGGACTAGAGGATACCGCAGTAACTTGGCAGCTACATCCTCCAACTTGTTGAATCTCTCTTCACCACCAAGAGGCATTCTACCTTGTTGTGGATATCTTCAAACAAAATGCCTTGTCCTCTATCACTACCTAATTTTGTGAGGGAAATATAATTGCAAAATTGTTGCCTACACACACACACAACACTCAAAATCATATTGAAAACGACATAAAAACCATGCTCTGATACCAATCTGATTCATAACCCACAACTTGACTTACCAATATGAATCTTTTCTATTCCAATCTCAATTGACTGATTTAGTAGTTGTTCTTTGTGCAAAACTGTAGGAAAAGTAGTCCATCTTACTTTAGTTGTTTTTAAGTGCAAATATATATTAAGGAATATACCAGTAAAATTGAGAGATAGAACAAGCACATTTTACAGCAAACATAACCATTGCCCTGGAGAAACTCAAAATGAGAGAAATCTCTAGAAGAGTTAGGGATCTTTTCCTCATGCCACTATTTCCTTGTTGTTTTAGAGAGGTCTATTGCCTTCTAGAGGCCTTTGTGGACATCTTACACATACAAGGGCATGCCCAAACACCTATACAACAACACTCTTATCTCTATTCTTCCCAAGTACACTCCAACTTGCATAAGTCTACCTGACTGAAGCAACTAAATAGATTTATAGTCAATTACAGTTGAAAGGAACTCCCATACAATGTCCCCTTGGGTGTAATATAGCTCAAGAGTCATAAAAGATCTTCGGAAGTAAACCCAAATGTCTCAAAACACCAAGAGATGGAATTCCAAACACTCTAGCTTCTTCTTTGTCTACAGGTTTTGTTGTTTTGTCTCATTAGGGGTGTTTTGGGATGCAAACAAAACTGCCCCATATGTGCAGGATTTATCAGTGATGTTTTTGGAAGAAAATGGAACTGTATGACATTTTGGCTGGGGTAGAAAGCATCACTAGTGCCATTTTTTTATCATTTTGTCAGTCCCTTTGTCTCCTTTCACTTGGTTGAATTCCTTTACCATTTCTGACTTGCTGAGTTTCCTCTAACTTTGTTTTTGATCTCTACCTTAGGGAAATGAGTCTTATGATTTGTCTTGTTGTTGAGAAGCCTTCAAGAGTGTGTCTTAGTAGCAACATTATCCAACCTTACTAACATGTCTAATCCATTTTGGTTCAGAAAGTGGGCCCAAACAATCAATGGGGTAATATATGTGGATGAATCCAACAGGATTCTTCCCACAGTGCTGCAGATGTGACCCATTCTTTCAAGAAGCGGGATGAAAAATAGGGACAGCTGTTCCAACATTTAATTAGTTAGAGATTGTTTTAGAGAGTAGTTTGCTGGTTATCATCTTTTTTTTTTGGTAACTGTCATAAAAGGGCTAGATTATAAGTATGACAGTTTTTCTATTTTTAGAACCGTCTGAATTCATGAAATGCAGAAGTTTGTCTTTGTTTCTCATATTCTTGGAACATATGAGGTGGAAGGGGGGGAGGTAAGATGGGGTGAGGGAATCTTTCAAAAATTGGCAGTTGTAGCTGGCATACAAGAATGAATTTTGAAGTTTATTCATTGCTGGCAGAGTCTGATTATCAGTTTCCTTCGCAATGATTATTCAAATGTGAAAATGAATTTATTTCTTTGTTTTTGTTTTCCATGTGTTCGATTCAAGATCCAGCCATTCTTGTCTGAAACTTCTGTAGCTCTCATTTAATCTTTAGTTTAATTACCAATTTTGCATATTGAGGCCTCCTGAAAAGTTATGCGAAAAAACCCCAAAATACATCTTTTGTAAAAATATGCAGTGTCGCCCCGTTCATGTGATTCCTGGGTTAAACCACTCCCTAGTCAATAGAGTCTGCATCAAATGGACACCACCATCAGAGGACGAATTCAAATTGAATTTCAATGGTGCCTCTAGGGGCAATGTGGGGCTATCTAGTGCTGGCCGTGTGTAATGTCCCCTTTTTGGCGTATAGACCTTTTGTGCGCATTATGTTTGTTCCTAGTCTTTCGGAGGCTATTTGTCATGTTTGGGAGAACTCCAACGTTCTTGGAGTGGCCGTGGCTCCGTCTTGCAGAGCAATTGTTCGTGGTTTTGAGTTCAGCTAGTCATTTGGAGCTCATAGATGCTTTCAGAATTTAGTTCCACCCTCTCGGGTGCTCTCCAACGTTCTTGGAGAATGATGCTATTTTTAGACAGTCACCCAATGGCCTCCGATTTTCGTCTTAAGTCTTCTATTACACTTTGGTATGGTCAGAGTTGTTCTTTCAGTGCATTTCTATGCTTTCCATAGCTTGGGACTATTATCTGACAATTTAATTAATATTTCACTAAGGTTGCCTAACATTTGGAATAAGTATTAGCAACTTAGTGCAATATTAATTATAAAGTGGCTTTCCCTTTTTGGAGTGCACAAGTTCAGTTCTTTTTGATTTCTTTCTATGGCATCGAGCTCAGTTGGTGTTCAAAATCACAATGATGCTTTCAGAAGTAATTTCGGCTTTCCAGTTTGCTCTCCAAACTTCTTGGAGAAGCCGTCTATTTATAGTAAGTCACCCAGTTGGCATCATTCTTCATCCCAAACCTCTAGAATCATGTTGGTATGGTTTATTTTGCAATTTGCTTCAATTTGGGATTTTCTGTAAAATTAGGTGAGTTATTGAGCTATTAAATATTAATTTCACTTAAGTTATCTAAAGTTGCAATTTGCAAATATTAAAAGATAACTTAAGTGTTATAGCTCATTGGAAAGGTAAAGTGAAATATCTTTTGATTAGGCACATTAAAGTGAGTGCCTAGACATGGGAAAAGGAAGAATATTTGAAGGAGATGAAAAGTTAATTATTTTTAAAAAGAATTGTATTCCCGTTCCACCTAAAAATACCTATTTAAGAGGATTGAGAGCTCATTGTTGGGGGATGCTATTGATTTGATATTGTTATGCTGTTGGATTGAACCTCCATGTTCTTCCATTCTTTTTTGAGGACGAAAACTCTCTTGGAGAAGATTAGTTTCAGTGGTGAAACATCCTCCCTAGTTGGTTGCGGTGGTTTCATACAGAAATCACATTTGTGTTGAATGTAGGAATATATTGGGTTTGGGAATGAAAACCCTCATATCCATTGGAGCAATTTCATTCAGAGGTTGTCATTGTGCTGAACATAGAAGATTAGTGTTGGGACAATTTGCATCATCTGGGTACTTCATAACAATTATCAGTGTGAAGTTTTGGAGTGTTTCCTTTGCTGTTCAAACTTGATAAACAGTATATTTCAGTCACAAGTCTGAAATTAGTGTTGTTTTGAGTTGAATAAATCAGATTTGTGGGCTATTCTCTGCTGGTTAGGGTTTGCAGTGTTTCATTTTCAGACCCATAGCCTGCTGCAATTTATATCAGATCTATGATTCTGTTGTTACAGTGTTTTCAGAAGGGTTCACAGTGATAGTTTGAGCTTTCTTCATCATTTACAACACTAGAGCTTTATGGGTATGTCTACTTATGTTGTTTGGATGATTTTAGTGCCATTTCTGTATGATTTTTAATGCTACAACAATAATAACAGATTTATCTATCTGTGAAAGGTTGCAGTAGTATGTTTAATTTGAAAATCAGAATTATTTGATGTATTGCAACTTACAATCATTTGTGATAAACATTTATATTTTATTATTGGGTGATTGTAATGCTTGGATGATAGTACTGCTAGTGGGATTGATATTTTCTTGTTTATGTTACTCACCCCATTGATTAAGTGGTTTCATTGTAAAGGCTTCCTACTAAATAAGTGGATGTGCCTTGCATTTTACTTTCCGCTGAATAAGTGGATGTTTGTTTCTTGTTGCAATAATTGTTTGCTTGTGTGAATTCCAATACACCGTATGCTCTCACCTTGCCATCTTTGGGAATTGGGTGATCAAAAAGTGTTGAGGACATTGTTTATTATCTATTGCAACTTTCAAAAAAACATTTAGGGGTGAATTATTACTCTGTGTCATTAGAGACTCATGGTAACTTGATAAAAGCAGCGTCAAAGAAACTTCAGCCAGGAACCAATAATGAAGTAGAAGCCAAAGCTCTTCTTCTTGGCCTCCTTATGATTAATTCATGTAAAATCAACAAGACAAGGATCGAAGGCGACTTGATGGTTATCATCCTTGCTTACGCAAAAAGCATTCATCTAATTGGAAAATTAATAGCATCTTGAAAGAAGCCTGGAACATTTTAAATAGCTTATCTTCCTTCTCTATAACCCATTGCTATTGAGAGGGCAACAAGGTGGTGGATCTATTATCAAACTATGCTATCAATGGTAATGAGGAGTTAATCATTAGCGATGACCTCAATTGCCAGCCTCACCTTAGTGAGATTTGGGATCAGTAGAATGATTAATGTTGACGTTGGGTCAATCATTCCATCTCACAAGAAATCGCCTTCGGTCTCCTCTCAATTAATGCTCAGGTGGGATGGGTACCCTTCACACATTTGGATGGTTCGTGAAGCTCAGGCGATATGATTCATAAGTCGTCTGACACGCTTTGGCATCATATATGCATTTATTTTTTTCCTTCCTTAGTATCTGGTGGTTGCGATAGTTCAGTGCTGGAATTCGGAAGCATCTTGCGACAGATGGCCTTCCTAGGAGAAATCAAAGAAACAAGGCTGCGGAAAGTGTTTTTCTTTCACGGGGGAGACATCTTAGAGGCAATCTGGGAGGTGCCTGGAATGGATTTTGTAGAAGGTGCTACTCACTACAGGGTTAATACTGATATATCATCTATGTTTGTGTCTATATCTCGGAAAAACTCAGATGTGGTATGGAGGCTGCTGTGGACAACACAGCTCTTGTGACTGTGAAGTCTCTCCCTTTCACGGGCTTTGAGTTTTGAGGTCTGGTGTTGATAGGAATTGTGCGTGGCATCAAGTCTAGATTGATGGCGTTGGAAAAGGAGGTAGCCAACATTCAGGATTTCCTCAAAGGCTTTGGGGGTCCACACAATCCCCAAATGAATGTTCTGGAATTATACGAGTAGGAAAAGAAATCACTCCTGTGTTTTAATATGGCAAAGGCAGCGAAGGCCATAAAATTCTTACAGTGTGGGGCCGGGCTGGTCAAAATTGAGAATGGGACTTATGGCTCCTCATTCATCAACATGGACAGCGGTTAGTTCTTCATGGTGAAAAGATCTGCATGGGTGGTGGCTGATATTTCTCTTTGTTTCGAGACATACAGAATTTTGTTCTACGGTGGTGGCTGTGTATGATCTGCGTATAGCTTGTCTCTATCCTCTTGTTAGTAACTTCTTTTGTCTCTACTTCCTGTATGAGTCATAGGTGTTATTAGACTGTAAGCGTGTTTTGTGGTCACAGCCCTTTGTATGGCTGCTCTATTGGACTGGTATACAGTCGGTTTTGTAATCTCTGAACAATCTGTAAAATCTGCAATGTATTTCTTTTTGATGATAAATATAATGGGAGAGGGATCTTACCCATCACTTGATTTACCAAAAAATAATGCACGGTGCAAATGTCTGTTTTTAGTTACTTTTAAAAAAAATCATTGTAAATCATACTCTATTATATTCTCATAGAAGCATTCCCTTCGAATAGAGGAAGTCCTTAAGAGTCCTACACACTGCCCCCAAAGCATTTGTGTCCCAGACACAAATTGGGGATAGCGCAGAGCATCCATTGTTCTGCGATGAGGTGGAAAATGTTATCAGCACCCTAACCAGAAAGTGTGCTGAGAGGAAAGGATATGAGTGATATGGTGACAACAGCTCATTGCTTCAGAAGGACCTGCTTCCTGCATAACTTTTGGCATTTGACTGAATTTCCATTGGCTGTAAAATGATCCTTATTACATGTTGTGCTATGAGTTGTAACCCATGTGCAAAAAACACTGGCATGTTAAACTGAGGAAAAATGAAGCAAACAACCAATTTCTAAGAGTAAGAGTAGAGTTATATTACAAAATTTGTAGGGTACTTTAATAATTTACCTTTTCAATTTCTCAAGGAATGGGACAAATTTATTCTTCTTCTTTCTAGTCTTATTTGGTTCTTTGATCTTCCTTTAGTTGGGCTTTGGCATATGTTTATGTGTACAATTGTGAGGTTCTCACTATTCCTTTTCCTAGATATTCATCGATGAATGTTGTAGTTGTAATGATAATGCCCTTGTTCAGCTTAATGCATTATTTAATCTATCATATGCTGTTTGTTTTGGAAAGTGACAGCTATTGAAAGAGTTGAAGGCTCCTGTAGAACACATCATTCTCCCCACTTTTGCATATGAACACAAAGTTTTTGTGGGCCCATTTTCTAGAAAGTTCCCTCAAGCAAAGATTTGGGTGGCACCAAGACAGTGGAGCTGGCCAATTAACTTGCCACTTGAGTTCTTTGGAATATTCCGTGCAAAAACACTTAAAGATGAAGATGAATCAACCCCATGGTTTGATGAGATTGAGCAGAAGGTTCTTAGCTCTCCTGAAATTGGTACGCTCTTTTAGCTTCCTTCTGCTAATTGTATGCATTAAAAGATTTAATATTCTTGGAACACAAAGTTCTTGCTATCTCATGATAGCACCCCTATTAGTGATAATGTACGTGGTTTCTTAAAAGCTAAAATTTTTTTTACATGGAAAAGATTCATAAGTGTAACGGAGCTTTTTGATTTGTTAGGATTTAGGAATATAGATAGTACAATAATTTTTAAAAGCTAATACAATAATGTACATGGCTTCTTAAAATCTAAAAATTTCATTACATGGAAAAGCTTCATTTTAACGGAGGTTTTTATTTTGTTAAGATTAAGGAATATCAAGATAATACAATAATTTTTGTAGAGGAAATTGGAGGAATGAGCTTTAAATATGACTTAAATGTATTGTATATGAATATCAAGACACTACAATAATTTTATAGAGAAAATTGGAGGAGTGAGCTTTAAAAATGACTTAAAATGCAATGCATAGATAGGATCAGGGTTATAGTTTTAGTCATACAGTCTATCAGCACACTTGTTGGACATAAACATGATATGATGTATTGGATATCTCTAATTTTCATACATGGTTGCAGGAATTGGACCTTACGTGGAGGTTGCATTTTACCATAAGAGATCTCGAACATTACTGGTAACTGATGCAGTAATTTATGTGCCAAAGCAGCCACCAGAAACAATTAATAGAGAGGCCCTACTAGGAGCAGCTAAGAATGGTTTAGCAGTGAAACTATTGAGCAAAGGGAAGTTAGTTCCAAATGAACCTATTGTTGACAATAAAGAGACAAGACAAAAAGGTAAGTATATGAATTTGAATACAGATAGGAAAGACAGTCAGATGTTAGATTCTGTGACAATGTTTGTTCTCTATCTTTTTGACTTTTCCAGGATGCATTGTTGTAGGGTGGTTATTTTAATTTCACCATTCTCTGAAACTGAAAATTTTAATACCATTGGTACTTTACATGGCTTTTAAAGTGCATTATAATCTTTTTTGGAAGGTGGGACTCGGTAAGGTTATCTTTTCTCATAATCACAGTCATTTTGTGGGTTCTTAGGATGCAATATTCAAATTTTGATTCTATTACTTGAGGCCTTCTATGTAATTCAGAATTCTTAACGCACTGAGATTTATGGTTGACCTATCTTGAGTAATGATTTTGTCATGAGAAAGAGCCTTGTTCTGGTTAACAGAAAACTGAAGAATTGTAAGATTATATATGTTGTATAAAATAGTAATGTATTTGGGTTGTATATCTGGTTACTGGTTACCATCAAATTTGGAATGAATTTGGACATTTGGTTTTTCATGATTTTGATGTGCTAACTTTGATATTCCCTGATGTGCTTTGTTCCTTTCCTTTCCATATTCTCATTTATTCACAGCTTAGCTTTCCAAATACTTTGCAGGTTGGGAGAGAATGGTTCTTCAAATACTTTTCTTAGCTCCTTCAAATTTGCTTGAACCGCAAAGGACATTTACGCAGATCTCGCAGAAACTCATTGTCTCTCCAATAGTCAAAACACTAGTTTTCAGTAAAGTTCCGGAGAAGGTCCTCTCTCTACCTCTATTCCAAATGAAGCTTGCACACACGCATTGGCACCCATTTTCACAAGACAACTACGTATGCCTCCAGCATGCATAAGGACACATGCATAGAATACATACATCTGCAAACGAATCTTTGCTGTCTCTTTTTAACAATAGTGAACACATTTATAAAAGTAGTATTTCAATTAATGCAAATGTTATATCAATTTACTTGTAGCCTTTATGCATTGATAAAATGACCTTAATGCTTTAGCATTATATGAATTTGTGCCTTATATGCACTGCCACATGAACTTTCCAGGTTAAGGATTGGGTTGATCGCATTGTAGCTGATTGGCCTTTCAAGAAAATCATTCCGGCCCACTTTGCTGCACCTATATCTGCTAGTCGATCTGATTTTAAGACTGCATTTGCATTTCTGGATGATTTTGTGAGCAAGAAGTCCAATATGGGTCTGGGTTCTGTTTATCTAAGTGCTCTCTTAGGGAGGGCTGCCAGCTACTTTCCACCTGATGACATGAAAACATTGTCCTCTCTTGACAATTTCCTAGTCTCCATAGGTGCAGTGAAGAAGACAGTTTCAGGAAGAAAGCGATGACTGCTTTCTTTTGCTACTAGTCTTAGCACTTAGCCTCAGCGTTACCTCCTTCAGAGATTCTGATAATACAATGGTGTATCCAATTTCAAAACCAGTGTTATTAATTTAGATATGTACATTACATTTGTCTTTACTGTTATGGCCAAAGAAGAAATGCATACTTGGGCTGCTTACTGAAGTTTGAATTCTTTATGTTGTACCAAAAAGATTTTCCATACTTCCATCTCTTAAATGTGCTATTTCCATAAAATCCAAAACAAGAGTGGGGGCTATCTATCCAGTTTACATCATGTTCATAAAATCAGGAGAAAAGAGACTATTTTGAAAAGTCACCGTTGAGATTCTGGGTGCTCCAGACTTTGTTTTGCTGAGCAATGTGAGACTTGCTTCAAAAGTCAAAATTCCATGATGTATTAGACTGTGTAGTAGGATAATCACTGAACCCGTCAAAAGCATTGCATAATTGAAAATTTTTACAATTACAGTTAGCAAAAGACATCAAATCAAAAGAATTTTGTATCCTCATTTTCTTATCTTAGGAAATGTAGTGTATAAAACTGTATGTATGCATGCATGTATATACGTACATGTGTAATATGTGTATGTGTGCCATGTATGTATGTGTCCACATTATGTATTTGTATACATATGTATACATACATATGTGAGTAATATTTAAATACATTTTCATACACATACATGTGTATATATAATATATATGTATATTCACACAAGTACGTGTATAGGTATTTATATGTGTGGTGTATATGAATTATACAAATGTGTGTACATATGTATGACTCATATGTAGTGCATATATTTATACAATTAATAGGGGTGTACCATACACTACTTTATTTGTGTGTATACCTGCTTATATATACATATATCTACCTATTTGCATGTATCCCTGTTTGTATCTACACAATTGTATAAATCTATACACTTTATAGATTACAGGTACCTATACTTGTATACAACTAGTATATTTATATTTAAAAAATATATCTAAAGTAGCTGAGAGATATCTTCCAATTTCTTTTTTGGTTTTTGGTTTTTATTTTTTTATTTTTATAAATTACTGGCAGCTAGAATATTTGTATTTTGGTTTAAAATAGCAAAAGCATCTTTGAGAGTAGGTTTAGTGGTGTATTTATTGTGGCATTTCATTATGATCCTCTATTTTAATAATCTTATGCATATAAATCTTATTTTTTTTTGCTTTTTTAGATTGGAATCGTATAAAATTTAACAGAATCTTGAAATCTTTTAACTCTTCAACTCCACCCCTACTTTGATTGTTATAATACTAATGTTGCAGAATAATCATGTCTTATAGTGAATAATCATACTTTATAGTGCTTTAATGCCAACAAGTGAAGCAATGATGTAATAGTGCTTTAATGCCTATATTTAAGGTGTGTAGATTTATCTAGCATGGACTGTATCCCATAGGTCACCATTTTAATGATTATTTAAACAGATCAGTTGTATTGTGATTATTACGCAAGTTATGTTTTTGTGTAACTAAGAATTCAGACAGTGAATGAGTGAAGTTAGGGTTCTTAATGTTCTCATTTTTTAATTCCTTTTTTTTAAAGTGTTTTCTTTCTTTTTCCTTTAATACGAAGTCATAAATGAAGTATATCCTACCATAGTATCAGATTTTGGGTTCAGGCGTGAAGGCAAAGTTTGTGTATTTGTGTTCGGTTTTGGTACAGAGTGCGCGCATTGATACTTTGTGGGCGGGTTTCAGTGTAGCATATTCAGCTTGTGGTGAGTTTTTAAATCTGATTTTTTTGGCAAGTTTGTGTATTATAAAGGTTTCACGACATTTATCCTCTTTCGTTAGCAGCTTCCATTGTTTGAGTGGCAAGCGGAGGGGCAACGTGAGTTTTTTGTTGGTAGTCACGGAAGAGATCGTTACTGCAAGTAACGGGGGCAGCCATGTAATTGTTAGCAGAGACATTCCTTAAATAAATAGATTTCAATATTTCACATGCTTGCAGCATTGTGCGAGGAGCAACTCTATGATGTAGAGCCGCCATTTGAAGAGATCGCGATTTCTAGTTTTAGGGCACTTTTTAAGCATTGGGCAGCCACTCTTTCCCACCGAGCGCGAAATCGTCACAAGGCGCGATTCAGAGGTAAGAGGTTGAATACGATTTGCTGGTTGTTGGTTGGTGCTACCCTGCTTTCGATTGTGAACGCTTCATTAGAAAAACAAAAAACCAGCCAGCACTGTAGTTTTTTGTTATCTTATTAATTCAAATTGAATCTTTTTTTGAAGTACGCCCAGCGCTTGGTCACTAGCAATAGGTCACATGGAGTAAAAGGGTTTTTAAAAAGTGCTGCAATTATAGTCCCTGTTCACGTTGGCTTAGTTCACATTTCAGCTCCCTAGTTATATGGTAAGCCCTTGGGATAAGAGGCTAGTGCTTACTCCTCTTCGAGGTGATTTTTTAGAGGACATATCTTGCTCATGTGGAAGTCTTTTTTTAGCGTTCTTTGGTCCCTTACGCTGTTTGGCCTCGTGGACATCATTAAAATTCATTCATTCATTTAGAAATTGCATGTTTTTTCGAGCTCTTCGCATTGGTGCAGTCAAATTTGAGTTTTAGTGCTTCCGAGTACAATTTTTTTCATTTGCCTTTGGTGAGGTACATTGTTGCTTTCTAGGTGTCATTTGACAAATTTCTTTCAATTTTGTTCTGTTCAATTTTGGTTTGTTAACATGTGCTTTTTTTGTCGAGCTTTAAAAGCAGAACTTAATTTTAATTTGTGAAGCTCAAAACAATTTTTTATTTTTATTTTCTCTTTCTTTTTCTAGTGAGATGTTATTCGAGTTGTAAATTCAACGCATAGGGAATCACAATGTTAGAGGTGTGATTGAGCCTTTCAATTCTCACGTACCTTTATATAGCTTATAGAGCCTTTGAACTACTCTCTGAGAGTAGATACACTATTAGTCAGACCTAAGACCTTTTTTACCATTTCTCATGGCGCCACTCTACTTTCCCATACTACTTTGCTTCCACATGCCATTGGGTATATAGAAGGGTATGGTATATTGAGAAGATTGATTTTTCGTGTCATCACTCTTCCACATACTTACGTTATAAGTGTATTGAAAGGCGAGGGTAATAAGTTGAAGGAATATGAGTTTCTTTTGGGAGTGATAAGGAAAAACCTTGACATTCAAAATATGTCACACTTGGACATTAGTATTGTTGTACCCATATGAAATTTTTCGTCTATGCATACAAACACCCTAAAAAGATGCTTAAACACACCTCCCAAGCACCATGTTGCCTTGTCATTTTTACTAACCCTGTAGGTACAAGATATATCAAAGGAAATCAATACAAGGCCCGAATGGAGAAGGATTCAAAGGAGCCAAATTGGCTATGTTATGCCAAATCAGTTTTTTTTGCTTCATTAAGGCATTTTTGTAAGAATCCAAAAGATTGGTCGTTAAAAATAAAAAAGTCAAACTTTCTAAAAATAGACATCAAATTCAGGTTTCTAGGTTTCTTCGGATACGGATGTTGGCAAAATTTTTTAAAAATAGAAACTTTGATTTAGGAGTCCTGCTTGATTCTGATTGGCTGATATTGCTTCACGGTCAAGGTGGTTTAGACGAAATATGCAAAAGGTCGAGTTTTCTCTACTGGGTCAATTCAAAAGGCGAAACATGAACTCCGAGGCCATTAATAGAAAGTTGAAGAAGTTCATCTGCCAGAGATCAAATTCAAGTTTTCAGTGTTGTTCAGAGTACTTAGAACTGTTGAATGATGCAAAGGAATGGCGATGAAGCTTCACAGGCAGAGACATGACATTCATCCAAACAATTTCCGTCAAAATGGCTAAGACAAAGTTCAAAGTTTTCCAAGGTCAAGAATCATAAAGAATGAGCCCTGAAATTGGCTAAGTCTGGTGTCCTGAAGCCCGATGTTCTGAGTTTTGAAAATTGTCTAAGTCTGAAATTTGGTGGATCCCCAAAAATCTAGAATCTGCATGTTAAATCCCATGGATTTGGGACCTATCTCAAACATCGTGTAAGTATATTTCAAAATATTTTAAGTATAGGAAATTCAATATCTGGGCATATACTTAAATATTTTTTTAAATATATTTCCACCCAGAACACTTCGAAATCGGGTGGAAAAAATTTAAGTCTTGAGATTTGCAAAAGGCGCTCAAAACCTCCAATTCTCACACCTTTTTGACCCCTCAAAAAAGAGCTCATTTTGAGCCAAATCCATGTTTTTTATACAGCTCCAAAAGGCGCTCCTTTTGGGCAAAATCCACGCCTTTTGAGCATTGGAAAAAGGTGCTCTATTTTGATGAATTACACTCCTTTTTCACTTAGGATTTTTGCATGGAGGGAAAAGAAAAGCAAGCTAAATTTAGAGGCAAAACCTATTTGAAACCTTAAAAGGTTATTTGCTTCTATAAAGGAGGTATTCATACATTGTTATTGTCATTTTCCAAAGGCAAGAGAAGCGTCTAAAGGTTGCATTCACATAAGGCGGCCATTAATGGAGGATTGAAAGCTTGCAAAGGGCAGATTGAAAGGCTTTGAGGAGTTGATCTAGCATTCCAAGGCAAGGATTACACATTCTTGCATCTTTCTATACCTTCCTCTAGCATTCCAAGGCATATTTGTTCACGGGGAGACCATTTCTTTGCATTGGCGGCCGTTGTTGGGGCTTTCAAGCTTTTCATTTCAGGTTTAAAGACAATTTTTGGGCCAACAAAGCATCCAAGAGGTGGATTGGTCACTTCAAAGCATCATTTTCTTTTTTCTCCATCATCCCAGGGTCCATCTTCATGCATACAAGGCAACGTCTAGGTCTAAGGAGCCATTTCTTTGCATTGGCGGCCATTGTTGGGGCTTTCAAGCTTTTCATTTCAGGTTTAAAGACACTTTTTGGGCCAACAAAGCATCCAAGAGGTGGATTGGTCACTTCAAAGCATCATTTTCTTCATTCTCCATCATCCCAGGGTCCATCTTCATGCATACAAGGCAACGTCTAGGTCTAAGGAGCTATTTTTGAAGGATTTTCTATCTTTTTCTTCACTGGTTATGACTGATCATACTCAAAATCACCACCTATAGCCAAAATAAAAGTGATTGTTGAGGCCTTTATGTTCAATTTTTCTCATTTCCATCGCATACCCACCTCGGGAAAAGGCGTTTTCCATCATTCTTGACTGTCTAGAGCTCAGATCCAACAACTTTTTGAGGATTCAGCCTCATATTTTCACTTTTCAAGGGCAAAATATATATATTTTTTTAACAAAAATCAGATTTTGGGCAGTGAGTAAAAACTTGATTTTCTCACATGAACATATAGAGGCCTAGTTTGATCTTTTGAAGCAGAATGGTTAAGAAGAAAGACTTTTCTTGGAGGCCTAAAACAAAAGCTACCATGCAATATTCTTCTACCACCATGGAGGCCAAATCGACACTCATTCATGAGTATATGAAGGTCAGGGAGTATTTGGATCTCGTGAAGACGGTGGAGTATGCAAACACCATTTTGCAGACAAAGATCATGCGTCCGAATCCTATCATTTTCCTAAAAGAGGCTAAGGTTGATGAATTTGAGAGAAATCTCAATTCTCATACTGAGTCATTTTTCACTATCTGCAGGAGAATTCTATTTTGGGCAGTTGGAAAGATTTCCAAAGCAATTTCTATTTTGAGAACTGACTTTGCTTTTCAAAGATAAACTTATTTTTGGATTTGTTTTGGAGATCATGCAAATTTTCTTTCAGTTGGAACTCATTGTGTAATTACATGCAAGTTCAATTCACTGAATTGCATGAGATATTTTTATTTTTAATTGCTAAATAAGCTTGCATGCTTCCCATGCAGCATTAGGGTTAGGGTGGAGAGTGTTAGTTAACTCTTTCTTTTATTTCCTTGCATCTTTGTTTTTTAGGGTATAAATAAGTGTATTCTACACACTTAAACTTCTTAATGGTAAATGCTGAGGCTTTTATTGCTCACATCTTATTGTTCAATGATTGTGCGTATCTTTATTACTTTGAGAATAAATATATGCGATGTCTCTCTGAAAGCTATGTGTTGTTGAGATTGAGAGGAATTGTTTATGACTTTATGCTTAAACATTTGTTTCAGATCTTCTTTGTTCTTTTGTGTTAAACCAAATCGACTATGTTCATTTGTTTCCTTTGATCTCTGGATTTAATCAAAGGAATTAAAAATATTCAATGTTCATTATCCAGTCTTGTGTTCAATCAAAGAATAAAAGCAATAGCAATTTTCATGCCTCTATTTGCTTAAATTGTTATTTGTCTAATATTCTCCTGATCGTGTTCTTGTTTTGTTCATTAATGGATTCTAGTATGCCTATTTTGCTTCCAAATATCTATTAAAATGTATTATTTGTGCCGAAGGTTAGGTTTTGTTTTCAGTCAAAAAACATAAAAATCTTTGCTTTGCTGTTGAATGTGTGTCTCTGCTTTTCTGCATGTTGCAAAAACCCAAAAAGATTATAAAGTTTTTAGTTAAGTTTTATTTTACAGGGAGCTTCCCCTTCCAATTCGAAGAGCAGTTTTCCTGCACATCTATCCATTTTTCTTTCTCACCGAAAGATGCGAAATTAAACGCTAACAAGTATCATGGATCAATTGGTTTTCTTAGGTAGTGAGAATTGGTTTGAATGGAAACATGTTATAAGCACTCTTTTGCTAGAACATTTGTTTTTAGACATTGTTAACTAGGATCTAGTTACATTTCAGTTGCCTAAAGATAGTTTGGTGCAATATTAACATGGTTTGAATTGTTAGAAAGTTTTATGTTGTTGTAGTAATATGTCGTTACTCCTATAATATTACAACTCATTAAGTGTGGCACTTAATACATGATTTGAAGGATTTACAAAAGGTGTATGAAATTAGTGACATTTGTTAGATGGTGAATTTCACTATGGCACTAGTCAATTTCAAGGTTGAGGATGCACACAATATCCTTGTCTATCTAAATAAATTAGAAGGGTATAGGGCTAAGCTTGTGGCTCCAGGATAAAACTGTTGGCAAAATGATAAGTGGATGTATACCCTAGTTTTGGAGAATCTTCTAGCGCCATACATTAATTTCTTGACTCTCATATGGGATGATAATAAAATGTAGACCACATCATGTGGGAGGTGCTCAAGAAACAAATAGTAGCAGAACATTAGAAGGTGAAACAATTGAATTTGCTTGGTTCATCATTCCCACAAGCCCTTGTGTCTGCAATGAAGGGCTCAACTTTTTGGAAGAAAAACTTTCAGAAGAAAAATGGGAAGACTAAGAAGTAAGAGAAAAGACAATAAAATGGATCAAGAAAATAGTTAATCTTCTAAGCAAGTTGATAAGTAGGAAGAGTCATACTTAAAGGGCATTTGTTATGGTTGTAGAAAGTTTGCAGGTCATTAGAAATCAAAATGTCTAGATTGACTCATGTTGATGCGGGTTTTGACATACCAACAGGTTGGAACAACAAAGGTTCCCCTACTTGGAAGGTGGTTAGCCTCAAGAGTCTTCATTGATTGCATTTGTGAGGTTTACTAGAATTGGCCAGTTGGAGAGCACTTCAGTTGGTCAGTTCAAGGGTTTACACAGGAATATCAAGTCATTCAAATGAAATGGAATTTCACTTAGTGTAATTGATCATTATTAATCAACGTAAACCCTCTGTCTCACTTTTAAACATGTTCATAATTTTCATCTCAATTAATTAGACGTCCCGTAATTAATTTTTTAAATGAAAATGATTTAAGCTTTAAAACAATGATATTTCATTAAAAATCAAAATTTGTATCAAAATTTGAAGTCATTTGCGTAAATTTATTCCAATTTTAATAACATACAATTTTGAATTCTAGGACAACGAAAAGATGTGTAAAACATGAATTTTATTGTGGAAGTTTAAGAGTAATTTATAATTTTCTGCCTCATGTGAATGGAAATTTATCATCAAACCCTATGACTAAACTAATCTAACATCAATATACAAGAAAGAACAATAAAAGTAGGGAAAAGGAGAAAGGAAAAGTATCTAAACTTATCTTCAATCCTTCCATACACCATTCGACGAAAGGACAAATTCGATTAAAAACCATTCCTCACTTAACCTATTATCCACAATCACAACATAGGAAGGTGCGATCTTCAAGGGAATAGAAGTCATGTGCATGATTGATGTCAAATTTTTGTTCGCACAAATGTGTTCAGGTTGATCACGCACGTCTTACCATCAACAAGGTGTTAGTGATATGAAACACATCGAATTCATTGGACATTCATTGAATTAAGTGCATAGAAATATGGAAAGAAGACAAATTCAGAGTTCGTAAAACACCATAAAATGAGAACATGGAAAAATGAAGCAAGTCTAATATATTGTATTTCAAAGTTGAGTTTTCGAGGGTTTCCAACCCTTACGAATGTGTTACAATGAGTATAAATAAGCAATTTGGATTTGGAAGACAAAGTCATTCCCTCCAAAAAAATAGCATCTAAAACAATATCAAGATGTGAAGGGTCACTTTGACTTGTCCTTTACATTTTAATCTTTCATTGCATTCTAGTCAAAAGTTGATGCACAAATGAGTGTCACATGATAGTGCACACTCTTAACTACCTCTAAAATCGTTCTACGATTGTCTTTGCTTGTACACAGTGAATTTATCCACTGCAATCTTGACTACAATAGGATCCAGACCATTTGAGTGAACAAAACGAATGTCGACCTCAATGAAAATATCTAACAATTCATTGTGTACCTAATTGTATCTTGCCAATTTCTTCTCAACTACCTCACAAGTAGTCCATATTCTCGTGAGTTTGACCATAGAGGAAGAATCCAAGTTTCTCCCTTTAGGAGACTGCTTAATTACAGTATCAAACCGATCCTTCAAAATTTAGTTGAATGCATTTTGATCATTGTATAAATTGCATCTGATTTCCCCTGCAAAACTATGCATGTCCTTAAAGGCATCTTTTACAATATTATGCATTGTTTGAAATCTTGCTTTACAATCATTCAAAATTTCCTCCCTGAACTTATAAGCTTCTCTCCATTTCTATTGCACATATGGCTCTTCCCTGTCCAATATCCTCTCATTCACCAGGGTCTGGAAGTCCATCTTTACCATCTCAACAACATGAGGATAATCTAGTTCAATAGTTGTTAACCCCTAATCTACACTCTTCTCCAATATTTTTATAACATCCTCTTCTTTAACAAATATATCACACGTAGCTGTCACTTCTTCCATAACTCTGTGCCCAAGGGAAAACAACTCAACATTCCAAGCATGCATAGCTCCTACAATGTCTCTTAATTCACTAGGAGCAAGTATTTCTTTTTTTGTATCCTGGATGAATTGTGAAGGCAGAGTTATAGTCGAAATATCAATAGAACCAACCAAGTTCTCAATGTTAGCAAGATAGAGACGACATTGCGACAAGAATCATCCACTGCAAAAGAATTGCTACAGTAACTTGCTAAAACACACAAGGAATACAAGGAGACACACCCTTATTTATCCTTGAGTATAAGTAAAGGTTCTACAAATGTAAAATGTGACATATATAGAACATATGTAATAGATCTATGAGATACAACATATAGGAAGAGATATGAGTATGGGCATGAATGTAAGAAGGAACGACAAATGATACAAATGTAATTTGACATCTAAATGTAACAACCTTGTTTGATAATATATATATATGAGATTGGTGGAACTCACTTATGATAATATAATATGAGATTGGTGGGACTCACGTATGGTGTATGCTATGGTTGTTAGTAACTTTATTTTATTAATTGTATATTTTTTTTCAGCAACCTTCTATAATTCACTACATAATCCACCCCCCTCACTCTAATCCTCTTCTTATCCCTAACACTAGGGTATAAATACAACATTTCAAGTACCTAAGCATAGATCTATGATCTATGCCCATACTTGCCAACATCTTGATTTTGTTGTTGGGACCCTAGTAAAAGGATAAAAGAGAGGTTTAAACAGTATATGTATCAATTGTGGTAGGAAAGACTTGAGTAAATAAGGATTGTAAGCAAAGAAAGACAAGATTTCATGATCTACGATTGAAATTTCTAGGTTGTAGCTTCGTGAGAGGGGGTTAGACACCTAAGGGATCACGAATAGAAAGGGAGGGATCTTGAAGGGGTCTCCGAAGAGATGTGACCTTTAGAAGAACAAGACTAATCCATAAGGGATGCATATGAGGATTAATGGAACTTTGAATAAAAAACACCCATGACAATAGGAGATAGAAAGAAGAAGAGAGATTAGGGAGGAAATTGAATTGGCAATGGAGTTGAACATGGAAGAAAGAAAATTGAAACAAGTTTAGGAGAGACAAAAAAGATATGGCAAAAGATAGGAGAAGGCAAAAGAAATATAATTAGAATACACTAGGAGGGTTGCTATTGAGAAAGAATTAGAGCACACCAGGAGGGTTGTTGTTGATGATGATACTGAAGAAGAATTTGAATGCGTTAGAGAAGTTTCTATTGAGAATGTTGAATGAAGGAGAAGAAGATTCACCACTAGGAGAATTGAGCATAAATGAGTGTGCTAGAGGGGTTGCAACTGAACATCAAAATTCCATTAAGACTTGTATGACTCCATAACCAGAGGAACTAGGGTTAATTGCACCTCTATAACAAAGATATATCTAAGCAACTCAATATCCATCCAATAAAACAATAGAAATTCTACAAGGATTAGCAAGACAAATTGAAGAATGTGTGGTATCTAATGAGTCATTAAAAGAAGGGTGTAGAAGTAGGGGTGCTCCATCAGTGAAAATTTTGACTCGAAACGCTCATTTGGATCCTGACCTATCTAACCTCAAAGTTACAATTAATGAAGGAATTAAGGAACTATTAAACCCTTTTATAAAGCTAAAACCTATGGATTTCAGTGCAGATTATTTAGATAAGGTGGTAAGGAAAAGTGTGGATTTAAAAAAAAGGAAAATGATGAGAGATTGGAACCTACAAGAGAATAAGGCGAATGCAGTAGAAAGGGAGATTGAGAACTTGTTTGAAAACCTTGACATGGACCTAATTGAAATGATTATCGAAGGATGAGAAACCCCTATATTAACAAATGAAATGTCATTAACTAACAAAAGAGTATCTCCCAAATTGAAACAGTTGTATGAAGAGGTGAAGCACCCAGACCAAGAGTCATCTCCCATGCCAAATAAGACAAGAAGAGTACTTGCGAACAAAATATATATTTATTCAACTCGAACCAAGGAGAACCAACAACAATATTTTATGAGTGATTGTGTAGAAGTATTGGGAACATACTTCCTTAATATTGAATTAGCAAGAGATAAAGGGAGAAATAGGAAATTGGTGAGATAGGGAAATTATGCTAAGAAAGCAATGAAAAGAAGACCATACAAAGAACCAAGGTAAGAAGCAAGTGATTCACCACAAAAGGAAAAGGAATCCGTACCTAGTGCTAACAAATTATAGAGCAAACTCTGAATATGGATCCAAACATAAAATTACTAATCTTTGGAAAAGATACTATGGAAGCCCTTAAACACATCTTTGTTCTAGAATCCACTTGGAGAAGAAATGTAACTTGAAGTAATCAAACCAAACTTTATGACTTTGTGCGAACTCTGAGAAATGAAGTCTTGAAATGGTATATGAAGAAATGCCCTGAACATGATAAGGAATGGTCAAAGGTAAGGGATGAATTCCTATCTAATTTTGGATGTCTTGACGTTCCATCAGAGAGCATTAGTAAGATGAGGGAAATGGTACACAAAGAAGGGGAAATTGTTAAAGAATTTGATCGTAGATTCAAAGAAGTGGTAAGAAATTGGAGGAGCCACTAACAAATAAATAAATGATTGAATGGTTCATCAGGACTATTACTAGAAGTTCAGACTGCATTAGATGGAAAACCCTTTGAGGCTTATTCAAGTGCAGTAGAGCTTGCATATAGAATAGAAGCGCAACCTTGGAGAAGAAAGAATAAGAAAACCAATAATAATGAATTCCAGAGAAAATGAGATTGGAATTGGAACAATTGAAAATTAAGTAGGATATATTGGCTAAAAGGGAGAATAGCCCAATAACACCACCGAATTAGAGAAAGAAGATATGGTGTACCTAGTGTGTGGAAGAAAGCCACCTTTGCAATGAATGCCTAATGATGAAAGGATAAAACGAGTGGTGACTACAATTGGCTCCTAGGCAGTTGAAAAGTATCTATTATGTAATTTACGGTGAATGGGATGACCATGAGACAAATGATTTCCCATCTCTCTTGTTTAGACTAAGGGATGATAAAGAACATGAACCTTGGTGCAACCACCGCTATGAAGATTATGATCCTATCCACAAAGGAATGGCTAGAGCTAAAGGTTTGGCAAAAAGATCCTTCTATGACCATGGCTATAAAAATTTAGCATGGAAGAACCAATGCAACATTCATGTAGCATAATATGCTCCACCACAAACTGTAAATGAGTAACCCCCAATCAACTATCCTTCAAATGATAATAGAGGGTATTATAATAACTACAAAGGAGGACGTGACAAAGGAATAGACCATGAACAAAGGAGAAGAGAGGACACCACCTATTTTAGGTGTGGCCAAGCTAGATGGGACATTATGCTAACAAATGTCAAGAGGAAAAGAAGAAAAAACATAAATTTTATAGAAACTCTAGTCATGATCTATTCACCTAGGCTAGAGCACACGAATATTTTAAGAATGCTCCACTGCAAAGAAAAAATGAAGAGTTGTCTAGTACTAATGCAACAAAAGAGTTAAAATCATACAAGACACACCTAGACAAGGTGCTCAGGGAGCCATAAGATGTGTCAAAATTAGAGTTGATGAAGAAGATGCAAGAAACCAACTACTACTAACAAAGGAGGACCAATTAGATAGAGAATATCTAGCAAGAAAGGAAGAATTAACTTGGAAGCAAGATATTGTAAAATATAGGAAGAAAAACAAAGCAACAATAATAACTAGAGGGGAAATTGACACCACAAAAGGAATAATACGAAGAGATGAGATAGAAGAGGAAGAAGAAGATGAAGAAATAGAGTACTTTCCAACAAAAGCAAAACATGACCAAATAGCTGGACACGAGAAGGATAATTCTCCAAGAAAAAAAGGAATGAATACTATCACATAGCATATGTTTTAGAAAAAGATCAACTATTAAAGTAATTAGCAAACATTTTGGAAGAAGAAAACATCCTTGAAAAGTTAGAACAATTCTCAAAATATTGGAACAAAATAAAAAATATAAATTCTAGACCTCAAATTAGAAGTGTGGTAAAAGCACTAAGAAGATGGAAGAAGAAACCAAATTTAATAGAACTTCAACTAAACAATAGACATTTCAAGAACGTATTGATTGATCTTGGAGAAGATATTAGTATCATACCTAAAAGGGTCTGTGAAGAATTTGGAAAACCAACACTCTATGACACCCCTTACAATATTGCCCTTGTGGATGGTATCACTATGATTACGGTTGGGACTTCGAGAAATGTAGAAGTCATCTTGATGGGAATCGAGAAGGTGGACTTTTAAGTAATAGAGATGAAGGTACATTTTGATACATTCAACATTTTGTTGAACCTAGAATGGTTCATTAATTGTAATGGGATAATAGATTCCTTCAAAGAGGAGTTAACATTTTTTTACAATGGAAAAGTAATACATATACTTTTATACACTTATATGAGTAATGCATACATAGAAGAAGTGGCACAAGAGGAAAGCATGGAAGAAGATCAAAATGCCCTATATTCTTTGAGAATTCCTATCAAAGACACTATGCATGAACCTAATTCAAAAGGAGAAATCATTTTGGATAGCAGCTATTACAACACTGATAGTGAATATGCAATGGAAGCCTAGCTTTAGGACGAGCTAGAAGTTAGATCTAGAAAAATACTTAGCACAAGAAGGGTTTGCAGCATAAGGAGAGTTGATGAAAATCATCTCCAGGTTACCGCAAATGATGGGAACCCACCGCAAAATTTAGGAACTAAAGGCATGGATGGAAATAGATAACATACCAACATTTCATGTCATTTGGACCACATCTCACATGGTATTTTGCATAGTAAGATTACTTGGTACACTAGAGTAGCAGACCTGTTGACATGCCTAGAAAATATGGAAAAAGTATTTGAAAAGGAAGATCTAAGACTAGAAGCACTTTAAGATACTTTAGTATGTAGTGCGACAAGATGGTGGTGTACTCACAAACCTAATATCCCAATTTGGAAACCATTTACAGATCTTGTAAAAACTAGGTATCTACCAAAAGGAGACTAGAAACTCAGTGTAGAATATTACAGCAAGATGGCACTAAGATACACCTACAAAATTGCATCAAGGAATGGATTGATGAAAGACTATGCACCCAACTTTTCTAATGGACACTATATCCTATTACAAAAACTTGGTATATTAACCAAGAAAAGAGAGGGGAATCTAAAAGTTGGGCCATGACACAAAGTGACTTTTGTAAAACATTTGCATTCTATAGCCATGATAAATTGATTCACACCACACTCCAAAAGATGAAAGAAATAATTCTATCTCTAACAAAAATAATTATTAGTAATGACAAGGAATATCAGACCATTCCACCGAAGGAAAAAGGCATTTGGAACTTGATAGAATGGATGGATAAGGTGGAAATCCCACCAAAAAAGTTATGCATTACTTCAAAGAAGACTAGGGAACCTAAAAAATAAGAGGACCCTCAAGACTTGAAAGTAGAAGTGGAGGAAGGAGAAATGGAGATAGCTATTGCTAATGCACCAGAAAATAAGTACTTAAATGAGCTACTAAGTATCAGGGAAGAAAAATAGCTACAAAAGAGAGCCCCAAATTAGCTAAAGTTAGAGATTACTAGGATGAAAGACAAGTAATGCAAGTGGCAGAAGTGTTAAAGGAATATGAAGACTTATTTCCCTACACTTTTACTAATCTTAAAGGCATTAAGGAGGAGATAGGAATAATGAAAATACAATTAAGGGAAGGAGCAAAACCACAAAGAAAAAACCATATCGATTGAATCCTAATGTCAAAACAAGAGTAAAATTTGAACTCAACAAGATGTTAGTAAGAGGTATTATCAAACCTATGGAAGATTCGGAGTGGATAAGCCCTATGGTGCTACAACATAAGAAGACCAGTGAAATAAGAGTATGCATTGATTTTAGGGAATTTAAATCTTGTATCCACAACCCTTTCCCAACCCTTTTTATAGAAGAAATCTTAGAATCAATATTGGTAAGGGAGATCTATTCATTTACAGACAAATTCTTAGGATACCACCATGTACAAATTTAGGAAGAAGACCAACCAAAAATCACATTTGCGACTAAATGGGAATTATTCATGTATATTGTAATGCCATTTGGTCTAAAGAATACACCTGCAATGTTCAAAAGAAGCATGATAAATGCATTTAAGGACTTTATTCACAACTTTCTGGAAGTATATCTAGATGATTAGATAGTATGTTGACTAATTAAAGATCATGTTCAAGTACTTACACTAATGTTTTTTATTAGTTCAATTGGAAAAGAGGGTCTATAACCCTTTACAAAGTAGCCCACAAGGAAAAACAAGGCCTTAAACAAGCTAGAGACAACAAATTAACATCACCCAGACAAAAAAGACAATGAACCAAAAATGAACAAACTAATCAAAAGTAGCAAAAAACCAAAGACCAACAAGGGACCAGCTAGGGGTTCTTAGATATCCCATATTTGGACAAGAACTTGAGCATGTCCTTGTAATCTCCCAAGTTGTCCATCCCAATACCTTTGACCTTGTCATTGAAATCTTTAGCAGTCGAGAACACAGACGCCGCACTGTGGAGAGCCTTAGCCACAAATTCTGCCATCACCTGCCACTTTTTCCGGAGTGACCACATCCTTATCCATCTTGCTACACGGAGAGCAGTCATCTTCCTTCTTCTACTCCCGGGCTTCCTCCTTTTCTTCCTCTTCATCATCCGAATATGGCAGGTTCAATTCAAGAAACTGACTGGCTCCTTCATCTTCATGAAGCGACTCTATGGGAGTATCATCTTCGCCTTCCCTTAAAGTATCCTCCACAAACTCAGATTCTCCAGATAACTCCATTCCCTGCGCATTGGCAGAAGGAATGCCGATAATTCAACTAGACTTCTGAACACCATGAGCAAAAATTTTAGCAGCAAGAGCACCAAAATCTCCTTCCTCTCCCTGTTTGGAACCGATCTCAAGATTAATGACCTTCAAAGTACCCTCATCCGTTAGGTATTCCAGCGTCCTAGTTTTAGCCTTCTTATGCTGTTGGATATCCTCTTCCTCCTTGGTCTCCCAACCCCTCTTAGCCACCGCAATAGTTTCCTTATCAATCTTAAGGGTAAGGGATTTGTTTTTCTTACTAGATTTTTTTGGGGTTTTAGATTTAGACTCTAGAACAAGGGTCCCCACAGGTGAAGCCTCATGGGTTTCCATGATTCTGGGTCCCTTCTTAGGGCTCCTAGGTGTCATGGTTTTGGGAGTCCCAACAACTTTTTTACCCTTACCCTTAATAGCAGAGGTCAGGGCTGAGGGAGAATCGTCCAAAAGGCTGACTTTAATTTGGTTGGGTGGGCACAACGCAAGATGGAAATAGTAAAGACAAAGGATGAGTCCTTGGTGAAGAGGGCTGGATGAATAGTTAGGGTTCTTGGACTGAACCTCCTTGACAACCTGAATGGAATTTTCTAAGGATGAAAGCAAGAAGAAGGGCAGGCTAAGTTCCAACCTATGTCTAAAATGATTGAGCAAAGTGAAGTGGTAGTGATAAAATACCTTGAAACACCCCTCTAGTGTAAAGTATTTCATTAGCATGAGGCAGACTTGTCCCCATGGAGCAAGCAACTTCTCTCTCTCAAAGCCACCATGGAGCTTGACAACAACTTCCCCCTCTTTAAAAAACAACCCCATGTTTTCAGAATCTGACACCTTACTCCTCTGACTATGATTTTTGCCCTTGATAGGCATCTAGTGGCCTGCCCAATAATCTCCTCCAAAACTTCAAAGCCAATGCCCCCACACAAACCCGCCTGTTATCATCCCAAGAATCAATGAATTGCCTGGATAGGTTCTCATCGTAGCCTATCATGGCTTCCAGAAAGGAAGCCACTTCACCTTCTTCAATGATATGCCACACCATGGGATTCTGCCTAAACTCCTTGGGCGAGGACAACTCTATTTTCACAATGTCACCTCCCATGCTAATCGTCTGAAACCCATTAAGTAGCCAAAGCGGGAGAATAATGTAAAGGCAAATTTTGTGAGTAGGATGCCAACCAGATTGAACATAAGGATAAATAATGTCACTCATGTAATCCCGTCTCATCCAAAGACTGTGAATCTCCAAATTAAATTCAAAGTATTTATTCGAGCGATACACAGAGTCCTTGCCACCCTGGTACACCTCCTCGTAAAAGACCCACGCCCACCACCTCGTGCAAGAGTAAACATCAATGAGGATGGGGATGGAAAGAAAATAATTATGGCCTTGCCAGCCTGTCATCCAATCACCACTCCAAGAGGTCTCCCACCACCGCATCGTCCAGTCATCTGCCATCCCCAGAGTCAGCCTCTGCCCGTCCACATCATCATTCCTGCTCCGATGGATTTGAATTCCAACGACTCTATTTTGATTTTGAAACTTGTCACCCTCCCACATACTCAAATACTCCCTACGGAATATCCAATTAATGTAGAGGGAAGGCAGGCCTCCCTTCCCTCCAAGGCACCCCTTAACAATAATAAGGACACTGAGACTTGCGTCCATCTTTCTCAATAAGGATTTGAATTATGCAGGGAATATTAGAGGATTGCCTCTAGCATCGCTAGCCACTTTTATTTATCCTGAGGTTGGCCATGGCATTACCTTCTCTGTATATGTGGGACACTTTGTAATCTTCCATGACATTGAGGAGCAAGCGGATGTCTCCCACCATATCAGACAGAATCCAACCCAGGTTGGCTGACCCTAAGGCCACATTGACGATTAGTTGTGAATCTCCCTCCACATGCAAATGATTGATATTATAGAAAGAGCAATCTTAATTCCCCAAAGCATGGCTAATGCCTCAACCTCATTATTGCTTTTAATACCCAACCCCCTAGTGTAGGAAGCCACAAAAATTCTAGAGTCAGACCTAATTATGCCTCCGCCACTGGCCTCTTGAGGGTTCCCTTTGGCCGCCCCATCAAAGTTCATTTTGAACTAGTTCTTTTGGGGCGGAGCCAAACAAGTTCCAGCCCTAGCAATTTTCTTGGAGGTATTAATATTGCAAATACCCAGATTGACTACCCGTTGTTTTAACAAATTTTGATCTTCTTGCCCTAGGGGATTCTTAGTCGCTTTGAACTTGCAGTAGTTTATGTTTTCAACAAGCAGTTTAAAGAAGGCCTGGAAAACCTCCATAGGAGTTCTGAATTTCTCCCTAAAGATTCTATTATTGCGTTCCTTCCACAAATTCCAAGCTAGGTGAGGGGGAATTTGGTTCCATAGTTACTTAGTCACAGGGAATGTTGGGTGAAAGGGAGATCTCCAAGCTCTGACAAAAGCAACCACATATCATTGGTAACCTAAGACATATTTAGTCACTTCAGAGTAAGACTCCACACCTCATAGGAGAAGTTACAAAACAGTAGAAGATGAGTGACAAACACCTCTTCACCACAAAGGACACACTGATTGGGAATCTGAAACCCTCTCTTTTTCAAGTTGTCTAAGGTGAGGATTTTATTATGAATGAGGATCCACCAAAAGAAATTAATTTTGGGTACAAGTTTAGGTAACCAGACTTTGTCCCACAAGCTATCCTCCCCTAGGTCTAACAACAGACCATAGGCACTCTTGAGTGAATAGGCCCTTTTTGTCACTATCCCACACCATCTGATACTACTTAGGGAGTAAAAAAAGCCTGAAATTGTTCAACTGCCTCTGCAACTAGAGAGCAACCTGTCTATCCTTGTTATGATCCAGACCACAATCAATAAGACCTTTCTAGTTTCTAATGAACCCATGCTCACTGATGTAGTTTGAAACTCTGCTTCCAAAGAACCTACTGGCTTTGTCAGCAATCCTACCATAATCATGCTCCCTGAGGGGAAGGAACTTCAACGATTTGTCCTCCTAGAACCTAACACTCCTACCATCCCCAATTTTCTATCTGACTCCTTTGTGAAGGAGCCCCCTAGTTTTAAGGGTTCCATTCTAGATGATAGATCCTTTAGGAAGGCACTGATCTGAAAGCAGTCTGCAACCCTGGTCTCCTCTGAGATATTTAGCATTCATGATGTCTCCTCAATCCTTGTTGCCTTGGATTAGATTCCATCCAATCTTAGCCATGAGGGCTTTGTACATGAGGTGAATTATTCTTAACCCTAATCCACCTTGAGCTTTAGGGCTGCATACTTTCTCCTAGCCAACAAGGGCAATCCTCCTTTTCTCCTCCACCCTTGACCAAATAAATTTCTTCTAGATCTGCTCTATTCTCTTAGCAACACATTTTGGAATTTTAAACAGACTGAGAAAATAAGTGGGGATGCCTTAGAGAGAGGCTTTAAGAAGTTGAAATTTCTCGACTTGGCTCAACAATGAGCCTTTCCAGCCTACCAGCTTCCTCTGCATTCTCTCAATAATCGAGTTCCAAAAGTCAGAGGTAACTTTGGTTGTCGTGAGGGGAAGACCAAGTGGCCAGTAAGCATGCACTTGAACAACCAAGGACTCTTTTGATTTTGTGTTGCAACACCTCCAGGGTATTCAGAAAATAGGTGTGAGTCTTTTCAAAATTGATACTTTGTCTTGAAGCCGCTTCATAATCCTTGAGAAGACCCTTCCACCTCCTAGCCTCAACTAATGAAGCAATCCCAAACAAGATAGTGTCATCCATAAATTGCTGTATAATAGATGACTGAGTTGTGGAAGTAGGTTTAATACCCTGCAGGGCTTCATTCCCCAACAATCTACAAGCATTTATCCCCAAACCTTAGCCAACAAGATGAAGAGGTATGGTGAAATAGGGTCCCCTTGCCTGAGGCCCCTTCAAGAGGAGAAAAAGCCATGGGGGGAGCCATTGACAAGAACATAAAATCTGACTGTGGAAACAGATTTTTTCACCAAATTGATCACACGGTCTTGGAATCCGAATCTCCTGAGCACATTGAACAAGAAATCCCAATTGACCCTATCATACGCCTTAGAAATGTCAAGTTTGAAAATCATACATGGGGTGTTTCTCTTGGAAATAGAGTGTATAATTTCATGTGTAGTGATGGCCACATCCAGGATCTGCCTACTCGAGACAAAACCTTTCTAATTGGCAACAAAAGCTTGTCCAAGAGAGGTTATAGTCTGAAGATCAGGAACTTAGTGAAAATATTGTAGATAGTGTTACAAAGGCTGATAGGTCTAAAGTCAGTCATAGAATTGGGTTCAACTTTCTTAGGAATCAAAGCTATAAAATTGTTGTTCAACTGCCGTAGAAGTCTACCAATTCTAAAGAAATCCTTGGCCGCATCAGTGACATCTTTCCCAATCACATCCTAGAAGGTTTAGAAAGAGGCTGGGGGAAAAACATCAGGGCATGGGGCTTTGAAAGCCCCTATAGAGAAGACTACCGCTCAGACTTCCTCCTCCATGACCGGTTTAGTCAAGAGGCTATTATCTTCCTTAGACAAGAGAGCATGAATAGAGTTCAGAAGAGCATCATCCTCCTAGGAGGGGAGGTTAGTAGGATGGGTCGCCCGAAGGGACTAAAAATAGTTGGTCCAAGCCAGCTTCCCCAGCTCTTCATCTTCCATGACCACAACCCCATTCTCATCCAGGAGTCTACTGATTGTATTTCTCTTCCTATGTCTAAGAGTGGACTGATGGAAGAAGGATGTGTTCCTATCTCCCTCCCTCAACCATTGGACCTTGGATTTCTATTTCCAGTATAACTCCTCCTCCTTCAGGGTCACCAACCATTCCTTAGATAGGGGTTTGTCCAGAGACTATAGCTCCTCCAAATTATAACCCTGTTCCATCCTAGACTAGACATCAAGCAGCTGACTCGTAATATTCTTCCTTCTATCCAACACATTCCCAAAGGTATACTTATTCCATCCATTGACCCTATTTCTTACATTAACAAGTTTCTGAACCAAATTGTATATAGTCAGTCCTTACATAGGGATTTTCCACCAATCAACCAGATAATTTCTAAAATCAGGATGAACCACCCACATCATTTCAAACCTGAAGGGGAAGGGTCCTCTGATGTTCCTCTCCTGCTAATTTAAAAGCAAGGGATTGTGATCCAAACACACACCAGGGAGGGCTTCCAGGATAACAAGGTTAGCAATGGTCCAGTTGGAAGAGATTAGGACTCCGTCAAGCTTGACCTAAATTAGATGTTTCCCTTGCCTTCTGTTAGACCAGGTGAAAGATTGGCCAACAAGTTCGATGTCCATGAGACCCGCATTGCTCAAGAATTCAGCCGGGTTAGCCATGCTGTCAGAGTAATTAACAAGGCCACCCATATTTTTGGAGGGGTAGAGATGGGAGTTAAGGTCCCCTGCCACCATCCAATGTGTCCTCTTTGAAAGCTTGATTTTGTCAGACAGGTAATCCCATACCTCTTTCCTCCCTAAATGGGAATTCGGGGTATAGACATTGACAAGGGACCACTAATTATTCTTACAAGAGAAAGAGACTTCAAGATAGTACCTAGAACAGGAAACCACCGACACCTATAGATTCTGATTCCACAAAGTGACAATGCCCCCTGAGGTCCCTTGAGCTTCACTGATGGCGGAGTTAGCATTAGGCTAGATATTTTTGACAACTAGTTTGAAATTATCCTCAGTCATTTAAACTTCCTACAATAGAAAAATATCAATCTTATTATCATAAATACAGTTCTTAACAAGCAACTATTTATGAGGGTTGTTTAGCCCTCAGATATTCCATGAATGTATCCTCATTTCTTTAGCCGTCTAGGAGGGACCACCAAGGTGGTCTCCCTTCCATTGGCTGTTTCCCTCGTGATCTCCTGCTGTCTTGTTTGCATGTGCGAGGGTCTTCCTTTTCCATGCTCCCCCCACATCCGTTGTCTTTCTGTTGGGGCCCTTCCCCTTCCTCTTTGTAGTAGACCATCCCTCAGAGTCCTCCATATTTCTGTTAGTGCCTGCTCTTGGGGACAGGGAGAAGTTGTTCTCCAGAATACTTGCCCCCATCTTCATACCTCCTACCCTTTGTTTGGGACTACTAAATAGGTTGGCCTGATCGTTCTCCTTGACCTTAACAACCACTAATTTAGGGAAGTCTAAAGTCTGAATAATCTCTCCTTCATCCCTATCCCTAGACCATCCACTTGTTTTTTCAACCTGGAAAGTAGGACTCCTCTCCTAAGAGTCACAATCCACACTTTCGACTTGTCCTTGTTCCCCCCATTATTCTCCAAGCATTGATCTCCCCTATTGGATTCTCCTGATTCAACTGCATCCACCTCAACCACCTTCTTAGGGGAGACTGGGGGGAGTCAATGAGATTAAGAATATCATCTTTAAAAGGGTAGTCCTCAGGGCTTTCCTTAATTTTCTCCAACTCCTCCTTCAAGGGGGGAGGGGTTTCTTAGGGGCCCGACACCGAGTGAAGACATGTTCTGGCTTCATACAACTCTGGCAAAAGACGTTTGAGTTCTCATAGAGAATACTCTAATTCCATTTCCCAAATTTAGATTCTAGGATAATGGAGGTAGGGAGGGTTTTGAGGATGTCATTATTAACACAGAATCTGGCATATACCAATCTCACCTTAGCCTTGGTGACCTTATCGACTATCATATAGTCCCAAAAGGAGTTGCCAATCCAAGCAAATATTTTTTCATCACAATAGTCTAGCAGAAGACTAGGAAGTATAACCCAGACTAGAGAAGATTGGTTAAGATCATCCTTAGGATCGAATCTGGGTTTCCATTTGCACATGGAAAGTGAGTTCTTTCCATAAAGCCATGGGCCACTAGACAGAATCGACCGTAGATCCTCCTGGGAAGTAAATTTAAAGAGGAACATTCCACCCAACATTGTGCTAGTTATGACACTCCCCTTTAGAAGCCACTTGGTTGCCACCCATCTTCTAACCAAGTCAATATTGGGTTCATAAGAAAATAACTTTCCAACTAGAGTGTTCTCCATAGACGCCACCATCCTCAAGATGGTTTGATCTAGCAGTTTAATTATCGTTCCTCCCTCACATTCAGAAAGAACTGGGATACTCGACCTGTTAGCACTACCACCTTGAGCAGTACCCACGAGGGCATCCTTCCACTTCTTCAATCCCGAAATCAAGGACGGAATCACATGATCAACATAGCTACCCGTGCCAAAATAGGGCCTCCCATGCGTAGTGAGGGGTGATTGGGCCATGAGACCCCCCCAGACTGTCGCTAGCCATTCCCGCTCAAAATCAAATTCAAAATCGGGCAGGATAGTTGTAGAGCTCAGAGCCACCTTCCTTTTTCAGCTAGATAGTCTATAGTACTTACACTAATGTTAGAACGATGCATAAGATTACAAATTTCATTGAATTTGAAGAAATGCATATTTGCAGTACCTTTTGAAACACTTCTAGGTCATATCATATGCAAGGAATGATTGATGGCTGATCCACTAAAGATAGAAATAATCTTAAATCTTCCAACTCCAAAGATAGTAACAAAAGTAAAAGCATTTCTAGGTACACTAGACACCATAAAAAATTCAAGGGATATGCAACAATTGTTGGACCAATAGAAAGATCCTTAAGAAGAAGGTAAACAAAACTTTCTAATGGATAGAGTAGTGTCAAGAAGCCTTTGACACATTAAAAAAGAAGATTGCAATTTAGCACCAATCTTAGTTTTTCTAGATTGGAGCATCCCTTTCCATGTACATGTGGATGCATCAAACACCACATAGGAGTAGTATTAGTGTAACCAAGAGGAAATAAATACCATCCAATTGCATATGCTAGCTGCAAAATATCACAAGAAAAGATAAATTACATGACAACAGAAAGAGAGGCATTGGCTATGGTTTATTTGCTACAAAAGTTTAGACACTATCACTTAGCTACTCCATTTATATTCTTTACAGACCATAAGCCACTTAAGTACTTGATGAATAGACCAATAATACAAGGGAGAATCTATAGTGTTGTACCCAACCAAATTTTTTGTTTCATTAAGGCATTTTGAAACAAGTCTAGAAAATTTTTCGTCAAAAAAGTCAAAAAAACAAAATTTCTAAAAATAGAAATTTCTATTATGTCGAGTTAGGTTTTCTGGGTTTCTTAAGATATGGATGTTGGCAAAACTTTCTAAAAATAGAATCTCCAAATCAGGTGTCGTGCTCGATTCTCATTGGTCGATTTTCCTTCACGATCGGCGCGGTTCAGACGGAATCTTCAAACGACCAAGTTTTCTCTACTGGGTCATTTTTGCTTTTTCACAAGGTGAAGCATGAGCTCGAAAGTCATCAACACAGAAAAGTTCACCTGCCAAAACTCTTCGACGAGTTTCCAACGCTGTTTTAACGACGCAAAATCGACAAACGACCGTCGACTCGATGATGCATGCAAAATGATGCAAGATGGATCCAAGGTGAATGGAAAAGTTGGAAAATTACAAAAATGGCTAAGTCTGGTGAAACTGGGCACCCCAGGAGGCTTGGGGCGCCCATCCTCTCCTGTGTTAGTTTTTTTTCACGTTTTTCAAGAAACGTCGAAAATGCTTCCGTCAGCTCCTTTCCGGTTGGTCAAACTTGGTCAAAGGCTCATAAAAGCAAGAGATTCATCTCAGATATGCTCAGGCTATCCAATCTACCCTCATCCTGATGCCTGTCCGTGGAATCTCGAAATTGGCTAAGTCTGATGTCCTGAAATCCTGAAAAATTGACTAAGTCTGAAATCTGGTGGATCCTCAAAAATCTAGAATCCGCATGTCAAATCCCATGGATTTGAGACCTATCTCAAACATCTTGAAAGTATATTTCAAAATATTTAAAGTATAGGAAATTCAATAACTAAACATATACTTAAATATATTTTGAAATATACGTCAGACAAGACCTTCGAATTTTGGTGAAATTCAAGATTTGCGGCAGAAATTGAAAAATTCCAAAATTTTTCTAAGGCATGGAAAACCAGGCGCCCCAGGTGGCTTGGGGTGCCCAAACTCTCCAAAGTTAGTTTATTTTTAATGATTTTCTCAAAAAACATGAATCTCCTTCTGTCAGCCCGGTCCGATTCAGAGTTGATTAGTTTGGCACATTTTTTGAGGCAAACAGAGAGTACAATCAGCTTAGTTTTCATCAAGCTTGCATATTTGCCAAATCATTAGACTCATTTTCATCCCAATTGATAGAAATTGACAGCCAAACAGGGGTCCTGTGCCTCTGAAATGCGCACGCAAACCAAGAAATTGAAGAAGTTAAAAAAATTGAAAAAATGGCTAAGTGTTGGAAAACCAGGCGCCCCAGGTGGCTTAGGGCACCCATCTTGAGCAGTGTTAGAATATTTTTGTGTTTTCAGAGTTTTCCGACATGCCTTGTTACCAATCTTCGCCCGTTGGCAGTTTCCGAAAGGTCAAACTTGGTCAAACGATGTCAGATCGTCGAACGGAGGCAGGGGATGGAATCTCAGTTGATCAACCTCCAAAATATCAGGATCAGTTAGCTTTTTCAGTTCATGACGACATTTTCCCGCCTTGTTGAAGTCAGAGACAGGCCATATTTGAGTCAAAACGAGTGTTGAAGTGTCGAAAATGAAGAAAATTTTGTTGACACTTGTTCCAACTCGCGCATTCGATGACATCATCAAAGAAGATATTTTTCATCATCTTGCACATGAAGCCATAGGCTCCTACAAAATAGGGATTCTTCCTATTCGAAGACATCCACTTGGATTTATGCTTTAAAAGATGCTTTCTTCTTGGATGAGGATGAAGTTTTCTTCTCACACAAGTAAAGCTGCTTTTTCAACCAAAAGATTTAGAAAGACAAGCTTTGGCTTCTTTATTTCATTATCTTTTGTAGGTTGCATCCGAAGGAAAGATTTTATTTTTCTTTCAACAAAGATTCGAAGACCCAAACCAGGTGCTTTTTCAGTGTTCTTCATAGATTCGGGTTGAGGAAGAAGAGAGGCTTGCTTTTTTAGGGTCCTTGTTTCAAGGAGATCATTTTTTAGAAATCCGACCAGAGCTTTTTCAATTTTCGTCGAGATGGGTCCATCCAGATTATCATCCTCTTGAAGATTGGGAGTTGTGTTTTTTTTGGGAAACTGCTTTTTTCCCACTTTTTCGAGAAAATCTCCGCTTTTTCAAAATCCGATGATTTGGGTTGCTTCAAAACATAATTGCCTACAAAACCCATGTGCCAGCTTTTTTCGCTCAGAATCTGCTTTTTAGAAGAAATCAACAAATCAACGGATGACATCACCAAAAAGCAAGAATGTTGATGAGGATGCATTTCAAAAGAAAGCAGCTTTAAAACATATGCTTTTTGTTTTAAAGCATGTGCTTTCATCCTAAGCTCATCCATCCTATATTTAGAAAGAAATCACTTTGTGATAGTTGGAATCATCTTTGCTTTAAAGCATTTGTTTATTGTATCTTTGTCTTAGAATAGTAATAAAGCTTGCCAGTTGGCAAGTTAGGGTTAATCAAGGAGATTTTAGGGTTCCCTACTCCTTTGATTTTAGTATAAATAAGGGCATCCTTGCCCATTGTTGGTAATGGTAGTTCTGATAGCAAATTTGCTGTGCCTATTCTAGCCTGCAAACATTGTTATTCCAAGTGTCTGTTCAATCTGTGTTCATTGTAAGGAATGACTTTTGAGATAGCAAATTTGTTGTGCCTATTCTAGCCTGCAAACATTGTTATTCCAGGTGTTTGTTCATTTGTGTTCATTGTTCTCCAGTGTTTGATCGCTTACTGTATGCCTACCTTTTGCTGCAGTATTGTTGTCCTGGAGTTGTATTAAACTTTGTGATATTGAATAGAAGTCTCATGCCTACTTTGCTCTGATATTCTATATCGATTCATCAAGTTTTCGTCATCAGATGGGTAGCTTATGTGGCTTTCATTTCCAGCTTTATCATTAAAGTACTCTTAGTCTTGTGGTGTAAATCTGGAGGAAAACTACTTGAGTTTTTGTGTTAACAATCATTCCCCGTTCACTTTCAACTTCCTTTGCTCTGAATTTACTCAGGAGGTTGAAAGTGTCATTAGTCTATGCTAGTTGTAGTAGAAGTTTTATTAAAAAGGAAAAAACCTCTTCTGTAGCATTTAGAGTTTTATAACCTTGGGCTCTGCAGCTGAGAATCAAAAAGAAGATAGGCGAAGTTTCATTCTAGTTATCTTTTCAGCGAACATCAGCAAGAAAGAGAACTCCCCCTTCCAATAGGAGAGCAGTTTATCTGTGCATAGCTGTCCGTTTCCAAATCGCATACCAGAGGTGTGAATTGAAACGCCAACATACAGATGGCTACATCTATTTCAAGAATTTGATTTCAAAATCATGGTGAAACTAGGAAAATCTAATCAAGGGCCAAACTATCTGTCTAGAATTGACACAGAGGAAGAGCCAAGACAAGTAGAGGAAGAATTACTCGGTGTGAGTTTGTTCAGAAACAATGTAGCATTGGAAGAATTGATTGAGGTAACACAATTATTATCGACAGGATAATTTTTGGAATAATATTCTAAAAATGAAAAATAAAGGCTTTACAAAAGTCATTACCATATGCCTTGATTGAAGGAGAACTACATATCATAGGTAGGGGTGAAATTATAAGAAGAGTATGTACTAGAACATGAAAGAAATAGTATTTTAAGAGAATCTCATGAAGGGATATTAGGACACAATTTAGGATAAGGTATGAGAAGAAAAGTGTTGTTGGTAGGATTATGGTTGCCTACACTATTCAAATCTGCAAACAAGTATGCAAGACAATGTGACCTACATCAAAGAGTAGGAAAACCTACCACAAGAGATGAGATACCCTTGTGGCTAGGACTAGCACAAGCCTGATTTGAGAAATGGGCAATTGGACCCCCCTACAAAGAAATCAAAAGCAAGATTCATCATAAAAGAGTTGAGTATCTCACAAAATGGGCAGAAATAGAATTAACTAAAGATTGCACTACCCAAACCATTGCAAAATTCATCTACCAAAGTATTATAATAAGATTTGGTTTTCCACTTAGCATAACAAGTGACCAAGGAAAACATTTTGTCAATAGAACAATTGTGAAACTATCAGACACCTTTATGATAGCACATAATATAAATATCCCCTACCATCCTCAAGAAAATGGAGCAAGTGAGGCATTAAAAATATTATAGGCACCCCACTTACAAAAATGTGTAATAGTAACACCACAAACTAGGACATCAAGATACCAACAATATTATGGGCATATAGAATAACTTATTAGAGATTAATAATTTTTTTCCCTTTTGAATTAGTATATGGACTTGATGCAGCATTACCCATTCAATACAATATACCAAAATTGAGATTAGCTAATAGATTGTGGTTGAATGAGGAGGAATGTATACAAGAAAGACTAAAGCAACTAAGAAAATTAGATGAGAAAATATTATTAGTAGCCTACCATTAGAGTTTGGAGAAGAAGTGCTAGAAAGCATGGCATGATAGAAATTTGTGGCAAAAGATTAGCCAAATAGGTGACACAACTCTTCTATATGATAGCAAACTTAAGAAATAGGGGGACATATAGAATTACAAAGATAACTAAGTCTAGAGCTATCAAGTTGCAAAATTTTTAATATGAACCATTAAAAGGGTATGTTAATTGTGCAAGGCTTAAACATTACTATGAAGAAACATAAGAAATAAAAAATCCTCGTAAAAAAGTAACATAATGTGTAACATATTATAACATTTAAACATAAAGTAACATTGAGAGAAGAACACTCCAATGAGAGGATTGGTGCAAGGACAATGGGTAGATAGATGCAATAAATGCACAAGCCTCATTGAAGATCTATAAAGTAGATGCATTCTAACCAAAAATCACTTGTGAAAATTGTGAAGAGCTCTGTTATGAAGTGAAAGAGAGAATTCTAGTAGAAAGAAGAAATTTGCATGAAGGGAAAGAAAGGGAAGGCAAGTGAAAAGATGGAAACACCCATTCTGGTTTATGCAACAAACAAACCTCAACTAAAATGCAAGAAATACCCTTTCAAATCCATGGAGGCGAACCCAAATGGAGCATTCTTGAATGTTCTCGTTGATGTTATATATGCGTACAAATGTATATAGATGCCAACATGATAGAGATTGACCATACAACCTTCGAGCCACTCTACAAAATACTAATGAAACCTGTATCTAAAGAATGTTTTCCACAGTATCAATAAACTGCCAAATTCAAGTTGGATACATGGAAAGACTTTCCCGACTTCACAAACAATACATGCCTAGATTTATATAATATTTATTTGTATCCATGATGAGCACCTCTATCTAGACAAACCCTACCAAATCATGGACTCAATCCACGTGATCACAAGGTTATGGAACAAGGGTGAATTACCCTCAAAGAACTCATGGAAGCAACACTAGATGGAAGGAATTTGTCCATCAAAAGAATAATAAACCCATCAGTAAGGTATGCAACCCAAGGCATCACCCATAAAATATACTACACAAATACAGAGGGATTGGATGGCCATCCTAACTGCATATGAGATGGTACAAAATAAGGAGTTTGATTTATGTGAGGTTCTTTGAGAATAATTAATAGAGAACTTCACCAAAATAAAGGGATTCAATCGCTACCCATTTCGGTATGGATCTCTTATTATATATGTTTAGCATTCTATTTCATGAATTCATTCCCAGGGTTTGTAGGAAAGATATGGACACAAGATTCCACAATTGTGGCATAAATAAATGACCATGTCAAACACTTCCAAGGCACGACTTCCTACACTGAAGTATATTGGGGTTTCTTCAAAGATTTACAAAACTAAATGCAAGCAAGGGATCAAATTTACTATGATGCAATAAGGAAATATGTCAAGGATCTCACTTTTGTGGTGGACAAAGATCACATTTTCATGGAGGTGGTAGAGCAAAGAGAATCTTGGATATTGTAGCTACCATATGAAGTCAGTAATGAGTTGATACATGCTAATGCTAGGGAATTACTAGCCCTTCCTAAAGATAAAAATGTAGAGAGATTTGGCACATATAAGGAATTCATTATAGACAGACAAGCAAAGAAAAGAGATGAAGAACACCTAGAGAAGAATAAGGAAAAGTTGCACATATAATGGGGATTCCAGCCAGACCCCAACCCACCAAAGGTAATTAAAGTATCAAATTCTCCCACCGAAGAATAAGTTGGATCACTGCAAGTATGCCACTCTAAGAAACTTAGGATAAAATCACCTAGATTTGAGATAAGGGATTCCCAAACACATAAATCATTAAGCAAAGAAGAATTGGAAAGTTGCTCCCCATCCTCATCAATAAGGAGAAAGATACCAATGCAATTCACATCACCACAACAAAAAGAAAAGGCACCTAAATCTCCTATAAGAGAGGCAATAGAAGCTCTTCTACAAATGTGTAGCAAAAAGAAAAAAGATGAGTCATCCCAACCTAAAAAGAAGCAACAAGAAAAGAGGAAGTATAATGCGGAAACAATAGAGAGAATAGATAGAACACAACTTGATGTAGAAGTAGAAGAAGAAGAGGTAGGTACATAATAGCCACCTCCAAAGAAATCCAAGCCATCTTCTCAAGTAATACCTACCACAACAAAGAAAAAAGAAGAGATAGAGCAAAATAAAACATAGCAACATTTAGAAAAACAAGAAAAAAGTAAACAAAAGGAAATGATAGAGGAAAAAAAGAATTATTGGATGCAAAGAGATTATTCAAGTCATTATTCAATCTAGACATCCTCCTCACCACCATAGACATGTATCCCTTAGTAAGTATAGAGAATAATGATATAATTGTAAGGGTAATGATAGACTACATCCTAGCTTCACTGCAAACACTTGCAGAAATAATCAAAGACTTTCTAGAGGAATTAACAACAATCCTAAGGAAGAAAAGGGAAGAAGCAATGAAGCCTAAAGAGGAAATAAGAAAACAAGCCCTAGATGTAGTTGTGGCAAAATTATTGCCAAAGCAAAAGGAAAAATTGAAACAATTATAGCAAGAACTAAAGTCAAAACATAAGGTAGATACACTCTTATCTTAGGAGAAGGAAGCCATATAGAAAGTGAAACAAGAAACTATAGAGAATATAGAAAAAACATATGCCACTTTGCTATTGAAGAAAAAAGAACAACAAATGCAAAAGGAGAAACAATTGCAAAAAGAGAAGGAAGAGAAGTTGCAAAAAGAGAAGAAAACAAAACTACAAAAAGAAAAGGAAGACAACTTGAAAAAAGAAAGGGAGGAGAAATAAAAGGAGAAAGAGGTATGACATCAAAAGGAGAAGGAAGATCAAGAGAAACAATAGAAGGAATACGAAGAAGAACAAAAACCATTGCAAGAGGAAGATTAGGTTGAATAAGAGGTATCACAACAATTGCCTCCATAACCTCCACTACCCTCTTCGTCTCAAGACATAGAAAATCAAATAGTTTTTAGCAGAACAAAAGAAACTGTAGCCACTCCCACCTCCTCCAATCCTACTATTTCCAATCACAAACCTAGCGCAAATCTCAACTCTACAAAATTTTAACTAGGAGACATACCGCAATCAAAGCAAGGGAGGAACTGCTCAAACAACAAGTCAATATAGTTGACATAGTGGAAGATGTATTGAGCACACTACAGGCAACATCACCCCAACTTATCATGGATACCTTAGCTACTTTGGGTCAACAACTCAAACAATTCACAGAGGATATGGTATAGAGGGTACAAAACCAAGAAGATGCAATGAAAGAGAAATTGATGGTGGAGATCAAGAAGAAATAGATTGAAGGAATACAAAAGAACTGTGCTACTACACACACTAAGTTAGAAGTAGAAATAAGGAATATGTAAACAACACAGTCAAGTGTAAATTCTTTATACCAATTTTGTTTGGGATGGTCTGCTACAACAAAAGCTTTGAAGATGCAGTTTGAACAGATTGAGAATCCAAATCATGCTGCTAGCATCGGCCTATGATGTTCAAAAAGATCAGGATGGGAGCTAATGAGTTTTCATTAAGACCTTTAACAATCAGTATCAACAAGTTCAAGATCAAAGGGAAGGACTTAGAGCCCAAATAAAGCAACTCAAAGAAGTAGTTAGCTTCCACCTTACTCATCTAACAACCCTACTAGAAAAAGCCAACAAAAGCACAACATAAATACAAATATCAAAGATAGTAGGAGAGTAGAACCTACTTAACATCAATGGTCAAACAATGCTAGTATAGTAAGGGATCACTAAAAGGGAGAAAATATATACTCAATTGTAAGGAATATATATAAGCATATTCTACCTTGAAGTATAGAAGTCTAGTCCAAGGGGTTGAGCTTAGTTGTTTAAAATGTTGGGTTCTCATTGTGGAGACCCAAGTTCAAATCCCCATAGGGATATCTAATGTGGAATTCTAAGTTGTGACTCTTGGTCTTCCATAGTTGGCTTCTAATGTCGATGTGGTTTCTTAATAAAATGTGGATTTCTAGGTAGTGACTCTTGGTCTTCCACAGGTGATTTCTAATGTGGTTTCTCGTAAGGAGCTTGTATTATGTGATTTTTAATGTGTTTTCTCATAAGGAGCTTGTATTAGTCTCATGTTGATGCTTGTATGAGTAGAATATTTGTAAACGATATGCAATTAAAAATAAAAATAAAAGTCTCATACAATTTTACAGTACAAAATGTTGTCAAGTTTAGTAGGATAGAGTTGGGATGTCTTAAGGACAAGACATCATTTCAAAGGGGGGATGATGTTAGCAGGATTGAGTCAACATTGCAACAAGAATCACCCATTTCAAAAGAATGGAGGCATCAACTCAACCAAAAGATACAAGGAATACAGGGAGACACACCCTTTACTTATACTTGAGTGTAAGTAAAGGTTTCACAAATGTAAAAAGTAACATATATAGATCAGATGTAATAGATATGAGATAGAATATATAGGAAGAGATATGGGTATGAATGTAAGAAGTGTAATGACCCACTTGATCTAATAGAAAATTTCTTGATCATCAATCACAAAGTAGGATGAAGTTGGTATATTTTTTTAATCAATTAATCATTCTAAAGGACTTACTTAAAGTTAATATGTATACTCTTTACAATCTTTTCGGTTTAACTAAATACTTAGAGAATGACAATTACTAGTTCAAGCTATCCTACCAATACTTGACATTCAAATTCATTATCCAATCCAAGCTCTTCTATCCATTAGGTTTACTTGTCTATATGGGATGAAGTAGTTGGCTAAATTGGGCCATTCCTCTATTCAATACAGGTTAGAAAACATAGTTAGTCATATGGGCTCTTCTATCCAATACGAGATAGGCAACATAGTCAGTCGTATGAGCTTGTAAGGACATGAAATTTTAAATGTGCTCTGGCTAGAGACTCTAACTCTTTCGAGACTAATTTGGGTCCATGAGTCGCTTGCTGAAAGACCATAGTATGCCCATTATACCATGTTGAGGGCTCTATCAATCAAAGATATACAAGTATCTTGTACCTCACCCTAGTTTTTGGCCTACTCGCTAGGTACAAGTAATCCGCCCTGGGGATTCTTTTGAGTATTAGTGTGAATCATATTTTTTTATCTTAATTCTCATCTTAGATTCAAATTTTACTTATGCTTAAGAGTAGTGTTAAAGGTCCTCACAATGCTCAACATAGACCCAACATTGTAGCAAGAATCATCCACTACAAAATAATTGTGGCAACAACTTAGCCAAAAGACACGAGGAATACAAGGAAACACACCCTTTACTTAAAGTTGACTATAAGTAAAGGTTCCACAAATGTAAAATGTAGTTCATACATAGAACAAGTGTAATAGATATGAGATAGAAAAGATAGAAAGAGATATGAGTATGGGTATGAATGTAAGAAGTGTAACTTGCCCACCTGGTGTAATAGCAAATTTCTTGATCATTAATCACAAAGTAGGATGTAGGTATAATTTTTGTTGTAATTGATTAATCATTCTGAAGCTCTTACTTAATGTTAATATGTATACTCTTTACAATCTTTTAGGTTTAACTAAATACTCAAGGAATGACAATAGCCAATTTGAGCTATCATGTCCAACACATGACATTCAAATCAAGGATTTTTTTAGTGGTGAATCTTCACCAATTGGCGAATAGTTCATTTTTGCGAATGAGGAATTGGCGAATACATTACCACCGGTGGGGGGCCAATTCACCCAGTTTTTACAAATTTTTATCAAATGCGTTCAATTTGCCACCCTATTAATTTTTGAGTCATTTATAGTTAGTACGGTATACTACACGATTCGAACGGTGATTCGCCTGGAATTTCGGAGGCATGTTTTAGTTCATCGACTTATTCGCCAATATCATTAAACGGTTGGTATGCATGACGACCAATTTCGCCAGTACAATTAAACGGTTCACATGTATAAGGACCGACTTCGCCAATACCATTATAACTCCCTGCTAATTGTAGGGCCATATTAGCTTAGAAAATTACTATATATGTGTTTGATGGAGGTCCATTTTGCCTAACATTTATAAGTGTCCTATTAATAGTACGCGAGAATTGCCATATTATTATAATAGGGTAAAAGCACAAAGTTTTGTCACACTTTTATAAAGGAAACAACCAACGCTGATCAAACTTTTAAACTTGAATCACTAAAAAGTGACATATATGTTTTGAATTTTGAAATGATGTAAACTAATAAAATATTTATTTTTTAGTATATTTTATGTTTGTATTTTTTGAAAAAAATTAAAAAATATTTGAATATAGTTTTTAATAAATTGACACTAGAGTTTAGTTGCTGATAAAATGCTGAAAAATGAAGTTACATGAGACGTCAATCTTTATATAGTAAATTTTATTTTTTTTTCTTCAATTTTTTTTGTGTATTTATAACTTGAAACTTTAGTGCATGGATATATTTTTCTAATTTTGATAAATATATATTTTTAAATAAATAATAAAATGTGTGTGTATTAAAACATAGTTATTTCAACTTTCATATTAACTATTTATCTAAAATAAAAAAATATATACCATCTTGATATAGATTTTTTTATCTAGTGCATCATATTTTTTTCAATTTTTTTTAATACGTTTTACTATTTTTCCTTGACATGGTAATCAACCTAATGTTTTGTGCTGATAACCTACTTTTAGTAAAAATAGAAAGGAAAATATAAATAATAATTAAACTATTAATATATATATATATATATATATATATATATATATATATATATATATATATATATATATATATATATATATTGAAAACTAAACTTATAGATCTACAAAAGGGTATTTTATATTTTTTAAAAATGTTATTTACATGAGTAGAAGTTGTTGAAATATCAAGTTTTTCAAATAATTTTATTTTTTTGGTAAATTGGCCTCATAGTGGTGCTACATATACATTTGGCTAACAATTTTAGTTGGAAAAGTTGTGGACATATCTAACTTAGCTAGAATGAATCTTACAAGATCATATGTTTGACCAAAATTGATTTTTAGTTAGAAATACTTAAATTCACTTGTGTTGATAAGTCGGCTGAAAGTGTGACACAACTTTGTGCTTTTACTCAATATCATTTGAAAATCCCACGTTATTCGCCAAATATGCATTGATATAAATACATTTGAAACTCTATGCATTGATATAAATGCATTTGAAACTCTAATTAATCCTTTAGGTTTACACATTTTGTTCAGCTCAGCTCTCGAATCCTCGATTCATTTCGGATCAAAGAGAAGTTGCAGCTACATGCATTGGTGAGTCACTGAAAGGTAAGTGATCATTTCTTTACAAGTTAACTGTGTATATAAGATTCATGTTGATTATTTGTGTCTTTGTTGCAGATGATATTAATTGAGTAGGAATTAGGACTAGGGAGATATCTTAATCTAGGAGTCTAGGACCCAAGGATCTATATTCTATCATCTATGATTACATCTTGAACAAAATGACAATATTTCTGTAGCTTTTAATTCGTGAGAGATGTCGAGCAAGAAGAAGTTGTCTGAGGGTGGTGAAGGGACTCAAGATGAAGGGAGGTCAAGGCCATCAAAACAGAGAAACAATAACATAAAGTCATACTTTGGCAATGTTGGCAGTCCATCAGATGTAGCTACAACATTAGAACTTGTACCATCTATTGACTTGCATCATAATGGCATGGATGATATTCCAGGGAATACCCAATGTAGCAGGAATGATGACAATAACACCGATGATATTCCAGGGAATACCCAATGTACCGGGATTGATGAGAATGCCATAGATGATGTTCCAGGGAATACCCAATGTACTAGGAATGATGAGAATGCCACAGATGATGTTCGAGGGAGTACCCAAGGTAGCCAGAATTACGGCAATTCCACAAATGATGTTCCAAGAACAAATGATAATGAAGCTAATGAAGTTATAGAAATCAATGAAGATGAAGATCCTACAATTGAACGCAAGGGGAAAAGAAAAAACAAATAAAAAAAGGGGCGTGAGTGGGAAATGTCAAGGAGTTTTCAGATTGATTGGGTGTCAAAATTCCCATTCATTGAACTGGTGGAGAATAAAAACAAAGATGAACCTCCCATAGAATGCAAGTGTAAGATTTGCAGTTGGAAATATCATAGGGAGAAGAGGTCGCAGTTAAAACTTGACACCATAGAAAAACATATTGGCAAAGTTTATGAAAAACAAATCATAGATGGACAGGAAAAATTAGTGATAAGATGGAAAACGAAGGAAGAATATCTTCATGTAAAGAATGCCTTCGAATATGAAGCGCATTTGCAAAGAAAGACAAAGATTCATGCAAGTGGAGGTTCAATTGAAGCTCAATTTGGAAAGATGATGGGAGAATTACAAATGGCAAAAACTGTTCAGTTGGGTGTTGTTTTTCATATTTTGAGCAGAGGGCGTCCTATGACAGACTAGGTACTTGAATATAATAGTTTATTATCTTTAATGGGCATTCCTAATTTTCCCAACTCACATTGGTCAATAAACAGTGGATGGGAATGGGCAAGTTCTCTTGCTGAGGTGGAAAAATATGATTTATAGGAAAAAATAAAAGAGTCAACTTTTATTGCATTATCTCTAGATGAAGTTACAACAATAGATAATACTTCCTGGGTATGTATGCATGTGTATACTGTGGCAAATCATGTCCGCCAACCTCATCTACTCTCTGTTTATAAAATGAAGGAGAATGCAACATCATAAAATCTATTTGAGATAGTTAAGAAATCTTTGAATGAAATTGGAGGTATGGATGACTGCACAATTGTGAGAAAGTTGGTGTGTGTAGGGACGGATGGAGCTTCAGTAATGCAAGGTTATAGGAATGGTCTGTGTGTGAAGCTACACACTTCTATTTCACCATACATGATTGACATTCATTGTATGGCCCACATAATGAATTTAACATTTAAACTTGTGAGCAAGTTTCCTGCAGTATCAAAAGTTGAAGATCTAGTCCACGAGCTCTACTCATACTTCTGCCGAAGTCCCAAAAGGTTTTTGGAATTTCAACATTTTGCTAAGGGAATAATCATAGGAAACAAGCTTCTTAAGGATGTTGATACCAAATGGATCTCCTTGCTTGAACTAGCTAAAAGAGTATTTGCAGAATATCAATCCTTGATTGGTTTAATGTACGAACATCGCTTCACAATTGACAAGGCTCCTGACCTCTTACATAGGTTAAGTGACATAGAGACACTCCTTGTTTTAGCTGGCATTCTTCCCATACTGGAGGAAATGAATATGCTTGTGAAAAAAGTCCAAGAAAGGTCTATGTATATTTCTAAAGATACTAAATTGCGTAGAATGATATGCATGACCCTCGATAGTCTATATCTATCAAACCAGTCCTTCATAAGTCCAAAATTTAGCAGCTGGCATTTGATAACAAATGTGACCAATAATGCTAATTTTTTATTGTTTAATGGTAGTGGGGAGTTATGTGTCTCTGTAAAGGGATTTGAGATACCAATGTACTATTTAAACAAGGTCAAGCGCACTATCAGAGAAGAACCTATTTCAAGGGAAGCTTTTGACAAGATTGTTAATTCTGTAAGTACTACTTTAAAGAGTATTGTGAGATCTCTTTCCTCATAGATTAGAGATTGATTCCCTCGTGATGAACTGCTTGAAGCCATGTCTATAGTGTATCCTCAATATTGGGTCAACTGTGAGCCAAATAATTTTCACAAGATAAAGACCTTAACAAATCATTTTTGCAAAAGTTTAGAATTCAATGGACAAGTAATAGAAGGAATTTTAAATCAAACTAAGCTCAGTGATCAATCAGGTCAATTTGCGATTTCAATGAGGGAACAATTTAAACTCATGGAGGCTCCCCACCAACATGGATCGATAACAAAGCTTTGGGCAACCTTCAGTCAAAGCAAAATATTGTGTGATGCATTATCAGAATTTTTCAAACTTGCTGATTTATGTCAAACCATGATATTGGGGTCGGTGGAGGATGAGAGAATTTTCAGCACATTGGGGTTCTTGAAATCAAAGATAAGAAATAAACTTGACAAGAATTTGAAAAATTGCTTGAGGATGTATACAACTAGACATGATATCCAGACTTTTCCTTTTGATAGGGCACTCACAATCTAGAGGTCCTCATGTGAAAGAAGATGGTTGTGCAACACTTCAAACAATAATAGCATACAAGACAGTGACACGATGAATACCAGTGCCACATGTAGTGGTAGTGGTGATGATGAGACGCTCTTAAGTGGAGATATGGAGATAGAAGAAACTGAAGAACATGATCATGATGATTCTGGATATCATGGTCACAGGGAGGATCAGGAGAATCTGAATGACGAGATGATTTGGTAATTTGAAGGGATTTAGAAGCTACTAGGTATTTATACTATATTACATGTTCCAAACTCCAAAATGTTGTTGATGGCATTTTATTTTAATTTGTCTATCTGTGATGTACATTTTTTATTTTTGATTAAAAATTATAATATTTTCATTTATTATTGTGTGATTCGGATAATTTTTACAAGCATTCAACTAAATGTGAAGTAATTTTTCTTCTCTATAATCACAGTAGTCTTTCATTTGTTTTCCTTTATTGCATTGTGATGGTTTTTTAAATTCTCAGGTTCCAGCTCTTGTAAACTATAGAATAACGTGTTGCATAATTACATTACCATACTTTGATCAGTTCCTAAACCAACTCTACTTAAGAATCCTTGTAATCACTTAGAATACTCAATATCTTCTTAAAGCATTAAATTTACTCTGAGTATAACCATTAAGATAAATATTCAAACACTAAATTTAGGTTCCTCGGTCATAGTATTTTATCAATTTTAAAATAGCAGACCCCAGCAAATTGTTCCAAAATGTCTAGCAAAACATCCTGGTGGTGCTTCCTTAGGATTTAGGGTTTCTAGTTCGCTTGGTTTCATCTATTTGAATTTTGAATCCCTAAAATTCTAAGTGTTTATGCTTTGTGCTTCCTGTGCTTTTTCTTCTTTCCCTCTGTTGACTGTCTGTCGAAGGTTACCAGTCGCTTAAGTCACAAATTAATGTATTCACACCCGTGAGTTGACCGACCCCTAATCCTAGCCTTACCTGTTGTCACCCGTAAAAATCAAAGCCTTAAGTCTTAGGTTAAAGCTTAATAAAGTGCATTTCGTAGCTTTGTAGCGCCTTTTTCATGACGTCACACCCACCTGTGACGATGCAAAATGACTGCCATCTATCAACCGATATGATAGTGGTCCATGAAAGAACTTTTGATCCAATAGCTGCACTCCATTGCAAAGGTATCTCTCTAAGGGGAATAGTCACTGCGTTATTGCGAGATGGTGACACGTGGCACTCCTCTATTAAAGAATTGAAAAGCAAGGCATTTCACAGCTTCGCAACACCTTTTTCATGACATCACACTGCCCCGCAATGATGTGAAATGACTGCCATCTGTCAACTAATATGACAGTAGTCCACGGAAGAACTTTTGATCCAATGGCTATGCTCGATCACAGAGGTATCTCTTTGAGGGGAATATTCACTGCGTTATCGTGAGATGGTGACACGCGGCACTCCTCTATTAAAGAATTGAAAAGCAAGGTCCCACGCGTCTGATCCGGTGATGTGATCTGCGAGAGGGTATAGCTGATTCAGCTTATTCTGCTTGCTCAAGGTCTTTTCAAACGTGGTGACAAAGATTTTCAAATCTAGTCACGTGATCTCAGCCGTCGATTGTAGAATCGAAGGTAAGGATCAACGGGCCCCATTTCAAATTTCCTACGAATGAGGATTTTTCAACTGTCCGCGGCACGATCTTATTAATGGTCGTCACTGCCACCATTAATACTGCAAATGGCAAGAAATCTAGCATTATAAGGGCATAAATTAAGGCATTGTCTATCATTTTCGAGAGCACAGTTGCATTCCTAGCGAAAGGAGCTTCAAAACGAGCAAGTTGATGTGATTCTAAGCCTCTGTTAGCATCAAAAACTAGTAAGTGGCTTATGTTCCTCTGTGTCTCATCAATTCAGCTATTCATTCATTTGAAAGTGTTAAGAAGTAATTTATAGTTGCAGAAGCCCTAAGTTAATTGCATAAACATAGTTTAGAAGGATGAGTCAGTCTAGTCAACCTTCCACCTCAAAACGTAGTCTAGATGAAGACCTCATGATCTAATGTCCCGGGTCATTGAGGAAAGTTGCAATAGGGCTAGGACAAGTAGGAAAAAATGATAAAATCTATGACTTGTGTGTGAATTGTAGAGATTCTAGGATACCTGTATCAGCGTGGAGCCTATTTGAGCATTGGCATAACAAAGAAGACTATAGAGCCCCTATTTGCCATGCCTGGAAGCTTGATTTGGCCAAGTTGATTTGCCCCAACGTCTTTGTCAATCCAGACTTGGTTAGAGCAATTGCAAGTAGATATGACCCCAAAACTAGGTCTGTTCTGTCTGGAAATGGTTCTGTCATAATTAGATTCACAAAAGCCTATATTTTAACTGTGTTCAATTTAGACCCTACTACCAATATGCCCATTGACCTGAATGCCTTCAGAGAAAAGTATAAGATTGTCAGATATGCCTATAGATCATTCAAACTGGCCAAGCATAGACCAAGGGGAATTGATGGAGGCCTGGTAAAAATTTCTGACAGAGAAGAGGAGCCCTTCCATTGTAATTTGTTCATGGAATGTTTTGTCAGAACTTACCATAGTTTATGCCATGTGCTTGGGAGGGATGTAGCGGGCAGAATGCCAGTATCCTTGATGATGATGGCAGTTTGCATTCAAGATCTTGGAACTAGACATCCATATGACTATGTGGGTTACTTGGTTGAGAAAATGCACAAGCAGATGGTGACAATAAAAAACAACCTGTATCTTGTAGGTCCCCATGAGGAATTCACATGGTATTCTTTGATGTGCCACATGATCCTATTCTCTCTATCAGGCCACTGCCAGTGGCATAAAGATTTACATGTGAAGATGATAGATGAACAAGGCAACATGATGCTAGTGCAAATGTGGACTTGCATGCTTGACATGCATTTTAAGGATGCTAGTTATGTTGTTTTTGAGGAGCATTTTGTAAGGAAGGTCTTAGGTTTCTTGAAACTTGAGGGGGACATAATACCTAAAGAAGTTAAGGATTTATTGAGACCTTTGGAAAGAGCCCCACACTTGAACATAGAACACAATTGGGGAGATTGGTTTCTGCATACAACACTACTTGCATCAGGATTTATGGTTGTGAGGCTCCACCTTACACTCTGCCTAAGTTTGTGCCCAAGAGGCTTGCCTTCATGGAAATGATAAGGCAATTAAATGAAGCTGACAAGGAGCATTTCAGAAAGCACAAGAAGGGGTCACTCATCCCTATTTCATTGATGCTCAGTGATTTTATAACAATTGATAAGAATGGATTAGATCAAATTGGCTCCATGCTTCAGTGCTATAGGATGGATATGGAGCAAGTGAGAGCATTTGACCCTGAGTGTTTTATTCACAAAACAAGGTTGAAGGTCAGTAGGCCTGGTTACCCCCACCGAGTCATCTTCGATGAAGATATAGTAAGAAACTGCCAGTCAATGCAGGAGATATATCTTTTGATAAATAAATGGAATGTGGTGATTGAGGGAGAGAGGATGAAGAGAAATGCCAATCCTGCATACTGATGAAGGGGGTAAATCATAAAACACACAATCAACAGAAATTACACACAAAAAATAGAACTTTCTTTATTGATTTGGACAACTTGTTACATTACAAAAGCTCAAATACAATCAGAGGAATCAACCCTCCATAGGCTGCAACACATTACAGCTTCCTGTCACAAGACTCTAGAATCACCTGCCTTTTGTAACCCCAAATCAACTAGGGTTTCTATTTTCCCGCCTATTCTTGACTCCACACTTGTCCCCTTAACTCTACTGCTGCCCAGGGTTCCCAAAAATGGTTATTAATAGTCTTTTTGGCGGCCAACAACCTAATTTTGAAATTTGCATCTCCCTCCAAAAATAGGTCAACTTCCAGGAGCCATAACTTTTGATTCGGGTGTCCGATTGACAAACTGTTTTATGCGTTGAAAAGCTCGCGGAGTGCTCTACGCACTAAGAGCCCGCTCTGCCAGTTCCAACCATTTTTGGGCCTGTACGGGGCAGTTTAGTGCCTCAAACCTGAGTTTGAATAATTTTTAGGTATTTTTCAAGAAACGGAAACTTTAATATCTTTCAGCTCGCAAATGATCTTTGTGTGATTCCTTTGCCAAAGGTCTTATATTTCCGTTATGTAACTTCCTGTAAATTTTCACTTCAATCCATGCCCAAATGTAAACTTTCTAAAAATAGCAGGTTACTATTTTTAGCAGTTTGGAAAAATTGAAAGTTCTACATCATTATTCAAGCGATTATGGAACCAAAACCACAAATTTTGAAAATAAATGGAAAGAACATCAACAATTTTGAAATACATCTTTTTTTGGGTGATGCAAGATTGCCCTTACACCACTGGATGCTCCTGCATTAGACACCCAGGGTAATTTGAGAAGTGACCCTGTCACGTCTCAGGTGTTTGTGTGAGGAAAACCCAAATGGTCAACCTCTGCCTTAGGCAACCAAGAAGAATCTTCAATAGGTCTTCCTTTCCATTTCACCATATATTCTTCATATTGTCTGTTCCAAGTACGTCTTCCCACACAGCTATCCAAGATCTCTTCTATCTCCTCCGTTGAAGTAGATGCCAGAATACTCCACTATTCTTCTGTTGTTCCATCCTTTGTGCCACCCTCATGATATTCTGTTAAATCAACAATGTTAAACACAGGGGAAATATTAATCCCACTCGGCAGCTCTACCTCATATGCATTTCTTGAATCATGCTTCTTCAGGATTCTGCATGGTCCAAATTTCTTCATTTTCAACTTATTGTATGTTCCAATTGGGAACCTTTCTTTTCTCAAGTGAACCATGACTTCATCTCCTACCTGGAACTCCTTATACCTCCTTTTCTGATCTGACTTAGCCTTGTACTGAATATTCATCTTATTAATGTGCTTTTTTACCTCTTCATGCAAATTCTTCAAATGTTCTGCAAAGTCTTCAGCTTCAGCACTTGTCTTTTCTCCTTTGTCCAACTTTCTTAACTCACAAGCATTTCTTCGGCTATTGCCATATACAATCTGGAATGGTGATTTACCAGTACTCCTATTGACAGAATTGTTGTAAGCAAATTCTGCCTGTGGTAAAATCAAATCCCATCCCTTGGGCTTATCTCCTGCTAAGCATCGTAGCAGGTTACCCAAACTCCTATTCACCACTTCGGTCTGTCCATCAGTCTGTGGATGGTGTGCAGAACTGAACTTCAAATCTATCTTCAACTTCTTCCACAATGTCCTCCAAAAATTACCAACAAACTTGCTATCTCGATCTGAAACTATGCTCTTTGCTAGACTGTGTAATCTCACCACCTCTCTGAAAAATAATTCAGCAATATGAACAGCATCATTAGTCTTCTTGTAAGGAATGAAATGTGCCATCTTTGAGAATCTGTCCACCACCACAAAAATGGAATCATGTCCTCTCTGTGTCCTTGGTAAACCAAGAACAAAATCCATACTAATATCATCCCATGGCTTCTCTAGTACAGGTAGTGGCTGATATAGCCCTATATTCTGACTTGTTCCTTTTGGCATTTGACACACTCTGCAACTCTGTACAAATTTCCTCACATCCTGCTGCAACTGTGGCCAATAATAATTTTCACCAACAATAGCAATGGTCTTATCTCGACCAAAGTGTCCAGCCAATCCTCCACTATGCTTCACCTTAATCAGGTTCTCTCTCATGGAACTCCTTGGAATGCACAACTGGCTTCCTCTAAACAAAATGCCATCTTGGATTATGAAATCCAACCATTTTGTCCTATCCAAAGTAACGGGTTCCAAACAAGCTTTCTAAGCCTCTACAAAATCTGGATCTTCAGGATACCAACTTTTGAGCTCACCGAACCCAACAACCTCTTTCTTCATTTATGTCAACAAGTTTTGCCTTCTGCTCAAGACATCTGTAACTCTGTTAGACTTCCCACTCCTGTGCTTCAAAACAAAAGTATAGCTCTGTAAAAACTCAACCCATTTTAAGTGTCTTTGGTTCAACTTCCCTTGACTATTAAGATACTGCAAAGCTTGATGATCAGTATATAAAACAAACACTTTTGGCAACAAATAATGTCTCCATTTCTTCAAAGCGTGAACTATTGCATAAAACTCCTGATCATAAACAGAATACTTTTTCTTGGCATCATTAAGATTCTCACTAAAATAGGCAATGGGCTTACCTTCTTGGCTCAAAACAGCTCATATACCACTACCACTAGCATCACAATCTACCTGAAATACCTTATTGAAATCTAGAAGTGCCAAAACAAGTTGTTCTACAACTTTCGGCTTCAATGTATCAAAGCTCTTGACTGCTCCTTTAGTCCATCTAAACTCTTTTCTATCCCCTCTCATTGTCTCAGTTAGGGGTGCACAAATGCTACTAAAATTCCTGATAAACTTTCTGTAAAAACTTGCCAAACCATGAAAAGATCTTACCTCCGTTGCACTCCTTGGCGTAGGCCATTCAATAATAGCCCTTACTTTTTCTGGGTCCATCTTAAGACCTTCCTTTGAGACAACAAATCCCAGGTATACCAACTCCTTCTTTGCAAAACTACATTTCTTCAGATTAATTAGCAACTTCTCCTTCCTCAGCTTCTCTAGAACTCTTCTGATATGCATCAGATGCTCATCCCAAGTCTTACTAAAAATCAAAATATCATCCAAATAAACAATAACAAAACTTCCCAAAAATTATTTCAGTACCTAGTTCATGAGCCGCATGAATGTACTCGGTGCATTGGTTAGCCCAAATGGCATGACTAACCACTCATACAAACCTTCATTTGTCTTGAAGGTTGTCTTCCATTCATCTCCTTCTCCGATACGGATTTGGTGATACCCACTCTTTAGGTCAATCTTCGTGAAGTACTTGGCTCCACTCAAAAAATCCATGATGTCATCCATTCTTGGCAATGGAAATCTATAATTGATCGTTATCTTATTGATGGCTTGAGAGTCTGTACACATCCTCCATTCTCCATCCTTCTTTGGTGCTAGTACTGCAGGTACCGCACATGGACTTAGGCTCTCCCTTATCAGTCCCTTCCTCAACAACTCCTGAACTTGTCTGTTCAGCTCTTCATTCTCTGCAGGGGTCATTATGTGGACTACCTTATTTGGCAAACTGGCTCCTGGTATCAGATCCATTTGATGACTTATTTTCCTTACCAGTGGTAAACCTTCTAGTACATTATCAGAGACAATATCTTGAAATTCTTCCAACATCTCTAAGACTTTGGCTGGTATATCTTCACATTTCTCTTGACTAATCTTAGGAATCAATGCATAGCAATGATGCTCATGCTTCATACCCTGCAAAAATTTTCTACCATCTACCAAGCAAATTATGGCAGTACTACATACCTTTTCTTCCACCTCCTTCAAGGGCTTCAACTTGTGATGAACTCCATCCTTTGTTAGGGAATATGTGTTTGCACGGCCATCATGGACAACGCTCCTATCATACTGCCACGGTCTCCCCAACAACATATGACATGCATCCATCGGTATGATATCACACAGCACCTCATCATGGTAGTCCCCAATCTTGAACTTCACTAAACACTGCTCATTGACCAAAGCTCTATGGTCTTTCTACAACCATGCAATCCAATATGGATGTGGATGCTTTCTTCTTGTCAACTTCAACTTGTCCACCATCTCCTCTGAAACAAGATTGTCAGTACTTCCACTGTCAATAATAATATCACAACACTTACCTTCACATTTGCACCTTGTGCGAAATAAACTCTTCCTTTGATTTGGTTCTTTCTCCTCATTCAACAAAGTTCTTCTGACAACTAGGGTTTCTCCCCTTTCAGCATCTTCAGAGTGCTCAGATTGCGCATCTTCATCGACATGTGCAACTCGTGCATTACCTTCAAGTCTTCTATTTGTCTTTCCTTGACATTGTGGACACTCGTATGCTCGATGTCCTTCTTCTCCACATTGGAAACAAGTTCCTCTGAAACCTCCTCTTCCAGGTCCTTGCCCAGGTCGGCCTCTTCCTCTTCCTCTTTGCTCACCATTGTTTTGGTCACGAGGGCGGTAGGTATTATCTCCTCTCTGATTTTGACTGGTGCCGGCTTCTTCACTTTTCTTTGAATATTCATTTCACCTTCCATAGGGTCTTCCACCAGTCCTTCCACCTTGACCTCTTCCCCTTTGCTTGTTGTCAAATCTTTTATTTAGCTTCTCCTCCACCTTCCAGGAAAACTGGTATGCATCTTCTATGGTGGTCATTCTGACTAGGCTCAACTCCTCTTGAACACTCGGCCTCAACCCATTAATGTAACAGGCTACCTTCTCCTTGTTGGGCTCTGCATGGCCTGTCCTGATAGTAATTTTATAAAACTCTTCTATATACTCCTTAACAGACTTGTTACCTTGCTTCAGTCCTTGCAGCTTCTTCAACAACTCCATCTCATAGTCCACATGAATGAACTGCTTCTTCAATTTCTCCACCATTCGATCCCATATGGTGATCTTTCCTTTTCCTCTTCTATTCCTTTCTAACTAGACCTCCTTCCACCAAATATTGGCATGGCCCTTCAATTTTGTTTTTGCAAACTTGACCTGATCTAGGTCTTCCACATCTTCATACTCAAAATACTCCTCCATGTCATTGATCTAATCAATAAGCTGTTCCGGATTTAAATCTCGTGAATATGTAGGAACTTTGATCCTGGGCCTCTTTCCAATCTTTGAAATGGCCCTCAACAACCTAACTTCTTCAGGATCTCCTGCAGCTTCTTGTTCTTCCTTAGATAGCTCTTCTTCAGCTTCATCTTCACTTTCTTCTTTTGTTCTTGGCTCAAACCCTCTTCGCAGCTCCTCCTGCAATGCATCAATTTGCCTTTGCAGGGCTCTAAAACCCTCTTCCGTCAAAGCATTCCTCCCAATATGTTTTCTTTGTGGAGGCATCTTGATCTCTGCAACAAACCCACAACCTCAAGTCCTGGTGCAAACTGCCTCACGGTCGGCGATCTGTCTACACACTCAGGAACCCTTGCTTTGATACCACTTGATGAAGGGGGTAAATCATAAAACACACAATCAACAGAAATTGCACACAAAAAATAGAACTTCATTTATTGATTTGGACCACTTGTTACATTACAGAAGCTCAAATACAATCAGAGGAATCAACCCTCCACATGCTGCAACACATTACAGCTTCCTGTCACAAGACTCTAGAATCACCTGCCTTCTGTAACCCCAAATCAGCTAGGGTTTCTATTTACCCGCCTATTCTTGACTCTACACTTGCCCCCTTAACTCTACTGCCGCCCAGGGTTCCCAAAAATGGTTATTAATAGCCTTTTTGGCGGCCAACACCTAATTTTGAAATTTGCATCTCCCTCCAAAAATAGGTCAACTTCTGGGAGCCATAACTTTTGATCCGGGTGTCCGATTGACAAACCATTTTATGCGTCGGAAAGCTCGCGGAGTGCTCTACGCACTAGGAACCTACTCTACCAGTTCTGACCATTTTCGGGCCCGTACGAGGCCGTTTAGTGCCTCAAACCTGAGTTTGAATAATTTTCAGGGATTTTTCGGGAAACAAAAACTTTAATATCTTTCAGCTTGCAAATGATCTTTGTGTGATTCCTTCGCCAAAGGTCTTATATTTCCGTTATGTAACATCCTGTAAATTTTCACTTCAATCCGTGCCCAAATGTAAACTTTCTAAAAATAGCAGGTTACTATTTTTAGTATTTTGGAAAAACTGAAAGTTCTACATCATTATTCAAGTAATTATGGAACCAAAACTAAATTTTTTGAAAAGAAATGGAAAGAATATCAACAATTTTGAAACACATCTTTTTTTGGGTGATGCAAGATTGCCCTTACACCACTGGATGCTCCTGCATCACATACCTTGGGGCTTTTGCTGAAGTGCAAGATCCCATAAGGAGAATTAAGATGATCTTTGCCAAGGCAAACGAACTGATAGCTAGTGCACCTGTAGGTGAGGAGAGGCCATCTTACCAACCAATAAGTTCTAGGGGTAAGTATGTAAGAGAAGAAGAATCCCTTGATTCCCCTGCTCCAAAGAGATCAAAAAGCATTGACCTTGAGGCAGAGGTGGAGACAGAAGTTGTGGAACAGATGGAAGAAGCGGCAAAAGAACAAATTTAGGAGCCTCCCCATCAGGTGAGTTCCCCATTAAGGATAAGGCAATACTCTTCACCAGATAATAGGTTGACAAGGTCAACAATTAACAATGAAGTTGATACAGAAGATATGAGAGTATTGGCATGTAACCAATTTATTGTAGATCATGCATTTGTCAGCACGCCTGAATTCAGGTCATTCGTGCTGAGGACAAAGAATGAAGAATTTCAAAGGAGAATTGAGGAAGCAAGGAGTGGTGCTGACCCCTCTGAGTATGATACTATTACTCAAAGGGTTTTGAGTGAGGTTAATAAGGATATCAGTGCAATAACCCCACAGGAGGGCATGACTCTTGTAGCCAGAAGCAACATCCTACTACTACCACATTGGACTCTATCAGATGCAATTGCATTTGATACCATAACAAGGGATGACTCTGATATGACAGAGGAACAAGTCAGCAAAGCTTTGCAGGGTGTTGCATTTGACCCAAGGTTTGAAACCTTGGCAATTTGGGCATTGGCCCCCAGTGATAAGAAACCAAAAGTTGGTTTGGAGGAACTAATTGGCAATGTCATAATTAAAAGGGTGTCAGACACCCCTACCCCTCAAGCTGCTAGTCTAAATGTGCAAACTGCACAATTTTCTGAGGCAACGACAATTAAACTGCAGAAAGACTATAATGAATTGTTGGAGAAATATGCAGTGGCCATGGCCAAGTTGAACAAATATAAAGGGCAACCACAATTAGAGCCTGGTCCATCTCAGAGTCCCCCTATCATTTAGACTACAGAGTCACTTCCAGTTGACACACAAACTCTCCTTTCAGAAATGAGAGAATTGAAGGAGGATAACAAAAAAATGAAAGAAGAAAATGAGAACAAAATAAAGGACATGGTCACCAATTTGATCAAAAACAGAGTGACCAAACTCTTGGCCAGAGTGGAGGAGGCCTAGATGACTTACTCAAAATTAAGGATAGCCTATGAGAAGCATGAATCTAATAAGCAGAGACTATCAAGTGTGAAAGCTAAGTGGCTACCAAGAACTTTAGAGGTCAGAGATTTTCTTAGGTGTTCTAGATTTGATGCAAATGCACCTCCTGAGTTGAATTTGGTTTCAGATATACTGAAACATCTCGAGGATGTGGCCAGTTTTCAATTGAAATTGGATACAGTTTTGAGGGAAAAGATGCAGGCAATAGAAACGATGGACACTAAATGGTTGCCACATATTTTGGAGGGTGATGGGAAGGCTAAGGGCCTGGACAAGTGGAAGAGAGAAATAATAGATAATGGTCGTCAATTAATTCCTGCTTCTTGTGATGAAGGCGATCCAACCATGCAGGTGCTGGGTTTATCACTTGACAAGCTGTAATTGGTTGAATTTACTTTTGATACATTCTGCAAGAATGTAAAGTCTATTTTGAATGCCAACTATGTCAGTCATAATGGCAAGATCATAGAGGTTATCTCATTCCCCTGGCCACTTGAAAAGACATACAGTGAATGGAAGGACAAGTATGGGTCACAGGATTGAACAGGCCAACCACCTTTTCCCCAGCATTAACGAGGTAGATCTTCAGGTGGCTACACATCTCCCAAAGTCCATCTACTCCTCTTTTCTTCTCTCAAATGAAATTAATGTTCTCAACTGTGTTAATCATTCTTGTGTGGTTGGAAGATTTTGGAAATTTTGAGAAGTAAATAAGATACAAGTACTACTTTGTAATGTTGTTGGAAGATTGGGGAAGTTTTGAATAGTGAAATATAATACAATTCTGATAGGTTGCCCATATTTCTGGAGTTGTAAATTTTAGTTTCTTGCATGTTGCATGATTTTTCATGAGCATTTTATCAGTTCTAGATTGAAATATATGAATAATGTTGTAGCATATTATATTATTAATATACACCATTAGCAAACATTTAATATGAAGTGGGCAATTAAATAATACAGACAATTTCAACACATACATCAATTTCAGTGTTATATTGATTTTCAAATGAGCATTGAAGGTCTGAAGGAAATTAGAATACATTGAAGACTGAAGTATTACATTTCATTTGAAGGTCCGAAGGAAATTAGAATACATTGAAGACTGAAGTATTACATTTACAATGTATAATAACTTGCTCAAAACCAACTCTGCACAATGCTATGTTGGAACTTGAAAACACATGTTTTTGATTAGATAAGAGGCAAGCCAAGGGTGTTGAACCCATTACAAAGCAGCCCCTAGGGCAGTCCAGATAGACAAGAAAAAGAATGGATGCCAAAAAACCAGAGACAACATTCCAACAACCTAGTCATTCTGGTATTGATGTCATTGGAAACACATGTTACTAAATCATTGTATCAGCTTTTGTAGAGTGCTCCACTCTTCATCTGATGGAAGTGTAATTTTTCTTAACCCATGGTTATTGAGTTGTAACTGTGATAATATTTTATAACGAATATTGTTACTTGACTTGAATGTATAACTCAAAGTTGCATTCAAGGTTATTAGTGGTAGGATGAAATCCATAAAAATTGCCTCATCAAGATTTTGAGGAAACTGGTCCTTATCGAAGTTCATTTTATCCTTCGTTTTCTTTTTGAAAGCATTCTTTCCAATGTATCGGTTTGATGGGTCAAAAGCCACCAGAAAACCAAGCTTTTTGAAGTGTTCTACATTTGTTTGCAGTTGCTTTGTCAATAATGCAGCTTGTACCAAAAGTTCATGTGCTTGTTCCAGCTTCGTACATTTTTCAATGATAGTTGAGGCCTTTATTGTGGCATCAATACGGTTCTTAATTCCTTTGGATTCCAATTCTTCACCACTAGCTATGTAGATTGATTGCAAAATTTTGTTTGCATCTGACTGTCTTGAAGTTGCCATGTCTCTATTTTCAACAATGTATTGTTTGAGTGTATTACTAATAATACTAGATCATCAATGAATTCAAACATTTTAGAAAAATCATCAATCCTCTTTATTATTTTCTCCCAAATGTTACTTTTTATATAAACCATTGTGTTTCTATATATTTAGATTCTTTGTTTTGGTAGGATTTTATTTCATTCTCTGCATTCTTTAGTTTGTTCTGCAAATTTTCAGAGAATTTTCTCTCTCCACATTTTCTTGCCACAAATGTCCTGCTTTTTCTGATTGCTCCAGTTTGGTAGTGGCTTCAAGCAAGGATTGTTCTAATTTTTCTGAATTGGTTGTTTGAATATCATAATTTTTTTTACTTTCACTCAACATTTTCTTTAGTTTAATCACTTCCTCTGTCTGTTTATTCGCTTCACTTGTAGATGTAGAGTCAGAGTTTTTATCCTTTTCTCTAATTCTTTGGTCTTGTTCTCTGCTCCTTTCATCTTGTCTTTTTCACTTGCTATGTCTGCCTGTAACTTTCCTATAAGAGTCTCCAACCTGTTACGTAAATCACAAAGTCAAATGAAAAAGAGCAATATGAATGGAATTAACATCACTAAATATATTTTCCTTCTATTGTAACTCAATTACTGGAAGATGTGACCTGTCTATCTTACAACTCTAATTTGTAGACAATATATTCAACAAGGTTTCCACGAAATTAAAAACAATTATACCTTTTTTTCTCTCTCTTGCTTTAGCAATGATGTGTACACCACTTCATTGTTCTTTTTTGATACATTAATTTGTTAGAATTTTTCATTCCAGAAAAATCCACTTGGATGGTGCTCACCTCATAGTCAGATCGTTGCATCTGGTCCTCTGGTTTATCTTGAACTTTGAGCACAATAATCATGTAATCCATTTTTTTGTTTTCTGGGTCAAATGTAGTCAATACCCTGGTTGTTGCAGGCTCTAAAGTTGTAATAGTCTCTATATCTAGCACTTGCTTCTTGTGACTTTTAGATAATTTTGCTTTCTTTTCAAACTCAGCTTTGTAATCACAATCTGTGACACTTGACATAACTTTGAATGGCAAAGGAGTAGTAGTTTTGGTGGCATCTCTAATTAATTGTGGCTGAGTATTAGCCATTCTTGTCCTAGCCACACTAACGATAGGAGGGGGTGCCTTCTGGAAACAACTGCTTTGATGTGGATGTGGAATCAAAGCCTACCATAACCTTCTGCTTCTTAGTCTTCACAAGGCCTTGCTCTTTAAGTTTGTCTATAGTTTCATTTAATGTTGTTGATGGCCTCTTCTAAGTTTGTTGTTGCATCTTTTGCTGACCACCACTACTACTAATACCTGCACCATCGACAGAAATGCCACCAGTAGCACTAGAATGTCCACCATCTCCTATAAGAAAAGAATGAGAAACATGTAGATCAGAAGACCGTTGTGGTACTGTTAGTGATTGAATCTCACTCTGAGGATTTAAAGCTGGAACAAATCTAATCTCCTGATCTGTATGTGTATGCCCTTTGGCTTGTTCATCACCTCCAATGCCGAGTAGAAGATCATTAGGTTTTCTAGGGTATACCTCTGGTACCATCCAAATGCCTTCTCCTGTGGGCCCCAAACCACCACCTTCATAACCTAATTTTTGGGCTATTGATGCCCCTTTAGTATATGTTTGTCTTGCGGTCTCACTCATATGAGGTTTGATTACATAGGCATTAAGATCTTTGGGTTGGTTTTCATCCTCATCATCACTTTCAACATTAGTTGCTTGAGCTTCAGAGGGATGCTCTTTATCCCACAATTTGCTGAACTCTTCATCTTCTGAGACGTCTTTGAGATCTGTAGTAGCTTTTGGATCACTGAGATCCTTCCTGAGACCAAAAGGCAAAAATTTTTGATGGTGTCCAACGTTCCTCTATACAAGCTTGTTTTAGAGTCTCTAGAATTTTTGTACACTTAGATTTTTTAGCAGCTTTTGTATAGAAATTGTTGAATCTCTTGTTTGCCAATGCATCTCTATGTTTGTGGATTTGGATGCAATCCCATGATTTTTGATGACAATTTTTCAAAAGAAATACCTCTTTGAGTAACAGTTTCTTCCATGAATTTTCTCACCTCCTCCCAAGAATTCTTATTTTTCAACATTTCTAGCAGGGGTTTACTTTCATGTTGAGTTTTAGTTGGAGCATTCTTATTGGCCACAAGCCTTCTTTTAATCACATCACATGGGTCATATTGCCAGTGAGAGTCAACATCAAATTTAAAAAGTTGTAGAATTTCATGTGCCACAGTGAATGCTTTTCTCTCGAATGTGAACCCTCCACATGAAAAAGGTAAGGAAGGAAATATGGTCTTCTTTTGCTGACTAACAAAGTACAGCTAATCAGTACTCTCCATTTGCCGTATGTATTCCAATGCAAAAACCCTCTCTGTCACATGTATTGGAAGTTTGTGGAGTTATGCTCCTGATCCATAAAATCTTAGGATAGTATATTCCTCCATGAAGTACCAGTCAACCAATTGTATTTCTTTTCCTAGTTGAATGCAATTTCTACAAGACTCAGGCAATCTAGGCATTGGATTATTTGTAATGGTTTCATACAATGGAGCCAAAAAGTAGTCCACCAAATGATTGTAGTTCTTTTTATTATGATACATCTTTATCTTATGGGTCCAATCTAGTAGTCCAATTTTATCTTGCTGACGTTGAATTTGAAGCTTGTTGTCCTCAAACATCCCAACAAACTGCACTAGAAAAAAATAGCACAAGTAGGTTGTGAACCTAAATGTTTTTTGTTGGCACTGAGAGTGGGAGGTTCACTTTGGCTTCATTTAATCATTAAAAACTGACAATGCATGGATTCTGCAATGTGCTCAAGAAATCTGTATTTAGCAGGTGGCATGAATTGATGGATATTGTATACCATTTCAAGGAGGCTTGCATCCACTTCACTATTATTATCCAATCCAAGGCAAAACACTAGCATTGAAACAGTATCCTGGACCCATGATCTAAAAATATCAATTTTATAAGGAGGCTTATGATTCTGATTGAGTTGGACACCATCCGCTGTTAGAGATTTGATAAATCTTATTTTGTTATTTTCACTAACTGCTTCATAAGTATTAGCAAGTTTTTCTAGGTTTATGAGGACTGCTCTACATTCTTCAGCGATAAAACCCAACAATTTGCCAAAATGTTCTCCATTAATGGGAAGAATTATTTCCTGGCTATCTTTTTTAACTATTGCTTTTCTTTTTTCATCATAATTCTGGGCACAAGCCATGATAATTCAGGGCAAGGGAAAACCTCAGGTAACATCAAGCATCCCAATCCAACCACCCATGGTGCAGTCATCCCGTTAATTGGTATTAGTTTTTTTGGGTCAGGTTGCTTATCTTGCACTTGACTTACCTTATTCTCCAATGAAAACCTAAGTACTGAGGTAAACCTTCCAAAAATTACAAGGTCATAAATATCATGGTATTCATCTATAAAACCCGGGGCTTTAAGCAGTCTGGCATAGTCTGTTTTTTATTTTTCTTTGGTTTTCCCAATTTTGGCTCTGGTTGTGCTGGTAGACATGTTTGTAAACACTCAACCCTAAACCCCAAGATTGAAAAAACTGAAGTCTCAAGGACAACAGTAACAACAATAGTAATAGGAATAAAGTATATTTGTATTTCACTTACCCGGATAAGATGAATACAAAGACTGGCACTGAGTGAATCCGTGGCATCGCACAATCAATATTAAAATTTATGGTGCACTGCAATCTCCTTGTCACTTGAGTCCTTGAACCTCTTAGCTCTTGCTTCCAAGTAGTATCAATTAAAATTGCTAAATGCTAAGTGCAAATTGTGAAGTAAAGCGAGTGAAACGTGGTTATTTATTTTATTAAAGTTCAGTACAAGTATGTAGTTTTAGTTGTACACTTGTACTGAGTACTCCCACTTTAAAGTTCAAATAAAATTTAAGGATGGCATGCAAGTCTGCAGCCTAAATTAATTATTTAATACAACACGTACATCAAGTGGTGGAATTAAAAATTTTAAAACTATTGTATAATCTCAACTGTTGATCTTTGTAAATCTAACGACTCTTGATTGATTCTGGAGGTTTGAGATCGCAAGTCTTGCGCTCTAGACTTTCGTTTCAGAATTCAACTACACCCATCCATCTAGCATCAAAACATTTCTCTAGAGTCTGCAGCGCCTTTAATATTTATATGAAATTGGGCCCAATTTGATGATATAATAACTAATAGAATAAAATAAACACATTGACATCATTGCATCAATAATAAAGTAGAAATTATATTAATACAAAAAGATTTACACTTGTGACTTGAGTCTTGGGTAATTATTTAATACAACACGTACATCAAGCGGTGGAATTGAAAATTTTAAAACTATTGTATAATCTCAATCGTTGATCTTTGTAAATCTAACGGCTCTTGATTGATTCCGGAGGTTTGAGATCGCAAGTCTTGCGCACTGGACTTTCGTTCCGGAATTCAACTACACCCGTCCATCTGGCATCGAAACATTTTGCTAGAGTCTGCAGCTCCTTTAATATTTATATGAAGTCGGGCCCACTTTGATGATATAATAACTAATAGAATAATAACTAATAGAATAAAATGAACACATTGACATCATTGCATCAATAATAAAGTAAAAATTATATGAATACAAAAAGATTTACACTTGTGACTTGAGTCTTGGGTAATTATTTAATACAACACGTACATCGAGCGGTGGAATTAAAAAATTTAAAACTATTGTATAATCTCAACCGTTGATCTTTGTAAATCTAACGACTCTTGATTGATTCTGGAGGTTTGAGATCGCAAGTCTTGCGCTCTGGACTTTTGTTCCAGAATTCAACTACACCCATCCATCTGACATCAAAACATTTCGCTAGAGTCTGCAACTCCTTTAATATTTATACGAAGTCAGGCCCACTTTGATGATATAATAACTAATAGAATAAAATGAACACATTGACATCATTGCATCAATAATAAAGTAGAAATTATATTAATACAAAAAGATTTACACTTGTGACTTGAGTCTTGGGTAATTATATTAATACAAAAAGATTTACACTCAGGAAATTATATCAATACAAAAACCACTCCAGCGGCCAGCCTAGGCTCCAAACAACACACAACACCAGAGAAGCTACAATAGTACCATAGAAATCCCTAGCCCCTTGACTGAGCGACTCCTCAAAAACTTGCCACCCTACCACCCAGCACAGAAATCACCAAAAAAAGTGGCCCTGAGAGCCTGACCACTCCTACGGCCACTACGAGTAGAATCCCCCCACACTCACAATGGCTGCGAAGTAGTCAAGCCATACAGGAGTCTCCTCTGTGTCCATTCCAATTGCCCGCTGAAGAAAGTGTCTCCCACAAGCCGCCCAAAACCTGTGCCTTCCCAGTTGTTGCTCATTCATGTTTACTAGGAATGGCTGCCTAGCTACGCCCACCTGTCCCTCCTGTGGCTTCTCCAGGTCTCTTGGCCATAGGATACCGACCCCCAATTCTGCATAAATCAACACGTTTACGTCGTCCAAAAAAATATCTAGAGTGAATACCTCCTGTAGAATCCTCAGTGCATCCACCTTTGCCTCTCCTAGGTCCAACAAAGAAGCCAGAAAGCATGAAGAAATGTCTGAATTTACCCTATATCTATCCTCGGAGACCAAGAAGTCTTTACCGAGGACCATCTTCACTGCCTCAAGGAAGAATTAGTTTTGCTGTTTACAACTGTTCATCAGTCTGCCATCTCTGATATGGCCCAGAAAGGTGACCCGGTGCTTCTTATAGCAGAGCCTTATGGGAGTCTCCATGCTATATTTTGAGCAAGCCAGCTAAGTGTCATTTTGCTAGAGACCTCCAGGATTTAAAGGAAGATTGTTAATGACCACACACCTCAACTGACAAATGCATTTATTCATTGTCCATATTTTTTGTAGCGTCAATCTTTCGCTCATGTAAGGATCGACCAACAATGAACTTGTCAGAACTATTTAATAAATTAAAAATTAATCCTTGGGAAAAGTATTTTGCAACCCACCAAATGAAAGCCATATCAATATATAAATTTATAATAATATCATATGATATTATTTTATATAATATAATTATAATTTATTATTATATTATTATTATTATATATAATATAATATAATTATTCTATATATTATAATATGTAATATCATATATTATAATATATAATAATATAATATATGATGTTAATCATATAATGTAATTATTATTATTATATAGTCAGACTTAGAATAAAATAAAGGGGCTCGGGGCCAGTAACTTAGAGCAAAGGGGCCAGTAACTCGACGACAACCAAGGGGATAAAAGAACAACTTAAGTTGGGGAAACCGGCTACATAGGTCAACGATGAATTAGAAGGATAAACCATAAGCACCTTAGACAAAAACAACAACAGTGTTATTTTATATTGAAAATTTGATTCTTTGAAACATCTATGATCTGTATACATTGTAATTTGCCATTGAACTCATGTCAATTTCAAACCGTAATTACTTCTATATTATTTAGTAAAATTTAACATCACCCTTCAAAAAGATTGGGGAATTACATCGTACATGAACCTCTAACCAACCTTAAAGTTCCAAACAAAACTCCTATCCTTCGACCTTCAAACCTTGCTTTGATCCTCCAAAATCTTTTTGGTTCCTCTTTTCGATGACGCATAATGAATATTTCATTGTAGTCCATAATTATCCTATTAATAGGCAATGGGTCCGTTACAAATTTAATTATGTCCTCATTCACAATGACAGTCAATGATTTACTATAGAACCTTGCTTTATATGTACAAGAAACCACTACATATGGGTAACAATAAGGCCAGTAAAGGAGAATTAAATTGATTTTCTCGAGGTCACTAGCAATTGAGTTGCAATACCAATTCCATGCGTCAATTCAAATTTTTAGTTTCTCATACATGCATGCATGTGTGGGAGATTCAACCCACCACCCAGAATAGAATGCATCATTTGCAAATGTTAAAAGTGTCGATTCTTGACACGATTTATTCCACTTGATGAATGCTTGTATTTCTTCATTCCGAGACATGCAAAGCAATAACATCCTACATAGCCACACACAAACAAAATTTTCCATCATCTTATTACTATTCTACATCTGTGAACTGAGAACTATATCACACAGTTAAATTCAAAATCATGAATGATCACAAAATAAATACTTGGTAACTTATTTTCTTTGTATAGCTCCTGTAATGAAATCCATTACTTCAAACATTTACAGTCTATTGATTCTTGACCTATCTGAAACTTAGTAATGCAATATAAGGTTGAAACGATAAAGACTATCATATATACATTATATGTACTTCCATGACAAGTGGGTAATAAATAACAAGCAACTCTGTTTAATTGCCTCTGTTGTACTGTGGAAATTCATATTGGCTAATCTGTGCAGTTTGTCACAACTCAGTATTCACTTGCCATTAATGAACTTAATTGAGCATTGGCTAATCTATGCAGTTAAGTGCGTTCAATCAAATAAATCATACCACCACTGACCATTTGATGAACCCTAGAACGAAAGATGAATGGTTGTAGTTCAATTCCGGAAGGTAGATCTCCAACATTGCACATTGCTGACAAAATCCTCCAGAATCAACTAACAGCCGTTAGATATTATTAGATCAACGGTTGACAAATTGACATATATATATATATATATAAAATATATAATATATTTATAGAGTATTCTACAAAGGTCAATGTGGTAGCGCGACAGAGTGCAAGTCCTTGACTGTACAACTACAAATTTGGGAAATTGGGTGTGTCAGTACTTTTGCCCCAAATAGAACTTATGCCGTTGATTTGCGATCATCTGACAATCAAAATCTAATAGAATATTTTCCATTTAATGACATCCACGCGGTGGAAGTGACCTCTGTCCTTTCGTAATAAATTAGGAATGTCTAAAAAGCACAATAAGACGTTTTTGAGAAGGTAATTTATGCAGTTCAATTATGAATCGTACAATACATGCCGCTGAAAATTAATGCAATTTATTGAAACAATTTATTGGGTTTGCAACCCTCGCAGACACGTTATTCTACATTTTCAATTTTTCACTAGTGTGCTTTGAGTTTGGAGGAGCTCTGGACTGCGTCTTCTACAGGTGTTGAACACGAGTTTTCACAACCAGGTTGGCTAATTTGTGCTCTTTCTTGCCCATTTCTTAGTAACAAATTTGAATACTTTAAGTCAACTGGGTGGGAATTGGGAAGAACAATTATTTTTCATGAGTCAAGACTATTTGTTTACCCAAAATCTTTTGGAGATTTATTTGGCACCCTTAGCAGTTACAAAAGCTTTTGTTTACTAGTTTCTCAAACAAGTAAAGATGAAGCTTTTGTTTATTGAGAATGATTTAGCTAAGGTGAAGGATACCGATCTAAGTCATATAGATTTCGACTTGGAGGATTTTGGGCTCAATTAGAGCAAAACCTGAAGTCACCTATAGCCTATAAAATCCTTACAAGCAGGTTAGCTTGTGCTCGGGGTTTCCCACCTATTGTGCCATGTCCAAACCTGATTGTTGCATGTGCAAAGAACTATTATCCTGATATTAAGGGGAAATTTTAAGAGCATGCTAGTTCTTCTGTGCATAAAGAATTAGGAACAAGAGAGCAAGGAACCTCCCAGGCTTCCAAAATTTAGAAAACTTCAATTGGTGTGGAGAAACCTCATCATAGAGTTGGTTCACAATCTGGTAGTGGTGGGGATGGAGAGCAGCCTGAAGATAATAGGAAACTAAAACTAAAAGGTGTATGTGAACATGATGATCAACCTGCATTCATGAAACCACGAGCAGAGAAGAAGTTGGATGCCTTACAACAATTACAGGCAGATCACATGACTTTTGTTGTGTCTCCTTCACCTAGTAATGATTCTTCCATTTACCAACAGATTGTTGATGAGGGTACTTTAAGTTTTTGTTCCTTGTTTGAGAATCCAACTTCCCGCGTATCAAATGAAATTCTCGTGCAAGATACTCCTAATCAGCTAAAGAGAGTTGTCCTGGATGCAAGTGAGAGCGGTATAGTTTTGTCTTCCCCTTCCTACCTAAAGAAAGTTTTTGAGAAAAAGAGGAGATATCCCCCAACACTAACAACAAACATAAATGGTGACGCTGTAACTACACCTAAGCCGAAGAAGGCTAAGAAGATGTCTTAGATTGTAATAGATTCTTCTTTAGGGCATAGGATCTTGGAGATTGCAGACCCCATCGGGGATAAAAATGAAAATGAAGTCACAGAAGCAGATTTCAATATGACCAAGATTGACATGGGTCCTCCTATGGTGGAAGGTGATTTATATCATTTAAAATTCTCTCAACACATGCTCGAAAAGAGAGTTAAATCTCAACAACAACAGAACATAAAGCTGCAAGCCTAGGTGAATTCTCTGACATCTTTCATTCAATCTACTTTGAATATTTCTGTTGATGTAATGGATCCTAGCATGTTGCAACAAATCAAGAGATATCAAACTCTAGGTAAGGCCACTGAGCAATGGGTAGAGCGAGTCACCATTGATGGTTTGTTGTACATCAAAGAGGTCATGAAACTATATCCCCTCCTTTCTAATAAAAGGAAAGGGTTAATTGCAGAGTTACAAAATTTAAAGAGGGAAGACAGAAATCTGCTCACAGACTTTACAGAGATACAAGAAATGATGAAAATTGATACAAATATTCTTGTAGCTGAGAAAGTTTTTAATGATCCAAATGAGAATGATTATGTGTCTTGGCTAGATGCACTAGAGTGGAAGAGATCTGTGCTAGGGGATTTTAGTCGACAAATAAGAAGAATTTTGGCTTAACATTTCACTACTATGGCTGATCTTAAAAACAATTGTACCATCTTAGATGTAGAGATTTCAGATGAAAGTGGAGAGAACTTGTTTGATGTCAAGGAAGTAAAGAAATTTTTTAAGAAGAGGCTTACTGAAGAGCATGTTACCACAGTTAATGGTGAATCACTAGGGAAGCTTGGGCATATAGCATCATATCTCACAACTTTTAGGCGTGGAATTGATGATGTCTATATGAGAGTAATAGATGCAGATAGAATGATAGATAAGTGGAAAGTTCAGGCAAAGAACACATGTATACCAAGTTCCAAGACTTTAAAACCCATAATTAGTAGGTTTAGGAGATACAAGGTGAAACTGAGAGCATAGGCGGACTCGACTGTTGTTGGTGAACAGGACAAGGAAAATGAAGCGATTCAAGAGGAAGACCAAACGACTGCCACATGATGGAATTTCTTAGTTTTATGTTATTTCTTTAAACATGCTCTGAATTCTCTTATGGAAAAAGACTTATTATTATTTATTTCAATATTCATATAATTTAGTGTTACTATATATTTCTGTTATTTTCAATATATGTATTATGAATGGAAGCTTGAGGAGTTGATTTCTGAAGTCGTAAAGTTTGTGTTATAGTGGATGAATCTGTATTCTTTTTATGTATCCTTTTGAATTTTCTTTTTTAAATAATTATCTATTAATTTTTGTTAATCAAAATCGTTGTTACTTGACACTTGTCTCTATTTCAGAGACTTTATGTAGAAAGATGGGTGTGTTAGAACTGCAGCCCGGAATGGAACTTCAGCTGATGCCATTGATTTTGATGTCGTTGATTCTGATACTGAGTAAACTATAAATTCGCCAAGAAGATTAGACATTATTTTGATATTTTCACCAACCACACTGACTTTTCAAAAAATTGCCAGCACAATCGCCAAATATCTATTTTATATTTTTGAATATCTATATAATTCGCCACCTAATTTATTTTATATTTTTTAATATCTGTATAATTCGCCACCTAATTTATTTTACTTTTTGGAATACAACTATAATTCGCCAAGGAAATTAATTTTTTTTAAAACTATATACAATTCGCCAGCAAAACAGACAGTGTCGACAAATTTGAAAAACATCGCCAATGAAATTAAGTTTTTTTTTCCGAAATAGGCATAGATTCACTAGCATTTTTTTGGCGTCAAGCTAGGATTCGCCAGGATTTTATAGGCTTTTTTAGGGGGGGTTCCTTAAAGTTATCCCTGATTCAAATTCATTAGCCAATCCAGGCTCTTCTGTCCATTGGACTTACATGTCCATACAATACAAATTAACATAGACAAATTGGGCCATTCTTCTATTCAATACAAGTTAGACAACATAATCATCCATATGGGCTCTTCTATCCAATACAGGATAGGCAACATAGTCAATCATACAAGCTTATAAAGACAAACAATTTTAAATGTACTCTAGCTAGAGACTTTGAGTCTTTTAGGACCAATTCAGGTCAATACTCGCTGAAAGACCACAGTATGTCCATAATGTTGTGCCAAGGGCTCTGTCAATAAGGAGATATACAAATATCTTGTACCTCACCCTAGTTTTTGGCCTACTCACCAGGTACAAGTAATCCACCACAATGATTCTTATGAGTATTAGTGTCAATCATCTTTTTATCATAATTACCCTCTTAGATTTAGAGTTTACTCTAATACTTAGGAGTAGTGTTATAGGTTCTCATAATTCTCTCTACACTTATGTACTTGAAACATACTTCATTCACCAAACTACCCACATACCCTGTAGCCATAGGGTAAAGGCACAAGAGAACTGGGTGTAGTATGTATGTAGTTCTATTTGATTCTATATGTTTTGTAACTATACAAGTGGGTTTGTAGCCCTTTCTAGGGCCCAATTTCCCTGGATAGTTCTTTGTCAATTGTCACCCACTTAGGTGAAACAGGGATGAAAACATGAAGAAAATAATCTCCCTTACAAACACACTCTAAGGAGGTGTTTGATGTTAAGTTTTGATTGTGTGAAGATTTTCATGTTTACCTAGAACACTTGTTTGGTCTGAGGAATATTTTCCATTCACTCAGATTATTAAGTTTTAGTGTTTCTTATTTCTCCCATACAATTTAAAGGGACGATGCCACATATATCCTTGTTGCAGGTATGTTAGGCCATAAATGTAGTAGTTCAAGCATGACGATGTAACTCGTAAATGTGAACTAGAGGCATCGTAAATATTGAACACTGCAAAAGGTTTATGGGTTTGCATACCTAAGAAAATCAACTGCAAATAACAATATTCGTATGTGATGTCCCGATATTAAGGCATTGTTTAAATTAAAGATTTAAACATCATGTTAAAAGACGATGAAGTCGCTTTTATAAAATATCAATTTGAATGATAGAAATCATTATATGAATATTTTAATATAATATATTTATTACCTTTAAAATAAACAAATATATATACATGATATATATATAAGTTCAAGAAACTATTATTATAATGTATATTACAATATGCACATAGGGAGTGATTACCTTAAAGAATCACCAAGCATAATAATATGGAAAGCATGCGATTGTTAGAAGTTACGAAATAGATTAAGAATTATTATAAACAACGATTCACTACCAACATATACATTCCTTTTAGGACAACAATTATTGCAAGTTGTAACCATTGAATAAGAAAGTATATAAGGGAATCATCGATTGATCAACATGGATTATCAGAACATTAGACAAGCGAATGGAAGGTTGTCATTGTTAGAGGAAGAAAGATAGTATAAAAAGGATCAATAGGGCAATAGTAAGCAAAAAGGATCGATCAAGAAGATCATTAGTCAGCAGTCAAGAAGAAGAAAAATCAGAACTGCATAACCAAGTTCAGATTTGCAGAAAAAAGGTAAAGGTACAATAGGTATTGATTACTTAATATGTTTACTTTATAATTATTAAATATAAGATTTGTAAAATGATATATATATATATATATATATATTATATCTGTGTGTGTGTGTAATTTAGAATAGATCTATGTATATGTCAATCACATCATTAGTATACACCAGTACATGAATCCATGTGAATGATTATATTTTATAATGAAATGTCTTCTTTATTTATCATTGAACGTATATCCATATTTATACTTAAGATCTAACAATGATGAACAATTGTATAAAACCAAGGATATCGTATAACAGTACTTCGATTTGCAACATGAATGTCTTTAATTCAGGCATTATGATTATAATGGTATAATAAAACTCCATCTAGAGTACAAGGGAATATTGAAATAGAGATCATATTTTTGTAGCCCTTATTACTTCATCCAATGAGGAATCATGGGTATTGTAGGGAAAGGCAGAGTAATTCCATCCCCTGTATAGACCCCAATGGCTGGGATATAGTTCCCAAGGCCGTGTCCAGAGATCTCGTATTGATCCCAATGGCTGGGACATAGTTCCCAAGGCCAGATTCGAGACTCTGTGTATAGACCCCAAGGGCTAGGACTACGTTTTCTGAAGCCTGGTCCAAAGATGGTTTCAGCGCGCCCTAGTCATGTAAATCCCAATTCTTTGGTGAAGAATAGGAGGGGAAGATATGGATCTTGAAATATGTTTAATATTCTCCCTAATGTACTTATGGAAAACTATTATAGATTAGTCATCAATATTGAATGACAAGAAGGAAATGAATAATCCTTTGTCAAGAATAAAATATTTATATTATCTTTGATCTCATTAGGTATTATCATTGAAATTTCTTGATCTTTAATGTTTCTAATGTCTCCTTGAGAATCACTTTAAATGTAGATTCAAGTTTAAGTGTTACCACTAGAAAGGGGACATTACATCGTACTAAGTAGTTACTTATAAAAAATGACTAACTACGCATGTCCTGAAAGTTAATTTATTAAATGCAAGATTGAAAAATGTCTGTCTAACTCAAATTACCAGATGAATCGACATTGCCTAATATTAATGTGAGGTCATCATTTTACTTAATAAAATTATTTTCAAAAGAAAATATCTACCATAAATTAATAGTCATAAGAACTTAAATAAGAATTGATTAAAATCGACATCTTATATTTGCAGAAATTAAAAGGATAGTTCAGACACAAATCAAGAGATAATTATTTAATCATAAAATTGTCAATGTATATTGAAGTATTCTAGGTGTCCATCTTCACAATTATGCCACTAATATAACTATAATGTTAGCAATAAATTTACCTAATCCTAAGGGTTTCATAATAACTCTAAGATTTAGATAATGAAAACATTAGCATTTACTTCTTTTACCAAGTAAATTCAATTAATAAATCAAAATTTCATAGTAACATTTATCATAGATCCATAATGAAAATAATTCATACTCATTAGTAATTCACAACATTTTCTTAAATCAAAGTCCACATCCTAAGCTATCCTCAGATATATAACCTATACCTATTAATTTACATTTCTTATTCATTAAGTCAATTTACTCTATATCTGATATCACTATCAACATCAAGGTTAGTCACTTTAAACAACATGGTTAATATTTCATATTCTATGCTCACAAATAAAATAAAATTCTACTCATCTATACAAATCTTGATTATATACAATATAATCATAGAATTATCAAAGCAAGGCAAGAATACATGTATGATCTAATTTAATCCTATAACCAAAGCATAATAAGGAGATTAGTTCCAAAGGTTCGCATAGCTTCTTTGTTTTATATCTAGGACCTTACTATAATTACTTCACAAATTTTATTATAAGCACGTCTAATGGAAACTAAAGACTAATAAAACCAAGTTCCAATTGCTTGATGACAAATATCATTATTGCCTATAGAAATAATTGCATATCAATCCTATCAATCCTTTAATGAAATTCTAATAATAACTATTGATGGGGCAAGATATATGTAACATTTGAACTAATTACTTCGGTCTTAGTTTTTCACATGTAAAGGAAATAAGTACTATTATTAGGATGATTCATTCCAAAATCCTTTCAATAAAGGAGGAGAATATACAACCACATTGCCAAATTCAATCCACAAGGTACATTCATTCTCAAGATACATTCATTCTCAAAATGGTTCGAATGTATATTTTAATCATAATCATAGAACAATATCTAATCATTAACAAAGTAGATTTACATTACACTAGAAACTATCATCACATTTTAGGCATTTAGATCATACCCAAAATCAGCCATTAAAGAGATTTCTATTCACTTTTTAGGCCCTTTTCACATTATCATTGTTAAGGCCCTTTTCACATTATCATTGTTAAGGTAACAAAAGATCAATTATGTGCACTTAAACCTTGAACACCAAATAACATAACTACTTGCAATAATTCTCATTCAAGAAATAACTAACAATTGAGTAATCCTTCTTGAACCCTATTAAACAAGATATCTTTTCTAATTAACTTACTCTTAATATACCATTCATTTATTCTATATCATTAATATTTATAAACACATTAACATACAAATATCATCTATTACACTCATTCCTTCAACCTCCTCATTTTCCTCCCCTTTCAAATCAATTTATTTTGTTCTATCTTAACTTTCCTTATAATACTTTTTCACTACCATTCCCATCTCTATTTTTTCTCACAGTCCATTAATTTCTTCTCTCTTTGTGCTTTGGAAACTTCATTGCAAATGCAATCGGCAAGTGTAACGACTGATTTGTCAAATCAAGGAGTATGGATGATGCATGGGACGTGTTTCACGAAATGGCTAACCCAAATGAAACTTTATGGAATAGTTTGATTGCAGAGAATTCACATAATGGGTGTATTGAAGAGGCTTGGAAATTGTTTCAAGGTATGCTAAGAGTAAAAAGAGGTGTCCTGGAATGCAATGGTATTGGGGTATGCACAAATAGGTGTTTTGATCAGTCTGTGAAACTATTCAGAGAAACGTGGCAGGCAAGTATAAAACCAAATTCAATGACTTATGACAGTGTTCTCCAGGCATGTCCCAGCTTGGTTGTCTTAAATAAGGGAAAGGAGGTACAAGGTATTGTAAGTAGAAGTGGAGTCCAGTTTAATGTCTTTATTGGGAGTAGACATGTATGCAAAATGCAGAAGTGTTAAGGATGCTCATAAGGTGTTTGACAACATACCAATAACAAATGTGGTATCTTGGAATGCGATGATTGCAGGATATGCATAAAATGGATCGTTTAAAAAGGCTTTTGGAACTTTCACGCAATCTGCACCATCCTAGATCTATGTGCATGTATGCAGAAGCACAAACATGAATAAATGAGTTTCCTTGAAAAAATGTTAAAACAAAAGAATAAATGAGTTTCCTTGAAAAATAGTAAAGTAATTAAATACTAGTCAATGATTTATAATCAGTTAATTTACTCAAGCAAGAATATTATTAATATTATAATTTAATATCCAAGTGAAAATTAAACTATTTAACTTATTCATTCATTATTTTATTTTATATTTTTAAATTAACTTTATTCTCTTAATTATTAATAAGTATAAATTAAATCAATCTAATTTCAATTTATGCAAAGAATTTCAAAATTTAATTTATTAAATTAAAGAATATGTTATTAAACACTATTAAAATAATAAGTCTAAAAAGTGGGTTATGACAAGAAAGAACAGCAAATGATACAAATGTTGTGATATTTGAATGTAACAACCTTATACACACACACACACACACACACACACACACACACATTTATTAATTATGCATGTTCTTTCCTGCTGCAACTTTTTGTAATCCACCACACTCACTCTGACCCTCTTTTTTTTCCTAACACTAGGGTATAAATACATTTCAAGCACCTAAGCACAAATCTTTGATCTGGGTCCATGCTTGTTAATAGTAAATAGTAAATCCAAAGCAAAAATGAGCTAAAAATGAGTGAAAGTGCTAAGTAGATACAATTTTCAACCAATTGGATTAGACAAGCTACAAGTGCATGTGGATAGGGGGATTGTGTTGTGAGAGGTTTGTACTAATATTGGTCCTAGTGATTTTTTATGATGGGAACTTATTTGGATAGTGTCCTAGGGTTGCAAGACCACCCATTGTGTCCCTAGAACCCACTAGAGTTGCCAATATAGACATTTGTGCTTATGTGTGCAGTCTGCATGGATATCTAGGTTTCACACTAGAGTCCCTAAGATATGGAGGCATCCAAAAGGTTAATTTATTAAAAGGTTTTACTAGTTATAATGTGGTGTTTACATGTTCTTGATGTGATTTACAATATTGATGATAGAATCCTTATCTAATTGATGTTATGTTTTATCTTAACAAGTTGCCCAAAGTTGAGAGAGCATCTACATAATGTGTTGCTCATGAGTTATCAAGACCATGATTTGGAATTAGTAGATGAGGAGTTCCTCAAGTTTGTTAGGTTATAGTAGGTGTTTCATCTATTAGAGATGGGCTTCCATGAGAGGATGCTTGGGGCATTAATGGAGTGATGTGACTCTAATGCTTGTGCTTTTCAATTATGTATTGCAAAGGTTACAATTATGTTAAAGGTGTGTGGCACATCCTTTCACTACTGATTCATGGTAAGCAAATAGTGGCACATGATGATAGGCTTCCAAAGGAGAAGATTATGTCAGATTACATCTATAGATATGGCTGAGAGTTTGTAAAAGACACTAATGGGAATATATATTTGGATAAACAATTATGGACACAGGAGGCAGAGACACTTTTAATATGATGGTTTTGTTGCAAGTATGGGCCTAACTGGTGTTGTCATTGATGTCAACATACTCCTGTTGCAGTGATGTCAAGGATTGTGTGCTGAGGATATTGAGAAAATTAGTCCTATCAGAAACAGAGAAGAACATTGAAGAACAATGAAGCACTATGAAGTGAAGATCCTAGCCAGATGAAGTTTAGAGAATGTGCATCAAAGGGTTTGTAGATATGTGTTTGAAGATGATCCAATCAAGATTTGAGAGGTTCACATGAAAATGTGAAGGAGTTATGGCCATGAGAGTAAAACCGGTTCTGGTAACTGTTCAGAGATGACAGAGTGACACAAATAGGTTTGGTGAGATCCGGAAATACAATATCATGTTTTGTAGATCTAGTAGCTTGATTGGGAGGCTAATGTGAATTGACAACTCAATTGGTTCATGGTTTGGAGGTTCACAAGCAATCCTTCTAATGTGACAGAGATGGACAACTGTGTTCTTGAGGTTCCGGATGAAGATGCGAATGATTATAGTAAGCAGAAGTGCTGCGGATGTTCTTGGTGATTCAAGAAAAGCTTGTGGGGGTCTCTAGATTGTGTCCAGTTCGTGTTGGCGGTCTGCATTGAAGATAGAGCTCATAATTGAAGATTTACCTCCCAGTAATGGTGTTCTTTCTAGTCTTGAACGATCAGATGTTTTGCACATATTGCGGATGATCTTAAAGATGTTTTGTGAAGCCTAGCATGTTCCTCAAAGAAGATTGAAGTCCCAACTATGTGTGGTCGACAGTGTAGTAATGCGCATGAAGTTTTTGTAATAAGTCAAGTTGTATTTTTGTATTTGCTCTATAATAAATTAAGTGTATGTTGTGCTGACTTTGATGATCATTCCAAAGTCGATGTCTTGTATAAATAAGAATTGTGAAGTCATTCAAAGGCATCCTACTAGCAATGAGAAGGAGGTAGGGAAGAAGAGGGAAAAGCATAGCAGAGGTGTTGAGCTTAAATGGAACTAACTCAAGTATAGTGAAGATGCTAATCTCCAGTTCAAGTATGTAAAATTTATATACTTATGTAGACAGTGTGTCTCCTATAGGCAGTGGGCATCTTGTGAGTAGTGTGCTTAGCTAGTGAGCCCTAATTGGCAAGTGCCATTTTGTTCTTCCTATTCTTTTAACAGAGAATACAATCTTGGGTTAGTCACCCCATGGTTTTTCCCTTAACCAGGTTTTCCACGTTAAAATCTGTGTTGTATGTGTTGAATTTATTTCTGCTCTTGAATTCATGTTTTGATGTTGCACTAATTGTTAAAGGAGAAAAGAAAGTTAAGATATTTAAGATAATTGATTCACCCCCCCTCTCAGTTATCTACCTTGTTTCCAACAATTACCCCTCCGGTTCTTAATTAAGGTGCACTAATGTGTAGTAGTCCGGTAGATCCCACAGTCATATCTTGTGATCCGGATTGATGTTAGCAAGTTGCTACTCAGGGGGAGCAGTCAGTATGATTCTGAAGTATGAGAAGTGGTTGCAAGTATGTACCCTTTTCCATTGATGTCAAAGGCAGAGAGAAGACATGTGAAAAACAAAAAAGTGGTTGTTGATCAAAGGGGGAGAAGGAAAGGAAGAGAAGACATGTAAATGATTGTTGTTGATAGGGGGAGCTATATCAGTTAGTGAGGAGAAGATCTTGTCTTGATGGTTAAAACAGTTTTTCACATTATATGTTACCATCAATGACAAGGGGAGATTGTTGCAAGCATGGGCCTAATTGGTGTTATCATTGATGTCAACATACTCCTGTTGTAGTGATGTCAAGGATTGGATGAGTTGTGTGCTGAGGATATTGAGAAAATCAGTCCTATCAGAAACAGAGAAGAACAGTGAAGCTCTATGAAGTGAAGATCCCAGCCAGATGAAGTTCAGAGAATGTGCATCAAAGGGTTTGTAGATCTGTGTTTGAAGATGATCCAGTCAAGATTTGAGAGGTTCACATGAAAATGTGAAGGAGTTATGGTCATGAGAGTAAAACCGGTTCTGGCAACTGTTCAGAGATGACAGAGTGACACAAATAGGTTCGGTGAGATCCGAAAATACAATATCATGTTTTGCGGATCTGGTAGCTTGATTGGGAGGCTAATGTGAATTGACAACTCAATTGGTTCGTGGTTTGGAGGTCCACAAGCAATCCTTCTAATGTGACAGAGATGGACAACTATGTTCTTGAGGTTCCGGATGAAGATGCAAATGATTACAGTAAGCAGAAGTGGTGTAGTTCTTCTTGGTGATTCAAGAAAAGCTTGTGGGGGTCTCTAGACTGTGTCCAATTTGTGTTGGTGGTCCGCATTGAAGATAGAGCTCGTAATTGAAGATTTACCTCCCAGTAATGGTGTTCTTCCTAGTCTTGGCCGACTGGATGTTTTGCACATATTGCGGATGATCTTAAAGATGTTTTGTGAAGCCTGGCATGTTCCTCAAAGAAGATTAAAGTCCCAACTATGTGTGGCCGATAGTGTAGTAATGCGCATGAAGTTTTTGTAATAAGTCAAGTTGTATTTTTGTATTTGCTCTGTAATAAAATAAGTGTATGTTGTGCTGACTTTGATGATCATTCCAAAGTTGATGTCTTGTATAAATAAGAATTGCGAAGTCATTCAAAGGCATCCTAGTAGTGATGAGAAGGAGGTAGGGAAGAAGAGGGAAAAGCATAGCAGAGGTGTTGAGTTTAAATGGAACTGACTCAAGCATAGTGAAGATGCTAATCTCTAGTTCAAGTATGTAAAGTTTATATACTTCTGTAGATAGTGTGTCTCCTATAGGCAGTGGGCCTCTTATGAGCAGTGTGCTCGAGCAGTGATCCCTAATTGGCAAGTGCCATTTTGTTCTTCCTATTCTTTTAACAGAGAATACAATCTTGGGTTAGTCACCTCGTGGTTTTTCCCTTAACTGGGTTTTCCAATTTAAAATCTTTGTGTTGTATGTGTTGAATTTGTTTCTGCTCTTGAATTCATGCATTATGCTTCATGATTGAATCTTTGATATGTTATTGAAATAGAAGAAGTTTTAAAGTATATAAAAATAGAAGTTTGGCAACAACTGATTCACCCCCCCTTCTCATTTGTCTGTCCTAAATCTTACAGCTTTATGGTTGTTCTGGTAGTGTGCATGGCGATGGTTTATATATAGGGGATTTATTTACATGAAGGCCTAATTTGATTCATCAGGGACATGGAGGACCAAAGGACTATGTTTAGCTAGGGTCGATGCATGCTAGCTAATCTATATCATGACTTGAACCGATACAGTGGGAGATTTAGAGTCTAATGGAGTGCATGATACTCTAGGTTTGGCCCTTTGAGGACATAATGGTCATGCACCTAAAGGGTGTGGCGATGAAGATAGTTTCAAACTCATCATATGGGTATGCTTATCCCCTTGAGTGGAACTAGTAAGAAGATGGATTGGTGATACACTAGAGGTAGGTATTTGACAAATTACCCAAAGTTGGGACTACTTGGAGACCATATAGGGGCATTCTAGGATGACTAGAAGATAGATTTTAAATGGTACACTTTTGCAAACATGGTGGTATCAAGGATAGAGACAAAAAGTACTAGAGTGTTTCTTCTATGAGTGGGTGTTGTGATAGTTTGAGGTGGTATAGGATGCACCACCAATGTGCCTCATATACCAAAGGACCAAGATGTTTCTATACAGAGTGGGCAACCAATGATCATCCAATTTTAGCACTTAGGCTACTGCAAACTTAGATGAGGAGGATGTGGTTGTAGTGGTGTTGGATGAGGATAATGTTGGGGTGACCCTGACATATGAGATGTGAGCACAATATAGGCTAGCACTCATTTATTCCATTAGAGAGGGAGGTGGAGGTGGAGGAGTAGGTGGTGAGGGTGATGGTGGAGGATGAGGTGATGGTGGGGATGTGAAAGAGGAGGTTGTAGAGGAGATTATATAGGAGGAGGGGGATAGAATAGTACAAGGGAGAGAGCCAAAGGAGGGGAATGGGGGAGAGGATCTAAAGGTTGAAAAGGGAGGTGCCTATAGAGATGGGATTAGGGACATCATCTAGTGTGCTAGAAATTAGAGGAGAGGGAAGAAATGAGGGCACGAGCACCTTTCAGCAAGGAGAGAGTAGCCAAGCTATGGAGCAGCGAGCCCAAGGGGAACTCTTTAGGGTTAGGACCACACCTATTCCTACACTACTACCATTGAGAGCCTTGGCCGATAAACCTTGGCAACTAGGAGATCTAGGTATGTGAGGTTTCCTAATTTAGTTATTTGTTTAAAGATGTGTACAAATTTTAATTGATCATTGTGCATTTAGGTGCTATTTGATTATTGATGGTTCTAATGGTGATTATGTTTAGTAGCTTGATTTCATTGGGATAGTGTTGGCAAAGATGATTCCTAATGTGGTCCTCTAGTAAGAGGTGCAAGATTCACATCAACCCATGGAGGAGTGGGGTTGGCATGCCAAGATATTCAAGCCTATAGCCCAACTCTATGTTGCTTATTAGGAGTAGTAGTCTACCACTTTGTAAATGTGAGTGGACAATGATTGTTTTGATTCTATGTTATGATCATGGGATATAGCAATTTCTTAGCATGCCTAAGCTATGTAAGAGATTAAGGCTCTAATAGTTGAGAGGTATTAACTAGAGCTAGATTGGTATTAGCTATAGTATGAATAGGATAGCCTTAGATGAGGCTAGAACTCCAAGAGGTTCAGAGCCTGGACATGGAGCTATTTGATATACATGCAGAGCATGATAGGTTAGTTGAGTCACTATAGTTTTAGACTGAGTGGGACACTATACATGTGTGAGCTAATAGATTACAAACCAAGGTTGGTCAATTAGAAACAAAGGTGGCACTACTTGCATCAAAGAGAGATCACTTCCATCACATATCTTAGGATGTGTTAGAGCATCCACAAGTGCAATCCCTAATTACAAAGATGGATAGATTTAAGGAGAAGCATGGGAGGATGGAGGGTGAGGTTGTATGTGCATGATTAACAATGGTTGTGATGGATTTAGTGGTGTAAACATGTAGCTCACGTTCTCAAGGATGATCCTAGATAGCTACCTTAGTATGCTCTCTTGAGAGATAGCCACCACATGGTGATGAGCCACCATCTCCTAGTGAGGGGTTAGGCAACCATGACTAGACCAAGCAATGCACCACATTTTGGTTGAAGTGGTGCAAACATGCTAAGTTTTGTATTATCAATAAATTGTATATACATTTTGAGATGCAAATAGATAGATAGTTTTGGTGGGATTATTATTTGTGTTATGGTTGTGTACATTTTTCTTTATATGATTTGTATGTTTTAGTTGTATGTAATGTGATTATGGTGCTCTTATATATATTTGTGGGGTTATTAATTGTGTTATTGTTGTGTACATTTTTCTTTATGTGATTTGTATGTTTTAGTTGCATGTAATGTGATTATGATTCTCTTATGGAATATATTATGATTTGTTAATGTTTTTTATAATGTAGATTATGAGATATTATATATATATATATGGATGGATTATGATGCATACTAGACATTTTATGTGATGCAACTTTATAAAATAAATAAAAGTGTTGTGAACAAATTCATGTGAATGTATCAAGAATCGGGTAGGGGTGAGAAAAATTCACCTCTATCCACTTTCATCCATGATTTTGGATAAAAACAAGGTGGGGGTCATTTTTCTCACTTGGAAACTACTATATTGGTGCCAAAGTCCAAATGGACCCACAATTACATGGACATCCTCTTAAGAAAGGACTATCAAGAGGCATTAGAGACAACATTTTTGGATTTGAAGCACCATAGATTATGCCCAAATAATGACCAAGGGTAGATGGTCTAAAGATAGAATGAAGAATCCAATGCCGCACATAAGGGATGAAATGTCAATAAGGTTGAAGAGCAATGATTTATCAAAATAACCTATGAAGGCATGTAGCATTGAGGGGTTCTTTCATATGTTGCTCATCTATAGTGGATAGGCCTTGTGCACCTAAACTGTAAATAGAGGTAGTGACATACGTGCCCAACCAATTAGGACTAAATATGTCCTTAAGGCCATTAACCACATTAGTGTTATGTAGATTCTCACAAAGAACAAGATCACCATTTTGGAAGGATAAAGGGAGAACATGTTGATTATAAGATCATCTAAGCTACTTTTGGTAGGCCCAAAGATGTTCCAAAGCATTCACACAATGCTCAACAAGCATCTCCAACTCTTGGAGATGACATGTGTGATACATATTGCCATCAATGAGCCCTTCAAAAGAGACATGCAAAGAGGGAATCTCAAGTTCTAAACGATATGCCCATAGAATGGGATATAATTGGGAGTGCTAGTTCTTCACATGCTTATCTACTATTTTCCACAAAATTTGTTCTATAGTCTTATTAGACTACGCTTTAGCTTGGCCATTAGACTATGGAAAATAAGGTGTGGAGAATTGGTATTGAATGTGAAATTTATAAAGGAACTTATTCACATCTTTATTTGCAAATGATGAACCATCATTAGACACAAGGGTCGAGGGTACGCCAAAGTAAGAAGTTATGTGGTCCATAAGAAAGTTATAAATAACATTAACAGTAGTGGATTTAAGTGGAATAGCTTCCACCCACTTAGTGAAGTAATATGTAGCCATGATGATGAATGTATGTCCCTAAGAGGATAATGAAGAAATTTTACCTTTCTAGTCCAAGCCCCAAATAGAAAAAGGCAAAGGAGAAGTGAAAGGCTACAACTCTTGTGCATGTGCATGGACTAGATCGTTATGTTATTGACATTGAGTGCATCTATTAACAAAGTCATGAACATATTGCTCCATCTTTTTATAATAGTACCCAATTTGAAGGATTTCTTGGACCAACATCTTACCACCAAAGTGGCCTCCACAAACACTTGAATGTGCTTCCTAGAGAGCAACGACAATTTTAGCCTTGGTTAGGCAATAGAGAGGAGACCATTGTAATAACATTGGTATAGGATGTTAGTGGTGCAGGAGCACCTAGTGGAATTCATGCCTCCATGAGGCCATTTTTGTAAATATTTATTTTACATGGTGTTTGGGTCATGTAATAAGGTTATTTAGACCATACTTAACATGTTTGAGTCATTAAATAGGTTATTAGGTGATTATGAGTTCATTTTGTCAAAAAATTGAAAAAATTGTCAAAGTTGTCATATTGTTAAAATTGCAAAAATGCAAAAATAAGAAGATGAAAGGTCATATGAGGAAGTTAGACAGTTGTAGGTGGTTGGTTAGGCTTATAAATGGTTTAAATACCCTTGTATGGTCGAATCTTGGGGGAGAGGATTGGGAAAAATAAATATGTAATGAAATGAAGGTAAGAGACCAATGAAAATTCTGAGTTTGTACACTGTTATCCCTGTTCTTTGATATGGTACGGTCTGTATGGACCATCAATGAGCCTAAAATTGGTTTGGTTTGAAAGTGTAATGAATCTAGTTCATTTTGGTCTTTGTTTCACTTCATTTCATATAGTAGAATGAAAGTTATGAATGTTTTATGGCTGCAATTCCCAGATTTTCCTGTAACAGTCCTGTAGCAGCATGTTGTACGTCCTTGTACGGACTGATATTGGCTTGAAACCAATGGGAAAAGAAGGATAAATGAATCTAGTTTCATTTGTTTTTTGTTTGGTTCAATTTCATGAAGATTTGCAGAAGTTATGATCATTTTTGTAAGTGCAGGTCTGAAACCCTCTTAGGGTGGACAGCAAGTAGTCAAAATTGTGTTTCTCTCAATTGGAACAGTGGAATGGTCTAAAAATTGGTGAAAAGGTTCATTTTAACATATATTTTTATATTCCAAATTTGCAGATAAAAAGAATGAAGTTTTCTATCAAAGCAATGATGCCCTAGGACTGTTTTCAATGTGTTTGTAGATGGTTATGACAGTAACAGTGGGAGTTCTTGTGTTTAGTTGTTGAAATAAAAGGTTCATTATAAGTATAATGGATTGGAAATGGTGCTAAAGGTTCCTTGGGACCCCTTTCAATGTGCATTTGTTAAAAATCATAAGTGTTTGAGCCTTTTATCTACATGAGATGTGCCAAAATACCATGCTTATGAGTTTATGCTTTGGATGAGTAAAGTGATTGAGAGAGAAGTTATTGGTTTGATCTCCTACCTCTTGCATTAGTTGGCATGGTTGAGTTGTTTTGTTGATGATTTCATAGTTTGTGTTATTGAAAAGTAAGCAAAGCATGCTTAAGAGAGAGGATTTTGTAACATTGCCTTGAATGATTGGTTGAGTTGAATTGTGATCCTCCTACCTCTGCATCAGTTAGAGAGGACATAGTGGGACATGTTCTTGTGAATATAGATATGGAGATTCTTGGAGGCATTAGGGGAAAGGTTCCATCATTTAATAAGTACCATTCACCCATGTCAAGATGCATCATTTGGAGAGGAGGGGGAATCCTCAATGGTAGAAGAAGAGACAATATGGACCAATAACTAAAAATCATCAATAGCATCAAGGGGCATGAGGGAAGCAATGTTAGCTATAGCGTTAGTGTGGAGATTGTCCTCCTGGGTAAAAGCATTAATAGTATAGAAGACAATCATTTGAGAAGGGATAAAGCAATGTCACAATAAAAAGAAATCTTTCCTTCCTTAGCTTAGTAATCACATTTCATCTGACATATCACAAATTGTGAATCATCATAGATGCCTAAAGAGGTAATGATGATAGAAAGCATAGCACACAACCTAGCTATCAGGGATTTGTATTCGGTGTCATTATTGGTGCATGAGAAATTAAAGCCTACTCCTCAGCTAGTCCTACACTGTGAGCCATCAAATAAAATTTACCATGAATGGTCAACATCAATCATAAAAATGAGTTCATCTAGAAAGGTTTTTGGATTAGGAGAGGAAAAAGGAGAGGGTATATCAACCAATTGATCAATTAGGGCCTATCCCTTAATTACTTTTGAGGGATGAATTAAAGGTCAAATTTGGTACAGAGTATTACCCATTTATCCACACAACCTAATAAATCCATCTTGGAGAGAAGATACTAGAGAGGATCAAACTTGATAATAATGGTGGTTTTAGCATTACGAAGATAATGTCAAAGCTTTTGGCTAATGAACACCATGGCCAAGCGTTATTTCTCAACAAATGTATATCAAGTCTCATAAACAATTAATGTGTAATGGATATAGTAAATAGTATGTTCTTTACTATCATTATCAAGTTGGGCAAGGAGAGCACCTAATGCATGATCAATTATAAATGTATACAAAATGAGGGAATTTCTAAGAATAGCTGGCATGAGAATAGGACTAGCTAGATATGATTTGAGGGAGTCGAAAGCTTGTTAGCATTCTTCATTCTAAGAAAATGTAACATCTCTCCAAAGAAATTGGGTAAAGGGAAGGGTGTGGTTGACTAATTGAGAAATAAAATGATAGATGGCTTAGATTCATCCTTGGAGGCTAGAAGATATTATGAGGAGGTATGTTAATAATGCCATCAATATTCTTGGCGTTTACCTCAATTCTTCAATGGGAAACAATAACACTAAGAATCTTACCACAATCCACACCAAAAACATGTTTTTAGGGTTAAGGCACATTTTATGCATGCATAGATTCTCAAAGATAATGCAAAGGTTGTGCACATCTAATGAAGGCGATACTTTTCTAAGATGCCATCCACATAATCTTATAGGATATTATGCATGAGATCATAAAAGATGGGGTCATTTCCCAGTGATATGTAGCACTAGTATTTTTCAAACCAAATGATATGACTACATAATAGAAGGTACCACAAGGAGTTATGAAGGGAGTTTTATATTTGTAACCTAAGAAACCATCCATAAATGAGAGGAGAGCATGCTTGGCAGTCGATTCAATAATCATGTCAATATTAGGAAAATGTAATGGCATCCTTTAGGGAGGTTTTGTTGAGATCATGAAAGATAATATAGATGTAGATGCGATCATTAGTCTTAGTTACTACCATTGTGCTAGAAATCGAAGGTGAATAATCAATAGGGTGAATAAAACTAGCCTTGAGAAGCTTTTCTATCTTAGTTTTTACCATTAAAGCCACCTTGGGATGCATCTTTTAGATTATCTATTTAACTAGTTTAGCATCTAGGTGAAGTATGATATTATGCCCTACCATAGTCTCATCTATGCCTTTTAAATCCTCATATACCTAAGCAAAGATATTGGGAAAATAATGCAAAAGCTAGGTGTGAGAATCCCTCTTATCAAGAGAAACACATTCACCAATTTTGAAAATCTTAGCAAGAGCAACGAGGTCCATCGAGACTTCAACAATTTCCCCCATAGCAAGGGTGTTACAATCCTTAATGATGGGGATAGAAGAGATTTCATCACTGGGCTCAGTAGGGGAAATGGGGATAGAAGTGAACATGATTGTGGATGACACCAACATATGTTGGCCACATGGCCTTGAACAATTAGAACTCTTCCACTCCCATTTAAACAATTTGGTTGAATGCGTTCAATTCACCAGTCCGATAACCAACTTCCTTTCCTAGATGTCCTTGTCATTAGAAAAAGTGATGGTTCCCTCAGTCGCCAAGTCTATAGGAAATCCACCCAGACTGATCTTTACCTCCATGCTTCTTCTCATCACCATCCTAGCCAAAAAACTAGTGTCCTACAAACACAAGCAACCCAATCTTATCGCATATGTGATACTTAATGGGTTTAGCAATAAATCCATCTCTATAGCTGTCATCTTTTCCAAAAATCATATTAACTCTAAGCCTAAGTCTGATGCCTTCAACTCTTCCTTTGTTACCACAATCCCCTACATAGAAGGCCTATCTAATAAGATCTCCAAAATTTTACGTAAGAAAGACCTTGTGTGCACCTTTAAACCCCTCTCCACTATCAGCAATCTCATCCCTTCAGTTAAAGATCCTAGATATAATATGTTCAATTCAGGAGTATATAAAATTGTTTGCTCTTGTGGAACCCCATACATAGGGGAAACTAGGTGTTCCATCATAACGATGATCTAGGAACACAGTGTTGACATTAGGCATGATCAAATAACAAAATTTGCCCTCACAGAGCACTCTCACCTAACCAAATACCATATTTTCCTTGAGGACACCCAAGTTCTCATCAAAGAAGATAATTTTTTCAAGAGAAAACTCCTTGAAGCCATATTTATTAGAAATCACCCCTCCAATCTTAATCGCGATGAAGGCTAGCATTTAAGCCTAGCTTGGAAACCCTTATTGAACTCCCTCCATACCCACCCTCATCCTGCTTGATTCCTCTCCTCCTTACCATCCTCCCACCTCTAACCACCCCTTTGACTTCTTTCTCCTCACTCCTTCATATTCTCATCCTTTTTGGCTTGTCATATTTTTCTGCATTTTATTTATGTCTTCTTTATATGTGTGTCTGTGTGTATGGGTGTGCGTGTGGGTGTATGTATATTGTATATTTATGTATATATGTATCAGGACTTGTAGGTTTGTTAGTATGTATCTATCCTTGGTTTACTTGTTTAGTGATATTTATACTAAATTATGTATGTTTGCACTATTGGATGTTTGGTTGTTTGTATGTATGGTTCCTTGTTTTACCTGTTATGGATTACTGATTAATCATTTCTTTATTTCTTTCCTTTTCACCCATTGGTTTAGACTATTATAGTCTTTGGTTTGCCTTTGTTTTCTTCTTAATATCCTTAATTTTATTCTCATGCTTTTAAATTTCATTTATTTTTTAAGATTATATTTAATTTGTATATTATTATATACACTATACACTTTTTATTATATTAATTTTTATTCTTATTATACATTATGGCCTTTCTTTTTATATCTATGCATACTTAATATACTATTTTCATATATATTTAACACTCATTAAATATAATATCATATATTAAAGATAATATTATATTTAATCTTCACTTTTCTTTTTGTATCTATGCATACTTAATGCATTATAGTCATACATATTATATTATACAGATTTATTTAAGAATTTTTATACATATTTAATATAATAAATAAATTATACATATTATACATATTAAATATTATATTACTTGATACATATTATATTAGATTTAATATATTTAATATATTCTTATATATTAAATTTAATTATTTGTATATTTATTATTACATTTAGTATGATATATCCTCATGTTTTACTTGTTTATTGTTTTATGTATTAATTCATTGTTCTTAATTAACTGTTTAATTTTTTGACTACCTCACCAACCCTAATCCCCCTCCTCCTCATCCTTTTTAAAGGGTAAGTCTGCAATCCAAATCACAAGCATCCTCTCCTAATGATGGATCACTGAGTGTGATCCGAAACGTTGAAGCAAAGAAATACACACAATTTAATCCAAAAGCACTTCTATGTGAACATGATTTATTCGTCAAAGTATACCTGAGGATTGAGTCAGTAAGTAATGGGCTAAATCATGCCCTCTATGAATCCAGGGAGCATAGTCTTAAAATTTGTCATGGAAAAAAAATGCAACCATAGAAACAAGTACCTAAAATAAATGTAACTACAACAAATGCAAACTACTTTAGCGATTAAATTCAAACCAAGCCTGCTAAAATGATATCAAATAAAACTTGCTTGAGATAAAATTCTTAAAATGAAAATTGTTGAAATGAAACTAAACTAATCCAAGGAAATATAACAAACCACAACTAATACAAATCTAATATTAAGTTATAAATAACAAAACTAATATTATAGAAATACCAAATAACCATTCACATGTTAAAACTAAATATATAGAAATAACAAAGAATTTAGATACATGCACATAAAATAAAGATCTATTTGTCATTGAGGCAAATCACCCACCACCAATCTTTTTGATTGAATCCACTCCTAGAAAGAGTGGGGTGTGTGATCTCCTCTACATTTGGAACTTATACAACAACTAAAAGTAAGATGTTATTACTTAAATAAAATGATTACACAATAGAGATACAACAATTTCTTCTTTTCCTCCCTCCTCTTTCCTTTATTTTCTTCTTCCTTATTTTACAATATGCCTTCTCTTGTATAGAAAGGGTTAACTTAGCAAACTACATAACAACTTGCAATAAAGTAGGATAGGATAACTACAATAGTTGGGAATAAATCCAACTAAATCAATATGATCCCATAATATTAGTTGGGTTAAACAAACTCAACTAATTTAGAAACATGAGATCTCACCAAATATTTGTGAGAAATCCAAATCCTATTTTATCTCTTATCATATTGTATTCCTCCAAAGTGTGTGTATTCCTAATTCAACACAAAGTATTATTATAAAAGTGTTGTTTGCAATACAAATAAATAAGTTCTTTGAAATAAAAATAGAAATATGGATAATGTGGGTGGAGGTGAAAATTGGTATTTATAAAATATATCATATATTGGATAAAATTTTGGATGAGTAGAACATGTAATACATGCCACATACTTTGGCTGCAAAAGTGTGTTGGGTAGTGGTTGACAAAGTCTACAATGACTAGCTGACAAAGTCTACAAGCAGTGGTTCACAAAGTTTACAAGCAATGGTTAGCGAAGTCCATAGGCAATGGCTAATAAAGTTTGTAGTAAATTCAAGAATTGTGCCATAGACCCAAAGTTGTTGCCAAAGTATAATACAAGATGATCTAAAGCCCATATTTTTTTTACTTCAATTTTGTGCTCTAACTATCATTTAACATATGCTTCCAAAGTCAAACTACTAAACTTGTTGAACTTGATGAAAAACTTGTTGGAACAACAATTCTAAGGCAACTGGTTATTTATTGAAATGATAAGCAAGCAAATTTTAACTTATTAATTTCTATCAAAAATTTACTAAATCTTATCAAAATTCCTAAGAAATCAAACTATCATATCATACTCATTCTGGAGTAAAAATAGATGAATGGGTAGTGAAATGAGAGGAATAGGGGTAGAAAAATGTACTAAAAACATGTTACAAGTGTACCCAATTTTGGACTCATCATACCCCCAACTTAGCATATTGCACGTTTATGTACAATCTTTAGTCACTTTCTTCTTATTTGTTACTATGTTTCATCTTCTTTGGGCATGACACATTGAATGAAAAGAGTACTAGTAGTGAAAGTGTTATATATAGTATGCAAGATGACTTTCACCACTAGTATGTTACATGTCTCTACATGTATTATCTTGTCACTTGGGCATAGTATCAACTAACACACTTTGACCTTGATGATCAATTTTTTGTAATATTTTTCTCCTTTCTCATTTCTTTTCTTTTTTGGCCATTTTGTTTCAACTTTGATTGCTATGTGTTTGAAAATAATTTTAGTGCTTATGTAAAATTTGAGAGATACATGATGGTGTGTGTGTAGCATCACTTCTTGCATATATGACTAATTGTTCTGCCGAACTTAAATTGGAAAACCATCCTCAATTTTATAGCTAGTTTAGGAAATGGAGATGGACGAAAATGGTGTGTACAGTTGAAAAATGGCAATATGCTATAATGTTTAAATTTTAAAAAAATTGAAAGAATCAAAATAATTTTAAATAGAAATAGTAAAAAGTAAAAGGTTACTACCTTAATTTAGCAATAAACACTGGTGAAACCTAGAATATCAACTATCAATTTGACTTTTGGTGCCAAAGTTGTTGTTGTGGAAGTTTACTTATGAACATGTTGCCGCCAAAGTTGTCTTGAATGCAATTTTATCCTTGTTCTTCTATTATTCTACTTGTCTTCTACAAAATATCCTTGTAGAATATTTTTCCATATAAAACATTTCAAACACATCTTCTACAATCCTTATACAAGCTTGTGTGATTATTGTCAAAGTTACACAATAGAGCACATGAGACTTTTGACAACTTGTGGAATTTTGTTACATGAGATTGGTTGAGAGTGATAACTACAAGGAGATAATTTATTACATGAATTTGTTTCTCTTTTTTCTGAATAAGGGTTTGTTGAAAACCTTATTTTCAAACCACCTATTGTCTAGTGATGCCCAAATATTATCAGTAGATGGTCTACCGGATATCTAATTTTTAGGCCACCTACTATCTAACAGCACCCAAGGGTTTTCACTATTACATTTTTTAATGAAATGATGGAAAAGTAATGTCATTGAGAACACAAAGATCCACTTGAGTTGTAATCTATGTAACACAATATTCATTTGGCAAGGTGTGTCATAGAGATTGAAACAATGTCCTTGTAATGATAAACATTCTAATGGATTCACATGATTGTTATCTCTCATATTATCTTATAAGCTCATATTGCTTCTAATGGAAATTTGAACCAATGCTACTAATGAGTGGACTCTATTATAAATAGAATGTGTTATAACTTTCAATTGGTTAGCATAAATTTATAGAATCAATATGCAAGGAGCAACTTAATATCATTAATTGGATTCACATAAGAGTTGAATTATAAGTACAAGCTTCAACCTTTAGTTACATGCTAGATCTTATGATCTCACTTAAAGTATTTCTTCCTATTATACTTTCTTTTTTATCTTCTTTGGCGTAGCTCCTTCTTCTTCTACCTCTGATCTTCTACTAGTCTTCCCAAATTGTTCTATTTATGCCTATTTAACTCTTCTCTTTGTCCTCAAATCATACCTAACTTCCTTATATACAAAAGGTGTTCCATGAAGTGTGGTAGGTGGTAATATGATACACAATAGATCAATGTCTAAAGGATCTTGTTGGAGCCCAATTTCATAGGTCTCAAAATTTGCAAAAATCCTAAGTTTGGTGACCCTTTGTTGCCTTAGAACTATTTTTTCCATCATCTATAACCAATCCAAAAAATCTTTGATGGGCCCTCCTTTGGTCAAATTTTGTCTTGAAGTTGCTCTTTGTCATCCCCATGTTCCTATCATGTGTTGAAGTTGTAAAATCCAAGAAAATCCTAAGTTTGGGAAGTTTAAAGTTAGTTTATAGTGTTTTTACAAATTTGCAAACTTTTTGGCTACTACTAAACATTTCCTCTTCACCTCCCATCCAGTTCTCACTTCCTTCCCTACATAAAAGTTCTGCAAAACTCTACCGAATCCTTCATTTCTTCCATTTACCTAATTTCTCCAACTTTGCAAAATCTCGACAAGGTACCAAACTTTCACCTTTTAGTTCCAACATCTAGTCCTCACTTCCTTTCCCACATGAAAGTTTCTCAAAACTATTGGGCCCTTAGTCTTCTTGTTTCTACCCACTTCTTCTAGTTTGCAGAATCTCGTTGGGTTACCAAAATTCTTATTTGTAGTTCCCATATCCAATCTTCATGTCCTCTTCCTCACTCACACAAATACTTTGTTCCCTTGTTCCCTTCCTTTTTCTCATTTCCCTTTACTTTGTGGGCTTGCAAAGTTCTTCCAGATCACTTCCATTTTCATCTCATTCTTGAACTTCCTAACTTCCATTTTTTTTCGCAAATTCTTTGTTTCACTTCCCATTCCATTTTGTGGAATTTCTCTCCACAACTAGACATTTTCACTTTTGATTCCTCCTTCCTTTCCCACATTCCTCACAACCCCTTTTGTGGGATATCATCAAACTCTTAAACTTCTTCCATTTGATGCTTCCACTTCCTACATCCTTTCCTACTCCCTTCCATTTATGGAACTTTCCCGTCCTTCCAGATTTTTTCCTACGACTCCAATGTCTAGTCCTCATGTCTCATCCCACATAGAAATCCTAAAAACTTTCCAAACTTCTCTGATACACTTCAAAATGCTTCAACAACTTTCTGGGTCACCATTAATGACCAAATTTGACCCCTGCAAATACTCAAACGTTATTTTCCCACCCAAACAACATTACTCATCTTAAGGGCATGATACCAATTGCAAATTTTGATGGTAGATGATGAAGGAAGACAGAGATCACCATGAATGTGGTGGTTGAGTTTCAACTATCAATTGTCTTCATGCATGCTCTAGGCCATTTGTTTTGAGTGGGAAATTTCTCACATAGTTTGCATTCAATGCTTTACCTATCGAAGTACACTGAATTCCTGATGAATGACCAAAGGAAAGAAATTGAAATGTTATATATACATGTTGAAAAGATGTAAAAAGTGTTGGGATCGAGCCAATTTCTTGACTACAAGTGCTTCAAGTTGGTTCTACAAGCATCAAACATTGCACTTCTAGTCTGTAAGGGGCAAGAATATATTTTGTAAATCATAGGAAGGATTTTAAATGAACACAATGCATGTAATGGTATGTCTTCATGGTAGTTTGTAATGATTTAGAGGGATGCTTGAACCTAGTTGTTCATCTTGTCTTGCCACATTTGTTGGTATAAATGTAACAAAGGTTTGATGAATGTGTGACAGCTTCTAATGCATTGCAAAGATTTTATAATGGTCTCTCCTTTGTTTCATGTGGGTTATTGCAATTCTAAGATGGATTATTAAGTATTTCCATTTGCATGAAGTGTTATTATTTATTTGTATGTATATGTGTAATGTCCCCTTTCCAAGCCTAGTCAGACTGGGACCATTAGCCTATCTCATGATCCCGATGGGCTAGGGAATGGTTTGGGATCATTTTTGGTTTAATTATCAAATTGGAGTTATAAGGTTGATTAATTTGATAATTAAACTAAGTTTTATTGGTGCACTAAAGTCGGGTGGGTTATTTTTAAAAAAAAGTGACTTAATGTTATGACTTGAAGGGAAAAAGGGAAATGTTATAATTTTTAATTCCCTAGTCACTTAAGTGTGCACATAACTTGATATTAGAAATTATTTCTAAGGGAAGTGCAAAAAAGCTCTAATTTCAAGAAAGATTGGTTTTGTAACTCCCAGGTGCTTATAAAAAGATGTGAGCTCATTTGGAGCCATGCTTGGAATTGATAATGTTATGCTGTTGGATTGATACCAGAGATCAATTGTGCCTTCTTGTGGACGAAAAACCACTCGAGGATGATCAGTTTCGGTGGTGAGAGACCCACCCTAGCTGGTGATTGTTGATTTCCACACAGGGAATCACTGAGTGCTGATTGGATTTTGGAGTTTGTGAAGTTTGTGTTTTGATCAGTTTGTTGGTGTGAAGAATGTTATTTTGTATGAACAATTGTTAGTTTGTGGAGTTTGTATGAAATAAATTGTTCCCATGTCTTGGCCGTACACCAAGGCCGTACCATGCTGTAGATGATGGGTGCTCATAATAAATAATATCTATTGTTAGTGAAGTTATTGTTAATTGCATATTGTTTGTTTTCATTAGACACATTTTCCAAAGGTGATTTCATACATTTTGGTGGAGTTTTTGGAATGCTATGGAAATCGTACCTTTCCTGCTGCCGTACCATGCTGAAGTACGTCCCTGCATCTAAGAAAATATTCATAGATTCTTTGAAACTTCTGCTGTCTGCATAATTTACACCAGGCTTAGACGTCTCCTTCAAGGGTGATCTCACTCTGTTTGGTGCACTCTATAAATTGTTATGACTGCCGTACATGTACTTGGCCGTACGGCCCAGAATCAGAATATTGTGTTGCTGTGGACTGATACAGTCTGATATTAAGTGTCATGGGTGCTCAGAACTGTTTGTCTGGTCATTAAAATCAAAGTTATGGCAAAGGAAAGTATTTCAGTTGTGTAAATTGTTTAGTGTGATTTTCTGCTCCCTTCCAGGAATACAGAGCAAGCTGTTACAGTCAGCAAGGTGTAAATAGTCAGAGATCAGCCTGACAGATCAGAAAATGCAGCCTTTATCAGTTAATGGATGATTTAATTGACAATCAAGATGCAGAGTATGGTTCTTCTTCAGTGATCTTCAAGGGGTATTTTGTCTAGATCTAACTCTTGTGGTATTGAGCATGATTATATTGAATATCATTGTAATTTCATTATAATTTCAATTCACATTTAAGTACCCCCTGGATGGTTTACCGCCAGCGTGGAGGGAAAGAACCTTTAAACATATTGTAACCCCTGGATGGTTTTTACCGCCAGTGTGGATAAATGAACTTTCCTTTATTGTTTCTACCCACTGCATAAGTGGAGTATTCCCACTGAATAAGTGGATGGCATTGTAATTTTTCCTTCTTGCTCTCATACCCACTAAAAGTGGTGAATTCCCACAACTTGTGGATGCCTGCATATGCAGATGAATGTTTACTTGTTGCACAATGTTTTAATTATGTAATCTAAAGCACATTATGCTCTCACCTTGCCCGAATTGGGATCTTGGTGATCAGAAGTGCAGAGGAGTTTAGTTGTGCTAACACTGTTTATCATTGTTCTATATTTTGAAAAAAAAATTTTGGGGTTGTATATTACAATATGCACATCTGGTTCTAGTTATGCTTTGTTTGTGTATCTCCTTCTTCCTTATAGTTTATGACTTTGTTGCCCAATGGAGTAGGCAATGGTCTAAATTGGTGAGAGATTAAACACTTCCCACTTAATCAATTATATTATATTAGGGTTTCATATACTTTCATGATTCATTATTACAAACTAGGGAACATCCTAAGTGACCTTAAACAATTAAATTGTTAGAGAATCGTCTCATCCATGCCTACACCTTGCACTTCGTATGGAATGTTTTAATAATGTAGTCATCTGTAGGAGCATATGCAAGGTTGTAGTTTCAACTCAATTAGAGGTTTTATGTGCAGTTGATTAGTCTATGACATAGTGACAATCTTTGGGGTCAAACGTAGATTGGATACAACTACAGTCTTATCATCTTTTTTACCTTCCATTATAATAAAATCCTATTAAGGATACCTATAGGAACACCCTCCTAAGTCTAGTTGAGCTCAAAGTGAATGAGAGATTATCCACTCTCAACAATTGGCCTTTAATCTCTCATATTTTGTTGATGAGTTGATTGATTCACCTTCAAGACGACAAGTCCCTAGCCTTGAAGTGAGTTAATTCCTTTAGGAGTGTGAGCAATGATTTTAGGACCCAATAGATCCATAGACCCAAAATTAAATATTTTTCCCTTTGGTCAACCTTGGAAGTCAATGCATCATCAAGGTGTAGTGTGCAAGTTCATTGGTAATGTGCAACAACATCACTTCCAATGCACTTTGAGCTAGGAATCTCTAAATTTAATGTGGTTCCGTATGTGACCCCTCTTTGGACCTACAATGAAGTAGGTAACATTAAATATTGATGGAAGTCTTAAATACTTACCGCATTATTCAAACAAGTTACTGTTATACAATAAATAACCTAGTACAGGTTCCAGCTAACTCTTTGGATGGACTACATACATGTAGTGATTGCAAAAACGTGAAAGTAGAATGGAAGATTCTAGACACATGGTAGAATATATGAGCCCAAATACAACTAATGATAATCAACTATGGTGCATTTTGGTGTCGTTGATGACTTGATAGCGCTTGCAATTGTAATAGAAATCTCTAAACTTTTTAAAACATAAGTGCAGTGACATGTTGTTCCACAAACTTGACACATACCACTACAACTACTCTAGAAGACTAGTAAAATACCTACAAAAAAAATAAACATTAAAGAAATATATTTTTTGGTTGATGCAAGATTGCTCTTACACCTTGGATGCTCTTACATTAGACACCTTGGGGTATTAAAAGTGAGCTTCTCACTTTTGTTCAAAATTGTGAGCTATATGAAGACCAAGATGGTCCACCTCAACGTTGGACATCCTTGTAGAATCTTCAATAGGTTTGTCTTTCCCTTTCACCAAGTACTCCTTATATTTCTTATTTCTTGTGCTCTTTCTAATCCTATGGTCAAGTATTTCTTCAATTTATTCTACCCTTTGTGCGAGTACTTGTTTCTTCAAGTCTATCACTAGTTTATGGTATCCTAAATCACCTTCATAATATTCATATAGAGCAGAAATATTAAATATTGGTGATATACTAAATGTTAGTCAACTCCACTTCATATGCATTTCCATAATCAAACTTCTTAAGATTTCTACAAGGCCCAAATTTCTTCATATCCAGTTTATTATATGTCTCTTGTGGGAATCTTTTTTTCCTCAAATAAATCATTACTTCATTACCAACTTCATATTCCTTATGCCTCCACCTTTGATCAACATTCTCTTTATATTTGTGATTAGCCTTGTCTAACTATTGTCTAACTCCCCGATGTAAATTTCTTATGTATTTGCATACTCTTTATCTATAGCACTTGTCCTATGATCTGCAATAAAATCTCATAGTTCTGAAACATTTCTCAGATTTTGTCTATATACAATCTCAAATGGTGTTCTTTCAATGCTGCTATTCATTGAGTTATTCTAAGAAAATTCAACTTGTGGTAATATTAAATCCTAATTTTCTATTTTCTCACCTGATAAACATCTCAATAAATTTTCCAAACTTATATTTATAACCTCTATTTGTCCATCTATCTATGGGTGATATTCTAAACTAAACTTTAGGTCTATATTCATCTTCTTCCATAAGGTCCTCCAAAAATGTCCAACAAATTTTACATCCCTATCTGATACAATTCTTTTAGGGAACCCGTGTAATCTCACAATCTCCTTGAAAAATAAATCAATTGTGTACAACATCATTAGTTTTCTTACAACCTATGAAATAAGCCATCTCAAAAAATCTATCAACTACAAAAATATAATCATGTTGTCTTTTTGTTTATAGCAACCCTAATAAAAAAATCCATACTAATATCCTCCCATGGTCTTTTTGGAGTCGGTAATGATCTATATACAAACCAATATTTTCACTTCATCCTTTTGCTACTTGACAAGTTCTATAATTTTGTACATAATTTCTAATAGATCCTTATACATTTGCATCCAAAAATAATTTTTAGTTACCAACGCAAATGTTTTATCAACACTAAAATGTCTTGATAATCCACCACTGTCTTTCTTTAATCAAAATGTCCCTCTTTGAACACTTAGGAATACATAATTGTTACGCCGAGAGGCATTCTACACTCACAACAAGGGCTGAAAGATTCAGATTCCCATAAACAATTAAGATTTAGATTCCCAAGTAAACAAAATTCATAAAATGTGTAAATAAATAAATTTGTGGAGGCCAAATGGATAGAAAAATAGAAAAACTTGGGCAATTATGGAGTGAAATCTTTATTACGTTTGAAGAATATGAAAAGTCTCGCATCATAGTCTCTTTAAATTAACTCATGTGAGCATATCAAATATTCTAACTCGCAGTAATTTATAAATGCCAACAAATTGGAAGATATCTCTCGGCGTACTATAGATATATTTTTTTAAATATAAATATACTAGTTGATTTCCTTTGAAGAACAAATCTCCTTGAGTTAAATATTCTAACCATCTAGTTTTGTCTCAACTTATTGGTAATTTACATGATTTACATGCTTCAGCAAAATCATCATTAGTCTTATATAAATGTTTCAACTCATCAAAACCAACAATCTGAATTCTCATCTTTGTCAACAAATTATGTCTTTTAATTAATGCATATGTTATTTTAATTGATTTTCCACTTCTATATTTCAATATAAATGAATAACTATAAAAATTCAGCCCATCTAACATCTCAAGCACTTAACTTACTATGGTTACTCAAATATTTCAATGCTCGATGGTCAATATACAAAACAAATTATTTTGACAATAAATATTGTATCTATTTCTTCAATGCTTGCACAATTACATAAAATTCTTGATCATAAACTAAATATTTTCTTTTAGTAGCATTCAACTTTTCACTAAAACAAGCAATAGGTCTTCCTTCCTAACTTAAACAACTCCAATTTCATGTCCACTTGCATCATAATCAACTTGGAATAACTTATCAAAATACAATAAAGATAATACAAGTTGTTTAGTTACTTTCTTCTTTACAAGTTCAAAACTTTTATTAGTTGCAACAATCCACTTGCATTCTTTCTTATGATTCCTCATGACATAAAAAATTGGTGCACATTTTCCACTAATTTTTTTGATAAACTTCCAATAAAAACTAGCTAACCCATGAAAAGATCTAACTTTAGAAATGCTTGTTGGTTTTGGCTATTCAACAATAGTTTTAATCTTCTCAAGATCCATCTTCAATCCATTAACAGAAATAACAAAACCTAGATAAACCAACTCTTTCTTCATAAAACTACATTTCTTCACATTCATCAACTTTCTTCCCTCAACCTTTATAATACTAATCTGATATGCTCCAGATGTTCTTCATTTTTACTATAAATTGAAATATCATCTAAGTATACAACAAGAAATTTACTAAGATATGGTTTCAACACTTCATTCATTAACCTCATAAAAGTATTAGGTGTATTTGTCAATCCAAAAGGCATAACCAATCATTCATACAAACCTTTTTTTGTATTAAATGTAGTCTTCCACTCATCTCCTTGTCTAATTCAGATTTGATGATATTCACTCTTCAACTCTATCTTATTTTATGCCACAAACAATCCATAAGATAATCCATCTTGTTGTGACCCATTTTCATAAGCCTCAAAATTTGTAAAATTACCTACCCCTTTGTGGCCTTTGCCATGTTTTTCCCACCATTTATAACTGATTTTAGAAGTATTCAATGGGCTCCCTTGATCAAAAAATGTGTGTTTGGTGTAGTTCTTTGTCCCCCTTTATACTTCAGTTATTTGTCCAAGTTGTAAAATTTTCTAATGTTCTTTGTGTTTATTTTCTACCATTTTGTGGGTTCACAAAATTTATAGGGACTAGTGGAATTCTTCCACTTTCCTACTTCCTTTCCTTTCCCTACTTTCTCCATCTTGTGCATTTGTGGACTTTTTGTGAACTTCTACACTTTAGGAAAAAGTCCTTCCCCTCCCTATTTTATTGCATTCCCATTTCCTTTCTCCATTTTGTGAAATCGCATATTTGTAGGTTTCCCACAAAATTCTTCCATCTTCCATTCAATTTGGAAGTCTAGATGTCCCTCCCAATCTTGCATACTTCCTCCTATTTTCTTCCCTTTTCATGTTTCCAAAGGAATTGTAGGATTTTCTTGGACTTGTGGACTTCTAACATTTTAGTCTAAAGTCCAAATGTACAATTGGACCACACATTTCCTAGAGCATTCAAATGACTTATTTTTTTGGGATTTTTCTTCCCATCTTTCATCTTCCATTTTGGTCCAATTTCTACTTCTGCATCGAATTCTTGTAATTCTCCTAAACATCCCACTCACTCCCTGAAGTTCCCAAGACACCATTAATGGTCAAATTTGACCCCCCTATAGCTATCCAAATGCTCTTCTCCCACCTAAATTTCATTGTTCATCCCAAGGGCAAAGATCCATATGCAGATTTCAACGAGGGATGGAGAAAGTTAAGGTGATCGCCATTAATATTGTGGTTGAAAACCTAGCTATGTGTTGGTGCCAAGCTATCCATTTCGAGTGGGAAACATGTTTATCTTGTTAGGGTTCAGGCAGATCAGAGCAATAAACACTAACAATTATATGCAGATTAAATAACCCAAATATAACAACGAAGAAAAAACACAAAAGAGATCAACACAGAATTTTAACATGGTTCACCCAAAATGGGCTACATCCACAGAAACTCAGCCATCCAATGATTTTATTTATCTAGTGTAAAACATATTACAGTCTCGTGAATTCCACACCCACAACATACATCCCAACCACTTCTAACAAGCTTTTTAGAAGCTTCTAGAATTAGGGTTTTACAATGTCATTTTTCTTTTGTCGGTTAACAAAAATTAACAACCGTCTCCGACTCATACCACCTCTTCCTACACTCGGCTCAAAGTGGATTTTGAAGGATTTGAAATACGTACTTATGTTTAATTCCACAATTTGTATAAAATCTTGTGAGTCCCGACAGATTACAAGCGACATGAATTTGAATAACATAAATAGAAGGTTACACTATGTAAAGAGCATTTTTCATCTTGTTCCTTCAAGAAAATCCTAAGTGTCAAAGAGTTGTATAGGGTTTTTAATTTTTGCATGCTCAATCTATTAGCAAAACAGCATGTCTTGCAAATCACATAAAGGGTCTCATAAGATAAGGATGTTTTTAACTGAATGTCTCCATGGTGGTATGTAAATTTTTAGGGGACCCCTCAAACCTAGTTGTTAGTTTCCTCTCCATTTGTTGGTGTGAATGTAATAGAGGTTTGATAAATGTGACAACATTATAAATCATTATAGATTTTGTAATGGTCATTCATTTGTTTCATATAGGTTTTTACAATATTGTTATGGATTATTGAGTATGTTTAGTTATATGGCATGATATATTTGATATATGTATATGCACAAATCTAGTTTCAATTGTCATTTATAGGTGTGTCTTGTTCTCCTTGGCAATCTGGGACTTTGTTACCCATCAAAATAGGCACCAGTCTTGGAAGCTAGCAATCAATTACCTCACTAATTATAAGATAAAACTTCACCAATATGTTTCTTCATGTTTTCATGGTTCTTTTATATAACTGAGGGAGATATTTGAAGTGAACTGTAATAGTCATTTATCTTGAATCATGTCTTACATGCATATGCCTTGCATATGTTCAATGATGTTGATATCAACTTAAGAAGAGGTTTTATATGTAGCTAGTTAGTCTTTATCCTAGTGAATAATCTTGGGGCTAAGCATACATTGGGTACAACTATAAAGGTTTAATTTGGTGAATCATTCTTTGTCATAAAACCTATTAAGGATACCTTTAGGAACACCTCCTGGGTCCAGCTGAGCCCAAAGCGAAGGAGAGAATACCCACTCTCAAAAATTGGCCTTTAATCATCCACACTTTGTTGATGAGTTCTTGATCCATCTTTGTGAAGACAACTCCCTAGCCTCGAAGATAGAGTGATACTCTAGGATTATGGAGCTATGACTTTGGGACGTAACAAAATGACACCATTACCAGGGGCTATGGAATTTAGATTTGTATTGTGAAGAACCTTGCTAATAAAGAAGGTATTCTCTCTTCTGAAAGAAGGGTGGTGACTTTGTTGAAACAAACCCAGTTAAAGATCAAAAGTTAGGAGTTGAAATGGAAAGAGGAGGGCATTCGAGAGATTTCCAAGAACTTGAAGATATGGCAGCACAAGTAGGAAGACAACGTACTACCTGGAGAGATAAAAACATAGGTATGCCTAATTGACTTTCTCTTTAGAAAATTGGTACATTGGTTCTTTTGGTAGAGATAATGTAATTACTGATTTAAGAGACCAACATCAATACACTTTTGAGGACTCAATAAATAACATAGTTAGGACTGTAGAAGAATGCATAGACATGACTATGATATGAAAAGAAATAACATGTGCAAACTCTTGGTATGCAAGATCAAAATGTAGAAACCTAGTTTGTTGGTCAATGCCCCACATCTCCTACTCTGTCATAGAGGAGTGAGCTTGAACACTATACTACATTTCATGATGCCATTGAGCCCACACATTCAAATACTAACAAGAGAGAAAGGATTATTGATCAAGATTTAGATTTACTTGACCAGCTTAGATACGGGCAACAAGAACTTCAAGAACAAATAGAGGGACAACAATCTCAACTTTCTCAACATGTCCAAATACAGACATAAGCATCCCAACTACAAAACCAAAATTATGGCCTCAAGGTCCCAAATCAGCAATTACTACATCAAAAAACATAACCAATAGTTTTCCAATGATCCAAATGCAAGGCGTGTATTCCAAAGATTAGATCAAAGATTCCCACCCACTAGGCAACCTTTGGGAATGGAAAGATACAAACAACTGGATTTCTTCATAATCCTAGATTTACCCTAATGCAATTCCAAAATGAAAAGAGAAGGAAAGATATCAACGTTTTAGGGTAACAATGCAGCCATAGGAGAACATTTGAGGCACTTCGTCAATGTCACTGGTTAATATGATTGATCACGAAGATGTGATGATGAAGCCCTTCATGCATTCTTTAGAAGAGAGTGCAAGAGAGCAGTATAAAGGCCTTTCAGACAACAATGTTTAATCTTGGGAGGATTTCATGAGAGTATTCATATTACAATACAGAGTATGATAGATCCCAAATTTTACATACATGAACTTACAACCATAAAAAAAAGGGATAAATGAAACAGTGGTGGATTTCAATAGTAGATTTATCGTGACTATGAGGAAGGTGCCACCCAATCTTAGAACAAATGAATTAATGTGTCTTTTGATGCTAAAATAGGTTATTGCCTTTGGGACAAGAATCCACAAACTTTGAGAGAACCTTATGCCACTGTAATAAATATTGAAAGCAACATGAGAGTATTAGGCAAGCACATCAAGAGGGCATATGTGAAGATTTCACAATCAGATAGAGGAATCTCAAACAAATCCTCACTACTAAGGATAAACTATATAATTTTATGGGTTCCATGAAGGACTTTTAATATAGAGTGGAAATGAATGAGAAAGGGCTACCACCAAATAGTGCTACTACACATTTCAATAAAGGCCAACGTCTACACAATAGGCCTTATAATACTGACTGGTCAAAGAGGCCACCATAAAATGATAAATAAGTGGCTCCTAGACAAAGGAATTTTAGGAAGTAAGATAAAGAAACTCTAGATCCCTTGCAAAGAGACCATGTGAACCTTCAAGAAGATTCATCATGGTGTGAGATATGCTACCTTCTACATGATCCAACATAGTGTGTGTTTCCCTCATGGTGATTAAGGAGAAAGAATTTCCTAATAAGGGGGGTGATGTAGAATATTACAAAGATGACATTGATCAACTTGATGCATTTGAATATGAACCTATGGATGAAGAAGTTGGGTATGCTATGCAAGATACAATAGATCAATTCTTTCAGTATGATCATGATGCTAGTCCAAACTAATATGAGTTTCCTAATCATGATTTTGAACACCTTATGGATAAGAGATCCAAAACATCAAATGAATACATAAAGGCTCTCACTAATGCAACAGTAATGCAAGTTCATCATGGATACTAATTGAGAAATAGGCAAGTGCCTACTAAAAGTGATGTTACTATTACTAGACCAAATATAGCTAACACAAATGTTGAAAATGAGAAACGAAGGGTGAGCATTAAGACCAAGGACAATGGCACCACACATAAGGCAATAGAAAAGAAAATAAATCTAGTGTGGCAACCAGTGGTACAGAAGAAGTATGTGCCCAAAAATCATGAGCTTGTTGTGCCATTAGGTATTGTAGATGTTCCTAGGAAGAAGAATTTCTAGAAGATGAGGAAAGGCCAACTCAGACCCTACCACTAAAAGAACAAAATAGGGACAAAGAAATGAGAAGAGAACCAAAAGGTAAGGATGTTACTTCTTATGGTCAAGTGATTTAATGGTCACATAGTCCACTCCTCTACCCAATTACAATCCTATTGATGTAGCTCAGGTCATGAGCCAAGTTAGAATTTCAATGCCAATAGGAGAACTCCTTAGAATTTATGAGCATAAGGAGAGAGTTATCATACATCATTGTTGTGAATTAATTAGACCAACCTACCATTATCATCAATGATACTATAGTTGAAAAGGACATCCCTAAAGTCTACCTAGGAACCTCCTTGGTTAATAGTCAGTTGAGTGTTGACCTTTTCTACACAACTTTTCTTATTAATGGATGACTAGTTCACAATTGTGTTAGTGTAGGTTTTTTATTCCTTATTATAAGGTTTTTCCTACACATTTATTTAAGCTTGCTTAGGTTAATAAAGCATGTCTTATTATGTGAGTGGTTGTGAGGTGTCACCTTCCTACATGTGAGCATCCATTAGTTATCTTGGGAAGATACTTTACTATCTTTAGTCCGATAGATGGTTGCTCCTCATTGGTCAGTGTTACCACCTCCTCCCTCTCTCTGGTCTATATAAGCATGCTACCTAGCTTGTATTTTCATTCGATATTGGAGATAGTTATCTGATGCTATTTTGCCATTCAAGCATTTCACATCAATCTCATGGTATCGTTGTTATTGTTTTTTGCATTTACAGCTTATGTTTCTAACTCTTTCAATTGATTCTGGGTTATAATCTGTTTTACGAATTTTAACATGGTATCAGATCAAGTTTTCTAAGGTTAGATTCTTTGTAGAGATCTTGTAAAATCTCGTATGCTCTTCTCTTGCGTTTTTCAAACGATCTGGAGAATCAGAAAGGATTTATGAAGATCTGGTAAATCTTGATTTGCTCAAATCTGTCAATCAGCTTGCATATTTAGTGTTTTAATCAGTATTGCAGGTTGCAACATGCCTTTGCTTGACTTAGGTAGCTGATTCTACCTTTGCATGCCATTTTTTGGTTGATGGGGTCATTTTTTGCGGCTAAAGGCGTTTGTTTTACACTAGATCTACATCTTTTGTACATCAGCAAGAAAAATGCCTTATGGGTTTTGTTCGCAGCGCAGAAAAACCATCTGGGTATCTTTTATTTTTTGCATGTAGACTGTATATTTTGCAGAAACAAACTTGAAAAGCTACAAAAGACCCCCTCTCCGTTGGCAGTTGCAGATTTGAATGCAGTTTTCAAATGCTCCGTTCTTGCTCATACGGACTCCGTTTCTCACGAAAGTTTTTTTGATCTTGGCTATTTTTTTGTGCTCTATGCACTAGTATAGCCGTTTTTTATTTTAGTGCAGAGATTTTTCAGAAATTGCAGATTCTCAATCAAGACACTGCGTAGTCCTCATTTTGGGAACTCCGAAGAGGCATAACTTTTGCATAAAACCTCGGATCGAGGTGATTTTTTTGAAAGTGGATGTTTTTTCGTGTAGTTTGCAGTGGTGCTATTTATTTTACTAGGCATTGGCCCTAAGTATTAGTTTCAGCATATGCTCTTTTTGATGATCTGTAATAGCATTGAGATCAAGTCCACTCAGTATTTCTTACTGGTGGAAATTGTAAACGCATTAAATATAAAGTGCCAAATCAAATTTTCTTGGGGGGGTTCTTTGATTGAGTGGAAAAGGGGGGTGTCTTGTGTATTCTTGAATCTTTTCTTTCCTCACAACAACAACAACAACAACAATCTAATTTTGCATTAAGATGGATCAATTAACAGTGCATGTTCTAACACCCTACAACTACTATGAGTGGAAGTCCAAGATGACTATCCAACTTAAGAAGTTAAGACTATATAGAGTAACAATGGGTCTAGAAACTGAACCAACCTTAATTGCAGAAAGGCCTAAATTTCATAACAGGCTAGATGAAGCTTTTGGAACTCTAGGCATGTCTGTATCTCCTGATCTTCTTTTTCATGTTAAATCTGCTACAACACCAAATGATGTATGGACTACTTTAGAAAATCTCTTTGGTAAACAAAATGAATTAAGGGGACATCAATTGGAGAATGAGCTAATAGGGTTAAATCCATGTAATTTTGATACAATACAAGACTTCTTCACAAAGCTAAAGGCCATTAGATTACAGTTGAAGCAATGTGGGATTGAAAAGAAAGATCCACAATTGATCTTAAGTATTCTTTCTAAGCTTGGTCCTAACTACTCAGTGTTTGTTTCTACATTTTATGCCACCAAAAGTGCTCTTGGGACTACCTACAAAATGCCTTCTTTAGATGAATTTGCTGCTGAACTCACTAAAGAACAGGATAAATTAGTTCACATGGGCACTATTAAGCCTTCTAAGTCTCATGCCTTGGCTGCAAATCAGGGCACTAAAGATCAGAAAGGCAATGGAAAGCAAAATAAGAAACAAAAGGATCAAGGAGAGAAGAAACAAGGTCCAAAACAAGCTGCAAACAATGCAGCTCCTGAGTCTTCCTCTAAAGACAACATGTCTAAAAAGGAGAAGACAAAGTGTGCCTTTTGTAAGAAACCTGGTCACAATGAGCATAAGTGTTTGAAAAAGCAAATAGCTCATCTCACTTATCTTCTTGAGAAGAATAATATCAAAGTGCCAGATTCAGCTAAAGAAGATTCTTCACAATCTTCAAAGGACACAAAAAATAGTAAGGGGAAGGGCAAGGCCCTTCTTGCAGTTGCTACACTACCAGATAGTTGGGTAATTGACTCAGGTGCTTCTCACCACATGGCCAATACAAAGGAAAGTTTCTCATCCTTGGAGTCATGTTCTATGCCTAATATTCTTATGGGTAATGATACACCAGAGGAAGTTCTTGGGAGAGGGTCTGTTGATGTTGGTGATGGGACATTCCATGATGTTCTTTGTGTGCCTTCTTTGTCAACTAATCTCCTATCTGTCTACCAGATCACCCATACAGGTTCCGGCAAGAGAGTTGAATCACCTGACTCAGTGGTTTTCAGTGATCTGCATAGTGGGTCTACAGTTGCTGTAGGAAAAGTTGATAACCATTCTCGGCTCTATCACTTTTCTCATTTTGTTCCTGATTCTCCTTCACTTGTATTGCTCACTCACTCAGATGAGGTGAGCCATTTGTGGCATCAGCGGTTTGGCCACTTGAACTATCACTACTTGCAGCAGCTCAGCCAACATGACATGGTTACAGGGTTGCCTTCTATTCGATTCTCTGATGGAGTTTGTCAAGGTTACATTCTTGGCAAGCATCCTAAAGAAAAATTTGACAAAGGCAAAGCACGGAGAGCCACACAGCTCTTGGAGTTAGTACACAGTGATTTGGCTGGTCCATTTCAACATCCTTCATTTAGCAGAGCTAGATATGTATTGACCTTCATTGATGATCTTTCCCGATACACCTTTGTATACTTTCTCAAACAAAAGTCTGAAGTCTTTGAGTCTTTTCAGGACTTTAAAGCTTTTGTAGAGAAACAATCTGGGAAGGTTGTCAAGATTTTGCGCACCGATAATGGCGGGGAATATGTCAACCAAAGGTTTGAGTAGTTTTGTGTCTCAGAGGGCATTGATCTTCAACACACAGTTCCCTATAGTCCACAGCAAAACGGAGTTGCAAAACGAAAGAATCAGTCATTGAAGGAAATGGCCAATTACATGATTCACTCCAAATTATTGGCACCTCAATATTGGGCAGAGGCCATCAACTATGCGTGTTATATCTAGAACCGGGTTCCTCACCGAGCTATGAAGGGGGTAACTCCTTTTCAAGCTTGGACCGGTCGGAAACCCACAATCAAGCACTTCCAAGTATTTGGGTCTCCTGCATGGGCCCACATTCCAACAGAGAAATGCAAGGCTATGGATCCGCAGAGTAGGCCTTGCATATTTGTTGGCTATCTAGATGGTGTCAAAGGCTATAGGCTACTCCACCCTACCACACATGAGCTCTTTATTGAGAGGAGTGTTCGGTTTGAGGAGGATACTTCTTCCACCACTTATCCATCTTTCATTCCCATGGAGACACTGCGACTTCATGATGATAGTTCTTCTGAGGACCTTAATCCTCCTGAGGAGTCTTCTTCCTCCACTTCAGATGGCGATGATGAGGGTTCATCTTTCTCCTCTCTTAGTCATCATTCAGAGGATGCTGATTCTCCTGCCACTGGGCCTCTTTGGGCTCATTAGACTTTGGAGTCAGCAAGTGATTGGGTTGGTGATCCTTCAGATGAGAGAAGAACAAGGTCACAGTTCGAGCAGGCTCCTCATCTCTTCTTTGCTTCAGCTTCTGATCCACAGTCCTTCAGGGAAGCTTCTGGTGTCCCCGAGTGGGATGCTGCTATGCAGGAAGAGTTCAGTTCCTTGGAAAGGAACCATACATGGGATTTAGTCCCACTTCCTAAGGGAAGAAAACTTGTTCGATGCAAGTGGGTCTATCGAACAAAATTTGCTGCAGATGGGTTGGTCGATAAACATAAGGCTCGCTTGGTCGCAAAAGGATTCTCCCAAGTTCCTGGGATTGACTACTCTGAGACTTTTGCACCGGTTGCCAAGATGAATTCAATCTGACTTGTCCTTGCCATTGTTGCAGCCCATCGTTGGGAAGTTCATCAGATGGATGTGAAGAGTGCTTTTCTTCACGGTGACCTTTAGGAGGAGATATATATGGAGCAGCCACAGGGGTTCGTCCAGGATCCTTCACTTGTCTGCCGACTTCGGAAGTCTCTCTATGGCCTTAAACAGGCCCCTCGAGCCTGGTATGCCAAGATGGACTTCTTTCTTCTATCAGTTGGGTTCACTCAGTGCCATTCTGATTCGAACGTCTACATTTTGCAGCAAGATGATACTCTCACTTTCCTTGTTCTCTATGTTGATGACTTGCTGATTACAGGGAGTTCCTCATCCACCATCAAGGTAGTGAAAATTGCCCTTCATGATCATTTTATGATGTCTGACTTGGGTCTTCTTCACTATTTCTTGGGCATTGAGATTACACAGTCTTCAGCTGGTATCTTTCTTTCTCAGCCCAAGTATGCTCTTGATATGCTCTCTAGATTTCGCATGGCTGACTGTAAGCCTGCGTCAACTCCCTTTCTGTCAGGAGTCAAACTTGAGGCTTCTTGTTCTTCACCTTTGGTAGATGCTACCTTGTATCGCCAATTGGTTGGGAGTCTCATATATTTGACTCACACGAGGCCTGATATTTCATATGCCGTGGGCCTGGTCTCCAGGTTCATGCAGGAGCGCCATGAGCTGCATTGGAAAGCAGCTAAGAGGATTCTTCACTATGTACAGGGCACTCACAGTTATGGGATTCATTATGCAGCAGGCGTGGATATTGACTTGGTGGGATACACAGATTCAGATTGGGCAGGCGATTCTCAGGATCACAAGTCTACTTCAGGGTATTGCTTCTCTCTTGGTTTTGGTCTAATTTCTTGGTCGAGCAAGAAGCAGTCTGCTATTGCTCTTTCATCTACAGAGGTTGAGTATCGAGGAGCAGTTAATGCTGCTACTGAAGCCATTTGGCTTCAACACATTCTCACTGAGTTTGGTGTTTCCTTCAGGAAGCCTACGGTCATCTTTTGTGACAACTAGAGTGTTATTCAAATCTCTCGCAATCCGGTCCATCATCAGTGGACCAAACACATTGAGATTCACATGCACTACATTTGGGAGCTGATTCATGAGCAAGTTCTTGATCTTCAGTATTGTCTGACATCAGATCAGACAAGCTGACATCTTCACCAAACCCTTCACTGAGAGCAAGTTCATTCATTTGCGAGCTTTGCTTGGGGTGCGGCAGGTGTCCTCCTTTAGGGGGCTTCTTAGCTCCTTCTTTCTCTCTTTATTCAGGGGGGTGTACTCTCTTTTGTGGGGGGGGGCTACTTCTCTTTTGGGAGGGAACTCATTGTACATGGGTACCTCATCAGGCTTGATTTGTCGGGACCCATCTCTTTACCCACCTAAGCTACGCTTAAGGGGGGGTGTTAAAGTAGGTTTTTTATTCCTTATTATAAGGTTTTTCCTACACATTTATTTAATCTTGCTTAGGTTAATAAAGCATGTCTTATTATGTGAGTGGTTGCGAGGTGTCACCTTCCTACATGTGAGCATCCATTAGCTATCTTGGGAAGATACTTTGCTATCTTTAGTCCGATAGATGGTTGCTCCTCATTGGTCGGTGTTGCCACCTCCTCCCTCTCTCTGGTCTATATAAGCATGCTACCTAGCTTGTATTTCATTCGATATTGGAGATAGTTATCTGATGCTATTTTGCGATTCGAGCATTTCACATCAATCTCATGGTATCGCTGTTATTGTTTTTTGCATTTACAGCTTATGTTTCTAACTCTTTCAATTGATTCTGGGTTATAATCTATTTTACGGATTTTAACAAATTGCAAGTGAGATTTTGGAGCCTCAAGCAATGTCATGCCTCTTCAAATTATGAATGATCTAGTTTTGTAGGTTTCCAAGTCCTATGGAAATTCATAAGAAGTGAATGTCATTGGAGTTGTGAATGGTGTAGAAGTTCAACTCGTTGCATATCCCAACAAATCATTCCTAATGAATATAATCGTTGTTGATTGTCCTACCAAATGGGGTATGTTGTCTAGAAAGTGGGTAGCATCAATTAGCGGTAGTATTCAAATACACTTGTCTTATGGAATCCTCTTCATGAACTCAAATCTAATGGTATCTCGATCTAAGGTCTATTTTTGAGAAATATATAGCACCATGCAGGTCATCGATCCTGGGAATCAAATATCAATTTTTATCATCTTTTTGTTTAGAGCTCGATAGTCAATGCACATTCTCATGGTCCTATCTTTTTTCTTGACCAAGACTACCAATGAAGAAATTGGGCTTGAACTAAGTCTAATGTGACCCATATTGAGAAGGTCCTTAATGGCCTTCTCTATCTCTTCCTTATGTCATCTAGGATGGCAATAAGGTGTGGTAATCATGGGTTTAGCACCTTCCTCCAACTCTATAGCATGCTCAAATCCCCTATCAAGTGGCCTCCCTAGAGACATGTCACTAAAAAGCTTATTGTGCTTATTCAAAAGAGATTGGACATCTACATGATAAGCCTTCTTTCCATTTGGAGAGTCTATAGTGGTTACTAAGCATTGTATTGCCCATGCTACTTGCCCACAACAAAATGTTCTCTCCATCCTTTTACCTGAAACAACTTTTGGCACTCCATTTTTCATTCCACAAAGTACCACTTGCTTTCCATTTGATTATAACTTAAGTTCCATGGGTTGAAAGTTTTGTGTGATCTCTCCCAAAGAATGCAGCCATTGCACTCCCAAAACCACATGTATATATCCTATATTGACCACATACAAATCATCTTTCATTTCATGATTTCCTACAGTGAGACTCGTTTGGGAAATTTTCCTTGTGCATTGGATAGTGAAACCATTGGCAACCATCATGTTGAACCCTTCAAAGTCTTTTAGTTTTAAGACCTCTCTTTGCCACAAGCCCCTCATCGATGAAGTTGTGAGTAGCTTTAGTAGCAATAAGCACATTGACTCCTTGTCCATGCAAAACTCCACAAGCTCTGAAAGGGTTATACTTGGGAGTACCAGAAAGTTTGGCAAGGGTACCTCCCGAAGTATCATTTTCTTCTTCCTAAACCTCCTACTTTGGCTCTTCTCCTTCACTCTTCGGCTCAGGTTCTTCAACTCCAAATTCTTCATTTAAATCCAACTCAATGTAATGCACTTGCCCCTTTTTGAGGCATCTATAGCCAGGTGCCCATGGTTCTTTGCAAGTGAAGAAAAACTTTTTCCTCCTTAATTCATTTTTGGCTACATCTTCCTTTCTTGAGGGAAAATTATTTGGTTTGTTGAAACTCTTATGGAAGGGTTTCTTTGGAGGAAAGGTCTTCATCTAAAATTTACTCTTCAGAATAGAAATCTCAAGTGCCAAAGACCTCTTGATTACCTCCTACAGTGATGGAGATTTGAATGCTTTGACCAAACCCCTGAGAAGTTCAAATAATCCTTCCACAAACGACATAATCAATCTCCTCTCAGTGACATCAAGAACCATTATAGATAGTTTTTGAAAATTAGCCACATAGCTCTCCACAATCCCATATTGTTTGAGATGCGCCAACTCTTGAAAATGAACCTCGAAATCTATCAAATCTTTCAATCAACCTCCTATTGAACTCATCATATAAGTTTATGAGGTTTCCTTGAGTAATCAACCCATGATACCACCATTCATGTGTTATACCCCCAAGGTGGGGAGTGGCAAACTTGATGGCCTTGTCTTCTAACATTAGCTTGAGAGACAAGTACATGTCTAGATACTATATCAAGGCTCGACCTATACATTTGTTAGACCCATCAAGAGGGAAAGTGTCAACTTCCCCAAAGTGTGTTGAAGATCTCTTTGATTTGTTTGAGGTGTAGGTTCAGACCTTGGGCCATTTCTTGTCTTCTTCAAAGTCATGAAATTTGTGAGCAACATTTCAACCTCAATCTCAACTAGAAAAGCTCTATATTCAACATAACAAGCAATGATATCATCCACCATCAAATTCTAAACTTCCACTTCAACAACTTCTTCCTCCCTACAAAGGAAAGTAGGTTGGAAAGGTCTAGCAACTAATGCAGGGGCATTTAGGTCCACAGGCAATCCTACATCAACCAAAAAAATATTTGTTTGTTTTATTTCTGGTTTTGGTTTGTGTTTGCATTTCTTAGCATCTTGCTACATCAGAAAGCTTCTAGTCTAATCAAGTTTGCAGAAGTGAAGATTTTGCCTCGATGCAATTTTAAAGTTCGATTGGCAATTTCACTAAAATAATTGATTCTAAAGATTTGTGAGGGCTGGAATCAAACTGTTTTACAAGGGTGTTCGTGACTGTATTTCACTCAATGTGGCAAGTTTTCATGGCAAATTCTTTACCAGTTGGGAGAAATTAAAATTCTTTATTTTCATCCCGTAGATTACATAAATGATTAATTATGGAGATTTTTAAAAGATGGAGTCAAATAATTTTACAAGGAGCTTCAAGATTTTATTCCATGCAATATGGCCATTTTTTAGATGAAGATGTGCATCCATTCAAAAGTTACGCAAAAAGTCAGTTTCTGGCATTCGGCGCATCTTCTCGAAGTTGCATATTGTAATTTCTCTCCATTTCATTCTCAAAATGTGTCTATGCAAAATCAAAGGCATTATACAAAGTTTTTGCTAAGGCATACATCATTTTTACCGTTGGTTGTAACAGTTTGACAAAATATCTCAAAGAAATGATAGCTAAAAGGGACATCCAAGGGACCAGATAAAGCCGCCAAGTTGAGAAAAATCATGGAATATGAAAACAAAATGTGGAGATTTCTGACTAAAAAGAATAAGATATAGAGGTGCGGCTTAGTTAAGGACATAATAGGTTGCACAATAGGAAAAGGTATGCAGAGAATCCCAATTTCAAATGCCATGTGGGATTGGAGAAATATATGATTATTATATCCTATGCCAAATAATTTAACTAGCACCAAAATTACAATGTGAAATGTTGGAGGCAAGAAAAGAAGCATAAGAGAGAGGAAGGTGCCGATCATATTCCAATTTTGAAGCCTCCCAAAATAGAGAAGAGGCATTGAAAATACACAATTCTTAGCGCCAAACATAACAATAATAAATGCAAGGAATATAATGTGGAGTTGGAGAGGAGGTCGCCTGGGAGGAGAAAGGAAGGGGCACCTTAACTGAAGCTGTAGCAGAAAATAGAAGAGGGCAGTGTGGCAATTGGAAGAGGAAAGACACAACAAATTTGGAATAAAATATAGGGAAAATAGAAGAGATGGTGGTTGCACAGTAAATAAGAGAAGAGACTCGGACAAAGAGAGATGAGTCTGCAACAAGGGAAGAGGAAAAATTCCTTTGGCATGAGGAAGAGAGCTTATTGAAGCTAGAGAATTGTTGTCATATTTTGGCTTCAGGCCAAATAGCCCAAAGATCCATGAGATTCCCACTGTACCTTTGTGGAAGAGCCCATCATTGATATCCGATCGGTTATATTTTCCATGGGTCTCTTTCAATAGCTTTCTAAGTGTTTATCTTTTGAAGTACAAGGAAGGAGTCCTAAAAATCGCTAAGTCCTAAAATTCTAAGTCTTTTCTTATATTTTTTACCTTTTCAGAGTTTTGGAGTTTAGGGTTCCCTTCATCACTATGCCATGTTTGTCAGCTCTAAAGTGCACCTTGGTTTCTTGCAGAAATGCCTAAGTGTATCAGGTGTTGGAGGTCAGGTTTGCAGCCTTTCATCTTCTGCGGAGCATGCATCAACAAGAAAGCCTGGCGCTTAAACTCCAACATATCCTTCAACTTCTTTAATTGGTAGCGTATATGCGTAGAGGATAGTTGTCAGAGCCAAGTCAGCTCTACGCTATTGTGATGGGCTGCCACGTGTATAAGGTCAGCCAAAGGACTTCGAAGAGTGGTATTAGTGTGTTCCACGTGGACATAGAACACATGATCATGGTGTCAGTTAAGTGGGACCCAATGAGGGGCACGCTGATGCGAACTGTTCACACGTGTCCGAAGTCCAATAAACTAAAATTCTTCCAAGTGTTTCAGGTGTCGGAGGTCGAAGGGTTCCTCTTCCTCCTTTTTGGTAAGCGATAGGCAGAAGGCCCGATCGCCGAAGTCCATCGAGTTTCTCAAATTTGCCTAAGTGTTTTGGACTTCAGCAAGCAGGGTCTCCTTCTTCCTCTTTTTTGTTGGTAAGCGGGTGGAAGGCCCGAGGCCTGATCCATGCCGATTTTCATAATTTCCTTCTAAGTACTGCGGAAGCGGGGATCAAGCGATTCTTCTTTTCAAAAGCATGATACACGGTGAAGGCCTGATCTCCAAAGCCCAACAATTTCCCTTTTTGCTTCTTTCAGACTTTGGAGGTTGGGGTTTCCTTCTTCACCTTTCAAAGGCTCAATCGATGGAAGACTGATCGAAGGAAGCCCGATCAGTTGGGGTCCGACCTGTTTTGCCTTCAATGCCCTTTTTATTGTTCAAAACGTGATGGGACTACTTAGTAACCTTCCTAGCTGCCATTAATGCTTCTTTAGAGCCTGATTGCTTGTGGAAATGGATTTCTCACCCCCATGCCACTGTAGCCCCTTTTGCATTGAATTTCATGTACCCAAGGCATGGGCGGACGATCTTCTTCAGTGGATTTCATGGACATAGCCATGTGGGTGTGTTCCAAGGACACAAAAGTGAAGTTATTGCAGCATGGGTGACTGGCTTTCCTTGTTGACCACTCTTTCTCATGCCCATGACTGCTATAGTGATTGGAAATGCTATATATGCATGTGTAAGAGATGTATTTTGGGTTGGTTATCTATTCTTCTGGGCTATTATACAGGTTCGGTAGTTTGTTGTCATAGACCTTGTAACGCATTTATAAGAACCAGTCAGATTTGATGCATTGTGCTCAAAGCTGAGCCTTCAATGTCTTCGATAGTGGTTCACCAATGAATGTAGATGATTATTTTGTGTCTACCTCTCTGTAACGAATTATCTCTCTTTTGTAATGGTTATTTAGCCTTCACGATCAATAGAATCATTGATATTTTGCCTCTTATGTTTTTTCTCTGTGTTTACTTGAAATCTGTAGCTTATTCTATGGATAAAATGGTCCCTCTTGTAGTTACAATTTTCTAATCCAAGCCTTTGTTAAAGTTGTGAGTCTATGTGAATCTCTGTCAGTATTTGAGGTCATTGTTGTGTTATGTCAGTCCCAACTAACACTCTAAATCTGGTGCATCACCTCTTTTAATTTCAATTTCTTCTTCTTTCCCTTTTCCCTGGTGATTGGTAGCATAGGTTTAGCTATTTTCTCTAAACCTTAAATTTAGAAAAAGGAACCAACCTTCTCTAGAGGTTTGGTCTCAATTGCAAGATCCCACACCTTAAGACCAATCCCATGTGCCACTGGAATGCTTGAACGAGCTTCAAGCAAGGTGCAATTTCAAGTGAACAGTTTCTAGTATGCCTAATGGGACAAGTTTGATGAGCTTTATCATCCATTGAAGGATTTGGTGTGTTCTTCAGTGTATCTTGCCATTCAAGGCAATATCTCTAACACTATGGCAACTCTGCTAAACAAATCCACTGGTGAAAGCAACCCAAGTGCTTAAAGATTCATCATAGATCAGAGTTTAGTGATGCTCTCAGTGTTTTCCAATCTTCAAGGCTTCCAAATCACTCGACGAATCTCTTTTGGTATGTATCCAATTTTTTCCAAATGCAAACATGTTTTGCTCTATTTCAGACATTTTCTATGATTATCTAGCAATTTGATGTGCTAAAATGTCAATTTTTTGATTAGCCAGAATGAAAATTTTATGCCCCCATATCAGCAATATCGGACACAAAATACCTCTGGTTTTATACCATATGCCCCTGCTTCAACAAGTTATCAACATCCTTATGATGCTTACCTCCCACCCACCCCTGCTAAGTCTTCTTGTCAGCCTAATAATGCATATTATCAACCTCACAAGAACTAGTTTGCTCTGCTATAGATTAAAGAACATTTGGACAATATTAAAAGACAAGTAGGGTATAGTTAGCCATAGGAGGACTTTAATTTTAACATCAAAAATGAAGATGATGTGATTGAGATACTCTTGGGTTTCCAATGGGAGTGGGATGAAATTCAGGGTGCGAGAGTATAACCGGCAGAATGATGAGCTTACTCATCAAGCCTTCCTTCACCAACAACAGATAGAGACAGAGGAAATAGCTTATCAAGGAAGCTTGGCTTTGGAGATTGTAGCTAAAGAAGAACAATTAAGGAAATTGCTTTCTCAGAAGAGGATGGAAGCCCAATTAGTTCCCTCTATTCCCAGTTTCAAGCAACCCCTCCTTTCTACACAAGTTCAACCCGTAGTAGAAATAACCCCCAACTTCAAAATCCCAAACTTCAGGCAAGGGAAACCCTTTGAGCCTCTGAAAGCACCTTCCAATTTCAAAATCTCAAGTTTCAGAGGCCCCCAGCCTTCACAAGAGCTTGTTCTTACACAAATTCAACCTATTACTCCTCATGAACAACCCTCTCAAGAAGCCTTTCTAGTTCCTATTACATGTCAGCCCTCTTCTCGTGGCACTAGCTCACTCTATAAGGACAGACCAGTTTTTGGCGAGATACTAGGTTCTATGAGCTAGAAAAGGAAGTGTTGGAGCTAGTTGTGGAGCAACCTGCTATTTGTGAACCCTCATGCACCATTAAAATTGAAGAGTCAGACCTGCTGCAAGAAGAGGTTAAGCCAAATTTGATAGAGTAGCAATCCACCAAGCACAAGATTAGTGCTAATTCAAGTGCAAGGCTGAACCCTATGGATTTTGGCTCATTTGAGGAGTTTTCCCATGCTTTGAACAAGAGGAATGAAACCAAAATGCAAATAAAATGTGGTGAAGACCTCCAGTTGCAGAGGCAGCCCAAGTAGAATCCAGTGGAGTTGCATTCAAATCATGAGGGCATTGGAGAGGTTGCAAAGGAGAATGCTACAGTAGCTCCAAGGGTCGATGACATCGCCCTATTTCATGAACTGCTTGGTTATATTGAAGATGAAGAAGGCATGCAAATGCCAGCATTGGTTGCAGTTCTGGAGCAGCATGAGGACATTGAAAATGATGGCAAATGGTTGCAAGTTGAGGCAAAGCATAACAGTGAGGTTCCAACTCATAAGGAGGAGCATGTAATCCGCCCTATACTGAAAAGTGCATAAATTGATAGCACGGGCCTGTTTGAGAAGCTCTCATTTTTATAGAAGATAATGATGTAGAGATCGAGCATGGGCAAGAACAAATTGAAGATTTGTTCTTAATTATCCAACAGGGATATCGGCTTTGTGGTGGGGGAGATTTCAACATTGATCATGTGCAAGGTTCATTTTCTGAGCCTAATTTTGAAAACCATGAGGCCAAGGTGGATCTTCTCATACCTACGTGCTTTGAGGAGCTTGAAGACCTCTTTCGAGATGAGATAGATTTTTTCTGCTCAAAATGTGACATCAAACCGACATCCCCTGAGCGAGATTTCATCATTGAGCAGGTTCAGGGCTTCTTCTCAAAGCCTGTTTTAGATGGCCTCCCTAAACAGCATGATCACAGGGTGGAGGCAATCATATTTCCAATTGATATGCAAGAGCTAGAACATTTAGACCAGCAAGAAGAGAAAGAAATAGAGAAGAGGCATGAGATCAACTTTGTTGATTTGTATGTCATTTCAAGGGGATGTCCTATCAGACATCTAGCCCAGCTAGGGACAAACCCTGAAGAGTCACCACTTGTCATGCTCACTTTCGGGCATGAAGTTGAGCATCAAGATGAGAAGAATCAACTCACTTACTCGCTCTCTAGTAGCTGCATTCTCAGTCAGTTCATGTGGGTAGGTGAGCTTGATTTTTATTTTAGAGTGGCATTCTATCAATTCATTGCATGCCCACTCTTTTTTCACATCATGTTAGTTTTCCATAAGTTGGGAAAGCATTGTAAATTGTTGAGAAAGGGTAGCTATTTTGAAGAACCAATTAATGGCTTTGTTTAAGGTCATTTCTAGTTGGTTAGTTTAGGTTTAGGATAGGTTTGTTTTATGTAGTTTCCCTTCCATAAGTGCTCGTGTTCATGTTGCATCCTCATTAGGAGGTTGTTTTCCTTGTTTTGTTTTCTATTCTTTTGTTTTTTGAAGGCAGTGTTCAGTTTTGTGTTGGTCTGGCCAACCCCTATCCTTGTTATTACTGCTCTTTTGACTCTGTGCCCAATGGATTGATAAGGCCTCTGGATCTTAGTGTTTAGCAGACAAACACCCTTACATATTCACTAAAATGTTGTCCTATTTTGCTTGCAGGCCAAACAACCCAAGGATCGATGAGATTCCCACTTTGTGCCTTTGTTGAAGAGCCCATCATTGATACTCGATTGGAGATATTTTCCATGGGTCTCTTTCAATAGGTTTCTAAGTGTTTGCCTTTTGAAGTATAAGGAAGGAGTCCTAAAAAATGGCCAAGTCCAAAAATTCTAAGTCTTTTCTTGTAGTTTTTACCTTTTCGGAGTTTCGGAGTTCGGGGTTCCCTTCTTCACTATGCCATGTATGTCAGCTCCAAAGTCTACTTTGGTTTCTTGCAGAAACGCCTAAGTTTATCGAGCGTCAAAGGTAGGGCTTATGGCCTTTCATCTTCTACGGAGCATGCGTCAACAAGAAAGCCCAACGCGCGAACTCTGACATATCCTTCAACTTCTTTAATTGGTAGCGCATCCGCGCAGAAGGTAGTTGTCAAAGCCAAGTCAGCTCTGCGTTGTTGCGATAGGTGGTCACGTGTACAAGGTCAGTAGAAGGACTTCGAAGAGTGGTATTAGTGCATTCCATGTGGACGTAGAGCTTGATTGTGGCGTCAGTTAAGTAGGACCCAATGAGGGGTGCACTGATGCGAACTATTGGCACATGGTCGAAGTCCGATGAACTAAAATTCTCCAAGTGTTTCAGGCACCGGAGGTTGAAGGGATCCTCTTCCTCCTTTTCGGTAGGTGATAGGCGGAAGCCCGATCGCTAAAGTCCATCGAGTTTCTCAAATTTGCCTAAGTGTTTTGAACTTCGGCAATTGAGGTCTCCTTCCTCTTTTCTATTGGCAGGCGGAAGGCCCGAGGCCTAATCCCCGCTAATTTTAATAATTTCCTTATAAGTACTGCGAAAGCAAGGAATAGTGATTCTTCTTTTCAAAAGCATAATGCACGGTGAAGGCTCGATCGGTGGAAGACCAATCGGAGGAAGCTCGATCAGTCGGGTTCTGACCTGTTTCGCCTTCAAGGCCCTTTCTACTATTCAAAACACGATGGGGCTGCTCAACAACCTTCCTAGCCGCCATTAATGCTTCTTTAGAGCTCAATTGCTTGTGGAAATGGATTTCTCACCCCCCATGCTATTGTAGCCCCTTTTGCATTGAATTTCATGTACCCAAGGCATGGGCGGATGATCTTCAGCAGATTTCATGGACAGAGCCATGTTGGTGTGTTCCAAGGACACAGAGGTGAAGTTATTGTAGCATGGGTGATGGGCTTTCCTTGTTGACCACTCTTTCTCACGCCCATGACTATTACAGTGATCAGAAATGCTATATATGTTGCAAGGTGTGACCCTTGGTCTTCTTGTTCAGCGTTGCGCTGCGGTGGTTTGTGACAAGGGCTTAACCGCCTCCCATGCTTGTTAAGTCAAGTGGTTGTATCGGGCATTAACAGGTCAATCTTTTGGTGCAACGGCAACTAACAGTTGGTATCAGAGCTGAGGTCACGGGTTCAAACCTCGTGCTTGCGCTGGGGGGGATTGTTGCAAGGTGTGACCCTTGGTCTTCTTGTTCAGCGCTACGCTGCGGTGGTTTGTGACAAGGGCTTAACCGCCTCTCGTGCTTGTTAAGTCAAGTGGTTGTATCGAGCATTAACAGGTCGATCTTTTGGTGCAACGGCAACTAACAATATATGCATGTGTAAGAGATGTATTTTGGGTTGGTTAGCTATTCTTCGGGGTTATTATACAAGTTGGGTAGTTTGTTGTCACAGACCTTGTAACACATTTACAAGAACCAGTCGGATCTGATGCATTGTACTCGAAGCTAAGCCTTTGATGTCTTCGATAGTGGTTCACCAATGAATGTAGATTATTTTGTGTCTACCTCTCTGTAACGAATTATTTCTTTTGTAATGGTTATTTAGCCTTCATGATCAATACAATCGTTGATATTTTGCCTCTTATATTTTTGCTCTATGTTTACTTGAAATCTGTAGCTTATTCTATGGATAAAACGGTCCCTCCTGTAGTTACAATTTTCTAATATGAGCCTATGTTAAAGTTGTAAGTCTGTGTGAGTGTCTGTTAGTATTTGAGGTCATTGTTGTGTTATGTCAATCCCAACTAACACTCTAAATCTGGTGGATCACCTCTTTTAATTTCAGTTTCTTCTTCTTTCTCTTTTCCTTGGTGATCAGTAGCATAGGTTTACTATTTGCTCTGAACCTTAAGTTTAGAAAGAGGAACCAGCCTTCTCTGGAGGTTTGGTCTCAATTGCAAGGTCCCACACCTTGAGACCAATCACATGTGTCATTGGAATGCTTGAACAAGCTTCAAGCAGGGTGCAATTTCAAGTGATAACAAGAACATGAAGAGGGGGTCAATGGCTGGCGAAAGGAGAGGCTAGCTAAGAGACTCAAATCCATGGTGATTAGTGAGAGGTCATGAAAGGTCATACATGTAATGTGTTGTTGGAGATTTTGTTTGTAAAACAAATTGTAATTAAATTTGAATTCAATAAATTCATTGAGTTTTTGTTTGCATCTTTTGGCTTCCATTGTGCTAAGTATTATATTGGCTGCGTGATTGGGCTATTTGATAAGACTCACTGGTCATGATATGCATCAGCAACAAAACCAATAACGGTTCTTTGAATATTGTTGTTATTGTTATTATGGTTGTTGACCCTTAAAGAGCTTCATTTAGCATTCTAATTTCTTGACACATGGTTCCTAGGTATATTCACATTAGTCTAAATTGTTTGAATCAACTGAGCCAACATATTAGTTTGCCGTTCTTGCCCTTGGACAAGTTTGTTGTATCGTGCTTCAGATGAATCATCTTCTGCCATAGTTCTCTTCTCTCTTTTTGCCATATTCAACTCTTCTGGCTCAATCTCTAGATTATGTTGTTCTAAACCTTCCCTCGACTAATATGTAACCTTCTTTTTCTCTTTGGTAATAACGGTACTCTATGTCATTATTGTGCATGAGGTAAATGTTGCATACAATGTTACTTTTCACAAGCTGACAAGATCACCTCTCTGATACCACTCTAATGTCTCTATCCAGACTGTTAGCACAATATCACCAATTTTTTACAATCAACATAAAGCCAAACTCTTTGTGATCACTAAGATCCTGATGTGGGCAAGGTGAGAGCATACAAAAACTAGGATATGGACAAGAAATAAATTAATGCACCTCACTAGTGGCAAGCCGCATAGTTTACAATCAACGCCAAACTGGTGAATAGAATGCAAATGCTCAAGTCAAACTAACTGATTACAAACTATAGATCTGATCAATGTTAAACTAATAGATAACGAGCAAATATGGATCAACACCAAATTGGTGGATAATGAAATACAACTCTTTGCAGCTTCACCATCCAATCGTTTTTACAATACAAGTACAAAAATTAAGCAAATTTGGCAATAGATCATCCAGATTATTACAAATTTGTAAATACAAAAACTTCATTTATAGCAGCAAATTACAGTCAATATTTATCAGCCTATTATTCCCTACTATTGTCAAGTTATTAGCCCAAATAGATTGTAATAAATAGAACTTATCAACAAATATATCTATGAATCAACCAATTAAATATCAATGAATAACTTTGAAACTTGTTGTTGTCTAGAGGATTGTACGACTTGATTTCAGACTAAAAACAACCCCTTCTTCAATGGTACAGCTATCTAAAATAGCCCAATATACAAAAACTGTTGGAATACAACCCACATTAAATGCACACTTCAATAATGATGATATTTAAGCCTATAGATTGCATCGCCTCATTTCTGAAAAGGTACCACTGAAACTAGAAGTAGTACGAACTGCTAGGAAATGGTACAAAATCAAGACATTAAGTAAAACTAGTATTGTACTTGTACGGCCACCTAAAACTGTAATCAAGGAGTTGCGCCCAATAATAGAACTATTATTTTTGCTAGTATTGTAAAATACAACTTTATTTATTATTTTCAAGTTGTGTAAATGGAGTAAAATAAAGACTTATGTAACTCTTATGTTATTTCATTATTTTAGGGTAGAGTTATTAACAATAAATTATAATTGGATTTTTGGGCAGGAAAAATAAATATATTATTTTAATTTCTCGGGAGTCTATAAAAAGGGGATGAGGCCTCATTTGCAACTCTTCATCAATTTATCTAAAAAACCTTTTGTTTCAAAATTGAGCCTTGCATTCATTTTTGTTCTAGGACGAAAACAGTCTAAATAGACACATTACAGTGGTATCAAAGCTGGGGATCTTGCAAGTCTGTGAAAAGTACAACCTGCACTTAATGTTGTTTCAACTATTAATAATGGTATGTCCTTTTATTAGCAAATAGTATGACTAGCCTTGGAAAAATAACATTTCACAATAGAAATCATTAAGATTTGCAAGCAAATGATTTTTATATCTACTTGAATTTGAAATCTCATACACAAACTAAAAAAATCACTCCACAAAAATCTGAAAACTGCACACTTTTTTGGATTTTCTAAATATATCACACCACACCAACGAACTGAAATCTTCACACCAACTAAAAATCTGAAAATACAATGCAAATCAACTCAATGGTAATCCCTGAACGGAATTGCTCTTTCAGAATAGAAGGTTTTCATCTTCAACCCCATTTGCCAATAGAGTTTTCGTCCTAAAGCAAGAAATGAACGAAAGGCTCGATTTTGAAAGAAAAGGTTTTTTAGATAATTTGATGAAGAGTTGCAAATGTGCCCTCATCCCCTTTTATAGACTCCCGGGGCATTAAAATATATATATATATTCATTCCCATCTAAAAATCTAATTTTAATTTACTTTAGTAACTCTACCCTAGAATAATAAAATAACATAAGACTTGCATAAGTCTTTATTGTACCCCCATTTAGACAGCCTAGAAATAATAAATAAAGTTGTCTTTTACAATGCTAGCAAAATAATAATAAGACCAGCTTTAGTTATTATTAATTGAAATATTTTTCTAACCCACCCCATTAACCTATGGCAAATTAAAAAATAAGCTAAGACACCATGTCAAATGCCTACTTTGAAAGGGACATGACATAAAGACCTAAGGGCACTTGTAAGACCTATGAGCATTGTATGGGAACCTGGTAGAGGAGGTTTTAAGGGGGACTCAAGCACCAATAAGAAACATTATAAGTCCAATAAGAGATGGGAGGTTGAAAAACTAAGTTCCATTATTGTAAGTTTTCTCAATATAACTAAATGATGTTTGTTGTTTGTTTGTGAGGTTTTTAACGGTAAGGTTTTCTCCATTTAAATTATTATATACTGTGCAATATTGTCTCAATTATGTTTCTATACATTTAATTCATTATTTAATTTATTTTTATAATTAATGATTATAATTGCTTAAGCATATTTAAATTTCAATTGTTAATAAGGGAACTTCTCTTTCTAATTTTAAGATAAGTTTTACTCGATCAAATGCTAACAGAAAGGAAATGGCCTACCTTAATGAGAAGAATTCAATTAAATAAAGCATACCTATAAAAAGATTAAATATACATGATATCTTTATTCTAAAAAAGAAGCAGAACAATTGAAGTTGTCATAAGCACGATATCAAAAAATGAAATGGGATAAGGAAAGAAAGAAAAATTCACTAATAGCCTTGAAAAAAAAATTAACCAAAACAAATTTAGGGTTTCGAACTTCAATCCATGCAGTTCATGAATTTAACTTTGGGGCAACATAATATGGAGAGAATATAAAGAAAATGACAAACTTTAGGGTAAGGTGATTAGAGTTTGTATGCCAAAATAATGCGAGGTTATGGACTTTAAAACCTCTTCCATACTGTTCTCAGACATGAAAATTTTGAGGTGTTTCACTAAGAGCCTCTCCCATATAACTTGAAATGGAAAGGGGGTGTTGTTTAAGGATGAGACTTTGAGAGAGTTCATTTATCTAAAAGTCTATGTAAATAGGACTTTTGGCGATGGGATTAAAAACTATCTTTAGTTAAAGGTCTATGTAAATAGAACTTTCTTTTGGTGAAAGGGTTAAAAACTATCTTTATTTAAAGGTCTTTAGGCCTCAAAATAAAATTGTAATTATGGAAAAAAAATTGAAAAATAATGTAGTGATCAACTTATTTGGGATAATGGAAAACCAAGACACGTTTGATTTAAAGAGGCATATGAAGATTTATTTCCTAAAGATGAAGATTTATGCTCTTACCCATAAATGATTGAATGGCCCTCCAAGATGTCATTTATGCAAGACACTTAAAAGAGGAGGACCGTTAATGTTTCCATTGTAAAATGGCATAGGAAAATTTAAGGAAGATTCTCTTACATTTGAACTGGCCCGAATCAAGGCAATGGATATTGGCATGCCTGAGAAGGCTTCTTTGAAGGCCATATGGGAAGATAGTCGAAGAAATCTCTAGAATTTTCAATAACAAAAATCTAATATGCAAAACATAGAGGAAGAAAGAGGCTTCAACAACAAAATTGTTCATTATTTAGAAGTCGTTATTAAATAACCATCTAGAGAAGATCAGAAATTTCTAAAAAGATGAAGCTGATTAAAATCCTTGAAAATGGTTTTAGTGGTAATAGAATGAAAAATGCATATAGATGTGTGAAAGAAATGCTCATAAAGATTGAATTAAGCTCAATGTTGACAATGTTAAAAGGAAATCCACGATTAGCAAGAGAGGATGGCGGGGGAGAGGGATCTTCAAAGATAATGATGGACCTCTTAAAAAGATTACAACTAGCTCAGGAAAACTGATGGCAGAAACTTTAGAGAGGGAACTCAATCTTAACTATTGAAGCATTAAAAAGGAGCAATGAATGAATACAAAATAAACAGTACCATCCATAAAATTAAGATGGAAAATAAGAATTTTGATATCTCGTATTGGCATATTAATATGATAGGAAATACAACAATAGATCTTGTGACCAATTAGGAGTGGAAAAGTTAGGCAAGGTTGTTTACACTCATTTTCCCACTGTGAAGTTGAATCTAATATCCAAATATTGTACAAAAACAGAAGCACTTACTCTTCATTAAAAAATTGTAAAACTAGAGATCATAAAGAGGAAGGACTTCTCTAGATTAAAATAAATAAATAAACTATCACATAAGCGCTTACTCTTCATAGAAAAACAAAAAAAATTGTAAAACTAGAGATCATAAGGAGGAAAGACTTCTTTAGATAAAAAGTTATCTTTATGCACTCTTAATGGTGCCCTTTCATGTTTGATACAAATTAAGGAGAGTGATCAAAGAAAAAACGGGTGTTGTGGATAAATGCTAAGAGACGCTAGTTTTTATTTTGGCTTTCTTTCTCACATTTGAAATACGCTTGGAATTAATTGGAGATTTCCTTGTAGGCAAAAAAGCAAACACTTAAATTTGATTTTTTAAATTCATTTCATGCTTTTATTTTCATAGTTTGGTTAGTTAATACCAGCTAGGAGTAAGCATCTTAACCAACATTTTTTCCAAGCCCTAGATACCTCTAATAGAAAATAGAGCATATAATTTATGCACAACATAAGATACAAAAGAATTTTTAAGAGAGTACCCAAAAAATTGTCACTTTGGCCTTTGTATCTAAAGAATTCTCATAAACATCAACTAAAATTTCAATAATTATTACTCTCAGAAGACATTACAAGAACCTCTACAAGAATTCTACAATCAATAAGCAAAACAAATATCTCCAACACTAAAATTCAAATGGAACTGTGCTGGGCATGTCTAGTCAAGTTTTTAAAATCAAAAAATGCAACTCAAAAGTGGGATGAAAGACAAAACAGCCTTACCCAGTGGGAAAGTAAGGATCTATTATCGAATTCAAGACGGATCAATCCAATCAAGGAACACAGCACAAGTATGAAATCTGTTACATAAATATGAAGAATAGGTTTTTTTGTTTACATTCTCTCCTAATCACATTAAAAATATGAGTTGCATAAGCATAATCAATCCCAATACATAAAACTCAAATACAAGCGAAATGCTTCTGAAAAAAACTCTTTTATTTTTCGACAACATTTCAGATCACACTCCATGATCCATCATCAAGATGAAAAGAAAAAATGATGCCCACAATTTCTGTTTTGCCCGCAGGTACAAGTCTCTTTAAAACCCTAATGCTTGTAGATGTCAAAGCTTAATTTACTCAAACTAACATTAACATCAAATTAGATGATCATAATCTAAAACTCTGCTTCAAAACAAGTACCCATGCATTTTCTAGCTGTTGATCGTGCAAAAGGAATATAGCTCAAGCTATACCTGTCACCAAAATATATAGGCAAAACCTAATGTGAGACACTTACCCAAAATAGCCTTCATACTCAATTAGTAAATTGAATTGCTTCCAAATTCTACCCATGCTTTCATTAATTTATCAGAGCAAATTGAATGACAGTGATGATCATTTATGGTTTTTCCCGTAATTGGAATCTTTCCATAACATAAAAGGATACAATGCTCTATGATGTTCAATCCTAGTTTCCTCAAAGAAGAATTCCCATGTGACAAACATCATACGATATATGAGACTACATTCAATATATATAATGGGCACTACTACAAACAACCTATTTCAATTCTCTAAAAGAAACAGCATAAATACTTGTCCCTAGGAAGCCAACTACCTTGATCAATTAATGAATATAATAATTAGAAGAAACAGAAGAGGTCAGTGTGGTATCCAAATAACTATGAAACACAAGCTATGAAGCGGCAAGTTTGAGATTTTCCAATTGCAAATACAAATTAGTAAGAATGTGAGGTTTCATGTACACGTAGAAAGCAGATAGTCAGAAAACTTAGAACAAATACCAGCAATTCAAGTTTGATGCCTTAATAAGGATAGAAAAATTCAAAGCCATGTGTGTGTCATAGTCATCTCCTAGTGCTCTTTATTTATCCTCTAACGAGAAAGAGGGGAGAAATCATTTAGCCATTTTAGTATTAAATTGAAATTGACTCATTGAACAACACTTTCTTGGGATTAATGCTCGATACTAAAAAAAGATCACTGATTCAATCCTATCATCTGGTCGGCAATTATAATTACTGGTTTATGCTATTATGCTTCAAACACCATATCATGCATCTATTGCAACTAACTATGTAGTCCTAGAAAGCACTTTCAAATTTACAATTTCTAGCCTTTAGTGTTTTGTGAGCTAAAAGTGTTGAACTTTATTCATATGCATCTTTAGAACTCTATCCCTTTCACCTGATGTGGTTGGCATGTCAATGTCGGCAACTTTAAAACAAGTCATGTCTGTTTGCCATATTCGCATTAATTTGGTATTTGTTCCAACAATGACTAGAGCATTCATTTAGAAAAGCATTTCAATCATTGTTTACCTTGGACTAGAAGGAAAGGTGAGAGAAACATCAAAAATATTCACAACTAAATCAAACACTGATACATGGATAGGCATCCCATTTTTATGAAGGGAAAGAGATTGTTTGATAAAACCTGGTGGATAAATCAGCCAAAAGGAACATTAATTAACTTGAAAAATTAATGAAATTACAGTAGTTGAGACATCAGAATCAGGTACCGTGAGTGTCACATCAAGAACTTGTATGGTAAACAAAAACTTGTACGGTAATAAATCAACCACATGATATTCTTTGTATGAAAAAAATGCCAGGGATAAAGCAATTGCTGTGTGATGCAAGTTCCAATCTAACAAAAACAACACAAGAATTTGTAAAATATTATCTTACCAGATAAGTGCACAAAATTCGATGATAATTGCTAAAAGTGTTAGAAGCTTATTATGAACCTGCTAAAACAACCAGCATAAACAGATGATTAGCTACCAAGGTAGAAATTGGATTATCCATGAAAATTCATATGCCAATTAACTCAAATTATGTAACAGTGACTGGTTCCAGTTATATTAAAAGGAAGGATTGCACAACCATGCATGGTAATCACTTACATAAAGTGCACAAACTAGAGCAACAACAATGCTACCAATAAATATAGTTGAGGCTACAATCCGTGCAGGATCAAACATCATGCTCACTTGCCGCATGGGCCCTACAAGAAAGGCTGTGCTGTACAGTAAAATATAACACTGTCAATATTGCAAATGGCAAAGAACTCCAGTATTTTACAAATCCCTGCAATCTAGACAATGTCATGAAAGTAAAATTATAGAAATACTATTTCACGAGTCAAATTTAAATCATTTAGGTAATTTGCCACATGCTACAGAAACAGGTAAATTATGTGTTCTCCATGTCCAAACAACCGGTCTACATAAAAGAAGAACAGTGCTCTGTAGTGCAACAGGAGACAATTCAGGCACACAAGATGCCACAGAAAACATAACATAATGGCATCCATAAGAGGATCATGAACTTCAACATAACTAAATTTTATCTCATGAACAAGTCATCAAAAACTTTATCAAACTCTAATTAATTGTTAACAAACCTTGCTAGCGAAAGAAGATTGCCGAATGTGAATGTGACAGCAAACTTAATGGGTCTGAAGAATACGAGTAATGACTGCATGAAACCAAGCAACAAAGTTCTATTATGTAAGTGGTACCTTTATGTTCTGCCATCTTTCTCAACTATTACAAGTTTCTCAAACCAAAAATACAGGAATTTATGTCAGCATGAGTGAAATATAAAATGCAGCATTTGAAAACAAACTTGGAAGAAAATCTCAGTATAATAGTAGAGTGACTTTTCAATGAAAAGGAATGAAGTGGAGAAATTTTACTCAGATGCAGCAAATAGTTCATCAATTAGGGAGACCTTAATAAAAGCATGAAGAAAATCAAAAGCAAACAAAATCAAAGAAATAACTGTTAAGAAAAATGTAGACAAAAGAATCTAACACTAGTGTACTGTCAGACTGTATGCATGAAAGATTCTTCAAACAAGCAAGGAAGATGCAATGAATCACATATATCGAAAGACAATAAGATAAATCATCTACAATTGGCAATAAATCTAACACAAGACCAGTTGGTGGTAACAATAACACTGCAATGAACGGTTAGCAGTGGTAAAGAAAGAAGAAAAGACATTAAATGGGAACCAATCCCAACTGGGTTTCACATACACAAACTTTGACAGCACCTCTGGAGACAATATGGGAGTAGCAGGGGCAGGTAGGGCTGTTGGAAGTGATCTGGATTCATTCTTGGGAGCCCAATCAATCAACCTCACATCAACATCAATAAAATGGCAGAGGGTAGGACTAGCAGAGGGTTTGAAACTAGCCAAATTGCTTAAAGATTCTTACACTTTGTTTCAAGGTGACTCTCATATTATAATTGGTGCTATGCAAAAAGGAGTCAACCCAAATTGGAAAATAGAACAAATTCTCAGAGCAGCTTGGAGCTTGCTGACAAATTCTGTAAGTTTAATCTCAAAAAGCCAACAAGGTGGCAGATGCACTTGCCATTCCTAGTGTACATTCCCAAGGTCTAACCACTTGTATATTGTTTGGGAGTGCTTCTGGATGTAACGGCATAGAGATTTTTTCATCAACATTTCAGATCACACTCCATGATCCATTATTAGGAAGAGGATAAACTTATGAAAGATTGCAGACTATGCTCTTTAAAAGAAAAGGAGGGAAGGAGAGGGGATCGGAACCAAGAGAGGAGTCAAAAAGAAACTCAAATGGAGGGTTCAACAAAAAACAATATGAAATAAGAAAAATAAAATTAACATTGTAATCATAGTTTACAGACTTGGCAAGTACTCGGCAACTGTTTTTCATGAAAATGACTACTCACAGGTTTTACTCACCAGAATGTGCAGCCAAGTTTCGTCCGAGTTTTTGCCAGAAAAGCGCCACGTACTTGCCAACAACTCAGCGAGTCCAACTGTACTACTTGCGTGATGTGGATCAGACAAGGAAACGCGCTTTGAACATGGGATTTACACGGAAAAAACGTTTTTTTGCCCATTTAAACCCTGGACACCATAGGTAAACATCACATAGCAATTGTGCATCCTTGAGAGCAATTTGAAAGGATTTTTAGTGGATTTGACTAGCAGAGGGTTTGAAACTAGCCAAATTGCTTAAAGATTCTTACACTTTGTTTAAAGGTGACTCCCATATCATAATTGGTGCTATGCAAAAAGGAGTCAACCCAAATTGGAAAATAGAACAAATTCTCAGAGCAGCTTGGAGCTTGCTGACAAATTCTGTAAGTTTAATCTCAAAAGGCCAACAGGGTGGTAGATAAACTTGCCATTCTTAGTGTACATTCCCAAGGTCTAACCACTTGTATATTGTTTGGGAGTGCTTCCGGATGTAACTGCATAGAGATTTTTTTCATCAACATTTCAGATCAAACTCCATGATCCATTATTAGGAAGAGGATAAACTTATGAAAGATTGCAGACTATGCTCTTTAAAAGGAAAGGAGGGAAGGAGAGCCTGGGATCAGAAACCAAGAGAGGAGTCAAAAAGAAACTCAAATGGAGGGTTCAACAAAAAACAATATGAAATAAGAAAAATAAAATTAACATTGTAATCATAGTTTACAGACTTGGCAAGTACTCGGCAACTGTTTTTCATGAAAATGACTACTCGCCGGAATGTGCAGCCAAGTTTCGTCTGAGTTTTTGCCAGAAAAGCGCCACGTACTTGCCAACAACTCAGCGAGTCTGTAAGATTCCTAATCAGATCTGCCCTATATTTCTGAATTTTATCTTTCAAACCCTAGGTCTGAAATCTGATTTTTCTGTATCTGAATTTTAAATGGGTTTGAACGGCGAACAAATGTATGCCAATTGCTCAAATAAACATGCCAATTATGTACCCTTGTGAAGATAACATCAACCATGAATTCTACCACATAATATGACCATTCAAATGCAAAACAAATAAGATATATTTCTGATTTCTGAATATAAATGTCTGCTGCTATAAATCAGATTATTCAGAATTGAAATTACACCAAGTTTCTAGGCTAAAACATTCCCAAACACAGCCCAAATCTCTGCTGTTACAAATCAGACCTTTACATTGATAAATAAAAAGTTCATACATACCAAGAAATGGTGGAGAATGATGTCTTATTGCAAACCCTAGATGGGCGAACTGGTTTGGCGCTTGATCCAATACCCACAAGGCTCAAAATGATCCATGAATCCTCCTCAAATTAGGCGGCACTCCTTGCTGATGAAAAATGGCATGCAAATGTAGGGCAGCAGCTAGGGTTTGATCCTCAAATGCCTCACATTATGAAATTGTCCTCCTTGAAGTTGGCGCTCACTCTAGGGTAAAACCCTAACAATATTCTTCAATCAAATACCTCAAAGATGGCGCTCCAATCTGATCTAAAAATCTAAATATAACTTTCAATCTACAAAATTGTATTGGCCACAAATCACACAATTTTGGCCCTAGGTCTTCTGCTCCAAATCTGCAGAAATAAATAGGTCTTTGAAGCTCAATCCTCTCCTCCAAATCGCCAATGAAGTGCAAATGTGAACTCCATATGAATCTACCTCAAGATGGAATTGGGTTTTCGTCCAATCCACCAATATTCCTAAGGGTTTCCGTCCTTGGAATAAGTTGAACCTAAGTTGCTGCCACAAGAGAAAATCTCCAATGAAAATGATATGATATGAATGATGCAAATGACTTGCTTTTTGCCTTCTTTTATAGCCACCAAATAACCTCCACCTTGGCCGACCTCCCTTTTGGCTGACCTCCCTTTGGCAATTCACTTTATTTTATTTTATTTTCTTTTTCAAGTGGCTCACTCAAATAATAAAGTCATTTTACATTACAAATAGGTCCAGCTTAATTAATTAAATATAAATAATCCAAAAGTGACTTAGGATTACTTAGTATTTAATTAATTAGATTATTCCCTTGCACTCCCGACTTAGCCTACAGGAATAAAATAGGCTAGCCGACTCCATTGGGTGATGACTCGGAAAAAGGGGACATTACAGAGCCCAACTATTACTACTTGCATGACGTAGATCAGACACGAAAACGCGCTTTGAACACGGGATTTACACGGAAATAATTTTTTTTGCCCATTCAATCACCATATTATATATGAATTTTATTTGAATTTTTGTATCCAAATCGCTGTTTATTTAAAAACGTTTTTTTTTTTTTTTTTCGTATTTAAACATGTAGGTTAGATATGATGGTATCTGATTCAGCCCCAATTATTGGAAGTCGTCCGCTGGAAGCAAAGCCCCCCGCATGGAAATATGTCATATTGGGACCAATACCGAGGAGTGTGATTTGCATCTTATGCATAAAGAAGCTCAATAGAGGCATCAATCATCTCAAATACCATATTGCAGGGATTCCTAATCATGACACCAAGCCATATCCAAAAGCTAAAGAGGGAAAACATAAGATCCAAGCACTCCTTGCATTGTTGGAAGAGAAGAAATTAGAGAGGGTGAGGACACGAGCAGCCATAACAGCAGCGATTAATCTTGACATGCAAGCAGAAACAGATGAAGATTTGACAACCATTGTGGGCTCTAGTCATGGTCCACACAAATGAAACACATCCACCTCATCTAGTTCAAGCAAAGTGCAAACACAAGGTTTTTTTGTACCTTGAAACATATCTGGAGCACAACCTTCATTGCAAGGTACACGATTGTCATGTCCCCTCCAAATCGATCACTTTCATTCCAATTAAAGATTGGAATGATAGAGTAAAGAACAATAAAGACTCGTTAGAAGCGATCCTTCACTACCGGCAGCCAAGAGGAAATAAGCTAATAAATAAAAATTGTTAAATACATCAAGGATCGAATATAAAGGACTTGACACCAAGAGGATAAGACATAGTAAATGATTGGTTAGAATTAAGTCAATCACTAACGATCGGGTACTAATAAAGGGACACATCCATAAGGAGTCGCGATCCTTCATGAGTCTAGCCATCTATAAGGATCGTCGCCCATCAATGAGGAGCAGGAATTGAATTCATCATATCTTCTTATCATCACCAAACGCATATCTGCAACCAATAGCCAATCCTCATACTTAAGGACGTCAACAATAACATATCTGCATATGTGCCAATCATAGAATCGACCAAGGAGTCCTCTGCCGATCAAGGAGGAGAGGATATCATCATTGCTGCATCGGTGGCATATCAAGATAACATACTCGGGTCAGAATATTATATTCAGGAAGGAAACCATTTATATTAGATCAAATTCATATTCCTACGAATCAGTAACTCAACAAGGCAGAGATAAGACACGTAGGAAGAAACTATAGCAAAAGCATAACTCTGATTGAATAAGAGCAACCTCAGCTCACCATAAAGTTGAAATTGTGTGCAAGGTTGTGAAAATTTTGGCTTGCTAGAAGGGGACATTACAACGATGGAACAAGGAGATGCACCAAGAAGCAGATAGGGCGTGTGTGAGTTTCTAGTTTTATAGCCACCTTGCCTTCAATGTAGCAAAGAGCCCATATTGGGTGAATTTCGTTATAGCATTGACATTTGCAGGGAAAGAGTACAAGGCACCCTTTCCAAAAGACTTAAGTGGTAAGTTGCTAAAGGATGTTGTTGAAGATGCAAGGTTAATTTTGGAAGAACAAAAGAAGCAATTGCAAAGGTTTGGATGCACTATTCTTTTTGATGGGTGGACAAATGGAAAGAACCACACCCTTATCAATTTTTTGGCAGCTTCAAATGATGAGATGGTTTTCTTGAAGTCAATTAATGCCTCTGACAAATTAAAAAATGCAAAAACTTTGAGTCGAATGTTGAAGCAAGTTGTCTTAGAGGTGGGCATACAGAATGTGGTGCAAATTATGACTGACAATGCAGCGATGTATGTGGTGGCTAAAAGATTGCTTCAAAAGAGGCATCCATCACTCTTTTGGACCCCTTGTGCGACACATTGCCTTGACCTTCTTTGGAGAACATAGGAAAAATTGATTGGGTAAGACCAATTGTAAAAGATGCAAGAAACCTCACAAGATCACACCAAGGGGAAAGAGCTTGTGCAACTGGGTGCCACAAGGTTTGCAACAAACTTTTTAATGTTGCAAAGAATTACTAGTTTGTTGACATCGTTGAAGCGGATGTTTGTGAGTCGAGCACGGCTAGACTCACCATATTCAAAGAAGGTTGATGGAGAGAGGACCACAAGGGCAGTTTTTGATAATGTCTTTGCGAAGAGAGTTGCACAGATTGTCAAGATAACCTCAAACTTCAGTTTAAATTTCAAATTGAATTCTTTACTTTTAAACTTTAAAAGTATTTACTTTCATTGTAAATTTGTAACTTTAATTTGTTTGTACTTGCAAGTGTCGAAACCCTTGGTGAGAGTTTTGTGCTTGGTGGATGGAGATCAAAACCCAAAGGGGTACATTTATGAGGCCATGGATAGGGCCAAAGAGGCCATCCAAAACTATTACAAGGCGGACAGAGATAGATTTGATCCCATTTGGGAGATCATTGACCAAAAGTGGAACAATCAACTCCACCAACCCATTCATGCAATAGGGTACTACCTCAACCCCAAGTTTTTCTTCATCGATAGCTTCACAGATCCTAATGATGAGGTTATGGAGGCTTCTCAACATGCATCGAGTGGATGACACCCAAGGTTGAGATAAGGGACTTCATTATTTCAAAGTTGTAGCATTACAAGCAAGCTAGAGGAAAGCTCTTTTCTTCGACATTAGCTATTCAAGGGAGATTCATCTAAACACCAAGTATAAAAAATTGGAGTCTTTACTTATATCTTACAGGTTAACAATTATTAATAAAATATTGCTTGCTTGCAAACTTTTGAATATCTTATTTGTAAGTACTTGGTGGGAAGATTGGGGTGGAAATACCCCGAAGCTTCAGAAGTTTGCCCTCCAAATTTTGCCTCAACCTTGTAGCGCTTCTGGTTGGGAGCGCGGAGTTTGTTTGACGCCATTCACACGAAGAAGTACAATAAGTTGCCTTATCAGTGTCTCAATGACCTAGTTTTTGTGCAATACAACCTTCGACTTCACACAAAAAAGGTGGAGGACAAACCAAAGGAGCTTATTGATTTGAATCAATTTGATCCCTTTAATGATTGGACCATGTAGGATGAGGAGCCTTCCTTGTTTACAGAGGAGATCATTGATTTCGAGAGGCAGGATATGGAGGATGTGGCTGTAGTATAAGCAGAAGAGATTGGATTGGATGATATTGATGTGATTGAAGAGAAGTCATTGCCATCTAATAGTAGGGTGGAGCCATAGGTGCAAACTTCTAGGCCGAGTGAAGAGCCACAACCGAGTGCAAGGACTAGACCCTCTACCCAATATTTCACTAGAGCGGGAAAGAGGAAATTGTAAGGATGATGATTTTCAAAGACAATCATCATAAATTCATATTAGTTATCAGCTAGGTACTGAATCTGCATGATGATGTAATTTAGTACTCTATATGTATTCAAATCTAATAGAAAACACTTCCCTAATGTTTTATAGACTCATTGGATATATTTTCTAAGTGACTTTTGCAGAAAATTTGTGTTTTTTAAGAAATTTAAGTAATTTTTTTAAGTTGCCGAATTTTGTTAAGTTTTTGCCGAGGCGAAAATTTTGGGCCCACCAAGTCAAAGTCGAGTCTGAGTATGCGAACTATGATTCTAATGATGCATAATTAAAAGATATTGTATTAAAACTGTATATAATTAGTGACAATGTCAATATAATATCTACTAATTAGTATTCATTAGTATGGTATGTAATATTAATATAGTATTATAATTAGATAATTATTATTATAGTAATAATTGTAATAATATAATAAGATGTTAGAATATTATAATATTATATTATTATTATATCATGTTAGTAGAGATCGGATAAAAAATGCAACTTTTTGAAAAAATGGCCCGATTTTTTACCCTGGTTTAAATCGCGGATTCGATTAAATCTTTGACCGCAAGTTTCAACGAATTTTTTAGGGTTTAAATCACATTTAAAATGATTTTAAATCACGGTTATTTTGCTGTCACGAAGTCCCGTGAATTTTTGCTATGCGATTTCATCTTTTCTGGCGTTTATTTAGGGTTTGCCAATGTTTTATTTAATATTATATATGCACAAGACTTCCCACCGCGGACCTGGAATATTTCTCTTACCCTTGTTCAAGGAATACGCCGATAGGAACAACTGACGAGTTCAGAAAATTTCCAGTGAATTTTTTTACGATGAGAGACAATTTTATATTATATTATTTATTATTATATAATATTATAATATGTTTCCATTATAATATATTAATAATATAAATATCTTCATCCCATTATTATATTATATTATTAATATATTATAATAGAAACATTATATTTTAATATTATATAATAATAAATAATATAATATATTATTATATTATTAATATATCAAAATATGATATTATTAATATTTATTATTATATCATAATATTTATAAAATATAATATTCTATTATAATATTATAATATGATATTTATATTATTAATATATATACTTATTTATTATTATATAATATTAAAATATAATATTTCTATTAGAATATTTTAATATAATATAATTTTTTTTTTTCTTTCTTTTTTGCATTTTTCTATTTTTTTGAAAATTCGATTTTTTTCCGATTTTTAAAAAATCTTAATACTTTTGATTTGCCCATTTTTTCCCCAAAAGATTTTTGCTCCTATGGTATAAATAACACGTTATTAATATTGTAAACCAATAACCAGAATTAGTATATTAAGAATACTAATTAGGATGTCATATTGATATTAATAATACACTATTGTATCAATAGTATAATTAAAACTAAAATTATTTTAATTAATATAATGTATGATCAGTTTATGTGGTCCTCTACCTATAATAATGAGTTATAAATGGTATATGAATAGTATTAATATAAATCTTGATTAATGTATAATGAATTAGCATATAATTAAAATTTTAATTATAATTATTCTAATTATTAAGGAATAGTATAATAAGATATTATGCTATTATAATACAATATAGATATGATGAACTATATAGTTAATCAGGATTAGTGTACTAGTTAAAATGAGAAAAGGAAGAATGATAGTATAAAGAATTATATTAGTAGTATACTATTATTATCATAGTTTGAAGACTCGACGAGTACTTGGCTGACTTGCCACGACTCACGAGTCTTTTTGCTCGCTGCGCCGAGTCAAGGGCAAGTCTGGCCAAGTACTCGGTGAGTTTTTCCCAAGACTCAACCAAGTTTTTCAGGGTGACTAGCAAGTTTCGGGGGTGGACTCACCTAGCATCAAATAACAAAAAAACCCTGCAATTTTTATTTATTCAATTCATTTTTTGACATTTTATGATCTTATTTCATCCAATAAAAGACATCTTTGGCATCCACAGGACAATATACATTGAGAGAAGGGATTGGAAAAATGAAGATTTGGTTAGAAATAGTGAGGACTTTGTGCTAGAGAAAAATTGAAAATATAGTGATAAAATTATGAAAGATGGCATGTGCCATGAAGATCTGTGTGGTCTCGAATGCCTTAATTTGGTCTTGGTGGTGGGGGCAGATCCGCCCTGTATAGGGCGTTGCCCCTGGACCTTGCGAGGGGCGCTACCCCTCAACCCCATTGGGGGCTCCACCCCCAAACCCCCACCCACCACTGTCCCCTTGTCCCCAAATCCAAGCCCTTGGTCCCCCTGTTCTAAGACTCCATGGAACTATGGCATTTATTGATTTCATGGGTCATATGACATGTAACCTTTGAATTATGACAAATTGATGATCAAAATAGACTTATGTGTTCTCTAAATGCATTAGTTTCTATTTTTTCTAGTGTAATTATGTTGTTTGTTTTGCCAAGTTTTGTTGAGTCTTTTGCCGAGTCCCAAGTCCTAGTCAAAATTTTGGGTTGCCGAGTCGGCACCAAGTTCAAGTTTTCAAACTATGATTATTATGATATAAATAGTATGATTATAGTTATTTTATGACTATGATATTATGATTACAACAATGCAAATTATCAATGCAATGAACGGGTGCAAGCTGTCATCTTGAAGTTTGGAAGCATTCAACAAAGAAGCTAAATGGTCAGCAGGTAAATTTGATTCCATCTCCTTTCAGCATATTCAGCAAAAAGGCAACAAAATAGCATACCTAGCAGCTATTTGAGTCGAAAGGAGCTCTAAATAGATTTTCAGTTGCTTTGTACCCCCATGAATTCTAATGCTCCTTGTAGAGGATGCCTCTCAATTCCCCCTCTTAGACTTTAACATTACCCCCTAGGTCCAATGGCATTCGTCTCATTTTCAATTAGGAACTGATTTTTGCTTTCTTCTATGCCATTTGCTTCCTAATTATTGTCACAAAATCATTTCCTCATGAGGAACAAAGTTGCAGTCCTTCAGTTTTACCCTATTTTTACCATTTCCCATCCCATTTTTCATTATTCTCTCTAATTTCATTGTGTGCTCTCTCAAGTATGGAGCGCATCAACCTACATTGGGTGATAGTTTCTGTCAAAGCTCAATTTCAAAGTCTTGTTACTTGTTTTAAGTGGTGAGTCTTTTGCTTTCTACAAGGCCTCATTCTAAATATTTGCTCCTGATTTTCTCTTCCTTCTCCCTTTATCTTCTAATGATTTTTCTTGAGGGATGCCATATGAATTGAGACCAAATGCTTCTATGTCCCTTTATCTTCTAATGATTTTTCTTGAGGGATGTCATATGAATTGAGACCAAATGCTTCTATGTCCACTAATGGAATCAGAAGATTTCAGAAATCATTCATATATTTATTTCAAAGAACTATGTACATATTTATACACCTCATGGTGTAACAAAATTCGATTTACAAAACCAAATATTACTAATTCCCTCAACAACCTAGTCCTACGTGAAAGAGAAAACAAATTTACAAGTATATAAAAAATAGTAAACAAATCTAAACCCTCTAACTACTCGTGAATTGTAGTTAAACAACTTTTCTTATCTACCTATGATGTAGTAAATGTATTTTCCTGACATTCCCCTCTTATTACATCACTCTTAAGAGTGTGAGAAAGAGAATTTCCAAATGCCTCAAACTTCACACATGCAAGTAATTTGCTGACAATGTTTGCACGTTGATCTTGAGTGGAGCAAAACTAGAGCTAGATATCATGTTGTTGAACATGCTCGTGTATGTAGTGACACTAAACCTCAATATGTTTTTTGTGCTCATGGAACACTGGATTACGAACAAGTTTCAAATCACCCTAATTGCTACAATACATTATCATTGGTTGTTTATGTGGTACTCCATTCATTCTAGTATACGAGGCAGTCATATCACTTCACAAACAACTCTGCCTCCTATGTGATATTCCGCCTCATTGGAAGATCAAGCAATTATGTTTTGCTTCTTACTTCCCCAAAAAATTGGACCAAATCCTAGAAAGAATACAAATCCGAATGCGAATTTCCTATCATTGACAAATCTTGCATAATTTGTGTCCATGTAACCAGTCAAGAAGAACTAGTCATTCTTCTTGTACCCCAAGCCATGCTCCAAAGTACCATGAACATACCTTAATACTTGCTTTGTTGTCTTCCAAATCACATAGCCTTGGTTGCTTTGATGTAAGTCAGGTAAATGAGATTCCCAATTGATTGGCAATATAGAGTGGCATTCACCTCAAAAGATGGATCTAATCAAGACAACTGTAGTTTTGTCTCTGTGGTGTCAACAAGGGCTTACAATCCATCATTCAAAACTTCTCGAGCAAAGTTTTGGCATACTTCATCTAAGATGCAAAGATGTGGTTTCTTGTTTGTCATACCTCCAAACCAAGATAGTAGTGCAAGTGCCTAAGGTCAATCACGAGGAACAAATTGTTAAGCTCTTTCTTTGTTGCATCAATCATCACCTCTAAACTGCCTATGATGACTAGGTTGTCAACATTCACAATAAGAATTACGACCTCCCCCCTTGCTCTTTGAGGTAGAGGTTCAAATCATATGGATTATGATGGAATCCATGTTGCACAAGATGTTCAACTATTTTGATATACCAAGCTCTAGGAGCTTGCTTGAGACATAGAGACTTGACAGGTTTACATACCTTTTTCCCTTGACCAAGTGCAACAAATCCCTATGGTTGAGTCATGTAGACCTCCTCTTTTAGATCTACATTGAGAAAGGCACTTTTGACGTCCATTTGATGGACATTCCAACCAAATTGTGCAGCCATAGCAAAGACCATTCTAATGGTCTTTATCTTGGTCATGGAAGGAAACATCTCCTCATAGTCTATGCCTTCCTTCTAAGTGTAGCCTTTCGCCACAAGTCTCACCTAATACTTGTCTATATTGTCATCTACCTTGTACTCGATCTTCAAAACCAATTTACAACCAATGGCCTTCTTCACTAGTGGAAGATCAACAAGTTGCCATGTCTTATTTTTCATGAATGCTTGATACTCTACATCCATAGCATCCTTCCAAGGCTTTGACTGTAGGGCTTCTTGAACCATTTAAGGTTCAAAATTATGAACAATTGTGCTAATGAGGGCCAAGTTTTCCTCACTGCAAGTCATGTTGTGTTCTAGCCCTTTAAGTTGATGTGTTTGGGACTCCATCAAACTTTGCATCTCATTTGGTGCTAGTATACCATTTGGGTAACTATTGCATGGTACTTGAGGGTGCCGGTACAAGAGCACCTAGTTTACCATTATCATCATCATCACTATCTTCATGGTCACCATCTTCATTATCTTCCTCAATATCATGGCCTCCATCTTCATCATTTATGTCTGCAACAAGTGGATGTGTGGAAAGTGAGTTGGACTCACTCTTCTCATCGAAAGACTACATCCCTACTAATGTAAATTTTTATGGTGTCAGCATCCATGAGTTGGTAGGACTTTGACTTATTGTTGTATCTGAGAAAGAAACACTTCAAGCATTTCTCATCCAACTTCTACCACTTCTCCTTGGGAATGGGCATATATGTCTTGCATCCAAAAACATGGAGATGGGAAATGGAAGGCTTAACACCTATCCATGCATCCTTTGGAGTGTTCTCATCAAGAGCTGTGGTGAATGGGCAATTCAATAAATAAACCACAATGTGAATAGCCTCCACCCAAAATACATCTTCTGAGTGGGAATCATTCAACATGCTACACACCATTTCCATGATGATATGATTATGCCTTTCTGCAGCACCATTCAGTTGAGGTGTATAGGCAACGATCAACTATCACCGAATGACATTCTCCTTCAAAAAAAAAGTGAAATCATTGTTAGTGTAGTCCTCCCTTGATTTGAGTAGAGCACATGAATAGATGACTAGAAGCTTGTTCCACAAGAACTTTGAACTCTTTGAAAATTGTGAAGGTTTGATCCTTGCTCTTCAAGTAGTACACCCACATTCTTCTTGTATGATCATAAACAAAAAGTTGTAAATATTTAAACCTGCTGATACTAAGGGTCATGTATCTACATAGATCGATATGCACCAAATCCAATGGACTAGGTGTCCAATGATTGTTGGATCCAAAAGGGGCTCAATGTTGCTTTCTAGCTAAGCAACTAGAGCTAATATCATTAGTAGTCTTCTTTAGTGAGGGAAAACCTCTCACAATATCATGCCTACTAAGGGAAAGCAAAAAGTCAAAGATTCAATGGCCATGTCATTGATGTCAACAAGAGGCAGAATCATCGACTTTGACCACCAAGGCTTGGTTGTCATGTTGTACAATACCAAGTTCAAACATCTTTTCAATGCCAAAAGCACATGCAACAATGTCTAAACTCCTAGATTTCTCTTGAACAAGAAATAACTACTCACCACCTCGCTTATGAAATTCAACCTTCAAGTTGTAGTCCAAAAGTTGAATAACAAATAGTAAGTTCTTCATGAGCCTTGGAACATAAAGAACTATAAGTCTACAAGAATGGTTCCAACTTCCCAAGAGGCAAAGATACATCACTTAGACCTTGAATGTCATAGGTGATATCATCTCCAAGGGTGGCCTTGCCACAATCAATGGTGTGGTTGAAAGTGATGAACCAATCCTTCCTTCCAGTCGTGCTCTATAGCACCAAAGTCCACATACCAAATTGAACTTGGATGAGGAAGATCCTCACGAGTTTGGGCAGCATAGACAATATTGTCATCTTCAACAAGATTCTCATGCTACTAAATGTTGGAAATTCTTCTTCCATTGTGGACCCTTCTTTGTATCTTGTGATGTTTGTTATGGCTTCTTGTCGTTGGATGACCCATTTGTGAATGAGTTGTACTAACAATCTTTGATGTCATACCCATTCTTCCCACAAATTAGGCATGTTTTCCAAGAGTTGTTTTATTGTTGCTACTACTTTGATGGACCACTATTCTGCCATTTGGGATTCTTGCATTTCTAGATCTTGACCATGACATGATCCTCGTCATTGTGATCTTCATGAATTGACTCTTGTTCAAGCATATTCACAAGTTGCTCAATATTGGGCTTTTGATTTGAGACATTCAAGGACATCAAAAGGACCTTGTAGGCAAAGGACGGCGCTCTCAAAGCAATGGGTACAAGAGAAGTGCACGTCACCAATTCACCCAACGTTTGTAGTGAAGCCCGCAAATCTGCAACTCGTCTCAAGAAGGATTCAACTTTTTCACCACTCTTCCTCTTCAAGCAGTGCAACTGACTCTATAGGTTTAGAATTTGATTTTGAATTATTCGCCTCATACACAGTTTATATTTGTCCCCTGCATCCTCGGCAGTTGTAGAAGCTTGGATATGAGACTAGACTTCATCCAATACACCAAACATGATCAGTTTCATTGTGATTAGCCTTGTTGAACTTACGTTGTTGATTTGTATCAGTGGTAAGCCTTATGGCAGTCCCTGAAACAACTTCACACAAGTCCTCAAAATTGAGATGAGTTTTTTTGGTCTTCCGGGCAGAATAGTTGTTCCCTTTTAATAGTTGGAATCTGGCAAAAAAAAAATTGGGAGCTCTAGCTGAAATGAATTTATATTATAAAATCCAGAAAACAATTAATTCAAGAAATTTGGCAAGAAAAATTCCAAACTTTCTTTACAAAAGACTTTGACAATTGGCAAAGTCACATATTCTGACTCAACTCTGATAATTTTTTTTAATTAACTTGACTCAGGGATTTGCATAGACATAGATCACCTAGTTTGCAAAAAAACAATATGGTCACGATGTAAGAGCTGTACAAAAATGCTTTTAGGGATGTTTTACTATATCATTTTACCAAGGTTACCAGACACGGCACCCCCTTCCCCTGGCACGCATACCGACGTACCCGATACAGATTTGGGTACGGTACGGCCTGGATACGGTGCCCGACCGTACCCAAAATGTGATCAACTTGGAGCAGCATCAGATTGGTCTAGATTCCGTATCCAAATCTTAAGTAGTGTTGCAAGAAGTTCAAGAGCAAAATAACTACCATTTCCAGATGCTTCTAGCTGGCCCCAGGACAATTTGCAAGGAGAACATGGAGATGGTAGAAGGCATTGAAGTCTTCAAAAGAAGCTAAGGAGCCCATTCCTAACTGTTGCATCATAATGGAATCAAATTCTAAAGATAAAGTAGAAACTATTAAGAAAGAATAATTGTTTGTGGATTTCTCCATAAACAATCGTCCATAACTAAGACTTATGGATCTATAAACTAGGATAGATATTCCATACACTAGACATTAACATACAAATTTAATGAAAGAAATTAAATGTTGTAAACTTACCAATCAATTTACTTAATTTGCAATGTGTAAATCAAAGCAAACACCCACAATTAACGAGACAAAGAAGTTACCGTAGAGAAACTTGCATGTGGGAGAAAACTCCAACAAAATGTGAGGTAAAACTCACTTAAGATCGACAACTTCAATAGCAATTACAATCCTAGGCCTCTTGGGCACTCAACCAACCTAAATCTCAATCAATTAAATTCCTAAGACCTCTAACACAATTATCTTACAAGTCAAATTAGCTTACAATTGTAGTGTCCCTTGTAGAACCGTTAGCTCAAAGACACATAAATTTTGCACACTCAAATTCTAACTCTTTCTTATCACCAAGTTCCCAATGTGGACAAGGTGAGAGCATGCAGAGATTAGAATGAGGACAGTGGAATAACTGAAAGATGGTGGCAAGCTGACCAACTTACAATATAAGCATAAACATAGAATCGATCAAGCCAAACTTGTTAATAGTGAATGCAAGGTGGAAAATGTACTAGAAATGAAATAAGGATCCAACAGATAAACCAACCGGGATCTATTACAATGAAATGCATGAAAACAAACTTCTAGCGGTCAACCTGTTAGGACAGGAAAATTTCGAAATTTTTCTATATTCTTATCTACACCCCTGTCCAACAAAATCAGAACATTATACCCACAAAATCATAATAACAATCGATAAAATTTCACAAACATAAAGATCTCTACCATAACTATTTGTCTCACCTCCCAAACCATAATCTGAAAAAACCCTCTGTTCTTTGATTTCAGCAAGACCTCGGTTTTTCATACCGACCCATGTTCCATTTGAAGCAAACTAGATGTGTATCAGCATGAGGAGTATGGTCGGAATGAGAATTTCAAGAATCTCCGATAAAAGAAGTTATGCCGATGACCCCTTATCGGAAGGAGAATCCCTAGTCACACCGAATGAATTAAATACGAGGACCATCGGGATGAGAAAGCATTGTCGGAAAATACTCCGAACGTTCCCCCGACAGCGTAGATCACACCGATGGGAAAATTCGACAAGAGTCTTGCCGAACAACTCAGGGAACGGATGGAACTATCGACTCATCGGGAAGAAATGCACATCGGAGCAAGAAATTAATGTTTCTCCGACCTTATGATGTCTCAACGACCATAAGGCATTTTCGGCCAAAGTCATACCGATATATGTCAAAGATATAACTCATCGGCAAAAGGAAACAGATCGGAGTACGATTTATAGGTCATGCCGAATCTATATCACAATAACAAAGGATTTCAATGACATATGATTGTGATCATTCCGATGAAGAATGAATAGAGAGGAAAGTATCGGGGAAACAACAAGGATCAGATGAATTGAATGAAGTTACCCCGACAGCATATGTTGTTCCGATGAAGACAATAACCACCCACATCGATGAGACTCTTTCCGACAGGTCATATGTGTCAGAAAGACAAGTGATATCGGTATTGACTTCTTGGGTCTTACCGATTTCACTAACCTGCCCTGTAAAGAGAAATCGATACACATTTCGGGAAGACTCATACCGATATAAATAATTAATATCGGAGAGATTCGAAATATCAAAGAGATTCGAAATATCAGAGGATGCTTTTCTCACGATAATAGTGTAAGTCAGGCCGACAATAGCTTCTATGATCATTCTTATATCGGATAGCCATTGAAATGTCTCGCCGATATAAACATATAAATGCTTTCATGAAAAGTGACATCGAGGAAATAAAACAAAGGGTCACAGCGATTGAGTCATCTGCAAATATTCAAGCCATAAGAAGTATTTAGATCGCACTGACATTACAAAAATCCTGTCGATGAAGGATGTTATGACGATGTGACATTTCACAACGATTATGGACATTAATGCACTAGAAGTATTAATTACAGGCCGAGAAGAAATCCCCTGAGAGGTCATTCTAAATCATTGCGATTGTGTTTCAAAGAATTGTCTGAGAAGGGCACGCGAGAAAGAATTTGGAGGAGAAAACAGAGGAATTCGGGGATCACCTCAGGCAACCTATGTTACCGGAAACGCCAGTGCAGGGTGCGGGTACGGTACCCGACGGGAGCGGGAGCGGGAGCGGGAGCGGGAGCGGGAGCGGGCGCGGGCGCGGGAGCGGCGACGGGTGCGGGCAGGGAGCGGCCCGCCCGCCCCGGGTTCTCTGTGGGTTCGCCATATGCCCGCACCTAGCCGCTCCCACCCGCGAAAAGCCAATTTTTTGGCGTTAAAACTAAAAAAAACGACTTAAAAACTCATTTTTTAATGAAAAAAAACAAAAACAAAAACCCTAAAAAGGTCAATATAACTAAAACGCCCCTATTCACTTCTTATTTTTGCAACTCCTCCTCCATTTCACAAGAGTTTTTCACAGTTTATTCATTTTTGCATTGTGGAGGGAATCCGGAATCGATTGCAAAGCACCAAGGAAGGATTGTAGCTTGCCCAAAGGTCATCTATTGATCTAAGGTAAGTAGTTTAACCTGTTTTTTCTAGTTTTTGTTGAATTTGTTCAAGTTTTTAATGGATTTTTAAGTTTTTTCAAATTTTTTTTCAAAAATTTCAACTTTTTTTTTGAAAAAAAAAAACAAGTTTGAACATTTTTTAAACCTATTTTATTGTTTCTCTTGAATGTTTAGGTGTTTTATTAGTGTGTAGGGTTAGAATATTTTTATTATATTTCAATTTTTATTATTTTAATATAAATTTTGTAATTTTTTAAGCAGCAATCTATTTGAAAGTGAAATGGCTACGGCTACTAGTTCAAGTTCGGTGGGTCTTGAGAAGAGTAAACAATTAAAATATGATCAAGGATCTCCTCTTTGGAGACATGTCAACATGATTGAACAACTAGCAGGAGGTGGGGCTTTTGTTTGGGTTTGTAATGAGTGCAAAGTCACATTTAAAAGCTCATATACTCGATTGAAAGCTCGCCATAAGTGGAAAAGGAATAAAAATATGTGAAGGGCCAAACAAGAGGGGGTTGCCAAAAGCACAAATTATGGCATACATTAAAGAACAAGAAGAAGCTGATGAAAAGAGTGCAAGAGCAAAATCAAGAGCTCATCCTTTAACAAAGAAAATATCAATGAATCCACCTACAGAAGCTCCTTGTTCCAGGCCACAACATCCTTTCTTGGACTTGGATGTAAACCAAGATGATGAACCCTCTTCTTCCTGCAAAAGAGGTCCACTGGCAAAGGCATTTCAAAATGAAACGAGAGATATTGCAGATGAAAAAATTGCACGTTGCATTTATGCCAATGGTCTTCCTTTCAACTTGGTGAGATCACCATATTGGCGGGAAATGGTGGTAGCAATTAGTAATGCACCTTCTGATTATACAGGTCCTGGTTATGAAAAGGTGCGAACCACTTTATTGGCAAAAGAAAAAAGTTATGTAGAGAAATCACTAAAACCAATTAGAGATTCATGGATTGAAACAGGAGTGTCCATTGTTTCTGATGGATGGAAAGATTGCAAAAACCGACCTTTAATAAATGTTATTGCTGTGTCCCCCAAAGGGGCAATGTTTTTGAAGTCGGTTGATTGTGAAGGGGAAATCAAGGATGCACAATTTATTTCTAAAATCCTCATTGAGTCCATAGAGATGGTGGGTGTTGATAATGTTGTCCAAGTCATTACAGACAATGCAAAAAATTGTAGGGCAGCAGGTGCTTTGGTTGAGGAAAGATACTCACACATATTTTGGACACCATGTACCGTACACTCCCTTAACTTGGTGATGCAAGCAGTTGGCACTCAAATAGATTGGGTGAAAAATACATATAATGAGGGTGAGGAGATTCAAATGTTTGTGACAAACCATCATATGTCACAAGGCATCTTCAGGTCTTTCTCGCATTTGGAGTTGTTGAAGGTAAATTTAGTTTATTTTAATTTTAATTTATGCCATATTTTTATTTACTTGAGTTGCATGATTCATTGATTTAGATTCTTGATTTAGATTTTAATTTTTAATGTGTTATTAACTTGTTTTTTTACATAACATTAGGTTGCTGAGACCCGATTTGCATCACACACAATTGTTTTGAGACGACTTGTGAAGGTGAAAGAGGCATTAGGCTCCATGGTCACTAGCCACCAATGGAGTATATGGAAGACAGCTAATTCAGAAAGGGCTCAAAAGGTGAAGTCATTGATCCTAGCTGATGAGTTCTGGGAATGTGTGCAATATGTTTTGAGTTTCACGGAGCCTATCATGAGTATGCTTAGGTTTGCTGATACAGATCAGCCATGTTTGGGGGAAATCTATGATGGCATTGACTCCATGGTAGAAAAAATAAAGAGCATAATAACACAAAAGGACAATGACCCCAATGAAACATTTTTCCTAAGTGTCAAAAAAATCATTGATGACCGTTGGGACAAGATGAACACACCCTTGCACCTCCTTTCATATGCCTTGTCTCCCAAATATTATAGTACTGAGATACTTGCTTTGCCGGGGAGAACCGCACCATATAGAGATAGAGAAGTTGCTTCCGGCTGCATGAAAGCATTTCGAAGAATCTACTCCGATCCAAAAATGGTGAATGGTGTTAGGAAAGAGTTTGGCAAGTTCATACAAGGACGAGAGCATAGTATGTGTGCTATTGCAGACATGTACAAAGAAGATGCACATACATGGTGGTACCTCCATGGGCAAGATTATGTTTTGCTCCAGCCTCTTGCAATCAAAGTTCTATCACAAGTAAGCATGTTTTATTTTAACATTCTTAGTACTTACCATTTTTTGCATTTTAAAGTTGTATTGACTAGAGCTCTAATTTGAAATTTGAATAGGTTGCAAGTTCTTCTTCGACTAAACGGAATTGGAGTACATACTCCTATATCCACTCAGTGAAGCGTAATCGATTGGCTGCTAAAAAAGCAGAAGACTTGGTCTATGTCCACTCCAACTTGCGTCTTCTATCACATAAGCAAGTTGAGTACAAGGACGGGGCAGCGAAGAATTGGGATATAGCCCCTGAGTGTGCCAACTTAGATGCATCTATTACAGAGCTTGCTACAATCACTGTAGATGATGAGGAGAATTTTCTACATGATGTACATAGTGCGAGTGGCACTCCATATGTTGGTGTTTCAAACGATTTACAACCAACCAATGATGATGACTTAGATCTAGATCCTTTTGATGAAGATTGAAGAGAGAAAGATTGACTTTTGAATCTTGATTATAGACTTATACTTATAGTATTTTACTATTTTGAAATTTCAAATTTTGTAATACAGTACTGACTACTGAGTATTTGTAATGATTTTCAATGTTTCATTGTTCATTGGTCATCTAAATTATCAATCAAGATTCAAATGTATTATGTATGTTCAATTCTGTATATTTTTTAATTTTTTTGGTATATACAGTTATACTATATAAATAAATATATATATATATATAAAATATATATATATAGTACAGCCGTACCCATAGAAAAAAAAAAATTTGTCGTACCGGCGTACCAGAACCCCGCTCCCGAACCCGTTCCCGTACCAGAACCGGCAACTTAGCAGGCAACAAATAGACACATAAAACCTTTGTGTAGTGGTTTACAATTTGCAGTTGCTATTCAGAATTATAACAAATGGAGACACCAGTAAAGGGCAAGGGTAGAAAACAGCAAGGTGAAACTAGTAAACCTAAGGAACAGAAAATTGATAAAAGCCCTGATGAAAAGATGAAAGAGAGAAAACTAAATCAGGATTTGATAGACCAATTGCTTGGGTCTACGCCTAAAGCCCGAAGGTCTGCACAACTCAGAGTGGAAGTAGAGAAGTTAGAAGACAAATGCAAATACCTAGGAAATGTATGGACACCAATCAGAGGCTATGAGTTGTTTAAATTCCATTATGATAGAAGATTTAGAAATGTCCCAATGTCTAATCCATGGCATTTGAATTTGGGCAAATTGGTCGTCCCGGATGTGTTTGTGAATGTGGAACTCCTAAAAACTCTTGGCTAAATATTATAATCCCAACCTCAAAGCCATATGCAATCCACAAGGAGAACCTGTTATACACTTATCCAAAAATGCCATTTGTGAAGTATTTGATTTGGATGACTTGTGTACACTTCCCATAGTATATGAAGATTTAGACAAAGAATACTGGAGGATGGACACCACATACAATGGATGGAGATTGCTTCTCCACAGGCCTAGGGCAGAGGGAAAAACAGTACCTTTTGATGACAATGATGGACCTCCATTCCATGTGTCCTTGTTTGAACCATATATGCAATACACATTATTCTATTGGCCAAGTCCTAGGGTCAGAGGTTCCTGATTTCATGACGATTCCATTAATGGTGATAGCAACAGATATCCAATGTCATAATGCTAGGCAATTTGACTATGCTGCTTATATTTTTAGAAAGATTGATTCTAGCTTAATTGCACTTAAGAACAACGCCCCGACAATCTATTTCGAGCATTATTCACTCCTCATGCACATGGTATTATACTGTGGTCAAGAAATGGGAATATGGCCAAATGAACTCAGAATTGCTCAAGTAGACAAAAGGGGACAAAAGTTGCCTATGCAAATGTGGACAAGGGTATGGGATAGTAGTTTTGCCCACTCCAGTTACATTCATTTTGAAGAATATTTTGTAAAAGTGTTGTATAGATAGTTTAATCATCCCTATGAATATTCATTGTCAAATGAAATAAAAAGGTTTCTCAGACCAAAAGACTTTGGTGGTCCCCCAACTGTCACCCACAATTGGGGAGATTGGCATTGCTTTGAGGACTCAACTATGGTCAGAATTTATGGTTTTGAGGATACCCCATTTATATTGCCCAAGACAGTTCCTGATAGGATTGCTTACTTAGAGATAGTCAGGCAGATGAAATGTTCTAATGTGATGAACTTAAGTGCTTATGACAAACAATCCTTCATGCCTAGTACTCTGTGCTTTGGGGATTTTACTGTGGTGTCTAAGGAAGGTTATGGTCTCATTAGGGATAAATTAATGCATTACAACATGAGGTGTGCCGAGGCAAGGAAAGGATTTGATCCCGAGGGTTTCATTGATTTTGCTAGAAGAAAACAAAATCTGAGTGGATATACACATATTCCATATCCACATGATGATATTATTAGGAACATGGAAGAAGCCGAAGTTGAATTGGTAATTGAAAAATATAATAGAGAACTAGATGAGAAGAGAAACAACTTTCAGAAATAGAGTTGTTGTCTTCTGGTGATGAGGAATCTGCAGGAGAAGAGGAGCTACATGAACAGACAACTAGAATCTCTAAACGAAAAATGGAATGTTATCAACTTCCTAATAGAGAGCAGGATGAAGAGGGGCCTGGTGATGAGGATCCTAGACAGTTAGCATATGATTCTTTCATTGCATATGATCAGTTTATTCATTCTCAAGAATTTAAATCATTTTTGTATAAATGCAAAGGAAAAGAACTCAGAGAATCAGTTGATGATGTCAAAGCTGATAATGAAAAACAATTGATGGATGTGTTAAAGACAACAGTAGACAATGGATTGAGGGCTATGACTCCTAACAGAGGGAGACAGTTGCTTAGAGAAGCGGGTGTCATCATATTTCCTGGACTTGATATAAATTCTGCCTTGGTGTTTGACAGTTTCTTGCACAATACTGATGACAAATACAAACTCACTCTTGAAGGTTTCACAGAGATATACATGGGTACCAAGTATAACAATGATGAAAACTCCCTCATGATATGGGCCTTATACCCTCCTCATAAGAAGACTGCCATTATAGATACTGAAAAAACTTTTGGGCATGTTATGACTTTGAAAGCAGGAGAAACTGATCATTTGATTACTGTAGACATTGGTATAAATGTTGCAAAACTAAATAAAGCATAGGCTCAAATGTTGATCAAGGAACGACATGCATATAAACTGAGTTGTGAAAGATTGACAAAGGAAAATGATTTCCTAACAGATACTGTCAAGAAAGCCTTTGGAGGATCAGTTAAAAGATTAACCCAAGGAGAAACTTCACAAAGTACCCAGTCACCATCTGTCGATCAAATAGCCCAGGTTCAAATTGACACACTTGCAGCAGTACTACAGAATAGGCATATCAATATGATGCATTGGATGAATAAATTCTGGGATGTCTACTCTGAAAATCATAAGGTTATCCAAGAACATGAGAGGTTAAATAACAGGCTCCAAGAGAAACTCCACGAGATACAGAATAAGGATACTCATGACAGTACAGGTATCTCCAATGCCAAAGATTTGATCGAACAACATCAAAAATATCATGACCAACTTCAAAATGATGCCAAAGAATGTGTTGAGGCTTCAAAGGCAGGTATACCTATGTTGTTCAGAAATGATAAGGAGTTGAAGAGCAAAGATGAATGGGTTAAGAATGCCAAGTGGTGTTACAGGAGGCATTAGGAGCTCTCAAAGATAAAGACTTGGCATCTAGGGAGGCCTGCAAGCATTTGGAAAAGATGGTGACAACGGATGTGATTACAAGAAATGCTATTGAATTTGCTGATACACATCAGAGCCAAGAGTACCTGGATCATGTTGCTCAGATATACCTGTGGCTTAGCAAAGCTTAGGGTCATTATCTTTGTTTATTGTTATGTTAATCCTTTTAATTCTCAAAAGACATTTTGAAGAGTTATGTCTCTTCATAAATATTTCTATATAAGTTGGACATATGATGATCAATCATCATCAGCAGTAGGAGATAATAGAAGTTCATAAAATTTTAAAAGACCATGTTGCAAGTATTATATTGAAAAAGTTAACAGAAGATCTCTGATTCTGTGGTTTTATACTGGCATCAATTGTTTGTTGAAATTATTCAGTTATTTGGTTGTCTCCAATTCAGTATTTCTTTATTATTCAAATTGATATATCGAGTATATATTTAATTTGTCAATGCACATTTGCTGTATTTGTGTGATTTGATTAATTGGTTTCCTTAAAAAGGAATTAAAATCCTTCTGGTCAGTCACAGTAATCTGGAACTATTGATTTGGATCACTAAGAAGAACCACATAATTAGGATTGTCATTTTGTCTCCAAGTTGATATTATTTGTTGTTCTTGCATAGTTCATTCAGTTGGTTCCTTCAAGAAAGGATTAAAATTCCTTCTAGTGAATAACAAGAAATCTGATTGTGTCAGTTGGATATTAAGAAGAGTCTGTCAATCATTCCCTTGCACATTTATACAAGTTATAAACCAAAGAATTGTGCCAAACAGTTAGAGTTATTGCCCCATATAAGCCACTGGTCCTAGATTTTCACTTCACTCTATTTACCCAACAAGGCACTAGTCTTACTCATTTCAATAGTTAAATTCATTTATTAGTTCTTACCTTGATATTGCTTATACAATTTATACCAAATCATTTTTTAGAAATAGAATTAGTTAGCAAGCTTTCATCTATTCCACACCATTTGCCACTGTGGGTAGATCCATTAAGTTAGTCACAACACTTACACTCATTTAATCTACCTTAACTTTCAAGGTCTACCCGCCTAGGTATAGCAATGCCTAAAGTGCAGGGAGTCATTAACCCTATAGGTTAACTCCGTCATGTTAGTTCAAAAATGTTGCCAATCTGATCATAGAGTCTGGCATCCTCTTAGGATTTGCAACCTGCATTTTTGAGACCTAACAAAATTGACTAGAGAATTACAATGATAAAGATAAACAATTATTTCCCAAATCCAGTAATTATATCAAGCATTTATCCAACATGCTGAAAGTAGACATTTCGTCAAACAGTTGACAAGCAAACTGAAAACACAAAATATTTACCAGGATTGAGCTGATATAAATTGAGATTGACAACTGTTGTAGTTGAACCAATCAACTGATAAACCACTGAAATCTGCCCAACATGCTGAATATCTACTGCAGACAACTCCAGAAACAATTACCAAACTATAGAGATTTTAAACCAGAACTGATATAAGTGGACTGGAATATTACTTGTTGTTGTACAGGTCTGAAATATCATTCAAAACCAGATGCAAATCTATTAATACAGTTGAAACTTCATGAACAGTGGTCCCAATATTGTACGGTCCCTTTCTAAGACCATAAAAATAGTTTAATTCTTCTTGCAAACCTTTTTGGCTTATTAGGGACCCAGCTGAGATGGTTTGAAAGTTTTTAAAATAATCATTTATGTGCTGGAGCTAACAATTTCTAATTGAAACTTGTTGACTCAGCACCTTAGGCAACCATACGGTCCCCTTTCCTCTTGGTACGGCAGCCAAGCTTAAGTTTGAACTTCAAAACTTGCAATTCATTTGATAACTCGTTTTCCCATGTAAGAACCAGCTGCTAGCATAAGACAAACATAAACATTTTAACTTGTACGGCAGCAAGTAAAGTATTGAAAACTCTTTAAAGGTATGGCTCTTCAAAGATGTACGACTAGGTAAGAACTATTCATTAATATGTATATGTATATAGCTGTCGTACAATCTTTAGAATTTGGTATGGCAACTTGCCCACCACAATGTTTAAAGATTTGATAATAATAAAATAAATAATGAAGTCTTCCATAATTCTGGCATAATATCAAATCCTTCACAAAATAATGATATAACATGAAAAACCCATCAATAAACTGAAAATCTCCATCAAGCTTAAATATTGAAGCAAACCCATACCACACAAAACCCAAAAATCTCACAAACCCAAAACACTGAAAAACCACAACCACAACCGAAACTCAAAAATCTGCAAAATCAAACAACAATTGAAAATGCCTTCATTCATTCAACACAACTATGATCTCTATATGAAATCACCAAGCAGGACAAGAGGGTTTTCATCCTCAAATCCCAAATAAGGAAAACTAAGAGGGATTTCGTCCTTGAAGCTTCACAAATCCAGAGGGTTTCTATCCTCCAAAAAGAAGAAAGAACTCACGTTCATCCTTGGGAAATGAAATTGATAAAATGAGTAGGTAACTCTTTTCTGAAGACAAAACCTCCTTTTATAACTTTTCGAGGAAAAATATTTTAATTTATTTTCTATTTCTCCTATTTTCCCACTCAACCCTAAAAGTGTCCTTTTAACTCAACTTTTGTACCCCCATGCCTAGCGACACTTATAAAGTCACTTTTCGTCTTCTGTTAAAAACACCTTTTAATAATATAACATCAATTGCTAAAATAAAATAAAGTTACTTTTGGCAACTTAAGTTAAATTATTAATTTACAGTATGTACTAGAGTATATAACTTCCCAACTTACAGTCTGCAATATATAACTTCACAATTTAGAGTATGTATTGCAGTATATAACTTCGCCCATAGAAAGTTGGTGCTCTCCAAGGATGATGGAATTCTCCAAGAATGTTGGAATGGATCAAAAACTAAGAAAAGGGACATTACAACAATGGCAAACTATTCACTGAGAACTATGAAGTCCTATGGATTTCCACTCAATTCCCTTCATGAACTCTTCATTAGAATACATTTACAATGGCATATGTAGCTTCCCAAGCTCGATCAAAAGTCCAAAAGTCACTAGAAGTCGAAAAAACTAAGCATTTAAGATGCCATGGGATGTTTTCTTAACACAAAGTGAAACCATCTCTTTCCAATAGGGGGCAATTTAGAAACTGCCATTATTCATCAAGGGCACTTTCAAAACCGCTGCTATTCATCAAGGGCACTTTCAAAACTGCCACTTTCATGTAATTTTTGTCCTGCAACTTCCGAATGCCATAACTTTTGCATGCAAACTCGAAATGAGGTGTCGTTTTTTGAAATTCCATAATCTTTTGAGAAGAATCCAAATATGCAAGAATATTCAACTTTTTATGCCATCAAAGACTTATTTTTAATTTGAGATATGATCACTTTGCCTTGGAGTCTAAAACAAAACCAGATCCAATTATGGATCACACCTCCCCAATAAGGAGGCTTTTGGACCCCAAAAGCTATGGAGGCTCAAAAAAAGTGGGATGCTCTTCTTAAAAGATGGCATGGCTGCCATCTCACCTTGCACTATTCCAACCAAGATCTAGAAAACCTTTACCTCCAACTGTCCGAATGATTTTCCAATGCCATAGAGCTTGAACATGAAGGAACTTGATCAATATTTGTTCTCTCCTCCAGAAGAATGATCCAGGTGCTTCCATTCAACATCCTCCCTCCATGAAGATATAGGACCTCAGATTGCTCCTTGCCTTTGTAAGCAAACAACATGAAGCTCTTGCCACCTTTGACCAAGCGGTACTTGTTTGCCCTCCAATAATAGACAACTTTTCTGTCAAAACATGTAGGGGCTGCCAAACACAACTCCACATACATCCAAAGGAATGACATCTACAACTACTTCATCAACAAATTTGGAATTAACAACAAAATTCAATCTACATTTTCTACTCAAATGCAAGTTAGCAGATTCTTTGATCCAACCCAAAGCATAAGGCTTGGGAAGTTGATAAGTTATTAGACCAAGTTTTCCAATCAAATCTTGATATATGAGGTTAGCTTGTGAACAAGAATTTAAAAGTGCATCAATTTTAACACACTTAACTTGAATCTTGATGTTAAACAATGCTTCTTGTGCAAAAAACAATTAACCTTCTTTGTAGTGCAAGAAAGTTTAGAATCCACCACAGAAGTACTATCAATCTCTTTACCCTTATTAATTACTAACTCTCTTCATGGATGATAGGCATAGAGTTTTTCTTACCCATTTTATCTTTCTTATGAGAGTTCTTTTTAGGATGCAACTTCCAACAACATGAATCCATATGACCATCTTTGCCACAATGATCACAATATTGTGCAAATTTCTTCTTGGCACTTGTCGAAATTGCCTTATTTTTCTTGGCTTTAGCTCCACTTATCCTTCGAGAGGATGGTACTTCAAGATAGTGAGCATGGGCATATGCCTCATCTATGTTCACTGGTTTGGATAGTAACATGGGTTTTCAAAGATGACTATAAAAGCCTCCAATGTACTTCATCAAGACCTCATCTCGTACATCTTTCTCCATTTTGACAACCCTTCTATGACTTTTACATACTTTGTTCCGCTTTATATTTCAAAAAATCGTCATTCCATACATTTTTCTCTCTATGCCAAATAGGATAAAATTGTTTCTTAATCAACTTCTTAAATTGATCCCATGAACTAAATGGAGCTTGATTTCTTAATTTCGTAGAATACAAGAGACTCTCAAATTAAGTTGAAGCATGCTTTGCTAATCTCAACCTAGCAAAGGACATCTTTTCTTATAAACTAAAGCTATTGCATACTAAAGTATAACTCCAATCGTGCCACAATTGGTCAAGCTTCTCCACATCCACATCTCGTTCAAAAGATAGAATCTCAATCTTTGCCTCAGCTTTGAATAGAGGTTTGTTTGGAAGATTTTTCTCACCATGTGAAGACTTCTTCTCCATTGGAGTGGGTTTTCCACTTCCCCTTGGATCCTTCTAAAGAGCATGTTTTCTCCATGAAAGACTCCACTAGGCCCTTCATAGTCTCCATTGACTAAGATAAGCTTCCAATGTCAGCTACCATCTTGAGAAACCTCACTTCTTCATCCAAGAACTTTGCTTCTCTTGCCCTGCTTCTTAGTTCTTTCTTTCCACCTATGGGATTCAATGTCTTTTTGCGAAGGTAATAAATCTTCTCCACTTGTTTTTGTTGTGGGCATGAACCTGCAAAACACTCACAACAACTTCCACAAAGGAAAGAAACCTGTTGTGACCAAATCACACATCACCCCATTGCAAATGGGTACCCCCTTTTTTTGAGCTCTGATGCTTTGCATTTAGTTCTGGATGATGTCTTAGGTTCGTTTCCTCTGCCAATCCAACAATAAGTCTCTCTCCTAGAAGGTTTTGCTTTGTAACTAGTGGTCTCATCTGGAACATGAACTTGCAATAATGAAAGAGCCCTGATCAATTTCCATCCAATTCATGAATATTGAGACCAACCCTGATGTATGTTTGAGATCCTGAAAATGACAGTCTGGTACCCTGAAATCCTGAAATCCTGAAAAATTGACTAAGTCTGAAATCTGGTGGATCCTCCAAATTCTAGATTTTGCATGTTAAATCCGGTGGATTCGAGACCTATCTCAAACATCCTGAAAGGTATATTGAAAAATATTTAAAGTATAAGAAATTTTATACTTAAATATATTTTTTAATATACCTTTACCCTGAGAGACCCTGAAAAATGGCTAAGTTCCCCAGAGGATCCAAAATCCTTAACCAATGCGCCAAGGCATAAGAGTGGCACAAAATCTTGATGAAATGCGCTTTTAATCAGAGAACAAAATGTGGAACCATTGCGCCAGAACCAATGCACCATTCGAAGAAGAGGCGTAGATTGAGGTTCTAGGTGAGTTTTAAGATGAGCACAAAATGATGATCTCTTACACCTAGACCAATGCACCATTGAGATGAAGAGAGATCAAAATAGGCATCTAGTGCACCAAGAGATGAGGGTGTTCAATCACGAAATTCAAGAGGCTAGAGGATTCAAAATTGTTAACCAATGCGCCAACTCAAGAAAGACCCTCAAACTCCATCCAAAGCGCCACCTTATGAAGGGAGTTAGGCTTGAGTTTAAGACATGCTTTCATTCGGAGCTCAAGAACTTGAACCAATGCGCTAGCTTAAAAGATTCCAAACCTTCAATCTACTGCACCAAAGGTGGAAAAGGCTGATCTAGTTTGCAAGCAAAATGAGTTTATTTCAAAAGGATCTGAAATCTAAGATGCTGATCCCTTGTGCCATCACTAAGGGGGTGCTCTTCAAGTCTCAAAAGGATCATTAAACCAGAAAATGAAACTTTAATCCAATGCGCCCATATAGTATGAGGAGAGTTTCAAGTTTCAAGTGTGATTTTGATAAGGATCCTAATCTTTGATCTGCTGCGCCATCATTGAGGAATTTCATAAAGTTTCTTGACTTATTTTTAAAAGAAGATTTAAAACCTTGATCCTGTGAACTAGAGGAGGTAAGTTGATTTCAAGTTTTATGAGGCAATTCAATGCAGATTCAAAACCCTTAAGTGATGCGCCAAGAGTTCTCATTTCAAGACAAGATTAATAAGGATCCAAATCTCCCATCTAAAGCGCCAACCTTATAGAGAAGTTTGTTTGAAGTAAGATATCTTTAATCAAGAGGATTTAAAAACTCCATCTGATGCGCCATGGTTATAAGGGAGACAATGAGGATTTCAATAAGTGTTAAGAAGAAGCTCAAACCTTCATCTAAAGCGCTTAGAAGGATATCTAATATAAGGAGAAGAATTCAGGTTTATAAGTGATGAAAGGAAGATCTAAAAACCCCAACTACTGCACTGGCCTTAGAGGATCCAGAAGTCTGATCTAATGCACTAAAGGTGACTTGAAAGATTAAGTTTAAGAAGTTTTGGGATGAGGATTTAAAATCTTTAACCACAGCGCCCTTGTAGAAGCATATCAAGAGGATCCAGAGATCATCATCCAACGCGCTCACTTCCAGAGGAACAAAAAGTATGATCCAATGCGCTCACTTCAAGAGGATCCAGATTCTTAATCCAATGCACTCAAAGTCACAAAGCAATCCTTCAAATGAGATGAAGATCCAAGATCATCAAGTGCTGCGCCACCTTAAATGCAAGTTCAACATAAGGTTCAGAAAAACTCTCAAGGAGATGTCAAAATGCCAAGCTAATGCCCCTAATCTGAATGCGTTACTTTGAGGAATAGATTGAATTAGGTTGAAGATAGGAAGAAGAACTCTAAACTTTGATCTAGTGCGCCTAAAGCAATGAGATATCAGAATGTCAAACCACTGCGCCCTTGTAATTTTTCTGAATTTGACCAAATTTTGAAGATATCCATGAAAAGCAATCCATTTCAAAGTCTGATCTGTAGGCAAATTTCTGATTTTCTTTCATTGTTCAGCAGACTTGATTGTTTAAGAACAAATTATGTAAGTATGAATGAACATTTACAAGAAGATAGTGAATTGTGATGGTAAAATTATTATCTTCTTGTGAGATTCCATCTTATAGGAGGCTGAAATGATTTATTTTCAAAGTTATTTATTCTTGCTTATGTCTTGTAGGATGGGCAGAAGTCATCAAAGAAGAAAAGGCTTGAACCACCTTTATGCTAGGAGAAGAGAGCATCACTTCAAGATCAACATGCTTCATCTTCAATTGCATCATGATCACAAAATAAGGCTTTCATCCATACTCTACTTCAAGTTCTTTCAACCTTCAAGATCAGCATGTAGCTACTCCAAAGGAACTTCTCATCATTATCAAGCATCCCAAAGACATCTCCAAAGTTTCAAGTACCTCTGGTGCTCTTCAAGTCTCCTTGAGAAGTTAGCTACTCTACATACAAGGAAGTATTTCATCATCTACATCAAGTTCAAGGATACATGGCAAGTACACTACTTCAGTATCAATGGCATCATGTCAAGGACACTTCATCCATTTAACTTCAAGTTCCATTCAACCTTCAAGTCCAAGAGAGATCTCCTACTCCGATTCATGAATGAAGCATCATCATCTACAAGTCATGAAGGAAGCATCATCATCATCTACTCTCTACTCTCTTCAAGAAGATGCATCCAAAGAAGATCATCATGTATCCTACAAGAAGAAGGAGAAGAAACATCACAGTATTAGTCAAATGAAGCAACATCTATCATACATCCAGTTTACAAAACATGAACAAGGCAAGATCAACAAGATACATCTCTAGTGTTCATCATCAAAGCAATCACATTGAAGACATCACAGAACAGATTGAATTAACAGTTGAAATCCACAAGTTTACTGAGGGGGCATCTACGTGGCGAGTACACATCATCATCCAATCATAATCAGCCACATCATTTCAACTGCATTCAATGTATCTATAATAAATAAGAAGCCAAAGAGGGCGCCTATGTGGAAGATGCTCTAAAAGATTCTATTTTATCTTATCTTCTTGGAAAATGTGCCTTCATTGCCTCTCATATGTACTAAAAATAGTAATTTGTTGTAACTACCTACTGAGGTGGCATGATCTAAGCCCTTGGCTACATGAAATGATCTAAGCCATTCATTGTAACTCTAGACCACTATATAAAGGCCTTGTTGCCTCATTTGTAAATCATTAGAGAGTAGATTAGAGATTAAACTAGTAGGAGTAGAATAGAAGAGACTCTCGAAATTCTCTGAGAGGACTTGGAGATTGTTGTAAATATTTCTCAAGATTAATGCAAAGACATTGGAACTCATTTGATGTTAAGTGTTGTCTTGTGAAGTTACATGGTTTCTTGTATCTTGATGAAGTGAAGAGATGTTTCAAATAGATTAGAAGTAGATTAGAAGCTCTTTGATGTTATGTATGTATGTATTGAATATTTGATCAACTCCTAGCTCATGCTTTTAACATTTATCGCTGGTGAAGTGTTGTGTAAAGCTAGTCTGAGCCTCATCATTTGCTTAAGTTCGATTGTGGATGCTTGTTTGAGCTGCGCCGTTCAAAGGGTGCTTATATGAGCCTTCATGATTTGAAAACCATTCGTTTACCTTAGGAGATTGCACCAACTCCATGTAGTTGTAGGCATCCTTGGCGAAATGGAGTTAGGTTTATCAAGGAGTTTGTCTATTCACACATCATCATTGCTTCATTGACCTTAGATTAGCCTTTCTGAACCCTTATCTTTTGTTTTTCTTTATTATTGATACATCATCCACACTGAAGGAGGAATAAGCTAAGTGAAGTATGAAGAAGTCTAATGTAAGTCCCTTTGTGATTATCAGCAAGATCACATGTAATCACTGAGTTAACCCATCATGAATCATAGATAAGGAACCTTGGAGTTACTTCACTGGATCACATAGTTCAGCCTTTGAAGAGCTTTATTCAAGAGAGAGTGGGATACTCTAGTGTTTTACTCTATTGTTGACTTGTCGAAAAACAATCATCAACAAAACCGCTCTGATACCACACTTGATCTGTAAACTAGGATGGATATTCAATTTACTAAACATCAACATACAAATGTAATGAAAGAAATGAAGTGTTGAATTGTAAACTTGCCAATCAATTAACTTGCAATGTGTAAATGAGAGAAAACACCATGCACAATTAAGAAGACAAAGTATTTACCCTAGACAAACCCGCATGTGGGAGAATATTCCAACAAAATGTGAGCTATGACTTACTTGAAATCCACAACTCCAATGGCAATTACAGTCCTAAGCCACTTGGGCACTCAACCAACCTGAATCTCAATGAATTTGGTCCCTAAGACCTCTAACGCAACTCTCTTATAAGTCAAATTAGCTTACAATGGCAAAATGTTCACTAGGAACTATGAAATCCTATGGATTTCCACTCAATTCCTTTCATCAACTCTTCAAATCTCTCCCAATTGATGTTTAGACCACATTTACAATAGCATATGTAGCTTCCCAAGCCCAAACAGAAGTCCAAAAGTCACCAAAAGTCAAAAAGCCAAGAATTTGTAATGCCGCAGGACGCTTTCTTGACACATAGTGAAACCGCCTCTTTCAAGGAGAAGGCAATTTCAAAACTGCCAATTTTCATTAGGGGGCCCTGCTTTTGAAACTGCCACTTTCTAGCAGTTTTTGACTTCCAATTTCCAAAAGCCATAACTTTTGCATATGTGCTCGAAATGAGGTGCCTTTTTTTTAATTGCATATTTTTTCAAGAAGAATCCAAGCATGCAAGAATATTCGCAATTCGGTGCCATCAAAGACTTGTTTTTGAATGTGCAACACAAGTGTCCTCTGAGTTCTGATCACTTTGCCATGGAGTCTAAAACAAAACCAGATACATGTACGGAACAATTCTAATTCTCTTTTCTGGTTTAGTTCTTTGTATAGCTACACTCAACTATTACTATAGTTTCATATGGCAATAGCAAAAACATCATACTTTATACATTCTGATCTCGATCTAGATCCAACTAGGGTCTAGACAGGGGTCAAACCCCAAGCCTACCTTGGGCAAACCCAAGTGTTAAAAAGATAATTTTTTAAAAAAAATAAAAATAATTGGAACACCTAACTACCCCTAAAAGTGTTTTTTTGAAGAATTTGGAGCTTGGTTAAAAGTTGTAAGATTATGAAAAATGGCTACCCCCGGACCCCACAAGGGTCACTACCCCTCAACCCCCAAACCCCCCACTTAGGATTTAGAAACAAAAAAATAAAAATTATTTTGAGCTGAGCTGGATGGAAAAGCACAGTTCTTTTCCTGATATTTTTCAATTAATTCCTGAGTAATTGAATTCCATTTATGCTTTTGGTTTGCTAAGTCAATCCCTATTCCAAGTAATGCTACTATGATTCTTTTACATTTAGGATTTGACAAGTGATGTCGCATTATTAATTATCAGCTGTGTTCTCAGTTTTATATTCAATTTTGTATATTTTGTGCAAATTATACACACACACACACACACACGTGTACAGCTAAACAAAGCCATACCGAACATAGGGAACATAGGTTTATCCATGTGTCGTGATCCTTGTGTTGATTGTTTTTCGACAAGTCAACAATTAGAGTAAAATACTAAGTATCTGACTCTCTCTTGAGCAAAGCCTCTCGGATGCTGAACTAGGTGATCAAACGAGATAACTCCAAGGTTCCTTCTGATAATTTCGGTAAGAGATAGCTCAGCGATTAAGTATGATTTTGCTGTTTACACACAAAGGGACTTACATAGACTCTTCTCCTTTCATTCGACTTATTCCTCCTTTGATGTGGATGATGTATATACAAGGTTTCTATGATAAAGAAAATGAAAAAAGGGGTAAGGGTTTAGAAGGCTAATCTAAGGACAATGAGATAATGAAACATGTAAAGATAGACAAACTCCTCATGAAACCAGACTTCGCTTCGCCATGAGAACCAACAACTACACGAAGCCGGTGCAATCTTCTAAGGAAACTCAAGGATTTTCATGTTGTAAATCTCCATCCAAACACCCACAGCTGGCGCAATTTGAACAAGCATTCACAACCGAACTAAAGAAAATGAAGGTTCAGTCTAACTTTGCAAAGTGGATTGCCTTCGACAATACACGAAAAGTATGAACCAGAAGAATTCATCAAATATCTTTACGCATATTCATTACATCAATGCACTTCTAATCTATTTCTAAGTTATTTGAAACATCTCTTAATTCCATCAAGATTCAGGAAACCATGTTACTCCACAAGATAATACTTAACACCAAACAAGTAGCTCCAATGTCTTTGCATTAACTTTGAGAAATATTTACAACAATTTCCAGTCCTCTCAGACAATTTTGAGAGTTTCTCCTATTCTACTCTTAAAATCTACTCTCTACTACTACTAATGATCTACTGCCCTATATATATTACAAATGAGGCAACAAGGCCTTTATATAGTGCTCCAGTTTTACAATGAATGGCTTAGATCAATTTGATAGCCAAGGGTCTAGATCGTGCCACCTCAGAGGTAGTTACAACAACTTTCTATTTTTAGTACAAAAGAGGGAGGCAATGAAGGCACATTTTCCAATGTGATAAGGTAAGGCGAAAGCATTTAAAATATCTTCCACATAGGAATCCCTTTGACTTCTTTTATTAAATGATACATTGAATGCATTAAATAATGCGGCTAATCAAAATTGAATGATGTGTACTTGCCACATAGATGCCAACTCGGCATACTTTGAAAATTGTATCATCTTTGTGTGATGTATTCAATGTAATTGTTTGAACTTGTATGTTTAGGAATACATCTTGTAGATCTTTGCCTTATTCATTCTTCTTGTAACTGGATGTATGATACTTGTTGCTTCACTTGTCTAACTTTGCAATGTTTCTTCTTCTTGTAGGATGTAGACATGAATGATCTTCTTTGGATGCATCCTCTTGAAGAGAGTAGAGTAGAGATATGATGATGATGATGCTTCCTTCATGAAGAGTAGGAGACTCTCTTGGACTTGAAATTGTAAAGTCTTGAAGTTTAGATGGATGAATGCCTTCGCTTGATGTAGATCTCTTGGAATGATGCTTCTTGGAAGATGATCTTGAATGATTCCTTAGAGCAGCCACATGAGGTTTCCTTGAAGTAGAGTGGATGCCTTCGAAAAGTCTTGATGAAGATGATGTCCTTCGAATGGATGTCTTCTAGACAATCTTAACTTGATGCCACTTGATGAAGAATTCCAACACAAGGATGATGAAGGATACCCTTGAAACAGCTACATGATCCCTTGCTCTCTCATTCCTTGCTTGTCAAAGGTTCTTATCACTTGATCTTTAGATGATTCCTCCTTTTTGCTGCAACACAAGTAAAGAAACAGCATCAATCCCCTTTCGATAACACATAATACATAAGAATCATTACAAGCATTTCTAATCTAAGCACATGAGTTAAGGACTTTGATGTCTAACTTGAATGATATGAAAACTTTACTAAGATGGCGTGCTGGTTGAGATAAGTGAATTCCTCCTAGATTCCTCCTTGATAAGCCTCTAAAGTTTGCCTTCAACACTTGACTTTACTTCCCCTTGGATGGAGTATTCAAATTCTTCTAGATCTAGCACACTAGTCAAGGTCTTGAAGGTCTTATAGAAGGGCGCATTGGTTGAAGGATTTCAAATCTTCCTAAAATTTTCCTTTTAAAACTCCACTATTTTATCTCCTCTACAAGTCGCATTGGATGAAAGATTAAGATCCTCTTGCCTTTTACATTAGATGACATCTTCTAGATCCTCTTTGTATTCCTTGGATTAGTGTTTGACTCTCTTCTTGCATTTCGCATTGGATGAAAGATTAAGACTCCTCTCAACATTGCTTTAGTTTGAACTAGTTTTCACTTGCTTAAGGGAGTGGCGCATTGGTTTAAAGATTGAAATCCTTCTGTTCCTAGCGCATTAGATAGGTAGTTTGAAGTCTTCAAAACCAACTTTGTTCTCCCTTCATGTATGGCGCACTAGATCAGCTTTTTGATTTCTTCCTGTTGAGTACTTTGATAAGGGTCTTGGAAGTGGCGCATTAGTTCACTATATTGGAATCTTCAAACCTTTGGTATATTAGATGGCCTTTACATTGAAATGAATCATGCATGGTGTTGGCGCATTAGATGAGGAATAAAAATCCTCTAGAAATAAATCTCATTCTTCCTTATGTTGCGCTTTAGAGAACTTTGAAGTTGGCGCATTAGATCACCTTGTTGGAAGCTTCAAAACTTAGGGGTATTCATGATGTTGGCGCATGAGATAAGGCTTTAAAATCCTCTGAACTAAAACCTTGAAGGCTTGACCTTGGATGTCCACTTTCCTCCTTGTAGGGCGCATTGGTTTGAGGATGGAGAATCCTCTGGATTTCGCTTTAGGTAAGGATCTTTTAAACTTCACATTGAAACTACTTTGGCGCACTAGATCAGCTTTTTGGAATCTCTGGAGTTTCCCCTCATGAGGTCGCATTAGATAGGTATTGAAGATCCTCTAGACTTCGCCTTGGAGACTTGACATTGGATAGGCGCATTAGATCAAGGATTGAAATCCTCAAATTTCTAGCGCATTAGATAGGCTTTTTGAATCTTCTAGTCTCACATTGGTGAATTGGTTCTAGCACTTGCGTTGAATGTTTGGGAGTCGTCCATTGGCGCATTAGTTGAAGGATAAAAATCCTCTAGTTTTGGCGCATTAGTTCAAGTTTTCAAATCCTCTTCAAGCTAGATCCTTCTCAAGTCAAAAACCTTAAGATTTCTTCTTTCTTCTAGGTGGCGCATCAGTTAAGGGATTGAAATCCTCAAGTTTCTCTTCAAAAATTTTAGATTTTGGGATCCATCCTTCTTCCTAGCGCATTGGTTGAGCTTTTCAAATCCTCTGACACTTATCATCTTAATTTCGCTCCAAGATTCATTCTAAGACTTGTCTTTTCATTTTCGCACTAGTTGAGTGTTTTGAATCCTCATCATTTCCTTCAAAATGATATTTTTAGTTTGGGCGCATTAGATGAGTGATTGAAATCCTCATGCTTTTTCGCATTAGATCAAGGTTTTAGATGGGCGCATTAGATCATCAAGTAGAAATCATCATCTTCAAGCGCCTTTTTCCTCGTGATTTTGCGCCAAGATTTTGCGCCACTTGGACATCCCGTCGCATTAGATCAGCTTTTTGAATCCTCTGGAAGTGTCAGGCGTTTTTCAGGATCGCGAGGGTAAAGGTATATTGAAAAATATATTCAAGTATAAGAAATTTATACTTTAAATATTTTTCAATATACCTTTCAGGATGTTTGAGATAGGTCCCGAATCCACCGGATTTAAGATGCAAAATATAGAATTTGGAGGATTCACCAGATTTCAGACTTAGCCATTTTTCAGGATTTTCAGGATTTCAGGCTCCAGACTTAGTCTTTTCAGGGTCTCAAACATTCTTCAGGAAGGGTCTCATTATTCATTACTTGGATAGAATTCAATCAAGAGTCTTCATCATTGCAAGTTCATCCTCCAGATAAGACCCCCAGTTATAAAGCAAAATCTTCTAGGAGAGAGACTTATTGGATTGACAGAGGAAACGAACCTAAGGCATCGTCAGAACTTCATGCAAAGCATCGGAGCTCAAAAAAAAGGGGGTCCCCATTTGCAATGGGGCGATGTGTGATTTGGTCACAACACCTTGCAAACAGGTATTGGTATTATAGAGACATGTTCTTTTCTGATTCATCTTTACTCTTTCTTTGTGACTCTTGTGTGCTTGCTAGGAGGAGAGAGATATGGGGGAGAGCGATGAGATAGGGAAGTTTCTTCTTATATCTTTATGCTGAATGATCTCTTTTCACTCTTTCTCATAGTAAAAGTGAAATAAGATGCAGGGAAAGGATGAGGAGTTTCACTGATTATTGTAAAAGGGACTTGTGGCATTCAAATGAGTTAGCATGGCAGTATTAATGATGATACTGAAGAATTGTCAAATGGGATGAGCTCAAAAGATAAATAATTTCAGTTTTCATGGTGGAGACCAATGTTCAAATCCCCAGGAAACCTCAGAAGACCTGTTACATGCTTAAATGTACAAATGTTGAATGTTGAACAGGTAAACTACCACATCCAATTTTGGGTATGGTGTACCCTAACAGATGAGGCCAGGTGTAGCCCTCGATCTTGGCATCTCAGCCAAAGGAGACCCTGTAAGGCGTATTTACCAATCAAAAAATGATGTTACCGAAGAATTGAGTAGAACCCAGATTCTGACATCCACAATGATTTTGTTAGATTGATTTGGTTTTTAGGAGATAAGTCTATTGTGGCTTGCTTCTCTACCTTTTATCTGCGACTGTTGTGTGTTAGTTGGGATAAGAGGGAGAAAAAAATGGGAGAGAGATTAGTGATATTGGGGTTTTTTCTCCTCCCATTTTCAGCCTTGTACATGCTATGTGAATTTTCCTGCGTCTTTCTTCAGAAAGATATTAAAGGGAATGTCAGAGATGACAGCCATAATGAAATTCACAAACTTTGCATCTGTGAAGTTATTTGTTTTGTCGGAGTGCATAAGGGTTACCACAGTTCTATTCCCCACTTTGTTTCTTTCCATCGAAGTGTGATATTGGGTGATTCCCAACATGGCAGAAAGGATAATGAAGGTATTTCTTGTTGTTCGTAGTCCTCTGCTTCAACATTTCCCTCTATTTCCATTTCTTCATTATCAATTCCATCCATCTCCTTAGGATTTTCTCCAGAAATTCAACCATGTGGATCCTTCTAGGGGATTTGCACTTGTGTCCCTTAACCCAGACTTCTTTGCAGCTAAAACAAATCCCCTTCTAGTGCAAATCTTCAATAATAGTTGGTTATTTTTACTGACCAGCAGTATGAACAAGAGGTAAGGTTGATTTTACAGTAACTTGGTCCCCTTTTGTTGTTGGATTAGCTTTGAGGTACAGTTCTACTGTACGACGACTTCCAACAACTTCTGAATATGCTTTTGTCTACTGAATGGCAGCCTCAAGAGTGGCTGACTTCTAAGCCTTGACATATCCCCAAATGAACTCATTCAAACCTTCAATGTGCATACCACCACATTCTTGGGGAAATATTGTCAACCAACAAGCTGGCTTGGCAAAATTCCCTCGAGTAATAGGCCACACCGCCACAGTCCCTTGTTTCATGTTTTTCAAGGCTAAGAAGTTGTCCTATCGGGTATAACCCTCAGAATTATGATAGAAAGATGTCACAAATTGGTCCCAAGTGATTATTTCTGGTTTTTTGCCCCCTCCCTCGTAGCTCTCTTCCCAATGCTATTCAATAACATGGCACCAATCAAATGCTGGCCCTTCAAGGCATAAAGTCACAAACTGAATTTGTTGGTAATCCTCCATCAGTTTGATCGAAAAAAGTGGGACAGCTTGCATTCCAAGCCCTTGGCTCAATAGCTTTGCAACACCCAGCAAATTTAGGAAGAAGAATATTCTCTAGCAGACTCTAATTTATGTGATCCCCAACTTAATTCACCCAGTTGCCTTTATTAAATAGGTGCTCACCTCTTTTACTAAGGTTTTTCTTGCAAAATGGTTTTGCTCATGGCCAGGATGTTCAGCCTCTTTCTTCAATTAACGGGTCCCTGCCCACCATCTCCTCCAATATTGCCATTTGCTCTTCCCAGTTATCCATCATTAGTGATTGCAGGGTTCAGTCCATTTGCTCCACAGTATTATTTAAATTTTCCAAGGGCAAGCTTAGAACTTCTTCCTCCAATAGCACAATTTCAGATTTTAAGCCAACTTATTCATGAGTAGCAGAGTGCAAAGCCATGATTGATACCTGTTCACCTGGCCAAAAAAATGGTTCGACACTACTGAAACAATTCTAGACTGATCACTGCTGCTACTGTGTTACCTTCAAAGATTTGGGACTGAAAACTAAATTCTGCACAGAAAACCCAGGCTGCTGTAAATCTGGAACTGTAGCTACTGAGAATCTCAAATAGATGAAGGTTTTGAAACAAGACTTAAAGAGATGTGGAAATCTTGTCTCACTCTAGCAAACTGCACCAATTCCTGTGCAAGAACTACAGAATGACATTAGCTTCCCAGCTCTGATTGAATTATCCAGTTCTCTTACAACAAAAGGAGGTTCCTTTCTTAAGATGAAGTAGCATTAGAAAATCACAATCCAAACAAACATGCAAATAATACTGTTAGTCGACAGCATAATTTTGGGGCAAGTGTGAATGCAGGTGAAAAAAAATTGTGTACATAATATCTATTAGTAAAACTAAAAATAAATGTTAGATACTTATAATAGTATTGAAAGTTAAAACCTATTAACTGACAATGTGTTGAAAAATAATCTAGCAAACATAAAAGAGATGAGAATGCGAACAGATCCAATCTTTGAGCTTAATAGAAACTGAAAACATGTTTGGTGTACTTGTTAGCCACTGAAATCCACGAACCTATGGTTTCAACTTCAATTAAATCTCAGTACAAGTTGGGTGTCATTGTTAGTACAAACACGCAAATAATACTGTTAGTCGACAGCATAATTTTGGGGCAAGTGTGAATGCAGGTGAAAAAAAAATTGTGTACATAATATCTATTAGTAAAACTAAAAATAAATGTTAGATACTTATAATAGTATTGAAAGTTAAAACCTATTAACTGACAATGTGTTGAAAAATAATCTAGCAAACATAAAAGAGATGAGAATGTGAACAGATCCAATCTTTGAGCTTAATAGAAACTGAAAACATGTTTGGTGTACTTGTTAGCCACTGAAATCCACGAACCTATGGTTTCAACTTCAATTAAATCTCAGTACAAGTTGGGTGTCATTGTTAGTGGCTCCAGTAACTAGTGGTCATAATTTAAGCCATTGTCAGTCCATTAAATGTATTTACAATATAGCCTCAAGTGCTATTGGCAGCCTTGACTCCTATACATGGAGCATGGCATCTTATCTAGGGTCCTCTCAATCATAGATTGCAGACTCGGTGACTCACAAGTTTCTGAGCAAAACAAGTAACTCGCAGGTTTACTCGCCGAGTTTATTTGCTGAGTTTTCGCCAAAATTCTGCCGATACTCGCCCAAAAATTGGCGAGTCCAATCAAACTACTCGCCCAAATGGATCAAACACAGGATTTAGCGGAAAAAACACATATGTTTTGCCTATTTAAACCCTCACGCCTTAGCTAGACATCACATAGCAGATTTGAGGAATTTCAATTTCAAGAGCAGATTTGGGCCTGTCAATCACACAACAACAACATTACGAAAATGGTGTGCACCATGAAGGTCTGTGTGGTTTTGAAGGTCTTCATTTGGGCTTGGTATCAGCTGCCCTGGACCCCACGAGGGGCACTGCCCCCAAACCCCCGCGAGGGGCATTGCCCCTCGACCCTGTTGGGGGCCCTACCCCCCGACCCCCACCAAACTCATTTGGTACATTTTGTAGCTGTATTTTGCATTAAATTATGGTTTACTAAATAAATAAGTATTTTTTAAGTCATTGAGTTTTCAATGAGTCGAAAATTTTTGGTTTACCAAGTCCGAGTTTGCGAACTATGCTCTCAATGCTAAACATTTTTCTACACTTCCTAGTAAAAGCACTTGTGACATGTGAAAAGGAAAACTCTAGCATTTCTACTCTCTAAAACATGGGCACTAACCAGTAAAAATGTTACCCACAATAGATTTCTCAAACTCCAACCTTCCAAGCTGGTAACATTAACATTATAGTCTTAATCACAAAAGCTCTTTGCATTTAATAGAAGATTATGATAAATCAGTGTTTCTCCAAATTTCTGGGATGGGAGGACGCAGAAATTTGGGGACTCAGTTTCAGGGATGGCAAGGATTTGCCCGGATTTTGGGGCCGATGGGGGGACAGCTTTTAAAATAACTTTAACAAACTAGAATCACCTGAAATTTAAAAAGCAAATACAATGCGCTGAATTTGTAATGGCAGTCCTCCCTCTTTAGCTTTTTAGGTGTCTTTAGCATTTTTTTCTTTAAAAGTTACATTTTCTATGTTTTTATGCACCAAATGGAGCAAGCTGTCCCCAGTCTTTATAAAAAATGAGATCCCCTCCAAGTCTCCAAGTTCCTAGGACATCCAGAATGTCAGGAATATCACCCAAATTCCCAAAAACATGTCCCCATGGAACACTCAAATAAATGCTCATAATAGAAAATGATAAAAACTGAGGTTTTAGTGAACATAAGGAAAGATGAAACTAGGACAACGATCTCCACACAAGATTATTTGAAAATCTACCTTGTATCTGATGTTCATAAGTATGTGGCTTAGTATTTCTACTCAAGAAAGTTCATAATTGTAAGGGTGAAAAGTGCATACCTTGCATTTTCCCCTCCGTTTTGGACTCAATTTGACTGGGTTGTCCCTAATGCAATGACTAGCATACAAGTGGCATGTTTCCACACAAAAGTTGGCAACAACCTAAAACTAACCTGATCATACCTTCAAACATCCCAAGGACCAGCCTTGATCTGCATTTTATCCATTCCTTATCCCAAGTCAAATCTGTAAGCACGAACCTGACCCTAGGTCAGATCCACAACACAGAAATGACCCAGAACTTTCCAATTCAAATTTAAATCTAGGCTCAAGCCAACTCCTTTCTTACTTGCTGACTTGAGCAGAAAAATGTGTTAATTTGTGTGTTAGGGCATTGTATAAAAGGACAAACCATAATTCATTTTTAGGCATCCAAGAATCCATCATCCATTAGCTCTTATTCGACTACAAACAAAAGAAAAAGCCTAATACTCATTATGTAGTTAATGCTTCAAATATTCTTACCTTCAAATCTCAAAACTTCAGAAATTTTACAAAATTGAGTGAGCCCTTGAATAGCGTGCTTAACAGTTTACTTCAAGCTAATGTGATTACACTTCCTCCCCCTTCATCCATTGGATACATCTAGAGGGCTACCCAAGGGATTTGATGAGAGTGCATTTTGTCATTACCATAGAGTTAATGGCAATAATACATAGTGTTGCATGGCTCTGGAACATAGACTGCAAGATTTGATTGACAATAATATGATCAATGTGGAGGCTATTAATGATGGAGGCAATCCTTCAGTGGCCCCTCCTAATCAAAATTAAAAGATTTATAGAAATTCTTTTCCTTCTTATGACCAAGCTAATAATGTGGACTTATCTGAGGATGGTCATAAGGTACATGAGCATATAAATAGTGATGAAGTATATGAGCATAATGGTAATGATTTTGTTATTGATTTACTGTTACATGCACATGAGGATCACTTTGTGCATATGCTTAGAGGTGCTTCTTCTTCTTCTTCTTCTCCACCATCGATTACTTTTTCAAATGATGAGATTCCAAAGAATAATTATTATGGGCCATTATATGTCACAAGCTATGCATGTGGTAGACAATATGAGGGTGTGCTTATTGATCCCTCTTGTCAGTTTAGCATATGCACGAGGAATTTTTATTTAATCATCACTTTCAAAAACAAACATATGCATATTCAAGGATTTCACTGAAAATGACAAACAATATTGTAATAGTGAAATTAGCAACCCATATCTTCCATTTAGTTTTGTGCCCATTTTGATGAAATATCTTGATACATATACAAAGTGACAAATGGCAAAATCTTGTGTGAAGTTGGGCTCACCCCCTGGCCTTTATCCGTCTCTATACACACTTCCATGCATTTAGCTCTATCTTATCATTACACACACATACTTCTATACATTTGCCTATATCCCACATTTATAGCACCTATCCATTCACCTACTTTCATATAGCCATTGGCCACTAGAATTTGACCATTCACTCACCCTGGGATATTCCCATATTCACGGATTTGTCCCCTTTTCAAATTTGGCTAACTGGCTCCCTTTACCTTTCCCGCCTGAAGCTGACTAAACACAAGCTTGCATGATTTGGTGTTACATGCTAGTATTTAAAGACATTTATAACATTCATTTTAATCATCAAAGAATCTCTCGTCTCTCAACCATTCTCTCTCATTCTAGAGCACTGAAAAAGCAATTAATAGTGATACATTTCGGTTTGGTGCTTTAAAAAGATTAACGAATATACATTCTATAGTCCTTGCTTGCTGTCTTTGATTTTTGTACACTTTCTTGGGGTTGATCTAGGAGAACTTGACTCCTTGTGATACAACAATAGCCCTTTAAGGTATTTCTAAATACCACAAGTCCCTAGATTTTCAAGAAGAGCAGAGCAAGCACTGATTCATCAAGTGACAAATAGAGCAGGATTCCACTGCACTCAAGGACAAGTCTAAACTCAAAGGGCTAAATTAGGACCTGCAAACTTGTCCTCTAACAATGCACAGATTCAGTGCAAAAACCCAAACATTCTTTTGATCTAAAATTGCAGAATCTTCATCAAGGATCTACATTCTTCAGTCATTGGCCTCCACAACACACCCCTAATTTTTCAAATTTGGGGACCCATATTTTCAAGATTATGCTTTTATTATTGTTCTTCCATTTCGTTAGTCCTGGTTATGTTCTGTGTCCTTTTATTTATCTTGATTCGGGTCCTTGTTATTCTTGCTCAAGGGTATGTCAAAGTGGTCTTGTGTTGTGTTCAAATAGTCACAAGAACATTGGGAAACGTGAAATTTAAGTTTGAGTAATTTCCCCTAAGCTAAAAGGTCAAAATAATCTCCCTAAGGAAGTTCGGACTTCATGATAAAAAATTTTAAAATAAATTGAAAATAAGAAAAAGGAAAAGCAATTCCCTCTATATGACCGTCCATGGGATCACCAGCAATCCAAATTACAACCCGCGTGAGATTTCACATTTAAACAGTTTTAATGATTTGAAATGTTGTATATGGGATTTCACGTTTGAACCGTTCAAGATTTGAAATGTTGTCTATGGTTGAAATGAGTTCATAGATAAAGTGGTGAATATCTAATCAAAGTATCGACAAATATAACACGGAGCATTTATACAAGCCACGGTTTTCATTAAACATAAATTGCGTATCAGGGTAGGCATAATTGTTGGGAGGAACAGAGAGTAGATGTTACCAGGAGTGTACAGAGCAGGCCACCTGCCAAGCATGCTGCGAATCCATACATCCTCTGCCATGCCAACAAATCAATTGGATTCAATTCATCCGATTAACATCAGTATAATCTTGATATTGCTGAGCGTACCTCCTGATATGATAAGCCACATCGCACACCACTTTCTTCTTCCTCCTCCTCCTCCACTCCTCCTCCGAGAAGGGAGTTGAGGCTCCTCATTGTTCTGTTCATGCTGCCTTAATCGCAATCAACAACGAATGTTCTCCCTTCCTCCACCCCGCTCCTCACTCCTCATTAGCGAAACCGCTTTGCTTTAGGTAGATTCAATCCGCCGATTCCTCCCAAAATCACAAAATGCATCCCCAAGTCTTTATATTCAATATTTTTTTATTTTTGTGGCCTTGCCATGAAAGCTTAAAGTGCTACGCGGGACGGCCGGTCGCGTACGTGCGAGATGAAGACATCCCCCATTTCTTCGATTGTCTGGCGTTTAGTTTAGCTATGTCTCGAGATACGTGGTTTAACATTTAAGTAGGGTTATTTAGGGGTAAACGTTGATGGAACTTGAAACCATCCTTTCATTTGATCATTCTCTATTCGTTTGTATATTTTATAGTATATTTATTTACATTTCTCTATTCATTTTTATATTTATTTATATTTCTTATATGTGATCAGGTTTTTTATAATTGAAATTTATTTTGTTTATTTTGAGTGGATTTAATATAAAAATATAATCATTGTTTGTTAAGGGAGAGGGGCCAGTAGTCATCCACCTTAACTTCGCGTACGTCAAGCACATAGTTAGACATATTAAAGTTCAACAATTTTTTTTGGGTTTTTTTTCCGTATGCGACCGAAGAGCTTAAAGTTATTCTTTTAGCTTCTAGGCACTTATACATTTCCCTGTAGGACGCGTTATGTGCACATGGGTCGAAAAATGGTCATTTCAACATGTCGCCCCATACATATGCACCGACGTGTAGGTAACTGCTCACCATCACATTTGTACACTTGTCTTAATTTCATTGGTTAATTTACAAATGTATTATTGCTTTTGTGAACATGTATTGGTGGATTTGTGAACATGTACAAATGTTGTGAACATGTATTGGTGCATTTGTGTTAATTTATTTGGTTGGTATTTTACATGTATTGGTTCTTTTTAAAAATTTAATTGGGGGGTCAAGTGATTAAAAACATAGCGGTTATTGGGGCGTGGGTGGCAACTGGCCCCTCTCCCTTAATTTGCATGTCAAATTGTTCAAATTGAGATGTAATTTGTTATATTTAAAAACATACCTTAAGACACCAATTTTCATATCTAATCATATTTGAATTATCTACCATATGATTAAAAAAAAAGAATCAAAGCGTTATAGATATAGGCCTTAGGGGAAGAGTCCCTAATGCCTTCAACCTACTTTGTAAAATGATTGGTAAAGATGGAATTCAATAAGCATCAAATATTAGCTAACCATTTATAGATCTTTCAACATGAGGTGGGCACTCTTGAGGATTGTACTAACCCATCTTCTCTAATTTATTCCCTTTGCATAATTCTTATCTCCCACTCCAAGGGCTTAGATATTCGGCAATGCATTGATCATATTATCCAAGCCAATGATCCAAGCTCGCCTACTTCTCATCCCTCATAGCCAATGGATACTTCTACTACCCTTACTACATATGCTAGTCCCTCTACATATCTTATTGTGATCCATTTACAGCTCCACCTCCACCTTCCCAACCATAGTTTTTCATTCCCATTCCCATTCCCAATGTCAACACTCACATGCACTCTTCCTTCTCTGCCACTAATTTTGTTTTACACCCCTCTCACTTTTCCAATCCTCCTTCAATTATTTCATAAAACCCATTATATAATTATTCCATTGATACTTACACCTCCTAGCCTATCTCCCACTATGTTCCTTTTCCTCCCTCTAAGCATCTTCCTTCTACCTACCTTTCTTCCTAGCCCCCTTTCCATCCCACTTATTCATGTATACCTACATCCACTCCTCCCTCCCATCCCATGATCTCACAATCCTATGTTGTTTTCTCTATTTCCTTGACCACTAATTTTCTTTGTTCTACCACCTCTCTTATGGTTTCATTCCTCCATTGTTTCCCTCTTTTGAACCTCTACTCACACATCTTGTTAATAACATGGGGGTTATGCAACACCAGCTTGCTACTCTCACCTCTTCATCTTATAGACTTGATTTAGGTGTGAACCTTCACCATAACCCCCTAAGATATTCCCTCCTACATTCATGGACCCAAAATTAGAAGTGTATAAGGGAAAAAGGGACCCTATGTTGCATGTGTAGTCATTTAATACCAAATACATTGATTTAATTTAATATTACCACATCCTCACAAAACTTTTCCCTTGAACTCTAAAGGACTATGCTTTAGAGTGGTACTTCTCCCTTCCACACAAATCTTTCTACTCTATTGAGTTGTCTCAAGTTTATATGTGGCACTTTCAAGTCAATATTAGCTTGAAGATAGACTTCACATCTTATGTGTAAACACCCAAAAATGACCATGTCTTCACATCACTTGAATTTTTGTCAAATCTGTCAAATCACCTGCATTTCAATGTTAATTGAATAATCTAATTATTTAATTAATTTCATCAAATTCTTCTAAAACTCCTAAATTTAGCATTGATTAAATAAATCCTCTTTATTTAATTAATTTCATCAAAATCAACTTTATTCTTCCAAAATTAAATAATTTTAATTATTTAATTAAATCTTATCTTCTTCCAAAATTCAAATCCATGTCAATTGAATAAATTAATTATTTAATTAATTTATCTTCAAAATCCTCATATCTATAATTAAATAATTCTACATTATTTAATTAAATGGATTATTCTTCCAAATTTAAATAAATCATTCAAATTTATTCAAATTAAATCTCTCTTCTAAAAATAAATTAAAATCAGTTATTTTATTATCATTCATCATGCAAAATAAATTAAATCAATTTATTTGTTTAATTTATTTAAATTTTCAAATCTATTATATGTCATCTATCATGCACAAACAATTAAATAAATTTATTTATTTAATTTGCTCAAATATCTTCCAATTCCTCTATAAATAAATCTTGTTCATCGTGCACACAAAATATCTTCCAATTCCTCTATAAATAAATTTATTATTTAATTTTTATCAAATCATGCAAAAAGCAAATTACAAGTTGAGTTAATTGACTTAATCAATCTTATTTTTATCAACAATTGTTAAATTAGAAAAAATTATTCTAATTTATGAAATCAAATCTTATCTTCATCAAATTAAGCAATTATCTTAATAAAAATACCTTTTTGGAGTGACACATGTCGTGTGCACATTTAGCATGAATTATTTGATTTATCTCAACCATCCATTCTATGGATTTGTTTCATCCAATGATCGATCATGTTTGAAACCTATATAAACTCCCCTCATCTCTTTCAAAATCCTCTTCGATCATTTATTCTTAGGCATTCTTTAACAACGAATTAAGCATACATCGCATCATTGAGCACATCGATCTTTTGAGTACGAACACATCTACATCCGCTTGTTGCAAACATGGTTTCGCAACGTTATTAAGTAATCTACATTCATACAAAAAGAACTATACAATCTAGGTGAAGTCTTCCTTGTTTTAAATTGATTTATTCATTGATATTGGATTTTTACTTAGATCGATCTCTTTATGTTATGAGTAATTGAGTTGTTATTATCATTGCTTTTGTGATCTTATCATTCAAACCTCTCAATTTTTCCTATACACATTTTGGCACGCCCAGTGGGACCCATTGGTCCTAATCTAATATAAAATTTGTGAAATTTTTAGTTTGATTTCACAGGTTTTTAACTCTTTTTCTATGAGAGATCTGAAGATGAATTTCTAAAGGAAGCTTGCTAGGCAAAAACGGACATCACGATTGCGTACAGAAGGGTTAAGATTTAAAGAAAAACATATAATTTGGCCTATTTTGGTGCAGGTGAAAATCAGAGAAATTTTTTTTTACCTCGGGCATTCAACCTGAGGCCGTACAATCATCGTGCAGGTAAAAAAATGATTTTTTTTTAAAAAGTTTTGTTTAAAAAAAAATCAATCAAAAAACAAAAATAAAAAAGCAAAACACAAATAAAAAAAGCAAAGAACTGTTGCGCAGTACCCTGCACAAGCAGTACGTACCTGCCAAAGAGGTACGTCCTCTTTTTATACTTTTTTTCTCATCGTGGAATGCAAACTTTTTTTTTAAAAGGCTTGATTTGAACAAAAAGTTAAATTTAAAGTTTAAAAAAATGGAATATTTAAAAACTTTTAAAAAAGTGATTTCATTTTTTTTTTAAACAATAAAAGATCTTTTCAGCTTTAGCAACAGGTCACATCAGTGACCAAGAGCCGGACCCCTCTTCATTGGGTATTTTGATCAAGTAGGCAATTTTCAAACCTCATTATCTTGGTCATATGAACACGTATTTGAGTGTTTTTTTTAAATATACCAGAATCTCGTGATCTACATCGTGATGAAATTATTCTTTTCTCAAGATTCTCTACTTTTTTCAGAAAACTCATTTTCTCATTGTTGTCTTTGTCTCGTCATAGTTTTTAGACCTTCCAAGCTTCATAACTTTCACAAACGGACTTGGATTCAGGTGTTTTTTTTTTTTTTAAGTTGATATTTTTCTGAGCTCTACACAATGGTAATATCATTTTAAGGATTTTTTGAGTTTTGTTTTTTTAAGACCACTCATTGGCCCATCTTCAATCTATGACTTCAAACACATGCTAACTACTTGGTTTGTGTAAAACTAATATCACTTGTCGCAGCATCTTATCACAGATCAAAGAAGGTTTCTAACATATTCTTGCAGGATGATTGTCAAAGATATCAAATTTTTTTCACACTAAGTCTTAGAAAACATATTGATTTCTTAAGGGACAGTTGAACAAATCATCTTTGCAATCTAAGTCTTAGGAACATATTGTTTTCTTAAGGGACAATTGAACAAATCATCTTTTGCAATCTAAGTCTTAGGAACAAATTGTTTTCTTAAGGGACAATTGAATAAATCATCTTTTTGCAATCTAAGTATTAGGAACATATTGCTTTCTTAAAGGACAATGGAAATGAATGCAAAAACACTTCAATTTTCTAAGGGACAATGGACATGAATGCCAAAACACTTCAATTTCATTAGGGACAATTGACAACTACAATCATGTGTGTGCCTAATTTAGTTGCGCCTTATTTTTCTTATAATAGGACAATTGAACCTTTGTTTGATGTGTTTGATCTTACATTTCAGTTATTCCTTTAAAAGGGTCTACCTTAGGATTGTGCTTTATCCAAAAGGGACGACCCTAAGCGGAGTTTTCCTTTGAACCACTATATAAGAGGGATAAGGCGAAAGCCAAGTCCTAACAAGCGTCAGCCTTACCTTGTGATGCCAAATCGAAAAGAGGTGTACTAGCACTTTGTGAAAATAATTTTCACATTGTGTGAAGTGTTTAATACTCTTAGTAGGATTGGTTAAAGCTTTTAGTAGCTTGTTACATTGCTCGTAAGGTGTTGGTCCCTCAAAGTTACTAAGAACTAATCTAGATAGTGACTACTCGATCCGAACGTTGTGGTAATCATCAGTGCAAGGGGAATCAATTTAAGCCCTCAAGATACTCACCATTGCCTCCCTTGAGAAGAGATAGTATTCCCTCAACCATAAAGCTCTTGTGACCTACTTGAGCTTTCTGAGGGGAGGGTGAGATATCCCTACCTATCGTCTCTCGCAAAGATACAAATGTCCAACACCTTTATGGAATGACATTTGGTCAATGGAGAATTAAGTTGTGAGCTGATCTACCGCAATGAAACCTTGTCTCTAGGGATAAAAAGTGCTTGAAATTATTTGCAATTGTCTTATACCCGTGGAAACATTGGGGTTTTTGTGAGCCTCGAACATACACCATCTATTGTGTCAGTCCTTTTTGCCACTTTATTTGATGTGTTTTCTCTTGCCAAAACAAATCCAAAACTATCAAAATTTGCCTTATAAAACTCACTGACACTACTTCAGCGCCTTTGGTATAACAACAACTCGCTTTTGGTATAACAGTAGCTCACCTTTGGTATAACAGTACCTTGCCTCTGGCAAACTACTTCAACGCCTTTGGTATAACAGTAGCTCGCTTTTGGTATAACAGTAGCTCGCCTTTGGTATAACAGTACCTTGCCTCTGGCAGCTTAGTCCAACGCCTTTGGTAACACAGTAGCTCACTTTTGGTAACATAGTCCGGCACCTTTGGTCAAACAGTACAGCGCCTTTGGTCAAGTAAACTATTCATCAAAATTATCTTTTCCAAAAAACACAGCAAAATCTCAGCAAGCATCTCAAACAAAGTATCCTAGTGCATCCCATGGTAACCACTAGACTCCAGCAAACTATGAAGGCCAAGCAAGTTCCCCCAAGGAAGTGCAAATCGCCTCCTCATACACCTCAACCAAGCCAATCCAACATGACTCCAAAGGGTACTCCAAAAACACCAATGGAAAGACCAACCAACTTTCAAAACAGACTGCAAAATGACCAACCAACCAATCCTCAAGAAGGTAATGTTCCTTTGGTAAATGCACCTCAATATACAACCGGCCTGCCTCAAGATTTTATTCCACAAGGTTATACCATAGGTCAAGTCCCATCTCAAGAAGAGCGACACTTTGAAGAAGGTCAATCCTTTCAAGCAGATAGACATGACCTTGATGAAATCATACAAGATCCTAGAGCCATGGCCGCCTTTGACAAAATCCTTAGCGAGAACCAGGATCATTTCTTTCGCTTACTAGCACAGCAAGGAACCAAATTACCTCAAGATTTTGATCTATCTAATCTCAAGGACACAAACAAAACCTATGACGCCATACCTGTGGTCCAAACCATGTCAACTGTGACCACACCCATACCCAAACAAATCTCACAAGGGAGAATGTCTACACCTTTTGCCGCTCAATATGAGAATCCTCTTTATCAAAATCCAACGACAGAGAGATCCATATCACCGCTTGTGACTCCTATGGAAATCTACAAACACCAACAAGAAACTCTCCAACGTCAAGCAGAACTAGCCAAACAAATAGCTATAGCTCAATCAAACATACAACAAACTCCTAAAATGCCCACACCAATCGCAAGTGGAACATTGGCTACCCTATCATGAGAAGGTTTTCCACCAAATTACAATCTGGTAAACACTTATGTAGCCATGCAACAAGGGTCTCAACAAATACCACCCCCACCACCATCAACCCTTCATATCATTAAACCAAACAATGTCATGCAACCCCAACCATCACAAAGTGTCAACACCACCTATGTCCCTCCCCCACAACATTCTTCTACACTCAATCATACCTATCCCACCTTAGTCAACCCCAACCATCACAAAACACATCTACCTATGTCCCTCTGCCACAACGATCATCTACACTAAACTTTTTCAACACATATCTCAATCAACCCCAACCATCAAAAAACCCATCTACCTATGTCCCTCCACCACAACAATCTTCCACTCTTGACCTAACCCACACCTATCTCAACCCTCAACACTCTCAAAACCAAACTTCCCATAGCTATGTTCCACCTTCACAACTAAACCCAACAAACTTTAGCTTTCCTCCACAAAACTCTTTCTTCACACCACCGCCGCAATACCAACAACAAAACTCTTTTCAACAACCATCACAAAGCTTACATTCTTACCTAGCACTACCCCACCTCCCCAATATCAAAACACCCAAATCCAACCCAATCCAAACCCAACATACAACACATACGACCCTAACCAATCATATGACCCTTATAACACCAATGCCCATGGCTTCCACTACAATCTTCCATATGGGAAACAACAACCACCTCTAGGACAACAGGAGATGTTTCCAACCCCTCCCACAACTATGGAGCTAAAACTTGCAGAGGTTCAACAACTATCTGATCTTCACATTTGGCCACACCAAGAAGACCTTCTCTTTGGAAGCAATTTGTCCTTATCCATTTGATCGGTCATTACCCATGATCCCTTTTCCTCACAATTTTACTATCCCAAATTTGATAAATACAAAGGAAAAGGAGACCCATAAGACCATCTTACAGAATTCTATCTCACTTGCTTCGAGGTCTCACATAATGACACATATCTTATGTGCCTCTTTCCTCGCAGTCTTGGAGGTCAAGCTATAAAATGGTTCTCGTATCTCCCCATGGGTATCAAATCTTTTAACGAGCTTGCGGATAAATTTACCATCCATTTCTCTTACAACACAAAACATGAGATCTCCATGACCGACTTATGTAACAATAAATAGAAAAATGGGAAAACTTTCATTTCCTTTCTTTAAAGATGGAGACAAATAGCTAGCAAATTCCCATTCAAGATACCTAAAAAGCAACTTGTTAACATATTTGTGTAGAACCTCAACCAAGAATTGGGTTTCCATTTGCAAATTCCTAGTGCTACAACCTTCGATGAAATTACCTACAAGGGAATCAACATTGAAAAGGCCCTCATCGCTAAAGGCATAGTAATCTTCAAAGACAATAAAGACAATGCTCCTCAACAACAAACAAACAACAAACAAAAATTTTGGAACAAAAATAAAAATGTGGTCAATGATGGTGTGGTAGATTCTAAAAATGTTCAAACACTGTAAACACCCCTTCAACTTTCATCAAAACCAAGTCACCCTCTGCCTCAACCAAACCAACAACAAAGACAACCAAACCGATGATGACGACAACAAGAGAGACCTCAACAAGAATATCCTCAACGTCAATTCACTCCCTTGGGAGAGCCTATAGAGACTGTTCTATAGAAACTTATAAACAATGGACTCGTCACCTTACTAGATGCTCCCCCATATGGCGAACCTATTTACAAAACTGCACAGTACAGAGAAAATGAATATTGTGAGTACCATAGAACCAAAGGGCACAGGACCTCATCATGCATGAAACTCAAGCATGTGATCCAAAACCTTATCGACAAAAACAAAATCACTTTTGAGGATGAACAACCAACTCAACACACCAATAAAGACCTCAACATGTACAAGGAGCCATTCCCTAACCATGGTCAAGGTCAAAATCCTGACAAAGGTAAAGGTGTTAACAAAGCTTCTACTTCTTATGACTCTATTATGGGTCGTTTTGAAGAGAGTCGTGTATCTACCCTTACAATCAAAGGAAAATCTACGGATTGCACTATTACAACTCATCGTGGTCGTGTCACCATTCATGGTCCTACACCAAGTCTCCCACCTCAATCCAATTATAATCTTGTCAAACATCTAGGGAAAACCACTGCACGGGTCTCTATCTTGGACCTTTTACGGTCATCACCCGCACATAAAGCTGTGCTTGAAAAAGCCCTACAAGAGTCTTCGGTTCCTAACAACATAGCGGTCACAGATTTCCAAGCTATTATAGGTAACATTGCCTCACCCTACAATGTGGTCTTCTCTGAAAAAGACCTCCCATCTCATGATCCATGTCACAATGATGTCCTTCACATTGAGGTTCTCATCCATAAACGCAAGATCAAATGCATACTTATAAATGGTGGTGTTGGTCCCAATATCTATTCTCTAAAGTTACTCAAACAATTGGGACACTCTGAGGATCATGTCAACATGGATCAAAGTATTACAATCAAGGGGTATGATGATGCTGAGCGTCGGTCAGAAGGTGTTATCCACTTGCCTATACAAGTAGGCTCTGTCATGCTAGAAACTAGGTGCCAAGTCCTTAACATTGAGCTACCTTACAACATTATCCTAGGATGCCTGTGGACCATGCCATGAAAGTTGTTCCCTCAACGTACCATCAGTCTCCTAAATTCCCATTTAATGGTACAGAGATAACTATCCTTGGAGACCCTAATCCTTTCAAATTTTGTCGTGTCTTGCAAGGCAATTATAAGAATTGCAACCAAGTGCCCAATAATGACAAAGCCCATGCATCCCCATTATATGTCGATTCTAAAAATTTGACAAAAGCCTCTGCAACTAAACCCAATCCTCACCCTATTCCCGAAATCAAAGCTCACATTCGTGATATAGGCTTTGGAGAATATGATATCTCAAAATCTTGTTGTGTAGGGCAGATGCCCTTATCCCCTAAATCCTATGGCCAACCACCCATAGCCAAAGCAACTAAGAAAGTAGCTATTCCTCCCCCAACATCTCTAACCCAATTCCAAGAGGGAAAATTATTGGCAGAGGAAACTATTGAAGACATCTCTTCTTGGCTCTACAAGGAGAAAGAACCACTTACCATACCAGTCAAACAATATGGCAATGGTCTAAGAATTGTCAAAAACATGAGCTACAAAGGCAAAGGTGGTCTTGGGAAAAATAATCAAGGTGAAATGGAACCCATTATTGTGAAGAAGAAACTAGACAAGAAGGGGTTAAGATTTGGTACGAAGGTACCACGCGCCTTGGTCTCGACAAAGTGACAAAAACTTCTCTCATAGATACGATGTCTAATGATGATATCATTGATGCCTCTTCCCTCCATATGACTGACCTATTCACAAAAACCTTTGTATTTATGCTATCATCCGTCTCCTTAACATCCACCACAAACACCCAAATTGTAACACTTGTCTACCCTAAACTTATCGATTGGGACCAACAAGGGCCCCCCGTTCTAGATGTATTTCAGAATGACAAAGCTATTGCAGAGTTCACAAGACTCCAGGATGGTATCCCTCTTCGTGATCACAAAGCTGGTTTTGTAATGGAACTAGAGCAAAATGATTATTTTGGTGAGAATGCCAAATCCTCCAGTCATAAAAGTAAAAATAAAGAAGGATCTCTAGGTGAAAACCCAAATGTGGCACCTGAGGATGGAGGATTTGACCTTCCCCTACCATCTAAGTATCAAGAGAAATCAACTCTCCTCATGGAAGATTCTACTGAGATAAACCTTGGCACAGAGCAAAATCCAAAGACCACATTCCTTGCAGCATCATTATCAGAACAAGAGCACAAGAATCTCAACAACTTCTTCTTGCAAAGAACCGTCAATTTTGCATGGACATATGTTGATATGCCAAGGTTAGACCCTAAGCTAGTAGTTCACTATCTCACAGTTGATCCAACAGTTAAACCAATCAAGCAAAAGCTAAGGAAGATGCATCCACAGATAGCTCTCTTAGTGAAAGTGGAAATATAGAAGTTGCTAATGCCAAATTCATCAAGCCTATTGATTATCCAGAATGGGTCTCAAACATTGTACCTGTGTCTAAACCAAATGGGGGCATCCATATGTGTCCTAACTTCAGGGATCTTAACAAAGCATGTCCCAAAGATGACTTTCCATTGTCGAACATTGATCTTGTAGTAGACTTGACCGTTGGTCATGAAATGCTTTCTCTCATGGATGGATTCTCCGGCTACAATCAAATAATGATAGTAGAAGAAGATCAACATAAAACAACTTTCACTTGTCCTTGGGGTACCTATTGTTGGTGCGTTATGCCATTTGGTCTAAAGAATGCAGGGGCAACTTATCAAAGAGCAATGACAATGATATTCCATGACCTCTTTCATCACATCATGGAGGTCTATGTGGATGATATACTAGAAAAATCTTCTCAAGCAGATCACATGTAAGATCTAGGACAGATCTTTGATAGGCTAGAAAAATACCAAGTGAGACTCAATCCAAAGAAGTGTGTCTTCAGGGTAACATCAGGAAAACTATTGGGATACATTGTATCTCGCAGAGGCATTGAAGTAGATCCAGCAAAAGTCAAGGCTATAGTGGAGATGCCTCCACCAAAGAATTTCAAAGCATTAAGGAGCCTTCAAGGAAGGTTATAATCTATTAGGCGTTTCATCTCACAGCTAGCGGATAAATGTCAACCATTTCAACACTTGTTCCGAAAGGATGTCTCATTTCGATGGGATGATAAGTGTCAAGCAGCATTTGATCAACTCAAAGAATATCTAGCTACACCTCATGTCCTGGTACCACCTATCGCTGATAGGCCTTTGATCTTGTACATCTCAACTACAACTGCAGCCCTAGGGGCTCTTCTAGCACAACATGATGAGTCAGGAAAAGAGCATGCAATCTATTATATCAGTCGAACCTTGGTGGGTTATGAATTTAATTATTCACCTATGGAAAGAGCTTGTTTAGCCTTAGTGTTTGTTTCCCAAAAGTTGCTACATTACATGCTAAACCAACACACAAATCTCATAGCCAAAATTGATCCATTGAAGTATCTACTAGCAAAAGCAGCTCTCACAGGCAGACTAGCTAAATGGATCATGATCCTTAGTGAGTTTGACATTGAGTATGTGGATCAAAAAGCAATCAAGGGACAAGCCCTAGCAGATCAACTAGTAGAAGCACCCATGATAGATGTACATCCTATGGTATCTAACTTTTCGGATAAAAATCTCTTCACTCTTTCTACCTCAGTAATGTGGAAATTGTATTTTGATGGTTCCTACACACAGCATGGATTAGGGGCTGACATTCTTTTTATCACACCACAAAATGACTACATCCCCAAGTCATATCAGCTTGCATTTCCTTGCACCAACAACATAGCCAAGTATGAAGCACTCCTCATAGGTCTCAATACAATAGTTCAATGGGACATCATAGAACTACAGGTATATGGAGACTCACAACTAGTCATTCGACAAGTCACAGATGAGTACCAAACAAAAGACGAAAAGTTGGTCCCCTACAAGCAACTAGTGGATGCCTACAAACCACACTTTTCTAGTATCACTTTTGAGAAAATTCTAAGAGAGCATAACAAAGCTACAAACTCTATGGCCTATGTGGGGTCACTTATAAACATGCTTGCAAACACACAGAAATGTGAATTCTTGATCGAGCAATTGTTGATACCAGCCCTCGATGTTCCAACTACCGAAGTCATCTGCGAACTTGTTGGTCCCAATTCCCCACTGTACGAAGATATCTATGAATACCTTAAACATAGTACCTTTCCCTTTGAACTCTCATCAACCCAACACGAAACCTTTATCCGTCGATCTTCTCATTACACCATTCTAGGTGATACACTATATCGCCAGAGTCTTGTTGGTATCCTCTTACGATGTCTTAATGTGGAAGAAGCTAAAGCTATCTTACAAGACATACACAAAGCTGTCTGTGGTGCACATTCTACCGGTCCTAACCTCACTAAGAGGATACTCCTCATAGGGTATTATTGGCCTACAATAGAGCAAGATACTTTACAGTTTGCTAAGAAGTGTCTACAATGCCAGAAGCATGGAGATTTGATTCACGCACTAGCTCATGAACTATAACCTATGACTATTCCATGGCCTTTTTCACAATGGGGTCTCGACCTCATAAGACAAATCCACCCATCCTCATCCAATGGCCACAAATTTATCATTACTGCCACTGAGTATATCACGAAGTGGGTCAAAGCCATTCCTATGAGTTATATCACAGGTAAATAAATAGCCAAGTTTATCCTTATCTAGCTCATTTGTCGGTATGGTATCCCCCAAGCCATTGTCACTGATAATGGGAGACCATTCAAAAATTAAGATGTTCATGCCTTGTGCAGCCAATACAATATTCAACATTGCTTTTCAACTCCCTATTATCCGTAGAGTAACAACCAAGTTGAGGCTTCCAATAAAACCATTCTCAAAATCCTCAAGAAAACGATCAATGAAGCTAGTCGTGATTGGCACCTGCAACTCAATCCCACTCTATGGGCCTACCACACTAGTATCATAACACCAACTGGTGCAACACCCTATGCCTTAGTCTATGGCTCTGAAGCCATTCTACCTATAGAGGTCGAGATCTCATCCCTTAGAATATCTATGCAACACATGATTGATGGAGAGGAGTATCGCACTTCCAGATTAGCTGAGCTAGAACTACTAGATGAGAGGCGTCTTGCCGTGCTTAATCATCTCCATGTCTATCAAAACTGCCTCTGGCGTAACTATAAAAAAAAGATCAAAGAAAGATAGTTTCAAGTTGGTGATCTTGTCTTAAAAGAAAATCAAAGAAATCAAGCAAATCGAGAAAAGAAGGGCAAGTTCAAGCCTAATTGGTTAGGACCCTTTGTTATCACAGCAACTTATGGATCAGGAGCTTATACTTTAGCAACAACTGAAGGCAATCCTCTAGATGAGCCACTCAACAATGTTCACCTCAAGAAGTTCTATGCCTGATCCTCAGAGTATCCATGTCAAAAAAACCAAACAAACAAAAATAAAACAAAAATAATCCGTCCTATGGTGAAAACCTGGTAAACAGGCACCTTGGATAAGTACCATAGTGAAAACCTAGCAAACAAGCGCTATGTGTAGAGTTAGCATCCATCATCTATCGAGTCTTGTTCATTCCATGACCATTTCATAATAAATTTCACCCATCCATCCATAATAAAACCATTGACCTTGTTTGCATTTCCATCTCCCTATCTAACATAGCTTAGAAATTTGTCAATGTCCATTGTCGTCATCCCATGTCAGTTATCACTTAGCCATCATCAGATATCCCATGTCAGTCATCCATACAAACACCTCTACCAGAATGGGGGCAACTCTTTCCTTACCTAGGTCTAGGAATGGATCCTTGTTCGTGGTTCACAAAAACACAAACGTTTCCAACACAAACAAAAACACAAGAACTTCAACCATCACAACAAACACTAAAAAAAACACTTCAACCTCCAAACACAAACAAAAAAAATAACAAAACACTTCATCACATCCTACATCATCAAACATAAACCAGAACTACATATCATCTTCTCAATCTTAAGGTACCTTGATCCCATGGATATGGGTATGTAGGCAGTCTAGAATATGAAGGAACTATCTAGTACTCAGGTACATAAGATATCACCATTTCCCCAACCCAAGCTCAAACACCTTGACTGATTCATCACTCTACCCAGAACTACATATTATCATCTTTCATCTTTTATCGTAATGTGCCTTGATTCCATGGATACAAGGTATGTAGGCAGTCTGGCATACAAAGGAAGTATCCAGTACTCAGGCACATACGATTCATCATTCTTCACCCATTTCAATCCATTGACATGTCATCTTTCTAAATCTTCTATTTATCACAATCCATTCACCTCAACTTGACTAACTCATACAGCAAAACAACAAACACACGCATCCTTTCAAAGCAAAAGTCCTTAAAAAACCTGAAGCAAAGCAACTTACTTATAGAGCCATATACTGTCCTACATATCGATTGCCAACATCAGCTAAATCAGTCTCAACCAAGCAACAGATCAACAAACTTGTCTTATACAAAATGTTCCATGATCGAAACCAAACTAAACGTCTTATACGACATGTTGCATTTCCTGAAACCAAACATTATCCTTTCAACAAATAACACCCTTTAACGAACACATCCTTCCTATGATAAGGCTGCTATCTACCCAACCAATCCAAACTATCTTGAGCAACCTCTTTGGCAAGAGAATATGTTGGCTGTATGTTACTTTGTAAGTCAGTCAATTTGCTTTTTTGGTTTATCTTTTGTTCCTTTTCCATTACCTATTCAAGACTACCTTGATTTATCTATATCTTGGTATGTTGTGATGCAGTACAGATTGGGGGCATAGTCATTGCTTTTGTGTGTCGTGTTTGAGGAATGATCTTTAGTATCTTTCTTAGCAGCATATTTATCTTGTGTGAGTGTTACAACCTAGCATCTTACATATTAATATACTTCTTGCATTTATGTATTGAAGTTTATTTTATGTTCAAGACTATGGTGCATTCACATGTCCAACAAGGTTATATTACGTCTAAGGGATATAAGTTGAAACCGCTTGCTTGCAAACTCAACATCCACGCACTCAGATATCATAGCACCTTGGTCATTTATACCTTGGTGGCGAACTATCCATGTGCTATATCAAAAATAAGGATTGCTCTTTAGAAACATTTGTGAAACCGTTGCAACAAGCTTATCCATTTACCCATCCATTTATCCAAAATCATCATATAGTTTTTTCAAGCAAAGATCGATCAATTATCTTTCTCTCATGTTCTATTACATCTCCAATTTCTTCTACCTAACCTCTTTTGTCTCCAACACAATCTTCTAGTCAAGCATCAACCCAGTTCTTTTGTCGCTTCCATGTCTTTCCTCTTGAGGGGGCATCCTATGCCAACTACATAGGGGCAGCTAGCTACAATGGGGCATCAAAATTGTATCATGTCTTCAACTATCATTTTCTTTGACACAACGCTATAAAATGCATTGCATCAAAGAGGGGCAAATTGTAGACACCCAAAAATGACTATCTTCGCATCACTTGCATTTTCGTCAAATCTGTCAAATCATCTGCATTTCAACGTTAATTGAATAATCTAATTATTTAATTAATTTCATCAAAATCATCAAATTCTTCTAAAACTCCTAAATTCAACATTAATTAAATAAATTCTCTTTATTTAATTAATTTCATCAAAAACAACTTTATTCTTCTAAAATTAAATAATTTTAATTATTTAATTAAATCTTATCTTCTTCCAAAATTCAAATCCATGTCAATTGAATAAATTAATTATTTAATTCATTTATCTTCAAAATCCTCATATCTATAATTAAATAATTCTACATTATTTTATTAAATGGATTATTTTTCCAAATTTAAATAAATCATTCAAATTTATTTAAATTAAATCTCTCTTTTAAAAATAAAATAAAATAAAATATTTTATTTATCCTTCATCATGCAAAATAAATTAAATCAATTTATTTGTTTAATTTATTTAAATTTTTAAATCTATTCTATGTCCTCTATCATGCAAAAACAATTAAATAAATTTATTTATTTAATTTGCTCAAACATCTTCCAATTCCTCTAAAAATAAATCTTGTTCATCATGCACACAAAATTAAATAATTTATTATTTAATTTTTGTCAAATCATGCAAAAAGCAAATTACAAGTTGAGTTAATTGACTTAATCAATCTTGTTTTTATCAACAACTATTAAAGTAAAAAAAAACATTCTAATTTATGCAATCAAATCCTATTTTCATCAAATCAAGCAATTATCTTAATAAAAATACCTTTTTGGAGTGACACATGTCGTGTGCACATTCAACATGAATTATTTGATTTATCTCAACCATCCATTCTATGGATTTGTTTCATCCATTGATCGATCATGTTTGAAACCTATATAAACCCTCCTCATCTCCTTCACAAATTTTTTTCGATCATTTATTCTCAAGCATTTCTTAACAACGAATTAAGCATACATCACATCGTTGAGCACATCGATCTTTTGAGCACGAACACATCTACATCCTTTTGTTGAAAACATGGTTTCACAACGTTATTGAGCAATCTACATTCATACAAAGAGAACTATACAATCTAGGTGAAGTCTTCCCTGTCTTAAATTGATTTATTCATTGATATTGGATTTTTACTTAGATCAATCTCTTTATGTTATGGGTAATTGAGTTGTTATTATCATTGCTTTTGTGATCTTCTCATTCAAACCTCTTGATTTTTCCTATACACATTATGCACTACAAGCAAGGCCCTACCAAGAGGGTGAATGACTGTGATTTATTTCAAGTCCACCCTAGCCAAAGTATAGTATTATCTCCTTGATGATAAAATTCAATGTATTTTTGTGGAGAACCTACTAGTGCCTATACAAGATAAAATTTATTTGAGTGCTATGTTAGTTTCTCTAATTTATGTGCCAATTTACAAGATTATAAGAACAAATTAGAAAAAGTTGAAATATTATCTTATAATCGTGTTACTTCTTCTACCTATACTTCTACTTCACCTTCTTCTTCTTCTTCTTATCCTTCCAAATTCTCTAAACAACCATTCAAGAAAAATAACTTTAACTTCTCTAAACTTGAACTTAAACCTAATGTAAAACAAGTTGATGGCATACCTATTTCCTCTTCTCTTGCGATATCTCTTAAATCATAGACCTCGTCATTTCACTCACTTTGTGGACCATCTTTAGTCTATCCTTTAATAAATGGCAACTGCAAACCTCATCTCCCTTCCTCCCATACACCCTTCAAATACCTCTCTTCTCCTTCCAAGGGGGTATGATTCTAAGGGTTTTTTCAATACCATTATGTCCCAAGACACGACACTAAGAAATGCATGTGCTTGGAGTTTTAGGTTCATGGCCTCATTAATAACAACATAATATATGTAATAATGTGTATAAATACAATTAAAGATGAAATATTGAGTAGAGGATACAAGATAGAGAAGAGAGAGTAGAAGATAGATGAAGAGATAAGTTAGGTACAAAAATAGGCATAAGGATAAGAAAGAGTAAGAGACTACGAGAGAGATGTTATATGTAAGAAGGATATGAATGATAGATGAACATGAACTAAGATACTGATGTTAATGTACCACAAGTATAGATAATGAGTATATTTGATGGTTTATACTAGTTGTTATATGGATGTGATGAATGCATATGTGTGTATATTTTGATTTATATCTTTGCAAATTAGATTGAGGAATATGTTATGTTCAAAAAATCATTGGAAGGAATGCTTGGGAAATGTAGTGCTCAACCAAGGTGTGGAAGCAGACATGCTCTATCATTTGAAACTTTGACTTGTACACCACATTCTAAACCTAACTTGTCAAACATAAAGGTCATAATTAATGATGTATTTGAGGGTTTATTAACCCCTTTTACAAAACTAAAACCTATGGATTTCAATGAAAAATATTTGGATAGTTTGGTAAGAAGAAGTGTGATATTCCAAAAAGAAAAGATGATGAGAGACTGGGAATTGAGAAAGGAGAGAAGAATGTAGAGAAGGAAGAATTAAAAGACATGTTTAATAACTTATCCATCAATATAATCAAGATACTTAAGGAAGGATGGGAGAATCCCATATCACTTAATGATATGTCATTAACTAATGGAAGATTGCCTCCTAATCTAAAATGGCACTATGAAGAGGTGAACCCTCTAGACTAAGAGTAGTCCCCTGTGCCATAGAAGTCGAGAAGGGTTTCAAGTGAGTATATAAATAAGGATACATTACAAACTAAAGAAGAAGCAAAAAGAATAAAAGTTCTTAGTGAGTGTGAAGAGTTATTGAGAAGTGAATTCTTTGAGATAGAATTACCTAGAGATAAGGGCAGAACAAGGAAACTGGTAAGATAGAAGGAAATTGAGAAGGGTGGTAGGAAAGCCAAGGATTTGAAGGACAAGGAACATAAAGATCTAAGAAAAGAGAATAAGGGGAAAAAGTTGAGTGGAGGAAAAACCTTAGTAAACAATGATAAATTAGAGTAACCTATCACTAAAATAATGGATCAGAATCACATCAAATTTCTATCTTTGGGAATGATACAAAAGAAGCCTCTAAGCATATCTTTATCTTGGAATCTACATGGAAAAGGAATGGAGTAAAAGAAAACCAAACTAAACTTTATGATTTTGTGGGAATCTTGATGGATGAGACTCTTAAATGGTACATCTTCTATGCTAAACATGACAAAGAATGGGATGAGGTAAATGAATAATTCTTAAATAATTTTTCAATCCTTCAAAATCCCTTCAGAAAGTGTAAGAAAGATGAGAGAAATGTTGCAGAAAAAGGGAAAGTTGATGAGAGAATTTGATCATCAATTCAAAGGGATTGTCGGGAAAATGGAAGAACCATTATCTGAGAAGTAGGCAGTGGAATGGTTTGTTTCCAAATTGTTACTTGCAATCAAAGCCTCACTAGATGGAAGAATTTTTGAGACATATATGCAAGCAGTGCAACTAGCATAAAAAATTAAATCCTAACCTTGGAGGAAGGGAAAAGAAGAAAACACTAAAATAGAAAAGTTAAAAATACAGTTAGAGTAGTTGAAAACTAAGCAGGACATTTAAAAAAAAGGAGAGGACAACAAAAACGTAATATCAAGCCATAAAAAGAAAATTAGTGTTCTTATTGTTCCAATGAAGAACATTTAAGGAATTAATACCCAATACAATAGGGTTAAAGGAGATTTTTGGTAATAAAAGTGGATTTTGTGGAACCTCCAAGAAAGCTAAAATGTGTTTTTTGTGGTCTTTGTGGTGAGTGTGATAAAATTGATGACTATCCATCCTTTCTATTATGATTAAGAGATGAGGAGGAGCACAAGCACTAGCACGAATGTAGATATGAAGATAACAAGCCCTATCATAGGGGTATGGCCAGAGCTAAAGGATTGGCAAAATGAGCCTTCTATAGATAAGATTTTGTGTATAGATAGCCCAAATCGAGAGACCAATGTAATATTAACTCAATTCAAAATGCAGAAGCACAAGTCCTAGAAGACAAACGTTCTACTAGTTATGGAACTAACTATAATGATAATAGACCCTACTATAATGAGTTTAGAGGACACTATAGAGGAAGAGGCCGAGGACAACGAAAAAGAGAGGATGTCACCTATATAAATGCGATAAAACAAGACATTATGTAAAATGACTATAGGGAGGGAAAGAAGAAAGTCTATGGAGTTTGTAGCAATTCCAACCATGATTTATTTGGTTACCCAAGAGCTACTCAATATTACAAGAATAGTCAGACAACAACAAAGAGTGGAGAATTGTCAGGACAAAATGCACCAAAAGGGGCTAAGGTTATTATGAGAGCACCCAAGGACAACCCTCTAAATTATCATGGATGTAAAAAAATAGAAGTAAATAGTGAGGGTAATAAGGAAGAATATTATCTAATGGAGGAGGAACAGTTAGAAAAGGAGGACTTGGAAAGGAAAGAACTATTAAAGAGAATAGAGAATAAAAAGAAAAGAAAGGTAGCAATGATAACAAGAGGTCGTACAAACACCAAAAGAGAAATATTAGTAATAGATAAGTTAGAAGAAGAAAGTGTTGATTGTTTCCCTACTAAGAAAGGTCACGACTTGATAGTATAAAAGCCACAAAGATTGTTAGACAAGAATAGGAGAAATAATACTAGGACAAGGCATATTTCTTTGAAAAAGAAGCACTAATATTAAAGGAATTAGCCATTCTGGTGGAAGAGGGGAACATACTAGAAAAAACTAATACAATTTACCAAATATTGGAACAAACAACCAGAAACAAACACAATACAACACGTAAGAAGAATAGATAAAACGACAAGAAAGTGGTGCAAACACCTTATCTTGATATAACTGAGAATTCATGATAAATGGATGAGGAAAGTGTTAGTAGGCCTAGGCATTGATGTAAGTATAATGCCTAAATAGGTTTGGGAAGACCTAGAAAGACCAATCTTACATGAAACCCCATTCAACATTGCATTGGTTGATGGGACATTAGTAAGTATCATAGGAACAAGTAGAAATGTAGAGGTGAATTTATTAGATATAAAGAAGCTAGTGGATTTAAAGTCATAGAAATGAAGGAGCCCTTTAACACATTCAATGTCTTGCTGAACTTAGAATGGTTTGTAAATTATGATGGAGTATTTGACTCCAAAAAAGAGGAATTGATTTTCCATGGTGAGGATAGGATAGTTTATATACCCTTATAAAGTGGCACGAGTGGTGCATGTGTAAAAGAAGTAGCATCGGAAGAAGATGTGGAAGATGAAGAAGACTACAAAGGCTTATATTCCTTAGGAAGAATCCCCAAGGTAGAGATAGATGAAAATCCAAACTCGAAGGGGGAAAGTGAGTTAGATAACAACCGTCATAGTATTAATAGTGAAGATGCAACAGAAGCATGGCTTCTCTATGAACTGGAAGTAAGAGCTAGACAAGTTTTAGGGGTTAGAAAAGTGAATCGCCTTCGAAAAAATATACAAAATAGATATCAACAATACCATAAAAGGAAAAATCACATCACAACTAATAGAAAACAATGGAGGAAGGGAAGTAGTAACACCATGAACCCTAAGGATTCATCAATTATAAGGGGAACATCTCATATCAATTTGGTTCACTATTCTAGGGTAGGGGACTTACTAGGACACCTAAATGTTATGAAGATAAGATTTGAGAGGGAGGACCTTAGAAGAGAAGCATTCGATGATACACTAGTATGTAGTGCAATGAGATGGTGGTATACTCATAAGGCTAACATCCCCACCTAGAAAGCATTAACAATACTAATAAAAAATAGATATTTGAAGCAAGAAGGGGAATGGGTTCGTATTAAAGAGTATGATGGCATAACTAACCCTAAAGCACATGTTCAACATTGTCTCGTAACTTGGGATAAAGAGAGAATTAAAATAAAGATGTTAAGTACAACTATTTTGTTGGACACTATCACCAATTGTTAAAACGTGGTATATAAACCAAGAAAAGAGTGCAAAAAACAAGAGATTGGATGAGGATTAAAGAAGATTTATACAAGACATTCCAATTTACTAACTCTAACAAACAATTGCACAATATCTTATAAAGAATGAAATAAGTAATTACCATTCTTATGGAGAAATGAGGGAAAATTTGGAAAAGAAGGAGGTGAAAGCACCATAGAAAGAACAAAGGATATGGAGACTAGCAAAGTGGATGGACAAAATGGAGACAACACCCAACAAGAATTATACAAAATAAAGAAGATAACAGTTCTTAAAAGATGCAAAGACTGCGAACAAGGAGGAGCTAATGGAGTTCCTGAAAGAAGATTAAAATGTGTTGTTTAATTAGTTCTTGCTTTAGGTTATGTTTCTGGACTTGGCTCTATTTCCATACTGTTATGTTTATCGACTGTTAGTTAGCTATTTTTGTGTTGTTTGTGGTTGCTAGCCAATTTTTCTGCCCATGGGACTGTTGTTATAGGGATCTACACCCTCGTTTGCAGCTTACTATTATCAAAAACAATTCTGAAAAATGAGGAACATCCTAAGAATTTGGAAGTATAGGTGGAGGAAGGAGAAAGAGAACTAGCAACACAAAACCTAGACAAATCCTAATACTTTTACTAACCCTAAAAAATAAGAGAAGAAAACATCACAATTGAGGGGATCGCTAATTTAGCAAGAATTTGTAACTTTTGGGGGAGAAAGAAATTATGCAGGTAGTAGAAGTGTTACTAGAATGTGAATATCTCTTCCCCTGGACTTTTACAAATCTAAAAGGCGTCAAAGAAGAGGTCGATTAATGAAGATACAGTTGAAATAAGGTATAAAACCTATTAGCAAAAGACCTTATAGACTTAATTCTAATTTTAAATAAGAACTAGATAAGATGTTGACTAGGGGAACCATCAAACCTATAGAAAATTCAAAATGGATAAGTTTGATAGTTATCCAACATAAAAAGACCAAGGAAATACAAATCCATGTTGATTTCATAGAGTTAAATAAAGCATGCATCCATGATCCCTTTCCCACACCATTCACCAAAGAGGTTCTTGAATTAGTGGCTAGAAGTGAGGTATACTCTTTCACTTGTGCATTTTTAGGCTATCACCAAGTAAAAATATAGGAAAGTGACCAACCCAAAACAATATTTTCCATAAAATGGGGGTTTTTTATGTACATTATAATGCCATTTGGTCTAAAGAATGGCCTAGTAGTATTTAGTAGAATCATAGTTGTTATGAAAGGTGTCTCAACCTTTCTCTTAATGTTAAGATTACAAATAGTGTGATTTTTAGGTTATAAAATAGAAAAACTTAATTATGGGCTATAGAGTTGGTTTTTGGCCAAAATAAAGATCCTAGGTTGTTGGGCACTGATTCTTAGGTGCTTGTGATGTGGACCTCTTTGAGCTTTACAATTTAAAAAAAGGGCCCAATCAATCTCAGATCAAAAGTTATGGCCTCCGGAAGTTGGGGCCTCTCGTATTGAAAATGTAAAAACATCTAGGACATATAAAAGAGTTGTAAGAGGGAATTATACTTGTTGACTAACTTATGATGCATGTTATGACACATCATAAAGCATCTTTGAATGGAGATAATGGAGCTAAAATGGAGTGCCTAAGTTGGTGAGTGGATTACAACGAATTTATGACAGGAGGATGGAATATATTATTTTTAGCCTATGGACTCATCATGGGATTTGGGTGTTGGTTTTCTAAATAGGGATTTGGGTGCCACATTTTTGGGTGGTTTTAGCCAATAATTTACTAATTACCATTTGATGGTTTCATGTATTGTGTCTCCTATTTATTTGGTGCTTGAGATGGAGGTTGTGATAGTAAGTTTTGTAGGTACTGTTATGTTATTTGAATTTCTCTAGATCTCTAGTTGGTGATACTCTTGTAAAGGATTAGACTATGCAAGTGTGTTGTAACCTTTATTTATTGAGTAATACATTGAGTTACTTTGGAGTGTGGGTTTTTCTTAGAAAAGGGTTTTCCCTACATATACCACTTTGTTATGGTATATTGCTTTTGTGTTTATTTCCTTGTAACTATGTGATTAGTTCAATTCTTTCATATATCCCATCTCATAGATTAGTGTAGGAAGGGTATTCTGCACCTCTTCTTCCTTTCAATGGTCAATTTTTTTAAGGATTTCATACATGACTTTTTAGAAGTTTACTTGGATGATTGGATTTTCTATGGATTATTAAACAATCATGTACAAGTGTTGAGATTGATGCTAGAGAGATGTTGAAGTCTCCAAATAGCCCTAAATTTAAAGAAATGTACATTTGTGGTACTATTTGGTACCTTACTAGGGCACATTTATGTAAAGAATGATGATGGTGGATTTCTTAAAAGTAGCAATAATATTGAACATACTGTGTATACTAAAAGATGAGACAAACAAGGAATGATACAATGAAAGCAAAGAACCTATCTCAAATATATAAGTAACATCTTTGATTGAGCAAAAAAATGCAAAACAATAATTAAAAAATAAAATACTTCTTACCAACACTTTCTTGATGCCTTGGATGTGTTCAAGATTAATTGTTATTGAGAAGGGGAATGTAGTTGCTCTAGAATCCTACAACATGACTTTTCTTTTCTTCCACCTTGATGCTAAAATAAGTTCTTGGAAGATGAGGGTTTTATAGTTTTTTATTAAGATCATGGATGGTTTGGATTTGATATTCGGATTGGATGGTGGAGATTCATTAGCTTCCATGGAGGGCAAAGATTGATCCATTTACATGGGGAAGGGAGATGCTCACAAGTGGAGGCTTGGGATAGGTGCAAGTGAATAAGACAAGGATTGAGGAAGATGGAGGGTGAAGATTACCTTGTTTCAAGTGGAGGGAGGAGATCAAAAAGGTACTTTTTAGGTTTTGGTGGCTGTTGACTTTATTTATTTTTAAATAAAGTGGTAGAGGAATGTGCAAGATTAGGACCATCTTTGTGTGAATGGATAGTATTAAAAGATGTGATAGGAAAATGGATGGTAGGGATATGATATTAATTTGACTTTTGGATCTTATTGGAGATGAACTTTATTTATTTTTAAATAAAGTGGTGGACGAATGTGTAAAGTTTAATTAGTTAAAATTGGTTTGTTTAACTAATTGCATGATGAGAGGGTATTTGGATTGATTAAATAAATATTATTTATTTAATCCATGGAGGAATGTTGGGGGGTAAATCAATTTAATTAAATAAATATGATTTATTTAATTAATGTTGAAATGTTAGATGAAAGATTAAATATAATTTATTTAATTAATATTAGAAGAATGGTCTAATTAATTAATTATAATTTATTTAATTAATGTTTGGAAGAATTGTTACAGGCTTGACTGATGTGGTGATAGAAGTATGAAATTGTTCGATTAAAATGTAGGAGTGTATTTTAGGTAGTTACATCTATTATCAACTAGGATTATACTCGTGATGCAAAGCTGTGAGGCTTAGCAATCCTGTGTAACATGGGAATACCGTCAGGTTGTGGGTGCCCTATGGTGAAGGTAGACCTCCATATTATGGGTTGGTTCCCTTATGGTTGATCTAATGGTAAACTGTCTTTGCGGGAAAAGGGATAGAAATAATTGCAATGGAGTAATAAATTAAATTTGAAATTGTGGTGATGCACCTATATGATGGTAAAACTTACATAATGATTCACAACTATCTCCAAGAAACTGTTTATACAGTTCACTAATGATGACTTAATCACGAAAGTGTTTCTAAAGCAGGCTAAACAATTTGTTCTTTCAAGAGGAAAATAAATTTTCACAGTTTTAAGACCAAAATGAAAACAAGCACAACTTGAGACCTGTAATGAGCGAGACAAATTTAAAGGCTTTAATGATTAAAACACAATGATTTCATCAAATCATTCATAAAGATGCTTGCATTAATTTGAAAAGGACAAATTTGATGTATTCTAAATGGAAGATGGAAGGAAAAAGCACTGCATAAGACAAAATATGAACTCGTAACCTGTTGTACTGTATAGATTTGAAAATAATGAGTTATAAAACACTCTTCTCTGCAATGTGTGGGAGAAAAAAGAAGGCAAGAATTGAGAAAAAAATCCTAAGATTTATCCCCTATATACAAAATGAACTCTCAAGTGCATGGAAAAAGCACTATAGTTCAATTGCACTCTAAAAATATCTCCTCCTAGTTGATTCACAAGAAAAAGAGAAAAGCCTAGAAATGAGGCCTCATAACTAATCCAAAATGAGCAAAAATAGCTCCAAACTGCCTCTCACATCCTGTTTGACCATGTGGAACACCAAACCCCTCCTAGTTTGACTAAAAATCAAGTACAAAAGCTCCCAAATACCTCAGTTAACTCCACATCCTGATTTTGCATGATTTTGGAGATGAAGAAAATAATGTGAACAAATAATAAAGTAATCGTCACGATTTACTTTACTATTTATTATGAATTTGTCTATTCTTGCATTTACATTTTCATGACAAATAAAAAGGTAATTTATAATTTATTACTTTATTATTTGTTTATATTTGTACATTAGTTTCCAAATCATGATAATCTAAGGAGATTCTAATTATTTTTCCATTTCTTTTATTCTCTTTTAGTTCAAAAGTCAAAGCACATTATCATATGTGAGATATGACATATAAAATCATGAATTAATCCCTTATATCTCCCATGCCATATTGTATTTCATTAGGCTTCTTAACACCTAAGTGTTGGCCCACGGTGGCAATTTACATCACATATTTAAAATTTACAAAAAGCCACAAAATGCCATTTCAAAGCCTAGGGCTCCCTTCGAGTAAAAAAGGGTTTCTAACCCTAAAAACATTTTATTTTTCATTGTCTCCTCTCGAGAGCTTCGCTGTGCTGCCATGGCTGAGAGTTTCTGTTGCTTTGAGGGTTTTCTAAGCCATTTGAACGACTGAAACAGGTTGTCATGTTGCTCTTGCTTGCATTTTCTCTCACTGGTAAGATTATTCTTCCCTTTATCTTGTATTTTCATGGAAAACTTGGAGAAAAATCATTCTTAACTAGCTGTTTCAGTCCTCTTTCTTTGGAAATCTGTATGGCTTCATTGTTGCTTTCTTTCTGAGGCATTTCTATGAAAAATATCTGCATTTTATTGTAAACTATCGGGGTTGTTTGGCAATAAGCTGCTCATAGCAGTTCTTTTCTGCATATATATTGTTCTAGTTTGCTTGAATGCCATGAAAAAGGAGAATATGCTAAGAACATGGTGAAAAGAGAGCCAAAATTGAAAACCCTTAACTATTCTATCATAAATCTTTGCTTATTTCTTCACATATATACTGTTCTTCTTGTATCTTGGACTATCTTTCTTCTCCTTTGTTGTGATAGTTCTTTACCATGGTCTTCTTTCACTATTGAGCTAGGGTTTTGACAAAAAATGGCTTGAAATGGAATAAAACCTATATGGGTTCTTGGTAAGAACTCGCTGTGATAGCCTCTCTTCACTGTAGGTGACTGTCTCCTTCAGTTGTAGACCCTTCCCTGTAGCTTCTCTTACTCTGAAAACTGTGGTACTTTCATTTGCATTTTCAATACCTTGGTTACTTGGAAGCTCTCATTCATATCTTGAATAATTACTCATGAAGATGCATAAGTACTTGCTATAGTAACTCTCTTTGTTGTATGTGAACATACTTGTTATTTTAATAGCAAAATTTCTCTCTACATGTTGACAATGATTGACCATGATTTAAAGTCTCTTTATTCACTGTATACATGATCTTCAAACTATGTATCTTACTATTGTGTTAGGGTCTTTGTCTATCTTTTTGCATCCTTTGTCATTCTGCATGGTGGTTTATCGTTGTTCTCTGTCAAGTTTATCATGATGATCTCCCTATAGTCGCTACTTGACTGTAACATTACATTTACGACACTGTACCATGGTAGCTATGATGATGTCGCTCTCCATTATATATGATTATTCTTGAATAAATTGAATAAACTGCTTTATTATATGGTTTTCAAAATATAGTTTAATGAAACTTGATACTACATTGTGCAATCTACATCCTGTCATTACATATTCTGTGCAATCTGCACCTTCGCATTCAACTGCCTTGACTTGAATATCCTTTGATGACATCTCTTTCCTGAACATAGACATGGTTGATATATCAGCAACAGTTCTCTTTGACTGAGTTGTTCCAAGGCATTCACAGGCCTTCATTGTGCAACAAGCACTTTGTCCTTTGGCTGTAGTATCCTTGTGTCATAATGATGATTCATTTGTTGACTGTAACAAGGTCCAATTGTAAGATGTTCTAAATGTGAAGGGCATACCCACTGTATGGAGCCTCATTGGTACCTTTGATACTTGTGCAAGGAGGAATTTTACTTGTATTCTTTAGCACTTCTCTTCTTTCTTACAACTTCACAAAAGCTCAATGCCACCATGGATTTTGCTTATTGAGAAATGTTGTTATGTTCTAACATGTATGTTGATTGTTTGGACTATGAATCCTCTCAATTGTTAAGGAGAGGGTAGCATGCTGGGCTCAACCCTTGTGGGAGCCACATTTTCTCCACATGTTATATCTTTCACGTGTTATCATTTATTGCATGTTCCTGCACATTCAATAAACATGTTAGAACATAAAACATACCTTTGGCTACATGACATGATGCTTCTTGTGTGGATTTATCTTTTTTGATCTAGTACTTGCATCTACTTATTCAACTACCTTTTTTGCTTCTCTTTTGCATTATATGAACATTAAATGACTGCTGCTTCATAAAAGTAGGTTATACTTTTGTTATTTGTATGTGTATGAAAAGTATTGGAATTGAGTGCTTCTAACACAATCTTTTGTAGGTACTTTGGATCTCGGCAGATGGAGGGAGTGATGAGTGCCAAGTTGCACCCATGAAATACATCTTTTTACCTCTCTTTTTCTCCTTCCTAATTCCATCTTTCCTAATGTCTGCACCCAAATAGGCTAGCAAGATCATTCTAGATAATGATTAATTGAGATAAATTACTTCAGATCATAATTTCTAATTGAGGGACTAATGTGCATGGAATTGATGGGAAAATGCAAAAACTTCTCTCTTTTTGAATCAACAGGTGTAGATTTTTGGAATGGCAATTTTGTGCATCTCCGAAGGAAGTCTTCAATGATCTCCGGAGACAATACCAGAGTACCATGACACCAAAAGTTTTGAAGTGAAGAGAAAAGCCTCTCCGGAGCTAGGCGGGAGTCTAGAGCATCTCCAGAGCTGAACAAAAAGGTCACAATGGGATCTCCGGAGCTACAAACATATCTTCAGAGCTACAATCATATCTTTGGAGCTGCAGACAAGGATAGATATCTCTGACACCTCCTGAGGGTAGGGCATATTTCCAGCATACGCTGTCGATTAGGTACTCTCAACAATGATTGTAATACCCTTCATTTCACTCAAATCATCACCTGAGTGGTGAAGGGTCATCTTTAGTTAACTGCTGGAGTTTTTATCTTTTTAAAGTTTTTGCTTGAGTTACGGATATAACTAATTTAATATCCATATTTTTAGGGCCTCGCTGCCCAAATGTATTAAGACTCAAACTTAGAATTTTGAGTGGACTTATGTTCCACTCAGTCTACTTTTATTGCATGATTATTTTTCCATAGTTAGACAACTAGTGTAATAAAGAGATGGATGTCATCTCATAGAAGAACTGGTAGATAAGATAAGTGATATATCATCACTCATTTTATATAGAATGATAGAAACAACAGAAAAGATATACAATGATTGGATTATTCTAATTCTCGGTAATCTCAGTTTTTTTTCCTGATATCAATAATTTTCATGAATGCAAAGTGAATGTAATTAAACCAGATTTAGTTGTGATCTTCTTTTGTGTTGATTCCCTACTATAGCCTTCAGCCCCAAGGGTGTGGAGCAAGGGCCCACTCTCACCACCAAGGCAGAAGGCTAGTACCACTATTTTGTTACTTCAGATTTTGCTATGAAAAGTATTTACTGATTTTGATAGATAGATGCATGTTATTGTTTTTAAGATTTCTTTAAGTAACTTCCTGCTTAATTCTGTTTTCAACATTCCTTAAATTCATTCAGTAAGTAGACAGATTAATTTCTTTAAATTGGTAGAAGTTATTAAGATTAGCTAGGAAAACTGGTAACTATAGAATCCTTAATTACATACAGTCGAGGACACAGCCCCTGGATTTTTGACATCTGAAATTAAATGATGAGGTACAATGACACCTTGTCGTTTTTGGCACTGTTGCTGGGGATATATTGTGTTAATTAGGGAAACTTAGCAAAAAAAAATTTTTAGGATAGATCTGTATGGTTAGAGCTAGAGATCCAAAAGGAAGATATATAAAATAGACACCCCATCAACAAGCCATAGGGGAAAACAGTGGGGTGGCACAAGATCTTGTTGAAGAAAGAAACCTAGAATCTACTTTGGAAGTTGCACCTCAAATCAATAATCCCTTAGATCCTCCAAATCTTCCACTTGCCGATTATATCCAGGAATTACAACAAAAGTTTTAGGTAGATCCTTTGATAGAACCTAATTTCCTAGAATCTCAGGGAGAAGAACCAGTACTAAACATGGATAATGATAATCATAAAGAAGAGGAAAATCAGGCTCCAAGAACCTTCTCATATCCTATTGTTTTGGCTGCTGGAGACAATGCTCCTATGAAGAATATCTCACCAGCACACTTGCCAAATTTTAGAGGACTTTCTTTTGAGGATCCAGATCAGTTTTTGTTTGAATTCAAAGTAGTTTACCAAACTTATGATTATGGATTAGATAACCAAAAACTCAAACTATTCCCTTCAACTCTGAAAGATTCTGCGATGAGATGGTTTATGGGTTTACCCCATAATTCTATCCATTCTTGGGGTCAGATGGAAATAGAATTTTTGGGAAAGTATCAAGACTACTATAGATCCAGTAATAAAAATGAAGAATTGTTTAAAATTAGGCAGGGGGAGGAAGAGACCTTAGAAGACAATGTGGATAGGTTTAATTTCACCTTGAGAAGGTATGGCAACCCAGTAGATCATTCCTTGGACAGAACCCTATTTGTAAAAGGATTGGATAAAGAATCAAATCAGGCACTGGATCTTATGGGAAAAGGAAATATCAACAAAATTGATATACCTGCTATAGAAGAACTCTGCAAGAACTATTCTAGAACCCAAAATGGAGTGAGGTCATCCAAAACTTTTAAAGGGAAAAATGAAATAGGACAGTTAATGGAAGAGATTGCAAATCTAAAAACAGACATTTTGGTCCAATTAAATACCACATTAGATGGGATTCAAGCAAAAACTAGAACAACTGATCAAAATAGAACAACTGAACCACTCTCCATCTATTGTCCTAGGTGTAGAAACAAGCATCTGTTGAGAGAACGCCCTTTTGACAAATCAGAGATTTGTCAAATCTGTGATAGGGAACATTCTACTAGTCAATGTAGACAACTTCCAGCCTTGAAAAGACTGAGTAAGAAGAATGCTGTAATGGAAGAAGAATTGAACTATGTGGGACAAAAACAAGCTGAGAATTTCCCTTATAATCAGTATCCAAACCAACCTTCTTACAGGGGTCCTTCTAATTGGGGAAATAATCAGTGGAATTCAACTTAGCATGGGCCTCAAAATAATCCTCCTTGGGGACAGCAGCATTGGCCAAGTCAACATTGGCAAAACCAAAATTGGCAAAATCAGCCTTGGGGAAATCAACAGTGGCCACCACAATTTGGATCACAAAACATGCAACCTCAATGGGGTTCTCAACAGGGATATAATCAACAATACCAGGGACAACCTAGATGTTTCCAACCTCAACAACAAGCTTTACTAACTGGACCCTCCAACACATAAGGTCAAGCCCAAAATGAACCAGTTAGCCAACCACCTTTACTAGCTTAGCATATACCAAACCCACAGAATAAACAGGGAGCAGCTGTTTACATGACAGAGCAAGAAAATTTGGCTGGTATTAATGCTATATATTCAAATAATCTCCAACTGCATTCCGGGAAAGCTTTCCCAAGACCATCTCCTCCAACTATAGTTGAAGTAACCAATGATGCGGAACCTAAAAATTCATCCACTCAACTCCCAGAGGAGATTACTAACAAAAAAGTGCTAAAAGAATCATCCTTGGACAACTCCGGAGTTGCCCCTAAAAGACTGACTCCAGAGAACATTCCTAAACACAATTCTGACAAAAGCTCCGGAGATGCTCCAGAGATAGAAAAACTAGCACCATACCTAGAATGGCTTAAACAGTATGTTCCCCAAAAAAAGATCTTACAAAAACAAGTCCAAACCAACCTGGAATTAGAGATTTTACAAGAAATCAAGAAACTAAACATTGAAATTCCTCTTCTCCAAGCAATCAGAGATGTACCAGAACTAAATCAGTTCATTAAACAGTATTGTATCAAAACGCAAGGTAGAAAGAAAAACTTTCCTTCCACAATACAGGTGGAAGGAAAAGTAGTAGATCTATTGATGGGAGAAATTCACCTCCCAAAATATGGAGACCCTGGAAATCCTGTCATAGCTGTTTTCATCTTAGGGGTAGAAATTTCAAATGTTCTGGTTGATTTGGGAGCAGCAGTTAATGTGATGACAGTTCACACACTGAACAAATTAGCTCTATTAGGTATCCAATCCACAACTACGATTCTTCAACTTGTTGACCAGTCAGTAGCTATTCCAAAAGGAGTAATCACTGATGTACCAATTGTGATAGATTCATGGGAATTTCTAGTGGACTTCTTGATATTAGAACCTAGAAACCAGAGAAATGATTATCCACTGATTTTAGGAAGACCATGGCTGGCTACAGCAACACCATCTATTGATTGTCAAACTAGAGATATGGTCATTTCTAATGGGATAGATTTGAAGAAAATATCTTTGTATCCTCCAGCTAAGCCATCAATACATTATAAGGAAGAGTATGGGTGGATGAACTAGAGAACAATGACAATAGTGCCTCAGTAGCTATGGTAACCATCAAGGAACATCTAGGAGAGTTAGAAGAAGAAATATACTATGATACAATAGAAGACATTACTCACATCCTAATCAATAAGGATGTGATGGAGCTCGCCCAAGATTCTAGGAGAGAACTTCTTACTTCTTCTCATTGTACCCTCACCAACATCATTCCTTGTGGGGAAAACTTTCACAGAGACTTAGCCACTTTCCACATATTGCTTCCACATTCTTGTCCTCTCAATACCATGACTCCAATGTACAGATTAACTACATCTATGGATCAAATCACAAAACAGGTCATGATTTTACCAGGGAAAACACTTAATATCAATACTCAATTAACAACAAATCAGGAAGAAAAACTTATCCAACTTCTGATTTCCCATTCAACATCTTTTGCTTGGGAATACCAGGATATGAAAGGCATACCTCTTGAGATATGTACCCATCATATATACACTGAGGATATTAAACCTGTCAGACAACCCCAGAGAAGATTGAATCCTGCTTTAAAGGACATTGTCAAAACTGAAATAGAAAAATTACTTCAAGCAGGGTTTATATATCCAATCTCAGACAGTCAATGGGTCTCACCCCTTGTCATAGTGCCTAAAAAGAATGGGAAATGGAGGGTGTGTATTGATTATAGAAAACTCAACAAGGCCACAAAAAGGGACTACTTTCCCTTACCATTCATTGACCAAGTACTGGACAACCTTGTTGGGAGGAAGTATTTTTCTTTTCTAGATGGATTCAGTGGGTATAATCAAATTCAAGTAGCACCTGAAGATCAGGACAAAACCACCTTCACCTACTGTTGGGGAACTTTCCCTTACAAAGTTCTTCCCTTTGGACTACGCAATGCCCCAACTACATTTCAGAGACTTGTTTTGGCTATTTTCGCTAAACTAGCTAATGAATGCATGGAGGTCTATATGGATGACTTTACTGTGTATGGGGATAATTTTGAAGAAGCTCTCACAAACCTTGAGAAAGTACTAAAATGCTGTGAGAAAAATCAATTATCCCTTAGCCATGAAAAGTGCTTTATGATGGTGGAGGAAGAAATTATTTTGGGACACCACATTTCAGAAAAGGGGATCAAAGTGGATGAAAACAAGATAGAAGTGATCACACAGTTGCCTTCACCCAAAAATCAAACAGATGTTAGAAGTTTCTGGGTCATGCAGGCTACTATAGGAGATTCATAGAAAATTTCAATAGAATAGTTGCTCCCCTATTTACCCTGCTTAACAAAGATACATAATTTCTATGGACAGAAGAATGTCAATCAGCATTTGAAACCTTGAAAGAGAAGCTTACCGTCACACCAATTTTGAGAGGACCTAATTGGACTTTACCATTTCACATACAGACTGATGCTTCAAATGAGTCCATTGGGGCAGTTTTAGGTCAAAAGGAGGAAGGAGAAAGTATGCATGCCATTTATTACATCAGCAAAAACCTCACCTATGCAAAAATAAATTATACCACAACTGAAAAAGAATTATTGGCAATCATCTATGCTATAAATAAATTCAAGCATTATATCACTGGATATAAAATATTTGTACACATTGATCATGCAGCCATCAAGTACCTAATGAACAAACCAGTAGTGGGTGTAAGGATCATCAGGTGGTTATTACTATTGCAGGAATTTGATATTACCATAGTTGATAATCCAAGTAAGTTTAATTTGGTTGCTGATTTTTTGTCAAGATTGCATACAGGAGGAGAAAACCAACCAGTGGAGGACAAGTTCCCAGATGAACATCTTTTTGCTATCTCCTCTACTGTACCTTGGTTTGCTAACATAGCTAATCTTTTAGCTACAGGCTTGTATCCATCCCATTTTACCTCAAAACAAAAAAAATGTTTGGTTAAAGAAAGTTTATCTTACAAATGGTTAAATGGTTTACTATTTAAATGTGGTAGCTGATTTCATTCTACGCAGGTGTTTAAAAGCTGATGAGATTTTTTATGTGTTGAGAGCATGACATGATGAACCATTTGGTGGCCATTACTCCTTCCACCGGATAGTCCACAAGATCCTTGGAGCTGGTTACTATTGGCCCTCTCTTCATAAAGATACAAAGAAGTATGTGCAGCACTGTGACCAGTGCCAAGGATGGGACAACCAACCTTTACCTAGGAGATGCTACTGCATCCTCAAGTCATGATGGAACCATTTGAGCAATGGGGTTTAGACTTTGTGGGATCAATTTCTCCACCATCATCAGGCAAGGAGTACATTCTAGTATGCACAGACTATGTTACTAAATGGGCTGAGGTTCAAGCATTACAATTTTTAAGAGAAGAAAAAGTTGCTGATTTCCTTTACAATAAGATTTTCTTAAGGTTTGGAGACCCAAGATCAATAGTTTCAGACAGAGGACCTCAGTTTACTTCACAAGTAATCAAAGCATTCATAGATTTATATCAAGTCAAGCACAGAAAATCTTCACCTTACCATCCTCAAGCGAATGGGCAGGTAGAAGTCACTAATAGGGAACTTGAAAATATTCTAATAAGGACAGTAACAATGAATAGAAAAGATTGGGCTAACAGATTACCTAAAGTAGTTTGGGCTTACAATACCACTTAGAAATCCACAACAAAGTTCTCACCATATGAATTGGTTTATGGGAAAAAGCCTATTTTATCTATAGAATTTGAACTCCAGACACTTAAAATTGTATTGGATATTGGTCTACCATTGTCTATAACTCAACAGAACATAATTTTTCAGCTCAATGAGTTGGATGAAATTTGAACAGAGGCCATTCAGCAAACAGAGCTGGTTCAGTATCAAAGGAAGTAATGGCATGACCAACACATCAAAAGGAGGACATTTTAGCAAGGTGTTTGGGTTCTTCTTTATGATTCTAAATTCAAAGAGTTCAAGGGGAAATTACAAACTCATTGGATGGGTCCTTATCAAATAAGGAAAGTTTTTGAAAATGGAACAGTATTATTGGAACCTATTAATGGAAGCATAGACACATTCTTAGTAAATGGTCACCGAATTAGACTCTATAAAAGACCATCTACTAAAGAGGAGTTTCTCAATGATTTGTGTTTTGATACAGGGGATGCCTCCTCTGTCACAGTGTTGGAATGATTAAAAAAAAGGTTGAAAACCAACAAATGGCGGCCTTCTGAAAAAAAAAGAAAGTTGAAAACCAGTAAATGGAGGCCTTCTGAAAAAAAAAAAAAGAGAGAAAGATGGAAAACCAGTAAATGGTTGTCTTTCTCAACCAAGGGAATTGAAAACCAGCAAATGGCGGTTCCCTTCTTCAGGACAGTTGAAAATAATCGAGCTACGGAGGTGATCAGGTGTCAAGAGTTAGTCAAATGCACCTCTGGCGCTTCCCAAACCAAGAGCACCTTTGGCGCTTCCCAAACTAGGAGCACTTTCGGTGCTCTATCAATAAAGAAGTCAATTTCAATAATAGGGGAGGGGACCCACCTCTCCAGTCAATAAAGTGGACACATCACATGATGAGGTCATCATGACTCATCCCCTACTTTATCACAGGAATAAAATAAATTTAGCACGTATTTCATTTGCAGGGGTATTCACAAAGACGGCGCTGACGTCACCAAGGAACGTGGATTCTTGAACCACTCAGCGCAATGATTGTAGGTCGCGTACCAATGGAGTAGTGGGCGTCATCTCAAGCCACCAAAAGCTGCCCATGTGCCACGATGCGTGCAGTCTCATAAAATGACGTAGCATCTATGTCGTGTACATTGCTCCTCATCATTAAAAATGATCCAGGTAATTCTATCTTAAATTAAGCATTAATTGCAATTGTCTTGTCTTTCTGTTTTTGGGTGCCGCCACTATGACACGTCCTCCTGCCATCATTTCCTTTTCCAATTTCACGCATGCCGCCATTTATGCTGTACTGCCACCTTGGCTCCGGAGTGTCCTATCACTCTGTTACATTTATGACTGCCTGAGTACTCTAACTAATCTGTAAATCTTCCATAAGCCTAATCCTCATTCGAACCTCCAAAATACCCTGAAGAACAGAGCAAATTGAACAGTCCTCCGGAGCCTACGGAGTTAAGAAGGGACAAATTACAGAGAGGAGAGTGAGGAATTAAGCATAAAAGGTGGAACCAATTTAGCAATGGGGGTAAAGAAGAAGTCTGAACCATAGAGTGCTACGGGTCTTCTACAAGATGAAGCTGCAACAAACATTCTAAGAACTGCAGGATCGCTGGACTTTGTAGAAAAATTTGAAGGGTTTTAGGAAGATGTCGTGGATGAATTCCTCAGAAATCTAAGGGACAATCAGACAGCTATCAGAGGAGTCTCAATCAATCTCTCCTCAGCCACTATCAGTCACATTTCTAGGCTGCCTAAACAAGGTGAGAGGTTTTATCACCTGAAAACCTTATACACTAATTTAATTAAGAATTTCTTTGTTCAAGGTGAACCTGCAATACAACTGCATTCAAATAAAAATGAAGTAAAAGGAATTCTTAGGTCCACACTTCCAAACCCTTGGCAATCTGTTGCCACCTGGCTGATGAAATATTTTACTTGTGATGGTCAATTCTCTCTAGTTTTAGGACCAATCATGAAAATGCTAATTTTTCTAAGGCATGGGAATGGACACCCTGAATTTAGCATAAACATTCCGAATTTCCTATATTCTGCCATCAGGACAACTGTAAAAAAATATCAGCAAAATAAAGGTCCCATGAAACATCATGGCCTCATTTTTCTAGTAGTTAAACACCACTTCCTGTCTCAGGCCAGTGGGGAAGAATTATGGCAAAACTTTCTTGAGCAGAATCCCCAGGACAGAGAACTAGAGATGGCACAGCCAAGAGGAGAGGGTTCCCCTACTCACCAAGAAGAAGAAACTGAGCCTTCAACCTCCTCCATAGTTGTTCAAAGAGGAAAGAAGTCCTCACAGGAGGCAACTTCATCTGCAGCCCCTTCTCCTGATAAAAAGAAGAAAGGCAAAGAAATACAGAGTCTGCTCCTAAACAAACCCCATACATGACTCGATCAGTTAGGAGAAAGATGACTCTAACTGAGGAATCTTTCCCTAAGGAATTAACAAGGGAGAGGTTAGGACATAAAATAAAGAAAACCTGGGCTGAAGAAACTTCTGATGATTTAGATGAGATCCCTCTAGTCAGGAAGAGAAAACAAAGAGAAGTTTCCCTAGCACCATCTGTTCATATGGGGTCAAGTCCAATTTCAGAACCATCATGTGCTTCGGAGATAGAATACAGACGAACTCTTACTATTTCCTCAGATTTTGAGGATGAGAGACCTGCTCCGGAGGCACCTGCCCCACCTCTGCTACGTAGAAGCAAAAGGAAAAGGCAACTCTCACAGGCTGAGAAAGATACTGCTCTCCTAGATGAGGTACTCCTGGGTTTTAGAACATATGAGGATAAGGCTGGGCCTTCATCGGTGCTAGCAGAAGCAGAGGAACCCCAAGAGGACCCTTAGAACAGGCAGCCTGTAGAAGAAGATGAAACAGGGCAAATGGGTACAGTTGACAGTACAGCGCATATGGCCATGGAAAACCCTGATGATCAGCAAACAACAATAGAAACAGAAGCAGAAGTAGAAACCTTCTCTTATCCCTTTGATCAAGAGGATGTTGAAATTTCAAAAGAACAACAAATGTTAGAAGAAATTGAAAACCTAAAGAGACTACTCTTGGGGAAGAATCTGATTATTACTAACCTCAAGAAGGTCAGAATAGAGGTAGAAATGGAGCAAAAACAAGTCATCGAAAATCTACAAACAGAGCTCCAGAGCAAAAGCCAGATCATCCAGGAGAAAGAAGCAGAATTGGAGGCCCAGAAAACTGAAGCAGTCAAACTATTAAAAGAAAAGGAGATAGAGGCAGCATGGAGTGTTTCTGAGCTCACCATGGCTAGAGACAGTAGCCTCACAATAATGGCAACATTGATTAAGAAAATACATAGCCAAGATAGACAGTTAACTTGGGCCAACAACAAACTAGATGACCAGGAGGAATATATTCAAGAGTTGGCTGGCCCAAGGGCAACCAATGAGCAGGAAATACAAACAGATGCATATGTGGGTCCAATCCCCATTGACATTCCTAAGGCCCTGTTCCATTGGGAGAAGAAGTGTAGAGAATATGAGGCTTCCAAGCCTATGCTGCAATTACAAAGGGCAGTCACTGCCAAAACAAAAAGAATAGAAACTCTGGAAGGAAAAATCATTGAAATGGCCTCCCTTTCTTTAGAAATTCTATCCTGTAGGCCTCCAAGTGCCAGCTATTCTATGTTCTTACAAGAAAGAGTGCTACAGAGGAAATTCTCTTTAGTCCTGTCTGACCTGGTTGAGAATACAGAGACAGTAGAGGGATTCATGATAGCATATACAAGGAATAATGATGAAGACAAGAATTTCCTATGTGAATTATATCTACATGGTTTCTGTGTTAATGATGTAACTTTCATTCTTAATCATTTTGTGGGGGAATGCCAGCTTAAAGCATTTATGTCCCTAATGAGGAATCATCAGATCTAGAATGAATGAATGGAAGATCATCTCAAGAAAGATATGGAAACAAATCTCTTCATCAGGAAGGAATGTCCCAATCCCAATGCTTTTAAGATCCAATTCAGGTCTTATATCTATCACCCTAAGAGTAAGAACAAAATTTTGCTATTATACCTAAAAAGTTTGCAAGAGTGCTCCATCGATTTTGGTCTTTTCATGAACAGTTCAGCAAACCCAATACTTGCCATAGCAAAGAAAAGATGGAATGTTTTGACCTTGGAGCAGAAAATGAGAGAGGTGGTCACCCCTGCAAACTTAAGATTATTTATGAGAAAAGCAAAGTTAATATCCAAAATGATGGATAACCATAAGCAGGAATGGATAGGTGGACGGTTCAGGCCCCCTCTCATAATTAAGCCACTTCCTGTCTGGGCTGAGCAGATAGAAGATGAGAAATTGTAGGACTGGTTGATCAATACAGAGGTAATGGTAATACCAACCGCAGAACTTGGTCTACCTATGCACATGATTATAGCTTGACTAACAAGCTACTTCGCCAGAATAAATCAAGATTGTGAGAAGCAGGAGGACCTGCCAAACCTTAGGTATGGGGGGATGATGAGTGCCAAGTTACACCCATGAAATACTTCTTTTTACCTCTCTTTTTCTCCTTCTTGATTCCATCTTTCCTAATGTCTGTACCCAAATAGGCTAGCAAGATCGTTCTAGATAATGATTAATTGAGATAAATTACTTAAGATCATAATTTTTGATTAAGGGACTAATGTGCATGGAATTGATGGGAAAATGCAGAAACTTCTCTCTTTTTGAATCAACAAGTGTAGATTTTTGGAACGACAATTTTGTGCATCTCTAGAGGAAGTCTTCAATGATCTTCGGAGACAATACCAGAGTACCATGACACCAGAAGTTTTGAAGTAAAGAGAAAAGCCTCTCTGGAGCTAGGCGGGAGTCTGGAGCATCTCCAGAGCTGAACAAAAAGGTCACAATGGGATCTCCAGAGCTACAGACATATCTCTGGAGCTACAGTCATATCTCTAGAGCTATAAACAGGGACAAATATCTCCGACACCTCATGAGGGCAGGGCATATTTCCAGCATAATCTGCTAATCAGGCACTCTCAACAGTGATTGTAATACCCCTCATTTCACTCAAATCATCACCTGAGTGGTGAAGGGTCATCTTTAGTTAGCTGCTAGAGTTTTTATCCTTTTAAAGTTTTTGCATGAGTTACTGATAGAACTAATTTAATATCCATATTTTCAAGGCCTCGCTGCCCAAATGCATGAAGACTCAAACTTAGAATTCTGAGTGGACTTCTGTTCCACTCAGTCTACTTTTATTGCATGATTATTTTTCCATAGTTAGACAACTAGTGTAATAAACAAATGGATGTCATCTCATAGAAAAACTGGTAGATAAGATAAGTGATATGTCATCACTCATTTTACATAGACTGATAGAAACAACAGAAAAGATATACAATGATTGGATTATTCTGATTCTTGGTAATCTCAGTTTTTTTCCTGATATCAATATTTTTCATGAATGCAAAGTGAATGGAATTGGACCAGATTTAGTTGTGATCTTCTTTTGTGTTGATTCCCTACTGTAGCCTTCAGCGCTAAGGGTGTGGAGCAAGGGCCCACTCTCACCACCAAGGCAGAAGGCTAGTACCATTGTTTTGTTACTTCAGAGTTTGCTGTGAAAAGTATTTACTAATTTTGATAGATAGATGCATGTTACTATTTTTAAGATTGCTTTAAATAACTTCTTGCTTAATTCTATTTTCAACATTCCTTAAATTCATTCAGTAAGTAGACAGATTAATTTCTTTAAATTGGTAGAAGTTATTAAGATTAGCTAGGAAAACTGGTAACTGTAGAATCCCTAATTACAGACAGCCGAGGACACAACCCCTGGATTTTTGACATCTAAAATATGATTAAATGATGAGGTACAACAACACCTTGTCAGGGAGCTAAAAATCAACTCGACCTTGGGATTCATTATTCACAGGCAATGATGGGTCCCTTTGCTTTTCTTATGCATTTCTATTCTTTCAAAAGTATAATTTACTTTTATGCAGCATATTCCAGTCATTCCCATGGCTTGTGTGGGACATATTTAAACACTCTTATGAATAAAATCAGTTATTTCATTTTATGTAATGGTTTCTATGTATTTTTCCTTTCTGAATCAATTACATAGCATGAAACAACTGAATCTCACTTAAAACACATGATTAAAAATGATGAAGAAATGATAGTTTATAAATACCTCCTTCTTGAAACTGCACTGAAATGTACTGAATAATCAACATCATAACAAAAACATGAAGTTAATTAGATACCTGTCATTCTTTGAATGCCTTCTTTCTTGCCTTTAGGACATTTTCACTTACCAGGATGGTGTGATAGCTCAGTTTGAGTTGTTGCATGATCTTGATAAGTGGTCATGTGTTAGTCTTTTGTCAAGACATCATACATTGACTGGATGATCCTGCACATAATTGTTTTTCTTTACCCGTTCTTCAACAACTGCTGTCTAGGCCGCACTAAATTAGGTTGCAAACATAATTTAGTAACATCTTTCCACTCTTTGAGATGGTGTTTCGACTAAGAGACGTAAAAAAATCAAAGAAGGTAGATATAGGCATTTGGTGGGGTGACAGTGGTGATAACATGCCCCAAGTATTGAGCTTTTGAGTTTGGATGAAAATGATTTGGCTAAGGGATTCCCCCTCAAGAGGATAAGTGCGTTTGAAGAGCACAGGTGTGCTCTCAAAATGGATGAAAATATGTTAGGAAAGATGCTTAGTTATGAAGGAAAAGAAATATGTCGATAGAAGTGGACGTTAATGATAAATGAAGGGAGTGGGGATAATAGACAGAAGTAGGTAAAGGTTGGATTTTGAAGGAGGAAAATATTAGTTGAGGATGAAAGGAGGGATATATGAATGGATGGGGTGGAAGACAAGTACATGTTAGTAGTTAGAGCAACATGGTGTTTTTTGTAGCATATGACATGGTGCACCATGGTACATGAGGAACCATGATGGCATTGTGCCATGTGAATGAAGGACTAACCCAAAAGAAAAAGATCATAAGAAAAAATATGACGGATGACACCACAATAGAAAGACCATGATGTCATTGTTGTGATATGCTACAAGGACCTTTACAAATGTAAAATAAAATAATAAAACACACAAGCAAGAAAGCATTCACAAAAGATTGAAAAGACAAATAAGATTTTCCCCTCGTCAAGACAAAAAGCGAAAATTGATTGATGGTGATAGCATTATTGATTTGGGAATAATATCTCCTAAGAACAATATGAGGATTGGGAATCATATATCCTAATAGTGGTGAGTTGTTTATAGTTGATCAAGGCTTGTAGTAAGGCTTGGAAGAAAACTAATTGATGCTTTTGGATATGCGCTAAATTATTAGGCTAGAGTTGTGTGGATTGGGATCACTTGCATTTGGATTAATTATTGTGGGTTAATGGGATTGTTGCATTGGATTGCATTTGGATAGGCTTGTTTGTGTAACTAATGACAAGGGAAAATCAAGTCTAGAGACGTTGCCTCAAAATTTTGACTAATTCTATTTTTTATTGTTTCCCACACTTCATGTCATGCACTCATGTTTACAATGCCATTGAAAGTTCATTTCCACAAGTTATGGGCCTTTTTCAATTGAATTTCAAGTGTTTTTCAATCAAATTTTCTTTTTGTCAAAGCTTTGGGTAACATCAAGAACTGTCGAAAGTTACCTAGGTATCGAGAACCATCTATACTACCAATGTAGTTCCTTTTTATCTTATAAGCCTTGATTTATCTCTGCCTTGAGTTATTTCTTTGTGTCAGGAGGGTTGCAGGTATTGGGAACCTAAGGAACCTTTGAGAAAGTTCCAAGTCACTAAATTAGGTTCCTGACATCACCTAATGCTCTTAAAGAAAGCTACAAAGTTCTTATCTTTTTCAAGGTTCTCAATATTTGTGCATTCATTGAGAAGCCAGTGAAAGAAAATGTTAGAGTTCTTAGGTTCTAAGAACCTAAGGAACCTTCGACAAGGTTCCATATTGTAATCAAGTTCTCAACTTCGCTTAAGTCGACCTCGAAAGTTCCCAACTCTTTAAGTTATCATAAAGTTCCAAGTTGTCGATGAACCTCTAACACTCAGGAACTTGTTAGATATGCAATAGTTCAAAGAAGAGTTTATCATCCTGACACGAAGGCAAAGATCAAAAAGAAAATGTTAAATATTTCATAGGTTCTAAGTTCCTTCTATAACTTTGACACTTGAATAAAAAGGAAGAGCATGGTAACAAAGAAGTGTTGATGAAGTTCCAAGTCGTCAGTGAACCTCTGACAAAGAGGAAAAATAGAAAAAATCAAGTATATAAAGACTTTCACCAAACATTTGAAGGAACACGTGAACTCTTGCACAAGAAATAAGCCCTGCACACTTAGCCACAGTGGCTCTATGACTATTGTAACTACTTTCCCTCCTTCTTTGGTTCCTTCAAGCTAAGTTGTGAGGTAAATCAATCCTTTTCGTACACTTGTCTATTTCTCCATTCCATATTGTTGAATCTTTGGTTTTATAATAGCTCAAAATGTTTTGTTATTCTACCCTAGCTCTCCATAGACTCTTCTCATTTTGTTGATCATCTTAACTAAAATCTAGCCTTTCAACCCTAATTTGTCTAACCTGATCAAATTCAAAACTATAAACTGAAATACACCTACCAAGGGTATGAAAGGGAATCAGTCTTATACAATTCTTTGTCTAATGTCAAGGACAGTAAACTAGGGCATATTGATTTGGAGGAATTTTGGCAAAGAATGTTCCAGAACCCTAGATCTGGCATTGTTGAAGCCACTTTCCAAAGTGGATTAGCAAACATAGGGGGTTTTCCAACCTTAGTGTAATGTATAGATTTGGTGCTTACCTGTGTGAAACATTGTAAATTAAAAAATATAGAAATTAGGTTTGCAGATGATCTAATGATAACAATATTGGATGGGCCTTCACTAACCACTACATTCAGGCTTCCAGCTAAAGATGAATATATGTTAACATGAACATAGAGAAGGTCAATCGCTATTTCATAGAGAATTTGAAGGATTTGTGTTTGAATAATATTTCTAGGCATTGGTTATGCCAAAGAAAGGAAAATCCAAACTTGCTAACAACCTACTGAGGTCTCATTTTAATGAGGATGTGTCTAATATCATCAACTTACTCCATAGGGTTATGGGAAGGAGGGAACTGATTTATTTGAGTAACGGATGTGTCATTTTATTAAATTCATTGGTTATGCCTCATAATTTATTGACTGGGGTAAATCAATCAATGACAACCTCCACAATCAACTGGTGAATATTCAGAGCACTCAACAATTTTATATGACCTCTTATCTATTTTACACCATTTCAAGCATGCATCCATGGCCAAGTCTACAAGAATTAGGGACTTTTAACAATACAACTCAAATATATGATTTTTATCCATAATTGTAGAAAGAGAGCAATAACAAACATTTCCAAAGAGTTAATGATGCCTTCACAATGCTCATGGTGAGGGAACTTGATGCAAATGTTGATTAAGAATGTCTCTTGAAGCAATCAATTTGATTTTTTAGTTTGGTAGTTACATTTAATTTCCAAGATTTACAAAAATTAGAGTTGTAGGATTTGATGAATATCCTTACAAGTTTCCCAGCTATCTTACTGATCATTTGATCCTAATTAAGTTATGCAAGAAAATGGAATGTGTTAATAAGAAATGAAAAGATAAGAAGAAAATTGGATATCCTTTCCCCATAGGTTTGAGCTACTATACATTCCCATCCATGGTTGAAGCTCAAAATGTTGAAAGGTCTCTTGTCAAGATCACCATGCGCTTCTATCGTATGAGATATCCATTTGATAGCAAAAATTATGTAAGAGATCATTTACACTTGGGGTCTAGATATCTTCATCGTCCACACCTTGAGGATGATTGGGTTGATTGTGAGAATGATTTTGAAGTAAGAAAAAGAGATTGGTCTAGAATGACTATTCAATAGATGGAGGAATATCAATTGGGATGGAATTACTGTTGATGTGGAAGATGATGGTTCTGATATGATTGATAGTGTAAATACACATATACTCTACATTTCCAACCTCTTACATCTATTAATTGGTTAAAAAGGAGATGAAAGACATAAGAGAAAGGTCTTTCTTCATTTTGAACAAGCCCAAAAAAATGGCTCGATGCTAAAATAGTTGAACGTACATCTACTAGGCCTCAAAATGTATCCCCTAAAAGATAAAAGCAAGCAGAGAAACAGGTTGGAGTGTCTTCAATTGTAACAAATACTAATGCATATATATCAAGGACAAGATCAAATACAACTACAGGGGTAGATGAGGAAAATCTAAAGAAAGGAACAGACTTAGACAACTCATGTGCTTAGGGAGGTAATGGAAGCCGATAAAAAAACTACAAGTAAAGAGGCCTCAAACCCCTCAAAAGGTACAAGAGGAAGCATAGCAAGATGAAGTTACAGTCGACACTAATCCAAATTTGCTTCCACCTCAAGATCCTACTCCCTTGTCACCTCCACCTTCACCTAAATATGAGACCATTGTGCATAAATCTTGACCTTCATCTCGACACCAAGATGACATTGTAGATACCTTTTTCAAAACTACCCTGCCTCCTATCATTCCTTCATTTACCTCTAGTACTCAAAAAATGCCTTCTTCTTCCCAATGTCCAAAAGAAGTAGTATGCAAGAAAATAAAAAATAAATAAATGGTTGATCGTGATTTTGATGTGGTGGCTAAATTGCTACATGGTTCCAGCCCAAAGACTAAAAAGGCCTAAGTTGCCTCTAGGTTGATTGTAGATCCATTTGGAAACCAATATGTGGAGATAGCCAAACCCATTAATGCTAAGAATGAATAGGAAGTATTTGAAGACAACATTGAGATTTCTTAGGTTGTACTCACGAGGGAGATATTCATAATTTCTAAATTTTAGCTATCAAATTGATACAAAGAATTGAGAAAGAAAAGGTGACTAGAGAGCAACTTGAGGAGCATATTCAGACTTTGACATCTTATATTAAATCTATCATAGATACATCTTCTAAGCCTTTAAGTACACCGTCATCAACTTTAAATAATGTGAATATAAAGGGAGTTGATAATGATGTTATAGAAAGGATTAACAAATATCAAGCATATGAGAAAGCTTTTGAGACCTGGGTTGAATAGATAGTAATTGACAACCTTTTATGTATTGAAGAAGCTATACAATTTTATCAAGAAGTTGATATTAAGGTGAAAGAATTGAATGGAGAACTCACTACAATTAAGAAAGAAGACATAATGTGGCAACTTGCAGCTAAGGATATAAAAGAGATGTTAAAATATGGCCTATAAACATTAATTTTTGAAAAAATCCTGGTTAAGCCTAGAGAATACAATGCAATGGTATTGCTAAAAAACATTAAATGGAAAATGGTGGTCATAAAAAAAAAATTCTAAATGGAAAAGGCTTATATAACTATTGTCACTTGAATTTGTACCCTATTGTTGAAGCTTTTGGCAATTTCAACAAATTTAGTGAAACATGGGAATGATCTCAAGGCGTGGACATTGCAAACGAGGTCAGACCTCCAGAGAAGGCAGGTTCCTCTTTCTGGACTCAAGGTCCAGAGAATTTAACTAAACCTATGCTACTAATCACCAAGGAAAAGGGAGAGAAGGAATACTGAAAAAAATGACGATTCACCAAGATTTAGGGTGTTTAATTGCAACTGACATAACAAAGTAATGATCTCAAACACTGAAGGAAACTCACACAGACTCATGCAGGTTCAAATAGATGTTAAGGCAGAGAGATGAAAGTATGAAAGGGATTGTTTTATCCACAATACACAGCTTACATCTATCAAATAAATAGTGTAAGAACAATGAGAGAGGCAAAAGTCAGTTTATATAGATCATAGAGGCTAAATAGCCATTACAAAAGAAGAAGAATTCATTAGAGGCATGAGATAGACACAAAATGATAGACTCTCCTTCATTGGTGAACTGATACAGAGACATGAGAGGCTCAGAAAATAACACAGTCCATCAAATCCACCCAGTTCTGGAGAAAACCACAAGGCTTGAACCTGTAAAGAACTTTTTGCCTCTGAAAATGACCTAGTGCATCCAACAACAATTACATCTATTTTACATGTATATAGAGCTTTTCAATCCATCGTGTAGCCCTGGGCATTAAAATTTAGTCAATCGCTTATGTCCAACCACCCATGCTACATTTAATTTGGCCCATGGCCCTGTCAAGAAATCCTACAAACTTGGATGGTGGCCATGCCTTAACAGGTCTGCAAAGGATACAGAAGAAGATTTCCTACATGCATGAGTGTCAAGTGCATTAAAGAGGGAAGGCCAGAAATCTTTCCATGGTACCTGTAAATCCATTTTGTCCCTTGTTTCTATTGGCACATTAAAGAATTTAACTATTTCAACTACTTGAATCTAACTGATCTGCAACATGTCCTTCAGGTATTAATTCATTTTGCAAGAATGGCATGATTTAGGAAATCATGCCCTACAATTTTTTACAAGTGTTTATTCTGCCTTCGACGCCCTTTGAATTTTCCTTTATCGGTAAATTCACCCTCTAGCGAACTCCTTTTTCTTGGCTTCCTTCACTTATCCCCCTTTGGTCAGTGTAATCTTCACTTGGTGAACCATCAGGTCCTCTTTGTTTTCCCTTTTGGGCCTCTTTAGTCGGTAAATCACCTTATCGATGAACTTGAGAAACCGCGAACTGATCAGTGAGTTTGCAATTTTTCTGATTTCCTGATTTCTCCTTTTTTCTTTGTCTTTTCTCTTATGTATTAGCGAAATTATCTATTGAAGAACTATCTTTCTCTACCCTTTTCCTTTCACCAAAGCTTGGTTCTTCTTTGTCAGAGCCCCCCTACCACCTTATCAGCAAATCGGTGAAACTAAACTCGTGAACCTAGTCGACAAGTTTTCCTGTTTACAATTTTTTCAATTCCCCGACAAACACTTAGCTTGAAAAAATTTGTCAAAGAAGACATCAAACTTTCTTTCCTTCAACACTTCATTTCCTTTTTTGCCCCTGTGTCGGCAAATCAGAAAACCGACAAAAACATGAACCCATGAACTTGGTTGACGAAGTCGGTAGTTCACAAACTAGATGATTCGCCGACAAAAGGCTTCAAACTTCAATTTTTTTCTTTCACTTTTCCTTCATATCCTTCACCGCCTTATCGACGAATCGGCAAACCAACAAAGTCACATAATTGTGAAGTCGTTGGCAAAATCGGTAGCTCATGATTTTGCCGATTTGTCGACAAAGCCCTCAAATGGACATTTTTTTTTCTGAGGGAAGAAAATATATTGACTTAGGGGGGACTTTTACTAAAAAAGTCCTTAAAGAAAATGATTTAAATTGTCTCAGATCGGGTATATGTGATGGGTTTAAAATGCAAAGGCAGAAAGTGAGATTTTTTGGGCTATTTTGGCCTGGGAAAAATATGACAACATTTTGGCGACTACGTAAGGTGTTTGCCTGCTAAACACAAGGATCCAGTGGCCTTATACAATTCATTGGGCATAGATTCAAGAGGAAAACTGTAGCATACTGACCATACAGAACTAAAAATTGCCTCCAAAAAACAAGACAAAATAGAAAACAAGGCAAACAATCTCCTAATGAGAATGCTACTTGTGCAAGAGCACTTAGAGGAAGGGAAACCTAAAATAGAAGCAAGACCTACTCTAATTGTTTACAAGAATCCCTAAACCAAACTTAGAAGTATGGTTTGAGATGAATCCCATTCACTGGGATTGGGAGTGATTCACCTGTTAGTTTGGAGATTTGGAAGGCATTTGCTTGCTTGCAACTGGTGATGATATATGGTCAACTCCATAAGGCATCAAATTTAGAATGCCTCCCAGCCTTAGCTCTATCTTCATCCCATTTCAGCATCAAGTCTCCCTCTTGGAAGACTTTGTCAACTGATTTTCTATCAAAGGTCCTTTTGACCTGATCTTGGTGGGCTTCAAGGGTCTTCATGGCAGCATCCCTTTTTTCTTCAAGCTCCATCAACTCGGCAAACCTCACTATCATGTCATCACTTTCCAGTAATTCTAGCTACCGTGCTAGCTCAAGAGAAAGCAATTCTTATGATAGTGGAAGCCTTCCTTCCTTCCCATATACCAACATGAAGGGTGAATTACTAATGGCTCTCTTGGGGGTGATTCTATTAGCCTAGAGAGTTGTTTTCAGCTTGGAATGCCAAGTCCTCTGGTTGTCCTCCACTATTCTTTTGATGATCCTGATCAGGTTTTTGTTTGTGGACTCAACTAGGCCATTGCCCTGAGGGTAGTAGTTCGAAGATGTCTTCAAGTGAATTCCATAGTTAAGTGCCCATTCACTAATTTTGTGCCTACAAAAGTCCTTAGCATTATCAAAAATAATGGTGAATTAAACACCAAATCTGGTAACTATACCCTCAAGGAAATCTAAAATAGAGGCCTTTATGGCATCCTTCAAAGCAACTGCCTCTATCCACATCATGAAATAATTAGTGGCTGCTAATATCCACTTATGACTAGCACTGGAAGGTGGATTAATCATCCCAATGAAGTCTAAACCCTATTGGGCAAATGGCTGATCAATCTAAATTGGGTGTAGGGGAAGAGCAACCAACTTTTGTTTACCTGCAAATAATGCACATTTTTTGCAGCTTCTTACCCATCTATGGGCATCTCTGAACAAATTAGGCTAGTAATAACCAATCCTCATGATTTTGAAAACAATTGTTCTTGGTGAACAATGGCCACTAATAGGGCCATTATGAAACTCTTCTAACACCCTAGGAGTCTGATCTTGTGCAATGCATCTGAGAAGGACCCCATTGATGTCTTTCCTAAACAAGACACCATCAACAAGAACATAAAGAATGGATTGGAGTCTAAAATACCTCCTTTTGGCTTGATACAATCCATCTGGGCATTTAACTGTCTGCAGAAAGGTAGCCATGTCATGATACCAGTCGTTTGGAGCATGAAAATCGGTTGGCTAGAGTCGTTCAAGGGCATACACTGTGTCATCTTTGGCTTCAAAGTCCGCGGCCATCTTCTCACACAGGCTTTTACCTCGTACCAACTTGGTGATGTTGATATTGACATCATACTCCATGACTTTTGTGATCCACCCAATCCTCTTCTCATTGACATCTATGCTCAAAAGGAATTCGTTTACGCCAGGGTGATTCACCATCAACTGTATCTTGTTGTTTGAAAGCATGTGTCTGAATTTTTTGAGTGTTTTCACCACAACAAACACTTGTTTCTCAACAAAATCATACCTCAACTCATACTCTGAGAGGCTAGCTGAAGAAAGCAATTAGTTGCTCCAACTTCTCTTCATTCTGCTGCATCAGGACTATTAATATGCCCTCCTTGCCTCCAAAAGCATAAAGGATAAAATCCTTTTCATAGTTTGGGTTTACCAATATGGGGGCTTATGCAATGGCTTGCTTGACAACTTCAAAATTGTCATTGCCTTCTTTTGACCATGTGAAAGCATCATTCTTCTTAAGCATGGTGGTGAGAGGTTTTGCTATTGAAGCAAAATTTGATATAAACCTCCTCACAAAATTAATCTTGCCCAAGAAACTTTGTAGGTCCTTATTGTGACTGGGAAGGGAAGAGACAGGATGGCACTAGTCCTCTCTGGGTTAATAGCTAGTCCTTCCTTTGAAACTACATGTCCCAACAATTTGCCTTTCGGGACAACAAACACACACTGTTTTGGATTTAATGATATGCCATATTCCCTGCATCTCTCAAAGACTTTTCTCAAATGACCCAAATGGTCAGCTACATGCTTAGAATATACAATCAAATCATCAAGATACACTAAAATAATATCATTGATCAGGCCTTTAAAGGCCAAATCCATCGCTCTTTGGAAGGTTGCCCAAAATTAGTCAACCCAAATGACATTTTTTGATAAGCCAAGGTACCCCATTTGGTGGTGAAGGTTGTTTTGTACTGATTTGATTCTTTTACAAGAATTTGATTGTACCCTGAGTAGCCATCTAGGAATGAAAACCTTTCAGTTCCTGCCACTGTTTGTAATATTTTCTCCATTGAGAGGAGTGGATAGTGGTCTTTAAGGGAGGCCTTGTTTAGGTCTCTAAAGTCAACATGTAGTCTGATTTCCCCATTCTTTTTCCTAATTGGAACTAAGTTGATGCAGAGGCATCCACACTAAAACCTTGACATACAACATGTATGTCTACAACCCATCAGCATCATCATATTTTCTCTTGCCGACCGATATACTCCTGCAGACAAACCTTCGACCTTTTCGCCTGTCAGCAGCATCATCATATCTGGCTATCGGCAGCATCATCATATTCGGAAAGCGCAATCATCCTCCTGACGATCACTGTTCATCTTACCACCAAACTCTTTCTGCAGCATCATGATGTTCAACATCATGTTCATCAGCAGGATATAAAATATCCGGTTCCCTCCATATATCCTGATGACGACAAATTCATGCACCCTTCCTCTGATGCTTACGTCACCCCGATATCTGACTACTTAAACAACAGCATCAGGATATGACTGATCCGGTCATATTGAAACATCCTGATGATGATACTCAACTTTATACTGATGACGAATATTCTGCCGAATATCCTCTCACGATCCACTTATCTCCCTGATGCCTTACGCCTATGCCAAAACACTTAGGGTCAGCAGGATAAACCTTTATCGGGTGATATTTCAGAATGTCCTGATGACGATTATCCTGATGACGATGACGTCATATGCAGTTCCTTCAATATCCTGCTGTCGGCCAAACTTAACATTATCGGCCCGCGATGATTTTATCAACCCAATCGACTAACTTATGCCGATATACTCTTCCTCGGCAACACCTTGCGATCATCACCCCAATGCGCATTCACCTTATGCAAACTACTGCATCATGCTCACCTCCATCTACTCAGATGACACCTGAAGTAACTACAGGAAATACACAGAAATATCCTGATGATGCCGTTGTGACGAATTTCCAACCTTAGCAAATTTCGATCCGCCGAACCTCCTAAGGTGACCCGATCTGCTTCCTGGACAACTTTCCAGACTTGAACTACCAGCACGACCTAGCACATACCCATGCTAGGGTTCTCAACACCTCTCGACTGCGATCCTGCAAACATACATGTGAACAAACAGAAAATGCAAACTAAATCCTAAACTATTGTACATAGCCATTCCACCGATTCGATGAATCAACCGGTGGAATGGATCAGTGAATCCATGTAACCACCAGAACAGCAACTCGATTACACAATGGAATCCAAATAGAAAATTGACACAAATAGGATCTCTTTATTGATTTCAAAAGATGCAAATACAGTACTCTGTCTCACTCTGAAATCTAACTCCTCAATCTGTATCTATCTCTCTATCTGTCCTAAGACCAACCGATCCTACTACATAAATAGGAACTGCTTGCGAGTACTACCACTCGATTCCCAGCAGCTGGGAGGATCCAACTGAACTAACAAACTATACAGCTGTCATCAGCTGTCATAACAAACTACCTAAAAATAGAAAAGTACGGTCAACTTGGACCTTATTACATGCATTGGTCTTATAAGACCTTCTTGGAAACATTAACAAGACCTATAACAAACTAACTGCCTCATGGAGGCCAGCTGTCAGGTAGGTGCTCCTACACCATACTCCCCAACAGAAAAGAACTCATGTCCCATGAGTTAGGTTGTGGAAGTCCTCCACCTTTACACTTTGCCTTTGCAGTGTCTTGACCTGTTCCAGCTTTGTCCTCTGCTGGCTCTCGGCTGCTCCAAGACTTCTGAACTATAACTTGCTTTCTTGCAAGTAAATCCTCATGCCTGTCAATGTAGGCCCTTCTCTCACATACCTTGTGTTTGTCAGGTTGTCTGACCAGAACCTCTGTCTGAACTGCCTCTTGAACTTCTGAAATGTTCAATCCTATCTTCCTTTCAACTTTTATAGGACAAACAATAGTCCCAACTATGACAACATCCTTGTCACCCCTCTCAACTGGTGGTTGTTTGTAAACCTGTTTCTGAACCTGCTGCTGACCTCTGTCAGTCAAAACTGAAACTTTCTTCAACCTATTGTCCTTAACAACTTCTTTCCCTGCAATGTCCTCAACTGCCTGTATGCCTGCTCCTATAGGCTTCTGCACAAATTCCTTCCTTCCCACTAAAATGATTTTTGTTGTCTTCTGTGCTGCAGCATTTGCCTGCAATGGCATCAACTTAATAGTCTTCCCATCTTTCTTGATGGTGTAGGTATTAGCATACCCATCATACAGTACCCTCCTGTCAAATTGCCATGGTCTACCCAACAGTAGGTGACAACATTCCATGGGCAAAATGTCACACAAAACTCTATCATGATATGCTCCAATCTGAAAATCAACATATGCCTGTTCATATACCCAAAGTGATTGACTATCACTCACCCAAGATGCCTTGTAAGGGTGATGGTGTGGAATCCTTTCCAAATTCAGTTTATCCACCATTTCCTGAGAGACCATGTTGTCTGTTGAACCAGTATCAATGACAACCTTACATACTTTACCTTTGCTCTTGCATGTGGTCTTGAAAAGAGCTCTTCTTTGCATCATATCCTTTGATGTCTGCAAACTAGTTCTCCTTAGCATCAATGCTTCTCCCTCCTCAGGATACCCATAATTGTCAGGAACTCTATCTTGATAAGTGTTTAAACTTTGCACACTTTGCTCTACTTTCTCTTCTTGCACAAGTTGTACTCTCTTGTCATTCGTTCTATCATCTCTGGATGATGAACCCTTATTTTCTGGACATTTGAAAAATGGATGACCAAACTCACCACAGGTGTAACACTTTCTTGAAAATGTAGTAGAACCTCTACCACCTCCAAATCTGCCTCTATTACCTTTCCATCCACCTCTGAAATCAGACTATCCCTGTCCTTTACCAGTGTCTTCTTGACCCTCATTGGTTTGCCTTGTTGTAGGGGCTGATCCTCTTCCCCTCATATTGTTTCCTCTTCCTCTATTATGTTGTTCTTGTTTTCTCTTTAACTTCTCTTCCACTTTCAATGCCAACTGAAAGCATTTCTGAACTGTATCTGGATTATGCAGACTTAAATCTTCCTGAATGTTGAACCTCAATCCATTAAGGTATCTGGCTACCTTCTCTTCTTCACTTTCCTTTACCTTTGTTTTCACACAAAGTTTCATGAATTCTTCTATATATGAGCTGACATCTAGCTCCTTCTGCTTTAGGTTTTGCTTCCTCTTGTGTAATTGGATATTGTAATCCAATGGGACATAAGCTTCCTTTAATAATGCCATCATTTTCTTCCATGTAGTGACTCTACGCTCTCCTTCCTGTACTCTATCATCTTGGACGAAATTCCACCATGTCAAGGCAGCTTCTTTCATTTTTGACTGGGCTATTTTCACCTTCTGTTGTTCTGGTATCTCCTCTGTTTCAAAGAAATTGTTCAAGGAGTCTATCCACTCCATCACTGAATCAGGTTCCATCTTTCCTGTAAACACTGGCAAATCCAATTTCACATCCATGGTTCTCCTCTCCATGGCCTTGAGGGCGTTCAACAGTGGTCTCTGGTCTGCAGGAACGACCTCCTTGTTCCAACTAGGGATCTCTTCTTCTTCCCTATCTTCTTCTCTACCAGAACCTACTCTGCTCCTCAACTTCTCTAACTCATCCTTCAATTCTTGATTCTGAGCCTTCACGGCCTTGCTCTCTGCAATCTGTTTCTTTACCAGAACTGCCAACTCAACGTTGGTCATCCTTGCCGGAATCTCAGATGTTCCTTCTTCATCTGACATCCTGCTATATCTTGATCTTTTCCAGAAGATCCTTCCTTTGCTCTGATACCACTATGATGCAGAGGCATCCACACTAAAACCTTGACATACAGCATGTATGTCTACAACCCATCAGCATCATCATATTTTCTCTTGCCGACCGATATCCTCCTACAGACAAACCTTCGACCTTTCGCCTGTCAGCAGCATCATCATATCTGGCTATCGGCAGCATCATCATATTCGGCAAGCGCAATCATCCTCCTGACGATCACTATTCATCTTACCACCAAACTCTTTCTGCAGCATCATGATGTTCAACATCATGTTCATCAGCAGGATATAAAATATCCGGTTCCCTCCATATATCCTAATGACGACAACTTCATGCACCCTTCCTCTGATGCTTACGTCACCCCGATATCTGACTACTTAAACAACAGCATCAGGATATGACTTATCCGGTCATATTGAAACATCCTGATGATGATACTCAACTTTATACTGATGACGAATATTCTGCCGAATATCCTCTCACGATCCACTTATCTCCCCGATGCCTTACGCTTATGCCAAAACACTTAGGGTCAGCAGGATAAACCTTTATCGGGTGATATTTCGGAATGTCCTGATGACGATTATCCTGATGACGATGACGTCATATGCAGTTCCTTCAATATCCTGCTGTCGGCCAAACTTAACATTATCAGCCCGCGATGATTTTATCAACCCGATCGACTAACTTATGTCGATATACTCTTCCTCGGCAACACCTTGCGATCATCACCCCAATGCGCATTCACCTTATGCAAACTACTGCATCATGCTCACCTCCATCTACTCAGATGACACCTGAAGTAACTACAAGATATACACAGAAATATCCTGATGATGCCGTTGTGACGAATTTCCAACCTTAGCAAATTTTGATCCACCGAACCTCCTGAGGTGACCCGATCTGCTTCCTGGACAACTTTCCAGACTCGAACTACCAGCACGACCTAGCACATACCCATGCTAGGGTTCTCAACACCTCTCGACTGCGATCCTGCAAACATACATGTGAACAAACAGAAAATGCAAACTAAATCCTAAACTATTGTACATAGCCATTCCACCGATTCGATGAATCAACCGGTGGAATGGATCAGTGAATCCATGTAACCACCAGAATAGCAACTCGATTACACAATGGAATCCAAACAGAAAATTGACACAAACAGGATCTCTTTATTGATTTCAAAAGATGCAAATACAGTACTCTGTCTCACTCTGAAATCTAACTCCTCAATCTGTATCTATCTCTCTATCTGTCCTAAGACCAACCAATCCTACTACATAAATAGGAACTGCTTGCGAGTACTACCACTCGATTCCCAGCAGCTGGGAGGATCCAACTGAACTAACAAACTATACAGCTGTCATCAGCTGTCATAACAAACTACCTAAAAATAGAAAAGCATGGTCAACTTGGACCTTATTACATGCATTGGTCTTATAAGACCTTCTTGGAAACATTAACAAGACCTATAACAAACTAACTGCCTCATGGAGGCCAGCTGTCAGGTAGGTGCTCCTGCACCATAAGTTAGCCACCCAAGAGGAATGTTTAATTGGACAAATGATTTTGGCTTCTATGAACTTGGATAGCTCTTTCCTCTTTAATGGTTCTATTTTGGGGTTGACAGGCCTTTGCTTTTGGCGGACAAGTTTGGCATTAGGGTCTAAATCAATGGTATGCTGGATTAAACCAGGGTCAAAACATTTTAGATCCCTATAATCCCAAGCAATTAAATCTTCAAATTCATTACAAAGCTCAACAAAACCTTGTATTTTAGCTTGATTACATACCTTGCCATGCTTTAAAAATCTACCTTGTGCAATTTCTACCTCTTCATAGTCCTCTTTTTTGATTGACATGTTCATCTTCTCCCTTTTAGGTTGATCATCAGCACCAAATATGTTTTCTAAAGTGACCAATCCCCTAGGCAATTTATTGGTCTTCAGTTGGATCACCTGGTCACCATACTACTCCTGTAACTTTGACTAGTAGCAAATTCTGCCTCATCTTACAAGAAATTGACAATTTGCTGGTCATTTTCAAATACTTGCTAGCTTGTAACATTGTTTGGGATAGCTGGCCCCACAACAATCTTCACATGTTAATATGAGTTTTGTTTGACATTATTCAGAATGTCAAATTGGGCACCAACTATAGCCAGCCTATCAACATCTTTGTTTCTTTGTCTGGGTACTACCTAGATATTGAAGGAAGCAAAGTCTTCAATAAGATCCCAGACCCTATGATTATATTACTTCATCAAATCATTCCTTGAAGCACTTTGTGACCTGATTTGGTGAACAACAAGCTTACTGTCGCCAAATGCTTGTAAAAAATTGTATTCCTCTCTTTTTTGCCACCTGCATACCCTGAATTAAGGCCTCATACTTAGCCACATTATTGGTAGAACTAAACTGCAATCTGAAAGCAGAGTAAAATTTTCTTTTTAGGGTGAAATCAGCACTACACCAACACTTTCTCCATTTTTGCTTTTGGAGCCATCAAAATACATCTGCCATATCCCACTTGAATCTTCTTTTGACTTCACAAGATTAGGGATGAAGGCATCCTCATCATGGATACAATATGTACCCAGCCCCGTGTCTTCTATATGATCAGGAGTATCAAACTAAAAATAGTTTGCCCACTCATCAAGTAGTATATCAGGGATTTCTTCCACATGTGTGGCAACCCCATGCATGTTGTTGCCATCCTCCTCCAAATCATGGATTGTGCAGTTCATGTTGGTAGGGTTAGGATAATAGGGATCTACATGATCATTTGAAATAGGCTTAGCCTTAATGGTCACCCTAGTGCCATAACTTGTTCTAAACAACATGTGGGACCAATCAGAGGATAAGTATCCACCTATTTTAGCAATGAAATCTCTAGACAAACATATGCCAAAGTATGTAGGGAGATCAATGATTGAAATGTCTTGTAAAACAGAGCAACCGGGGTATGCATGTAGGGTAAGCTTTAGATCTTTAATAACACCTATTGTCTTAACAGAATTACCATCTAGTTACACTATCCCCTTATACATAGGTTCATATTCAATGCCTAATTGATCAACTATATTTTTAGGCATAACAGACGTACTTGCCCCATAATTATTCATGCAATTATGTAACAATTTGTCACCAATGGTTAGGGAAACATAGAAAGGAGGGGGCTTACTAATTTTACTTGTTCTTACCTCCTCTTTTGGTTGGTACATGTTTGTTGGGGTGGCTGCTTTTCTTTTACCGTCTCTTTGGTAGGCTGACTGAAGCTTTTTAGGGCTTTCTGAAGTAAATCCCTTTGAGTTCGGATTAACAGGGCATCCCACATAGTGACATTCAAGTTAGTCCTTTTCATCTAATCAACTATACTGAAAGGGATCTGACTAAACTTTTGAGGTACCTTTGTGATAACAGTGTCAACCTTTGATTGGTGACTGGCCTGGGGCTGTTGTTCTAGCACTAGAGTTTCTTTACCAACAACCTGGTTTGCTTGTTTTGAAGGAGTCTTGGCTATTGCACCTTCATTTGTAGTTGTTGGGGATGCATGAAAGGTAGATGCTTGACCAACTATAGGAACTGGTACATCCTCAATGGCTCTTCTTTTGACTCTTGTGTTGAATGCTATCAGACTTGTACCCTGATTAACAACACATAAATCATCCTATGTCCAATTCATCAAGTTAGAATTGTTTTCTACTTGTTCCTACCCTCCCACCATCTCTTGGCTAGAACTATATTGTTGTTCTGGGAGGACTAATTGGCTTTGCACTGTCAAAGCTTGACTGAACAGTCTACTTTGGCACAAATTCTGATCATGGGGTTGATTGCATTGATAGCACCAATCGTTGTTCTAAGCCATGTTGTTTTGTATGGGCACCAAAGGTCTGGATGTGCTTGCAGCATTGGGATGGACAACATTTAGTGGCCTGATATAACTAGGTTGGTTTTGCCTTTGTACATTCCCCTAGTATGGCGGTCTTTTCTGCTGATACGTTTGATTAGAGGGCTAATATGGTCTATTAGACTTGACCAACTGTCTCCCCATTTCCATTACTTTATTGGTTAAGCTTCTAATCAGAGCATCCTTCCCATCTAATTTTTCAATTGTAGGCATAATCAAAGGAGTGGCAGGGCTGATTGTTGTAGGTATTGGAGCCACACTTGGCTGGATGACAGGAGCCTCTGGAAATAAAGGCATTGGTGGTATCAGAGCAATTTTCCTAGCCTAAATTAGACAATTCTATGCCCTGATTACTATGTCATATGCACTTGGTAACACAGTCCCGTCCATGGATTGGATCATGACAACAATGTCAGGATTTAAAGACTTCAAATAGTATATGAAGGTAGTATTTGGAGAGGGCTTCACCAATAATGAGATCATGTCCCAGGTTTTCTGAAATCGGTAGTTGAAGTCCACATGAACTCCTGGGGAGCCCTTTTGATTGTTTCTAATTGCTCCATCAGAGATAGGTGGTCACTCTTTTCTTCAAAGTGTTGGCATAGTCTTGTTCCCAAGTCATCCCAATTATGGATGGAATTAGCTGGCAGACCTCTATACCATTGGAGTTCTTTTCCTTTAAAGGAAGAAGCTAGGAGTCTCACAACAACATTGTCAGCAGTGATGTTGTGGACAGAGCACATGATGGCAATATCTTGGATATGCTCATCAGGTGTGGTAGAATTTTCACCATTAAAAAATGGGATTGCTTTCAGAGTAGAGGTGGGGATATCATCATATTTTGCTAGGTCAAGTGGGCTTCCCCCATTGAAGGTGACAAAGGGAAGGTTTCTTGCCATATTGAGGATATTCAAATTAATTCTAGGTAAATGCAAGCTCCTTCTTGAATACTGGAATCTAACTAGAGGGGGTGTAGACTAAGCCCTTAAAGGAGACATAACTACACTCCTATTTTCTCTTATAGGGGACCTAGACAACCTATTTCTTCTTCTTGAATCAGCAAAAGATAGCTCTACAAATTGGAAATTACCTAAAGAAGAAGCTCTGGTCTGCACTCTAGGCATGAAATGTTGGACTAGTTTGAATGTTGGACTAGCAAAGTCACCATGTGCTTGTTGAATGCTTCCACAACACTGAAATTTCTCAATTCAGCTCCTACTCAGAGCAGAGGGGTCCCATCGGGCGTGCCAGAAACTATTGTCACCCAAATTCACACCCTATTGTTGAAGCTTTTGGCAGTTTTAACAAATTTAGTGAAACATGGAAATGATCTCAAGGTGTGGGACCTTGCAAATGAGATCAAACCTCTAGAGAAGGTTGGTTCCTCTTTATAGACTTAAGGTCTAAAGAATTTAACTAAACATATGCTATAGTGTGATATATAGTTATGCTTAGTTTATAAATAATTTTCTTGCCTTTTCTTTTGGTTTTTTCACCTTTCTCCTCTTTCCTTCTTTCATTTATTTTCTTGCTATCTTGCTTTCCTCTCTCTTTAATATATATACATACACACACATTTGTATGTATATATAGTTGTACACACACACACATATACATACACGTGTTTTCCAATATATTGATTTAGGTTGGTTTTATTCATATATAAGTTTATATGTAGGTTCATTTATTTTTATGTATGTATATATATGTATACATACATACATTTTTTGGCATGTAGGTACATACATGCTCTTATATATAATTATATATGTAGATACTTATACATTTGCTTATTGCATTTATATTTTTGTATGCCCGTGTTATTCCATCATTGTTTATATTTTCTCTTAATTCTTATATCGTCTTATTTGTATTAAAAAACATATATAATGTTATTCTTATATTTATATTTATAAATATAGGCTTTTTGATTCATCCTAACTTTTTGGCTTATGCTTTCTAATCTCCTTCTTATTCTTTTCGTTCCTTTCCTAGATTCTAATGCACTAGTTTATGCCATTGTATACACTTTCTTTGATATTGTTTTTTATTAGATTATTATTTTCTGTATTTTTATCTATGTAATTATTTTTATCCTTTCTCCTTGTGGTGCCTTGGTTCTTGTACCATCCCCCTCCCTCTCTATATTTATCTTGTTGTAAGGTCTGCAAAATTTTCATTTCTCATTCTCTTTTCTAGCTCTCCTGATGATCGATCACGGAGTGTGATCCGAAACGTTGAGTTAAAAAACTTACACACAGTTAAATCCTAAAGCTATCAAGAATATAAACATATGCTACTGATCACCAAGGAAAAGGGAGAGAAGGAATACAGAAAAGAAAATGACCATTCACCAAGATTTAGAGTGTTTAACTACAACTAACATAACACAATAACGATCTCAAACAGTGAAGGAAACTCACACAAACTCGTGCATGTTCAAACAGAGGTTAAGGCAAAGAGATGAAAGTATGAAAGGGACTGTTTTTTCCACAATACATAGCTTACATCTATCAAATAAACACAGTGTAAGAATAATGAGAGAGGCAAAAATCAATTTATATAGATCATAGAGGCTAAATAGCCATTACAAAAGAGGAAGAATTCATTACAAGCGTGAGATAGACACAAAATGATAGACTCTCCTTCATTGGTGAACTGATACGGAGACATGAGAAGCTCAAAAAAGAGCACAATTCATCAAATTCACCTAGTTCTGGAGAACACCACAAGACCTGAACCTACAAAGAAATTTCTACCTCCGAAAATGACATAATGTAGACAACTACAATAACATCTCTTTTACATGTATATATAGCTTTCCAATCCATCGTATAGCCCTAGGTGTTGAAATTCAGTCAACTGCTTATGCCCAGCCACCCATGCTGCATTTAATTCAACCCATGGCCCTGTCAAGAAATCCTAAAAACTTGGATGGGGCCATGCCCTGACATGTCTGCAAAAGATACATAAGAAGATTGCCTACATGCATGGGTGTTAGGTGCATTGAAGAGGGAAGGTCAAAAATACTTCCATGGTACTCGCAAATCCATTTTATCCCTTGTTTGTATTGGCACATTGAAGAATTTAACCATTTCAACTACCTGAATCTGACCGATTGCAACATTGTCCTTCAGGTATTAATTCACTCTACAACAATTGTGTGATTTCAGGAAATCATGCCCTACAATCTTTTACAAGTGTTTATTCTGCCTTCGACACCCTTTGAATTTTCCTTATCGGTGAATTCACCCTCTGGTAAACTCCTTTTCCTTGGCTTCCTTCACTTATCCCCCTTTGGTCGGTGAAATCTTCACTTGGAAAACCATCAGGTCCTCTTTGTTTTCCCTTTTGGGCCTCTTTAGTTAGCAAATCGCCTTATCAACGAACTTGAGAAACCGCGAACTGATCGATAAGTTTGCAATTTTGCCAATTTCTTGATTTCTCCTTTCTTCTTTGTCTTTTCTCTTCTCTATTTGAAAATTTCTCTACCGAAAAACTATCTTTCAATGCCCTTTTCTTTTGGTCGCCGCTTGGTTCTTCTTTGTCGAAGCCTCCTTGCCACCTTATCGGCAAATTGACGAAACTACAAACTTGCGAACCTAGTTGAGAAGTTTGCTTGTTTCCAATTTTTTCGATTCCCCAACAAACACTTAGCTTGAACAATTTTGCAGAAGAAGACATCAAACTTCCTTTCCTTCAATACTTTATTTCCTTTTTTGCCTTGTGTCGGCAAATCAGCAAACTGGCAAAAACATGAACCCATGAACTTGGTCTGCAAAGTTAGCAGTTCGCAAACTAGTCGATTCGCCGAAAAAAGGCTTCATGGCAACAGTCACAACAAATCCTAGATCAAACAACAATTATATCGGCAAGCATTGAATTAAGAACAAACATATATTTATATTGTAGATCCAGCAAATCAAGTATACCAGGTATGTCACCTTATCATAAGTTAATGTGTTTTATAACAGTAGGTCTGTGAATGATCTCTTTAAGATTAATAATAATGGAATAAGATAATAGAATGAGAATATTTATAATATAATAGAATGAATGTTCATCATAGAATAAAAATGTTCAACATAGAATGAGAATGTCATCATTAAGAATGCTTATCCATGATAGGATATGAATGTTATAATCCTAGTGGCATGAAATCATAATTGAACAAAAATGTTTATAACATGATAGAATAAGAATACTTATAACATAAGTATGCTCATATCATAAGATTGTTTAATTGATAAAAGTTATATGATGCCTAGTGAATGGCAATCAATGAGATAGTACGAAATGATCAATGGTACTATCTCGTGATCCATGAGGATCACAAGATGGTAATATCAAGCACATATGGTAATGATAAGAATAAACAATAATGATAAGTAAATCCATGATATATTCAGAGCTAACAATCGGACTTGTCCTTTAACCCCTCTATCATCATTCGAGTAGGATGTAAGTTAAGGAAGGGCAACTTATACTGGACCTAGGCGACCCTCAACTAGACAAGGAACGCCGGATGTGCATGAAGTCCCTTGAGCCAAGAGATGAGGAACACCTGGTGTGTGTGAAGCTCTTGGGCCTAAGGTTATAACATGTATAATGTGCCCTACGGTAGGTGACCCTCGACTGGATGAGGAATGCCGAGTGTGTATGAAGTCCCTCGAGCCAAATGGTGAGGAACACTGGGTGTGTGTGAAGCCTTTGGGCCTCTGTATGGGATGGTTAAATTGGTGCCTTAACGAAGTCATGCTCACATAGGGTGGTGACATAAAGTTGGTTAACGTTCAAGTCTAGGTGATGTCCCTCCCGAGATATATCATGGAAAAGCTATATGGAAAGGCTATGTTAATGTGAAATGCATTTAAGTAATAAAATTTAATATGGTTTGTGATTATGAGATTACTAACCTAAGTGGAAATATGGAAAGTATATGAACTTTGATATTGAAATTGATAAGTGTTTATTAGCCTTATTGATATTATAAGAAAAATTGAATACTAATGTTCTCTTTTACAAGTTGAAATTGTGTGCAAGGTTGAGAAAATTTTGACTTGCTAGAAGGGGACATTACATGAACCAAGTGTTGGAGGAATTATTGAGAACGTACTGCATGGATCAACAGTACAAATGGGAGGGTTATCTTCCTCTAGTGGAATTCACCTACAATAATTCCTATCATTTAGCTACTAAGATGGCTCCATTCAAGGCATTATATGCATGGAAGTGCCGAACCCCTATAAGATGGGATAAGCTGGAAGATAGGCTTAGCCTTGGTCCAAATATGCTATCAGAAATGGAAGAGCAAGTACATCTAATCAAGAGAAGCTAGAGGAAGCTAATGATATACAAAAGAGTTATGCAGATGCTAAGCGCATCGAAGAGGCTCAACATTTTTCTTATTATTATATTGGTTGATTTTGAAAACCATTAATCATTAGGGATGATGATTCTTATGGGGGGAGGTATGTTACATCCCTAACCTGTGATTAGCTTAATCTTACTCTTAGTAATGAGGTGGATTAATTAAGAGTTTGATGATTTGATATTGTGGAAATATCTAATTTGACCTTTGATTATGAGGTTAATGACTGATGTTAATTAGTTTGGAACATTAAATGATTTATATTAAGGGATATGATAATGATGCACTAATCATGGTTTTTTGGTCTTGAGTGTGAACAGGAAAATCTAACATCCTTCGAAGAAGGAAGGAGAGTATCATCCTGGAGGAAGAGTTAGATATTGGGAAGGGGGGTCCGTAGCCATCTGAGTGTCATATATTTTCTCCTTTCGAACCTGTGTATGTTAAACTTTGCCTTGACCAGTTGCTTTTCCTTTTTGTGGCGACTTGTCGAATTTGATGTTTCGACATTGTTGCATCGACTCATCTTATCGACGTTCTTTGAATGTCAAATTGAGTCGAGCTTTAGTCTAGCTTTTGCCAGAGTTTAACTCATTGTTGATCTATTTAGTTTTGGGCCCTTAGTGAAGAAGGGAGAGCGTTGCTCAATCCCTAAATCGTGTGATGACTCTATCTCCTTGGAAGAGGTGATTAGTTGAGGCTAGTGATAACACTATAGTATAATTATATTAATTTGATATTTAATATCATACTAAGTCCTTGTGCTTATTATTACTATTATATGTAGATAGTTGAAATGGTAATTTGTGGGAGCTTCAAGCTCACCATAGTCGAGTGATTATTATGGTTATGCTAGCTATATTCGGGGTAGTTGGCCAAGTGGGAGGAACCACTCACACCACCTTGGATAAGGTGGTAATTTTCCATGGAAATAGCCATGCTAAAATGGTGAAAGAATAATCTTTTAGTCTTCCGGAAAGACTATTATGGATTTTCATCTTTGGGAAACAAGGAGATGGAGCTCGAGGGCTCAGCGCTGGAGAGTTGGTCGGATAACAACTGAACATTGAAGGATTGTTCATAGGTAGGTTAAATAATGTTTTTCTTGATATTTGTTTCTATGGCATTCTTGCCTATGACACATATTTAATGGCAAAGGCTCAAATCCATGTGGCTGAGCTTGCTATCTTTTAAGCATTCCTTCTGTTACAAAGGGCTTGACGCCATAAGGCCAAGCCATAATGTGCTTTATAATTGTTGTGCATATGCTCCTGGCTATATGGTCAAGTGATTTGATAATGTATTCTTGTTATGTATATGCCCAGGCCATACGAACGAGCTTTGTGTTAATGTAATCTTGACTATGTCTAGCTTGAGGCCGTGTAGGCCAAGCTTGCAAATCTTTGAAGTAATTTTCTTTTGTTTGGAGGCTTGAGGCCTTACGGCTGAGCCATATTACAAGGTTTGTTTCCCTGTGTTTATGCTCAAGGCCAATGGTCGAGCAACATAATAATGTATTCTTGTCCATGTTTAAGCTCAAGGCCAACGGTTGAGCGGCGGGATAATGCAATCTTGACTGTAATTATGCTCGAAGCCAATGGCCAAGCTATATTAAATCAAATTCCTTACTATGACTTTGCTCATGGCCATAATGTCCGAGTGGTATTATATTGTAGTCTTTATGGTATCACTGCTTGAGGCTAAGGAGGTCAAGCAGTATTATATTGTAGTCTATATGGAGTCATTGCTCAAGACGATGGAGGCCGAGCGACTCTATTTTTCATTTCTTTCTTTTTGTGAGTATCATAACTCAAGGTCAGGGAGGCCGAGCTTCTTTTCATTGTACTCTTTATCTACATTAGAGCTCACGGCTATGGAAGTCAGGCTATATTGCCATGTTATCAAGTTATACCTATAGCTCATAGCCATGGAGGTCAATCTTAAAATATCGACTCATTTTATGTCGAGGCTCAAGGCCTTCACAATCGATCCCATGCTTAAACCACAGTATTTATATGTCTTATAATGATGTGGTCTGCATTGAATGAACACAACCATTATGACTGTGCTGATGGCCGATATGACCTTAATCCAAAACAGGGATTAAAGCACTCAAACCAAATGATGGCTAAACTTATATAAAAGCCGTAAGTGGTTTAATAAGGGTATTTAGAATATCACGACCATACTTGTACCTTCAACTAAGAAGGTGGTATGATTATTTTCAGACAATAGATTATATTAAGTGGCATCTTGCATGATGAACCATACATTAGAAATGAATTAATCTATTAATGATAAGTACCCTCTATTTATTTAAATGAGATTAGAGAGACTACCTAAGCTCATAAGGGTAATAAGAGTCATTGTTCATGGCAAAATCACACTATTTAACTAAGGCAAAGAATGCCTAGTGTAGTAAGAATGTGATTCTATCTTGTATGATAAATGATTTAGATGTTGTGAACCACAATGGACCTAGAATGGTAAATGTGGTTCGATTGGGTAATAACCTAGAGTGGTAGGAGGTGGCGAAGAGTCACAAGTTCCTCGCTACAAAGGTAACCTAATTGGTCAAAACAAACCTGAGTTGGGAGTCAATTGTCCAGGTATGGACAATGAATCAAATTGATCCCATGCATACTAGACCTAGGGTGGTGAATATGGTTGACTTTTGACATGATTAGAAATTGGAATAAGGTGACGTGGAGTCATAGATTCCCTATAACGGAACTTGATTATTAATGAATAGTTTTATGATAACTATGATGCATCTAATATATTTAAAAGATATGTTGATTCTTGTTTGAAGAAGGAGAAACTGAATAAGAAGTAAGTTTTATTGCCTTGTAGGAAGCAGTAAGTGCCTACCGGGTTTATTGGAGGTACTATTTCTCCTAGATAATTATATACTTTTGAGAATGAATACTAAGATTAGTATGAAACTCTTGTATTGCAATGTAAATGGAAGCCATCTTTTACGAATGGCCATACTTCACAAATGAGGTATAAGATATTAAAACCCATGAGGATGCTTGAGATAGAGTCTTTTTAATAAGACCATTATATTAGACTATTATGCTATAAGTCTCAAATGTCATGATCTTGAATGTAAACCTTGGGATAGGTCAACATGAAACTATGAAGCTAGGAAGGTCAGAATTAGAAAACTTGTTTTGACTATTGAGAATTTGGAAATGGAACAAGGTGACGAGGAGTCACAGGTTCCTTGTTGTGAAAGCAACTTGTTTTTGTAGACACTTAAAAATGTCCTGGTCCCGCGAACGACATTTTCATGCACATTCCATCTTAATTCCTGCATTCTGCCATTAATTAAATAATTTATAAAATTATTTAATTAATTCATCCCCTCTTTGCGCTTTTTAATTAAATAAATTTCATTTATTTAATTATTTAAGCCCCATTCTTCTAAATTCCTCTATAATTAAATTATTTAATTATTATTTAATTATTCACTCATCAAATATCCCAGTCCCCTTTAATTTAAATAAATATTCATTTATTTAAATTATTAGCCTAGCCCTAGGTTAAATAAGTCCTCACTTATTTAATCTAATCCTAACACATTCCCCCTTTCCTTACAAAAAAATAAATAAATCCCTACAATTTATTTAATTTAAGACATTGACCTTCTCACCAATTTCCCCTAATTTAAAAATCAAATTTGTCCTATATGAGAGGAAACCCTAAATCATTTGGAGCCATTGATCCTAGCACTAAGTCAACTTCTAATCTCAACCCTCCATTCATTTCTCACTTTCTATAAAACCCCTTTTACCTCTTCATTTTCAACCACTACTTGAGCATTTGACTTCAGCCATTGTTGACATTTGAGCTTCCATCTAAGTTGCAGACCTGCAAGTCTAAGTACACCATTAGAGCTAGGTTAGAATTTAGAAATGGAGGAAATGCATTAGATATCCTAGGGTTTTTATGCTTGCATTCTAGGGTGTTTAAGGGCTTTATTGCTTAGGTAGGGTTTCAAATATGCTATTTTAGGACTATAACAGAGCTTTTTAGTCGCCCACATTAGTGAACCTGACGTGAATTGTCTGTACATGCCACAAATTTAGGGGTTTTGAAATTTGCAGGTTTGTGCGACGCATACACTGATCAGTATGACGCATATGCTCCTTCGCATGATGCTTCAGCCATACGATGTGACGTCTGCACTGATTCTGCACCGCTTAAGAGGAACTCTGCAACATATTCACTTTTGTTTAGGGTTAAAGTCTTTTGTTTCACTCTAAAATAACCCTAACCCAGTTTATTTTGCAGGGTTTTCACTTATTTTGCATGGTTATAACTTTTTTTGCAGGTCCTGTTTGCTTAGATTACTCTCTGGTTTTATCTGTCTCTAGGGTTTTTAAGCATTAGAAGTTTTGAATATTACAAGGATTTTTGTCTAGGGTTTATACTTAGTTGTTTTGCAATTTGGGTAAATCCTGTTAGTGCTTGAAAGTTCTCCATCTTTCTGGCACTCAGGAATTGACCTTACAACCCTAGGGTTTAATATTAGTTTGCACAAAATATTTGTTTTACTTGTTGGTTAGGGTTTTTTTCTAAAATCTGGTTGTAGGAATTGTGCAACACCTGTGCAGGATTCTGCGACGTATAAATTGCTTAGTGCACCGCCTATGCTTAACCAACCCACATACACATAGTAGTATGCCGCACGTGCTAGTTTCTGAAATACATATTCCTGATAGTGCACCGCCTATGCTTTCTGTGCGACGCATACGACTGGTATAAAGGCAAAAAGTTTTTAAATTTTCTTCATTCAGTTTTTTTTGTTTTGAACAATAGAACTAGGGTTTTTTGTGTTACTGACTTTTGATTTGCAACCTATGGCGTGGAGAAACATCTTCATTTGCAAACCATATTTTGTTACTTAGGGTTTTATTTTTTCCATGAATGTGTGTATGGTTTAACTTAGGAACACATCTTGCAATTTGGGTTAAAAAGAATACAATCTTGTTTGCAAGCATACACTCATTTTGGGATTAAAATGAACCTCACTTATATTGGTTAAAAAGAACCACAACCCTTGCATTATTCACACTCATGAGTTAAAAAGAACACAACTTTACATTATAACGCATTGGGTTAAAAATGAACCACAAATCTTGCATTCTCACATTCATTGGGACTTAAAATTAACTTGCATACTCACTCATTTAACAAGATAAAAAGGATTGCATCTTTGTTTGCAATGTTTGGTGGTTTGTGTTAGAGTTGTGGAAAGGTATATGCTCTTCCCTTGCACCTATTGGTGATCTTGGGAATAAAAAAACCTCCCACTTCCCTTACATAAAATCACAACATACTTAAGAAAAGATAAATCTGAAAGAACCCCCATGCTAGTGTGAGCAAGTTCACAAGTGTATGCTCTCGCCTTGCGACTTAGTGCGAGCCTGGGGATCAAAGACATGTTAGCTTGTCTTGCTTTTGTTTCCCTTTAGAGTGCGCTTGCTCTTGAGACACATCCACAAGGAGAACTCATTTGCGACCCCAAGCGGTACTTTTGTCTGGTCCGCTATATAAATTGAGGATAAGACGAAATCCAAGTCTAACCGGTATGAGCTCTCACCATACAACGCTAGCTCGAAAGTAGGCGTACGTTTGTGTATATTAAACTCCTAGTAGGGTTAGTCAAAGCCTTAAGTGACTTGCTAGATGCTTATGGGGTGCCAGTCCCCCGGATATTCACTATGAACCCTTTTTTAGTGGCCAAAAAACCCTCTACTTGTTGATATAGGAGGTCGGATGTTAGATCTCTGACAGCCATCCCACATTTTTGCGGCTTATGGTAGAGATAGCAATGTATCTTAAGATCTGCGCGTCTTAAGGACTTGTAAATTGGTGTACCTGAGAAATGAGTGCACTGTAAGGGGGAGACCGTGCCCCAAGTTCCTAGAGCTATACACCATAAGTAAGCGTGACTAGGTAAAACCAAGTGGGAAGTCAACAAGTATAGTCCTTGCCTAGCCATAGGGTTGTGCTTGTTTTCTAAGTGTTTTCAAAACATCTTCTCACCAAAAACATCAAACAAACAAGAGACAACCAAAAGACTAATTGCTGAGTGTTTTTATCATTGATGTGCTTTCTGATTTGTCACAAAATCATCAAACAAACTTAAGAAAAACTACTTTTAGAGCCTGCTGAAGCAGCAACGCATCCGTTGAACAATGAAACACATAAATGACATTCTGCAATGCATAAGATTGAGTGCAACACACTTGCTGAATAGTACACAACATCCACAAAATAATAAAATGCCTCTGTTGAATAGTAAAACACATAAGATCAACAGTAAAACACATAAGTTACAGTGAGACGCACCTGCCTAATCCTGAAATGCATAAGTAGAACAGTACAAAGCATAAGCTAAATAGTGTCACACATCTGCCTGAGAATCATTTTTGAACCTTAGGGAACCTTTGAAATCTTTTTCTCCCAATCAGATCCAATTGCAACAGTACTTAACACATTTCAGACCTGTAGGTTTTAATTCCTTAGGATTCACCTGCATACCAATCCTTCATTCTCTTAAGTTTTAGGTCTCATATTTTCCACAACATTTAGGAAACCTAAGAGATCTTAGCATTTCAACCTTAGACATCAATAGAGATAGAGGTTCAACATATTAATCTTTCCTAGTTGAAACATAAGGAGAAACCATTGAAGTGTGACTGCCTCATAAGTGCAAAATTGGACTAAGAGACCTTGGCATTATTCTCATTCGATCTATCCTAACGTGGGCCTAATACTCATTTGACTAGTATAAGTCCACTTTCCAAACTTGCTTCAATCAATCATCCCTCTTTCACTAAAAATCCAAGGTCTCGACAGATCCAATTTGTACTTCGAGAGTCATTAGTAGACAATAGTATCCTATTGGAGCTAGACTTTGCGAAGATTAAAATCATTAAACCTCTATTATAGTCTTGGTCATATTTCCCTTAGATCATTGCATCAACGCAGTTTCTTTTTCACAAAACATCCCAAGAAAATACCAAAACATATCCCTATTCCCACCTTAAATAAACCATTTAGACCACATCCATACACTCATTTTTAACCTTAGAGCACTTCAGTCATCTCCATTAGCATATCTTTGCATCTCCATTCCTAAAAAAACCTTTAGGTCCCCTTAGAATTGCATTCACAACCTACATTTTCATTTTATCCAAAAAAAAAAAAAACCAGAAACTTAGCATTGTCATTTTTCACCTTGCATAAACTACCTAGGTCTTTTATGGTTGAAACATGGTTGCAAAAGAAAAGAAAGGGAGAAGAAGACTTAGAACATCCCCAAGACTCTCACATTGAAACTATGAGATTTGGCACCACTTCCAACGAACAACCTAGTCGAAACATGTGGAACCCCTCTGACAATCTCTTCTTGCAAGATGATGAACTTGGGGTTACCCCTGAAGTCCTTGAAGCCGCAAGACATGACACTAGAGTATTGAGGATCCTAGATGAAATGATTGGCGTGGACCCACAAAGCTATCTTTTGTGCCTCATACAAAATGGAACTAAACTTATTGAAGGCGTTGATATAAACACCCTTATAGTAAGGCCCTCTAACGTTACCATGACAAGCCAAAGCTACGCCTCATCCTCTAATCATCATATAAATTAGACCCAAGAACATGTCAACATACCTCTAGGGCAAACCTCACATGAATCCATCACGGTAAACATACCTCCCCCTTTCGAGGAAAACAACACAAACATCTTGACTCACACATCAAATTCTTTCATTTTCTTGGCAAATCCGTAGGGACAAGCTAAGAGAACACGAAGAATACACATTGTGACCTCACATAATCGAACCCAAGGGGTTAATTCCATGTCATTTACACAAACACAAACCTTGGATCCAACTGCAATACCAACACGGGCAATCTCAACACCAAACCCCTCAACCAACATAACAACGCAACTAGCCAAGGCTTGGGTATATCCTATGTCAACTCAAACCCCATAGATCTACTTGGAACCAACAACAATAATGTGACTAATGGCTCATATATTGATCCCAACCAACAAGTAAATCCTAATGTTTCATTTGAAAACCTCAACACCACAAGCATGCCATACCATTATTGATACATCAACCCTAACGTATCCTTCGCAACCAACAACAAAAATCAAAACATGATACCATTACACACTCATTACAACACAAACATCCACACCATCCCACTTGTTGGCAACATGGGAACTTATAACACAACGAATCCCTACTTAGACACGGTCACAAACACCGCCAACACACTCGTCGAAGCCCTCACTCAAGAGTTGGATAAACTAAAGCAACAATTCTCGAGCCTACAAATTGTGGGGACAAAAAAATCATACTCTATGGAGGACTTATGCCCATATCCATTTGACAAAAGCATTTACATGCCTCATTTTCCCCCAAATTTCACTGCACCAAACTTTTAACAAATATAGGAGAAAGGGGAGCCTCGTCGAACATATACGCGAGTTCCATACTGCTTGTCTCAAGCTCGCCCATGATCATACCTACTTGATGAGACTCTTCCCAAGGAGCCTTGCAGGCCAAGCTCTTGAATGGTTCGCACACCTCCCCATGGGGATACGAACATGGATTGAACTCGCAGACAAGTTCATATCGCACTTTTCCCATAACATAGAGATAGACGTAAACATTGCCACCTTGTGTCAAATGAGACAAGAAGATGGAGAGACCTTTATTTCTTTCTTCCAAAGGTGGAGGAGCCTAGCAAGTAAGTGCCCTTGTCACATTCCTAAGAATCAACTTGTGCCCATCTTTGTCGAAAACATCAACAAAGAGCTCATGCATCAACTACAAATCCATTGCTGCACCTCCTTCAAAGAAGTGGTCGAGAAGGGGATAGCCATTGAAAAAGCTCTTATCACCAAAGGCACAATAAAGATCTTTAATAAGAACCAAAGTACACAAAACACGCCTTACGACAAGAACAAAACTTGGGCTCAAAATAAGAACGTCACCAATGATGGGGTAGTGGATGCCAAGGCATTTAGGGCTGGTCCTGTCATCACACTCCAACCACCCCCTGTGACTAATAACCAACCACATGTGCAACAACAACAACAACAACCTCAACTATAACAATAGACATCAAACGTGATTCAAAACAATCAAAGGAGACCACCTCCTAGGAATAATGCACCCCGATGCAACTATACGCCTTTGACAGAGCCAATTGAAATAGTCTTACATAAGTTATTGGAAAACAACCTTATCCAATTGCTGGAAATTTGACAATATGACCCAGCTTTCAAACCTCCATCATGGAATGACAACAACTTCTATGATTACCATAGAATCAAAGGTCATAAGATGTCAACTGTTATAAATTGAAAAACATCATTTAGGACTTCATTGGCAGGGGTATTGTAGGTGTAGATAATTTAGCCGGTTCCTCCAACACTGATCAACCATCTTTACTAACCCTTTGTAAAATCATGGATTAGGAAAAGCCTCTACATCCAGAACCAAACCACATGAGAGCATTAACTACAACAATGTTGCTTATGACTATACCATTAATAGCATCCACGCATATGACAACAACATCTCCATGATTACTATCAAAGCCTGTCCATAGTGTGATGTGACTATCTGAAAAGCTAAGATAACGTTGCAAAGTGCTCCCGCCAACCTGACCAATACATCCATCTCACATCCCAAAAGCCATTATAACCTGTTGGACCAATTAAAGAAGACCCCCGCTCAAATATCAATCTTTGAATTGCTTCGACTTTTGCCCGAATATAAGGCCATTCTCGACAAAGCACTCCTAGAGTCTTCTGTTCCCACTGATCTAAATGTTAATCAATTCTAGGCCATGGCGGGACACTTAGCCACTATGAACAAGGTGTCCTTCACAGAATGCAACGTAACTTCACATCGCCCAAATCACACTGACCCTTTGAACTTAGAGGTTTTTATTAACAAAAATAAAATTTGACGAGTCCTGGTAGACGGTGGAGCAGGATTGAACATTTGTCCTTTAAAATTGGTAATAACACTGGTCTATTCTAAGGTTTGCATCGATTCAACCAAAAGAATCATCATCAAGGCATATGATGATGCTGAGCACTCTTCCAAGGAAATTATCATCCTTCCTGTAAGAGTATGACCTGCCATGCAAGATACAGTATTCCATGTCTTAGATAACGAGCTACCTTACAACCTCATCCTTGGCTGACCATGGATCCACGCCATGAAGGCTGCCCCTTCCACCTACCATCAATGCATCAAATTCCCTTATAATGGCATGGAAATCACCATCCATGGAGATCTTGATGCCTTCCAATACTACAACCACCTAAGAGAGGTACCCCAATATCAGGTGCTTGTAAACAGAGGAATTTTGCCATTTACTTCATCCAATTATGTCGATCCATCCACACTATCCAAATCCACTGCCACTTTCACTCCACCAACCAATCACAAAGTCCAAGTCTAAGACAAAGGATGCGGTGAATACAAGATGGAACGGTCATACTACATTGGAAAATTGCCTGCATCACCCAAGTCTCGAGGAAAGCATAGCCTTATTATGTCGAAGCAAACTCTCTCAGCTGGTCCTACCACATTCACAAAGTGGGGTGAACTTAATAAAGAAGATATCAATGAAGACATATCCACATGGCTCTATAAAGAAGAAGCATAAGAGGTTTAGCATATCAAACTGTCCGTGGAATAGTATGGTAAAGGGTACGAATTTGTCAAAAAACAAGAATATGACGGGCATGGTGGACTTGGACCCAACGGAAATGGACGCACTGAGCCTCTTCAACCAACAATGCGGCCACACAACAAAGGGTTGGGATATACCTCACAAAGAGATAGGGCTCCACGAACTAAGTTACTTCTAAGAGGGGAAACATGTGCTTCCAGAGAAGTTGAGACATCAAGGGATCTACCTAAAACTGAACCATCCACAGCTAATTTTTCTGCACCATCCACAGGTGATGCACCCGCATCATCCACACCTGACTTCCCTGAAGGTGCCACATGGATCAATATATTTTGGGACCTAGATAACACTTCCATCTACACCTTGACTCCCATGACCATGAGCTACCTAAACACTGATGATGGCTTACCCTTAGTCCATCCCAAGCTAATCGACTAAGATCAACAAGATTCACCTAGGTTAGATTTATTTGAGAACAACGAAGCAATAGCCGAGTTCATGGGATGTCGTGAAGGCCTACCTCTTGGGGATCACAAAGTTGGTTACATCATGGACTTAGACAACTCTGCATACTTTGGAGAATCCACTCCGCCCTCTAGTTGCAAAAGTGAAAATAAAAAAGAAAAAAATAGGTCTCTGGATGAAAACTGAAAGACGCACTTAGATCATTCAAAAGTAAAAATAAAGGACATATCTGAGGGTGAAAACCTCTCTGAGGTGCCCAAGGATGGAGGGTTGGAAGTGTTGCCTATCACACAGGAAAAATCGCCCTTGTTAGTAGAAGCAACTGTGGAAACCAACCTCGACACCGAAGAAGCGCCCAAGATTATTCACTTTGCCGAATCACTCACAGAACAAGAACAACGTGAATTCAAAGATTTCTTCTGGGCACGACAAGTCAACTTCACTTGGTCATATGCTGATATGCCTGGGCTTGACCCACAATTTGTCCTACATCACTTGCCACTACTGCCTAACGCCAAACTCGTCAAGCAAAAGCTGTGAAAGATGCATCCATAGATCGCATTACTAGTGAAAGTAGAACTGAAAAAGCTCATTGATGTCGGCTTCATTAGGCCAATTGATTATCCAGAGTGGGTATCCAACCTTGTACCAGTCATGAAACCTAATGGCCAAATTAAAATATGTGAGGAATTTTGTGATTTGAACAAGGCATGTCCGAAAGATGATTTTCCATTACTAAACATAGACATCATAGTCGACTTGATAGCCAGATTCGAAATGCTCTCCTTAATGGATGACTTCTCTAGATATAATCATATACGAATAGCACTAGAAGATAAGCATAAAACAACTTTCACATGTCCTTGGGGCACATACTGGTGGATTGTCATGCCCTTCGGTGTCAAAAATGCAAATGCTACATACCAGAGGGCAATGACAACTATATTTCATGACTATATGCATAAATGTATGGAAGATTATGTTGACGACCTGCTAGCCAAATGAATCACCAGAAGCTTCCATCTCGATGTGTTAGGTAAAATATTCAAATGCCTGGAAGAATACAAATTTTGATTAAATCCTAAGAAATGTGTGTTTGGTGTTACATCAGGCAAATTGTTGGGCTACATTGTTTCACACCGAGGAATAGAAGTTGACCCCGCCAAGGTGAAATCAATAATGGAAATGCCCACCCACTACCCTCAAACAGTTATGCAGCCTACAGGGAAAGTTACAATCCATCTGGAGGTTCATTGCACAACTCACCGACAAATGTCAACCTTTCCAACACTTACTCTGCAAAGGAGTACCATTTGTGTGGACAAAACAGTGCCAAGAGGCTTTTCAAAAGTTCAAAAACTATTTGCTGTCACCACCAGTCCTTAGACCACCGATCCTAGGAAAGCCCCTTTTATTGTACATATCAACAACTGATTTAGCTCTAGGGGCATTATTGGCACAAAATGACGAAGAAGGAAAGGAAAGGGCAATCTATTACATCAGCTAAACCTTGGTGGGATATGCACTAAACTATAGTCCTATTGAACGTGCCTACCTCGCCTTAGTTTTTGCTACCCAGAAGTTGTGACATTACATGTTGAATCATAAGACAAAGATGGTTGCTAAGAATGACCCACTAAAGTACTTACTTAACAAAGCGGCTCTAACAGGATGACTGGCCAAATGGGTTATGGTATTAAGTGAATTTGATATAGAATATGTTGACAGAAAGGAAATCAAAGGACAAGTGATCACAAACCAGCTTGCCAAAGCACCTACACTAGTAGATCATCTGATGGTCATTGACTTCCTTGATGAGTATTCACAGTAGATGGACCCAAAATCTGGACACTATTCTTTGATGGTTCATGCACAAATCACGGGTCAGGTGTTGGTATTCTATTTATCACTCCTCAAGGTGATGCTATCCCCAAGGCATTCTGAATTGCCTTCCCTTGCACAAATAACATAGCAGAGTACGAAGCATTGCTCATAGGACTTTGGATGGCTGTCAACTAGAAAATCAAAACATTACAAGTGTTTGGTGACTCCCAATTAGTCATCAAGCAAGTCAACAATGAGTATGACACCAAAGATGAAAAGCTCATACCTTATAAGAGAATGGTGGATAGTTTCAAGCTATACTTTGACACAGTGCTCTTTGACCAGATTCCTCAAGTTCAAAACCAAGCAGTAGACACAATGGCAACCATTGGATCTCTCCTAGACATCCCAAGTAATCTCACTTAGTTCAAGTTCTTGGTCGAACAACTGTTGGTCCCTGCCTTCGATATCCCAGAATCTGAGTTAGTCTGTGAAATTATTTGTCCCACGTCACCTTGGTACCATGACATTTACACCTACTACATGATCAATCCCTACCCACCGACCTGTCATCCAAACAACGCAAATCCTTCATACGCCAAGCTGCCAGATATGTCATCATCAGTGACACTCTATATTGCTGTGGATTTGATAATACCCTCCTGAGATGTCTCGACTATGAAGAAGCATAAACAACCCTATGAGATGTACATGAGGGTATATGTGGAGCCCACTCAAGTGGTCCTACCCTTGCTAAGAAGATCATCAGAGCAGGTTATTACTGGTCGACAATGGAAAAAGATGCGTACCATTTTGCAAATAAATGTAGACAGCGCCAGATACATGGGGATCTTGTGCATGCACCAGCTCAGGATCTACAACCGCTTACATCTCCGTGGCCTTTCTCTGAATGGGGCTCGATCTCGTGGGAAAAATACACCCCACCTCTGCTAACAGCCATAAATTCATTCTCACAACAACCGAATATTTCACAAAATGGATTGAATCCATTCCTATGGCATACATTACTGGCAAGCAAATCGCCAAGTTTATCCTTAATTACATCATATGCCGGTATGGTGTCCCACAATCCATTGTAACGGACAACGGCCGCCCATTCAAGAATCAGGATGTCCGTGAACTTTGTGAAAAATTCCACATCCAACACCACTTCGCCACTCCATAATATCCAAAAGGGAACGATCAAGCCGAGGCGTCTAATAAAACCATCATAAAAATCCTAAAAAAGACTGTCAATGACGCTGACAGTGACTGGCATATTCAATTCAACTCTGCCCTATGGGCTTATCATACTAGCATTCGAACACCCACTAGTGCCACTCCTTATTCCCTTGTCTATGGGTCCAAAGCTATCCTACCCATCGAGGTTGAGTTGCCCTCCTTAAGAGTATCCCTGCAACATTTGGTCGAGGATGAAGAATATAAAACATCTCGGTTGCAAGAACTTGAGCTATTAGACGAAAAAAGACAAAATGCACTCACTCATCTATAAGCTTATTAGAATCGTCTTCGATGCAGTTATAACAAGAGAGTGTAGGTCCGCCACTTCAACATTGGAGACCTTGTTTTAAAGGAGAATCCCAAAAATTAGATGGAATGAGAGAGGCTAGGAAAATTTGAGCCAAATTGGCTAGGTCCTTATGTCATCACAACAGCATATGGGCTGGCGCATATCAATTAGCCACTCCTGAAGGTGAGCCCTTACCAGAACCCATTAATAGTATGCACCTTTGGTGGTATTATACCTAAAAAAAATCATCCAAAAGCGAAAACCACTCCAATGGCGCTTTGGATAGGTACCATGGTGAAAACTTGGCAAATAGGTGCCATGCGTAGTGGATCTCTGCTCCATTGTCTACCATTACTCGAATCCACAATCCCTATTCTGCAATAATCCCTTCACAGTCCGTCACGTATCATAATGTCCCTCCCATGGCTTGGAAACAAGTTAACATTTCATTGTCTTCACAATTCTTCCACCTCGCCTTCGCCACAACACGCCAATGCATCTGACTAGGGGCAGTTCCTGATCCTGGGGTCATTGTTGGAGGACACCCATTTTAGCAAAATCCAAAAAAATCAAAATATCCTCAAAATCCAAAAAAATCAAAATATCCTCAAAATCCAAAAAAATCACAATATCCTCAAAATCCAAAAAAATAAAAATTCCTCAAAATCCAAAAAAATTAATATATCAACAAAATCCAAAAAAAATCAAAACATCCTCAAAATCGAAAAACATCCAAATATTCCCAAAACACAAAAACACCAAATAGTCAACCAAAAAATATATAATAGTCACACAACGTTAGGCCAATAAACGGACCTACGTTGCCTCTGAGCTTTCACGTAGGCAAGGGCATATTTGTTGTGCCCCCGAGGCATTCCCATTAGGTCCTAGGTCAAACCAAGTCCACCCTTGTCGAACTATGTTGCCTCTGAGCTTTCATGTAGGCAAGGCCATCATTGATGTGTCCTCGAGGCATTAGGTCAGCCCCTTAGGGCCTGTCTTGTCACGTCGCCACAATAAGTTGTCCTTTAACAGGAAAGACACTACAAGCAGGCAAAAACAACAAGCATCCAAAAATAATCAAACAAGAGAGCTCAATAGCACAACCAAGACATTGCCATTTGTCATCCCCACTATGATCAGGTAATAGCACTATGACCAATCAACACTCCCAACCACGTGTCTGACAACAAGCATGGGATGCAGTCAAAACCAGGCTCCACGCATTAGATGACAACACTCATCTTTTGAACACCATTGCTCATCACAAATCAACCAGTTTACAAACTTGTGAAACCAAACGACCTGTGACGCCTTTACACAAGATGTCCTGCAACCTTCATCTGCCTTATAGAGGAGGTCGCATTGTCGAAACTAGACTCGATGTCTTATATGACATGCTTTCTATCCTGAAACCAGGCATCATTCAACCTATCATAATCATTCAGGCAAGCACATCTACACTCAGTACATGACCTGATGGCTATTGGCTCTATCTCACACTTCACTTTGGTTGGTTTTTCTGCGATCTTATTCCTAAGCTTCTCAAGGCAGTCCCTAAGAGATGAAGAGAAGCAAGGATGGGGCAAGATCTATTTTATTTGATTGTTGTTTGTGCTTTGTCTAGGCAAAACAACTAGGGCAACTGAGTTCCTTGTATGTGACTGGGATACTACTGGGTGGATTGAATACATCCTATATGTTGGATTGGCTAGATACCTCCACATATCAAGACTTATACACCTAGAGTCATTCTCATCAGATGATCCGATAAGGTGCCTTAGTGACTTAGGATAAGCCTGGCAATCCTTGTCTATTTTTTTTGTGTGTTTATTTACCAAAGGACCACACTTTGTGCCCTAGTCGCAATGTACCATGGCATTTGTCATCCTTTGATACAATAAGTACTATGATGATACATAGTAACTGCATTAAAGAAGCTCAACATCTATTATGACAATGTCAAATTCCACTCCCCTTCAATTCTTTATTTCCTCATCCAATCCTCCCTTCCTTCATTGCTATTTCTTCCGCTCTTCCGTTCTTCTTTCATCCTACTGTGACACACCAAAAACAACATTAGACCATTCAACCTGCATACACACATGTTAGTCCATCACATACCATCATAATCATCATTATCATCGTCATAATAAATTACCATCATCATAATCAATTATCACCATCATAAGCATAAACATTGCAATAAATCATACAAAAATCATAAAGTCATATATCTGGCACCGATGCATTCATTAGATTCCCATTTACATCCATACGTAAACATCACATAGAAATCAAATGCCATCCATCACATCAACATATGCATCTAGGGATAACATCATGCATCACATCATAGAAACCATGTAGACATCACATCATATCATAAGCTTCATAAGCATCATGCCATCTAGTTCTACATCATCCTAAATCATAAACCATAATGCATAAAACACATATCATTTCATCCATCCATCATAAGGTCATGTAAAATAATAACAAGATCAATCATAATGGGTCCATCACATATATATATATATATATATATATATATATATATATATATATATGTGTGTGTGTGTGTGTGTGTGTGTGTGTGTGTGTGTGTGTGTGTGTGTGTGTGTGTGTCACAATATAATCTCAATACATGAATGTGTGTCAAAAAATGGAGCTCGCAAGCTCAATCATAAGCAAGAGCACGCAGGCTCGATCAAGATAATTACATCAAAAAACTATCAAAATGGCCCTGTGGGAGGACCCATGTGCTCTCATATTGCTCCTGATCTGGAAGGCCTATCATAAGGGGATGGCCGCCTCACACTACTATGAGACCTGTGGGAGCAGGATTGACTAGCGCTCCTAGTCTAAAAACTCAGAGCTCTCTGATCTTCTGGCACTAAAATCTCATAGAGGCCCCTGTAATACTGAGCCTCCCGTGCTAACCTCACCAATGCCTGTGCAAAATCCGCCGATGGCCCACTCAGCATAGCGGCAAGCTCAATGCTTCGTTGCTCTGCCCTCTGTGCCCTGATCACGATCATGTCTCTCTCAGCTGTCCTTTGAAGCAACTGCCCCTCCACCTCCTGCACACTCTGCCGCATGGCATCCAACTGAGCCTGCAAGTCTGCTAGCCGCCCATCTGCATCCCCATCGTGGGCTCGGGCATCCCCCTCATCACCCACCTCTGCGAGAGGTACATCCTGCAGAGCCTCATCCCTGATCCTCTCCTCCTCCTTAGTCTCCTCCATCTCCTCTCCCACACCAACATCCTCCACAGGCACATCCTCCTCTGGATCTCTCACCTGCATCTCCCCCACGACTACGGCTGCATGGCCCACTGCTCCCTCTCCCTCCTCCTCTCTCGGGGAAAGTGCCTCACCCCTACCCTGTCCATCCCGGCCTCGACCTCCTCAGCCCCTGCCTCCACCACCCCGCCATCATCTCCGCCTCTATCATCTCCACCTCCTCTACCCCTGCCTTGTCCTCTGAATCAGCCTCTTGGCCCCCGCCCCAACCGATCCACTGGCGCTAGTGCATTAGGATGCAAATACGGAACCGGCCTATGAGTGGCCTACCATGCATCTTAAGAAGGAGTCGTCCCAAGATCTGCAATATCACAATACTCTCACTCCATTGGTTGTAACCCTGTAATCTCATCTAGAGCTGTCTGTACTGGACACATAGGTCCCCACACTGAAATCTCTCATGTATCCCGGACAAACTCTGCAATACCAACTAGCTCATCCTGCCACTCCCCAAACTGCCTGAGCACTCAGGATGACAAATGCCACTCTATAACATGTTGTGCATGTACAGTCCTGCCAATAAGATATCGTGTATGCCTGCAGTAAGGTAGTTGCTCATCATCCTCTAACCATCTGAGGCAATCTCTATATGGCATCCAAGTAAATGAATCCATGTGATCAATAACATGTTGCCAATACCCCACATCACCCATCCGAACATGTGGCACTGCTCCAGTATAACAAAACACATATGGTAGCTCCTCCAAAATGTTCCACTCCACTGGCGGCCTACACACTGCAATGTGCTCCCATGCCCATATCATGAGCAAAGTCACTCCGCAACTGATCGACTGCTCTCCTTGATATACGACACCATGCAACTAGTGATACAACTAAGCTAAGAGGTAGGGTCCCCATGCATATGAAGTCACATCCACCATCATCCCCTCCAACATCTCTCCCCAGCCAACCAGAAATCCATGGATGCATTGATCAGGGCATACCAAACCAGCAATATAGGTGCATATAACCATAATCAATCGATCATAACAATCTTTCAAAGTATCCTAGGGTATCTCATGCTCGTTGACACCCAGTGCAACATCATCTACTGTCTCGAATAATCGATATAGTGCTAGCAATCCAGACTCCAAATTGTAGACTACTCGCTCCCCATGAATGTGAAGTCGAAGAATCCACCACACATCAAGTAGCATCACAGTCGCCTCTCTCGTCAGAAAATGAAACGAGTTGGTCTTTGAGTGGTACCTCTCCATGAATGTTGTAAGTAGCCCTCAGTTAGCCTGAATCTCGGGCATAAAAGCAACACCATACAATCCTAGTGCAACTAGAGTGTCTCGCTCCTTCGTCGACAAAGAGTCCCACAACCGGTATCTAGTGGGATGACTCTCCCATGTGTAAATAGGTGGCAGCCTCACCTACATTCACACAGCCAAGACAACATGTTACTAAAATCAACCTTAATTGCGACATTGGCAGCCAAACACATGTAAGAATTAGGGCAACATTCATACTTTTTGGCTCAAAAAGTGCTCATGCATCATACTGCTAAACCCATGTGTGGTGGCTAAGCAGGTGCATCGCATTGCTCAATGCATGCGACTTACTCACACGCATGCATCGCACTGCTCAACACATGCGACACACAAAAGCTCATGCGTCGCACTACCTAGCCTATGTGTCACGGCTAGCAGAGGCGTCACACTGACTGATGCATGCGGCTCCAAAAACCGCATGCATCGTACCTTTGCGCAAGCATTGCACCGCCACATGCAAGCAATGCACGTGATGACGCATTAGGCACACGAAAGTGCACTGCATGCTTGCCCTATTTTCAAGCCCTAAAATCTACATAAAATCATAAAAATTGACAAAGAAGGATCAGATACATACTGGGGCACCTAACTCAGGGAGCCGCCCATAGGTCCGAACTAGAGATCCGTGGTGCTGGTGAACTGGCACGGGTGACATCTTGATAGCAGCTTCGCGCAAACTCTCCATAGGCTCACTCCTTCCTCTCTAGGATGGCTAAGACTCAAGTGCACAAATGAGGAGTTTGGCCCCTCTAGTGGCTATTTATAGAGCCTTTTTGACCTAAATGGCCCCACTTTTTGATATTTTGACCAAGGAGAGACCTTTTTTCTCATATCCCAATCACCTTTTATAACCATTTCTGCACACTCAGCTCAATCTGGCCATCCTGCACAATCTTTCAAAAAAATTTCCAAATTTTTTGAAATTCTTAGGAAAATTTGAAAAATTTCCCGAGGGGGCATAAGTGTAATGTCCCCTTCTAGTAAGCTGAAATTTTTCACCACCTTGCACAATTTCAACTTAGTAAAAGAGAGCATTAGTAATCTACTTATCATTTATGTCAACATATAATCATTAAAATTATAACACATTCGATCATATTCACATTATATTTCATTTAATTTATTACATCATCATACACTATGACATTCTCAATTCATAAACACATTCATATATATGTTATTCATTTTTATCACTTGTTCATGATATGACTCAGAAGGGACTTATGGTAGACTCTAGCGTTAACTAGCTCTAGATCACCAAGTATGATTTCATTAGGGAGATAGTCCATCCATCTCTTATGGAGGCCCAAAGGTTTCACCCACACGCGGAGTCCCTCATCATTTAGCTCGTGGGATTTCACTCACACACGGAGTACCTCATCCAGACGAGGGTCACCATCCGTAGAGCAAAATTAACTTTCACCCACACGCGGGTTCCTCATCACTTGGCTCGAGGGACTTCACATCCAGTCGAGAGATACCTAGGCTAATACAAACTATTCCAACTACATCATACCCAAGAGGTGATAGAGGGGTTAAAGAAAGAGTCCTAGTCAGCTCCAAGCATATCACCAACTTGTCTTTTCATTAATTTCATAAATATCATAATTGTTCTTATTAGCATTTAACACAAGATGTCTTATATCAAAATTGATCTTATATCATTGACATTTATTCTTTATTTTAGTTTATCCCTATGCAATTCATGGTTTTATCTAAGTTTAGTGCATTTATTCATGGTTAATTAACATCATAATTGTACCTATTAACTTGACAGTCCATTTATATTCATAATCAGAAATGACAACACTATTATATCCTATCATTAATCTAAATCATCTTAATCCTATACATATACCATAGCCTCATTACCCTTCTATTATGCTATACATATGGTTTCATTCTATCATTTATATATATCTAAAACCACTTATATATCTAACATTATATATATCATTTTATCTTATGACAGATGACGTACTTGGTGGAACTGCTGAAATTGGATCTGCAAAACCTTTTCTTTACCTTGTTGTATTGTTGTTCCCTTTATCTTTTCTAATGTCCGCTTTTAATCTCCTTTATTTCTTCTTTATGATTACTGGTTGATCGATGCTATGCTTATGTTGATTTCTCTGATCACTCGATGCTTGGAAGGATCAATGTCTAATCCATGATATCTTGATTTGATTCTCCAACGATTTCCTTTATAGATGATTATTGGTGGCCTTTCCTCAATCGACGCCCCTCTTGGGATATCGTTGTCTCTTGATTGCCTTAAGCACTCTTATTATTATAATGACAATCTTTGTAATTCTCATCATACTTATACAACACTTTGTATAGTGCGTCTTAATTGGTGGTCCACCCTTGCCACTTATGTGGTCTTAAAATATATATATATATATATTATATTATAGTATCTATTATATATATTATTTAATTCATAAACTTTAATAATATTTATTTATATATTAAATTATTATTAGTTTATATTTATATTTATATTATATCCTATATATATTATTATCATATATATTTGATAATTATAATTTATTGTCATAAAATAATAATACTTGGTATTAATGATAATCATAACTCATTACGAAAATAATATATTATTTATTATTTAAAATATTATTTAATAATATATGACGTATGTAATTATTTCTATCATCTGGAATGATGTTTAACGAGACCGGCTTTGTCACGATGTTTAAATCTTTAATTTAAACAATGCTTAATATCGGAACATGACAACCCTCCCCACTCGAGATTGCTTGTCCTCAAGCAATCACAACAAGTTCTTTCATTACCTTGCTCTTTTAACGTCTACCTTTCGATGTGTTGAGATGAAAGCATGGTTTTGATAATGATCATGCTTTAGTGAAGAGAAAATGGTTGTGATTCCATGAAAGATAATTCGTGACCAAAAATACTTGAAAGATAAATGTATAGGTAAGAATTTGCTTGATGTTGTGAATAACAACGATGTGATGCAAGTATCATAGATGAAGATGTGGTTTTTAGAAATGAAAATATTTTTAATGCTAAAGAAGATTTGAGAGTATTGAAATATCCAAGATTCCAATGAATGAAAAATGTATCTTGAGAATTTGGAAAGATGAATCTAATGATATTGTAGAGAAGGTAGATTGTAGAAGTGTTTAATAATGATGATAAGATTGCATGATAGATACAATTATTAGAAGAGAGAAGATCCATGTTGATATATATGCATGCTATTATGTATGAAACATAAATCATCAATACACATAGTGCATGAGACACACACTACACGCTTATTACTTGATACACAAATATATGGAGCATGAACATAGTATGTCATATACAAGTATACACATGTAATACATAGAATACACTTGATACACAAAGTATGAAGTATACAAGGTATATGCACATAATACATCAGACATGAAGCCTACAAATATACAAGTAAGTCATGAAGTGTGCATTTGAACACTCAAAGTCATGGAGTATACAGTCATAAAGTATACAATTGAATACAAGTCATAGAGAATACACTCACATACAAATACAAGTCATAGAGTACATACACTCAAATACAAATACTAAGTATATACTTGAATACAAGTCATAGAGTATATAATCACAAGTCATAGAAGATATACTCAAAATTACAAGGCATGGAGTATACAATCTCAATCATGCCACTACAAGCCATTGGGTACACAATCATTGGTTATACAATTAGAGTGAAATATAATCATAGAGTATACAATCTCAAGGCATAGAGTCATACACTTGAATACAATCATAGAGTAGACACTCATCTTACAATTACAACGCATAGAGTTGTACACTCAAATGAAATCACAACCACATAGTATATACTCAAAATATAATTACAATAATAAGGTATGCACTCAAATACACACATAAGGTCATAGAGTAAACACTTGGAATACAATTATAAAGTCATACAATTACAAAAGCATAGAGCATACAATCACAAATCATAGAATATACAAGTCATAGAGTATCCATTTGCATACAAGTACAATCATGGTGTCTACAAGTCATACCGAAACAAAGTCATTCATTCGAATACATACACTTAAGTATGAACACAATCATGCTTGAATACAAATTCAGAGAGTATATACTCAAATACGAATACAAATCACAAAGTACACCCTCAAATATATAATTGGGCATGCGCATAGGAATACAAGTCATACAATTATGATTTCATAGAATGTACACTTAAATACATATGCAAATCATGGAACATACTCTTGAATACAAAGACATGTTAGAATATGCACCACATATTAAGTATACATGTGGATATATGTACTACACAAGGTATACAAATACAAATCATAGAGCATGTATTCAAATTCATAATCATACTTGAATGCAAAGCATAGAGTATACACTCTCATACAAATACAATCACAAGTCATAGAGTATGCATTCAAATACAATGTCATAGAGTATACACTCGGATACAAGTACATTGTCATAGAGCATACACTTGAATACAATTGCAAAGTTATAGAGCATACACTTGCATACATATACACTCCATGAAGAATACACATAAAACATACACATGAATGTCTAAGTAGCATGCATGTGGACGCATATGGAGCTTGAAGTATACACGTCTAGAATATATATCAGACATGAGAAACACACATTCACCCACATGAGCAAGCATACCAATAGGAAGCACACAAGTATGAAGCAATACACAAAAAATACACAAGACTACACAAGAATACACATAAACACACACAGATAGGAAACATGAAGTAAAATATGTGATACACACAAGAATATACGAAAACACACACACAAGAAGCATACAAGTAAGGTTAAAGCATGAAGTAATACAGATGTAAGGCATGGACTATACACATGAAGCATAAATACACGGAGCATACCTGCACATGCAAATACAAGTTGTAGAGTATATATTTGAATACATAAGTCGTAAGGTAATGAATACACATAATTTGCACTTAATACATATAAGTATACTATCAGACAATTGGAAAGGGGATTTGGTGCATCCCATACTACACCGTGGACCCGTCCACCATTCCAAGGTCACCAAGTATATATGTGAGTACACGCAATACACAGTTTTCACCTTAACATATGTTACAAAGCATACACATAAGTCACAAGGTGTACCTTTGAATACACTTGAATTCACATAAGGCACACATAGTACACATCGGATGGCAGGATGACTGCTTTGATACCACTTGTAATGTCCCCTTCTAATAAGCTGAAATTTTTCACCACCTTGCATAATTTCAACTTAGTAAAAGAGAGCATTAGTAATCTACTTATCATTTATGTCAACATATAATCATTAAAATTATAAAACATTTGATCATATTCACATTATATTTCATTTAATTTATTACATCATCATACACTATGACATTCTCAATTCATAAACACATTCATATATATGTTATTCATTTTTATTACTTGTTCATGATATGACTCGGGAGGGACTTATGGTAGACTCTAGCATTAACCAGCTCTAGATTACCAAGTATGATTTCATTAGGGAGATAGTCCATCCATTTCTTGTAGAGGTCCAAAGGTTTCACTCACACGCAGAGTCCCTCTGCATTTGGCTCATGGGATTTCACTCACACACGGAGTACCTCATCCAGACGAGGGTCACCATCCGTAGAGCAAAATTAACTTTTACAATTTCTTCTAGGCCCAAGGATTTCACCCACACACGAGTTCCTCATCACTTGGCTCGAGGGACTTCACGTCCAGTCGAGAGATACCTAGGCTAATACAAACTATTCCCAACTACATCATACCCAAGAGGTGATAGAGGGGTTAAAGGAAGAGTCCTAGTCAGCTCCAAGCATATCACCAACTTGTCTTTTCATTGATTTCATAAATATCATAATTGTTCTTATTAGCATTTAACACAAGATGCCTTAAATTAGAATTGATCATATATCATTGACATTTATTCTTTATATTAGTTTATCCCTATGCACATTCCTGGTTTTATCTAAGTTTAGTGCATTTATTCATGGTTAACATCATAATTGTACCTATTAACTTGACAGTCCATTTATATTCATAATCAGAAATGACAACACTATTATATCCTATCATTAATCTAAATCATCTTAATCCTATACATATACCATAGCCTCATTACCCTTCTATTATGCTATACATATGGTTTCATTCTATCATATATATATATATATATCTAAAACCACTTATATATCTAACATTATAATATCATTTTATCTTATGACAGATGACGTACCTGGTAGAACTGCTGAAATTGGATCTGCAAAACCTTTTCTTTACCTTGTTGTATTGTTGTTCCCTTTATCTTTTCTAATGTCCGCTTTTAATCTCTTGTATTTCTTCTCTATGATTATTGGTTGATTGATGCTATGCTTGTTGTTGATTTCTCTGATCACTTGATGTTTGGAAGGATCAATGTCTAATCCATGATATCTTGATTTGATTCTCCAACAATTTCCTTTATAGCTGATTATCGACGGCCTTTCCTCAATCGACGCCCCTCTTGGGATATCATTTTCTCTTGATTGCCTTAAGCGCTCTTATTGTTATAATGACAATCTTTGTAATTCTCATCATACTTATACAACACTTTGTATAGTGCATCTTAATTTGTGGGTGGTCTGCCCCTACCACTTATGTGGTCTTGAAATATATATATTATATTATAGTATCTATTATATATATTATTTAATTCATAAACTTTAATAATATTTATTTATATATATTAAATTATTATTATTTTATATTTATATTTATATTATATCCTATATATATTATTATCATATATATTTGATAATTATAATTTATTGTCATAAAATAATAATACTTGGTATTAATGATAATCATAACTCATTACAAAAATAATATATTATTTATTATTTAAAATATTATTTAATAATATATGACGTATGTAATTATTTCTATCATCTGGAATGATGTTTAACGAGATCAGCTTTGTCATGATGTTTAAATCTTTAATTTAAACAATGCCTTAATATCGGAACATGACAATAAGACCATCACGCTTCGCCTAAAAAACACCAGGGCACGTTTAGAGCACATCTCTCAAACATTTCTTTGATATAATGCCGGATTTGACATTATATCAAAGAGGGGCAAAATATAGACACTTAAAAATGTTCTGGGCCTGCGAACAACATTTTCACGCACATTCCATCTTAATTCCCACATTTTGCTATTAAGTAAATAATTTTTAAAATTATTTAATTAATTCATCCCCTCTGTGCTTTTTAATTAATTAAATTTCATTTATTTAATTATTTAAGCCCCCTTCTTTTAAATTCCTCTATAATTAAATAATTTATTTATTCACTCATCAAATATCCTTGTCCCCTTTAACTTAAATAAATATTCATTTATTTAAATGATTAGCCTAGCCCTAGGTTAAATAAGTCCTCACTTATTTAATCTAATCCTAACACATTCCCCCTTTCCTCACAAAAATAAAATAAATCCCTACAATTTATTTAATTTAAGACATTGACCTTCTCACCAATTTCCCCTAATTTAAAAATCAAATTTGTCCTATATGAGAGGAAACCCTAAATCATTTGGAGCCATTGATCCTAGCCCTAAGTTAACTTCTAATCTCAACCCTCCATTCATTTCTCACTTTCTATAAAACCCCTTTTACCTCTCCATTTTCAACCACCACTTGAGCATTTGACTTTAGCCATTGTTGACATTTGAGCTTCCATCTAAGTTGCAGACCTGCAAGTCTGAGTACACCATTAGAGCTAGGTTAGAATTTAGCAATGTAGGAAATGCATTAGATATCCTAGGGTTTTATACTTTTATGCTTGCATTCTAGGGTGTTTAAGGGCTTTATTGTTTAAGTAGGGTTTGAAATCTGCTATTTTAGGATTGTAACAGAGCTTTTTACCCACCCACAATTCTAACTTTTGTTAAATTGGAAAATGGAATAGGGTGATGAGGAGTCACAGGTTCCTTGGTGCAAAAGTAATCTATTAAATTTGATGAACTCCTAGATAAGAGTCAATTGTCCTAGTATAGGACTATGAATTGAACCGAGTTCACATTTTACAAGACCCAGAGAGGTCACATTAAGCATACTGTAGGACATGACAACTTCTAAGTTGAGTAAGGGTGGTGGACATACGACTATGTTCATTATGAACGTATATGTATGTAAATATTTGGCCAAAGTAATGCATCCGTCTCTGCATGCATTGTCGGTCCACAGTGCTCCAGATGGCCTAGTGTCTTCAGTAGTGTCATACATAGTTAGAGTGGATCTATAGTTGTGTGACCATGAGACATTAGGAAGGACACAACACTAGATACTCAGATGGCTAACCTTATTATTCCTAATATCTAGCCTTTCCGTGAAGGGTAGGGCCACTTCCAGTTAGGAAGTTGAGTTGGGGACCGTGGGTCCGTGGTTGGTGGAAAAACACCAGGATGATACTTTCCTTCCCAAGCATGAGACAAGCCGAGGCTTATTTAGACATATGTCATTGGTTCCAGATATAGTGTTTACATTTTATGACCAGTTGGTCTATTGTAATGTATAAATTTATTTATGATGCCTTGGGCATAACTTGTACATCAATAGTGATGGTTACTCACTAAAGATATGAAAATGATTATTGTATTGTAAGCTTTGTTTTATTCTGATTAGAATAGCATGCTTAATTGATGAAATGATAATAAATCATTATGGCTAATTTTGATTTGCATAATCATATAGTTAACTAATCCCTTGATTAAGATGAATGTTTATATTAAATCTTGAGCATTATGGATAGTGATGTTACAACCCTTCTTTCTCTTTCTTTTCTCTTGGCAGTGAGCATGTTTCTTTGGACAGTGAGCCTTAAGGAGGTGAGCCTCTTGTAATTCAGTATGTTACTACATAATATATTATGAGCTAACACTCACCATAGTTTTTCCCATTTTGGGTTTTCCACGTAAAAATCCTGGTGTCTATGTGTTATGTTTCGTTGTTGGTCATTCTGTGTTTAATTTGCTTTAATGCTGCTGAATGGGCAAATGGATTAATGGTTTAATAAGTGAATGGTTTAAGAGAATACTGATTCACCCCCCTCTCAGTAGTCTAGGTGTTCAACAAGTGTAAGCTTGGGGCATTACAATTTGGACATTAGTTTATTACATTAGGAACAAGGGGTCAAAGTGACTCTAAAACAAATGGAAAAAAGTGCTAGGGATACACTTTTTATTCTTACATGGATGTGGAGGGTATCAAATTCTTCCCTACCTTGGTATAAGGTAATTTAAATTTTCCTAATTTATATGTATAGTGCAAATCACTACTTTGTGTGTTGTTTATCATGCATGTTCATTTACCACATTTGAGTATATCTTATAAAATAATATAGAGAGTGAAAGCTTATGCTATCTAAATAACAATAGAAGAGTTGGTAATTAAAATAAACTTTTATAGAAAGAGAAGGTGAAAGAAAGTGTCCTTAGTTCATTGGTTGGAGTAGAATAAGCTATAAAAAGTGATAAAGGATTGAAAAGGCTGGATGCAAAATGTTGGATTTGATCTTGGACAAAAAATTGAAATGTCATAGTGGAGATTATCATTGTGTGGTCACAACATTGGTGCAATGCCCCAACTTTTATATTAGGACATTAGCGAAAAAAATCAAATGAACAAATTTTTTGCATCACAAATGTGACATCAACATGCCACATTATGCACCTACATGCACAAGGTACTTAGAGATCACACAACGACACATGAGACAAATAATCACCAATGCATTAAGTATGCTGATGTATGTAGAAGACTTACAAAAGCACGAGTCAAAATGACAACGACAAGCTCAAAATACATGTCCTAGTAGAAATACAAAGCTTACAAGCAATTTTGTAACTTCTACAGAACTTTGGAGTTCCCATCGAAACACGCATCCTGGAATGAAAACACATTTTATTTCTATGGGAGAAGTCATGATACCACAAAATAGTAACATTTCAAAAGTTTTAAATTTTGAAAATAAATAAATAAATATTTTCTAAAAATATCCAGGTGCAACCATTGATGGATCTTCAAGCTACCTTCCCAATTTTTTTCAAAATTTGAAAACATATAAAATTAAAATTCTAAAAATACCCTTTTGACCCAAATCTACCCAACATCACACTTTTGTAATCACATACGATTTTATGAAAAAATTTCCATAGGTTTAATAGGACATTCATTTTTCCAAAATTTAATTCCTATAACAATAAAATTCTAATTAAGAAATGAAAATCAACAAACACATACTAAGCCATATGCCTAATCCCATGAAAAGGAAAAGCATGGCCAAATTAATTACATTCCACAAACAAGAAGACACTTAATTCTGTAAGAGATTTGCACATATACTAAAATGAAAAGAATGAAAATACCTTCAATTCAATTGAAAGGAAAATAAGGGAGTTCAAATTCTTCACCCACAAGCAATCTACACCATAATCAAATCTTTTCCAATCAACCAAATCCAAATTAGGGTTCCAAGAAAGCATGTTCTTTTCTTTTCTCTCCAAAATTTGCCAAATACAAAATGCATAATGAAAATAATAAGCCCTTTTTTCCATAGAAGCCAAAATAACTAGAAATAAAATATTCCTTTCCCTTTTCACACCACAACCTTTTCACTTTTAGCTAATATCTAATAAGACATATTTCTAACTTTTGATTTAATCTATTTTTTTCTATTCACTAACCAAGTTAAATAATTGCTTTTCACACAAAATGCAATTTTTTTCGACTTATTCAATCATAGGAAATTTAAATATTTTTCAACTTAAAGTGCAATATTCTCAAAATCACTTTACTTGCCTAATCAAATGATTTTCTCTTTTCAATTATTCTAATAGAATAATAGCATTTTGACAAGACTATTTAATTCTTTGCACATACCAAGTAAATGGACAAATAACAATAAACAGAGTTAGCCAAGAAAGACGCATTTACAAGTCTAGCACATAGGGGATCTAGAATTGTGACTGTTTCAGATATTGGTTTCATGGATTTCAACGTCACATGTCCTATTTCTCTACAATGAGTAGGATGGGTTTAGTGGAATCAAACAAACCATGCACACCATCTCCAATTAACCACCATCGGGATTTTACCTGTACCTACACACTTCAATGAAATGTTACGTGCATCTATTTAATATGTAACAATAGCTGAAGCGAAAGGTAAAATCACCTAATGTCATAAGATTTACATTTAAAAATCATATTTCAATTAAATCATTTATCCAATACATACGATCAACATATGACTTAATCATTTAATAAAATAACATTAAAAGAACTGAATCCACTCAACTAGAATATTAGTTTTAATGAAAACATTGAAGTTGAAACACCAACACGTTTTAAAACATAAAATAATATACCTGTACATATCTATATAGATCTTATAGATCCAAATATACATATTGAGAATCCAAACATTGGTGTGTTGGTATCCACAAGTGATAAAGTTCTAACCAATATAAGCATAACATGATAGTATTGTATAATTCTAATACAACAATACAAAAGGAAGAGGAAGGCATAAAATCCTATGGGTCTTACATCCTCCCCTGCTAGAGATAGGCTTACTCCTAGAAGCTTATAACAAGATAAGGACAATCACCCACTACCACATAGTCTCCTCTCAAAACTACAACTCTACCAAGCTACTCCATTGGGCCTTTACTAGGTCCATGCCTCAATTCAGAAGGCCTTGCTTGTGATGCTACAAACTGTAGATGTGTTGCAAAGAAAGATGGTTGCCCTACTCTAGCTATAGACTCAATAATCAAAGCTTAAAGATCAACCTTGGGATCAATCCTAGTAAACACTTAGTGTGATCTACCAACATCTCCTATTGTTATATAAGACATAAAAACACCTTGTCTATTGATTGACATTATACCTTATGGATAATCCCTCACAAACTAGCCCACCACACTACAACCAAAACAAGCTCCCCTCAAATGAGACTATGTGGGCTAAGGCCTACTAGAATGTTGATAACTCGAGAGGCTAGAATTAGCCCGACTTCCACCAACCTACTACTATGGTAAATAATCAACCCCACTTTGATACTACTCCCATTGTTCTTTGTAATTATCTCTATGCAGACCCCACTTGGATCCTTGCTTAGATTATTGTTAAGCTGTCATGAGAGAAATGGATAATGTCCAAGCATTACTCTTAGGTGGGGGATGAGATTCCCACACCCTCAAATTTGATCAAGAAGGAACATGCCTTTGCATTCCCATCTACCCTCTAAGGTCCCTTATCAAAATTTATTCGATAAGATTTACCTTTTCCATAACAACCTGTATTCTCAAGTATAATAAGATGAATGACACATGTAATGTGTGCATTCAACCCTCTCACAAACTTCAAACCAACATCTTCTCATCGTTAATAGCATTGGCATACTACTTTAACTCAAAAAAATGGTTCTCAAATTGAAGAATTGACATCCCAAGCTATTGGAGATCATGGAACTCATCTGCACGATACTATCTAAATGATATGATAGGTAGCATGCACAAAACCCCTCTAGAAAGGTTTCCAACATAATAGTGGAGATATCCAAATGATGCTTCTGCTCTTCCTCACACCACTAGTTGGAAGTAGGACCACACAACTGCATAATGACATAGCTAGCCTTTATGTTGCTTTCAAATGGTCGAATCACAAAACATTGATCAAAGTGTGAAAATTCATGACTCTACCTATGTTCCTTTTGTAGATCCCTCAAACATTGGTGGATGTAGATGAAGAAGATCCCTCATTTGGCTTGTTGCCCCACCATACTCACAAAACTCATACTGAGCCTCCAGATGAGGGTAGACCACCACTCTTGATTGTTGAGGTTGCTCAACCACTCTCAACTTGGGAGGACTTCAAGAATGTTCTCTTTCTCTAAGTTGATTCTCTTCCCCCTGATGGGAAGGCTAAGAACCATCTACTAGAGTTTTCTCCTACCTAGGAGAAACTTAGCCAACAACTCCTATAACAACCTTGCTATCTTTGGAAGTCTAACTTCTTCATCAAGATGCACTTACCTCAACAAAGGAGAATGATCACTTTGGATTTCTTGAGAACAATGATCAGGGTTACTTAAACCACCCTGACAAGTATGGTAGCTTCTAAGAGGCATTCTCCTTTTTAATCACAACACATGGGTTAATGCACACACATCTTAGCACATCCAAAATATAAGCACAAAACATGAGAAAACACTTCACCCATGGAATACAAACAACAACCAAACAACCTAGAGGTCCCAATGTTGCAACTTGTGCTCTGATACTAGATGTAATGCCCCAAAGTTTACATTAGGACATTAGTGGATAAAAAATAGACAAACAAAATTTTCACGTTACAAATGTGACATTAGTATGCCACATTACACACCTACATGCACAAGGTACCAAGACATTGCACAATGGCACATAAGGCAAGCAATCACCAATGCACTAAGCATGGTGACACAAGCAAAATACTTACAAAAATATGGGTCAAAATCACCATGACAAGCACAAAATACAAGTCCTGGTAGAAATGTAGAGTTTTTAAACAATTTCTTAACTTCTTTAAAACTTCAAAGTTCACATGCAAACATGTTTCCCAATGAAAACACATTTTATTTTTATGGGAGAAGTCACGATTCCACAAAATAATAACATTTCAAAAGTTCTAAATTTTAAAAATAAATAAATAAAGATTTTCTAAAAAAATATGTAGTGCAACCATTGATGGATCTTCAAGCTACCTTCCCCAAAAAATTAAAACTTACAAAAATATGGGTCAAAATCACCATGACAAGCACAAAATACAAGTCCTGGTAGAAATGTAGAGTTTTTAAACAATTTCGCAACTTCTTTGAAACTTCAAAGTTCACATGCAAACATGTTTCCCAATGAAAACACATTTTATTTTTATGGGAGAAGTCACGATTCCACAAAATAATAACATTTCAAAAGTTTTAAATTTTAAAAATAAATAAATAAAGATTTTCTAAAAAAATATGCAGTGCAACCATTGATGGATCTTCAAGCTACCTTCCCAAAAAAATTAAAATTTGAAAACACTTAAAATTAAAATTTTAAAAATACCTTTTGACTCAACTCTACCCAACATCACACTTTTGTAATCACATACAATTTAAAGAAAAAAATGCCATAGTTTGTGTAGGAAATTCATTTTTCCAAAATTTAATTCCTACAACAATAAAGTTCTAATTAGCAAATGAAATTCCACAAACACATACTAAGCCATACGCCTAATCCCATGAAATGGGAAGTATGACCAAATCAATTGCATTTCACAAACAAGAAGACACTTAATTCTTTAAGATATTTGCATATATACTAAAATAAAAAGAATGAAGAATACATTCAATGCAATCCAAAGGCAAACGAGGGAGTTCAAATTATTCACCCACAAGCAATCCACACTACAATCCAATCTTTTCCAATCAACCAATCCAAAGTAAGGGTTTCAATAATAAAAATAATAATAAGCCCTTTTTCGTATAAGCCAAAATAACTAGTTCAATAAAATATCCCTTTCCCTTTTCACACCACAACCTTTTTCACTTTGAGCTAATATCTAATAAGAGATATTTCTAACTTTTGATGTAATTTTTTTTTTCAATTCACTAACAAAGTTAAATAATTGTTTTTACACAAAATGCAATATTTTCTAACTTAATCATAGGGAATTTAAATATTTTTCAACTTAAAGTGTAATATTCTCAAAATCATTTTACTTGCCTAATCAAATGTTTATCTTCTTTCAATTATTCTAATAGCATAACAACATTTTGACAAGACTATTTAATCCTTTACACATACCAAGAAAATGCACAAATCACAATAAATAGAGTCATCCAAGAAAGACACATTTATGGTCTAACACACAAGGGATCCATAATTTCGACCAATTCGGATATTGGTTTCAAGGGTTTCAACATCACATGTCCTATTACTCTACACTGAGTAGGATAAATTTACAAAATTAGACAAACTATGTATGCCATCTCCAATTAACAACCATTAGGATTTTACTTATACTTGCAAACTTTAATCAAACATTATGCACATATGCCCAGTACACAACAATAGATGAAGCAAAAGGTAAACTCACCCAATGTCATAATATTTACATTTAAAAATTACATTTCAATTAAATCATTTATCCAATATATACGATCAACATACAATTTAATCATTAAATAATAAAATAACACTGCAATAATTGAATCCACTGAACTAGCATATTAGTTTTAATGAAAATAGTGAAGTTAAAACAACAAGACAGACTTAAACATAAAATACTACACATGTATATATATTGAGAATCCAAATATAATTTGTTGGTATCCACAAGCGATAACCGTTCAATACATAAATAACATAATTGTATCATATAACTTTGATATGCCAATACAAAAGGAAGCGGATTGTACAAATGCCTATGGGCCTTGCAACTCTTACAATGTAGTAATGACCTAGTACAAAAATAACAAAGTGTGCATAATAGGAAATGTGACCCCTAGATTTTGAAGTAGGTGTTTGTGGTGGTGACCGTATGAGTTTGATGGAAATTATACTTTTGTAATAGTTACTACTATATTGTTGTTGTAACCCTTGAGCACATAGAGCTGAAATGTTCTATATTCTATTGATTGCTATAGTGCTTGCAAAATATGGATGTGTTGCACCTGCAACAAGATATGGAGGTCTAAAGCATTAGACAGGATAAGAAAAATTAGTTTGGTTCCTTGGGATCCTACCTAAGTCATGCCCCTAGATGGTATTTTCAACTTCAACATAGAAACACAGAAATATCAGAGGTGTGATGCCTAAGTGTGGGTGTTTGTGGTGTGTGCAAGGTATTGTAGTGACCAATAAAATCGTATTGGATGTATAACATTGCTATGGTGTGTGCTTGTGCAATGAGGGGATTTTAGGAAATGGATTCACCAAGGGATGAATAGATAAAGAATGACAAATGATATTCTAGGTATTGGCAATGGAAGGAAAGTATACTAGTGTAACAACACTGGCTAAGATAAACAAGTAGAAGTGCTTGCACAACAACATTGGAAGATCACGGGGTACAAGTAATAGCCAAAAAATTGAGAAGAATTAAGAAGCCCTAAGATAGAGTAGATCTTAGAGTAAGAGAGGGCTTTTAATGAAGATTAAAATGCGATTTTATAGCATTGAAGTTGGTGTAGCCATTTGTAAAAAGGTTAAAAGTATTGGATTTTGGTATATTTTTAAATGGTTTGTGCTCATAAACACTATTGTGATTGGGGTGGTAACTTGGGTGGACATAAACACTATTTGTCCACCTCAGAGCATTAACGGGTGGTAACTTGGGTGGACATAGACATTAATGTATGATTTAGATTGGAGTTTTTGTCCACCTCAACATTAATATTGAGGTGGACAAAAACTCCAATCACAAAAACTCCAATCTAAATCATACATGAGTACAAATCAAACAAAGAGTCAATTATAACATCCTAACAAGCCTAGAATTTAATGGTCACCCCTACCTGTCATATAAATTTTTATGATGGTTTGTTCATTTAAATACCTTAAAATTGATGTTTTAAGAAAACTAGAAGTTGTCAAAAATGTTGAGAGTGAATTTTTTACATTGAAAGAATGCAATTTACAAAAAACCAATCTAAAGACTGCAAAATAGAGCAGCAATCAACAACACAATCACAAACAAAACTACAAATAGCAAGACCAACAACTCCCAACCACTTCAACAACTGAAGAGATGAAAGTGCCATAAAAAAATTAAACCCACCTGCTGTCATTTCAATGTAGAATGTTTTTTTTTGTGGACATTGAATGTTATTGAAAGGGACATAAAAGCATATAAATTCATTTCTATTGTGTAAATTGAAGTCCTAAAAAAATCATTAATTATATATTGAAAAGAAACACAAAGGATTTCTTTTTTCTTAACCAAACACTCCAATACAATTCTCAAGTTGCAAATTGCAATCATTCAAATGAAATTTCAAAAAGATAGAAAGGAATAATTTTCAAAAAATATTGGATGTACCTTAAGAGCAGCCCATCCACTCCACAAACCAACTTGCCCTCCTTTTGAACTTTGAGAGGACTTTCGCCACACTAGGCTTAGGACTTGACTTGTCCAATTGTATCACTGATGAGAACATTTTCAATTTGTCTCTAATGTAGGCATCTTGGTGTGCTGATAGAAAGGTGACCTTGGTGAATTGAATGATAATGGAGGAAGTAACAACAATTATTTTTTATCCCTGTAATTGTAAATCTACTCTTAATTACAACTCTTCTTAATCTTTGTAATTGTAATTTGCAAAGTTGTACTTATTCCATATATAATAAACAATGAGTAACATATTAACAAGTATAGACAAAACAAATATTTATCTCTAAATTGATTTTTAAAAATAAAAACCAATAAATAACAACTATAGACAAAACAAATATTTGTTTCTAAATTAATTTAAAAAAATAAAAAACAATAAACAAAGCAAAAAATTATTTCTAGATTGATTTTTAAAAATAAAAAATACAGTCTTAAATGCCAAAAACGGCCAAATAGACCATCAAATTCCAGCCCAGCATCCTAATAATAAAAGTAAGGCTTATAAACAAACTAAATACATCTTAAAAAACATTCTTAAAAAGAATTAAGACTATAACGAATAGACAATATAAAATAATAAAAAGTATAAAATAAACCATTTCCAACTCTTTCGCAATTAAATATTATGTAACTGAATATACCATACAGCCACAAATATGGGTGGTTAAAATTGAGCAGGGTTTACGCAAACTTGTTTCATAAGATATTTCACATTTGAAATCAAGGGCTTAGGCTAACCCCTCAACGCCACCGGAAAATAGTTGCAATGTAAATGTTAGGGGAGATAAGTGTGACGTCATAAAGCTATGAATATGAATACGATTCTTACGGTCCACACCCACCTAAAACACTGGAAAACGAGTACGACGTCGATAGATAGTATGGGGATTGTGACGAGGTATGGCAAACGGACCTCAAAACTTTGAGTGATAATTCTGCCATCGTACAACGTCGATGAGGTCATGGATTATCTTGTATTAATACAAGTACTAGCTTACCATGGAAGTAAGCGCCACCTTCAAATCAGTAATATAGATTGTGCGAATTGTGAGGGAAGGAAATGGAGAGTACGGATTATGATGACACATTAAATAAGCCACTGCTTGAGGACAGTCGCAGCAGCAGCCGCTCCAGGAGCCTCGTATTCCTTCTGCAATGGATTATCTATATCTTAATGTGGGTATCCTTCGTATTGTGGATTGCTTTCATAGTTCTCATGCCTTGGCAGTCGATGCGCCAATTGCTGCAGAAGGCCAGCTTTACATGCCTTGGAATAACAGGTACTAAGGCAATTTCGAATTTTTATAGGTCAAGATATTCATCTTCCTATTTTTAGATTTTTCTGCAGAATGGCCGGTTATGGCTGATTCTTATTATGTTTGGTCATCTGCTATTTTGTTGATCTTGGTTTGCTTTTTTTTTATTTTATTTTGTGCGTATCTGGGATATACTCGAATTTTTATGGAGTCTTTTTTATATCTGCAATCCTGTTGAAGTTCAACTAATGGGTCTAGTTCTCTCTTCTGGTTCTTCCTGTTTACACGGTTTTTCATGTATGTGAATCGATTACAATGGGGGAAGACGAGAACAAGTCGCAATTATTGTAGATGGATTACAATAGGGGACTACGAGAACAAGTTGCAATTATATTTATATTCTTTGACCCTGAAAATATCTCTTGTTTTACGATACTGCATTTTTTCTATACAAATATTGTAACGAGTGTTGAAATTCTGAAATGAACATTTTTTCTTTGTAGGCCTAAATGATAGAGAACATTCTTTTGGTAATTGAATTGTCTTTTTGAAAATTTCACAAGTTTTCTCAGCTGGGCTCTCAGGTTCAACAACTACACAAGAAGTGCACTTTATAGCACACAAAACAGGCAGAGGGCTCCATTAAATAATTAATCTCATAAGTGTGGACTTATTTTTAATTTAACTGGGAGTGGGGATACTGCATCACCCACAAGCGCAGAGAGGAATGGATGATCTCCATTCAAATCAACAGACTGTGTAGTGCTACATAAAACTAGCAATCTCATAAACACCCCTTTTTTAATCTAATTGAAGGATAATACGTCAACCATAAGGTCAGAGAGGAGTATAGTATATTTTAGCATAATTAAGTCCTCCACTCTAATTGGAATGTGGAATTCATGACTTCCCAAATTTGAATTCCATACAAAATTTAATATCTGTAAGCACATTTCCAGAATATTCTTGACTGAGCTCAATTCTAACATCCATAGTTGAACAACTACAAACTAAGATAATTTTTCTCTTGAGTTTAGTGAGCAGATATATCCGAAATGATGTTATCTCATAATATATACATTGTTTTACAGTCCAGCAAGATGATCATAAGGGATGATTCTGCATGTAGGCTAGCTAATAGTTAAAATAAAACAACTATGTAGTTTATGACTGATGTGATAGTTCTTGTTCTATTAGGTTAGCATTATATTACATTTACTTTAAAAAAAATTGCTCTATGTTGTTGCAGGTGGCGTATTGCTTCTATTTGGTCTTCCTCTGGTCATTATTGCATTACTGGGGACTATTTACATTGAGATTTCCTCCAATGAGTCGAACAAGTTTGTTCTCTACTCTTTCTCTTCAATGTTCGATGTAAAAGCATTTGTTTCCAGGCCTTATGGCATCTTTAAAGTGTTTGGATAATTTTTAGTAAAAGTATATAGAGATGTTTAAACTTAGTGCATCCAATTGACATTTTATTTGGCGTACTTGCCTGTGGAAAGCAGATCTTAACTAGAGATAGTGTAAGCCTTTCAACTAGAGTTTAGTAGTAATACATCAGTTATCTTTATCTAAGAGTCTAAACTGAAATTTTGTTTAGCACATCAGTATATGAGAATGTTTTGAATTTGAATGGTTGGTCGTTGTTACATTTTCAGGAAGAAGAAATTTAAGTCTCTTCGGCCTCGTTTATGGACATTTCCAGCCCTCATAGATGGACCCTTTGGTGTGGTCTCTGCTGCTGAACTGGCTGTGATAGTATTGTTTGTGGCATACATATTGGGGACGATGACTGTATATATCATCTCAGACAGCAAAATTATTGGAGAGGCACCTTGGCCTTCAACAGAAAAAAGGTATGTGGTATGGGGTTTTCCCTTTTACCAGAATTAGGAAATTCAGGTTAAGCAAATCATATTACTGATAAAGTTTTTTCTTATTACAGCCATTTTTTATTGAAAATAAGTTGGAACTTGGGGGTGATTGAGAGTTCATGCCTGTAGCTTCCATAAATTATCTTTTCAAAAAATTGAAATGGAATCAAAAGAAAGTTCCCACTTTGTATAAGGTTAATATTGCAATAGATTTAGATAAAAGAATCGATCCTTTAATGAAATTGCTTCAGTTATATTTCTAGTATGAAATTGCCCCTAATTATTTAACTTTTCTCAAAGGAGCCCTTTTCCAAGGTTTAGGGACCATGTTGTACCCAGACGGAATTTTAAATGAAAACAAATGATTAGACTACAGGTTTATGTTAGTAGATCTTGTTTAATAGCTAGGGTTTCAGCGCCAATAGCTGAAAGGCAGGGTCAAAATCTGAGGTTTTGAAGAAAGTGCCATCTATACCCTTGGCACGTGCCATTGCAAGCAACTGTCAAAGGTCTATAAGCAGAAATGGTAGTAAGATCACAGATGACCTAAAATGAAGAAGACCAAAATGTTTTGATCACAAAATGATCACCTAAAACCCTAGCATGCACTTAGTCAGGGATAGGCTGAGTTTGAGCAAAAAAAAAACACAAAAATGGACATCTGATGCAGAAGTGCAGTCTATAACAATCTCTAGCTAGAAGTTGAAAACCAAAAAATGTCCAGTTAAGAGTTCTAGTGTGCGCCATAGAGTATCCTGCCCAGAAAGTTAAAGAATGCCAAAAAAAAGGTCAAAAGACTAGGAGTGCATGCTATGTTCAAAACTTTGAATAAAACAATGGACCACTCACCATTAAGGCATGCACCCATGACTGCTCTGGGCAGGTCCAAGGAATCAAAAGTTGCTCATTTAGACCAATGAAGCATGCCTCTGGAAGGTGGGGATGAAGTTTGAATTTGAAATGTTTAAAATGGATATCTAGGGCACAAGCGCACACTAGAATGAAGGAGTAAGCAGAAAACAGTTAACTCAAAAGTGGACACATAACCTGCAGGACCGTGCTTAGACACGGTATGCCAAGTTTGTGCAAAGGTTGAGAAATGGTAATCAGTTAGATTAGAAGCACTCCTCTGTGAGGGATGGGCAAAATTCTGGAAGCATGGTCATTTATACCTAAAGAGTGCGCCATAACAGTATTTGGATAAAAGTTTTCAAGACAAAAACGGGACACCAGGGTGATCAGCAGTTTGAAAGCATAAAAAATAGGCCAAAACAGCGTCTAGCATGTGCTATAATGGAATAGAGTCAAGTTTTGTTAAAACATCAAAGTCCAAAGTGGATGTTTGCCCCTCAAGAATGTACCATAGCTCACTATGGGCAAAAGTTACCAAAACACAGAAATAGGACAAAAGGCCAAGTTTTCAAACATCAGAAATGTCCTCAATGACCCCTAGAATGTGTTTGGCATTGTTTTGACCAAAAGTTCGAACATAAAAAAATCAGAAAGGGAATAGCGCATGCTGAGAACTCTTTTGGACAAGGTTTCAAAACAAAGGTGGAAAATCTGCCCCAAACACATGCCCAGAAAGGTTGTAGACGAGTTTTCAAATGCTGAAGAAAGGGTCATTGTGAGTCGAGTGCATGTTTGATAGAGGCGCCATAGGGGAAAATTTACAGCAGGTGGTTGTCCATTTGCAGTGGTTTTCCCGTAATGGGATTTCAAAGAATACAAGAGAGAGTTCCATCTTTGTTCTTAATTCTCAAACACCTAAACCAGGTTTCCGTCATTTGGTCACTATCACAAAGAACCCATCCAGCAGATTTTCTTCAATTGTTTCAGCAGTTTGACAACACATCATTTGGCATTCATTTACAATAGTTACCATAGATTTTTAGTTATCAAAGAACTATAAAGAACAGTTTGTAAAGATGCCTAGTGTTTTGTGACATCTTTGCATTCTTCGTTTAAAGTGTCTTAAGGTTTGATTTTCTGATTTTTATTGAAGAAGGCTGTTCAAGGTAACATGTTTCAAAGCTTCCGATATATGGAGTTGCAGATTGGCCTCAGATAATGATGCCTAAAGTTTTGTAATCAAGTCTTTGGTAAAGAATGGTGCTAACTACTAAGAATAAATTTCCATTGTCATCTTTGAAGAAGTCCAAGGTTTCAAAACACTGAGTTTTGCAAGTTTGCCCAGATGACAAGGGATGATAGACACATTTTCGATAAGAACTCAGATTCAGTCGCCAAGATTGTTTGGTGATTTATTAATGGCCATTAGGGTTTCCAGTTTCTTTTGAGGGCATATTATTATCAGAATGAAGGAACTGCATCATAATCACTAAGAGGGATCGTTTACACATCAGATTGACTATTTTTAGCTGTTGCTATAATTGGAGGATCACTATTCTGAGATGATCTTTTAGAAGTTCTATTCAGAAATGTCCTATTTTAGGATTTCTGGTTTTAGATGATTTATTTCAGACACATCTGTATTTAGGATTGCTTGGATTGCAAGTGAACTATTTTTAGCATAGGAACTTCAATTGCTTTTTATTTATCTTGAACAAATCGTATGTAAAATATTGTAAAAAACTTATAAATAAGTGCTTTATTTACTTAGATGGAAGATGATAATTTTATGCCTGCTTGCTGCTGAGATTATTGTTCAAGCTTTTGTTTGATCTTATGTATATGTTGATTAAGTAAATCAAATTGCTTTTATTGAAAATTGCAGCCTTTGTGTTGCAGATTTTAGTGAAGTGTGGTTGTTGTAGCTTTGTATGCAGTTCCCTTCATTTGATTTGCTAAATCTTGTGTTAATCCCATCCAAGTTTTGTGTTGTACTCACACTTTCTAGTCTCTGCTTTTAGCTAGAGAGTGTGCACATTTGTTTGTTGTTGCAGATGCTATTTCAAGAAAAAGATATAAAAATCTCTCGTCTTGAGTAGAAGTGCTCAAACAACTATATAAGACTAATGGTGTTGTCCTTTGATCACATCTATAAGGGACTAGAATTTTTGTTGGGTAATGTATAAGACTTGTCATAGATTGGCCATTGCTGGATGATGAGATGCTTCATAACCCTACAATGAGAAGGGTTTGTTATTATCGCAAGAAGTCAACAAAAACCATGAAATTATATAATCCATGGAATTATAAAGCTTTCCATGACATATGGACATTTGTGTTTACATTAGTGATGAAGAAAAAACAAAGAATATGTAAAACAATAGGAAAACATGCCCCACTGTCGTATCTAAGTAAAACCTATTTCCACAAAAGTAGACTATGGGTTAAACATATAAAGTAGTCTTGGATCTTAGGCTATATAGACCAACAATTGGGCATAAGTAGATGGTGTAAAAAATATTGAAAATAGAAGAAATCTATGTATCCATAACATAGGTACAATATTTGGACCCAACACAAACTCAGTAGGCTGATTTTTGACTTGGATTTGGGCTCAACACTTAAGACTTGACAAATTGGAAAACCATGAAATATAGAGATTTTTCAAGGATTTAAAGCTTTTACTAGGCACCCTTCACTAAATCAACTTTGAAGAGAATAAATTAATCAATTAGAAGCTACTTTGATTACATACACAAGTATACATTGATAAAATGAGTAAAAAAGTGGATTTGAGTTGAAGGAAACAACATTTTTAAATATATAAATATTCTCAAGTGTTTTAGGTGTATAAAACTCATGGATTATGATATTCATGGCATTAGAAACAAAAATAACAACATAGAGTCATGAACTATGGTAGAGAGGAGCTTGCGCTCATATCTCAGACAAGTTTGAAATGCTGCTATAGCCATAGTAGTATAACTTAGGATCAGGATTGACTTGACAAACCAAAAGTATAAATGTAATTCAATTACTTAGGATTTGATTGGGAAAAACTCGAGAATAAAAAAATGTTGTTTTTCCATCTGGCAAGGCCCAAGCTGATTTTTATTTTTTGCTTTTTAAAACTAGAGTAGGGGTCTTGGGGTGGCAGTCCCTAGCGAGGTCAAGAGGCAGCGGCATCTTGGTGTTTTTTAACCTTTTAAGGTTTAGAAGTTCATGTTTTATTTATTTATTTATTTTTTTAATTTTAAGGATTTTTATGCACTCAAGTTTGATCTCGGGACTTATGAGTCCCGACAAGTTTGGTAGAACCTGGCGAGACTGATAGCTACCTCTATAGGCTTTGGATGGCCTGGCTTAGCTTAAGACTTGATAATTTTTCCAAATACTTACTAGTGAGTTTGGGAACTATGATCCATAGGCTCATGCACCACTTTTTATTAGAGAAATCTACACATCAAACATAGACTGTAAAATGCCTTCTCAATTAGTAGTGATTCATTCCACACATTCAAATGCCGCTTCTTAAGATTGTACGACCTAAACAAATGATTAGTACGACCAACAAACTCCAAAATAAATAGTGATTAGATTTACATAAGTAAATAAATTCATGAAATCTCAATAACTCAACTGAAACACATAGAAAATCCACACAAATGCATTGAAATATAACTCCACAATAATTCTAAATTGGAAACTGCAAATATTTAGCTCACCAACGATTCTTGAATGAAACCACTCAATTGGCTAGGAGGGTTTTCATCCTCGAAATCAAATCATGAAGCACATAGGTAATCTCTAGATGGAATTAATCAATCAACTAGGAGGGTTTTCATCCCCGAAGCTGATCTTGCCAAAAGGGTTTTCATCCTTAGGAAGAAGAAAACGATCAGAGTTCAATCTTTGAAACAAGAGTTTTCTTCAAATCAACAATAGCCTCTTTTTGTTCTCAAATCCTTCCTTATAGACACTCATAGGGCAAAAAAATATTATTATTATTACTTTTTTCACTTTTCCCTTCAATAATAAAAATAAAGTGACTTAGAATCTTTTAATTTAATAATACTTTTAATTCCCATTTTCAACGTCACTTTTATGATCCACTTTTAAAACAACTTTTTAAGTCATCGCTTTGTACCCTATGCCTAGTTTTATCATTTTTGGCCCTATTTTAAGAACACTTTATGACGTTGGCCACCCTTCTTTTAAATAAAATAACTGAACATAAGTTGCCTTTAAGAAAATAATATAAAGTTACCTTAAGACAACTTAAGCTAATAATTTAATTATTTTCTACACATCATTCCCTAAGTCTACGGAAAATATTAAAATGGGCCAATTATACTTCCTTGATAACTCCAACACCTTAAGTGCACAGGTCTTCTGTCCACAAAAAGTTGGCGTTCTCCAAGGATGATGGAATTCTCCAAGAGTCTTGGAGCTTTCCAAGAATGTTGGAATGGACCTGAAAAGGGACATTATAGATAAAGGCTGGATTTTGTTATTTTTAGTGTGTCGGTGGGATGGGAGGTTGAACAAAAAGTAGGTAGGTGCTTTTATCTAGTGAGGGCATCAGAGTTTGGATCTTATAAACAAAAGGGGACATCAATTTAACCCACGTTTTGATACCTTAATGAAGATACCAAGAAGGACCACCTAGAGGTTCCACACATAAGCTAGGCTCTATGCATACAAATAGGCAGGTATATGAAATTGCAGAACATCTATTTGATCATACCTTAATAATCCATGAACAAACCCATAAGTCCCTTGTATTATCTTGATAAGATGCTTTGCAAAAGATTTACAAGGACTTTTATAGCTTTCCAAATGACAAGCTAGTCAAGAATAACACTCGAACCAACAAATGTGATTAAGGAGATTTGCAAAATCACTAGAAATTTACACAATGTCTATGAAGACATTCAAAAAATGTTGAATCTGCACATTTAAATCATTCCTTTTAGATTACAATGTCCTATCATAGCCTTTGAGACAACCCAACAAATTACAATCAAATTTGTTGCTGGAAGAAAAACCCTAATGATTTGTAACTTGTTCTTCTTAACCTTTTTTCCATGTCCTTTGTCTTGAATAAGAAATTGCGATATATACTTTGTCCAGTGTCAACGAGTTGTCTTGGAGAAGAAACCTTAGTTGTTTGCAAGTGCAATGGTCGTCAATGCTCACTCGCATCATTTTCACATGACTAACACTTGAAAACATGTCCATTTGGATCATAGACCCACGCCTTTGTACACAAATCATGTCACTAAGGGCTCCACTAGTGTTAGGAGGCATATGCAAGTCATTCTCCATCTTATCACGTCCATTGGAGGCCATTAATGGCGGTCTTGGATCGTGCAAGACAGTTGTTGGGGTAGGTAGGGTTTTCTGGAAAAGTTGTGGGAATTTGACATGGAATTGGATATTGCCAAATGGAATCAACAAACTTGCAGAGAATCATTGCAAAATTGGAAGAGGGAATTGGACATTTGGAAGCAAGGGAAATGTGTGGAGGAAATGCGGGGTTTGGTTGTGGAACTAGACAATAGGACAGGATATGGGTTGAAAGGAAGATGTCTGGTAGTCCTCGGAAAGTCTGCAATTTCGTAGAAACACTAGAAAATGACTTAAAACTCTCCATACTTTGAACGTTTTGGATTGTTTAGATCTTCCAACATATAATAGGAACATGGGGAAGACAATGCACAACTCCAAGATAAAATTGACCAAGGGAAGGCCCACTGAAGGAAATCTCAAATCGGTTATCAGGAGTGGGTAAGACACTTCCAAGACAATAGATAGGCACCATAAATGGGAAATTTTCACATTCTTGAGCAGGTGCCAATATTGGCTTTAGTTCAGGATGTGTGTCCCTTGCAGGCACAAGGATCTAGTTATCTCCAAGATGCAAACCGAAGAGGAAAGACAAGATAAAACCAAAGGGAAAGGTGAGGACACACAAAAACAACAAAAGAGAACATATGTACAAGGGCTCAAAAGAACCTAGACCATCAAGAGAAATACTGCTTGAGGTGTTGACTATCAATTGACATCTCCATAACATCTCCATCCAAACTCTTTATGTAGAAAGTGCCTTGACTGCACTTGTTTGCAATTTGATAAGGTCAAACCCACTTCAAATTTTCTGTGCATACCCTTATCTCCAGGCCTTGCATTCCACATGAGGACTAAATCACCCACTTGAAAATTTCTTTGAACTTCCTTCTTGTCAAACAAATGCTTCACCTTCTATTATTGCAGCAGATTTCTTTCACGTGCAGCTCCTCTAGCTTCTTCAAGTTTAGTTAACTCGTGTATTGTCAAGGAAATGGCATCATCTTCATCTCCTTCAATTTGCTTCAGCTGTTTGTGTATCGGCATTTCAAGATTGATTGGCATCTTGGCTTCTATTCCATAAACTAGCTCAACCAGGCTACTACCAATAGCCTTCTTTTATGTTATTCTGTTTGCCCAAACAACAAACTTAAGCTTATCATCTCATCTTTTCTTATTCAAATCTAGTGTCTTTTTGATGATCCTCATGATGCGCTTGTTACTAAATCCAGCTTGGCCATTACTTAGAGGAAGAATGTGTTAAAACTATCCCATACTTAGAGCATATGTCAAGGAGGTCATTGGATCTAAAACACATTGCATTATCAACTATCCTTGTAGGCACACCAAACCTTGTGATTATATTATTCATCAGGAAGTCAATCACTACTTTAGATGGAGCATTTCTAGAAGGTATTGCCTCCACCCATTTGGTGAAGTAGTTAGTGGATATAAGAATCCATTTGTATCCATCGCTTGATTTTTCAACAACCTCCCCAATAAAATCAATACCCCACTACTGAAATGGAGCCTCAACTGATATGGATGTGAGGGGGAGTGCACCTACAAACTTCATCTTGCTTGAAAATCTTTGGCAAACGTCACCTTGTTGCATTCTCGAATCCATTTGTCCCACTCATCTTCTTCTGAATCTTGATCTTCTCGGTCTGCCTAAGGGTCAAAATTGTTATCTTCCACTATACCCTCTCTTATGCCAGTGTAGGGTGAATACAACCTCTAGTAATCATAAATTTTCATTGATCGTACTCTCGGTCCAAAATAACCATTGACTTCTTCCAAGTGTGTGCTTGAAAAGCCACTCTGTCTATTCTTCCGTTTATGTCCATCTTCAGAGGGCGTTCTTCTACTTCGTGAAATCCAAACTCGCCTAGTTAATATTCTAATTCATTCCCAGTTTCCTTCTACATTTCTTATTTATTTCCGTACTTCATAAAGTTTATTGAAATGACTTCTTGTCGTTGTTTGTAAATCTTAAGTTTGGGCCCGTTTACTATATCTTTGATTACCATCCCGTTGAGGTTCTCCATTTTTATGGCCCCATTTTCTAGTACCTCCCGTACTTGGAATGGTCCTAACCACCTCACCTTGAACATACCTGGCTTTATTTTGTTACGATCGTTAGACTTAAGAACCAACTGGCCTTGTCGGAAGTTCATTCTTCGATGATGTTTGTCGTGCCAGTATTTTTGATGTTTCTGCTCACCTCAATCGACCACTGTGTCAGGGCCCTTCGTTCGTCCAGTTTGTTCAATTGAAATAATCTTTCCTTCAAACTCTTTGTATCCTCGAGTCTATTCTCGACTGCTATTCGGAGGCTGGGTACTATATACTCGGCTGGAACCACTGCTTCCTGGCCATACATCAACTGGAAGGGAGTGTGCCCTGTCGTTACTTTATAAGTTGTATGGTATGCCCATAACACAGCTGGCATCTTCTCCCAGTCAGATCCTTCTATGCCGCATGACTTATAGATGACAGAGACTGACACTTTCTTCGTCGATTTGGCATGCCTGTTGGCTCTTAGGTAGTAGGGACTCGACAGTGAATGAAATATCTTGAATTTGCTGGTCATCAACCGAATGACATGGTTGACGAAATGTCCCCCTCTGTCACTTGTTATTTGGATAGGGATGCCATACCTTGTTACTATTTGCTCATAGATGAACCTTGCGGTACTTAGGGTTGTGTTATCTTTCAATGCTCTCGCTTCTGTCCACTTGGTTAAATACTCCGTCGCCACCACTATGTATTGGCACCTGTGTAGCTTGTTAACCTTCAATGGTCTTATAAAGTCCAATCCCCATCTCTTGAACAATTCTTGTGATTGATGGGTTGAAATATTGACCTCTTTTTATGTTGTTTTATATGCTTTTAGAACTTTTCCATATGATCCTCCAGACACTTTGCCAACATCACCATCATTATATGATGTCTTTTTATATACTTTGCAAGACTTTGAATCTATGTTATTAATATGGAATATGGTGATGATATTATCAATTGAATGATTTAAATGAGTATGCATGCAATATAGATGGAATCCTATGGTTTAATTATGAAGGTTATTTGTGTGCATATGTTTTGTGAATTAACCCTTGTGCAACAAGAACGTGGCATCAAGGAAATGAGCATTTGCAGCGAGTTGTAGACAGGAGAATTAAAGGAAGTGAAGTTAGGATGCCAAAAGTGCAGGTAGCTGGAGGACGAATGTGAACCATCATGGAAAGGAATAAATGCAGAAGAAGTAGACTTGTTTCAAACACAGCTTATGTGTGTTCTTCATGCGAGTCGTTGCATAAGAATTCTTGTTTGGATAGGACTCTCCTTCCTCTGTTCAGTTAGATTAATAAATCGATCTTAAACCTGTATCCTAGTATCTAGGATCGGATTGATGGTTGAAGTTAGTTGGTAGTTGCATAAAACTCTCCCGTTTCTGTATAAGTTAGGAGGGATGAGTTAGATGTTAAGTTAGTTACTTTATTTTCTAGTTACTTAGTTGTTACTCTGTTTTTTCAATATTAGAAGATCCAGACATGTTTGATTAAAGAATGTCATTATTGAATACAATCTGAAAGAGATTTTGTAGATTCTGTTTATGATAGGAAATGAATGGAACTATATGTTATGAGGATGCGTGAGTATCTAAATTAGATTTGATTTCCAGTTAAGTGAGTTAGTCCCCTGAGCCGGCCACTCAAGGTACTGATCTTCACTTCATTTATTTTCTCATTCCTTTATGCATTCTTGTTAAGTCTGTTTTTCATTTGCATATAAATACATTATGAGTCAATTAGAATACTTTGATTGTCAAATTACAATAGTATGGTTCATGAACAAATGCATGCTTCATCAACTTTAAGTCCTCCGGAGGTTAGCATTAGTTCTCTTATCATTTTGAATGTTTTGAGTTAATTCTGTAATTTCTTGTTGATAACAGTTATCTACAGCTTATGCTGAAGGTACCCGTAGCCACTAGATTCTGTAGCTGTTTTTACTGTTCTTGCATTTTTGTGAATTCCAGTAGAGTAGAATAGCCTGAGTAGGTTTGGATAAGATAGTTTAGGAAGAATATGAGCCTTGAAGGCACATACAGTGCAGTGCCATCATAAGCTTATGCTCCTTGGTTGATAATTTAATGTAGGAGTACAATGATAGAGTGGGCTATTCAGATAGGTTTACCCCTGAATTATGTTAAGTCTACAACGCATTAGTTTTCCTCTACAATGATTGTGAGGGTGAGAGGCATATAATCTTGCTTTAGTGGTTTTCCTACTCTTTGGCATGTATCGCAACCCACTACCCACTCTCGGGCATCAGTGTGGAGAGTTGGCCACCACAGTCTAGCCAATAGAACCTTCCTCGCAGTGGCGTCCAGTTCCATGTGTCTACCAACTAGTCCTTCATGAGCCTCTTGAAGTAACCCTTTTATTTCCTCTTTCATAACACATCTCCTCAGGATATGGTCGCGCCCCATCTTGTATATTAGTCCGTTCACTAGTTGTAATGTTTTACTCTTGAGCACCAGTGTCCTCTCGCCGATTGGCATGTCCTTAGGGAAAGTCCTCGTCGACAAGTACTCACCAATGTTCTTGTACCATGGTGGTAAGGCATCTATCTGGAACAAGTGTGCATTTGGAAAGACTTCGTTCACTCCCTCTGGTGGTTCTCCCGACTTGATCCGTGAGAGCTGGTCTGCTATCACATGGCTTTTTCTCGAACGTACAATAATGGTGAATGTGAAAACTTGAAGTAGGAGTAGCCATCTACTGATTCTACCTTGTATAATTGGTTTATTCACCAGATACATGAGTGCCTAAAGGTCGACATAGAATGTAAATGGTGTTGCCAGGAGGTAGTGTCTAAACTTCTGGACCAAGTAAACCATTCCGAGCGCTTCTCTTTCAATCTTACTATAGTGGCGCTCGACGCTTGACAATAGTCAATTGGCGAAGAACACCGAGTGGTTGAGCCCTTGGGGCCCGACTTGCATCAAGGTGGCTCCTATGGCGAAATTTGAAGTGTCAACATGGACATGAAACTCCTTGTCCTAGTCCAGATAGGCCAAGATCGGTGAACTGATCAACCTGATCTTTAATTCATTAAATGCCTTTTCTTGATCATCAGTCCATGTGAACGACACACCCTTCCTTGTCAGCATATCCAAATGATACGATATTTGGGCAAAGTTCTTGATGAATCTTCGATAATATCCCACATGTTCGAAAAATGATTTTACCCTAGTGACATCTCTTGGAGCCTCCAACTGTACGATTACCTGAATCTTGTTTGGGTTCGTCTTTAATCCTACCTTGCATACAATGTGGCCGAGAAGCTTGCCTTGTGGCACCATGAACTGGCACTTCTTCGGATTTAGGGCTAACTGTGCCGACCTGCAACGCTCCATGCATTCGGTGAGAGCCTTCAAGTGTGTTTGTTGGTCCCTGTAAATTAACCAATCATTCAGGAATGCTTTAAAGTTCCCCATCGACGTCTTATCAAATATGTGGAGGATTATTCTTTGGAAGGTGGCCGAAGCATGTAATGTCCCCTTTCTAAAGGAAACACTTAAACCTGAATCTGTATAAAAAATGATTCTCAAAGAGAACAATAAGTAAGTAAGATCAATGATGTTGCTTTCATTTCATTACTTATTAAGGATTGTTTATTTCCTAATGATTATTTGTGTATTGATAACCATTCCATAATTCCTATTCCTTATTACTTTTCCTTATGGAACTAGGCTTACATGTATAGGGCGCGCTGAAACCATCTCTTGACCCAGCCTACGGGAAACTATGTCCCAGCCTACAGGCCTTCTTACGGATGGAATTACTCCGCCTCTCCCCACAAGACCTAACGTTCCGTAATGAATGAAGTAATAGAGAAATATATATAGAAAAGTGACAACTACGTTTATCTCTCCACGTCATCTTCCTTCTATTCCTTAAGGATGGGGAATTATATGTCTCGGGCGCATTGAACCCTCTCCAATGCACCATGAATGGAATTACTCCGCCTTTCCCTTGTCTAGGGCGCGTTAAACCCTCTCTAATGCATTGTGATGGAATTACCTCGCCTTTCCCTAACAAGACCGCCTCTCCTAGGGCATTGAAAGAGATGGAAGGATGAGATGGTTATTGTATATATTCCTATATGACTTAATATGTAAATCATAATACTTTTTAAAATATATGTAAATCATAATTGGGGTTTCCCATTTATTATTCATGATTCACATAATATATATTCCTACTTGTTACACCGTGGGGTTTTCCCATTTTTGACCATATAAATTTAATTGAACAAAATATACATTCAGATTTTCATTATGAGTTAACTTCATGCTATACACCTATATACTCAGATCATTTTCTGTATCTGATATCTACTATTATTAAATGTAGGATATTCACTATTTACATACCTGTTCGCTGCTGCTGATGATAGTGATTTCTGCACCTTAATTCCTTCGCTGGAGGTTCCGCTGCCTTCCTTTTCGCTGATCTGCTTCTTATCTTTCGATCTGCCTTTTCTTTAGGTTTGTCTTATAATCGAGTGTTATGACCGATTTGCTGGGGTCCTATTTATATATCTTGATGTTCACTATGATTGTTTGATCTAGATATATGATGGCTTCCTTGACGTGGATATCTGCTGTTCGATATGCAGAAGTAATGTGTATGATGTTTGATGTTGTAGATATGATTGTTTACTTTCGATGATAAGAAGATGTGTTTGTTTGATTGATCCCTGGTGCTAAATGTACTCAAATGCTTGTTCCCTTTATATCTTCAATTTCAGCGGTCATGTCTTTTGTCAAGGTGGCGTTTGATTTTATATTACTTTTTATTATTACTAATGCTTCTTTTAATAATTGCTTCAGCTTGTGTTTAAATTTGAATCCAAACCAATTCGTGGATTTAGTGGAGAGCTTTGAAAATGAGATAGTGGAGAATGGACCCCACACTAAATTCCTATTTTGTCATGAACTTATTTGAAAAGAACATTGGTGTTTGAGATTTAATTAAAACCCGAGAAATAACACAGCATTTTGAAATATTTGCTGCCTTATAATAGATCGGGTTCCCTTTTAGGTAGCACTTATATTTAACATTGAATCATATCTTTATTAATATCTTTATAGTATAATATCTTTATTAATCATAATGTCTATAATATTTGTCATATCATATTTTGTAATATTTATTATTATAATATAATTTATGCTTATACTTATATGTTACATATTATATATTTAATAACATAATATATATAATATTATTGATAATACTTATATTTGTATTATTTTTATTATTTATAAATTCCTAAACATATTATTTTAATTATATAAAAATAATATTATTTAATATGATTATCATCCTAATTGATGATAACAACATCATATTTGGTAAGAGCAACTTCAACGATTGTATCATCATGCTTAAATCTTTTATTTAACAATGTCTTAATATGGGGGACATGACAAAGCATTACATAGGCCGAATGACATGCAGTTGTATACGTACACTCCATCCTCCACCACAAAGGTGGTCTTCAATTTATCCTCTTTGATGATACTAATCTAGTTGTATCCCGAGAATCCATCCATGAATGAATAAATCTCATGGCGAGCTACCTCCTCCAGGATTGAATCCGTGAAGGGAATCGGGAATGGATCCTTGATGGTCACCGCATTCAGGCATCTGAAGTCTACACATATCCGGATCTGCCCTCCTTCCCTTTTGAGTGATATGATGATGGGTGATACCAACTCACTTGTCTCCACTTTGAAGGTTTTCTCGATCTCTTCTTGCACTTTCTCCCCATATTTTTTGTTCATCCGGTATGGTCTCTTTCTCATCGGTTGTGCATCTGGAATTAGGGCAATTTTGTGCGCACAAAGTTCTGTAGGAATTCACTTCAGCTCTTTATATGTCCAGGTGAATACATCCTTGTACTGGAGAAAAAATTTGAATGCAGTCGCTTTCAACACTAGGTTCCAATCGTCACTTACCAAAATCACCTTCGGGTTGCTTTCATTTCCTAGATTTACCTTACTCGTGGATGGCTCTTTGTACATGATCACCTTATCTGGCTAAAACTTATGTGCTAGTGTATCATCTACTTTGGCCTCACCTTCTTTATATTCACTATATGCTGTGGGAAATGTATGCCTTACTGTTGTGAAATGATCTTCCTTATGTTGGGACATGCGATTCACTTCTGGTAGTTCACTCGTCGTACAACTTGTAGTTGACGGAATAGTTGTTTCCCCTGACGATTCTTCTGGCGTACGACCAGCAGTTGGCGGATGACTTGTCTCCATTGCCGATCTTTCTGGCATACGACTTGTCTCACCGTTGGTCGTACGGCTAGTTCCAAGTAAGGGGTTTTCTTCAATCTCATTAATCTCAATCATATTACAGGCCGGTGAGAACACCTCATAATCTTCCATCTACCAGTGGAATAGTTCGTTGAGTGAACTTGTTTCATTTTTGGAGCATGATTGTAATTGCAGTATTCCCTCGTCGTCAGGCTCCATGGGTCCTCTTTTGCTAGTTGATGGTTCGCCTGTATCTGATTCAGAATCGGAGGAAGCCATTTCTTCACCCATGGCCTGTGCCCTCAAGTCACTAATAAGTTTTCTTCCTTCATTTTCAATCGACAGGGTGTTCTTCCAATTGTGATTGACCTTCGCCGCTACTAACCACCCTCACCCCAGAAGTGCATCGTATGCCTTTTTGTGAACGGTAATGACAACAAAATTTAGCAGAAAGTGTTGAGTGCCAATCTTCACCTTCTGTCCCATCAATACTCTGAGAGCCTTAATTCCGTGTTGGTCAACCCCTACAACTGGAAGGTCGACAACCATAGGGTTGGCTTCCCCAAAATTCTCCATGTCTCTTCAGGTACTACATTGATTCCCAAGCCTCTATCGACAATTGTATTGGTTAGAGTTCTCTCGAGAATCTCCATATGGATGACGGCCTATTTCTTCCCTACAATGATTGCCAGCAACATAGTCTATGACTCGCTTCCCGCTTAGTGGTGGTTCCACTATGACATCATCATTTGTATCTTTCTGCTTGGTTTTCTCCTCGTCCACTACATTAGTTATCGCCACCCTTAATTGTGGCATGCTCTTTAATAGATTGGCCATCTTTGTAGTTATGTTGGTTTGCAACATCTGGCTGGCAATGTTCTTGTCTGATTCTAGTGAGGTAGATGCATTGGCTTTTGCTTTAGAGTGTCTTTGTTCCTCCACTGTTGCTTGCTTGACCTCTACTTTGGCTTCCGGAGTCTCTCTTTCTCCGTGCGAGGGTTCGGGTAGAAGCCTTCTTTGTTTGCGCTCGGGTGGCGGCGAAGACTTCTTCTCCTTCTATATCGATTAGATTGATATTGCCTTTTTGTTTGGGGCAGTTATTATCCTCATGATCCCTTGGCCCACACCATTTACAAAGCATGTCCTTGTTTTGATTTTGATTCTTTTCGCACTCTTAGGTGAAGTGTCCCCATTCAATGCATCGTCAACACTGGATCATCGGTCGCCCTTGTTCGTCGTATTGTATGCGACTTCTCCCCCCACTATTGTTATTGAATTTGTTGTTTCCTTGTCGGTTCCGATACCTGCTTGGCAATGCACTGTTATTACTTTGTTACTTCGACGGTGTAGTCGGTGGGGTAGATTGTTCGATTTGGGTGAAGAGCACTTGGTTGCTCCTCATCTTCATATTGTACGGGAATTCTTTGATGGAGTGTCCCAAAACTTGGCCAATGTCACATAACATCTTCTTTGAGCAATTTGCCTTGACATGGCCCCCACCGTTGCACTCCGTACACCACAGTTCCTTGTCCTTGGTGGCCTCCTTTTCTATTTTTAGTTCCTTCATCATCCTCATCACGTCCTTTTGGAGTGCTTGTATGGTTTTTGTTTCATCGCCGCTGTCATCCGAACTTTTGTCGTCTTCATCTTTCTTTTTCCCCTGAGAGGACATTTTGTCTTCACTCTTGATGTCCATGGCTCGGTTGTAATCATCGACATACAACGAAGGTGGTACGATCTTCATCTTTTTCCTTAGGGAGGGAATCAAACCCTCAAGAAACCAGCGCTTTTTCAAGCCATTTGCAGGTTCCTTCTCTAATTAATTTCACCAGAAGCTCTTTCAGCCTATGATTATAGGCTCTTACATTCCCATGCTGGCCTTGTTTTGTGCTATAGATTTCGGCTATGATTTCATTGTCGTCCCTCAGGAGTTTGAATTCTTCTTGGAATGCCTTCTTCAATGTGTTCCAATCAACTTTTGAACTCGCTTCTAGTTTTGTGTACCAGTCGATGGCTATGCCCCTCAAAGTTGTTGGGAATGACCGCAACCAATAGGACATGTCGTCATGTCCATTGGCCACCCATATAGTTTCACAGGTCTTGCAATGCTTCACTGGATCTTCGGATCCGTTCCCCAAGAACTTCGGTAGATTTTGCCTATCCATACTCGGACTTGCTGGAGGAGTCACCATCTTCCCTCGGCGCAACTTTCGTGTTCGGTTTTTGGTCGGAGAGTCTTGACCCATACGTCCCAGTGCTTTTTGTGCACTCTCGGCCATTAGGTGTCCTCCACTCGTCCTTTGTCAACAAACCACATGTTTCTGTCGCCCGCGGGGTCTTTCCTGTGCTCCTCTAGTCTTGGAGTTGGAGGCTCTTGCCCCCCAATCAACAATTCTTGGAAATGCCGGATATTATCTTCATGTCTCCAACAATGAATCTTGTCATGATCGGTCTTCCCACTGGTCATCTGTTGGTGGAAGTTGTACAGTTTGGTTGTCCACTGCCTGGTCGGCGAGATCATCTTGTGTTTCGTCCGGGAGTGGTAATTGTCTCGCTAGTTCTTCCCACTCTGCATTTGTGTATTGCTTTGTGTTTTGTTGTACGGTAGGAACTTTCTTTTCTTTTCGACTATGGCTCCGATTGATGCTTCTACTCTTGCTCCACCCCTGGGGTGGGCTCTCACTCTTGGGTAGTAATCCTTCTGTTTCTTCAACTATTTTCTTCAACCTCCTTTCTCTTTGTTCTTGTATTCTTAATGACCTTGTTTCCTAATCGGGTGGTTCGTGACTGCTTTGTGGTTGCATGTATTTGTTTGGGTATAAGGGCATTAATTGTACGACGTCCGACGTCGATCAGTGTTGCGCTCCTCTTCTCACCGCGTATGTTCCTCATACCGTTGTATTTGCTATCGGCGTTGCTCTCTTTCCCTCTCGGCATGGAAGTTTTGTAAGATTAAGAAATGCCTCGCCAAAATCCTCGGGAGACGGTTGAAAAGGTTGTCAACCTCGTCGTTCACCACCAAGTTATACCAGATTTGATCTTCTGGTACTTCCCTGGCGCTCGCTTCCCTCCTTACGTGCTCCCTCACTGATATATCCCACAAGTGCACGAGGCCTTGCGTCAAATTGTCTTCTGCATCATCTTCACTATGCTCATTCAGTTCTCATTCTGGTTTGCCGTTGGCTGTCCCATTATGTTGCCATCTGTCACCGACTACTCAAGCCGACTCCGTATAGGCAACGAGGCCAAATGTTTATTGCCTACTGGTTCAGGATAGAATATACAGAGTAAACAAAATGTACATGAAAAGTAAATATAACAGCATTATAACAATTTACTCATTGTCCACCACAACACAATTGAAACATGTATTACTTGCAAATATGTTCTCAAACAATGTGATAGGTAATTCCACACAAGTGCTCCCTCGATTACATTGACATACAAAGTATATAAAGGTAGTCGGCAGTTGGTCGGCAATGCCAACCGCTCACTATCGACTACAACTAACCATAATTGTCGGGAGGACAACTAACCTCACCGGCACACCCAACCCAAAATCAATACAATATACTTATTCAAAAATACCTATTTACAATAAAGTAGAATGAAGAATATTTTTCATAGCAGCTTCACCATCAAGGCATTCGATGGTTAACTCAAATGTTACAAGCTCATTATTAGCCAAGGCTCTTTCCGCTTCATTGTTATTTTTAGCTCCTCTTTCTTTTGCAAGATTTTCTTCAAATGCCCAAGGTGTCCAATGTGAAGTGAATGAAGATCTCGGCTTGTATTTCCTTGGTGGTGTGTTTTAAGCACTATCTCGAGATAATGTGTACAATGCTCTAAATGCTTCTCAAAATTAGGATCTACAAGACTGAGTGGCTTTTTTAATGGATCAAGTGATGACTTAGGCCCATTTAGTTCACCTTCAAATGGATGAGTGGTATATGTTGGTGATCCAAAATTGTCCGATTCTGGCTTTTACTTAGTTGTTTGTTTGCCTATTGACTCTAGTGGAACCACAATTGGTTCAATTACACACTTTTGTAGATTTGGGTCTATCATCCCCAATTTTGGTCATGCAAATTTTAAACTTTGACCACTTGTTATTCGAACTTGTCTTTTTAAAGGTCATGTGAGTACTTTAATTCATTTGCAATCCTTTGTGGTCTAATCTTGATCAAGTCAAATTCTAGTACTTCAAAACAAAATAATTTATCGTCGATCTTGGTCGTAAATAATTAGAGTTAAAGCTAGTTATCTTGACTTGTTGGATTGTTTTTTAAGTCATAAAGTTAGTGGATGCTATGTCATCTTTGAATGTCCATAACAATTGTCAACTAGATGTCATTCAAAGGATGCCTAGAGTTGTGCTAGATGTTTTAGTCTTGTCAAAATTTGTGGTCTGTGGATCACAATTGTAAGTTTGCATATAATATACATTGACGCTTTCCATCCTCATGCCTTGGTGATTAGCAAATACATGTGGACTTGCCTTGTATGTTTGCAAGATGCTTACACCTCATTCTCGCAATTCTGCACGAATACACTATATCGAGGTGGTGAGCTCAACTCGCAACGTTACAAGAGTTGCAAATTGTTTGTTACCTCCAGACTCCAAGTGAAATGTCCCGAATAGGACATTTACTAAATTTTCTGATTTTTGGGTTCTTCTGATTTTTGCCCTAATTTTCTGATTTTCAAACCTGATCCAAAACCCTAATCCTGCAATTCTGATTTTTCTGTTTCAGATTTAAATAGACACTTATAACAGCCACTTAACTTGTCAAATACATCATAATCATCATACCAAAATATGTGCCAAAACCCTAGATGAGTTACACAATGAAATACACATGGATCCAACACCAAAATGATGGAAAACTCAAAGCAGAAGTCTGCTGTCATAAATCAGAGATATGAAGTCTTCAATTACATCAAATGCAATGGGCAATCATGCCAAACAATGCCCAGCTACCGCATGCTATAAACTCTAGGGTTTATACATACCAATTACATGCAATTTTGACCTCCGAATGATGAAATTGGACCTCCAAAAGGTGGCGCTCAGATTTAGGGTTTGAATCCCTATGGAAATGACACTCCAACACCCCAATGAAGCCAATCCAAGTGGGCGCTCAGGTCTGCAATAAATCGCTGCTCCAAAAATGATGTAAATGATACCAAATGGATGCAATGAAATCACCAAAATCTCCTCCACAAGTGGGCACTCCAATGGAATGATGAAACCCTAGCAAAATCACATCAAAAGCACCAATCTTCACTCTTCAATCAAAGCCGAAGGAGGACTGATCTGCTGCTGTACAAATCTGATTGCACTTTCCAAACACTAGCGGCCAAGAAATATCACAATTCGCCTCACAAATGAGGTCACTCACTCCTAGAAGGTGGCGCTCAAATCCTAGGTCAAAACCCTAGGTCAAAATGCCTCCAAAGCTCGCCAAAACCCTTCTTCAAATCTGATCTGAAAATCTGCTCCTCTTCACCAACGAACAACAATGAAGTGCAATTGTGAACTCCTTATGAATCCACCTCCAAGATAAGATTGGGTTTTCGTCCAATCCACCTTATTTCCACATGGGTTTTCGTCCTTGGAAAACAATGCAAACCAAGTTGCAGATCCACAAAGGAAAATACAAAAGATATAATGCTGAATGATGCCCAAATGCCCCATAAACCTTGTATATATACTTAACTTTTGCCTTCTCCCACTTGCTGGCCGACCAAGGTAGCTTTTCCTTTATTTTTTATCATTAAGGCTGACCTCCTTAGATAAATTTGACGCATAAGAAAAAAACAAATTAAAGATTTCTTTTTTTGTTTTTTGATAACAAGGCCGACTAGGTAAACTAGGCCGACTTAAAGATATTTTTTTCTTTTATTTAAACTTAGGCCGACCTTTTTGCCTTCAATTTGGCCGGCCTGACTTAGGATTAAAGTGGTGCCACAAAGATGGATTAAATATGAATTTTCCTCACTTAATTGGTTTGCTCCATATGAGGGCAATTTATTTTGCTCAAGTAAAATACATTATAATTAGTAGAAAAATATGACAAATCATTTTCTATATTCACTTTGGCCACCAAAAATCCTGAAGTGTGTAAAATAGCCTCATAGGTCTTTTTTGTGAAAATGGGGACATTACACCAAGCTTTGCAACTTTTGTGCTTACTAGACTAGCATACCTCTCATGTGCGTATTTGCAATACTTGTTGATTGCTACCCTATTTCCCATCATCATATCCCCACATACAAAGGCAAATACTGTTCAAGGATCGCCATATTATAAATGCAGGGCTACAAGCTTATAGTGGGCAGAAAAATAAACTAACAAATTTCATTGCCACCTCCACTCCTCACAGGCTTATCACTTCGGAGTTGCAGGACTTGTATCCAATTGTGCAAACTTTTGCGAATTGCATTCCGACCCTTCATTTCCGCCTGCTTTATAAAGAGAAACATAAAAGTCAAATGCCTTTGTTTATCACCATGAGAATGTGGAATCTGGATACAATCACACAATAATTGCATATTGCAAGTTGATCTCCACCATCCCACCAAACCAATGTGTATGATGCAAAGGCTGGAATTTGAATGACTCTTTATATGCTTTATTAAAGGGACACGAGCCCACTATTCGCATAGGGAAGGCATAAGATTCTAAATATATCCATGCTAAATAAGGCTCTTAATATGCCCTCTATAAGTACATGAAGGTGGTCAAGATATTAGAGAAAGTGTGTGGGCTTATACTACATGAGCAAACATTTTTAAAGCTTGCAAAACATCTTCATGTGTCCGCCCCTTCTAAGTCTGCGAAGGTGGTAAAAACAAAAGAATGCGCATGAGATGACTTGGGATGTGCACATATTTTCAAAAACATACGAAGTCCTCCTCTGCTCCTGAGGTTAACATCCCTACCAATGCTTCAAATTGTAAATTGAACTCCCATTCCCACATATAACAAGGCAAAGCATGATGGAAATTATGGACTCTTTGTGTAAATGTGCAAATATACAAGTTGCTTCATTACTTCCGCATGCTGCAAGGCATGGACATCCCTCAAAGGCCATGGAAAATGGTTGTTATCAGGTCCTGTAGCTGCAAAAGCCGCCATGGTAGACATGAATACAGATGTGACTAATCTAAAATAACATACATATATAAATTGTAGATATTTGATATGAACAATCTTTTTTGCTAGTATTTGTATTTTTCATATCTAGTAATATTTTTGTTGAGTAATTAACATTTCTTAGCTTTGCAGGTGGCTGATGATGGAATTTGTAGGGCTTCACCTTGGTTCAGTTGGGCTATTTTGTTTGGGCTTCCTTTTCCTTCCAGTGGCAAGGGGTTCAATCCTTCTACGCCTTATAGATATTCCCTTTGAACATGCAGCAAAATACCATGTGTGGTTGGGTCATGTTACAATGGCACTCTTCACAGCCCATGGCCTTTGTTATCTCATTGCATGGACCTTTGAAGGCCGCCTACTGCATGAGGTGGGTTGTGTCTCAATATATACTAATCAGTTTTTGTATATGTTTGTTCTCAACTTCTAATTGTTGATTGTTGAGTATGTTTGTTAAGTTTTGTATCTAAAAAGCTGTTTTCTACATAATAAATTAAGCTAACCTGTTAAAACTTAAATACAACTACATGGATTACAAGTATTTAAAGGCTTGGATATTTCAAGCTTGTGACTTCTAATATTGATTAATTTCCAGTTTTTCTTTGATAATTTTTTTGTTATTTTATATCTATCCAATTTCCAAATTTTCTGCTACTTTATCAATCTCTGAATAGGCATGACATACACTTCATTAAGTGAAAAACAATAGATACTGAGTAAGAAAGAATGAAGTTTTATTAATGTCCACGAGTGACTAACCAATGTTAGAAGCTGAAAAACTAATTCAAGCTAGAGCTAAAACAGTAAAGCAATAAAAGCACAACATGTGGGGGTGGCCACAGAATACAAGTAAAAATATAAATTACCAATCAAAGGGAATAATCCCCAAGGGAGTCGAGGGAGAAAAGAATCTGATGAAAACCAAAAATCTTAACAAAGAAAATTCATGAGCAATCTATTCTTGAAAGTTAAAAGTTTTTTTGAACATTTAGAAGGTTAACTATAATGGAGACTAGTATTTTAAACCCTTGCATACAGGGAACGGTGAAGGAATGTGAGGCTTCATATAGAAATAATTTGAATTAATAGTCATACTTTTATGTTACGTTAAGGCTGACACATAGTATGGGAAGTGGTGAATGCTGAGTATGGTACAGTTTTTGGTCAGCTTGTTTGGACAAGACAAAACATGGTTTTACTTTCTTAGTAGGAACTAAAATGCATCTGGTCCTACTAAAAGGGATATTCATTGATGTGGCAACAGGAATGCTTTTTCACTTATTGGGATAATCTATATGAGAAAACAAAGTTTGAGGATTCTTGGACTTCTAGGACAATTTTATGCACAGAGTCAGCATCAAACATTTGAATTCCTTATGCAAAATACTGAAACTCTAAAGTGCACTTTGGATTTAGTTAATCAAACCAAGCCTTCAGATCTTCTCATGCATATTTTGGAATCTGGGGATTTTGTATTTCCCAAATGTTCGGAATCATTTCATGACAGATTTGGTCAGCTTCCACACATTTTGATCATTTTAGTTTTTATCGTGTGATAGTTTGTCAAATATTGACATTTTGATTTTTAAAATTTGATAGAAACTTATTGTTGTACTAGATAAAATAATCCTAGTTCTGTATTTAATTGTGGGTTGGTGCTACACCTTTCATAAAATGAATGGGAGCCATCTTTTTGATAATTTTACATAGGCTAGATATTCAGTGTTATGCGGGAAAAAAATACTTGAGAGGGAGTGGATGAACTGAGGTAGCCATTCATCAACCACGCCTGAGTCTTTATCAGATTCTGCAGATTTCAAATGACAATCTTCCAGTAATTTTACTTCCACTGAGTTTTTCTTCTTGCCTACTTGTGTATAGTTGTAGCTATGGAGATACACATGTCCATATTTTACTGAAATAAATAAAAACAGAAGTGAAATAACTAAAATCAGAAGTTACATTTTGATTTCAGTCTATGGTTCTATAATTGATTGTTATGAAGCGTTTCAGATACATTGCCTTTATCCTTATTGTGCTGCTGTTATGCTAATAAATGAGTCAGATATGGTTGTACAATAAATGAAACTACTGAAGGTAGACTTGCGATTAGAGATGCCATTGAAAATTCAAATTAGACTCAGAGTGAAGTCCTTATCATAATCCATTCATGACGTTATAAATACACTGTTGCATTAAAAATAAAAATTCTATTTTTTAAGCATAACCTTGAGTTTTTTAATTTTTTCTTCTCTTACTGTCATGGCTATTATGATCACCCCCATTAAATGTGCCATTGGAAGACCATCTTCTCTTCTTTGAATATCAAAGAACAAAGGGAAGAGAAGGGGAATTTCAAGACCATCTTTACTGCTGCCATCAGCAAGGTGGACAGTGACATAAAAAACAAAGACGAATTGACCATTTGACTATTGTTTGACCAGAATTTACTGCTGTTTGATTGGAATACGATGTTTCTGTTAGGAAAATACCATAGTTACCAGGAGACTAGTATGGATATTGGTATGGGAGACAGGTACTGAGACAGGTATGGCATTTTTTAAAAGTAGGAGATGGGTACTTGGAGATGTCAAATACATATAAATATATATGTATATATATAATTCACTCTAATAAAAAATATTAAAATGCTAAAAATAAAAATTAATAACTGAAGTAAAAGTAATGAGTAGAATTCAAATTTTACATAATTTAAAATAAACATATAAAACTTAAAAATTATAAAAGATAAATTATGAATATTAAAATTTGATTTGTAAATGTTAAAAACTTAAATTAAAAATATTAAAAATAAAACTATAATTAATTTATTGAATCCGAACCCTAACATTTTAAAAATTAAATATAACAAAGATTAGAAAGTAGAAAACCAAAACAAAAGTTATATAAACAATAATATAGAATATTAAAATTAAAACTTACATGCAAAACCAAGGCATTCATGAAAGTTGCTCATATTTCCAAATGTGTAAGGTGCAGATGCATTCCATAGATATTTGAGTGCATACATACCATCCTGTACAATATGTCTGACTTTAAGCAATTCAAGCCAAAAATTAAACATAGCTGACTCTAATGTTTTGTTTTTGTTTTTGTTTCACGCCAAAACCTACATACATAGTTTTTAGTATTTATAATGTTTTGGGCCTTTTGGCATACATGGGAAGCAGCTACAGGCATACATAGTAAGTTTTTAATATGAAAACTTAAATACCAAACCTAATGGTAATGACATAAAAAGATGGGAGGCATATAGACTATTCAGTGATTCATGGGAGGCATACTAAGAAAAATCATGGAAACTGAAAAATGTGGAAACAAGGGGAAGCATTGCAGTTGAACAGGGAATCCTACCTCTAATCTTACAAATTTAAAAGACTTTTTAGTGGTCGTTTTTTCATTTTTAACTTTTAAGGTTTTTTTGGGGAAGATGCACTTGATTCAGGGTTTTTCAAACGAGACGCCTGGAAATGCGGTCAGTGTCATGTCTCTCGATAAGCACATTCCAATTAAAGATTGGAATGACCAAGATCGATGCCAAGCACAAGATGATTAGAATGAAGTCAACCGAACATAGGCATCCCTTGTGGATCGGGAGTGCAAGAAATATAAGACCGATTCCTCATGCCCACCATCGACTAAGAGAAGAAGAAGCAATAAGGAATTAAGTTTAATATCAATTGCAAAGGATCAACTAAGAGACATAAGTAGTAATCCATGATAAAACAAACATGAATAATGACAAGCGCCATAAAAGACAAAATCTGATTTGGCACTATAGTACAAGTGTCATATAAGACAAATCATACAAAGAGAAAACAAAAGCAATAAAAATAAATTTATGTGTAATAAGAGGAATCGATCCCTCTAGAGGAGCGCCGATCCCGTGAAGATTGTTTATGGTAAGATAAACTAATGATCAACAAATCGAAGATTACAAGAAGTCATGAAATGTGATGTCTTTTGACAATTGCATCCCGTCAATATCTTTATAAGGGACGGGTATCCTACAGATCGGGGCATCAAGCAAGACCAGCGTTGGAATCTAAGGCATCAATAATTGAATATCATCTGATCAATACATATTACCCATATCATCCGTCAGGCATCAGTAATACCAGATCAGAAAGAAATCTCAGCTCATGAATGGATCGTTCTAATCAATAAAGGAATTTCCAATATTCTCTAAGCAGATCGAATATCAAGCAAACAAGCAAGGAATCGCCTTCAAGCATATTCAGCAAGCAAACATCAGCACATCGAATGAATCTCATCTGATATCACCGATCCATAAGCAGAGATAATATATATCAGATCAGGAAGTAAGACATCATCGAATCTTAGGAAGAATTCATCGAACCTCATCAAAGATATTTGCAGCGTCAACAACTAAACAATTCTTTCAGCAATTCGACCTCATTCATTTATCCTATCCAAGTTGAAGGTATCACAGCAAATCGATTTCATTAAAGTGTGACAGCCATTACAAGGTATGCATCATGCATCTTTCTCCATATAATGCCAACTCTGATTTATATATGCTTTGTCTTTATGAATAATGCTGATAATGATAAGGATAAAGCAAGGTATCTTGCTGACTGAATTATCCATTCATATATGCATTAGAAGTAATGTTCACATTTCCGATTCTTCATAGATAGACTCACAAAGTTAAATAATTATGTTTATGATTAATGATTAATGTTAACCATGATTGAATGAACATGGAATAATAAATTGATCTTAGATATATGATCATGAATATGCCTAGAAAGAATAGATTAATATGATAAATGAATATGGTTATGCATAAGGAATCAATGATGATGATAATGGAAAATGATCATGTGGATATATGATTGGCCAATTATGATATAAGGCCACGATGTCCTATTTATAAGGCATCATGTGCAAATGTTAATAAGGACTTAGAAATCATAGGATTCTGCCATATCCGAAAGAAGGATTAGCCTCATCATTAATCATCTCGCCATCCTAGGTGTATGGGTAAGTTAGGAGAATGTTATTGGACCTAGGTAACCCCAAGAAGATGAAGTACCCCCGGGTGTGAGGCGAAGTCTTTGGGGCCAAGTGTCGAAGTACCTCCGGGTGTGAGGTGAAGCCTTGGGCCTATGGTATGATGAGCTCATCAATGTTAAATGTGCCCTATGGTGGGTGACTCTCCAATAGATGAAGTATGCTCAGGTGTAGCATGAAGTCTTTGGAGCCGAATGGTGAAGTACCTCGGGTGTAGTGTGAAGCCATCGGGCCTCCATATGGGATGGTTAGTGTCACCTTAACAAACCATGCCTATGGAGTTAGAGATGGATTAATGATAGGGCGACACATGATCCTCTTGAGGATAGAACATAAGGCCTATGAATACGAATATGAATATGAATATGAATATGAACATGAATATGAATATGACTATTATGTGATTTTGATTAGAAGATTATAATGCTTAAAGACAAATGTGGAAAGTATATGAATTTGATTATTGGACATTAACCCTAATTATGATATGAAAAGAAGAATTGAACACTAATGTTCTCTTTTGGTGAGTTGAAATTTTGTGCAAGGTTGTGAAAATTTTGGCTTACTAGAAGGGGACATTACAGTCAGGACATCTTTTATGATTGGAAATGTCTCCATAATTGTCTCTAGTACGAGAGATGCATCCTAGTGTTGGAGACATGTCCTAGAGGGTGGGAGACACATCTCCCTGCTACACTGGAAAATACTGATAATCTTAACAGAGAAACAATGTTTAATGGTGATGAAATCTGAAATAAATCAGCAACAGATATGACAGAATTCACACATAACACCATATATACATTGGAAAACTCTTTCAGGAAAAAACCCAGCAAAAAACCAGCACCACGCACTATATTATCAACAAATAAGTGATTACAATACAATAAGAATTCAGTATATGCTGAAGTAGTGTCTTCTATTAATTCTAGGAACATTTCATTTTCACCAAAATCACCCTACAAACCTCTGACAGAAGCACTATATAAGTAGGCAAGGAACAAACAAGAAACCAACAATGGTTTCCCAAGAGTCTCTCCACATTCCAAGGCTTCCTCTTGTTGTTTCCTTTGTCCTATTCAACCCAAGCACCCAAGTGTGACCATTCATCTTTCGAGGACTTGTCTTGTTGCTTGTGTTTATGTGACCTTTGTGATATTTGCAATTCCAATGTTACATACAACAATACCTAGGAGAAATCAATCTAACAACTGAGTTGTGTCGCATTCAATGAGGACCACAACTTACTACAACATTAAAATGTTATCATGCAAGGTGTACAACACACCTTTTCAACATCCCCCCACTTGTATACATTGTTTAATGCCCAAATCAAGGCAAAAACAAACTAGTTGCTAGGGGCAGAAGTGCCCATATCTCTCCTGTATTAAGAAAAGTTGTCTATGCTCACAGGCTTGGTTAAACAATCTGCAACATTCTCCAAAGTGTCAACTTTTTTCATCAACAATTCTATCCTCAACTATGTCACAAAAAAATGATATTGAACATCTATGTGCTTTGTTCGGGTGTGAAAAGTAGGATTCTTAGCCAAACAAATAGCATTCTGACTATCACAAAATAAACTGACAGTCCCATGTAAGAAACCAACATCAAAACATAACCTCTAAAACCAAATTGCCTCCTTGCAAGCATGAGTGGATGTCATATACATTGTTTTTGTAGTTGTGGAAAGGTAAAAATAAACCTCCTATTGTTTAAGGTTTGTGTTCAACTTTTCTATTGTAAAATTGCATTAAACAATCAGATTTATCTATTCAAATGAAATACACAATAACAATATATATTTATGATCTAAATTTACTATAAATTATTCTTGAACTAGGACATAAGCTGAAATTATAGAGAATAGGGTCAAGAACACATGCCTAATATGAAGTTTGGTATTAAAAAGGAGCTTTGGAAGGTTGGAAGGTGTCTAGGAAGTTTCAGGAGTTAATGATGTTCCATGACACTAGAGTCGGTGATGGGTGCTAGTGCTTGCAAAAGTGTTTTGACATGTTGACACTAGTGTCTAACAGATGGGTGCTAGTGTTTGATAAAGGGATGCTAGTGCTTGAAAGATGAATGTTGGACTCCTCTCAGACACTTATGTCTTCTACTCTGGCTATTTTGCAACTTTTGGGAGCTATTCGCTTAATTTTCCAAGTCTTGTATTGCTTGTAGAATTTTGAAAACACTTGTATGTGAGGAGATCCAACCTGCAAAAGTTTGAGGGTCACAAAAAATTGGTTAGTTCTATTATGGGACCTCCTCAATGGGGAGCATGCGGTGCCTATGTGGGTTGTGCAAGGTTTTGTAACTACCAAATAACCCTAGTAAGATATCTAGCGCTAAAGTGGTGTGTGCTTGTGTAATGGAGGGTGAGAAAGGTGATGGAAAAGAGTTATTAATATGCCAAGGAACTACATATGAAGGTTGGATTTGCAACATGGGTCTTAGGAGAGATCTCTGAAACAATGAAGGATTTATGTATGAGATTGGAAGGAGAAACCTTAATAAGTGTATGAGACTGCAAGGAGTTTTTGTGGGATTATATGGACTCTAAGATGAGGAGAGATGGAGATCCAAAAGAACTTCAACCATGGAAGATTTTTAGACTTGCAGCAATGGAGGAGTGAGTAGCCACCTTGAAAACCTAGTATGATCTTGGAGGAGTGTTCAGAGCATGAAAGTGAGAAGAGAGAGATGGAGTAAGAGGATTCAAAATGAAGAAGAAAACATTTTTATATGATGCTCTTGGGCCAAGTATGTATTAGAAAATGTACTAAGGTATCAGTAGGGTTAGGGATTCCTTTGTTTGTGAAATTAAAAATTTGAAAATTTGAGTTGGACACTAGCATTCAAGTGTAAAAGTGTCTAGGATACTAGCATTCGGGTGCAAAAGTGTTTTTTAGGAGTTAGTAGTCCAAATTTCTTGGGTAGGCTTATGACAACTGGGAGCACCTAGAAATGTTCGCAAAACATGCAAATGATAGGTTTAGACTAAGAAGTGGGATAAATAAATCCTATGCATGTCTATGGTAATGGACAACAAATTAAGTACAAAAATGTAAGGTGAAGATTGCAAAGAGGCAATTTTCGACCTCATATTTTACTCCCACTTTAGCAAGCTTGTGGAACTAGGTGAGAAAGTATTCTAAAGTAAATACATTGCAGAAATATAATGAAATATATAAAGGACACAAAAGAACACGTGCTCTATGTCTTTTCTTCATGTTTCCTTCATTTTAGCATGCTACAATGCACCCATAGAGAAAATGTAGTTACTATTCCCCAAGAAGTAATATGCTTAAGAGATAATAGAAGTAATATGCTAGAAAGGAATCATCAACACAACTAGCCTATTAACTATTGTTTTACTAAAATATGCAAAAAGAATAGCCTTGATCCATGAGGGTTTATCTAGAGTAGGAATAGAAAAAAAAGGAGGCTACGAAAGAGCCAAGTAAATAATATAGACATGGAACTAGTAGAGTAAGAATTGCCTTGGCAAGGATTTGGTTGTGAAGGATCCACCTAAAATTAAACAAAGGGAGGCTAGTCTAGGCCCAAAATCAAACGTGGTAAATTGGGTATTGGATACAAAGCCACTGTTATCACTTGAAATTGCACCCTGTTTGAAGCCTGTTCAAGCATTCCAATTACACAATGGGATTGATCTCAAGGTGTGGGACTTTGCAGATGAGATTAGACCTCCGGAGAAGGTTGGTTCTTCTTTCTGGACTTAAGGTCTAGAGAAAATAACTAAATCTAATGCTAATGGTCACCAAGGGAAAGAGAGGAGAATTGAAAAGGAAAGGGGGTGATGCACCAAGATTTAGGGTGTTTAACTGCAACCGACATAACACAGTAATGATCTCAAACGCTGAAAGGAACTCACACATACTCATGCATGTTCAAACAGAGGTTAAGATAGTTTTGTGAACAATAAGAGAGGCAAAAGTATCAGTTTATATTGAACATAGAGGCCGAACAACCATTACAAAGAGGGAAAAAACTCATTACAGGAATGAAATAGACACAAAATGATAGGCTTTCCTTCATTGTTGAACTGGTACAGAGACATAGAAGGCTTGGAAGATAGCACAACTCATCAAATCCGCCTAGTTCTAGAAAATACCACCAAGTTTGAACTTGCAAATGAATCTTTCTATTTGAATAATGACCCAAAACAGCTAACCAACCCCTAAAAAATACATCTTAACATGCTTATATAACTTTTACAAATCACTGTGCAGCCCTGGGCGCTAGGAAAAGTGTCAACAAGAAACCTCAGGGCACCCATGCTGCTATAAATTCGGCCCATGGCTCATGTCAGAGAACCTACAAATTTTGAGGATGCCCATGCCCTGTGTGTAATCTTTGGCAGTGAAAGGATGTGCAAAGTATTGGCCGTTGAAACACTTCATCCTTTTCATTAAATTTAGGTACTTGTGCATTGAAGATTTGCACCGCTCCAACTATTGCATTTTGACCGATCTGTAGCAATGGCGTCATGTGGAAGCATGTTTTTAGGCACCCAGGAAATTGTGCCCTTAGAAGCTTTTTCAACGCTTCAAAAGTGTTGACTTTTGAATTTGCTTTTGGCGCCCTTTGAGAATTTGAATTCCTACTTGGCCAATTTTAAACTTTCATCTTTTGATTTATCAAGCCCTTTGATATTTGATTTTATCTATGCCTGATTTTCTTTATCTGCTTTTATCTTTTGCTTTCACTTTATTGGCCCTTTTTGCCAATCGGCGAATCATCTGGTTCGCGAACTATCCACGTTGTCTCTTGTTTTCTTCTATTGGTGAAATTCTCCCTTGCCGAACTATCCTTGACCTAGCCACTTTGTTCTTCGTTGCTTCCTTCGTTGGCAAATCGCCCCATCGGCGAATTTGAGAAATCACGAACTGATCGACAAGTTTGTAATTTAGCGAACTTGTTGATCCATCGATTGTCTCCTCTTTTCCTCTGCTTTCTTTGGAAAACTTTGATCTTTCTTTTCTCCACCCTTGTCTTCTTGCTTGCTTTCTTCTTGTTGGCCCATTCGCCCATCAGAGAACTTTTCAGTCGGCAAACCATCCGGCTCATGAACCACTTCCTTGTCGCCTTTTCTTCTTTCTGTAGGCCAATAAGTCAATCAACGAACTTCTTGGTCGGTGAACTTCTCAGTTTGTGAACCACTAAGTTTGCCGACGAGCACTTTAACTTTTTCTCTTTCTGCCTTGCCTTGTTCTCATCTTTCTTCTTTTGTCCTTCGCCTATCGGTGAGTTTTGCCATTGGTGAACTAGTCGATCGACGAACCGGTAGGTTCGTGAACCGCCCATTTCGGCGATAAAATACTTTTACTTTTCCTCCATTTTTCCCTTAAAGAATTTCCCTCTACTTTGCCTTTAGTCGGCGGGTTTACTTGTCGGAGAACTTGCCGATCGGCGAACCCCTTGGTTCACGAAACTTGCTGATAATGCAAAATGGGCGAAGGCAAAATACTTTAAAAAAATTTAGGATTTTGGGGGGAATTTTACAAGACAAAACACACAACATGCCTGCAACAATTTTGAAGACAGTTTTACAACATTTGTAGGATTCAGGGGATCCTTGGGCTATTTTGGCCTAGGGCAAAATAGGACAACAGCCACTAAATAAAGGGGCCGAGTTAGGCACAAAATAAATTGGCAACATAGATAATGGTTGTGATAGAGCTACCAAAAGAAGGGGCTAGAACATGCCAAAAATAAATTGGGTAATAGGATAATAGTCGTGACAGAGCCATTGAAAACAATAAAGAGAACCAAGCTATGCCCAAAGTAAAACATGGTAACTAAAATCAAGCATATAGAGGGGTAGGATGTATACCCCCCTCTTAAATTGATTGGCAATAAGAAAAATGAGACAATCAATTTAAAAAAGAAGAGGAGCAAGGAACAACCGCCAAAGTATAAGTAAGAATAGCAAATAGAACGAGAATGGAGAGTGAGGAAGGAAGTGTTGGTCCCAGTAAGTAGAACAAAATAGTGCCCCTAAGGAATAAGCAAAGAGATAGCTAGTAGGATAGCAATAGAGGATTTGTAGATGTAATATCCCCAATGGGATCTGCCCTAAAATCCTGATTTTTATTTCTGCTCAAACCCTAATTCTGATTTCTGATTTTTATTTTCTGATCTCAAACAATTTATCACAGCGAACATACAAGTGCCCAAACATGACAAATAAACATGGCAAATGATGCTACCAATTGATATTCATAACAAACATGAAATCCACCATGAAAAACACAATATAGGGCATCCAAATGCAACATACAGATCTGATTTTCTGTAGGTAACTTCTGCTGTTACAAATCTGAGTATAATAACTGAAATTTACATCCAAACAAGGGCTTCAAACATGACAAACATAGCCCCGAATGCTGCTGTTCAAATCTGCCCTAAACCCTGTTAGATTTAGGACAGACAACTGAAGGGGGGGGGTGAATCAGTTGTCAAAAACTTTCTTCAATTAATCACTTAAGTCCTTTTCTTAATTCAGCAATAAATCAATCATGGAAACATAATGCAGCAATTCAAGAGCAGAAACACATTAACACATATGACACCAAGATTTTTGACGTGGAAAACCCGGTTAAGGGAAAAACCATGGGGTGACTAACCCAAGATTGTATTCTTTGTTAAAAGAATTGAAACACTGTGGAACACTGGAATTTTGGTAAGACCGTGAGCACTAAGTAGGGGGGTTCGTTAATGATAGATTCATATTAGACAATATTATCTCTGCCTAAGAGGCCTACTAATGGGTTAAGGAAGTGGGGGAGAAGGCACCATTATTGGATTTTGATTTCAATAAAGCACGTGCAAGGGTCGGGTGGGATTCTATCCTTGAAACACAAATCAGGATGTAGGGAGGTTTCAATAGTTGGTTCAGGAGAAGGTCGCATAATGGCTATAAAATATACCATTCCAGCAGGAGAACTCTGTGTCCGGAACTGCAATATAGACTGCATATCAGATGCTAAGGGAGAATGCAGATTATGATTTATGCGACCTTCTCCTGAACCAACTATTAGAAAACTTGCAGAAGATCAAGAAGGACAAGAAGAACTCATTCAAGTATGGTGGCTTAATACTATGTCTGTTCTTTTACTATATGAACGAGCTACCCAGATCAAGTGGTTGGGTATGGCAAAATGACAGACCGGTTGCCATACAAATCAGAGATTACATGTATGGGCTTGGTGATGCGAAGGCTCAAAGTACAGCACTCTGGGGATACTTCAAGAACTTCCAAAGTAGCAGTCAAGAGAAAGAATTCCCCAATCTATAGTTGAAAAATACAAGGATACAGTGTGTTTCATGGTAGACACTGATCAATGCCTAATGGAGGCAGTGGAACCCAGAACAGTCTGGATTATGCCAATGGGCTATGAGGTAGATGAGAAAATCCTGGAGCTGCATGTCCAACACTTGCTGAGTCAACCTAAGGACCTTGAGGCAGAAAGGTTTGGAACCTTTCAAGAATTAAGTGTGAAAATACATGTTAAACTTAGACAACCAGAAATAAAAAGAAAAGTGAGAAGGGAAGAAGGGGCTAGAACATGCCAAAAATAAATTGGGTAATAGAATAATAGTCATGACAGAGCCATTGAAAACAATAAAGAGAACCAAGCTATGCCCAAAGTAAAACATGGTAACTAAAATCAATCATATAGAGGGGTAGGATGTATACCCCCCTCTTAAATTGATTGGCAATAAGAAAAATGAGACAATCAATTTAAAAAAGAAGAGGAGCAAGGAACAACCGCCAAAGTATAAGTAAGAATAGAAAATAGAACGAGAATGGAGAGTGAGGAAGGAAGTGTTGGTCCCAGTAAGTAGAACAAAATAGTGCCCCTAAGGAATAAGAAAAGAGATAGCTAGCAGGATAGCACTAGAGGATTTGTAGATGTAATATCCCCAATGGGATCTGCCCTAAAATCCTGATTTTTATTTCTGCTCAAACCCTAATTCTGATTTCTGATTTTTATTTTCTGATCTCAAACAATTTATCACAGCGAACATACAAGTGCCCAAACATGACAAATAAACATGCCAAATGATGCTACCAATTGATAGTCATAACAAACATGAAATCCACCATGAAAAACACAATATAGGGCATCCAAATGCAACATACAGATCTGATTTTCTGTAGGTGACTTCTGCTGTTACAAATCTAAGTATAATAACTGAAATTTACATCCAAATGAGGGCTTCAAACATGACAAACATAGCCCGGAATGCTGCTGTTCAAATCTGCCCTAAACTCTGTTAGATTTAGGACAGACAACTGAGAGGGGGGGGGGGGGGGGGGTGAATCAGTTGTCAAAAACTTTATTCAATTAATCACTTAAGTCCTTTTCTTAATTCAACAGTAAATCGATCATGGAAACATAATGCAGCAATTCAAGAGCAAAAACACATTAACACACATGACACCAAGATTTTTGACGTGGAAAACCCGGTTAAGGGAAAAACCACGGGGTGACTAACCCAAGATTGCATTCTCTGTTAAAAGAATTGAAACACCGTGGAACACTGGAATTTTGGTAAGACCGTGAGCACTAAGTAGGGGGTTTTGTTAATGATAGATTCATATTAGACAATATTATCTCTGCCTAAGAGGCCTACTAATGGGCTAAGGAATTGGGGAAGAAGGCACCATTATTGGATTTTGATTTCAATAAAGCACGTGCAAGGGTCGGGTGGGATTTTATCCTTGAAACACAAATCAGGATGTAGAGAGGTTTCAATAGTCGGTTCAGGAGAAGGTTGCATAATGGCAATAAAATATACCATTCCAGCAGGGAGAACTCTGTGTGCGGAACTGCAATATACATTGCATATCAGATGCTAAGGGAAAATGCAAATTATGATTTATGCGACCTTCTCCTGAACCAACTACTAGAAAACTTGCAGAAGATCAAGAAGGACAAGAAGAACTCATTCAAGTATGGTGGCTTAATACTATGTTTGTTCTTTTACTATATGAATGAGCTACCCAGATCAAGTGGTTGGGTATGGCAAAATGACAGACCGGTTGCCATACAAATCAGAGATTACATGTATGGGCTTGGTGATGCGAAGGCTCAAAGTACAGCACTCTGGGGATACTTCAAGAACTTCCAAAATATGATGTAGGCAAGAGAAAGAATTCCCCAATCTATAGTTGAAAAATACAATGATACAGTGTGTTTCATGGTAGACACTGATCAATGCCAAATGGAGGCAGTGGAACCCAGAACAGTCTGGATTATGCCAATGGGCTATGAGGTAGATGAGAAAATCCTGGAGCTGCATGTCCAACACTTGCTGAGTCAGCCTAAGGACCCTAAGGCAGAAAGGTTTGGAACCTTTCAAGAATTAAGTATGAAAATACATGTTGAATTGAGACAACCAGAAATAAAAAGAAAAGTGAGAAGGGAAGAAGGGGCTAGAACATGCCAAAAATAAATTAGGTAATAGGATAATAGTCGTGACAGAGCCATTGAAAACAATAAAGAGAACCAAGCTATGCCCAAAGTAAAACATGGTAACTAAAATCAATCATAGAGAGGGGTAGGATGTATACCCCCCTCTTAAATTGATTGGCAATAAGAAAAATGAGACAATCAATTTAAAAAAGAAGAGGAGCAAGGAACAACCGCCAAAGTATAAGTAAGAATAGAAAATAGAACGAGAATGGAGAGTGAGGAAGGAAGTGTTGGTCCCAGTAAGTAGAACAAAATAGTGCCCCTAAGGAATAAGCAAAGAGATAGCTAGCAGGATAGCAATAGAGGATTTGTAGATGTAATATCCCCAATGGGATCTGCCCTAAAATCCTGATTTTTATTTCTGCTCAAACCCTAATTCTGATTTCTGATTTTTATTTTCTGATCTCAAACAATTTATCACAGCAAACATACAAGTGCCCAAACATGACAAATAAACATGCCAAATGATACTACCAATTGATATTCATAACAAACATGAAATCCACCATGAAAAACACAATATGGGGCATCCAAATGCAACATACAGATCTGATTTTCTGTAGGTAACTTCTGCTGTTACAAATCTGAGTATAATAACTGAAATTTACATCCAAACAAGGGCTTCAAACATGAAAAACATAGCTCGGAATGCTGCTGTTCAAATCTGCCCTAAACCCTGTTAGATTTAGGATAGACAACTGAGAGGGGGGGGGGGGGGGGGGTGAATCAGTTGTCAAAAACTTTATTCAATTAATCACTTAAGTCCTTTTCTTAATTCAGCAGTAAATCAATCGTGGAAACATAATGCAGCAATTCAAGAGCAGAAACACATTAACACATATGACACCAAGATTTTTGACGTGGAAAACCCGGTTAAGGGAAAAACCACGGGGTGACTAACCCAAGATTGTATTCTCTGTTAAAAGAATTGAAACACCGTGGAACACTGGAATTTTGGTAAGACAGTGAGCACTAAATAGGGGGTTTTGTTAATGATAGATTCATATTAGACAATATTATCTCTGCCTAAGAGGCCTATTAATGGGCTAAGGAATTGGGGGAGAAGGCACCATTATTGGATTTTGATTTCAATAAAGCACGTGCAAGGGTCGGGTGGGATTTTATCCTTGAAACACAAATCAGGATGTAGAGAGGTTTCAATAGTTGGTTCAGGAGAAGGTCGCATAATGGCTATAAAATATACCATTCCAGCAGGGAGAACTCTGTGTTTGGAACTGCAATATACACTGCATATCAGATGCTAAAGGAAAATGCAGATTATGATTTATGTGACCTTCTCCTGAACCAACTATTAGAAAACTTGCAGAAGATCAAGAAGAACAAGAAGAACTCATTCAAGTATGGTGGCTTAATACTATGTCTGTTCTTTTACTATATGAATGAGCTACTTGGATCAAGTGGTTGGGTATGGCAAAATGATAGACCGGTTGCCATACAAATCAGAGATTACATGTATGGGCTTGGTAATGCGAAGGCACAAAGTACAACACTCTGGGGATACTTCAAGAACTTCCAAAGTATGATGCAGGCAAGAGAAAGAATTCCCCAATCTATAGTTGAAAAATACAAGGATACAGTGTGTTTCATGGTAGACACTGATCAATGCCTAATGGAGGCAGTGGAACCCAGAACAGTCTGGATTATGCCAATGGGCTATGAGGTATATGAGAAAATCCTAGAGCTGCATGTCCAACACTTGCTGAGTCAACCTAAGGACCTTGAGGCAGAAAGGTTTGGAACCTTTCAAGAAATAAGTGTGAAAATACATGTTGAACTTAGACAACCAGAAATAAAAAGAAAAGTGAGAAGGGAAGAAGGGGCTAGAACATGCCAAAAATAAATTGGGTAATAGGATAATAGTTGTGACAGAGCCATTGAAAACAATAAAGAGAACCAAGCTATGCCCAAAATAAAACATGGTAACTAAAATCAATCATATAGAAGGGTAGGATGTATACCCCCCTCTTAAATTGATTGGCAATAAGAAAAATGAGACAATCAATTTAAAAAAGAAGAGGAGCAAGGAACAACCGCCAAAGTATAAGTAAGAATAGCAAATAGAACGAGAATGGAGAGTGAGGAAGGAAGTGTTGGTTCCAGTAAGTAGAACAAAATAGTGCCCCTAAGGAATAAGCAAAGAGATAGCTAGCAGGATAGCAATAGAGGATTTGTAGATGTAATATCCCCAATGGGATCTGCCCTAAAATCCTGATTTTTATTTCTGCTCAAACCCTAATTCTGATTTCTGATTTTTATTTTCTGATCTCAAACAATTTATCACAGCGAACATACAAGTGCCCAAACATGACAAATAAACATGCGAAATGATGCTACCAATTGATATTCATAACAAACATGAAATCCACCATGAAAAACACAATATAGGGTGTCCAAATGCAACATACAGATCTGATTTTCTGTAGGTAGCTTCTGCTGTTACAAATCTGAGTATAATAACTGAAATTTACATCCAAACAAGGGCTTCAAACATGACAAACATAGCCTAGAATGCTGCTGTTCAAATCTGCCCTAAACCGTAGGTTTGTACAACCAAAATATGGCAAATGAAGATCAAACAAACCCTCCAAAGGGTGGAGCTCACAAGAAATGACGGCGGTTGCAAGTTAGGGTTTGAGAAAACTCTCCAATGATGGAAAATCACCCTCCTCAAGCCAAGTTTGGGAGACCAAGATGAGCTCAATGATGCTTTCCAAATGCAATTCCGTCTTTCTAAGAGCACTCCACACTTCTTGGAGAGCGCTTGTTTAATCAGGTAGGGTTTCTAACAATGGCAGTGAGTTTAGGAGACCAAGATGAGCTCAATGGCACTTTTTTCGATACAATTCCAACTTTCTGAGTGCATTCCAAATTTTTTGGAAGCGATATCCATTTTTGGAAAGCATCAATCTACATACAGTTCATCATCCTAATAGCTAAGGGTTATTATGGTATGGGCATAATCCATATTTGAAGTCATTTTAATAGTTTTTGCAACATTAGTAGTTGTGCGAAAATAATTGAATTATTAAATAGTTAAATACTTAAGTTGTCAAAAAGTGAAACAATTAAAAAGACAACTTATATATTTAACTATTTAAAAAAAAGAACTTAAAGTTATGCAGAAAAGTGATGCTAGGCTCAAAGGAGACATAAGGTGACTTTTGCACACAATAAAAGGTTATATTTTATTTTTTTGAGGAGAATATGGAGGGATAAGGGAAATTAATATTTTATTTTTTTGAAGAGAATATGGAGGGATAAGGGAAATTAATATTTTATTCCCTCAAAAAGTTATAAAAGAAAATGTTGAGCTCAATGCTAGGGTTAGACTGAATATTGTTTTGCTTCCACTTTGAGTGAGAACCCGTGTTCTCATATTTTCTTGAGGACGGAAACCCTCTTGAAAATACTAGTTTCGGGGATGAAAACCCTCCTAGTTGGAATTGGTGATTTCATTCAGAAGTCACATTTGTGCTGCAAATGGATTTTTTACTATGTTACTAATGGATGCCTATTCTAAATTTTGAAGTGATTTTGAAAATGCAAATTGGATTGTTTGATATCATTTAAGAGTTTGAAGTCTCATGAAAACCCTCCTAGCTGGAATTGGTGATTTCATTCAGAAGTCACATTTGTGCTGCAAATGGATTTTTTACTATGTTACTAATGGATGCCTATTCTAAATTTTGAAGTGATTTTGAAAATGCAAATTGGATTGTTTGATATCATTTAAGAGTTTGAAGTCTCCTTGGGCACAAGCTTGAAGATTTCTGGCAGGGGCAACTTCTATTTTTTCTGGCCAAATCTGCTATTTGGCATTAAAACCCTAAGTGTCTCTCTTTGGAGGAGTAGGCTGCTTTTTTGAAGCTATTTCAGACCTGAAAGAGTTTGTTTAGGGAGCCGTACCTTCTTCAACAGGCCGTTCCAACAGGTACAGGCCATACCATTTGCTGTAGGAAGGCATGGGGGTTTTAAGGGTCAAATCGCCTCATGTTTTCAGTGTCATTTTGCTGTTTGGGAGGCGCCTTGATTGAGGGATGCAATTTGCATCAGTTTTAGGTTGAATAAATCAGATTTGTGAACTATTCTTTGCTGGTTAGGGTTTGCGGTGTTTCATTTTCAGACCCACAACCTGCTGCAATTTATATCAGACATGCTTTTTCAATGTTTATAGTGGATTTAGAGTGTTTATAGCTGGTTTTGGGCATCATCCTTCATCTACAACAACATATCTAAAGTAGGTTTGCCTCCTATATTGATTTGTATGTTTTCTAGTGCTTCTTGCATTAATATTTTGTTGCAGCAGTGTAATCAGATTTGGATTAGATTAGATTATTATACATTATATTGCAGCCATTTACTCAGTGAAATATCTTCTATTAGAGGGTCAAGATTTTAGAGACTGTTGCCAAGGTTAGAGCTTGTGTGGTGACGCTCAACCTTGACTGTGATGATCTAATACTCCAAATGTTCTGCTATTTCTTTGCTACTGTCAGAAATGATCATGCTGAGAATATTATAACAGCAATGCAGAAAATCACATCTTTGGTTGTCATTGAGAGTGATGCCGTACCCCATCCACGCTTATCAATTTTATTGGATAATTTGAGGAAGGATGACCAAGATTTTTTATCAGTTGCAAATGTGTTAGTTGAAATTGTTGTTAATCAATGTGAAGAAAAATTGAAGCCATACATGACAATGGAGCATGAGGAAGGAGAAGAGGAGTTAAGAACAAAAATTTCTGAAGTTGAGCCTGAATGCGAGAAAAACAAACATTTAGAACTTTCCTTTGAAGAAGAAAATATCGCATTCCAAGAGGTATATGGCATGGAGCTCCAAAATAATCTTGTTGAAAGTTTCACAGTCACTAATGGTAGGATTGAGCTTGCTGAAAATTTCAAAACAACAACTAATGTGGAGCATATACATCATTCCGGTGATGATAAGTCAGATTTTGAATGGGAATTTTTCATGTAGGAAGTGTTCCAGCTTGATTCCCAAATAGAATTCAATGTGAAAAGTGTTCCAGATGAAAGAGCTGATTTTTGTATTGATAGTAGTTTATCTTTGCATGATCCTAATCAATATGAAAGTGAACGGGTGAAGAAATCAGCCATCTATAGAGAGCATAATGAGCCTTCGATACTAGTCCAAAACCTCATAAAGACATGGGATCTAGGGGTTTGCTTGAGACAATTGGTACCGAAGTCCAAAGTGGAGCAAGCAATGGAGTTTCTTGATGATTCGTTGCTTAAGCATAGTACTATACAAAGAATTTGCAAGGAGGAAGCTGAAGACCCTGTTGCACCTGTTAATGAAGATATTTTAGGGTCTTTGCTACATGGAGACCAAAGTCACTTTATAGAACAAGGACCTAGAGAGCTGCCTGAATTGAAGGATCAACTCTTGGTCACAAAGGAGGAGATACAAATCCTCACAAGTTTGGACAACACACACAAGATCCTTGAAGACCTTATGCAAGAAAACATTGAGGGTAGAGTCACTTCTTGAAACTTGCAAACTATCAAAGATTCATTGGAGACAATGAAATCGAAGTAGTTGCATTTGATTAGAGACTGAGATCATGCTATCAAGTTTGCAGAAGAGGCCTTTAGTGCATTCAAAGAAAAGGAGAGAAAGGTTGATGAACTCACTTTTGAGCTTAATTCAAAAAATGATTCGTTAGAAAATGCTCAAATGACACTATTGGAAGCAAAAGATCAACTTGAGGTTGTTAAAGATCTTAAGGTGCAAGAAAATGAAGGATGGACGGATGAAATCTAGCAAGTTATTGATGAGCTTGATGAACTTCATGAGGATTTTGACTTAGAACAATGTCTAAGAAGATCTGCAATTGCAAGCCAGGGGTCCATAAATGATTTTCAGCTATTTGATAATCCACTCTTCGAGATGGATGCTGAATTGGCAATTGATAATCCACTTTTTGAGTTGAATGAAACATCTACTGGTCCTAGTCCCATAGTTTGTGATGATATCAGAGTGGTGCAATAGAAGCCATCTCTATCACAAGAGGAATCAAGTATTGGGAATGGCAAATTGCCAATTTGGGTATGGGATTGTAATGTCCCAAATAAGATAATTAGCTAGAATTCTGATTTTTCTGCTTAAACCCTAATTCTGCCCTAGAATTTCTGCTCTTTATAATTCTGCCCTATCCCTAATTCTGCTCCAAAAATCAGACTTGAAACAATTGCATATAATTATCATAAATCATATCAAACATCAATGTAATCATACCATATGATTCACCCAATCATGCAAATGATATTCACCATGAATTACACATTGAACATGTCAATTTACACCAACACAATGAACATGAAGTCTGCTGTAATAACTGCTGTAAATATGAAGTCTTGTGTACACAATATGATGATGGCAACCAGCCAATTGCCCAGCAATAAAGTAGATATTAATGCCAATAATTACATACCAAAATTATGCATAAATAAACTCCAATGAAGGCCGAATTAGGAGATGCAAGTCTGCTATTATAAATCTGCTCAAACCCTAATTCCAGTCAACAAACCACCTCAAATCTGTCCTAGAAATCAGTCGCTCTTCCTCAAATATGGTTCGCTCCTTGTCAATGGCAATTTGCTCCCATCGTAGGTACTTCGCTTCTCATGAATGCTCTCTTAGCTGATATAAATTCTGCCCAATTGAAGTTGAAGTGCACATGAACTCACATCACGGAATTCTCCTTATGAAGAAGTTAGGTTTTCATCCAACTCCTTCCAAGAACTAGAGGTTTTCGTCTCCAATTCTTCTCCAAAAGATAACTTGAGTGAATGATGAATGAATGATCCTGAAATGCCACAAATCCAACTAGTATTTATACCTGTTTTCATTGCCCTTTTGTCCTGGCTGACCTAGCATCATATAGTAGCTTTTTCCCCTTTTTTTGGGGCTGACCTAGGCAATAAAATATATAATTTAAGTATGCCTTTTTCCCTCCAAGAGGGCCGACCTCCCTTCTCTACTTGGGCACCAAAAACAATAAATTAAAATTAGAGATATAATTTATTGTTATCTTGTCTCCTTCAAGCGCTATCCTCAAAGTATCATATTTCATCATGAGGTGTTAGAGAATATTTGACTCCTTATCTCAAGTCGCCCAAGGTAACAACATCACCCTCCATAGTGATGTATACAATGTGACCATGAATAAGAGTGTAAACAAGGCGTCCTTATACTTTCCTTGGCATGAATGAAAGCATCAACATGGCATCCATACAAATATGACAAATCGTCATCCATGACGTTGTCAAAAGGTCCCGGAGCGGGGAGAAAAGCCCAAATCAACTCTAATGGCGACCATTCCAAGAAAGGGGACATTACAGGGATCCAGGTGAAGTACTTAGTCATGAAACAGATGCCTTATCAAACAATAGAATTGGTTTCCAGCCTGTTGAAAATTTCAAGTCAGAGACTCCTTGTGAAGAAGTATCCAGCATACCCAAGGAGAAAAAAGTTGATGTAAGAACTACAAAGTTGAAGCAGATGGTTGAAGGAATGGCTAAGCTTCAAGAAGAAGAAAAAGTTGATTTAAACTTCCATGGGAAACATGACAGAAGGAATGTTCCATGGAGGATTATAGCTCAAAATTTCAGACTTGGTGTTGTTATCATTTAGATCAGCCACCACATGAATTTGTTTGCACACATACAAGTGGGTTGGCAAGAATTTTCAATCAAGGGATGGAGCAATTTTCAGTTGGAGATTGATGAGGAGGTTTTTTCAGCCTCTACCAAGGACATTTTAGTCATTACAATGCTTATCTTTCCTGCTTTTGCAAGGAGATTCCAATTTTGTAGTGGTTGTCCTATTTTAATGTGCCGATTTTGATAAAATCAGATTATAAATTGTTGTTTCTATGCTTGAACAACTGCAAGATTGAGTATTTTGGGACCACTAGATTATTGAAAAAAGTTTGAAAGTGTAACATACCAACTCATACAACTTGGAATTATTCACAAAATTTACTAAAAAAGTAAAACAACATGTTTAACCATGAGTGAATTTTTTTCTTTTCTTTTCCAACATTTGCATAATCACATAGAATTTAATGTATATCTTTTCTGAATATTTTTCAACCTTGAAATTGCAATATATTCAAAGATAAAATCATAGTGAAATCATTTCACTTTACATTTACAAATAATTTGCACTTGGCAATATGAATAATTTTACATAAGTTTGAAAATCATAAGTCATAACATGAAGTATACTGCATTTGGAATCTTGTGTCTGTCTCACAAGTCTCAGCGAGTCATCTGCTGTAGAGGTAGAGCATCATCCGAGTGCTTTTCCTCCAACCACAGACCGGCGGTACCCCGCTCATCTTCCATCTGGAAGTGGTCCTACCCTTCACCAAGAGTATAGACATAAGGAATCAACAGGTTGCCATATGAGTCCTAGTGCTGTGTCCTATGTAACTCAATCGACCATACAACTCTAGTCAATCTTCTAGCTAAGTATGATCATTCTGACAGGTTACACAATCTAGACACGGTGAATCAACTAATGCATGTAGAGACAAATGCATCACTTTGGCCAAAGTTTCTCTATAAATAGACATTTGCAATAAACGTAGTAGTGTGTTCACACACCTCTAGCTCGACTTGGAAACTACAACATTCCATAGTTTGACTTGCTTGACTAGTATCTCTAGACATGAACTTGTCTTGTTTTGCCTACGCCTTGACCGCATCCACAAACATACTAGACCAGATTGCGGACTGGGTTCAAACCGGACCCGGATCTGGCTGGAAAAGTGACGGATCCGGTAACATATATCTGGTATCAAGGTACTGTAATGATGCCTCATTGATAATCCAAGATTTATCCAAAATCTAATATCTCTAATCTTTGTTTTTTAAATCAGAAGTTCTCTTCTTATTTGAATGAGATCTTTATCTGATGATATGTTCCAAGTCTGATATTACTTGCAAGATTGAGATCTATTTATAGGGATCATATTGTATCACAGGCTCTTGAACTTGCACTCAGTAAAGCAGCATTTTACCTTGGAACCCTGCAAGGAGTGCTAGACCTCAGGACCTAGCCAAAACTTATAGAATTCAAAAACATCTTCTGGATCTAAGTGACATTTTTGCATTGAAAGATGACTTGCAATTTTAGTTGTTAGCTGACATGTTATTATCGGGTTTCTCTCTTTTCTTGCAAACTAATATTTGCCTTATATAACATGTAATTTATTTTACAATTTTTGGGCTTCATATGCTCCAAGAAAGGCTGTTTTTGTTGCTCTTTCTCAACTCATTTTGGGTTTCAGGCTTCATTGGGTCATATAAAGGGAATAAATCTAGCATACACAATTAGATTTAAAAACTAATAATGTTAAACAAAGTTTACAGTTGGAATTTGTAGTCAAAATAGATTGTTTTAGGTAAATTTGAACTGCATCACAGTTCATCGAATGAAAGTGTTATTTTTGAAGCATATGATAACTTCAATGAATACTTAAAAAAGAAATTAAAAACCTTAGATAAATGTCATGGTGCATGGGTGGACATCAAAACTCCATATTATTAGTCTCGTGTGAGTCATCTCGAGTTTCCTCAATGTTGAACACTTATAAGTGAAAATTGAATGCAGGAAGTGTTAGAAATATAACTAGCTATAGCAATGTTCAGAGTTATTAATGTATTATAGAAGAATTGTCTAGATTACAGTAGTCATTTTTGATGTGCAAATAACATCCTTTGACAATGGTATTATTAAATAAGCTGCTGATATTTCTTATATACAGCAATGAAAAGAAGCAAAAGAAGGTTGAGATCAAACAGGAACTGAATCTCTGAGTACCCATGTTTAGTAGGTCAATAATTTTCAAGTGGTTTTAGTGTTGACGTCTAATATGTATTCAATGCTGTGCTTACAGGTGATTCAATGGAATGATATTGGTATTGCAAATCTCCCGGGGGAGATAAGTCTTTGCGCTGGCTTGGCCATGTGGGCGACTTCACTGCCCTTTGTTCGGAAACACTATTTTGAAGGCTTTTTCTACACACATCAATTATACACTGTTTTTGTGGTGTTTCTAGCATTACATGTGGGAGACTTTATATTTTGCATGGCAGCAGCAGCGATCTTCTTTTTTCTACTCGATCGATTTCTTAGATTCTTTCAATCTCGGAAAGATGTTGGTATACTGTCAGCAATGTGCCTTCCATGTGGAACAGTAGAATTAGTTATATCGAAGCCACCAAGTACGAAGTCACCCTTATTCTATGTTTTTGGATGCCATTTTTTTCTGTAAATGACTTATATTATTGGAGTGACTAGTGACTAGTGAGTATCTATGCATGACACAAATTTGGATTGGAATCTGACTGCATTAACGTAGTAGTGATAATGTTATTGCACATGCTTATAGAAGGTCACAGTCCATTTCAAGTGCCTTGTAAAAGTTATATTAGGATTAATACATCTTTTTCAATGCTAGGTCTTCATTGGGCACTTATTTTGTAGCAAGTAGACTTTAATGTATTGTAAACTCAAGGTGATTATTTCTTCAACTTTCCTGCTATTGTATTTATATATAATGAAATGATTTTTCCCTTTCAGGTTTGTCCTATAATGCTCTGAGCTTTGTCTTCCTTCAGATACGGAATTTATCTTGGTTGCAATGGCATCCATTTAGTGTGTCTTCTAGCCCATATGATGGGAGAAATCATTTATCAATACTTATCAAACCTCTTGGAAAATGGACAAATGAACTGAAAAATATGGTTTCAAAGACCAAGGAACAAACTCAGATAGATTCATCCACAGCGTTTCCTCTTAAATTGAATGCTTCAGTGGAGGGCCCCTATGGGAATGAAACACCTTATCACTTAAGGTAAGTAATCTCCTTATATGCCATATTTTCACCTTTGTCATTGTTTATTATTATGTGTATAATTTAATCCTTTATTGATTAACAAAAGTATGTAAGTACTCAATCAGAGTATGATCTTATATGATACGATTATAACAAGATAGTAATGAAACTCAACGAGGGAGAATTGAATCCAACTCCTCAAAGCATTTTCCTCTTAGGGAAACAGTTATATGATTAAAAGCTTCTAACCGTATAGAGGACGTTCATCATGTAATGCTTCAAGAATATTAAAACTCAAGTTGACATAATGAAATTCATTACTTAGATGAATTTAAAAAGTAGGCTTCACAAGTTTACTTGTGCCCATTAATGGACTGATAAGTACAGAATAATGAAATAGGCTTTATGGTTTATATACTTCCACAGATTCTAGAAGGAAGTAGCTTATATGTGCTTGTAGGTGAAATTTGACTTTCCATAAAATTAGGCATATACTTTGGAGAATTTATTTGCATTTCATTTAAAACTATATTGCATCTACGCGTCTTTTTCTCTCAAAATCTTTCCTTCCCCTAGTGGTTTTCTTTTTAATTGCTTTTTTATTTAATGTATATCCATAATATCCAAATGAAGTCCCAACAGAAGTAAATTTTTAAAACAAAGGGTAATTAAAGGTTTAATTAATTTATACGAACATTTACAACACGGCACTGAAACTACAAGTTATCTGTCATCCTGTGGAACCACATGGGTTCTGCCCACGCTGGGTCACGTTCCCATCCAAGGTCCTCAAGCAGTCCTAAGTAACTAATTTAATAATTACTCCAATTATTTAATTCCAAAATTGTTTAGTTAACACCCTAGGTTTGACATGGTGACTCTCTCCGTGACCAACATCACACCCTTACATCAGATTTGCACCACTAAGGTGTTTCAGCCCAGGTGAATTGAGTTCCCATTAAATATAGCTAAATTCAACCCTCACACTCCTAGTCACTAAGGTACCCCAAAGATTAATAATGAACACACCTAAGAAGTGTGCACTGCAAGGACCATAGCAATAATTAAACACTTATACATTAATTAAATATAAAATAATTCCACACATCGTCAACCACTAACCTAGCCTAGGTCAACCTCTAGCAAAGGTGTTAGCCAAGGGAATACCCTCAAGAGGACCCATTAATCATCCTAAGATAAAATCAATTATCTCTTCTTTTATTTATAAGTACCTTTTTTTTAATTGAGAGGCAAGGACTGAGTGGTATTGAATATCCTCGTGCGGATCTATTAATCACCCTAGGATAAAATCAATTATATCTTTAATTGGAACAAAGTTGGGTTTAAATTAATATGATTTAATTAATTGATGAAGGGGTTAGTTTGATTAGTTAAATAAATATGATTCATTTAATTAATCATTAAAGAAAAATGACTTAATTAATTAAATAATTTATTTTATTTATTTAATTAGTAAAGATGTATGATGAATTGATAGAAACATGGCCATATTAAATTAAAATCTAAAAAGGGATTTTAAGTGTCTACAATATAATACATGAAATAGGTTTGTTGGAGGTCTCAAACAAATGCTAGTGGTAGTTGTAAAACCAGACATCACAACCTTTCAGCGTCCCCCAGGTTTGCGCTCATAATGGGAATTTCAGAACAGCTTATAAATAGCCATTAAAGCATGCCTCGGAGAAATATATAGTCTCATAGATCGCATGGATTACAGGATTCACATAAAATGGATATGTTGAAAAGACATTTAAAGCTTTTTGAGCAAGTGCAACTGGTGTGTCTAAAGTTAAATTCCACGGCCTTTGTTGTCATCGTTGCTGCTTACGCTAGAGTGGGAGATTTGTAAAAGGTTTGCACGCCAATCAAAGCCTTAAAGAAATGCATTTTTATCAGATTTTCTAGTTGCAGCTGCTCGGAAGACATGTATGCATGATATGGATGCATAGAAAAGGCACGTGAGCTGTTTGAATTATAGGACTCCACTTTTGCCATACTCGGGAGCTTTAAATAGTGTATAAACATTCATTAAGACATACAGGGCACAAGTATTATTCAGATATTGCAACTATAAGGGCCCTGAATGCAACATGTCGAAGTATATTCGATGTGCATGAATCATGTAAGAAAATGCAACATGTGAATGCAAAACAGACAATGTTCGTAAACTGCTTGACAAAATGCTTCTCAAAAGTGTGTCTCAAGAAACACATGATTGTAGGTTATATGCAAAATGGATCTGTTGAAAACATTTTGAAACTAAACAGGTGGTTCAATAGAATAGTTTTGGTATTGTAAATCTCCTGGGGAGATAAGTCTTTGCGCTAGCTTGGCCATGTGGGTGAATTCATATTTTGCATGGCAGTAGCAAGGATCTTCTTTTCTACTCGATTGATTTCTTAGACTGTCGATCTTGGAAAGATGTCGGTGTACGGTTAGCAATTTGTCTTTCATGTGGAACAGTAAAATTAATTATATCAAAATCACTAAGTTTGACGTATAATGTTCTGAGCTTTATCTTCCTTAGGGTACAAAATTTGTCTTAGTTGCAATGGCATTCATCTAGTGTCTTCTAGCCCATATGATGGTAGCCATCATTTATCTATACTTATGAAACCTCTTGGAAAATGCGCAAATGAACTGAAAGATTGGTTTGAAGGACCAAGAAACAAACTCAGATAGATTTACCGACAGTGTTTCATTTTAAAATGAATGCTTCAATAGAGGGCCCCTATAGGAATGAAATACCTTATCACTTAAGCTACAAAAATCTGCTTTTGGTTGTGGGTGGTATTGGAATTTCACCTTTTGTTGCTCAACAAAATTATATTACATCGACTATAATGAAAGCACTTCTTAGTGGTCAAGAGGACTCTATCGTTTTATACACAGCTGTGGGTATTGTTATTTTGATTCTCTAGCTGTTTTGGTATGGAATTTGAGGGAGAATAAAATTTCAAACTTATACTCAGCTAAAGCTCCTTGCTGCTGAAGGGTTGGAGAAATTGGTGAATTATTATAACACACATTATGGCCATAGACTCAACTCCAAGAAATATTTGGCAAAGTTTTACAACAGTAAAAAAAATGTAGATGATGCTATGATATGTGGACCACAAAGTTTGGAAACAAGTCTCATGGAATCTAATGGTCATTGGATATATTCTCTCTCCGTTAGCGTTAACATGAACTATAAAACAAGATATGGATATTTGTCAAAGCATAAAGAAAAGGGGAATCTTATTAGACGTTGCAGTGTCCTTGGTAAACATGTATACAAGGTCTGAAAGCAAAACTAACGCCTATGAATTGTTTGATAAAATGCCTCAGCACCTACAGATTTTGCAAGTGAAATGTTTGACAAATGTACACGACAACCAAACACCATAAATTCATAATTATGCAGAGATTTAGTATTTTATTATAAAGTCTCTCTTATTAAAGTTTACATCACAATTATTTTATATGAGCCATAAAATGTATGCTCATTTTGGGCTTTTGTATTTTATTTTAATATTTTGCAAAGTCTAAAGTGAAAAGTTAACGGTTATATTGGAAGGTGAATGGTTTGTTTCACCTATGTATTGAAAAGCAAAAACAATGTAAAGCCTTTTTGCATAGCCATGTTTAGGGAATTGTTGAAGAGATTTTGTGCTTTGATTTCGAAGCATTAAGAAGAATGATTGCCAAACGTTGCATCACTTTGTTCTTTTTGGATTGCAGATTATTCATATGTTTAGTGAGTAATCTGTTCTTCATTTATTCCTTGTATATTGCGGATGGAAACTGTCAAAGCTTTATTTATTCATTAATATGTATGAAGTGAACTTTATTTTTCTATTTGATTCTGCATACCCTTTTTTCTTCTTTATTTTTCCCATTTGTATTTGTGTAATCCTAGATAGTTCTGTGTGTTTATCCTGTCTAGGACTTCTTTGTTATTTTTCCCATTTGAATTTGAGTAATCTCATATAGTTCTCAGTGTTCATTTTGTTTGGGGTTTCTCCATGTTTTTCCTTTTTGTCATTTTCTTTTTTTATGTCCTTTTGTACTTTTAGGTTAAAAGTATAAAAAACCTATAAAACCCCCTGTCATGAGGGAGCTGCCTCTTTCAAATGTAGAGGAAAATCACCCTTTCAATGGTGATTTCTCCTGTTGTTGCAAGCACATGCCACTGCCCATTGGGCAAGTCACATTAACAAACACAAAAATTACTCACAAGTTTACTTGCCAAAAACTCGCAAGTTTTACAAGTAATTGGCTGGGTTTTCAACTATAATATTTATGTATGTGTGTATATATATGTGTACTCATGTTTTGAGTATACACCAAATTAGATAACATAGATTTACATTGTAAGCAAACTGCAACATATATAATTATGGCTGCATAGATAAGCAACTAAATATACCAAGGAAGGTGTATATATATATACATTGTGGACCTGCACTCTTATTCTTTATAATTACTATGTTTAAGATAATTATGTATATTGACCATCTGTAATAATATTCAAATATATATATATATTCTTTATAATTACTATGTTTAAGATAATTATGTATATTGACCATCTGTATTAATATTCAAATATATATATATATTTGAATATTAATACAGATTTATTCTTTATAATTACTATGTTTAAGATAATTATGTATATTGACCATCTGTATTAATATTCAAATATATATATATATATATATTTGAATATTAATATAGATGGTGTATATATATATATATATATATATGAATATTAATACAGATGGTATATATTTGAATATTAATACAGATGGTATATATATATATATATTTGAATATTAATATAGATATATTCTTTATAATTACTATGTTTAAGATAATTATGTATATTGACCATCTGTATTAATATTCAAATATATATATATATATATACCATCTATATTAATATTCAAATATATACCATCTGTATTAATATTCATATATATATATATATATATATACCATCTGTATTAATATATATTTGAATATATATTTGAATATTAATACAGATGGTATATATATATACCATCTGTATTAATATTCAAATATATATATATATACCATCTGTATTAATATATATTTGAATATTAATACAGATGGTATATATATATATATATATATGAATATTAATACAGATGGTATATATTTGAATATTAATATAGATGGTATATATATATATATTTGAATATTAATACAGATGGTCAATATACATAATTATCTTAAACATAGTAATTATAAAGAATAAGAGTGCAGGTCCACAATGTATGTATACACACATTCATAATGTAAGTGAATATACATATATGTATACTCACGTATCTTCATGTACATAGCTTATATATATCTCTATATATATACATATCACTTATATTTCAATATTAATACAGATGGTCAATACAGTCCTCAAAATGCTTATGTGTAAGAAGGGGACGTTACGGTCCTCCCTTCCCAAAATTGCTTTTCCCCAAGCAATTGCAAGTCAGGATGAACCAAAATCTGCCCACTCTTCCTTGTAGCATCCTCAACTGGAAGATTTTAGCACTTTGATGATGTTCCTCCTCCTCGATACGCACTCTCTCATCAAACTACCAACACCTGTTATCTACCTTAAAACTAATGTTGTTGGCAAACATCTGGATTGTTTCTGGATATCCCACTGTAATATCCATACCGAAATTGGAGCTATGATAGCTGAAATGTTCATTTCCTTCTGCTGAGACCTTTTTTCAACATTTCCCAAAGGTTTAGTAATTCCAAAATGTTCAATCTTGCAGCTCCAAGTTTAGAAATAGCAAGTTATAACCTGATTTTATCAAAATCAGCACCTTGAAATTGGAACAGCAGCTGCAAAATTGGAATCTCTTTGCACAAACAAGAATGGTGAGCATTGAAATGCTTGAAATCACCTTGATAGAGGCTGGAAAAACCTCCTCAACAGTCTCCAACTGAAAATTTCTCCATCCCTTGATTGAAAATTCTCGCCAACTTGCTTGAATGTTTGCAAACGTAAACATGAGGTGGCTGATCTGCATCAAAACAGCAGTACTAAATCTGAAATTTTGAACTATGATCCTCCATGGTACATTTTTTTGAGCACCATAAACCTCTGAGATGCTTTTTTGGTGATCTCTTGCAAGGAAAATTAGTAATGAAGTAAATCCACCACGCTTATGCTGCACTACTCTGGCTTTCATGTCAGCTTCATTTGGGGATCTTCTAGTGATGCTTAGGATGTCTTCACCAAAAAGAATGGTTATCACACAACTGAATTTTGATTTATGTTAGTATTCATCATTCTGTAGTGAACCTAAAATGCAAGATCTATCACAATGATATTTTGTTCCAAAGTAAAACATATCAGGAAAAAGTGTCTAGCTTCATGAAGTTGCAATTTTGAGGTCCTTCCCATGTGTTCTCAACATATTGGACCTCCAGGGTACTAGGACAACTGAAGTCACTATACAATATTGCATCCTTCTTGAATTCATCTTCATGCCTCAAATGGAAGTTTGGGTCATCTTTTACCTTTTCTTGAAAATTAATCAACTCAAAAAATGGATTTTCAAATGTCAAATAAGCATCTCTGGCTTACCCAATCTTCATGCGGAACAAATTCCAAACTTGCATTTTTAGTTGTTCTGAAATTTTCAGCAAGCTCAATGCTTTCTTTTGGAGATCTCTCGAGAAATTTTCATTTGAAACTGTCATTATGCTCGTTCGGTATGGCTTGCACATTTGCATGATGCTCATTTGTCCCTTCAGAAGAGAAAATAGGCACGATTGGCCATTGAGATGCCCACTTGTTTTGTCTATTGTGATATATTCTTTCCATCTTTTTGCAGTGGGGACATGAGATACATCATTTGTCATTCCTCTCAAGATGACTGTTCTACCATCTTCTTGGAACTTGAGCCTCATGGTTTGTAGGTTTAATGAAATCTCCCACAAAGAACGGAGCCACTAGATCCCAAGGACAACATTGGTATCTCCAATACTTATTACATGAAAGTCATCCTTTACCTTATAATTTCCCAATTGGAGACTCATGTTCGGAATCCTTCTTGTGCATTGAAGAGTAAACCCATCTGCAACCATAACATTGAATCCCTCAAACTCCTTCATCTTGAGGCCTCTCCGTGCAACAACCCCTTCATCAATGAAGTTGCGTGTAGCACCAGTATCAATCAGGGTAATGATTCTTTGACCACACAACACATGATGGATCCTCAAAGGATCGTTTTTGGATGACAAAATAATTGGGCAAAAATGCTATCATTATCCTTCTTTTCAGGGTCTTTTCTGTCTTTTTCTTCCTCACATTCCTCTAATCCAGCTTGTTCTGATATTTCTGATTTTGAATTATCAGTAGATGTAATGTCCCCATTTTCGGGTTCCCTTGCAGTGCAGTTGGCACTAACCTTGTGGATGTGTGTCAATGTTATCAGAGGAGTTTTTTGATGATTCCAATGAGCTCAAGTGGTCTGGAGGACTCATATGCCACTTTCCGGGGTGATTTTCGGCTTCAGGTGTGTTCTCCAAGAATCTTGGAGAGGGTGTTTATTTATAGTAAGTCGCCCAGTTGGCTCCGTTTATCATTATTCTTCATCGGGATCACTCTAGTGTAGTCAGTTCTCGATTTTGATGCATTCTGGGAGTTTCCGCAAAATGTGTGTATTAATGACTTTATTTTAATTATTTTACTAAGGTCGCCAAATATTATTTAAAATATTTAAATAGCACCTTAATGTTTGTTGTCCCATTTCGGATTACCCAAAATTTGAACTTTTTTTTTTCGATGAGTTAACATGTGCTCTCATGCATTGAATGGACTAAGTCTACTCCAGTCTCCTTGCGAAACACCAACCATATGCATACTTCTTTCACTAGTCCAAGTGATAACTTAATGTCAAGATGTTGCATTCACTTGTGTCATTCAGTTCCCCAACTGCCACCTCATCCGACGAGTTTCAATGTCAACATACCCCATAGGTCGGGAAGGTTTCAAATTCCAATCTTTCGTGGAATGATTTATCGGGGATCCAGTCAGAACTTTATGCAAATAAAAATGCAATAATTTGATATATATTTCCCTTCACAGATGAATTGTATTTAAAAGATTCAATAGCAAAAGTTGAGTTTTAAATCTCCACTGGTTCAAGATCTCTCTCGAATTGTCGAAGAAAGGAAAATTGGTGAGGGCTCCGGAACAGGTTATAGTCATCCATCGAAATGAGTGACTCGGTTATCGTGCACGTGCTAGGGTGGCAAGAGAACATGCTAAACTGTTCAAACCACAACGTGAGTCAAAAGCTATCACCAAATAATCTATATTGGTCGACACAAGTATCGGCAACACAAATCAGATATGTGTCACACTTGACATCATCACACAACTGAAAGCATAAAGAATGTGTTCGAGAGCCATCCTCGGCCGTGAACCATAAACTCACTAAGTTGAAGAAGTTTGAATTAAAGGCATCCTGCGGGGAAGTAAATGGTATGATGGCCACACTCATTGCCACGTATTGCCACGGTTATCTTATCTTCCATCGGCATGTTTAATCCATCATCAAACTAACGTTCACCACCAATCAAATAAGTCGTTTTCTTGTCATCGGGCATCATTATCTATTTCAAAACTATTAGCAATCCCTGCGAGGTTTGAAGGAGTGCCTTGAAATGACTTAACTAAACTTGAACATTGTTTCAAGTGCACGACGCCCAAAAGTTGGCATGTCACAAAGGTGACAGAGAAACCCTATAATTGTTTCGGGATGAGAGGCCAAACATATGAAGACTCCTACAACATCATTTTCATTGAGGTTATCTTCGGCATACATTGTAATCGCAGGTAGCATTATTCATCAAACCTTCCATGGGCGCGAGTGCTGGTAGGTAGTTAATCTTCGCCACTTTTCTGTTAAAGCATCGCCCAGTTGCACCATGGAACACTGGAAGGGCAGATAGCTGTAGCGTGGAGTCAACTAAAGGCATCTAACGATGGACAAGATGCAAACTTCGCCATCATCATCTCTGTGCATGCCAACATGGGGTTTCATCATTCATGGCATTTGGTCATTCTATTATTTCCTCTCTTGAAATTGAAATACAGAGCAACTACAATGAGTATAAGAATGGAAGTGATGATTATATATAGACATATAGCTACCAAACAAATATGATCGTTTTAAATCCTGTATCAGCCTGCACCCCTGATATGAAATGATAGTCACAACCTGCAAACAAATGTGAGCCTCTGAGTAAGGTCTACACAAACATCTGCAAGTGCTATAAAGGATAAAAGCTTCTCGCAAGAACATATTGCTTCACATGACGAGTAAATACAAACAAACTACTAAGACACCATAGATGTAGATGTTTTGAAGGTATTTACTTCTTCCGAATAACCAGGGAGACTTCTTTAAAGAGAATCTTTTTCTCTATAAATTTATTGCACAAGGTTGCTATCCTGCACGGTAAAACATGCTTTTGAAGGCTCAAAATCTATCATGAAATTGATGGAAAGTCAGTAGGGAGGGGTTCCTTGTGAGAGATACAGAGTGAAATCTTCATTTTTCATCACCACTTCAATCATTGTGGAGTATATTCCGTGAGAAGGATACTTGCAGCCTCAAAGCAAATAAGTTATTCACAAAGATCCTAGGAATTTTCAAAGCAGTTGCAGGTGCAAAGCTGGCTAAAGAGTCTATATTATTAAACTTGTGAAAAACATCATCATGAAGTATAAGTCTCAAGATTATGAGTATGCTCCCATGATCGACACCACACTTCCGGAAGTATTTGACACCAAAATAGGTCATATCGACCTACAGGAAATCAAGAAGTCATTGACAGAGGGGGACAGATCAAAATTGTCCCGAAGGATTGCATAGAGTGGCCTGGTGAATGCAGCTTGTTTTCCCACCGCTGTCCAATGTCCGGAGCTAGTAATTGAATGTGCAAAAAGGTACAATCCCAAAGCTAGAGAGATTAGATCCATTGATGGACACCTGATGGCCAAGCTCGATGGGATTTCTATCACCATCATTCTCTAGCTGCCATACAAAGAGAAATTCATTCATGTTGATAAGCAAAAAGCCTACAAATATTTCAGTGACAACAGAAGCAAATGTTTAAACAACTTGGCTAAAGAATGGATGGTGAAACCAAGAGGTGGGCAATCTCAGCTTCCCAAGACACTTCATCGCTCTCTTTTCATCAAAGAGATATTCTATTTGATTGCACTACTCCACAGATTGACAGGTAGCCCAGACTCAATTGAGTTCGAGATGTGGATGTATCTTTTCATCAGGATCATATCAGCTGGGAAACAGTTCATTGATTGGGGCCATCTTATCAGTGATTGCATACATGATCAGTTGGTCCACTTCAATACAAGCCAACGCTTCCACATGTCATCCTACTTGGTATATGCAATTGCTAATTTGAGATCATGGCCAGGTTTAAGTGCCACTGGTGCTCTGAATCAGGAGACATAGGCTTATGACTTCTATAAGTAGCTGCAGTTAGAGGAAAGTTTTGTGTATTTCAGACGAGTGAATGATGCCTTTACAATGCTAGCAGTGAGGCTACTTCAAAGAAATACAGCTATCAAAATATCGAAAGAAGCGACACTATTGATAAAGAAGTACGAAAGTTACTTCATTCAGTTTCTGAGATTCACCTACCTTCGAGTAGGAGGATTTGACGGTTACCCTTCTAAATTGCCGAGGTATGTAGATGACAAGCTTGTCCTGATCGAACTTTGTAGATAGTTGGTGTCAGTTCAAAAGAAATGCAGAGATAGGAAGAACAAAGGAGTTGCCTTCCCTATTTGCCTCGATCATTACAGATGTGAGTCTAGCTCAAGAGCAGAAAATTTGGAGAAGGCTCTAGCGAAGATCAATTTGTACACGTACCAGATGAGATTCCCCTTCGACAGCAAGGGATATGTCAAGAATAATTTGAAGCTTGGTCCTGGATACCTTCATTTCCCCAATCTCGAAGACTTTTGGGAGGATTGCGAAGACGAGTTTGAGGTCAGAAAAAGAGACTGGACGAGGTTTACCTTGAAGCAGATTCGGGATTTCAAGATGGAATGGGTCGTTGAAGGCATTGAAGATGATGAATCGGATCTAGTTGATCCCCTCTATTTTGAAAGAGTCCAGACTCAGCCTCTTCCTACCATAAATTGGGCAGACCCAGAGATTAGAGATGTCAGAGAAAGAACCAGTTTTGTGATCAAGAAGTCAGAAGCTTGGATTAGAAAGAAGATAGCTCAAATGACTGCTACAAAACCAACAAGTAGAAAGGAGACATAAAGAATAAGAAGTGATCACCAGGACAGTTCCACTTCATCAGTCCCTTCCCACATACCAGTTATTGATGTTCTTTCTCATCAGAGAACCCAGGGAAGTGGTGGAGATGAAGACCCTCCGAGGAGAAGCAATCTCCAAAACACATGTGGAGATGAACCCAGACAGAAGAAGAAGAAACCAAGGTCGAAGGAAAAAGAAATAGGCTCTACTTCAAGGGAAGAAGAGGAACAAGAAGAAGTCCTATTTGATCCAGGGTTTGATGAAGCCATACCGACCACATCTTCTTCCATACTCATTGAATCCCCTCTCCTTGAAGTACCACATTCTACTTCAGTTATGGAGCCTCCTTCCTCGAAGGATTCAGTGTATCAAACAGAAAAAGTTGAAGAGAAAACAACCTCACCAATACTTGAAAAACAAGATCTCCAATCAGGCAATGCACATGAGCTATTAGAGGATCTTTCACTACCATGGTTAGAACAAAGCCTATTGAAGAAAAGGAAGGTAGAAGAACCAGTGATTCCTGAATTTAGTACAATTTCTGATCTCTTTAGGAGATCCGAGAAGCCGAAGAAGATCAAGATGGCTTCGAGAATAAAAATCGACTCTAATTCAGGAAACATGTGCCTTGAGATAGCTCAACCCACTTCTGAAAGAAATGTGAATGAAGCCACTCCGGCGGACTTTGTTGTGTCAAGGATTGATATGGGCCCATCCACTCATGAAGCCGACATACAAAACTTCAATGTGGTAGCCGCAAGGCTAGTGGAAAGAACCGAAAGGGAGAAGTAGTCGAAAGATCAGTTAAAACAACAAGTACAAAGTCTGTCTTCTTACTTGAAGACCATAGTCGACACTTCTACCATGCCACTTAGCATTGATCATCAGTCAACCATCTGGAGCCAAGAAGGAGAAATTGAAAAAGGTACTATTGACAGTCTGCAGAAATATCAAGTTTATGGAAAAACCACTGAGAATTGGGTGAACAAAATCAAGTCTATTGCATTTGATTTCTTTGTTAAAGCAAAAGCAGTCCATGACAAGGCCTTAATAAAAAAGGAGATCATTGAAAAAGAGTTGAAGAGCGTCAAGAAAGAAGCGGTATGGAAGGATATCCTGAAGGATTTTGCAAAGATGATGGAGATTGATGTCAACACCCTCGTAGCAGAAAAGATCCTACCTGGTACAGAGGAAAACTACTTGGAAATTTGGGTAGAAAACATAAATTGGAAATTGGTAATCATTGACCAAGTTTCAGTAGAATAGGAAAGGCTAATGCTTGCTTGTGAACGAGTGTCTGCAAAGCTTCAGGGTCAGCTCAGCGCCATCCTTCCGAATGCATCATTGATGGGAGAATCACAGGTAATTCAAGATGGTTTTCAAGATATGATTGATCGGCAACTTTTCAACAGAGAAGTTTTCGACGAGAACACAATGGACAAGTTGGTCGATCTCTATACTTCATTGAAGATTTCCGCCTCCCAAGTACCAAATATGGTGGCAGAATTGAGTAATCTCCACAAGAGCCTGAGAACTTGGAAGATTAGGATAGCAAATACTCTGATTCCTAAAGGCAAATCTGTCACCTCAGCCATCTGACTTTTCAGAATGTTTAGAGAAAGAGAATCCGGTCTGCAAAATCAGTTTCCAGAATTTGCAACTCCGTCAACAGTGCCATTGACAAGCAGAGAATAAGTGTAGTTGTTGCATATTGTGCAGTTTCCATTTTTGCTGTGTTTGTGTGTAGCTCAAGTCATGATTTTGGCTTGTTTTGTAAGTAATGATCATGATTGAGTTTCTCCTTCGAGTCTAATCTTCTCTCTTTTGATTGTAAAGTTAGGTTCATCCTAACTATTTCTCACATGATAATTATTTTAAGTGCCTAAGTGAGGTAGTTACTCTAAGCGACTAGCTTTGTAAAAGAAAGTTAGTTATTCAAAATCAATGCACTTAAAAAGGGAGTTGGTTTCTCCAAGTAGTTATAAAAAGTGGTTAAGGTAGTTACCTTAAGTGGTTACTAACCTTATCTATATATACTTCATTGTAATTCAATCAAAGGAGGTTCCATTTTTTCGCAAGGCATTGTGTAAAGGACTCAAATAGTATTATTCAAGCAAGAAAGCAATAAAGAAACGTTTTGGATGTGTGTTCAATTCAATTTCACGTGTTGTTGTTGATATTCGTATGTTTAATCAATGATAACCATTTGCTTTCCTTCAAACGTTGCATGTGGAAAAGATTATCATGTTAAGTTTTGGTATCTCAACTTGAATGTGTGGAACTTGAATCAATAAGATTACTTCTCATTTCTTTATTAGTTTTCGTTATTCAATTTGTTCTTAAAAACCCCAGAAAATCCATATACCCTTATCATACGAGGGAGCTGCCCCTCTCAAACACAGAGAGGAATCGACATAGTCCTGCGATTCTTCAACTGTTGTAAGCATGTTGTTGCTGATCCAAGGGCGAAACGGAGTTATTCACGAAGGTTATTTAAAAGCAACAAATCTGTTTACCAACAATGTTATAGCTCGTCGGAACCGGGATGAAATGTTTTAAATCATGGATGCATAAAATAGGAACCTTGCATGTCAAATTGTCATTATTTTAATAAAAAGGTCTTTTTCAGAACTAAAAGGGAGTTTAAATTAAAAAGTGAATATAAGCTATTGGAGAGTTTGGCAGAAAAGTATAAAAGGAGGTTGTCAGAGCTCATTTGGATTATGCAGTTTATTCTATTTCTCTAATTGAAAAAGCTTGTGGTTTTGGAGATCAAACTTGATTCATCTCAGGTTTGTGAGGACGAAAACCCTTACAGGCAACTTTCTTTACGTTGTTTTTGATTACATCAGTTGGAAAACAGGGTCCAGAACCCTATACAAAGTAGCCCCCAGGGCAAAACGGCCTTTAAACGAGTCAGAAACAGTACATTGACAACACACGGACAAAACAGCTACAGCAAGGCAGCGAGGAACAACTAAACAAAAGTAGAACCTGACTGATTAGGTCGAACTCCCTTGGCTCGAGAATGGGTTAGAGAAACATGCTTAGGAAGACCTCTCTTCCTTCTTTGGACAACAGTCCAAAAGACATCCTCATGTCCAGCGGCAGAAGTAGAAGGCGGTGAACTTTGCGCCAAAACCTTAAAAGGGGGTGGAGCAGCCCCAACGAAAGAAGGCACCCCAGTAGCAGTAGTAGACGTCCTAGCAGCAGAAGCCGAACCCGAAGAAGGCAAAACCGGAGAGGAAGAAGCCGAAACAGAACAAGAAGTAATCCTGCCCAAAGCAAGAGCTGACAAGTGAGCCGAGGAATGATCAGATGAGTCCAGAGAATGCGAAGGAACTGAAGCAGCAACCCCCCCTCAAGAGCAGCCCCATCAGGGAGCTCATCCTCCTCAGAGGACTCATCCTCCCGAGAGGAACAATCATCCTGGGAAGCACTAATAGTCAAGTGCTCCAAGAGGGCATCTTTCCACCAAGTTGCAGCGCCCTTGCGACGCATGAGAGGACAACCAGAGGCCAAATGACTTGTAGCAAAACATCTTCTACATCTGAATGGGATAACCTCATAATCTAATAGTTGTTTCCAGGACCTTTCCCCTACCATCAAAACCACATCTCCATGAAGAGGTTTGGAGATGTCAATATCCACTAGGATGCGGGCAACCATGGAATGTCCCATGAAAGAAGTAGTAGAATCAACCTTGGGGAAACGACCGAAGGCATTGCCGATGCCCTCGTAGTAGGAATCCTCCCAAAACTGGAGAGGGAAATTTGGGAGATGGACCCAAATAGGTTTGATGTTAAGCGGCTTTGTAAAGGGATTAAAAGATAGAGTCCAGGGTTTGATGGAGAGGGAATGCTCACCCCACAACCAAACCCTTCCATCGAACACTAAGTCTCGCTGCTCCGAGGAAGCAAAAGTCACAATAAAGAACCCTCTTGCATAGGGAAACAACTCAATCTTAACTTCAACCAACGGCTTCCATGACTCCATGACCCAATTGTGGAGGTTGGGCAGAGAGGGCCAAAATCCATTGAATCTACATATCACTCCTTTATTGTGATAGTAATCCTCATTTTCAGTGACCTCTAGGCCACACACCACAACAGTGGACTCCCAGGCACAAGGGATAGGCCGAGAGCCATGTTGGGGTGAGCGAGACTGAGCTCTAGCGCCAGTCACAACAGTAGAGAAGGATTTCCGAGGTCCCTTGGAGCCCAAAGCCCTGCAACAACACCATCCTCCACAGTAGGGCCGTAGGTCACATTTTCCTCACCGTCCTTGCCCCCAACAGTAGTGCAAACCGCAACAACTTTGGGAGACATGCTCAGAACTGGACGAGCCTTGTAGTCCTAAGCTAATAGCCTGATCCTCGTGAGGACCCCTTCTACCGGCATCTGGAGCTGCCTCCTTCCTGTCTGCAGCAACTGCCCGCCTGACTGTTGCAAGCACATTCACATTCCCGCTCGCAGACAATTTTGAAATCTCCATGCTCTCCTTGCTCTCCATCGTGCTCTCCTTTTCAGAGCAATTAGTAGCCATGCCAACATTCTCTACGTTGTTGAAAGACACGATCTGGAGGATTTCTTGGTGGTTTCACTACGGAGATCATAGTTGGGCTTATTTGTGAAGATATATTTCAGTTTGAAGGAGGATTGCATAGCTGATTTTGTTGTGACAGATTGAAGGAGAAATGGTAGAAATTTGCTGGGGTTTTTGACTCCAAATGCTAGTCGTACCTCTCCCTATGCTAGCCATACCATATTGACAAGGGCGTGGGGTTTTGGAAGGCTGGATGCCTAGGTTTTGGGGCAGTTTTTGCTGTGTTTGAGGGCGCCTAGGGTTGGAGAACAATCTTCAATTTTTTGTGAGCATTTTTACTCAGTTTTGAAGGTGTGCATTCATATCTAGGAGCTTGCAGGCGTTGGTTGCAAGTACAGAAATTTATCAAAGTCCATTAAATTTCTTGGGTATGTTTGATTTAGATATGTAATGTTATTTGATGAACTGGGTTGCCTTTATATTTGAGAAAAATGTAGTTTTTAGATCATAAATTAAATCTGGAATTTTCAGCTACATGTATTTCTGAATATTGCCATATTTTTGAATTATTTAATGTTGCAAGTTACTTTATTTCTGATATCTATTGCAAACAAAAGAAACACCTTTTGCATTTCCGTCTACTTCTATTAAACACATCAAACAAACACAAAAAAAAACCAAGGCAAAACAAGGGTTTATATTATAGTGGTATCAAAGTAGGTTTTCCTACCAGCCTGTTAGAGTTCTAACTTTTGCTGCAATTTCCTCAGTTAGTATTCAACATTTCAGCAGCTAAAAGTTTTGTTTAGTGGTTGCAAATCATGAAGCCACCAGGGAAGGAGAAATTTTGAAGGAATACCAAGCAATGGGAGCAAAGTTTCATGCTGTAATCTCATTTGTAGAATTTATGGATGTTAAGGTAGGAGTAAAGCTTTACCATGCAGGTGAGGATCTTGAAGACCTATATCATCCAAAAGATGTTCTTCTCAGTACTTTGGAGGAAGTTGAGGGTTGTTTATACATGGTGACTCATTCACCTTCTTAGGGAATGCAAGCAAATATGAAACCTATATTGACTTCTTCGGGTAAGAGAAAATTGTTGAGACACAAAGATAAAGATGTAAGACTACTTGTTGCTTCTTGTTTAAGTGAAATCATGAGAATTATAGCTCCTACTATTCCATACAATGATAACCCAATGAAAGAGGTAATTCAACTAATGGTGGACAGTTTTCTGGATATTGATGATATCACATGTTCTCATTTTTCTAGAAGGGTTGCTATACTTAAAACATTTGCAGAACTCAGATTGAGTAACCTTGTGTTGGATTTGGGATTGCATGATTTGGTCTACAACATGTTTCACCATTTCTGTACTTCAATCAGGATAGAACATGATGGTGATGTTATGGCAGCCATGCAAAACATTATGGTTTTGACTATTAATGAGAGTTAGATGTGTCACAGTCTCTGTTTTCTATCCTATCAGCTAACAGGAAGAAGGGGATTCTTGGAATTCCATTAGTTAAAGGGAGATTAGCTAGAAGGGTGATTGATCAATGTGATAAGAAATTGAAACCTTTCTTGGATAGTGAGAAGCGGGAAAATGAAAAGAGGATTATGGAAGAACATTTGGATGGAGATGGTGCCTGGACTCATGAGGACTATGTGACAGGGCTTCAGGATGACTCTTTGGTCATGCCTGCAGCTACTATGAATGAGGTGGTGCATGAAGAAAAGGACAAAACAACAGCTTTGGATCCTAGTTCGGATTCGACTAGTGATGATTCTAATGAATTTCTTGATGATTCCTATGAAATAGATGATTGTGTTGAGTTCACTCATGTATTTTCAAATGGAGGGCATGGAGAAAGCAAATATGATGATGACTTCAAAACAACTTTTGATGATCCTTTGTCTTATTTCAGTGATGTTAATACCTTGGATTTAACTTTCAAACCAAGCCTATGGAGAGAGATACTTACGTTGACATTAGTATTGGTGCGTGATTTATTTAGAAAGACATCACAGGAGGAGCACAATGAACAAAGCAATCAGCCTTTAAACACATGGAATCCAGTTGTGATGACACCTAAGTATGATGAGGATCCTACATGGGATAATTTCCTTTTGATCGTGATGATGTTCTGATTTTAGAACACAATGCATGCATGGATGATGGCATTGATGGTGTTGATTTATTTCTTGAGAACAAATCTGATTTACCAACACATGAAGCTAACTTTGAGCAGAGGTTTAGGGACTTTGATGATTCGGATCCACAGTTTACTGCTAAAAATGATAATGGAAAGGCTCAGGTGATTTGGGGCAGCCTTGGAGTCATTGATGACTAGTATGAAGTTTCAGATTTTAGTAGTCATCATAGCAGCAATTCACTTCCTTTGCATGAGTATGATTGCAAGAATAAATTTAAGGTGATTACTGATAACCCATTAATGGAGAAGGGTGTTGATATGAATTATGACAATCCACTCTTTGAGTTGGATGATGGAGTTGTCCCTGATTGTAGTATTACACTCAGTAAAAATAACAAGGTATGGGATCCGGGAGAAGATTTAGAATTTGAGTTGGAGTGTGGTTGAAATGTTCCTTAGTAGTTATCACTGAAATTTGTCCATCTTTTATCAACAAAAAACTTGCAACAATTGATCAATTCAAATGTACAACACATAAACAATGAAACCCAAACTTCAAGTGCTTGATTCACTTATTCAAAGGATACAAATACAAATGTTTATTCGCTGCCCTTTATGACAGTCATGTACTTTTTATATCAGTCCTTCAATTAAATACAAAAATGCTTCCAAATTCATATCAAATGATAGCCAATCAATGAAATATGATTGCCAAATGGTTGCCAAGTGAACCCAGCCTTCAATGAACTTTGGAATACAATGAAACACCTCTGTATGTGGACTGCTATGACTGACGCAACTGCTAATATTACTCCAGCCAAGTAGAGATTAGCTAAGGCAAGCCAAATGCACCTCAAACGCAAATCGGTAGACTCAAAAGTGATGGAAATGAGTCTAGTGTCTTCAGTATGCCTTTGATCTTCAAGTAAGACTTTATTCACTGCTGTAGATGACTGTGGCAGTCCTGCAAGTGGCTGGAAAGTACCCAAATACTTGATGCAAAGCCTCTTCAATCCAACAATGATCTTCAATGATGAAACTATATCTTGTGAATGATATACAATGCTTGAATTGTCTCCTAATACCTGCAAAAATGAAGCTCAATGGTGAAATTAGAAGCAATATCACCTCTCTAAGTGTAGGGGTTCATCACCCTACAAGGCAAGGGGTCATCTCCTTGCATAAAAGCATGAAAATTGGAATTTCCAAGCTTGCAAAAGTAGAGAAAACATACCAAATCGTTCATGTCCTCTCAATGTGATGAAGTCTCCTATTTATTCTCCTCCTTAGCTAGCTATTTCTCCTCTTCATGGCCGATTGAGCCTTTGCATTGGAGGATGTTTCCTTATCTTGGACGGCTTAGACAAATGCCTTGAATTTCCTTATGCAAATTGATCCTTCTTGGCGAATGGTATTTTGCTTTAAATGCTTTTCTTCTTATCAAGATACAGGGCGAACCCTTCTTGGCGAATGGAGTTGGCATTGATCAACTTCATGGGCGAATCCTTCACTTGGCCGAATATCTCTTGCCTTAGGCAAATGCATCGATCCTCTTCATTGGGCGAATACTTCTTCTTGGCGAATGCGTCATGTCCTTGGTTATTCTTCATTTGTCTTGGGTGAATGCATCATAGTTTGGGCGAATGTCTTCTTCAATGCCAATCGCTCTTCTTATGCTAGTCGATCCTCTATAGATGTCACATGATCCAATGATTTTACCCTTTCTTCTCAACCGTTGGCACATGATCCTATATAGCCGTTGGAGTTCTCTAGATTTTGGGACATGATCCAATACTCCTTACCAACCGATTGTCTTTATCCCATGCAAGTATACTCTTTTAAATGATCATTTGAATTTGAATTTGTATTTTCCCTCCTAATTGATTGGTGAAGTGTCATGATGCATTCGTTGGATATTTGAACACCTTTGCTTAGCTTGGACCCATCTTAACCTTCATAGGAATCGATTATGGAAAATGTAATTAAAGATTTCATTTTCCCCTCCATTATAGGTCCTACCCCCTCTAAGTATGAGAATTTGCAATTCCCACACTATGAAGTGCTAAAATAATACTTGGCTCAAAAATGGGGACATTACAGTGGTATTCAACTTGGTTTTGATTCAGGTTCACTTTATGAGGAGTATGGTTACCCTCCTGGGAGACCACCGGATATGAAATGCGCAAAGGAGGGGACATATGAAGATTGCATTTGGAATGAGATGACACTGAGAGGCATCATCATTCCTTGCAACATGAGGAATTGGAAGGTAACTTGGGTATGCAAATTAATGATTTCAGTTGAGGATCATTTCCTTGTTGGTATTCGTTATGAGTTGCTTCATTCTTGCATGAGGTTTGGTCTTGAGTTTTGGAGTTGGCCAACAAGTGTGACATTTCATACCTTAACTGAGTTGATGAGTAGTGTTGCATGTTTTCCATATGTAGTTGGAGATGCATTCCTTTCATGGGATGTATTGATCCTTGGAGATTATTCTTGGTTGGCTATCCATACTTTGGATTCTCAACAAGAATTGATAGAGATTATTGGGAGTCATAAGAGTGACCTTTGGAATGATAAGTATCAAAATTTCAAACTTAAAGGTGCTGTTCTTTTTCTTACCAGCCACTATGTGATTCCATTGCTTCATCTACAGGTAGATTGGAAGAAGATTTCAAGTGAGGATTGGAGCATTGAACAAATGATCACTCTTGGGGATGTCACTTGGGAAAGAATGAATCAAAATTTCAGTTTGGAGATTGCTGATTGGTTGCAGGTCAGGCACTTTACATCATGGTTTGCTCTCATTCAGGGGGGTTGGCACACTATTCTTTGTCGAGGTAGTGAGGATTTTTAGTTGGTGATTGTTTGGAGGTGTTTTCCAATCACTTTTCAGTTGTTTTGGCACAACACAATGCTTTTCATGCATGCTCATACTTGGGAAATCCATTGGTGCTGCTGTTGTCCTTGGTGTAGAGCACTAAAATTAGATTGTACCTCAGTGATTTTGGTTTCGGACAGCAGTCATTATTGTTTACTTCGAACCTTCCTAATTCAGAAAGTTCATCTTTTGAAGTTTTGTGATGTAAACTTTGATAGTTTACTCTCAGTGTGGGTTCAGGACAACGAGTTTTCACATGCTATGATTCATCTTTTAGAGGCTCTTGGAGTTGTAACAATGAGTGTTAGCACCATTGTCCACTTTCCGATCAGCCTACACATGACTTCAGCTCTTGACCTACAGTTGTGTTGGTTTGTCTTTTCAGATCAGCAATGGAATATTTGGTGGTTGGAGTTGGTTGATAGAAATGGTTGGATCATAGGAGATGACTCTATAACTACTTCCATACTCATCTCTCCTATGTTTTCAGTAGGATTTTAGAACGATTTTCGCTACCCTTACATTTCCACATTGGTTATGGTGATATTCTTTTGTGAGAAGATTAATTTTGAGCTTTGGCATGCTTTAGGGCAGATGGTTATGGGAGTTTTTTTGGACGTAGTTGTAACATACACCCCACTGTATGTGTTTGCCTCGGACTGATTTTTTTGGTATTTTTTGTTTT